>OX465561.1:21985365-23365718 GCA_950022955.1 Xestia ashworthii
ATGTACGAGTATGTGATGGCCACGATTCTGACGAGGTTGTTCAGGGCAACATTGTTAGATGTGATGAGGACACCGATGTCGTTCTTGATGGTGGCAGACACGTAGTTGGGGTGGGTGACGTTGCGGGCCAGGGTGTAGGCGGTGCCGCCGCTGTTCCAACGGTTGGTGCCGACAGTCACGCGGAGGGAGCTGTGAAAGTCATTTGTAAATGAGATAATCTTTTTAAAAATGTCTAAACACCGTCGCTTTGCAACCTGGTCAAATTGACGTAAGCGTAAAGGCGCAAACCCACCGCGGTGCACACTGTGCAAGCGGCGTATTTTAGATGCGTGGACTAATTTGTTTGACAACGTGGCCTTACGTTTCCACTGCAGTACACACTTACACACCCACAACTATGTCCTACAGTTGGACATAGTTGTGGGTGTGTAAGTGTGCGTGCGTAGCCTACCGCGGCCTACGCACCTGTTTTTACCAAGAATATCTTACACATTGTTGAGGAGATCTCAGTGAGGAATGGCTAAATAATAGCAGCCGCTGGGGCTGATCTTTACGTTAAGCCGTGCTTGCCTGGATTGGTCTGTGGATGCCTGACCACCCTTACATACAAAGTTTTATGTGTGCCCCGGAAAGCACGTTAAGCTGTTGGTCCCGGCTGTCATTTGTCCATCTTTGGCAGTCGTTACAGATAGTTACCAAGTCGTATCGTATTACTCAGTATTAACTGGGTTGTGGAGGTCAGATAGGTAGTCGCTCCATGTAAAATACTGGTGACCCCAAAATATTTGGGAAAAGGCTAGTCAGATGATGATGTGTCGCTTTGCAACCTGGTCAAATTCAAGGACTTTCATGCTAAGGCCCCGTTCCCACTATGTCGTGACGACACATAATCGTGTAGTTTTAAGTGTCGTGGGTTATGTACCGCTACTTAGTACCGCTTTTTGGATCACGCCCTTGATCCAGCTGCCTAACGAGAGCCTCCTCAGGTATTGGTCGACCAAAAGGTTTAAATTGAGCAAATCTCACAATCAACAATCTATCAACCTTACATCATCAATTTCATATTATTTTTAACCGACTTCAAAAAGGAGGAGATTCTCAATTCGTCAGAACCTTTTTTTTTCTTTTTTTTTATGTATCTTCCCCGATTACTCGAAGATGGCTGGAGCGATTTGAATTATTCTTTTTTTGTTTGAAAGAGTATACTTCCCAGGTGGTCCCATAATCATCAAGTAGGGATCTGATGATGGGATCCTGGAGAAATTGAGAGAACTCCTCAAAAATAGGCACACTTGATGTGATTTGGGTAGTTTTTAGAAGAATACTTTCTTAAAGTATTCTTCTAGGCTGTGAAGGGGTAAGCATAAGTGAACCACTAAAAAGTGAAAAATAAAAACTTTATTGCAAAAAATAAAACCGACTCCAAAAAACACAAAAAAGTGAAAAATAACTTTAGCTTCAGAAGTCGGTGAAAAAAAACTAAGTAAATCAATAAAATAAAGGTCACATCTATTAGAGGTTGTTTATAGTATTTAGCGAATAAAATATATTTAATTAATGGGTACACCTCTGCCTAACCTCCAGTGATTACAGGCGTGATATTTTGGTTATTTTATTATATTAAATAAAAATAACCTAATATATTAAGCAACATGTATTAAAAAAGTCCACAACATATCCTTACCTAGTCAAAGAACCACCGCTGAACACAGCAGCGATGCAATGAGCCGCGGTCAGGACGGTGCGCTGGGAGACGAGGGACCCTCCACAGAGGAAGCTCCTCACGAGCACTCCGCTGGACAAGGCCACCATGTGGGGGTGGCTGCCGACGGCTGCCTGGGTACCACCGACGATGCGAGCGTTAGCGTCGGTGTGGTCGAAGAAGATGGAAATGTCATCTTCGGGCGTTGGAAGGGCTGGAATTGAAAAATATGAATGATAAATATCGCTGGACATTTACACACCGCCATCTAGTGCCACACTAAGCAACGACGCTTATTGTGTCGTGGACTAAGTACATAGATATCCTTTTTTTTTGTTGTTCATAGTGGTCCTCAAACTAAGCAAAGCATCTTGCTGGTCCAAATTAATATAATGTTTTATCCCTGTTCATCATTATATGCCTATCCTTCACCACTAGACGTAGTGTGTCAGTTTTGATCGAATCCAGTAAACTTTAATTTGTGTGTAGTAATTTAAGCACAAGAAAAAGGAGGCATAATTATGTCCAAAACGGGTGAAGACGGCCTGTGGATGATGATGATGAATTGTGTTTCCCTACTGTCACCAGACTGCACTAATTCAGTTTCAGTAGAAATCGCAGAATGGAAAGGTTTAAAAACTTGGACTACGCTTTTGGCAATGTCACAGAAAAATTATAAGCAGTAGGTTGGCATCAAAGAAACGACCGAAACGTTGACGTAATTAACCGAGCGCCCCTTCTTAACGATAAACCACCCAGTATACCCGATAGTAGCTACTCTAGCCCTGATCGACAGTAGGCATTGAATCCAAGGACACCTCCGAGTCACACTACTTCTTATCTTTTTACTGTGGCACTGTTATACTTGGAGCTAGTGCTTAACTTACCACCCCTGAACCTGTTTTCTTTTTTATTATGTTTGCTTCTGCTTATAGATGTTCATTAAAGATGATTTTATGGCAAAAACGGTTTATTTATTTAAAATCTGTGTTCATTGTTTTGAAGCCATGTTTTTCCTTCGGTTAAAAACGGCACGAGTCTAATCCACTAATTATGAAGAAATAATCAGATTAAAGTTCTCGTTATCATCGTAATTGACTCAAGTGTTATCAGATATCCCATAATTATGGGTGCTAATCGGTAGAATTATCAGTGGCACGTGAATAATGAGTAAAATTGATAATCGTCACAGAAATAGGTACCATACTTGAACTACCTATTTATACTGTCCCAAGTAACGCCCATGATCATTTTTGTTTTTAAAACGATGCCCTTCACTAGGAATTTCTCCTAGGTACATCGTAGGTGTGTTTACAAACATTAAAATTCACATTGTGTACACAAACATCCAGACCGGAACCACTACCCGTACCCGTGTTGGAGTCGAACAGCAGTAGCAAATCTCGCAAACAACCGTACCATCACTTGAAAAGGACTAAGCCACTGATAAATCATCATGCTCCTCCTCTCTATGAGAGGGAAAACCGAATAAATACAGTCTAAGGGACTACGCACACTTATTCAGCTCTATTCAGCTTATGCCCATAGAAAACAACGATTTTGTTTGAGATGCGTACGCGTCTCATACAAAATCGATGTGTGCTAATAAATAGTCTCCAAAATCAGTGCACGCACACTTGCCGATTGTTTGATAGCTCTAACTCTGTAGTTCTAACTAGCAAATTGTTCGAGCAGTCGACCCACTATTGGTCTGGTTTGCGCAGTCTTCAACAATGCGGCCGTTTTGTTGGCCTAATGAGCGCGCAAGCAGCCTAATACCTCGTTCTCACTATGTCGTGACGATTAATTTATAGATGAAACAAAATAAATAAATTTGATTTGATTTGAATTTGAATTTGATATGATGGTTTTTAGTTGGCAAAAGTTGTGGACGACAGTAATCGCGTCGTCCATATGTGAACACCTCCAATTAAATACACGATTATCTGCCGTCCTCACATAGTGGTAACAGGGCCTAAACCGGCTAAACTATCGGCACATAGAAAGTTTGCAATCTGCGGGGACTTTTATTTCATCCCCTGAAGGCAATATATGATAAGGTATTTATGTGGTAGTTATTTTCCATATGGAGCTTCAATTGGACACACGTTTTACAATAACACTTGGACATTCATCAAAAATAATAATAAAACACGGATTTCCGAAGTCAGCCTAATTATTATGAAAAGTAAAATACATAATTATCTCCTAATCTGATCTGTTTGCTAAAACCTGCCTAAATAAGATAAGATTTAATAAGTAATTAATTGATTGAGCAACTGAGAGTGAGCGTGATTGGGCAACTTTTATTTATGTTTAAAGAATCGTATCGAATAAACGTGAAACTATTATGAAATCAGGCAGTAGGTTCAACGGAAAAGTTGGGTTTGGTCGGCAAATTGACAATAATAATTAATGGAGGTCCCAAGACCCAACAAGAGGCTGGGGAGTTTTATGATTGAAAAGAACAAAATGGAGAACTTATTTACTGAAACGGTAAAAAAAAACTGAAGAAGGCGAATGTTCCTGAAGATAAACAGATTACCTTTTGTGGTAAAGGTCTGCCACAAAGTTAATATCGTGGAGGGCAAAATTAGAATGGTACTTTTATTGTCGTGTAATGGGAGGTGTGCTCATTGCCAATAAACGGGCACCAATTCAGACCCTTGGAATTTCTGGATGGAAAAATCCAATAACATTTTCTCCGACTCGGGTTCGACACCAGGACCTCACGCTCAGAAGTTGTGCTGGCGACCAGTAGACCAACGAGACAGGCAATTCATAGAAAATTACGTGAATATTTATGAGGGCGATTTCTGGTGTTTTCAGTAGCAGCTTATCAACCCAAGATACAGAGTAATGAGGAGCACGTTCCAGAAAAAAGGTTGAATGTTAACAAGAACTACAGATTGAAGAAAAAACAAGAAAATAAGTGATTACTGAGATGATAACTCTTGAACGCGTAGAAACAAAAAAAAAAGAGTTCCAAAAAAAAATTGGCAGGAAGGTGCGAAAGAATTATTTAAATACCAATAACAGAAGACCCAAGGCTTCCAGAACCTAATATTTTTGTAATGTAATGTATAGGCATAAGGCAGAGATGATGAGGTACCAAGAAGATCAGGAGAAATATTTCAAAGCTTCAGAAGATTTACATGGTTCAAAACAAAATCACTCACCGAAGCACCCAACCAGGAGCGTAAACACCAGAAGTCCGGTTTTAATGTCCATGTTTATTAACGCCCGAAGACAGTTTGATAGTTTTACAATACATACTCATATTTATAACAGTAATGAGTTGAGATAATCATTAACACTGATTGATTAACGTTGATAAGCTCTACAAAATAGTACGCATTTGTGCCGTCATCGAAATTTTATCAATGATGGGGTTTGGTGACGGCCGTAATAAACAGGTAAGCGGACTATCTATGGACCAATATTAGGTAGATGGTTTTATTGGATTAAGAGAAATAAATTCAAAAACTAGCATTTATTTTTATGTAGGGACGGGAGTACCATGAAGAAAAATAAGCAAGACAGAAAGAACTTTTGAAGTGCCAAAACAGAAGTGTGAAAAGCCAAAATGAAAATGAAAACAGACACAGCAGAGTGTAGTAGTAGTCATTGACCCGCCTACGTTTATTAAAGTTCCTAACTTTGAAATCCAAAAATAAACCTGTTCAAGTCTTGAATCGTCATCTATCGTGATCTTCAACAATTTTCTAATGAAACGCATGACTCATTTGTCTTTTTTAAACTATCACGATCAGAACACATTAAATAAACATAAGAAAACGGGTATTTATCGCGAATTTACCTGCCCACGACCCCCCGGGACCATGGCTGGTGCAATCCGGTCGAAACGTCGGGTTTAAATTAAAGGTAAATTAGCGACAAATTCAATGATGAAAAGAAAGGGTGTAAAACACCTCTTCACGAAACCGAAAGGCACTTGTTCTCCCCATCATTGCGATCATTTTTTTGCTGAACACCATACCTGGGAACCTTCTAGTTACGCAGATATGGGGGGTGGGGGACTTTTTGACAAGTTTTTTTTAAAAGATTTTGACTTTTAACACCTCCACGACCCCCGTACATCAGCACAATGTTTCAAGTGCGTAACATTGAGTTCTATAACAAAACATGATCCCAAAAAAAAATCCCAGCAATAATTTTTGCGTAAAATAACTTAGTTTCATGTACATAATGCTTGGTTAATGGCTTTGTGACGAGGTGGTTTACACCCTGTATAACATGGTTCTTTTGTTTTGTTTCGTACGAAGAGATATTAGGGAAAGGGCAATAACCGGTATTACGAGCTTAGCTAGCACTTTTATTAAAGAAGAACGAACGGAAAAGTAGTAGTTCAGCACAGAATTTATAACATATTAAGATAGTTCAACAGATAAATTAGATAATTTTGGTCAAATTTGATAAATATTCAGATTCTAACGCATCCTAAATGAGGCTTTGATTGGCCATTTTGAACTTTTTGAATGCTGGTTAGCTAAAATACAATGACTTTTGACACGTAAGTTGCTACGCAATTGGGAAAACCCGTGTTATATTAAAACTCAAAATAAAATATAAATAATCTTAATCCGTAGATAATGATCTGATGATTATTTTCGTGATGAATCAAGTTTGTTTTAGGCCAATGAATACTGGAGCATGCTTGACCGGGTTTTGGTTCCATAGTAAAATCGGTTTTTCCCGGGGATCGAAACCAGGTTTCGCACGCCATTCTAAAAACCATTTAAAACGTAGATAGACTAATGCAATCTAGATATCTACATATCAGTGGCGAAGGTTCCATACAGCTCGATTCCTACCGGATTTCCTCTGAATAATGGCACAGTCAATTTACTAAAGACAAGGAATATAATCACATTAAGCATTTGTTCCTACTCCGGCTTATCTCTTACAAAAATGAGGGATTTTCTTTTTAAACTCTTACCTAGTGGCTGGATAGATGGCGCTGAACTTGATAAGTTACTGCAAGGAACGTAAAACATATGAAAACGGGTATTTATCGCGAATTTACCTTTAATTTAATCCCGACGTTTCGACCGGATTGCACCAGCACGCCAACACGCACGCACGCACGCCGCACGCCTTCACTTTGCTGTCGCGGTACCTCCAATACTTGAGTCTCCCCGCGACCACGGCTGGTGCAATCCGGTCGAAACGTCGGGATTAAATTAAACGTAAATTCGCGATGAATACCCGTTTTCATATGTTTTATAATGTGTTCTGATCGTGAAAGTTTAAAAAAAACAAGGAACGTAAAGTCACATCATTTCACTTGGATGTTATATTTGGAAACCTAAACAAACGAAACTGTTAGTCAAGGAGCGTATGTGACGTGACGCAATGTTATTTTTTTTAAAGCGTTTTGGCTTTGGCCAGGCACCTAGTAACGTAGTTAGTTTAACGCTATTTACAGAGTTCTTCGAAACTATGTTTTTTTGCATACTCAAAAAGATAACCTATCATTGGCCCTTCGCTACTGCTACAGATCACACATAAACAGGTCGACACTTGTAGCTTTAAATTCTGGCCAGACCGAGGGACGCGGGACGAAGGCAGGACGCAAACTCGGAGATCCTTGCACTTGAAAAAATGTAAGTTCACGATCTAGCACAATATACAGAGAAAGGTCAGGACGCGGGCGCAACGCTTTTCCGTCTGTGACCTATTTTAAAATTTAGTAAAGTATCGAGACGAGGACAACGCCGACGCAGCGGTGCGCGTATACGGTGCGTGGTAATCGCGGAAGCGCCGCGGTCAGCTCAGTTAGTCGCATTGTTTTCGAGGAAGACAGGTATTGTGGAGATCGACTGGCTATGAGATGAGTTTAAAGTATTTGGATATGAATAAGCGTTCTGGGACAGATTCGGATGTTTAAATTCAGATATTAAATCAAACCAACATTTTTAAGGCTATCGAAATCCTGTTGAAAGTCGTTGCATAAAAAACGATTTTCACTTGTCTAGGCTCTTATATCTGGCTAAAGGTTTAATCAAAATGTGAATTACGTTCCCCTTTACGTTCCTCAGAAACAGTCGTCCACCCTGCTGAAGAAATTCATAAGGGTTACAAAAAAATAAGGATTAAAAACACACCATGTACATTTTAAGATAATTTTATTACAAAACAATTGATTTAAAATAAGATTAGATTTGCAGCCATTTAAGTCCGCCTCTGTACTTTTGTGCTTCAAGTGTTAAAGAAATAAAGTCCAAACATCCGAAATACAAGCCGTCAATCATATTATTATGTGATTAATTCATGATGTTCGATTGTATCCAAGACTGGTGGGCGCTAACCCTGACGTAGACATCAGGAAAGCCGCGGGCGCAGGGGAACATCCAGGAGACGATGCCGATTTGCTGGCCATTGTCGACGCGGGTCAGGGCACTGCCGGAGTCATGCTGATTAAGAAAGAAAATATCTAGGTCACCCGATCATTAAAATAAAGAACGGCTAGAAAGAGGTTAACTTACTATTAGTATGATTGATAAGCCCGCCACATTATTCCCAAACCACTGTAACTCCTGAAAGCCGGAATCAACAGTGGCGACCACCAGAAAAGCGCCGAGACACTGAAGCTCGACGTAGTCAGACAGAATGAATTTAACTGTCTTGGATCCCGCAACGAAATTAATTAGAAAAGTATAGCGGAGGAACAGGAAAAGCCGAAATTTTCACACATACGAAACAAGGCCAATAAGCACAAAGAGACGCTTGCGTAGTACCACTGATAAATAATAACATTAATGGGTTCTAAGTTGTGAGCTGTAGTACTACCGATTTATGCATTGAAGATGGCATTCATACTTACGTTGCAAAATCCATGACCCGTTGAGTGGAAGGTGCAGATCTCGGTTTGTGGATCAACTGGTGGTGGGTTCATGGCAGCGGCAGCAGACCAGCGATTGATACAGTCGTTACCATCGATGGTGGTGGTTGTTAGCTCCATGAGAGTCACAGGGCTGGCGCCGCCGAACTGGCATGTTGAGAATAGAAATTAGAAGTTACACGCCATAATCACAGAAACAAAAGAAGAAGCCATTTTACAATCACTGATAAACTGAAATCCTTGAATGCACTCAAATGGACGACTGACCTATATTAAGACATAAAAACTAATCGCTAATCCTTCGTTCGTCCGGAGTCCGGAATTGGTAATGCCAAAATAGCTCGAAAATGAAGTCGATGATGGCGGACAATGAGCAAGCGAACTGAGTAAACCACAGTGAATCATGGCTGTAAATCCAATAAAGTTATTAACTCACCGAGGTCCTACCCCACCCTGCTACCCTGGAGCGAACTCCATGGGGGACAAACGAGAAACTGAGGGTCACAGGCTGCACGAGGTTGTTAAAAACCACATTTGAGGTGGTATAGACCAGAGCTATATCGTTCTCATAGATGGGATCAGGTCTGTAGTTGGGGTGTATCACACTGCGAGACAATGCGTAGGAAGAACCGCCGAAGTTCCAGCGGTTGGTACCGACAACCGCGCGCATAGATCTGTGGAGAAAACGTTAATTTGGGGACTGATAAGACTGATTTTACGTAAAATATCTCATTGATGACGTTGCAAATTATGTAAGTTCCCCTGAATTGCTGAAAACATGAAATAGGGATGACGACTGACTTAGAAAATATTATTCTGTTGAGTTCGTCAGTTAGACTATCGAAAACTACTGGATGCGTGTTTTTTGTTTCAACAAATTAATAAAAATTGAAGAAGATAAAACGCGGCAAAGATCATGAGTGGAGGCTTGTGACGACACTTTCTGGTAAAAACTGTACCGACATGTGACGCCACACGAGTTTTCGATGCACTGTATCGCCTTCATTTTTTGTTTACGCGAGCAAAGAAAAAATACGTGTATAATATTTTTTGGAAATCTACCTGATGGACTTATTTTTTTCGTCTACTCTATTATATATACCACTAGCTGACGCCCGCGGCTTTGCCCGCGTATAAATATTACCTATACTAAAACCTTTCTCTAGAACCACTCTATCCATTTGTGAAAACAGCATGAAAATCGGTTTAAAAGTTTTTAAGTTTATCGCAAATAGACAGACAGACATACGCAGCAGAGGATTTTGTTTTATATTAAGTAGTGATAGTGATAGTGGCAATAGTTTGCTTACTGTGTTGCAACGTTAATATATTCAACACAATGCGCAGCAGTCAGAACCGTCCGCCGGCTGATAAGAGAAGCTCCGCAGACTAAACCCCTGACCGACAGTCCAGCCGTCAAGGCCACCATGTGTGGGTGACTGCCGATGGCCGCCTCGGTGCCGCCGACGATGCGAGAACTAGCGTCATTGTAGTCGAAGAAGGCGGATAGGTCATCTTCAGGCCCTGGGAACGTTGGCAGGGCTGGGAATAGAGAAAAATATGAGTCATCATCATCATCATCAGCCTATTAACCTTCCCACTGCTGGGACACTCCTCTCTAGGAGAGGGAACAACGATGACATATGAGTAGGTACTTAGTTATAATGTATTATTGAAATATATTTCAGTACTCACCAATGCCTCCTGCCAGAAACGTAAATACCAGAAATCCGGTTCTGATGTCCATCTTTTAAGAATGCCAGAATAGACTATGCATGTAAGCGAATTCTCAATGTTATTTATCATCAGAATTATCTATTTTATATCGATTAATGGGTTGATTAACTAGCAGCCAAAAACCCCAATATGCTTTGATGAGTATTAGTGCACTGAAATATGTAATAGGTATTTAGATTCTTATCGATGGTGGAAGGAAATGTCTTGTTATTTTTTATGCTGAAGATATAATAGGCGCGCTCAGTCACAAGTTCGTTCATAGTGTATTACAATTTCAATATTGTGGTTCAATGGTACAACATGTACTAATATTAATAACACACCAATGTTAATAGGTTAAGACATTTTTTGACTTCCCGACCTCAACCTGACTATAAACTGTTACTCTGTTAGTATAAGCACAGAAAGAGCCAAAATACGTCAAGGACTACAGCTATATCTATTTAAATACTCATCTCTGCAAATTGGGATTTAATATTTATTTACTTATTTTGGAATTATTATTTATTTATTTTTTGCTGATCAGTCACTTTTAATAATAATAAATAATAATAATCATTTTATTTCAGATAATTTTCACATCCATATCAATATTGTTAGTAAACATGACCTTAAATACTATGTTAGTAGAACATGTAGGTTTGACATATAGTGCATAAAGGGGCAAACAAATTTCCCCGCAATGACATTCAGGAGACTGTTTGAGCTGCCCCGGACCCTCTGCAGTAGCGACGCAGCACGCTTACGTCTGATAGCTACGAAGCCATCAGTGTGCGCATCAGCAAACATTCCCGACGCACTACAGAAGCATGGCAGCCCCAGCAGCATCCTGAATGCATTGTTATACTGAACTCGAAGAGCATTGATGGCTCTCTGCGTAAAGCTTGTCCAAAGGCTACACGTGTAGAACGTTTGACAATATGCTTTGAAAAGCGTTACTTTCACTTGACATGTACAGCGAGTAAACCTACGGACAAGCATGTTGCATCGAACCGCCATCGCCAATGCTCTTCGTTCCCTTTCTACATCCAGATCATCTTTGATGTCTGCAGTAACAATATGGCCGAGGTATTTAAATTGTTGAACACGGCTCAAGACATTACCTGCTAGCTTTACGGAAGGAAACCTATCTGTGGACTTTGCTCCAAAAATAAGAACCTCACTCTTTTTGGCGTTATATCTTAAACCGTGCTCCTCAACATACCTCTCACAAACATCCAACATCTATCTCAACGCCTGATATTGAAGGGCTCAAGAGTGCCAAATCATCGGCGTAACTGATGTTATTAAAAGCCACTCCATCTAAATAACAACTGCAAGCTACTGAGCTCACTAATGAGACCGTCTATGTACAGGTTGAATAAAATCGGAGAAGTCAAACCACCCTGTCTGACCCCGCATTGCAACCTATACTCATCAAAACTAGCATCCGCCCAACGCACACAGTTCACTTGGTGACCATACCAGTACCTAAATAAATTTACCAGCTCTAATGGCATATCCGCTTTGCGTAATTTAGCCCACAGTATATCATAATTTTTCATATCAAAAGCCAAAAAAATAAAAAAATATAGCCGGTCGGTGTCGGTTTTAATGAAGCAATAAATTAAAAATTAAAAAAAATATCGCTAGACATTACACACAGCGCCATCTAGTGCCACACTAAGCAAGGCTTGTGTCGTGGTCACCAGACAGTTGATATAAATTTTTGTTTGTAAAGACATAACTTATTATACATATAAACATCCATGACTCGGAAACAAATGTCCATGCTCATCAAGTCATCACACTTGACAAACATTTCCTCCTACCAGGATTCGAACCCGGGACCATAAGAACGTAAGGCAGCCTAACTACCGTTACGCCATTCGGGTCGTCAGAATTGGTATTATAGAGATATGAATATAATAAAAATCAGTAGATTATAGTTGAATTTTATAGTTGGCGTTGCCTTGGATGGAATAAGCCAACGAAATCATTATAAAGAGAAAGAAGTAATGAGGTCGGTCAACAGACCATCTCAGACACTAATCTGCATAATTTTCTTCATATTAATAAAAAACCAAGATTAAAAGAGTTTTCAAACCGACTGTTTGTTTCGATGTCCCTTTAAAGTGGTCTTTTGTTGAAAACGAATTTACTTGGCGTTACAGGATCAAAACACCACATCGAAATTCTAATATCAATAAAAAAAAAACAATAACACATTTTTAAAATATTTATTAATATCACAGCCGTTAAATTTATTTCTGATCTCATAATAATCATATTTACAGTGCCTTAAACAACATGGGTACTCAACCAGTTCTGGTAGGCGCTGATCCTGACGAACATATCGGGGACTCCAAGAGCGCAGGGGAAGCCCCAGGAGACGATACCGAACTGCTGACCGTTGTCTACACGGACCAGAGCACTGCCGGAGTCACCCTGGAAGAATAAAAAGGGAGAATTAGAAAAGGTGGAGTGGAGACCCAGAACGTTCATAAGTAGAAGGAGCATTAACTCTTTGTTAATGATCCAGCATTAACTAAGATGGCACAAGTACAGATTAAAGCCGTGCAATGTAAAAGACATACAACCATGCATTTTTATTTTGTCTTTCGTGGTTCATGAGAGATGTATGCACCTAGGTACTACTTAGATTTCTTGCCCAAAGAGACGAACTTACATTCATATGATTGTGCTTAAAATGCATATAAAATAGTAACAATTCCAAAAAGGCAGGGAGAAAGGAAAAAGACCTTCACAATACCAGAACCTGAACGGTGTCATCATCTTATTTATTTTTCTCTTTGAAACAGTTTTTCTTTTAAAGCTATTGAGGCTGATGAATGCCCCTACAAATGCTAAACTCCAAGCCGAATTTTGTGCAAATTCAATTTAGACTGCCATCGAAGAATAATGGCAGCTTAAAGTAGTTGTTTCAGAATTTGGTTATAAGTTTCCCTCAATCCTTATCTTGAAAATAAATAAACCAAATACTCACATTGCAAGTACCGAATCCAGTGCCATGGAAGGTGCAGACCTCGATGTGTGACTGGACGTGCGCGTCGGGGAAGTTGTACTCGACAGCGGCGCGTGCGACGCGGGACTCACAGTCGTGGCCCTCGACGGTGGTGGGCGACAGCTCCAGAAGAGTGGCGGACAAAGCACCGCCAGCCTAGAATGTGGTGAGTGTAATGTAGAAGTTGGCGGAATAAAGATGAAAAAGTACTAAAATGTGAAATAGCGATTTATTTGCATTTTCAGATGTTGCATGTTGCAAATGCATATAATCCGATGTCTAATAATAACATTCTTCAATAAAAAGAGGTTTGATTATGAACTCACCCTTATTCTGCCCCATCCGGCAACTCTAGAAGGAACACCTCCTGGGATAAAGGAGTACGTAAGAGGAATAGTCCTCACGAGGTTGTTCAGAGCTACGTTGGAGGAGGTGATGAGGATACCGATGTCGTTCTTGATGATCTCGTGCACGTAGTGTGCATGGGTGACGTTACGGGCTATGCTGTAGGAGGTGCCTCCGCTGTTCCAGCTGTTGGTGCCGACTGTCGCGCGGAGAGAGCTGAGGAAGAGGACGAAAGACCCATTAAAATATGATCATCAAAAACTCACACTTTTTTAAGAAATAGAAAGCAAGGATGGATGGCATAGTTCTGTAGCTTCCGTAACCAACTCGCCAAAACACTGATCATATTTTCCATTGCCTAATCAATAAGGAATTGTTTTTGACATTTCTGGCCATAGCAACCATGGAGACGGAGTTTTGGTTTGGAGTCTGACATAAACCGACGTTCTCCCCAGAAGTCCCAGGAGGACGGAGGACAGAGGGAGGAGGACAAAGATTGTCCGACAAAACAAAATATTTGGGTATTATAAAATATGTCAGAAATCGAAAGAAATTATACCACAGGATCTATTTCTTCAAGTAAAGAACCCTTGCCAACTTCCACGAGCTGCGAAGTATTCCTATTAGTATTCCCTTTTTCTTCATTATCACCCACTGCAGAATAAGCCTCATTTTGTTTGTGCCAATATCGACGAATATTTTTTTCAGGCTCATGCAGCTTTTACCCTCCACGATAACTAATTCGTCTTGTACTTAATCTCGATATAAACTCTTCAAATAAATTCCTTACCTAGTAAGAGATCCCGAGCTGAACACAGCTCTGATACAATGAGCAGCAGTCAGTACAGTACGTTGGGTGATCAGGGAACCTCCGCAGAATAAACTCCTGACTAAAGTACCAGTGGTTAAGGCAACCATGTGCGGATGGCTTCCGGGTGCTGCCTGGGTACCACCGACGATGCGAGCGCTAGCATCGGTGTGGTCGAAGAAGATCGACATGTCATCTTCGGGCGATTTGAGGTTTGCAGGGAGCGCTGCAAAATGGTAACGAAAGATGAGTTTTAATCACGCTTCAAGTATATCCCCGAAAGGTAGGAACACCCTGTGCGGCACTGTGGGCGAGCCTATTGCCATAAATAGGATACAAACTCGTTTCTCGTTGCTGGAAATTTCTCAATAGCTCCAGAACCCCAACAACATTTAGCTCGACCTGGGTATTGAACCGAGGTGCTTATGCTCTGCAGTAGCGCTTGTAACTAACGAGAACTACAACGTGTTTGTAAAGAGTGATAGCGAAAATTTATGCATATTCAGCGGCTAAATATGCATCAATTACTTTTACTTTAACAGGCTGAATTTCAGCCAGTATATAACGTTCCCACTGCTGGAACATGGGACGCCTCGCTTTAAGACGGACTGGACCACAATCTACCTCGTGGACTCACTATGTGTTGGTATTTGTAGTTAATATGAGCTTGGTGAGAAGGTAGTAACTTAATTCTTTTCGAACTCACCAATGCTCCCAGCTAGGAACGTAAACACCAGAAGTCCGGTTTTGAAGTCCATGTTGAATAACGCCCGAAGATAATTTGGAAGTTGTTTATGACATACTGATATTTATAGTCAGTTAATTATCGCTTGAACACTTAGTTGATAAGTTCGAAGCGATAAACCCCGATATATATTGATGAAAAAGTGAGGGCTTTTTTGGGAATTTTAAATCTGATAATAATCGTTTGTAGACCGGTGTCGTTTTGGTTGCAGTGTTTTTGCTGTACTAACTACAACTAGTACAGTGACAGTATTTACAACAAACGTGAAGGCTACCACATAAAATGGTTCGTTTTTTTTGGGCACAAAATGGGCCTGCTCTTGACTTCGATCACTCCTGATGGAAAGCGATGAATGAGTTCTATGATGGAACGAGCGTGCCCAGAAGATGCCTGTTCACTCTTGCTTTGAAGGCAGGCCGGTTGTTGTTAAATCTGTCGGTCTCAACAGGCCGTTTTCTCAGAGGATGCACTACGCAGCCAACGAAATGCAAATTTTCTTACATAAACGTGCGGTGTGAACCAAATTATGGAGAGCTGTGAAACAGTGCCTCGCTCTCTCGTGGGCTGGCGGAGTGTCCTGCACTTAAGGCGTTCCCGAGCATCGCCACATTCGCCTAAGTTTTGTCGTGGTAGTAAGTATCTCAAAGTTTTCCAATTTCGTTTAAACATTGGCAAAGATTCGGCGGCCTCGGTGGGACCGCAGCTGTCACTTGGACTGCATGCTTAGGGGCACAGAGGGTAGTAAATGAAGGGAAAGGTTGTTGGCAACATAAGTCTATACTGTCCACCACTCTGAAGCTAACTCCACTTGGGTTCAGAAACAGTTCAGGGACCTTTAACCCAGCCAGAAGATGATTTCTTGAAGTTTTCGGCCAAAAAAATAATGTTTCAAGCTATCATGCCAGTTTCGTGATAATAAATATTTTCAACTCACTTCGTAATCAACCAAAACCAGTAAACTAGCTAGATAATATCTTAGCCCCACACATAATTACTTTTTAAGATAGGAAAAACCAGATTTTAGGGGAAAAAAATGTATTTACCCAATCTGAATATTTTTAATGATCTGATGATCTACAGATAGTATTTCTTAATCAATCATGTTTCGTACTGAATCCAATGATAACAAAAATATCCGTCTCTAAGTGAGAAACCAAGATAGATTTAAAAAAAAAAAGGAAAACTACCTAAAAGTTATTTGACGACATCTATAGGGATTCTACGCACTCAAATAGGGAACAAGAGTCAACAGTAACGCCACTGTAGGTACAGTAAAGTTTTACTAAATTATTCTTCACTATAGTGTTATAGATATAGCACTATACTATGGATATGTCGTAGTGCTAGTTATGAGACTCCTCTTTGTGAGAGTGGGCTTAATGTCCACGCCTGGGGCCATGGGCCTTTCCTAATGTCTGAGATTGATCGAGAGATCGATCCCTCCGGTCTTCTTGTTTTTCCGCAAGTATTTAAATGAAATACTCAACAGTTTTTTGGCATATTTTAACATCGAGGTTACACAAATCAAATAAACACAATGACAGTACCTATCACAAAAACACAAACCTTTTCATTAATATTTATTAACATTTACAACAGGAATCATATCTCGTAGTCCAATAAGTTTCAGTATCAATCCGTCCCAGATCATTTTATAGTGTCCATCTTCAGAGTTCTTCAAACAATGACGCCCCTCAGCCAGTTCTGGTAAGCGCTGACCCTGACGAACATGTCGGGTGCTCCACGGGCGCAAGGGAAGCCCCAGGAGACAATACCGAACTGCTGGCCGTTGTCCGCGCGTCTCAGAGCACTGCCGGAGTCACCCTGGAAAAAGAAAAAACAGACTTCCTATACCCAGCAGTGAGTGTTTTCATGCTAAAATTACGAATGATGATGATTATATATATATACTTCTTCTTCTTCTTATCCGGTACGCTCTTGACAGAGCGGTCGTGATCGTTAAGTAGCAGTATTGGAAGGGGCAGATATGATGCACTTCACGACATTTCGCCACCGCTGCCTGCTAGAGGTCATCCTGCTGCATTCGTTAACTGAACCTCCAATGGCAGACTTGATCTGGTCAGTCCAACGCGTGGGTGACCTTCCGCGCGGTCTAGTGCCTTCTACTTTCCCTTGGACCACAAGGCGTTCTATGGACTGATTGTCACGCCGGGAAATATGTCCGAAGAATGTCAGGATGCGAGATTGTACTGTTGAAAACAGACGCTGCCTGATACCGAGTTCTTGAAGTATCGAGACGTTCGTGCGAAACTCGGTCCACGACACCCCAAGCATTCGTCTCCAGCACCACATTTCCAGAGCATCTATTTTCTGCCTTTCCACATCTCGTAAGGTCCAGGTTTCAGCTGCGTAAAGAAATATGGGGAATATAAGCGTCCTAACCAGCCTGGTCTTCGTGGCTTTAGTTATGTTTCTATTCCTCCATATTTTCCGCATCCTGTCCATCGCTGTTCTTGTGATGCCCATACGTCGTTTGATCTCATCGATGCACCCGCCATTATTCGAAATTAGAGCCCCAAGATAGATGTAAGATTGAACCACGTTGCAATTCGCGATTTGGGTCACTTCTGGCAAATTATTCCTGGCACGGTTCACAATCATCACCTGGGTCTT
This sequence comes from Xestia ashworthii, assembly GCA_950022955.1. Classification (NCBI taxonomy): domain Eukaryota; kingdom Metazoa; phylum Arthropoda; class Insecta; order Lepidoptera; family Noctuidae; genus Xestia; species Xestia ashworthii. The sequence continues at coordinate 22,003,206 of OX465561.1, forward strand.
GCTGCGATTAATTTTTAGCCCAAACTCATGGCTCACGCGTTCCATCTTTGCCAGTAGCTCTTCCAAGTGTTGCGAAGTGGTTGCAAATAAGGTGGTGTCATCCGCGTAACGCAAGTTTGCAATTTTGTATCCACCAATTGTTACACCATCCGTCCAGTCTTCTAAAGTGATACGCATTATTAGCTCTGTGTACGCATTGAATAAGAGCGGTGATATAATGCACCCCTGGCGTACTCCGGCACTAGGATGAAAGTCACTTGACAGGACATCATCTGTGCGAACTGAGGCTGTGCCCTCTTCATATAGACGTCTCAAAAGGTGTACAAGATGTTTTGGTGTGCCCATGTCTAGCAAGGTCTTCCACAAAACCGGCCACCTCACCGAGTCGAATGCTTTGGAGAAATCAACAAAGCAAATGAATATGGGCTTATTGAATTCTCTTGACTTCTCGATGATCTGGCGTACGATGAGAATTTGTTCTCGAGTGCCCTTCCCCTTTACAAAACCGGCTTGTTCCGGAGCGATCTCCTTAGACAGGTCAGTTTTCAATCGCTCGTTGAGAATATGTAACATTATTTTGCTAGCGTGTGATATCAGAGCAATGAGGCGGTAGTTGTTACATCTCTTCGTCGAACCTTTCTTGTGCAGGGGTGTGAATACGGTATGTATCCACTCCGAAGGCCAAACTCCTGTCTGCCATACCTTGTTGCAGATAAGATGAAACATCTGGTTGCCACGTTCTCCTAAGGCTCTAATTGTCTCTATAGGAATTGCATCTTTACCAGTTGATTTTTTACTTTTCAGGTGTTGTATGGCTGCTCTTACTTCGGACAGAAGGATGTCTGGTTCCAAATTCTCTCGTTCCGGGTCCGTACTTTCAAACTGTTGCGACTGCGGGTCCAGGAATAATGACTGACAGTAGCTCTTCCACGTTTCAGAGATTTGTTCGAGTTCCGTTACCACTTCGCCTTTGTCGTTCTCAATAGCCCAGGTTTTAGCAGGTAGAGATTTAGTAATGAGGCGAATTTTGTGGTAAAGGTCTCTAGACTCATGCTTCATAGCGTGTTTTTCGACCTCTTCACAAATGCTACGAAGGTGGGAATTGTGGTCTCGCCTGCAACAGGCTTGGATGTTAGCAGACAACTTATTCAGCTCTCTTATGTCTGCCCCCGCGGCTTTCTTGTGGCGCCTCTCTTCTATTAGAGCAAGAGTACTATCCGTCATCCAGTGTTGACGTTTGCGCGTTTCTGATCTTGGATTAGACTCCGCCACTGCATTTTGGATGAGATGTTTAGCCTTATTCCATAGCGTGTCTGGTGTAGCTTCTTTGTGGTTGACATCGCTCCATTCTTTCCAATTCCGCTCAATGGTTGTATTGAACTTTTCGGTATCTACAACTTCAATCCGTCTTATTGTCTTGGAGGATCGGGCAGCTTTGAGTTTCAACCGCAACTTTACGATGACGAGTTCATGGTCGGAACCACAATCAGCCCCAGGAAGTGTGTGGGCATTGAGAACTGAGGTGCGCCAGCGTGATCTAATCAGAATGTAGTCGATCTGGTTTTTAGTTCTGCCTCCAGGTGACGTCCAGGTGAACAGTCTACGGGGATGGTGCTGGAATAGACTGTTCGCTACCACCATGTTGTTCTCGTCTGCGAACTGCATAAATCTTTCACCTCTTTCATTTCGCACCCCAAGTCCGAAATTTCCCACACATTTGCTATACTGAGCAGCGTTTGCGCCAATTTTCGAGTTAAAATCACCCATGATTATAAGCATCTCTCTGTTGGGAATTTTTTCGACTGTTGCCTGTAATTCTTTGTAGAAACTTTCCAGAACGGAGGGTAGAGCTTCACTGGTTGGTGCATATGCCTGTATTAGGTTTAGGTTTACTGGTGACGCTTTAAGTTTCATTGACATAATGCGGTCGCTAACTGCTTCATACCCGATCACACTGTTATTTTTATGCTTAGGAATAAGAATTGCTACTCCATTTTGGCTGCTGTCATCATTCCCGGAAAAGTAGACTGCATGGGTATCGGTAAAGAAATGCCCGTTGTTTCTCCAGTGGGTTTCGACTAGTCCACAAAAGCATAGACCACATCTGGTAACTTCCTTCTCTACGATGCAAAATTTACCGGGTTTTAGCAAGCCACGAACATTCCATGTGCCTATCTTCTGGATTTTTCGCAACTTGAGGGAGTTTCCAGTAGCATTATTTCCATGCGGAGCCTGGTCTCCTACTCCATCATGGCCGGTAGTCCATTTCCCACCGCTCGCCCCGGACGCGCCGCGGCGCCGCTCGCTAGGCGGTTCGCATGGCAATCGTGATCCTTTTGTGTCTACTTTCATAACGATTTTCTCGGGAGTTAGTTGCAGTGGTTTCCCGTTGCCTTCTGCACCAGATATTTTAGGGGTTATTTATACCCCAAGGCCCCTGCAGCCTCTACTGACCTCCGGTCAGGAATGTGGTTATACCGCCACTGCTCGGTCGCCATTGCCTCGTCTGTTGTCTAGCAGGGGGACCACGGTATAGAAATACCGCCGCGGATGATGTGTTGTCCGCGCGTGCAGGTGAGGTTGACGGTAGGGGCCGGAAAGATAGTTTGTCCGTTCTCCCCCTTTCCCCCCTATATATACATGGTTGTATTTATTTTTAGCACATGTGAAGAAGCAGCAGTGACCATAATGTATTCAATGAGTTCGAAGAGTCACTACCAGATCTTCACTACCAAATCCTCATCATCATCTGCCTAGTATTTATCCAACTATTTTGGGGTCGGCTCCCATGCAGTCTGACCGGATGCAGCTGAATACCAGTATTTTTAATGGAGCGACTGCCTATCTGACCTCCACAACCCAGTTCATACTGGATAATACAATACCACTTGGTAAGACGTTGTCAGACTGGGCGACTGACTACCGATTGTCCAAGTTTTACAAATGACAGTCGGGACCAACGAACTTTCCGAGGTACGGAGAAAACTCGGTGTGTAAGGGTTGGTCACCCATCCCCAGACCAACCAAGGCAAGCACAGCTTAACCTAAAGATCGACCCGAGCGACTGTTATTTTTTTTTTTATACTGAGATACTGAACCTGAACCATACTGAGATAGGAACCTTTTGGCCTTGTACCGGACCAATTCTGTGTATTGTTTTTTTATGATTTTGTTATTTTTTTCCATGTTTACTTTATACTAGTGTTATAATCACAATTTAACCATTTTATTTTTTTTTATTTTTGTGTTTTATCCTGTCGGTCTAATAAATGCTTTTTCTTTCTTTCTTTCTTTAACTCCTCCGCTTCACTGTCAAATCAGATTGGTTTAACCTTCATAAAGAGCAGGTCGCTTCAGCCAGGCCATCAAAAGTATAAGACATCCATATACCTAGCATGCAAGTATTCCAAAATATGAATAAAAAACTCACGTTGCAAGTACCAACTCCAGCGGAGTGGAGTGTGCAGACCTCGATGTGAGGTTCAACATGGGCACGTCTGTTGAACTCGACGGAGGCGCGAGCGACGCGGTTCACACAGTCGTTGCCTTCGATGGTGTTGAGCTGCAGCTCCAGGAGAGCAGCCGAGAAAGCACCGTTAGCCTGAAGAGAGAATAGAATTGAATCCATAGGTTTAGATAGAGCTGACAAAATAGTACCCATGACAACGGTCAGTACAGTTTTGCGATGATATCCAATTTACACTAGGTTGATAAATATGTCGTGTTGTGTTTAACCGTTTGCCGGCTCAGATTGGCCGCTGTAGAAATAATCTGGCCACTCTGCAGGATATGCCCCACCTCCTTTCTTGTCCATCCTGCACAGCCACTTGCACCTTCCAGGATTTAAATGAAGCTAACGACAAAGTTATGCAGCTGGCAATCCAGTGAGAGCCCATGAGAAAGAAAAAAAATAAAACAAAAAAAAAGTTTGAAAAAGATGTTTGCTTGTTACCTTTTCACACCTTTATGAACCGATCATCTTGAAATTTTGCATATGCTTTGCGAACATAGGCCACATGTCAATTCAAAAAAAGTCTGTTCTCGAGGAAAACAAAAATAACGTTCTTATGATAATAATAGATGATGGCGCCAGTCGCGACGTTTCTTTCGAACGAAATGAATATTATGTTAATTATTACAAGCAGAGTAATTAAATTACTTAATTAACGTGAGCGAAGTCTAGCATAAGCTAGTAAAATTATAACTCACAGTAGTCCTGCCCCATCCAGCAACTCTAGCGCGGACACCTTGACCGATGAAGGAGTAGGTGATGGGCACCGTGCTCACGCGGTTGTTAAGAGCCACGTTAGAGGAGGTGATGAGGACTCCGAGGTCGTTCTTGATGGTGGAGGCGACGTAGTTGGGGTGGGTGACGTTGCGCTGTATGCTGTAGGAGGTGCCGCCGCTGTTCCAGCGGTTGGTGCCCACTGTCGCGCGGAGAGAGCTGTGGAAGATAAAAAGTCTCAGTAACTAGTAATAATGCTCGTTTCAAGTAGTAGGTACCTTTGTACAATTATATGAATACATCAATAAAATAACAGTAGGTACCAATAGCTAGATTGATGTTACTGAAAACGGGCGTAATTATAAAGAACGGAGTTCAAATTGTCAGAATAAGTAATTGAAGATGTAATAACGATGATAATAACTTTGTAATTTTTTGTCACGTTTTGGTCCACTGACTACCTGTTACGACTGTCAAAGATCAACAATTGACAGCCAAGACTTTGCTTTTCACGGAGGAAACTCAGTATATAATGGGTGGTCACCCATCCACAGACCAACCTAGGCAAGAGCCACAAGCTTCAAAACGGGGCAAAGTACGACACTGAATAAATTGATTCAAGTAGGCAATTGATTTCCTCACCTCGTAAGAGATCCTCAGCTGAAAACATGGTTGATACAATGAGCCGCAGTCAGGATAGTTCGTTGTGTGATGAGGGAACCTCCGCAGAGTAAGCTCCTCCCATGGTACCAGTAGTCAAGACCACCATGTGAGGGTGGCTGCCGTCAGCTGCCGTGGAGCCGTCGACGATGCGAGCGCTAGCGTCCGTGTGGTCGAAGAAGACGGACATGTCATCTTCGGGCGATTCGAGGGTTGGGAGCGCTAGGGAATTGATAAAGCAAGATTAGAAGTAAATTTAGTACGCATGCGATCATCTCAATTCATGTTCAATTACGTGGCCACGTTGAAAATACTTACCTCGTACTTTTTTGGGATAAGCCCGATACTCTTTTCCCAAACCACTGTAACTCCTGAAAGCCAGAATCAAAACTGGCGACAACCAGAAAAGCGTCGAAACAATGAAGCTCGACGAAGTCCCAGGGAAAGAATTTAACTGTCTTGGATCCCGCAACGAAATTAATCAGAAAAGTAAAGTCAAGGAATGTGCGTTACCCTGGCAAAATGTTGTGCATTTGAGATGTGAGACCATAACATATAATTAGAGTATCATGAGGAGAAATTTGTTTACATAATATCAAAAATTGTGTGAATTGTAGTTTTAAAGTTATTTGAGATTTGCTGGAGTGACGTTTGAAACGTTATCCTGGCAAAATCGATTTTCAAAAATTTCTTTAGCCCGGAACCAAAAATACATGAATAGATAGCTTTTGTTGCGTAGTAAATGTTTGTAAATAGCAAAATTTATGTGTGATATGGTTCTCCGAGTTATTTAAGATTTTGTTGCGGTAACGTTTTGGGATACCCCAGACCTCTAAAACGACTCAACCCAGAATATTGAAAAAAACACCAACAAGAGACCTTAATATGTTTAAATTAGTTAAACATTAGTTTTTGATTTGGTTGTCGTAAACCAATGGATTTCGGTAGGTACTCGTAGGTTGCTATCTCTGACTGTTTGACATTTTGCTTACGGTTGGACGGTTAGAATCAAAACGTCACAGAAAAGCTTTCAGTGAATGGTAGGTGCATGACACGGCTAGGATATTCTTTGTTTATAGAAACACCGATAGCTACTATAGTTAATGTGCCTTCTTCAGCTGAAGAAGGCACATTAACCGACAGTTACACGTAAGTAAATTATAGAAAACGGCTGTTAATGTGTACTTACCGATGGACCCAGCCGCCAGGAGCGTAAACACCAGCCGTCTTATTACAAAACGTGGTCTTAAAAGTAGTACCGGGTTTAGTACTAGGTCTAAACCATGAACTTGACAGTAGTCCGGTTTTGAAGTCCATGTTTAACAACGCCCGAAACAAATTGATATCTTATTATTACCTAGGTACTGATATTTATAATATCAATTATCTATTTTGCACAGATTGCTTTTGGAAGATAATTTTAAGCCCGGTAAATCCTGCTTACGCATTATATGAGCTCGGATTATCATTTTCCCTATTCATTGCCAACAGGTATGAATGATGGCTTAGCTGGTATATCTGGGTATTTTGATGGTTTGCTCGTGGCCAAAAAATAACAGCCGCTTGGGTCGGTCTTTAGGTTAAGTTGTGTTTGCCTAGGTTGGTCCGTGGATGGGTTTCACTCGTGCCTCCGTTGGTCTGTTTGTCATTTGTTGATCTTTAAAAGTCGTTATAGGTAGTGAGTAGTCCGTAAGTTTGATTCACTCATACCAAGGGGTATTGTTTTGCCCAGTACTATCTGGGTTGTGGAGGTCTGTCAGGCAGTCGTTCCATGTAAAATACTGATATTCAGCTGCATCCGGTTAGACTGGAAGCCGACCCCAACATAGTTGAGAAAAGGCTAGGCAGCCAGGAGCGTAAACACCACCGTTGATGATTATTTCTGTTTATTTTGATTTCAAATAATCTCAAGGGGTTCAGTTCAAACAGGTCTTGAATAATCGAAATTTGTTATCTTTCTAAGACTTCGGCTAATTTTCTGCGCCCTTTTTAAATGGTTGCTGACACTTTTTATTGGACATTTTTATTCATTCAGAAAAAAGGTTTTCGAATATCGGTGAATACCCGTTTCTCCTGAACTCTCAATGGGGGCAATAGGTACTCACATAATATATGTGAATGTTACAAGCTAGTGGGAAATACACACATCAAAAGTGTCTAGGGATCAACATATATTTTTGCAATAACTTTTCTCCTGATTGATATTAATTAAAATTTTCTTTAAGGATTCATCAAATAAAGTGTTTTCGTTTGTCACAGTAACGATAAACCAAGTCACCTTTGCATTCATTTCAAGTCGCCAGACTTGAACCCGATTGAGCATGCATGGGATATGCTACAGAGAAGAGCTCTGCCGAATATGGAGGGTATCCAGTCGCAAGAAGACCTTTTTTTGTTGTTGCAACGGACATGGGCGGCCATTCCACAGCGTGATTTGGATGAACTCATTTTGAGTATGCCAAACCGATGTTCTTGTGTTGTTAGTGTTCGCGGTAGAAACACGGATTATTAATTGTTTAAGTTACCCAATAAAATTTTAAAGAAAACTGTTATTTCAGTCTTTTTTTCGAACTTTAATGTTAGTGGTTCAAATGTCAAAAATCCCTTTAATAGGAAAATGGCAAATTTCTTTATTAATGCAGAGGTGACTTGGTTTATCGTTACTATGACAAACGAAAACACTTTATTTGATGAATCCTTAAAGAAAATTTTAATTAATATCAATCAGGAGAAAAGTTATTGCAAAAATATATGTTGATCCCTAGACACTTTTGATGTGTGTATCTGTCTATATAGGGCAGTTGTTTAGCCATGTCCTTTGCGAATTATGCACCTATCAAGATAATTTATTTCAGAATATTTAATAGGCATGACGAAAGTATCAAAAAAATACAAATCTATTTAGTCCGTCAGTTAGATTATTAAAAAATAATGGACACGTATTTTTTATTTTTCAAAACTCGGGAGTGGGGGCTCGTGACGTATTGGGAATTTTAAAAGCGTCGTATCTTCGTAAATTTTTACGTAACAACTAAATATAAATAAATATCGCTGGACATTACACACAGCGCCACCTAGTGCCACACTAAGCAAAGCTTGTGTCGTGGACACTAGATAGTTGATATACTACATAATTTATATACTTTTTTGTTTGTAAATACATACGTAATAAACATCCATGACTCGGAAACAAATGTCCATGCTAATCACGCAAACATTTGCTCCTACCGGGATTCGAACCCAGGACCCTAAGAACGTAAGGCAGCCTCACTACCACTACGCCATTCGGGTCGCCATTTGGGTAACAAAAGAAAAAATACGGGTCAAATATTTTTTAATAATCTACCTGACGGACTAATTAGACTTTTTTTGTTTTGATTTATTAGATAAAAAACCACTTAAGGAACTTGACTCACATGTAGGTAAAATCAGTCAACATAATAAGTAAGATACATAAGTACTTATTTATTAGATAGCATTTTGGTGCAGTAGATAAAAATACTGAATTAAAATCATTTTAAACGTGTTAGCGAAGTAGACACAATAGTTAAACAATCGCGTCAGACCGGTTCGGTCGGGGTCCACAGATAAAGGGTTAAGGGGAGTGGCACTAGAGGCAGAGTCGCTAGCTTAGAGCTTAGGTTAGGTACACGCGTGCCACCATGTACAATGTACATACATTTAAGATTCCTCGATGGTGTAGTGGTCACGATTGCTGAGCTTTACGACTCGTGTTTTTTACAGAGATATCCAAAGAACTGTAGAATCGGTTGCATGCGTCTACTCGGTACAGATCAAGGGTACCACACAGAAGAGAATTTTCTGATGACGTGAAAAAGAAATGCAAAATAAGTGTTGTTCTTGGGCGTCTACGAATGACAAGTGAAAAAAGATTAAATACTTATTTAAAAAAAGTATAATTCGTAAGTCCATGTATGGCGATAATACAATAATATCACATTGTTCTTATACATAACCATAGCCAGAATTACATAACATTATTTGTTTTAACATAACTCGCATCATAGGTGAGATATTTACACATTTTACAACTTTTAAATAGTAATATTTGGTGGATGAATATAGTGGTAAAAAAATATAGTGGCCTAAAAAATAACTGTTATGGCATGTAAACGAGACGAAGAACGAGATGTCTTACGATGTAAGATTACGGGTTTTTAATTAAGATATTTCATTATCTTATATCAGTTCACTAGGGATAAGATACAAATTCTTGAAAGAAGCAAGCAGATTCTTTAAATTTGTTGTAAAATAGCTGCACAGCAGTTCTGAAAATTAATACACAAACAAGCATTACCGTTATACAATGCAAAACTTGACTGATTTACACGAAACACAATAGATATAATGAAATGTCATTATAGATGGGCACTATGCCCACAAAATGTTGCCGCAGGTTCATTGTAATGTAAACTTTATAACGTAGTCTTTAAGTCACATAATCCTAATGGTCGCACAAGTCACATGGACACCCAGATACAAGTCTGCGTGCGGATTTAAACCTTGTACAAAGTTCCTTAAGTCACACAATCCTAATGGTCGCACCAGTCACCGTCAGTGACATATAAACCTAGATCATATCCGCCTGTTCATGTTAATCTAAACCTTGTAGTATGGTCGTTAAGTCCACAATTCAATGGTCGCACCAGTCGGTGAGACAGTGTGTGTGCCGGCGACAGTGTGAGCGTGTGAGATGTGCGCGCGACAGTGCACGAGATCAGCTCAACAGTTCCGACACCAAGCGGTGCGCTTCTGCTGATACACCTTCTAGGGCTAGCAGGACTGATAGCTCGTCTTCTCCTGTAATGTACAAAATAATGAGTTGATATAGAGTTAAAAAGTTGCTGTTTTTATACATTTTGATCTTGTAGACATATTGCACTTTAGTATGAAACTGCAGATCTTTTTGACTAACCGACCAAAATGTCAAAATTTTTGGGTCAACCTGTTAATATGCTTGCTGTTGTGAGGCCCATTTCGTCTCTAGTGAGGTGAGCAGTGGGTCGGCACCCACCACGCTAGCCCAGCCTGGGTAGGTCGATGTGATATGTCGTCGTGTACGTCGAATGAAATAAATGTCCAGTTTTTGGGTTCTTCTTTCCTTATGGTGTCTTTTATGCGTACACACATAAGTAACGAGTCATCCTTACATATCGTTCCATTAGTAAAAAAAATTGGTATGTTGTTTGCTATGAATGAACATATTTTTGCAATCACTAACCTTCGTGAAAACCAAAAACTTGAATCTTTATAAACTAGTTAGTGAAAGCTAACCATTATTATGATGATAGGATAACTAGGATTATCTAAACATCATTTTCCTGTCGACGAGGCACTATTCCACTATTTTACCCAGATCAGTAGCCTGTATGACGTCCATAACCCAGTTGACGAGAGAGAGTGATAAGAAGGTAAACTTACCAACACAATCCTTCAAGGCACCTTTCGGCATATCATGATAAACAAGAAATCCGCTCAAAATCTTCTTAACGTCGTCATCACACGAACTTATCTTCCGACTGCTCGGCAGACCGAGATACTTCCTCAAAAACGGCGTCAGCCTTGCTTCCGAACTATCAAATACGTTGGAAACTTTTTGTTTGATAGCTAGAGTAAACTCGCTAGATATTAGGGGCTCGTTCGACGTTTCTTGTCCGTCGACTTTCATTTCGTTCATTGTTCGTTTGTTGTGGTTTTCTATTTGGGAGAGCAGGAGCTTTATTTGCCAAATGTGGTACGAGGAAGGGTCGGGTTTCATTGTTTTTATTATCTGGAAAACAATAAGAAATACTTTACGTTGGTTTGTACAAATTAATATTCTTGTACTTTGGGAACAGCAGTGCGTTAGACATTACACACCTTCGGCTGTTATATCAAGCAGGATAATCGAGAATATTCATTCAATATACTTCGTGAGGAAATCAGCATGCCTGCAAGATATTTCTCGACGGAATGTAAAGCCATGTAAAGCCATGCCCATGGGTAATAAAGATCGAGAATATGGAAAAATAATACACAGGAATAGCCGCTCGTCTAGCTCTCCGAATAGGATAGACGACATTATAAAACAATTATTCCAAGACACCAATCTCTGAAAAACTTTATTTTGGGCCTGAAAACCCAATTAATTGCCAAATTAGATTTTTAGTTGCTTTGAAATCAATAAATAGTTGAGTTGACCAGACAGTGACGTCACAGCGTGCTATTGCCATAAAAAATCTATAAGAGAACCGCGTTTTGGCAGCTCTTAAAAAGTATGTCATTTGATTAGTATTGTGCTGAGCAAACCCAAACATGATTAAGGTAGAAATCTAGTTTAAAGTCTGGAGCAACCGCTGGTCTGCTCTAGCCTTAAATATTCAAGGTCATAATAGTAAAAAACACTTCAGCTATTCTCACCTTCAAAAACGTGGTCCAAATTGGCAGCGCACACAATATATCCTTAACCACACATTCATAGGTGACCATACCCAAGGTCTGTAGATGTTCACTCTCCTCCTTGGTATACTTCCTGCACTGACACTGCCTATTCATCACGACTTCTTTAGCTCCCTTCTTCTTCTTCAACAGCACCAAACAATCGGCACAAACATTTGGCCCACTATCCTCCATCAAGTATTGTCTCACGAAGTTTCGGACCTTATCGTCGTTGGTAAAGAGCTCAATGTGTTCTGTGTCTGTGGACCAGATGTTGGACTTGTCCAGGGTTAATGTTTGGGCCAGTATGGTGAGGAAGCCTTGTGGGTCGTCGATGTAGGAGAGGCAGCCGGCGCGCTGTTTTATGTCTATGCACCACGAGTATTCGAGGAATAATCTGGGAAACAATACAAATATTATTAAAAAAAACTTTCGAGCTTTTCAATTTTACAATCTTCTTGGGTTGAAACATATTCGCCGTAGGTAAGATTATTTCCATTGTGAAATTTTTCACGGGCGGACTAAAGATTAGATCGATACCTATTTGATGGCAAGACGCTCTCTTACTTTTTCATGGATCTTCACCAGAACTCTCAAAATGAGAATGTAACTATTTTTGCCTACTAAATCGAAGAAAATAATAATAGAAAATATCGCTGGACATAGCACACAGCGCCATCTAGTGCCACATTAAGCAACGAAGCTTGTGTTGTCGACACCAGATAGTTGATAAACTACATAGATACTTTTTGTTTGTAAATACATACTTCAAATATCCATGACTAGGAAACAAATGTCCATGCTCATCTCACAAACATTTGCTCCTACCGGGATTCGAACCTGGGACCCTAAGAACGTAAGACAGCCTCACTATGTAAACTAAACGAAACACATGAATGTGTCGCGTAAATAATAACTGAAGCACGTATATTGTGAAGTTTTGATATTATGTTTTTTCAATATATGCTGTATTTTACATAAAAATTACAATTAATCGTTTTGATAATATAAAAATTCCGTATACTTACTTGAGTTGATCCCAATTCCTGTCTCTCTGGAAGGTGATGGGCCAGTAGCGCGGGTCGTTGATCTTCACTTCCTTCAACGTGTTCAGTTCGGGTATGATGCAGGGTGCTTTCATCTCTTTTACTGCGTCGTTAAGGTCGATTACCTGTGAGCAAAACAAATGATTTATTTAGTACATGGAGGATTTACAGTTAATAAAAACAGAAAAGGAGAAAATACGCTTTATTTATTGCTAGTATAGGGTGCAAAATACTTAAACGCAATCTGTGCTGCCATCGTTACCTTGCTAGCTTTTATGTATTAATATTATGTAAGAAACAGTAAAACGGTGTCGGTTTAGTTTTATAATAGACAACTTATTTTACAATTTATTATTTTATATATAGTGGTTATGGTGAAACGCAAACGCAAACTCAAAACGCATCGTACTCGATAATATCGGTCGTTACGTACAGTTCATGACGACGCCATACTGTAGGAAAACTTATCATACATGACTTTGTGAGTGATCAGCTAACTTATACATAAGTCTTTTTCGTTTCAAATAACATAAAGGTTAGTCCGTTTGTTAGAAAGTGGAGATGGCGTGAAGTAATACGGATCGTCAGCATTTTCTATAAGCATAATTATATTCTCTATGAGCATAATCATATTCTCTATAAGCGCATAATAGTCGAGAATTCAAACATGTTTGTAATTATTGTGATTGTTTGCTAGCAATGTAGGATTTTCTTCTTCGCCTCACTTTTTTACATTTTTCGACGTCTTACAGTGTTTTAAAACCCATCTTATGAAGATAAGCAGAGTAATTAGTATATTATGATCATAAAGTCACCTGTATGTGTGCGTAACAAAGTTTTTCTGTGCTGATGTCTCTGGGTAGTATCAACCTTGCTTCAACAGCCAACACGTAAAGATGTCTAAAAGCTTGCAAGTGATACCTGCAAAACACATAATTTATTTGGAAAAATTTTATTACTAAGATTATGGTTAGTGATGCATTTGAATAAGATTATATTATAAATTGATACGTTAATGAACTTTCTCCTTTCCAACTTTTGAGTCACATAACCCAAATTTCAGAAACGAAACTAACTATCAAGAAAGTAAATATATCATAGATAACGAAGCCGAAAGACACGTCTTGTTCTCCTCGTCATTGCGATAATTTTTTTTCTCTTCTCATGCTCTAAAAGTACGCCAATATAGCCCTACGAAGCGGAATTTAAAGTGACCATTTATTCCCTAGGGAGTAAAAGTAATTTAAAAATGGAACGATCTTTTACTCTGAAACATGGTCACAAAAGAGTAACTTAACTAAGGTTTTATTTAAATTTCGAAGTGGCTTGCAAATAGAAAGCGGTTTATTGAAAAAAAAAAACAAATGAACTCTTCAACGGGAGAAAAATTATTGTTGTTTGTGTGCATCGTTGATTTTGAAAAGTTCGTGCAATGCCTCTGTTGCTAGCCGCTGCAGTAATGTAGGTACTAATTATCTGTGGGGTGTGGATCATCTTCATTGCGACAATGTTGAGAGTTTGTGTTGTGTTTTAAATTGTTAATCTGTGACTGACCTGATAGAAAAAAAGTTGACCACTCAGTTCAGAATTTTTGTCGAGTGTAAATTTGTTCGGTTTTAAATGTCAATTTTTATCGCACTTGAAGTGAAAAGTACAGTTTGCACCTCGAGACTAAACGCTAATTTAATATACCCTCGCTTTCATTGACTCCCTCGCAAACTCGGGAGTCAAACCACCTCGGGTATATAATGGCTTCGTTTAGTCCCTCGTTATAAAATATACGATTATAAACACCTCCACCTGCCCGTACTAATCGATCAGCACGATGTTTTGAGCGTTTGAAAACCCAAAAATAAAAACAAATTCTTTGGGGACTGCCGATAGAAGTGAAAACTAAGTAATCTATATCTGCTACGAGTTGTGCCGCGCGCACGCCACACGTGGTGCTACGCCGTAGCGGATCGGCTACGAGTGCTAGGAAGCGTTAGATGACGGTCACGCGAGTTCCATGATTTTTGTTTACCCAAAAAGTGCACAACGCGCCTAAAGAAGTTTTCACTTCAAAAATCGTTTCCCAGCAGTAATTTTTACGTTGAGTTTATTTAGTTTGATGAACAGAGTGCTAACAAGGGTCCGTGAACACCCTGTATTTGTCGTTGGACACGGTAAGCAGATACATTAAAACCATAGATTACCTATTATCTTCGCTATGTGTGGGGAACTTGGGGAAGAAGGCGGCTAGTAACGCGGCAACCGATGTAGGAGTTGTGCTCAGTGTAGCGCGGCCGCCGCCCAGGAATAGAAGGCCTATGGTGCAGTGGACTGCCATCTGAAAGTGCCATAGAGACTGTGATTATGCTTGACTCTTTAGCATGCTATAATCAACATACATCGCTACAAACGAACACAAACCTGTTGATGCAAACTTTTACATGTAACGGACAGTACAAAAAGAAACTCGGTATGTAAGGGTGGTCACCCATCCAAAGACCGACCTAGGCAAGAACGGCTTAACCTAAAGATCGGCCCGAGCGGCTGTTATTATTTAGCCAAGAGCTCCTCAACGAGCTTTTATAAATGTGTGTAAACAATAGAGACAACAAAGCGTGTTTTTCTAGTGTTTTTTTAAACTATTAATTTATTTTATAGTTTGTAGTCTTTGACAACGAAATATTTTTAACATTTATACATTTATTTCAAGTAGGCGAATGTATAGCATGGTCTTTTACCTGTCAGCTTAGAACAATCTAGCTCTTCAATCTGGAGACCACTAAGTGATTTTACTCTACTTAGGGCCACCTACGCCTGTCCAGTCGCAAAAGTACGGGACCCTAAGTACACCACTGCGTGATGGAATGGAATGCCAGTTCCTGTCTTCCGGCTTCATCATCTTACACAAAGTAATGTGCCTGTCTGGTTTGGAACCCACGACTTACTATTTGTACCGTGTGATTCTTTTGAATTAGCTTTTATTAGGTCGACCTGTATGTAACTAACTGTGTAATGGAATCTAAGGTAACTAATTTAACCATCTTCCAAGGATCGTAGCGTCATGAAAATTGGCAGCTGTATGTAGTTCTGATGACAATACAATAGTATGGTACTGTCGAACTGATCTGATGATGGAGCCGGAAGATATGAACTGGAACTTCATGATGGAACATCGTATCATAGCTGTGTTTGGACTTGTTAGAAAAGTCATGTAATGAACTATGACCACGATTAGGTTTCAAGGTCTGATGATGAAGCCGGAAGATAGGCACTGGCATTCCATGATGGAATATTAATCATAGCCGTGTTTGGACTTTTTAGAAAGGTCTTGTAATGAACTTTGACCACGATTAAGTTTCAAGGTTAGGCAACTGCTCTCAAAAACGGTGAAGGAAAACAGCGTGAGGAAACCGGCATGTTCTAGAACCAAAAATTCGAAGACATGTGACATCTACCACACTGGGCTCGCGTGGTGGATTATAATAGCTCATACGCAAATTACGCGCTTTGACGTGGAGTTGCGGACACCAGCCCTTTATACAAAAATACAATACAAAGTATGACAGGGCCAGAACTACCACCAATATTCTAAATACCGCTAGTAAAGTTATCCGCGATAAGACAATATAAGAAATCCCGACAACAACCGCGTGGACAGAGGAACTTTTAGGACAGTTTAAGGACAGTTTTTTTTTTATGTGGCATCAGTGTTTTCTATGGAGGATGAAAATCTTTATACCCTGTTCTCCATTCCTACATACCAAAGATTCAGTACATGAACTACAATAAAAAATTGTGAAGGATTTATAACTTTTGTAATTTGTATGAAAAAATTTCTTTGCCTGAGTTGAGAAAAATACATAAATAGAAAGAGAGGAATAAGCAAAACGGTACCGACATCTTGTGGATTCATACGGATGTTGTGTATTTGCATAAAATTGTATGCATTGTAAATGTCACACGCAATAAAGGTAATCACGGTTGATTTCGCTATCAATGCACTGTTTATCTCCATTATCTATCTCCGAAGGTACTCAATAGATTTTCACAGAAAAATCTGATCACTAACTTCAGAGACACTAAGTAAACATCCATTGAAAAACACACACGTTTACGTTATAGTTCCTATGAACCTGGTTATATAATAATCACAGGTTAAAAGATCGCGATGCAAGTATGATGTTAGTACAGTCAAATGCTCATCATTGTTAAAAAATGACTACAAAACCACTTAGTACTCATTCACGTTAACTCGCGGGCGCGGTGGCGAGCGTGGGCGCGAAATATCAAACATATGGCGTAATATCCAAGTGTTCACGTACACAACGCACGTGCGGTCTAAGTAGCGGGCAAGCTAGCGACTGGCGCGCGCGGCGGGCTCGCAGCAATATCAAACGCGTGAGATGTTTGTGTGTGTTCACGTCGAACTAGCGGCGGAGAGCGCGCGATTTACCCGCGACGCAGGTAAGTTCAACCAGTATGAACTTGTCGCTAGAAACGGACTCGCGCAAACGCCTGGCGGCCAATGTGAACACGAACTCGGCACGTCTTCGCGCTCGCACCCGCTACCGCGCCCGCGCGTTCATACGTGAACAAGTACTTACGATGAAAGATTTGTTATACCTACTGTACGTGTGTAAAGTTAAAAAATAGGTTTTTTCTAAGGGCTCTTTCAATTTACACGTTTCGTGTAGCACCGCTGCGGTGCTAGTGCGGTACCGACGGCGCACGTTTGCCGCACCGCACGTCCGTACGTAAGACGACAAACGCACCGCTTTGGCAGTCGCAACGCTGCGGGCGTTGCGACTCGAAACGTCTAAATTGAAAGAGCCCTTAGAAAAAACCTATTTTTTAATGGGTAAAAACTTACACAAAAATATTATTTTCACAAACAATTAAAAACGCGTGACGATACCTGTCCTCGTTGTGTTACAGTAACGTCACAGTACCTGTCCTCCATGTGTGAGTGTGGGCGCGGTGGGCGTGGCCGCGTGTGCCGGTACAGGCGCAGGACCTGCACGTCGTGTTACAGTAACGTCACAGTACCTGTCCTCCATGTGTGAGTGCGGGCGCGGTGGGCGTGGCCGCGTGTGCCGGTACAGGCGCAGGACCTGCACGTCGTGTTACAGTAACGTCACAGTACCTGTCCTCCATGTGTGAGTGCGGGCGCGGTGGGCGTGGCCGCGTGTGCCGGTACAGGCGCAGGACCTGCACGTCGTGTTACAGTAACGTCACAGTACCTGTCCTCCATGTGTGAGTGCGGGCGCGGTGGGCGTGGCCACGTGTGCCGGTACAGGCGCAGGACCTGCACGTCGTGTTACAGTAACGTCACAGTACCTGTCCTCCATGTGTGAGTGCGGGCGCGGTGGGCGTGGCCGCGTGTGCCGGTACAGGCGCAGGACCTGCACGTCGTGTTACAGTAACGTCACAGTACCTGTCCTCCATGTGTGAGTGCGGGCGCGGTGGGCGTGGCCGCGTGTGCCGGTACAGGCGCAGGACCTGCACGTCGTGTTACAGTAACGTCACAGTACCTGTCCTCCATGTGTGAGTGCGGGCGCGGTGGGCGTGGCCGCGTGTGCCGGTACAGGCGCAGGACCTGCACGTCGTGTTACAGTAACGTCACAGTACCTGTCCTCCATGTGTGAGTGCGGGCGCGGTGGGCGTGGCCGCGTGTGCCGGTACAGGCGCAGGACCTGCACGTCGTGTTACAGTAACGTCACAGTACCTGTCCTCCATGTGTGAGTGCGGGCGCGGTGGGCGTGGCCGCGTGTGCCGGTACAGGCGCAGGACCTGCACGTCGTGTTACAGTAACGTCACAGTACCTGTCCTCCATGTGTGAGTGCGGGCGCGGTGGGCGTGGCCGCGTGTGCCGGTACAGGCGCAGGACCTGCACGTCGTGTTACAGTAACGTCACAGTACCTGTCCTCCATGTGTGAGTGCGGGCGCGGTGGGCGTGGCCGCGTGTGCCGGTACAGGCGCAGGACCTGCACGTCGTGTTACAGTAACGTCACAGTACCTGTCCTCCATGTGTGAGTGCGGGCGCGGTGGGCGTGGCCGCGTGTGCCGGTACAGGCGCAGGACCTGCACGTCGTGTTACAGTAACGTCACAGTACCTGTCCTCCATGTGTGAGTGCGGGCGCGGTGGGCGTGGCCGCGTGTGCCGGTACAGGCGCAGGACCTGCACGTCGTGTTACAGTAACGTCACAGTACCTGTCCTCCATGTGTGAGTGCGGGCGCGGTGGGCGTGGCCGCGTGTGCCGGTACAGGCGCAGGACCTGCACGTCGTGTTACAGTAACGTCACAGTACCTGTCCTCCATGTGTGAGTGCGGGCGCGGTGGGCGTGGCCGCGTGTGCCGGTACAGGCGCAGGACCTGCACGTCGTGTTACAGTAACGTCACAGTACCTGTCCTCCATGTGTGAGTGCGGGCGCGGTGGGCGTGGCCGCGTGTGCCGGTACAGGCGCAGGACCTGCACGTCGTGTTACAGTAACGTCACAGTACCTGTCCTCCATGTGTGAGCGCGGGCGCGGTGGGCGTGGCCGCGTGTGCCGGTACAGGCGCAGGACCTGCACGTCGTGTTACAGTAACGTCACAGTACCTGTCCTCCATGTGTGAGTGCGGGCGCGGTGGGCGTGGCCGCGTGTGCCGGTACAGGCGCAGGACCTGCACGTCGTGTTACAGTAACGTCACAGTACCTGTCCTCCATGTGTGAGTGCGGGCGCGGTGGGCGTGGCCGCGTGTGCCGGTACAGGCGCAGGACCTGCACGTCGTGTTACAGTAACGTCACAGTACCTGTCCTCCATGTGTGAGTGCGGGCGCGGTGGGCGTGGCCGCGTGTGCCGGTACAGGCGCAGGACCTGCACGTCGTGTTACAGTAACGTCACAGTACCTGTCCTCCATGTGTGAGTGCGGGCGCGGTGGGCGTGGCCGCGTGTGCCGGTACAGGCGCAGGACCTGCACGTCGTGTTACAGTAACGTCACAGTACCTGTCCTCCATGTGTGAGTGCGGGCGCGGTGGGCGTGGCCGCGTGTGCCGGTACAGGCGCAGGACCTGCACGTCGTGTTACAGTAACGTCACAGTACCTGTCCTCCATGTGTGAGTGCGGGCGCGGTGGGCGTGGCCGCGTGTGCCGGTACAGGCGCAGGACCTGCACGTCGTGTTACAGTAACGTCACAGTACCTGTCCTCCATGTGTGAGTGCGGGCGCGGTGGGCGTGGCCGCGTGTGCCGGTACAGGCGCAGGACCTGCACGTCGTGTTACAGTAACGTCACAGTACCTGTCCTCCATGTGTGAGTGCGGGCGCGGTGGGCGTGGCCGCGTGTGCCGGTACAGGCGCAGGACCTGCACGTCGTGTTACAGTAACGTCACAGTACCTGTCCTCCATGTGTGAGTGCGGGCGCGGTGGGCGTGGCCGCGTGTGCCGGTACAGGCGCAGGACCTGCACGTCGTGTTACAGTAACGTCACAGTACCTGTCCTCCATGTGTGAGTGCGGGCGCGGTGGGCGTGGCCGCGTGTGCCGGTACAGGCGCAGGACCTGCACGTCGTGTTACAGTAACGTCACAGTACCTGTCCTCCATGTGTGAGCGCGGGCGCGGTGGGCGTGGCCGCGTGTGCCGGTACAGGCGCAGGACCTGCACGTCGTGTTACAGTAACGTCACAGTACCTGTCCTCCATGTGTGAGTGCGGGCGCGGTGGGCGTGGCCGCGTGTGCCGGTACAGGCGCAGGACCTGCACGTCGTGTTACAGTAACGTCACAGTACCTGTCCTCCATGTGTGAGTGCGGGCGCGGTGGGCGTGGCCGCGTGTGCCGGTACAGGCGCAGGACCTGCACGTCGTGTTACAGTAACGTCACAGTACCTGTCCTCCATGTGTGAGTGCGGGCGCGGTGGGCGTGGCCGCGTGTGCCGGTACAGGCGCAGGACCTGCACGTCGTGTTACAGTAACGTCACAGTACCTGTCCTCCATGTGTGAGTGCGGGCGCGGTGGGCGTGGCCGCGTGTGCCGGTACAGGCGCAGGACCTGCACGTCGTGTTACAGTAACGTCACAGTACCTGTCCTCCATGTGTGAGTGCGGGCGCGGTGGGCGTGGCCGCGTGTGCCGGTACAGGCGCAGGACCTGCACGTCGTGTTACAGTAACGTCACAGTACCTGTCCTCCATGTGTGAGTGCGGGCGCGGTGGGCGTGGCCGCGTGTGCCGGTACAGGCGCAGGACCTGCACGTCGTGTTACAGTAACGTCACAGTACCTGTCCTCCATGTGTGAGTGCGGGCGCGGTGGGCGTGGCCGCGTGTGCCGGTACAGGCGCAGGACCTGCACGTCGTGTTACAGTAACGTCACAGTACCTGTCCTCCATGTGTGAGTGCGGGCGCGGTGGGCGTGGCCGCGTGTGCCGGTACAGGCGCAGGACCTGCACGTCGTGTTACAGTAACGTCACAGTACCTGTCCTCCATGTGTGAGTGCGGGCGCGGTGGGCGTGGCCGCGTGTGCCGGTACAGGCGCAGGACCTGCACGTCGTGTTACAGTAACGTCACAGTACCTGTCCTCCATGTGTGAGTGCGGGCGCGGTGGGCGTGGCCGCGTGTGCCGGTACAGGCGCAGGACCTGCACGTCGTGTTACAGTAACGTCACAGTACCTGTCCTCCATGTGTGAGCGCGGGCGCGGTGGGCGTGGCCGCGTGTGCCGGTACAGGCGCAGGACCTGCACGTCGTGTTACAGTAACGTCACAGTACCTGTCCTCCATGTGTGAGTGCGGGCGCGGTGGGCGTGGCCGCGTGTGCCGGTACAGGCGCAGGACCTGCACGTCGTGTTACAGTAACGTCACAGTACCTGTCCTCCATGTGTGAGTGCGGGCGCGGTGGGCGTGGCCGCGTGTGCCGGTACAGGCGTAGGACCTGCACGTCGTGTTACAGTAACGTCACAGTACCTGTCCTCCATGTGTGAGTGCGGGCGCGGTGGGCGTGGCCGCGTGTGCCGGTACAGGCGCAGGACCTGCACGTCGTGTTACAGTAACGTCACAGTACCTGTCCTCCATGTGTGAGTGCGGGCGCGGTGGGCGTGGCCGCGTGTGCCGGTACAGGCGCAGGACCTGCACGTCGTGTTACAGTAACGTCACAGTACCTGTCCTCCATGTGTGAGTGCGGGCGCGGTGGGCGTGGCCGCGTGTGCCGGTACAGGCGCAGGACCTGCACGTCGTGTTACAGTAACGTCACAGTACCTGTCCTCCATGTGTGAGTGCGGGCGCGGTGGGCGTGGCCGCGTGTGCCGGTACAGGCGCAGGACCTGCACGTCGTGTTACAGTAACGTCACAGTACCTGTCCTCCATGTGTGAGTGCGGGCGCGGTGGGCGTGGCCACGTGTGCCGGTACAGGCGCAGGACCTGCACGTCGTGTTACAGTAACGTCACAGTACCTGTCCTCCATGTGTGAGTGCGGGCGCGGTGGGCGTGGCCGCGTGTGCCGGTACAGGCGCAGGACCTGCACGTCGTGTTACAGTAACGTCACAGTACCTGTCCTCCATGTGTGAGTGCGGGCGCGGTGGGCGTGGCCGCGTGTGCCGGTACAGGCGCAGGACCTGCACGTCGTGTTACAGTAACGTCACAGTACCTGTCCTCCATGTGTGAGTGCGGGCGCGGTGGGCGTGGCCGCGTGTGCCGGTACAGGCGCAGGACCTGCACGTCGTGTTACAGTAACGTCACAGTACCTGTCCTCCATGTGTGAGTGCGGGCGCGGTGGGCGTGGCCGCGTGTGCCGGTACAGGCGCAGGACCTGCACGTCGTGTTACAGTAACGTCACAGTACCTGTCCTCCATGTGTGAGTGCGGGCGCGGTGGGCGTGGCCGCGTGTGCCGGTACAGGCGCAGGACCTGCACGTCGTGTTACAGTAACGTCACAGTACCTGTCCTCCATGTGTGAGTGCGGGCGCGGTGGGCGTGGCCGCGTGTGCCGGTACAGGCGCAGGACCTGCACGTCGTGTTACAGTAACGTCACAGTACCTGTCCTCCATGTGTGAGTGCGGGCGCGGTGGGCGTGGCCGCGTGTGCCGGTACAGGCGCAGGACCTGCACGTCGTGTTACAGTAACGTCACAGTACCTGTCCTCCATGTGTGAGTGCGGGCGCGGTGGGCGTGGCCGCGTGTGCCGGTACAGGCGCAGGACCTGCACGTCGTGTTACAGTAACGTCACAGTACCTGTCCTCCATGTGTGAGTGCGGGCGCGGTGGGCGTGGCCGCGTGTGCCGGTACAGGCGCAGGACCTGCACGTCGTGTTACAGTAACGTCACAGTACCTGTCCTCCATGTGTGAGTGCGGGCGCGGTGGGCGTGGCCGCGTGTGCCGGTACAGGCGCAGGACCTGCACGTCGTGTTACAGTAACGTCACAGTACCTGTCCTCCATGTGTGAGTGCGGGCGCGGTGGGCGTGGCCGCGTGTGCCGGTACAGGCGCAGGACCTGCACGTCGTGTTACAGTAACGTCACAGTACCTGTCCTCCATGTGTGAGTGCGGGCGCGGTGGGCGTGGCCGCGTGTGCCGGTACAGGCGCAGGACCTGCACGTCGTGTTACAGTAACGTCACAGTACCTGTCCTCCATGTGTGAGTGCGGGCGCGGTGGGCGTGGCCGCGTGTGCCGGTACAGGCGCAGGACCTGCACGTCGTGTTACAGTAACGTCACAGTACCTGTCCTCCATGTGTGAGTGCGGGCGCGGTGGGCGTGGCCGCGTGTGCCGGTACAGGCGCAGGACCTGCACGTCGTGTTACAGTAACGTCACAGTACCTGTCCTCCATGTGTGAGCGCGGGCGCGGTGGGCGTGGCCGCGTGTGCCGGTACAGGCGCAGGACCTGCACGTCGTGTTACAGTAACGTCACAGTACCTGTCCTCCATGTGTGAGTGCGGGCGCGGTGGGCGTGGCCGCGTGTGCCGGTACAGGCGCAGGACCTGCACGTCGTGTTACAGTAACGTCACAGTACCTGTCCTCCATGTGTGAGTGCGGGCGCGGTGGGCGTGGCCGCGTGTGCCGGTACAGGCGCAGGACCTGCACGTCGTGTTACAGTAACGTCACAGTACCTGTCCTCCATGTGTGAGTGCGGGCGCGGTGGGCGTGGCCGCGTGTGCCGGTACAGGCGCAGGACCTGCACGTCGTGTTACAGTAACGTCACAGTACCTGTCCTCCATGTGTGAGTGCGGGCGCGGTGGGCGTGGCCGCGTGTGCCGGTACAGGCGCAGGACCTGCACGTCGTGTTACAGTAACGTCACAGTACCTGTCCTCCATGTGTGAGTGCGGGCGCGGTGGGCGTGGCCGCGTGTGCCGGTGTGCGCGCGCGCAGGCGCCGACACAGGCGCAGGACCTGCACGTCTCCCCGCCCGCACATTATCTGATGCCAATAGGATACATTCTAAATGGTTGTTAATTATCAAGAAAGATGTCACATGATGTGGTTTGCATGTATTTAGATCTATGTCAGTATGTCCTACTACTTTAAAGAATTCTGAATATCAAAATACATCAATAACATAACTCACCATGCCCGCAGCCAGCAGACACACACACAGACACGCCTCCAGCGTGGAGCGGCCGGCTAGTTCGGCGACACTCTTGCCTCCCACAGCTATGAACAGTCGCGCGTAGTGCAGCGCCGTGTCACGTGCGTCTTCGTCACCAGACCCCGCGAAACGCAGGCCCATCGCGAAACATGCCCCGGCTATTATGTTGCAGTAAGCTTGACTAGAGGGAAGAACAAAAAAATGTCATATTTAAAAACAAAAAGCACTGAAACTGTGCAGAATACCGCAGAAAAGACCACCGAAGGAAGCAAGGCATAAACAATAGGACTCCTATTATGCAAATGGTTTTAACTACCAGTCTTATTAAGAAATATTGTATAACTCGATACTTACTGGTTTGTGAAGGTCAGGTCATGTAAAATACTGGTATTCAGCTGCATTTAGACTGGAAGCCAAGCCTAACATCGTTGCGAAAACGCTAATAGGCAAATGATGAGGAGTATACTGCGAATGCTAAAATCTACTTATAATTCAATCATGAAATGAAACTCACTTCATGGCTTCGTAATCGATGTTATCTTCAGTAGGTTTGACAAAACAGTACGGCTTGATGGTAGCGGGCACTTGGCTCTCCACCCAGTCTTCAGTCGGTTCGATACTGTCCCATAGCACCAAACCTAGAATGAGTATAGTTGAAGTTGAATTACAATAAAAGAAATAATAATTGATGAAGTGAATGGAAAATTCACTTTGTCATTCTTAATTGTGGAGGCCATATAGGCAGTCGCCAGCTGCATCCGGTTAAACTGGAAGCCGATGTTGGGGTATGATGCCCGTTTGCCCGACATTTGGTCCTTCGAGCCGGATAGAAACCAGCGACCCTCAACGTAGTTGGGAACAGGTTCTGCAGATGATGATAAATAAAAAGACAAGGTTGAAATACGGCCAAAAGATATCCTTAGTGTATAGCCTTAGTAGAGTAAATCCTCCGAACAGATTTTCAAACGTCAGATGGTAATTTTATGAAAAGTCGAAACACATTTTAGTAAAGGATGCGAAGACTAACCCCTTGCAATAATCCTGAGCATCAACAGATCCGGCCTCACGAAGTCCAGCTGGTAGGCAGTGTGCGGAGGTTCCAACCAGCTCGCTAGCGCCTCGTTGTTGGAGCGCAGGTAGATGAGGCCGAGCGCTAGGGTGGCGCCCGGTGACGTCACGTCCAAGTTCACAGTGGCGCCCTCGCGGATCGCGAACGAACCTTGCTTGTACTTCTCCTTTTGGGAACCTTTGAATAAAACATGGAATTAGTATGCACTAGAAAGCGTATATTATGCGTGTAGTGGAACGGCACTTGAGTGAAAAAACCAGCCGCAACTGGTAACGGCAAACACAAGACCAAAAAGCGGATATCGCGTCCTGGCTATAAGGATTTTCGGCCACAACGCGTTCAAGCAATAATGAAATGCCACAACGCCACGAACAGCCTCGATATTACGTGATTTGGTTGTCAAGAAACTTGTCGATGTTGCTTGCTGGATGTGGTCAAGGGTAATGGTGTTTAAATCAAAATTCAAGACGGTGAATGAGTGTTTATGTGGTTTTTCAGGGGTTCTGATAATGATGTTGTGGTCAACATGAAAATTCAAGATGGGAGTTATCAAATTACGAAGATATACAATCCCGCCATCACATGCCTGCGGAGGGAAGGTCTCACTCACCAGTGAGCGGATGCTTATCTCCCCCCAGCATGTAGGTGCGCAGCTTGTGCGCCAGCGCCGTCAGCTGCGCGCCGGGCTGCGCGCGCGCCGAGCCCGCCATCACATGCCTGCGGAGGGAAGGTCTCACTCACCAGTGAGCGGATGCTTATCTCCCCCCAGCATGTAGGTGCGCAGCTTGTGCGCCAGCGCCGTCAGCTGCGCGCCGGGCTGCGCGCGCGCCGAGCCCGCCATCACATGCCTGCGGAGGGAAGGTCTCACTCACCAGTGAGCGGATGCTTATCTCCCCCCAGCATGTAGGTGCGCAGCTTGTGCGCCAGCGCCGTCAGCTGCGCGCCGGGCTGCGCGCGCGCCGAGCCCGCCATCACATGCCTGCGGAGGGAAGGTCTCACTCACCAGTGAGCGGATGCTTATCTCCCCCCAGCATGTAGGTGCGCAGCTTGTGCGCCAGCGCCGTCAGCTGCGCGCCGGGCTGCGCGCGCGCCGAGCCCGCCATCACCATGCCGAGCGCGAGGCCGGCTGCTAGCGCGTACCCCTCGCGCTCCACGCAGTTCTCCATCTCCGGCCCGGGGGGCTTGCCTGGAGAGAACAACAGCGCATCCATTCAATTCAAACTAGAATATTATTTCCCAATTAAAACTGTAGGACACTTATGTGAAGCCATAAACACTATACTCAACCGTACACGTACCGATCTCATTGAGCAACACTTGCGCGTAGTGCGTGTGGGCAGTGGCCTGGTAGATCAGCCCCACGCCCAGCAGTGCAGCTACCAGGATGTTCTGCTGGATATCCAACTCGATGGATGTCGGTGGAAGCAAGGGTTCTAAGTGGATGCTCATCATTTTAGTGGCTTGGACGTCCATGGTTCCTGCGGAAGAAAAGTACTTTTATTATGGAATGTGTTTTAAACAAAAACAGGATCCACTAGCCACTGTTGATGCCAGCTATCGATTGGTACACGTTTTATGCGCGTCTGATCAAATAAAAGTTGTGCTGACGATGCTATCCAGTGAATGATTTTAACTTTGATAGCACATTTCTCGGAAACGTGACACTATAGAAAATTTTGTTTCATGCAAAACTTGTTTGTATTGATGCCAGCTATAGAATAATATACGTTTTATGCGTGTCTGATATGATCAAAGCTGTACTGAAGACGCCATTAATGAATAGATGATCGATAGCTCATATCTCGGAAACGTGACACTTTAGAACATTTTGTTTCATACAAAATTTATTTTTATTGATACTAGCTATCGATTAATATGGGTATTATGCGTGGCAGCTACTTTAAAACAAAAAACAAAATGGCGGAAGCAAATCCGGCTGAAAAGTTCAAACCCCTTTGTGAATCTGGACCGAAACTTCTGAAAGTAAAGGTTACAAAAGGCATGCTGCGCCAACCCCAAATAAATTGGGATAAGGGTAGGATAATAATGATATTTACCTTGAAACCTTCATAGCCCTAATCTCTCCACCATGCAAGTATCTTCTTTAATTGTATAGAATACGACATAAAATCATACACGTGCATTTCCCGGACGAGTAAGTAGAATAGGGTAGACGACTAAAAGAAATCTAATTAGTCCGTCAGGTAGATTTTCAAAAAATATTGGATACATATTCTTTCTTTTTTCACATAAACAAAAATTGAAGACGATACAGTGCGTTGAAAACTCGCGTGACGTCACATTTCGGTACTTTTTTTACCGGAAAGTGACGTCACAAGCCCCGCCTTGATGCGTTTTATCTTCGTCTTTTTTATTAATCTAATGGAACAAAAAACACGTATCCAATATTTTTAGATAATCTAACTGACGGACTAAACAGAATCATTTTTTTTTAAACCAGGCATCATCCCTATTATCCGTATGCCTGCAAAATGGTCCTAAATTCATTTTTGTTACAATAAAAAATAAACTTTGTTGTGATAGACATAGAGTACTAGTTCGTGGCTTCAATTTCTAATAAAAGGTGTAAAACAGCTCTTAACGAAGCCCAAAGGCACTTGTTCTCGTCATTGCGATCATTTTTTTGTTCTACACCATACCTGGGAACCTACAAGTTACGGAGATATTGAGGGTCAAAGTTCCAACTTTTGGACGTGTTTTTTTTAAATACAAGTTTTTGTTGTTGGATTTTAACTTAAAAGACCTCCACGACCCCCGTGCTACTCAATCCATTCATCAGCACAATGTTTTAAGTGCGTTACATAGAGTTCTACAAACAATCATGATTTATCACCCCAAAAAAAAATTCGTTTCCCAGCAATAATTTTTGCGTAAAGTTACTTACGAGTAACTAAAGAATGCTTGGTTGACGGCATCGTGATGACGCAGATTACACACTGTATTTATATTTTCTTTGTATTACCTCTATATGTCGCAGCGAGCCCCAGTAGGAGCCCAACGCTGATCATCTCGTTACACTTGACGAGGTACTCGTAGATATTCATGAAGGGCATGTCTCGCAGGTGACCGTTCAGTCCTAACGCCATCAGGAAGCCGGCGTGTTCCATTGACATTTCTGCTGTGCCCTGTCAGAAATAAGTGTATTTATTTATAAAACAGTTTACGTGCACACTACATACAGAAAAAAAGAAAGGAATAGAAAATAAGTACAGACGTGATGCTTAGTTTAGTTGTTTTCTTCTTCTACATTGTTACCTCAACTTTGAAATAACGACCAAATATGTATGCGGTTCTTTGTGCTGTAAATCACTTAGTACAAGCTGCTTTAAGTTTAGTTGTCACATATTATGTTTATAAATTGTGTTTTCAAATACAAAGACTGGGGTAAAATAACTTAAGCAGTTGGTCCCGTCTGTCATTTGTAGATCATTGACAGTCGTTACAGGTAGTCAGTGGCCCGAAAAGTCTGATAACTAGTCTACTGATATTCAGATGCATCCGATTAGACTGGAAGCCGAGGCTAGGCAGATGATGATGGATTACACACCAGCATCTTTTTTACAGGTTTTTGGTAAGTTTGCTCGAGTTTTTTGAAAGTTTCTGAATATGTTTTCTATTAAATTTTATGAAATAAAACTTCTTCTTAACTTCTTCTTTTAAATAAATTATTCTTATTCTTATTCTTATTCTTAAAGATGTTAACTGACCTGAACGAATAACGGAAGAACTGTAATTTATTGCAGTTTGTACGAGTATTTTTCCACTACAGTTCATAGGCCTATCTACTTCCTGCTTCCACTTATCCCTATCTTAAGATTGTTATTTAGTCTCGCTAACCTCCATTTTCAATAACTTATTGACAGATATCTGTAGGTTGCTATCTCTGTCTGTTTGGCATTTAGCTTACGGACGGTGGAAAAAAAACCTTTCTTTGATTTTTCTATGAATCAAGTGACAGGTAGGTGACGTATTTCAAGTTAACTTTGTTTATAGAAACACCGATAGCTACGGACGTAGGCATATTAATCAACAGTTATACGTAAGTAATTTAAAGAAAACGGCTTCGTTCAGCAACTAGGTATACTATTTACGAAAATGACTTTCTCTCTACATTAGTTGAATCAGAAAGTACGACTCACCCTCGGTTTGTTATAAATGACCCACTCGGAGTCAATAGTGAACCCGGAGAGCGGCACGAGCGCGAGGCCGGCGGCGGCGCCGTTGTGGAAGCACGGCCAGGCCTGGGGCGGGGGCGCCGCGTCCCCCGCCCCCGCCCCCGCCCCCGCGCCCCGCCCCCGCCACCGCCCCCACACACACACGCGCGGCAGCTCCACCGCCTCCGTGGCCGGGCACGGCACCGTGCGCAGCGTGGCCATGCCTCTGTGTACACACACATACAGACGTCATCTAGCGCTCGTCCTACCTACTCGTAGCTTCCAGGGGCGTAGCTACTGCGCCCGTATGAGCCGTATCAAAGAAACGGGGCCCCCGAGTAATGAGAAATAAAATCACAGAATCTTCTCACAACCTCAAATATTCTTCACGATAAAATAAAAGATAAAGATAAAAGAAAATGAAAATATAAATTGTCACCGTCCAGAAAACTCCAATGGTCCTGACCATTGGAGTTTTCTGGACCGTGCTATTTTCTTAGTATTTTATTTGACATTAATGATATTTGCCTCTTTTTGGGCTTCCAAAGTTGATACTAGGAGCTACTAAGACTAGCTACGCCACTGATAGCTTGGATCAAAGATATCTGGCACTTAGGCTGAGGCTACATTAAGCCGCGACACAACCTGCGACATATGAGCGATTTAAAACAAGTAAATGAATGCTCACGTATATGGTATGTATGTATGGTATACACCGCGCACCGTACATCACATATTACTAACGATCTTTCATTTCTTTATGCGATAGGAACAACATTACTGCAATCACGGCATCGGCTACATCAACGTATCAGCGAAATTGAAGCGAATTTATTAGAAAATTTCTCACTTGCACGACTAGTTCAATGCGTGGTTGTTTACTATACGCATAATGTAGCCATTATGCGTATAGTAAACCGCGATGGATGATTTGATCGCATTTTAAGATAACGACCAATTCAAATTGAGTCTTTGTTATGATAGTGGCTACATTACAACTGTACTTCAGAACATAGAAAAACAAATATTATCAGATAATCACCAGATATCTTTTATCCATGGAATATAATTAACAATTAGCAGTTCTGTAAAATTGAACCAACACACTTATACCTGACAGGAATAAAGATTTGGTCGTATTCGCTCCTATAATCATATACGGTCCCATATTTTCACAAAAAACATCCATATTTACTAAAAACTTACCTAGCAATCGGCAGCGCCATAGTCCTAGTACTGACAGCAAATAAGTACTTCTCTTGCTCTTCAATAAAGTCATGATCAGACACTTCGGGACGCTGCGTCAAGTTGATAGTCACGGGGATCGAGGATTGAAGCAAGTTTATTACTTCTGTCATTCTGGAAAGGAAGACTTTTGGGATTCATGGTCGTCAAGTAGACCGCTGCAAACACACTTTGATAAAATGGGGAATTTATTATTCTTCCATCAACGCGGTGCTTCCGACTTGATTATGGCCCACTTGCTGGAATCTCCAGTGTACACTAATACAGACGACGCGATAACGTGGCCACTTACTGGCCCCAAAAAATTACAACATTCTTCTTTATCGTGTAATAAAGGAAGAAAGAAATAAAAAGTATTTATTAGTCCCGCACAGGACAAAACACAAAAATGGTTAAATTAACAATAAAACAAAACACACAGTTACCATAATATTCTGTACATAATTCTGAGACCCTCCCCCTCCCCCACACAAATACAATTATACTCGTATCATCAGTTATAAAAAAAATACTGCTGCTTCCTACAAAAGTGCAATACCTACACCCGAAATAAACCAAACGAAATTGGTCCTATACGAGGCCAAAAGGCCCCTATCTCAGCATGGCAATAGAGGGCAATAACGTTAAAAAGAGCCAAATACGTCGTGCCACCGCTGCCATATTTGGCCCCCTTTAGCCCATCTGATCAAGATCTGAGATTTATGTAAATTATCGTGAACAAGAAGTTACTTTTTTAGACATTGTTTTGTACCCTATCACTATGTTTTCCTATTTAACCCAAAGTTTAATTGATAGAGAATGCCTTGTGGCAAACTTCATGTACAATAGTGGTACATAGACAGACTTCTGCCTATGTACCACTATTGTACATGAAGTTTAAATAAATAAATGACATCGAAGCAAGCTCAAAAAATGGAGCAGGTCGCGTGTCTGTGTGTGTGTATGTGTGTGTGTGTGTGTGTGGGTGTGTATGTGTGTGTGTGTGTGTGTGTGTGTGTGTGTGTCGTCACCTGTGGTCCCTCGGGTACAACAAGCTCAGTAGCTGTGTGTTGAGATGCTCCATGCCGGTGATGACGTCAGCGTCCTCAGGGTTACTCCGAGTCGGCTCCACCGGTCTCTTCGCTAGCGTGTACACGGTGTCTTTCTCCAGAACTTCCAGAGCTATGACTGAAATTATATTTTGACATGAAAAACTAAGTTCTTGGTTGGTGTTATTTACAACCCTTCTATAAAAACCATTAAATAACATAATTTTAGATTTGCGTATTTAGTTCAGGACACGATTGGCGCAGTCACTGAGGAATTGGCAGCTGCGCCTGATATTTGTATGGCCTACAGGTAGTTGTTGCGCACCCACAATACAGGAGACCACAGAACAGATAAAAGAGGTTAGAAAGGAAATAGTTCTTGATTTGTATTAGAACGCGTGTCGCCGCTTGTCTCCCACTCTTTAACTCCACTACAAGCAAGAGACCTATACGTACGTGCATTACGCACACAATACACTACTCACACTTAGATCGCGAGCTTGCTAATGATTGTCACACTAACGCAAAAACTGTACTTGACGTGCACTCACGCACTCACACACGTCACAATAAGAGCGCGACTATTGGTCGACAGACATAATGAGCGTTCAAATATGACAGGCGCGATGCCCCGCCCACAAGGCCCTTCTAACCCCTTTTATCTTTGTTACTACAGGTACTTCGTAAATAAAGACTCACACTCCATATAATCGGACGCAGTCTTCATAGTATGCGCGACCTCAGCCTGATGCGCCAGGTCCTCCCGCATGACCAGGTTGTACGCGTGCGGGGGCCAGTCGGCCGGCGGGGAGCTCTTGCAGCGACTGAACAGTGTGAGCAGGAGTAGGCCCAGCGCGGGGGGGAGGTTGTCCATGTCGCGGAGGGTTATACCTGGGGGGAACGGACATTTTTATAAATCTTCCAAGAAAATAATCCATTATGGGTGTAGAACTAATAAGGATGATGACTGAATAAAAGATTTATTATTCTGTTCAGGCCGTCAGTAAAATTATAGAAAAAGATTGGATACGTCTTTATTTTTGTATTATCAAATTAATAATTGACGAAGATAAAACGAGTCAAAGATCATGTCTTTGTGGGGGCTTGTAACGTCAATTTCCGGTAAAAATGTACTCAAATCTGACGTCACACCGGTTTCCGACGCACTGTATCGTCTTCATTATTTGTTATCGTTAAAAAAGACAAAATACGTGTACAATATTTTTTGGAAATCTGTCGGACAGACTAATTCGATTTTTTTATTCATCTACCCTATTTTTTTTTTCAAATAGAAACACATAATTTAATTTAGTTTTTGGGAATGATCGTTTATCTTCGGGATATGAACATCTTTGACTAGACATGTTGAATTATATATTATCGTTGCAAAACTAAGAACTTTTAAAATGGCAATCTGCGAAGTTTTCACTCTGTCAAGCAACTTACTCTGTAACCTGCCAGGGTGAAGACTGTATACACACTGGCAATGACAGTTGTTTTACAACAAAATGCGGTAGGATTATAACTGCTTGAGTCTGTCACTTTGTGGGCATTTTTATTCTAATTAAAGCATCTGGTGTCCACGACACAAGCCTCGTTGCTTAGTGTGGCACTAGGTGGCGCTGTGTTATATTCAGCGATATTATTTATTTCTACAAAAACAAACATTTACCCTTATCACACGCCATGATAACAGCTTGGCAGTAGGGTGAGCAGTAGTTGTTATTATCACGCCTCGCCCGAGGGGTACTGCTAGCGGTCACCGTGTCGCGACTCGAGATAGTTTGTATGCCGGCGCTGCGACCGCAACCGACTGTTGTAAGAATCTGAAAACAAATAATACCATAATGTAGCAGCGTTGCTTTTATTGGCAGTGAGTGATTTGAGAGCGGCGGTGGCCCAGTGGTAAGTCGTGGGTTCGAACCCAGACAGTCGCATTACTTTGTGTAATTTATTACATCACCACTGCTCTCAAAACGGTGAAGGAAAACATCGTGAGGAAACCAGCATGAACATTCATTCATTCATTGTAGAAGCAAAAATTTGAAGACATGTGACATCTACCAATCTGGGCACGAGTGGTGGATTATAGCCCATTCCCTCTTAAGGTGGACGCACACCTATCCGCACCGAACGCGCCGAACGAATCGAAGTCAAGGAGGCCTCGCACACCTATCTGAGCCGAACG
The DNA here is from genome assembly GCA_950022955.1 of Xestia ashworthii. Lineage (NCBI taxonomy): Eukaryota > Metazoa > Arthropoda > Insecta > Lepidoptera > Noctuidae > Xestia > Xestia ashworthii. Next base: position 22,036,808 of record OX465561.1, read on the forward strand.
CGCCGAACGCGCCGAAAGATTGGAATCACTCATTTTTGAAGAAGTAGAGTTTGGCCAACGAAAGCTGTCCAAGAAAAAAGGCAGGACACTGCTTAAACAAAACCAATGTGAATGTGATACACGTAAACACAAGATCAAGATGACTCTACCACAAAACGTGTCAATTTTGGCAGTCTTAAATTATTGCCATATGACATATTAAAACTTCTGAAAACAATTCGTGGACAGCTTTCGTTGACCAAACTCTAATAGATAGAATGCGACCGCATCGGTCGAATCTAAACGTAGTGATTATATACTCTGTGGTCGAATCTGATGACGTCATCCGAATTTTTCTAGGATTTCTGGGGTTCTGCTCGATTCGGACGATTCGGCGCGGATAGGTGTGCGAGGTTTCATAGGATTTCATACAAGTAATTCTAAAATTCGGTGCGTTCGGCGCGGTCGATTCCTTCGGCGCGGATAAGTGTGCGTCCACCTTTATAGAGAGGAGTCTGTGTCTGTGTAAGAACTATTCAACTCGATTTAAATATTTCTTTCACCATTAGAAAGCTACATCTTTATCGAATAACATAGACTATATAATAATTATATTTATATCCTGTAAATTAGCCGAGTTTACACAATTTTATTTTATATTTAAAAATACATACCTCAATAATATCCCTGGACATATTATTAACTTCAGCTAAATACGGGTAGTAGCCCACATCCAAATCCTTCAGCATTGAGTTCAAATACGAATACACATGGGGCGGGTCCCGACTGAAGTATACCGGCTCACACAACTTCTTCAAACTACCCTCATTTATCTGAGAATCATCTTCGTATTCCAAATTCAAATCGGTCGGGAAATCCAGCCAGTAATGATTGACATACGCATCGAGTTTCAAATCTTTCGCTATTTGATACAAAAAGGTTGAAAGCGGTTTCAAATTACTCCACAAAAGAGTGTTTAGTTTTATTTCTTCGTACACTAAATGTAAGGAGTATAATATTTGTAAGATATAAGGGAATAAGACTGAATTTGTATTGAATAAGTTAGATTTTTCAGGTTCGATGCTTGTCCGTTTTGCTTTGCGATATCCATCGGAAGTTGGTATGGGTAGTTTGAGCATGCTCAAAGAATGTCCTATGGCTTTATGCATTTTTGAGTTTAGAAGGTAATCCCAGTCATCCGAAGTCCCATCGCTAGATGTTCTTTGTTTTTTAGTGGCCACCTGAAAGGAAAAGAAAATACATTTTTTTAGTACATACACATTTTTTTGTCAGGTAAGACATGAATAAGGCCTAAAGGTGTCACAACGGGAGATTTGGGACCAAAAGAGGCATATATCCGGCAGGGGCTCAGCATGTAGACGATAATACATGACGACGCTTCCCTTCCTCCCGGACCTCCGCTCAGATCGGACGCTCATTTTGCCACAGTTTACCAATTTTAAGTATTTAAATCATTTTTACTCAAAATAATAACTTATAAAAAATAGGAGTGCATAAACAGCAAGAGGTTTTATCTTCGAGACCACAACAAGTACGCGTCACGCTCACCGGCGGCTGCGAGCGCGCACAGCTAGAGAGAGACAGGTACGCGACGTATTGTCAACGCCTACGCGCTGTTGCTATCCTGCTTTAACCCGCTCGCTGGCACCATCGACTGTCTCTGTCACTGTGCGGTGGCAAAGAACGCCCGCTAATTGCTGCTACCCTGGTACCTCGCGCCGACAACTGTTGCTGTTTGTAGACTTATTCAAACTTATTGAGAGTTTTTATAACTTAAACTCGCACGGAACGACCAGCAGCTAGCTGGCTGCGTCTTCGTGCTTGCTGCTATCCTGGTACCTGTTTACGACTACAACAACTTGCCTTATTATCCATCCGGCTGAATACGAAGTACGACCGACATCACTTACGTGTAACATCTGTGGATTTTTGCCGCCCTTGTGTGTTGACTGTTTAGTTTTTACACATTACTACTATACTCCTAATATAATTATATTAAAATAAAATGTCGCAAAATCCAAAACCATCACCTCCACGTGTTGCGTCAGAGCCGAACATTCAAGTCATGGCTGAAAGTGTCGAAAAGAGTAATATCACCTGCAGGTACAAACGCAAACATGGAGAGACTAAAGAGATTCCCATAGAGGAAATGAAGGAACTCTTCAGTAACTTTACTGCAAAACAGGATGCTAAACTCCAATCACTGCTAGATTCCATAAACGGCATTATTAAACAAAATAATGAATTTCGCGAGTCGTTTGCTATGATATCGGAACAGTATGAACAAATGAAATTAAAGCTCGAAAAGGTACAGGAAGAGCGAAAGGAAGAGCTGTCTTACATACAACAATTGGAAGAAAAAATTGAAAGTTTAGAAAAGAGTAAGAAAAGCACCAGTATTGAGATTAGAAATATACCTGCCAAAAAAGGGGAAACAAAAGTGGACCTGCTGCAGGTTGTCTGTGCAGTTGGCAAGGGTTTAAATTGCCAAATTCTTAATTCCGAAATTCGTGACATTTACCGTACGAATACCAAATCCTCAGCTGCAAAACCCATTATTGTTGACTTTGTTAGTGTCCTGCAGAAGGACAATTTGTTGAGTTCATATAAAAATTTCAACAAAGAAAACAAAGGGAACAGACTAAGCACTACTCAGCTAGGTCTTCAGTGCCCGCAAATTCCCATTTATATTGCTGAAAACCTGACATTTAAAACAAAGCGGTTGTTCTATCTTGCCCGGGAATTTGCCAAAGTGAATGAATTTTCCTTCTGCTGGACAGCCCATGGTAAAATCTACCTTCGGAAAAAAGAGGGAATGCAGGCGCTACATGTAAAGGCTGAAAGTGATCTGCGGATAATAAATTGCAACCAATGACTAGCAATACAATATAGAATTTCCGCTTTGTTGTCTCCGAATTTTCAACAAGCATGCATTTTTAATTGTTTTTTGTCTGCAAATTCGTTCTGTTATTTCTATGAAAAACTCTTAACAGCTACTTATATTAAACTACTACACACCACGTACTATATATTATACTCACACACTCACAAAGTAAACTTAAAAAGTCCGAGTCTTAACATTTATCTTTCTCGATCATCCTGGCCACCTCTGTTCCCAAATAATTATACAATTAAAATTCACTGCAAATGACATAACCGAGATATCTAATGATCTGGAATCAATTAGTGTTTCTAAGTCCTTCATCTGTTCCCCCTACGATTGCACCAAGTACGTTAACAAGTCCGATAAAAAACTTAACATATTTCATATGAACATTCGCAGCATAAACTCAAATTTTAACGAACTTAATATTCTCTTGGATTCAATTAATTTACGCTGTGACATAATTGTCCTGACAGAGTGCTGGCTTAGTAAGGTTGTTAATGCTCCCACTTTGGATGGCTTTATAAACTACCAATCATCCTTCTGTAATCAGAATGATGGTGTAATTCTTTATGTTAAATCACATTTAAAGCACAAAATTAATCAACCAATGTTACTGGATGCTAATTGCTTGGTATGCACTATCGATGAAGTTGCTATTGTAACAATATATCGCTCGCCGGCAAAAAAGAACCTTGACAACTTCCTTGTAAACCTCAACGATGTGTTGGCATCATTAAGTGGTTATAAAACCTTAGTTGTCACTGGGGATTTAAACATAGACATTATGCCAGATCACTTAAGTAACCAATCGGATGAATACCTCAATATTATTGCCTCACATGGTATGTTACCTGCTCACGTTTTCCCCACAAGGGGGCAGGCGTGCCTTGATCATGTCATGTTAAAGACGCAAAAAAGTGCAACCACACTAGTGCTGGACGTATTGATCACGGATCATAACCCAACTGTATTGAGTGTCGGCACGACAAATTTGTCACCCAAACCTAATTATTACATTAGGCGTACCGATCAGCAAGCTGTGCTAAATGACTTGAGGGAAGCAAACCTGTCATACTTGTTTGATATCAACGATGCTAATGAAGCCGCTGAATCTTTAATTAATAAAATTTCATCAACAATTGAATCGCATACCAAAGAAGTTCTAATTCCGCACAACAAAAGGATCATAAAACCTTGGGTTACCCCTGGACTTCTGAGATGTATAAAAAACAAAGACTCAATGCACCTTAAAGCTCAAAAAGATCCCGATAATATGACGCTTAGCATCACCTACAAACGCTTTCGTAATTCTCTCAACAACTTGTTGAAAAAGCTTAGAATTACTCATGATCGAAGCTTACTTCAGAAGGCCAAGGGTCACTCCAAGGCAACTTGGGATGCCATCAAAAATATTACGGACACAAAGCAACAAAAGACAGTACCAAACGATCTACTGAGTTTAAGTAAAGACCCTAAAGACTCAGTTGATATAGTTAATAAGTACTTTACAAGTATAGGAAAAACATTAGCAGACCAAATCCCAAGTTCCGGGACTCCTACGTCACAAAACATGAACTTTCCTTGTTACTCAATGGGTATTTTTGAGGTGTCTGAACAGGAGATAGAAACTGTTATCCTAGGCCTAAAAAACAATTGTGCTGTCGGCTGGGATGGCATATCTGCATCCTTACTAAAATCGGCCCGTCTCTTCCTAATACCAGCTATAAAACATATATTTAACCTTGCAATTGCTACTGGCTCTTTTCCTAAAGTTTTTAAGAAGGCCATTGTTCACCCAATTTTTAAGAGTGGCGATAGAGACTGTGTCGCGAATTATAGACCAATCTCGGTACTCACCACTATTTCTAAGGTTTTCGAAAAACTTTTAAATAAACAACTAACGAATTATCTCACTAAATATAATATAATTTCGCAGAACCAATACGGGTTTATTAAGGGTAAGTCAACTGAAGACGCTGTAATAGATTTGACAACAACCGTGATTCAGTCTTTAGATAATAAATTAAAAACTGTGGCAGTATTTTTGGACTTGTCGAAAGCTTTCGACACGGTTTCAATTCCAATCCTTCTAAACAAGTTGGAAGCAGTAGGCGTTAGGGGCACGGTCCTCGAAATATTTCGTAGTTACCTCACTGAACGCAGTCAGTCTGTCAGGATCGGAAATTACACCAGCAATGAAGAATTTCTCACGTTTGGAGTCCCACAAGGCAGTGTGCTTGGTCCCACCTTGTTCTTGGTGTACATTAACGACCTGTGTCAACTGGCAATTAACAACTGCAGAATTGTTACATATGCAGATGACACGGCGTTGATTGTGCATGGCAAGAACTGGCAGCTAGCCTATAACGAGGCCGAAAAAGCACTGTTGTCCGTAATAACCTGGCTAAACGACAACTTATTAACCCTTAACGCAGGTAAAACAAAATTTATTGCCTTTTCTGGTACCTCCGCATCTCAACCATCGGACTCCCAAAAAATTATTGCTCACACTTGTCGTCACCCTAGTTCCAATTGTAACTGCATCCCTCTCATACGCACAACCGACATAAGGTATCTAGGAGTACAGATTGACTCACATTTTAGCTGGGACAAACATATAGGAAATATAGTTTCCCGCACAAGAAAACTCCTCTACATTTTCAAAAAATTAAGATCTTCTGCTGACCTAGACACATTAAAATTAGTGTATTCTTCCCTGGCACAATCAATACTAATGTACTGTATACCAGCGTGGGGAGGCACATTTGCTAATAGTATGCTGCGAGTGGAGAGAGCGCAAAGAGCGGTCCTAAAAGTGCTTTTAAAGAAGCCTATCAGGTACCCGACCGTAACCTTGTACCAACAATGCTCTGTACTCACAGTAAGACAGCTCTATGTGCTTCAGACCGTCTTGCGAAAGCATGCTTCAATTCCCTATAAGCCGAATAACAAACGCAGGAAGGACATAGTGTGCGAAATTCAGACGCATAGAACAGCTCTCGCCAGTAGAAATTTTTATGTAAACAGTTCTCGTCTCTACAACCGTATTAATAAAATAGAATACATACATAAGTTAACAAAAAGTAAATGTAAAAAAGAACTTCAAATCCTCTTACTAAGATTAAACTACCAGGAAACTGAAGATCTTCTCAAACCAATCCAATAGTTGATCCTATTTCAAAACGGACATTCATACATTCACACATACACTCACACTCACTCATACACTCACACATACAAATACACTCACCCGTGCACTCTCGTGCACGCACAAGCACAAACGATTAACATAAACAAATAAGTAGCTTAATTTTAATTTAATTTTGAAATACTTTTAATTTAGTTTTTATTACCTACTAATTGTTTTTATTTTATTTATATTTTAAATTACTTTTAGTTTACTTTTAAATTACTTTTATTTTATTTTTAAATTTCTTTTACTTTAAATTAAATTATCTTATTACCACATATCTTTACTACAAGATTAGTTCACTTTGTACCACGTTCGTTCTTATTTTTATGTACATAACCTATTCTGGAAGGCGCTGGTGTCTGTGATACAATGATTTTAATCATTAGTACAGGCACCAACGATTCACTTTGTCAGAAATGTTCACTTTTATTTGAAAATTGTTTTATTGTGAAATTTCAATGTGTCTTTTTTCTGAAAATAAAATTATTATTATTATTATTAATGATAAAGGCATACAATGTAGGTGAGGACAAGATCAAAAAAAGATCAAAAGAAACTTAAAATTGTATAGTATTGTGTGCCTGACAGCAGCAATGATCAACCTATAATGTTCCCACTGCTGGGACACAGGCCTCCTCTTAGCGTGGTGAGTGTACCGTAATCCATGCTGTGCCTAGTGCGGTTTTTTTTCCTTCGTTTCCATTTGCGAATATGTTCCAGGTAAAATATTTGTGGAAGGACTATAGTGTCCGACGCTAACTATCAACTGACCTCTGCGTGATCGGTGACGTCATCGCTCTGCTTAGCGTGCAGTCGCTCGACATCGTAGCCAATGAGCGACAGGAGAAGATTCGAGAACATCGACCATTCTTGTTCCGGAGTTAGGTCCTGACTGCCGGGGGCGTTGCGGACGCCGTACCATTTTATTATTACCTGCAAAAAGGTATATTTAAGTCATTTATTATATCCGTATTAATACGGAAAAACTTTTTGTGATGACCCGAAGTAACATGGTAGAAGGACAGGGCAGTGGTGTTGTCTGTTATATCCCAGAACATCCCTTAAAGAGGTATTAAGATATTAACAATGCGCCTTCCAGGTCATAAGGTTAAAAGCACCTCTACCTCTACCAACCCCTTTACAGCATTCTATATATGCAGAATTTAATATAACAGAAGACAGAACATTCTGCCAATTTTATCTGAACTGGAAAAAAATGAGAACCAATTTGGAAAAGGATTAACCAATAGGGAATATGCAAGAAATACAAAACTCTTTTTACTCGTATTTATTAAAAATGCCTTGTATTGGGGCTTATAAACATTATGGTGCGCTTGTTTAAGTTTTACATCACTTATTTTACAGTTTATTGTTTTATGTAGCATGTTTTTGGTGAAACGGAACGCACTCTCAAAACACGTCGTCCTCGATAACGGCGGTAACCAATTCGACGATGACTGTTCTGAGTACTGATCTATACTAATATTATAAAGAGGCGAGGCGAGGCTATACATTATATTGATATCATGCAAATTAGCAGAGTTATCACAATTTTCGCGAAGTGCTAGTAACTTATAAGTTTACCAAAGTAGCAGCCCAGGGCTGGATTAGGGGCAATAACCTCTCCCACTATTACAACTCAAACATTGTACTATAGAAACAGCTCTGCCTAACAAACTAAGGAAACTTACCTGCATAGTAACATCTTTTGGAAGAATGGCTCTCAAGGCAGTATAACAGCGAGTGACTAGCGTAGAACAAGTCAACGGTGGCAACGATATCCGGTACATCGAACCTGCTTCAAACTGCAGTGTGAGACGGTTACCGGATGCATCGCAGAGTCCGCATAGACCTGAGAATAATAGGAATAAAAGTGTTTAAATAATTTTAAATATTATACTTAGGGAGAAAAGGTCTCTTTTGGCTTGTACAGAGAAGAACCAGAATGCAGGCCGGGTTGTCAAAAAAACAATGAAACTCAACTTTCATGGCTTTTGAATAGGGCTGTTCATTATTCATGATATGATGACGATTCGTGTACTACCTTGTTTTTGTTCTAAAATCATCATGTATCTAAACTATAGTCAACACTATTTCTTCAGACGCAAGTTTCACTTTACTATGACTAACACTATTATTTTATTAGATATATTATAACTATTATATTTTGATTTGATTTGATTTTAACATCTAGACCACACACATAAATGTGTAAAAATAATCATTATCACTCATCTAGGCACTCTTTCCGCTAAAACAATGCAGTATGAAATACTGGCTAAAGAAGATGTAGCACCGAATCATCAAAGTTGGAGGTTTCCTTACACCTGCTTGCTAACAACATGTAAGCAAAAATATTCTCTAAAACATCTCACCTAAGCTCTCTTTCTGCTCAATCCTAGCAGCAGCAGAAGTATGAGGCACTGGTGACAGCAGATGTAAGGCTGAATCATCAAAGTTGGAGGTTTCATTACATCTGCTTGGTAGCAAACTGCTTCGACGGGGGAATGGGGACTGGAAGGTAGCTCGCTTGGTGTACGGCGAGTCTATTAGACGGGCTAGGACGCCACCGACGTGGACCTGAGAAATGGAAAAAGGTATTATTTACGGCAATTGAAACTGTTACGAGAGCAAATGATAAAATCTGAAAAATATAGTTTTTAACGAATTGAATTAGACAAAGAGCTGTTCCAGAAAAAAACAACAATAACGTTTTTATGATAATAAAATAAATAAATATCGCTGGACATTAACACACAGCGCTACCTAGTGCCACACCAAGCAAAGCTTGTGTCGTGGACACTAGATAGTTGATATACTACATATACACTTTTTTTGTTTGTAAATAGATACTTATTAAACATATAAACATCCATGACTCGGAAACAAATGCCCAGGCTCATCACACAAACATTTGCTCCTACAGAGATTCGAACCCATGACCCTAAGAACGTAAGGCAGCGTCACTACCACTAAGCCATTCGGGTCATCAAACAAAAAAAATAATAGATGGCGCCACGTGTCTTTCGAATCTGGTTGAATTATTTTATTACAAGTAGAGTAAAACTCGAATTGATTGTCAAATTCTAAATAAACGCGACCGAAGCCGTGGACAAAATGCTAGTTTATAACATTAGTAGGATTCATACAGGAATTATCGACTAACATAATAAAGGTTTGCGGAGAGGTCTGCCGTTCTTTGTGGACTGTTTTTAAACAAAACCAGAGTTGGCGATAGTTTGCAAAGCTAAGCAAGTTACAGTATTTTCCTACTGCTAGATAAAGGATTCCTTCTCATCATTCCACATTACTGTCTTTTCCTAGCCCAACCAGTCCTTTTAAAAGGATTCAGGCTCGTCCCGCCACCATCATTGTGATTGGAGGTCTTATAGTCCTTAGCAAAATTAAAAAGTAGGTATTACCAAAACAAAAAGTTTCTGACTTACCTTCCCAACAACATAATTCCCAGATTGCAATATAATATTCCCAGCTTCATCGATCAACGCGATCATATTCAAATGTTCCAGCACCACAGCATCCTTAGCCAACACCGTTGAGACCACACCAACCATCAGATTCGTCTTAGACGTCTGTCCAAGCGAATGTGAACGTTGCAACCTCATTATCTGCAACCTGCTTACGCCTCCAACTTTTATAATAAAGCATAGGTAATCGTGACCAACTAGATCAGTATGGAGAAACGTTTTCATGTCACTTGGTGACTCAATAGGATCTCTCCGTATAGTTTGGGTATCTGTCCAAATATGATCCAGACAAATATCCGGATATAAAGGTAGCGATGGAGGGTTTTGCGCACCATTGTTCGCCATCATAGAAGTGTAAGAAGCTTGACCAATAGAGGCATGAGGTGATAAACCTTGTTGATGGAACACGTTAGCCATCGGACTGTTGATTCTTGAACGAGACATTGTTGGTGTGTTCGGCATCTTCTTAGATTGGTATGGGCTCCCTAATCCAGTTGCCCAGCTTGTGACGTTTCTTTGGCTTTGCATTGGACTACCAATGTAGTCACAGGATTGGCTAAAGACTGTTGTTGTTGAGTTCATATTCGGACACATTGATAAGCATTCATCTCGAACAGTTTTTCTGATCCTCCAAAGTGAATGGGTTCCTAACTTCCAGTCATATAGCAAAATAATACTAGGACTTGAACTCACAAATATAATTTGTATATCCCCATCATTGTAGTACTGAAGTCCTTGTGTAGGTGACTTCATCAAAATAGGAGTAACCTCATCCAATGGATGAGTTAAAGAGAAGCAGGTTGGTAGGGAAACATCCTGTTCAAATCCAGAGACCGATTCCTGACGAATCTTCGAACTCATGTTAAACGGAAAGTTGGACTTCGACTTCGAAAAAGTACTGTTTTGAGAATCATTGAATTTCAAAAAGGAGTTTGGTAGTATCGAGTTTTGACCCAATGATGTGGCTTCCTTTTCGAGTAAAACTCCGTACCTCATCGGCCAGACTTTTTTCACTTGGAAGGGAATACTTGTTATGTATTCCCTACCGTCATTTGCATATACTTTCATGCACTTATTGTCTATCAACAAAATAGCTGGCATGATCTTAGTCTGTATATGTTCTGTGGTATCTTCAATCTTAATGTTTTTCTTCACGTCGCCTATTTGGGTGTTCAAAGCGTCTATAAGCATGGTGTTCTTGATGTCAACATGGAATTTGCAGAAGGCTGCGTGTTTAATAGGGTTCTCTATGGTGTAGCAGGCAATGGTTTCTCTGTGCTCTGGGTCTGATAGTTTTGTAGCTGGAGTTGAGATTAGACCTGGAAGATAAGATGAAAATTTTTACGGCGATTATTGCAAACCTACGGAAATGCGTGGCCCTAAAATTAGTGAAAGTATTTACTTAGCTACAAATGCGACATGCTTCGGAAAGCACGTTAAGCCATTACATGGTCTTGGTTGTCATTTGTACACCTTTGACAGTTGTGACAGGTCATTGGCTCGAAATTCTGACACCAGGGACTGCCAGGGGGTTGCGGGACTGTTCGAAAGAGATACCGCGGCCCCGGGGGCGAGGAAGGAACATGGATGGGTTTTAGTCAGTAAGAGTCTGACACTCCCTCCCGCTCCGCCCAGAGTGGGAGAAGTCATTTGATGATTTCCCATCCTAAAAAAAAAAAAAAAAAAAAGGACTGCCAGGGAGGTACCACGTTGCCCAGTACTAACAGGGTTGTCGAGGTCTGATAGGAAGTCCTCCATGTAAATTACTGGTATTCACCTAGGTTAGGCAGATTATCAAATGCGAACGTGTCCAGATACACCGCCCGGCTTAGATTGATACGTTTGTCGAAATTAATTCGTTGTTTTCCTGTTCCCTGTACAGTTAGTTTCACGATGTGGAACCCTCTTGATAGCGCCTACGTATCGCGGGACCCGTGTCCGTATTTAAATGCATGGTTTGAGTTATCTCGTAGTGTCTTTTTGTCCATGTTATTGTATTATCAAGAGTTCAAGGCACAAATAAAACAGTCTTCCTACCTTTAGACCAAACAGCAGTACATCCCTTAACATACAACTCCTCCTCATAAGAGCTGTCCGTCTTCGGATTTATCTTAGCTTTAGAGCTCTTACTCGGCCCTGAACTCAAGTTAAATTTCTTGGACATATTGCTTGAGCTGTTTGCGCTACCACCACGAGAGGGGCCGGCAGAGTTGAGGCCTTCAGTGTCCATCTTCTTCATTCCGCTGATGAGCTCTGATTTGATGGATATGTTGAAATCATTCTTGAGACGACTCGGTGCTCGGAATGATTCAGAGTTGAACTCGTATTTTGAGTCTTTCGGCTGCTGTGGTTCGTCTTCAAAATCTGTAGCGAAAGAGGAAACATCATTAAGTATGAAGTTGCTATGAGATCCACACAATGGTTGACAAACATTAGGAATTAATTACCCTTGGGCAAAGTGGTGACAATTTATGTGTCATCACTCCTGTTTCGACGGATTCACTAAAATCTCATTAGTACCGTAAAGCAGAGTATTGACAAATGTAAGAAGTCTTAGCACTACAAAGCCACAATATTTTATTTCACATAAACGTACATGTAAAGGTAGACCACGGCGAAGGTGGCGTTACAATATGACCTCGTGTGTGGGGCGAATATGGCCAAATATTGGCCGGATAGAGAGGTTTGGAAAGAGAAAGGGGAGGCTTGTGGCCAGCAGTGGCACATGACAGGCTAAGAAAAAAGATAACTAGAACAAACTTAAAAATATAAATTCATGTATTGCTGATAAGCTGTATGTATTACGTATATTTTATTGTGTGTTTGTAGTTTTTTTTTAAGTTTAATTAATTTAGGATGTAATGTAAATGCACATAAGTAAGTATATCCTCTTTTGCAAATCTCGCTTTCAAAATTAGGTTTGCTGTAAGAAAACCCAACTCTGGGTTAAGCCTGGGGTATATTTGTTGTTTTTTTGTGTACAATAAAGATTAAGAATAAGAATATTGGCTCAGAGACTGAGCTTAAAATAATAGAGAGATACGGAGATAACCAAAAATAATGAGGACTTTCCAGAGTTGTTGTGCTACTTCATCCCAACAAAATAACCAGAAAATTGTGAAAATGTTGAGAAACTATACTAATTTGACATGCAAAACACAATGATTCTTAGCCTCATTTGGTTTTTTGCCTTATCATTCTGATATAAAATAAGTCAAACTTCTAAAATTAAAACTACATAGAATATAACATCAAAATACAATACAAACCATCACAACTTCTGTAATAAACCTCTCGTATACACCACCACTCCTGCTCCTCGGGTTCCCTTGCTTCCAGCAGGCTCTCATCTTTGATGGCAAAGTTGGTGAGCTTATACAGAAGGGAGTTCTCTGACGCTGATGTGTTGTGCTTGCTGTAAATCTGACCTGGGTGCTTCGCCAACACTGTTCTGCCATGTGGCACAAACTCCTGGAAAATGAGAGAAATAATAAGAAGTTGCATGGGCCAAATGGCATAATGGCTAGATAGAATTTTCCCAGATTTACTACTAACAGTTAGGTAAGAAACTAAGAATGTGGATAGTATTGTAATATATCTATCTAAATGCAGCATGAAAAGATGTACTTCATCTTTTCTCAATTTCTTTCATCAATCAGTATGCAAGTTTCTACTGAACCAACTATTATGAATAATCAAGAAGCTTCAATGGGTAAAGTAACTCACAAGCACAGCAAACTACCTACAACCACTCGCTAGTCGCTTTCTTAAATAATGTTAAGGTTAATGCTCAGAAGTAGACAGACAACAGTATTTGTAGAAATTTTTGACCTCTTCCTTCAAAAGTTTAAAGGAAAGGAATATTTTAGGAGAAATAGTGTTAAATAAACAGTTTATTAATTGTGAACTTGAATCCTAAGGTCAAGATTTATGTCGATCAAGTTTCTCATTCTCTGAACACTCATTAAAGTTCTGGGTCTTGTTTTTACGAGGCCTTGTGGGACATGAAGAATAATACAAAAGTTACTGTTTCCTGCTGATATAAAAATAAAAACAATAACATACCAGAGGTTCAGACGCAGCGATCATAGTATCTTCATCCAGATTTGCAACAATATTTGTAACTACACACACACGTGAGCATAAAATGACGTTGGAGTTATTTTTTAACACACCAAAGTAATGAGTTGATGAATTTATTCGTTAGTTTTTAGATTTTTCTAACGATCGAATTCGCATCTTTACAATTTTTGACAGTAGTAGAATGAATTTGACAGCCGGTAGCTGAGCGACCTGCGTTTCGTTTCAGTTTACTTGCGGGGTCTCTTCATATTTTTAAATAAAAATAACATGTTTTTGTATACATTCATGAATTAATTATCATTGCCAAATTTTGGATCGGATAAACAAAATACAGAAGTATCTGTAGAGTTCCTTGATATAAAAAATGAAACACGTTTTCTTGCACGTGATTACGATGTCGATAGCGTCATGCATGCATGATGCTTAGTCTATGCTAGTTCATATTTTCAAAGCGGTTTTTCCCCTTGGAAGCTATCATGAAGCAAGTGCGAATGAGCATAATCTATCTAGTACCTACACATGGGGCTTAGCGTGCTGCTTTATCCATCAAAAATGTCGCAGCGTCGCGGCACGGCACTCCCAACTCGCGTCTGCTCTGTACTCTGTAGTGGCTGTTTTCCAGGGCAGTTTAGTTAGTTATTATGGTTTATGCTTATCAAAGGCTACTTCTACTTGATTTTTGAACTTTACATTGAGCATTGCACGAGCGAGTACCTGTTAACAAATTGTGATTACATTGCTGGTAATTCTTATTTTGGATACACAATATCTAGTGATGAGTAACAAGCAATTATCTATATATTACCAAAACTGCAGAGGTATCCGTACAAAATTAAACACGCTATACATGAATATTCTTAACGGTAACCACGACATCATAGTACTCACAGAGACTTGGTTGATACCGGAGATTAGCAATAATGAGTTTATCGATCAGCGCTATAACGTGATCGTATTGGCACTAAAAAAATGGATGTTGGTTGCCGTGCTGAGGACACTTAAGTCCTCTGAATGTGATATTTCTGTAACTTCGGCCAACCCACTATTCTGCAACATTATTGAACACGTCCTTATAGAGGTGCCTAGTTTGCGACCATCCAAGAGTCATATTATTAGTGCAGCTTACATACCTCCAAAAACGGCTACCATGGTGTATGAAAAACATTTTGAAATCTTACAGCAGGTACTGGGCGACCCTACCGTTGACCATTTTTACATATTAGGCGACTACAATCTCCCAGAAATAACTTGGCACATATCAAGTCCTACGGCAGCTCTGATCGGCGGTGGGTTGGGCATAGGCTCGTCCACGACTTGTATCCAATTAAATAATTTAATGTCATTACTTGATGGTTTGCAATACAATGTCGTGGCAAATACCAATGGTAAAATTCTTGACCTAGTGATATCAAACCATCCATGTAAGGTATCGAGTGCGTTGTTGCCTTTGCTCCCCATAGACACGCATCATCCACCTTTTGTCTGTGATATAAGTCTAAATGTACTACTCTTCCTATGAAAAAGCGACCACTACAAAAATACAACTTTTATAAATCCGACTATGAGCACATCAACCGGAAAATTCAAAATACTGACTGGACGGCACTTCTTTCCCCTTTAGGATCCGAAGAGGCACTTAGCATGTTTTATAATAAGATTGATGAAATTATTAAGCAGCCCACAGCACTATCTGCATCCAGAACGGCCGGCTTTCCCGTTTGGTTCACCAAATCCCTCATAAACACATTAAAAAAAAAACAAAAGTCTTGGATTAAATGGAAAAAGTACGGCAATCTTGCAGATTACGAAATTTTTTCGCAGCACAGAGCCTTATTTAAGGAAAATTGTGATAAATGTTTCTCGAAATACATTCAGTCGATTGAAGATGGCATTCACAAAAATATAAAAGATTTTTGGGTCTATGTCGCAAAGACAAACCCGGTATACCGGCAAAAGTTCAATATAACATCGTTGTATCCAACGATCCTCAAACGATTTGCAACATGTTTTCTGATTTCTTTGCTTCCGTATATGAGCCTGCTTCACCTGCCCTTTCTCGATGGGAGCCATCTTCTGAATCGATGACTAACGAAATAGTTATTTCGGACCTTCACTTTAAAGAGGAAACAATAATGGCTGAACTGAAATCACTGGATCCAACTAAAGGCCCAGGTCCAGATGGTCTGTCTGCGTTGTTTCTCAAAAATACTGCCACTGTAATATGTAGACCCTTAGCCATAATTTATAATAAATGGTACTCCCTTGATTGTCCTAAAATTTTTTGTCCGAAAATCATTATCCATAACACGTTTGTTATAAACTTCAGTAACCATAATGTTCAAAACACCGAAATTATGTTTTACATAACTAACTTTACTTCAAATACTATTTTGTCATAATATCGAATACTATAATAATTGAATCTCCTAATTTTACATGACATAAAGTCGTATATCCTAAGTATTGTATCACATAATGTGTATGATTCCGAATGGTCATTTATAAACCTAACTTTTAGGGATTTTTTTAGGGACTAACAGTCGCTAAAAATCCCTAAAAGTTAGGTTTTAGTGACAGAAACGAATTGCTGTAAATCCGACTCCACGCAGTCTTGTCTGCCCTACCCCAAGAGTGTTATTTAAAATCGCGTAGGCGCGGAGGGGTGAGGCGGGCCGCGAGTTGAGGAGCAGGTGGTTGTAACACTCGCCGCCGCGGCTGAGGCTGGCCGGCTTTAGCCGGCCAGCAAGCCGAAGCTGCGGTGGTGAGCGTTAAACCCATCTGCGACGATAAGCTCGCGTGAGGCCGCCGGAGCCCCGCAGCGCCGGAGCCGTGACAGAAACCATGCCTGCTGCATGATGCTTGCTCGTTTGCATGCTACATGCTTGCTTGCATACTGTATGCTTGCTTGCAAGCTGCATGCATGCTTGCTTGTTGCATGCTTGCTTGCTGCATGCTTGCTTGCTTGCAGTATGCTTGCCGCATGCTTGCTGCATGATTGCTGCATGCTTGCTTGCATTACATGCTTGCTACATGCGTGCTGCATGCTTGCTGCATGCTTGCTGCATGCTTGCTTGCATTGCATGCTTGCTTGTTACATGCTTGCTTGCTGTATGCTTGCCGCATGCTTGCTACAGGCGTGCCGCATGCTTGCTGCATGCTTGCTTGCATTGCAGGTCAACGCCTACATACGATTAAACATTTGCTTAGAATAGGACTTATGACTTTTATTGAAAACGATTTTATGTCTTTTGTATATTATTGATTGTAATACTTATGACAAACGGATTTAGGGCTTATTATATTTAGGGATTTCAACTTTATGGCATATGATATTATGTGATTTGAAGTTCGGGTAAATTATCATTCGGACGAATGATGATTATGACAAAAAATATTATGTCATTTTAGATTATGGATTAAAAAGTTAGATAAAACGATAGAGAACCATAATAAATGCATCACTGAAGGTGTTATGCCGACGGTATGGAAAAATGCAAATATCACGCCTGTACACAAGGCCGGATCTAAACGTAGCGTTGAGAAATACCGACCTATCTCTATTCTGTCCGCCTTGGCGAAACTTTTCGAAAGACTAGTGCATAACGAAGTGTACCCTATTCTTCATCACGCGGTCATACAAGAACAGCATGGGTTTGTTAAAAAGCGATCAACGACAACAAATTTATTGGCTTTCTCCAACGACTTATTCGACAAGATGGATAATCGTATACAGGTCGATGCGGTGTACACGGACTTTCGGAAAGCTTTCGATAAGGTGGATCATGAATTACTGCTGAGCCGAATCGCCTTCAACGGCATTCGGGGTAACTTGTTGAGATGGTTCGTTTCCTACATCACTAATCGCTGTCAACGGGTAGTAATCAACGGTTACCACTCAGATGCTATTCAGGTTACCTCTGGCGTCCCTCAAGATTCTATTCTCGGTCCTCTTTTGTTTATCCTATTCATATATAATATTGGTAACTGCTTCCGCAACTCAAAGTTTTTGCTATATGCAGATGACCTTAAAGTATACAGACCTATTCAAAATATTCAGGATTGCTATCTTCTCCAAGAGGACTTGGACAGACTGACAGACTACTGTTCCACAAGTAAGCTTTTTCTAAGCGTTCCCAAATGTTGCTATATAAATTTTACCAAAAATAAAAATATTATTAGGTTTGTGTACTCCTTATGTAGTATCTCTCTGACCAAGGTAAACTCGGTACGTGACCTGGGTATATTGTTTGATGCTAAACTCTGCTTGGATTTACATATTGTTACATCGGACCTACTAGAACATTCGAGGTTATTCTGGTATGTCTGTGGGCGAGTATAAATAGACCGCTCAGGGCCGCGACAGTCAGTCTTGTTTTGGCTACCATCGAAGCGAATCGAAGTGAACTTGAAGTGCGATATCTAAGTGAATAGTGAATAGTAGTGTACTGTAGTGTTCTTGTGATTAAGTTTAAATTGTTTAGTGATTAATAAAGTGATTGTGTTGTTTAATCGGTAGTAATTAATTTATCTCATACCCAGCTCGTAACAAATTGGTGTCAGAAGTGAGAGATAAATTATGCCAATTCTACCAAAGGACGACACGGACGGTATCCGTACCAGAAGTCAGCGACAGCAGGATATGGACCAGAGGCGGTTTGGGGATTCTCCGACACCGGGTGGTGTCCAGCCTACGTCACAGCCAGTCGCTGGCCCATCCGGAGTTTCTCCAGCATCAGTGGCACCAGACTTGTCAGCTCTAATGGCACTGCTGCAGGATCAAGCTCGCCGTCAAGAGGAGCAGGCACGCTGTCAAGAGGAGCAGGCTCGCCAGTTACGAGAGCAATTGCAACGAGACAAGGAGGAGCAGGCTCGCCGTCAAGAGGAGCAGGCTCGCCGTCAAGAGGAGCAGGCTCGCCGGTTGGAAGAGCAGTTGCAGCGAGACAAAGAGGAGCAAGCCCGCCGCCAAGACGAGCAGATGATCCTCATAAAGGATCTTCATGCAACTTTCGGCAAGGACCTGAAAGTGATAAAAGATCAGGTCCACCAGCACGAGAACCGCATCTCAGAGGCCGAGGTTCAGATTGCTGGGGTCAAGAAAGCTTTGGGCGAACTAAAGGTTGAAGGCGGGACGGTAGCTCCAGTGGTTGCTGCACCTACTTCGCGTGGTTTTAAGGTTCCGCCATTCGACGGAACATCGTCGTGGTCGGCCTATAGAATCCAGTTTGAGGCCGTCATGAAGGCGAATGGATGGACCAAACCACAAGCCATGACCGCGCTCACCTTGGGTCTCCGAGACCAGGCCCTGACTATTCTCGAGGCACTCGGTAAGGATGTAACCTACGAGCAGCTGCTGGAGGCGTTGGAGTCCAGATACGGCGACGCGCACCTGGAGCACGTATTCCGTGCCAAGTTGAAGGACCGTGTTCAACGTAGTGCCGAGAACCTACAGCAGTGGGCTCTAGAAGTTGAGAAGCTCGTTCGGAAAGCCTACCAGTCTGCCCCTGCACTGATTGATGGAAATCTGGTACAGGCGTTCGTTGATGGAATACGTGACTTAGAAGTTAGAGCTGCCGTGAGACTGGGGCATCACGAAACCTTGAAGGACGCCTTGGCCCATGTCTTAGAAGTAGAGGCAGTGAGGCAAGACCACCGAACGCACCGCGTCAGGGAGGTTGTAGCATCACCTGTACGCGACCGCCCGCAAGGGTATAGTCCTAGGTGCTTCACTTGTGGAGAAAGAGGTCATCTTCGGTCCAGCTGTCCTAAGCGCAGCACCCCGAGAGAAGATCAGCAGGGAAGAGTGGCTGAAGTGACTGCCCAGCCACAGCAGGGAAACGAGTAAATGCCAGGACTGGGGGGCGGGTGCTGGCTGGTATTGAAAGAGCCCCGAGAATCTTGATCTCGCAAGCACATGACGGGAACAGCCTGACCATCAAAGGCGAAGTCAATGGAACACCATGCAAACTGACGTTGGATACTGGAGCTTCTCACACGGTCGTCAATTCTAAACTAGCAAGTCGGTTTCTTGGGGACTACTTCAATAAGCACGACCGTATACAGTTATTAACAGCTACCGGTCAGCACATAAACGTCCGAGGCAAGAAGGAGGTGGAGTTAAAATTGGGTGACAGATTTTACAAGCAGAATGTCATCGTGGCCGACATAGTGGACGATTGCATCTTGGGCTTGGACTTCATGCGGAAATATCGTTGTGAGATCGATGTTGATCAAGGAGTACTGAAATGTGGTTCAGAGGAAGTGTTCATGGAAGGTGCACCGTCAGGAAAAGTGTACTGCCTGAAGAAGATTGTTCTTCCTCGCAGATCAGAAACGATGGTGCCAATTAGTTTACCACAGAATTCTGGAAACAAAGGTCGAAGTGTTCTGATAGAAAGGGTAAACAATGACTTCCCATGGAAGATGGCACGAACTCTGGTCAAGGCCACCAACATCTCAGTAGTACGCATACTGAATCCAAGTGACCAGGAGCAAGTGATTAAGAAGGGCACCTTGATCGGCACTTGCGAGGAAGTAGCTTGGATGCGTCAATTGCAAGATGTCCCTTCCGAAAATAAAATTCGTAGTACAAAATTTGACGTGTCAACGCTTTTGGAAAACTACGATTTAACTAAAGGAGAAATGGACAAAGCTAAGAAGATGTTACTTCAGTATGCCAACATGTTCTCTTCAAATGATGCTGACATAGGGAGAACTGGACTTGTTCAGCACCAGATTAATACGGGTAACGAGTTACCTATCCGTCAGCGACCAAGAAGACTGCCAGTTGCACGAGAAAAAGAGGTGGAAACCATGATTGAGGGAATGGTGAAGGACGGTGTTATAGAGCCTTCATCGAGTCCATGGTGTTCTCCTGTGGTCCTGGTAAAGAAAAAGGACGGCAGTATGCGCTTCTGTGTGGACTATCGGCGACTGAACGACGTCACGAAAAAGGACAGCTACCCGCTGCCTAGGATCGATGACACACTGGATACGCTGACTGGTATGAAGTGGTTTACCACACTTGATCTGAAGAGTGGCTACTGGCAAGTAGAAATAGACCCCAAGGACAAGGAGAAAACTGCATTCTCAACAGGAAAAGGGCTATGGCAGTTTAAAGTTATGCCTTTCGGTTTGTGCAACGCTCCTGCGACGTTTGAAAAGCTGATGGAGCAAGTACTTGCCGGATTGATTGGGGACGCATGTCTTGTCTATCTGGACGACATAATAATCGTGGGCCGTACATTTGAAGATCACCTTAAAAACCTCAACCGAGTGCTGTCAAAAATCCAAACAGCAAATCTCAAGTTAAGCCCGAAGAAGTGCTCGTTTTTCAGACAGCAAGTGAACTTCTTAGGACACATAGTTTCGGGGGAAGGTGTTCAAACAGACCCAGAAAAAGTAGTCGCCGTCAAAGATTGGCCAGTTCCGAAAGACAAGACACAGGTCAGGGCATTCCTGGGTTTGTGCTCCTACTATCGAAGGTTTGTCAAGAATTTTGCCGACATTGCAAAACCTCTGCACAAACTCACTGAGGAAAAGAGGCAATTCTGTTGGGACGAGGACTGCGACGTCGCATTTCAGGAATTAAAGAAACGTCTGTGCAATACACCTATTTTGGGATATCCTGACACTGAAAATGACTTCATAGTTGACACAGATGCAAGTAATACTGGAATTGGGGGCGTGCTGTCTCAACGGAAAGGAGACCGGGAGGTTGTAATAGCCTACTTCAGCAAGTCTTTATCGAAACCAGAAAGAAATTATTGCGTTACAAGACGGGAGCTACTCGCTGTAGTAAAGACATTGCAGCACTTCAGTAAATATTTGCTGGGACGTAAATTCCTACTACGAACTGACCATGCTGCACTGAAGTGGCTATTACAGTTCAAGAATCCAGAAGGGCAAGTGGCGAGATGGATTGAACTACTACAAGAGTTTGACTTCGTAACAGAACATCGCAGTGGGAGAACTCACGGTAACGCAGACGCCTTGTCGAGAAGACCTTGTCCTGAAGACTGTAAGCACTGTGCCAGGCAAGAGACTAAGGAAGTAGTGCCCGTGAGGATGCTTAGAACGGATCTCAGCGATGAATGGAAGGAGACCCTACAGCAGGCTCAGCAAAATGACTCGGACATCAAACCGATCATCGAGTGGATTAAAGCTGGTGTTCCTAAACCCAAGTGGAGTGATGTGGCTGCGATGAGTTCCATCACGAAGAGCTATTGGGCGCAATGGAACAGCTTGGTAATCCAGGATGGAGTCTTGTGCCGTAAATGGGAAAACGCTAGAGGGGACAGCTGTCATCTACAAATAGTTGTCCCTAAAGCTAAGGTACCGGATGTTCTACGGCTCTACCATGATGGATGTTCAGGAGGACATATGGGGGTAAAAAGGACTCTACTAAAAATTCGAGAACGCTTCTACTGGATCCACTGTCGAGATGATGTGGAGGACTGGTGCCGTAAATGTACCAGTTGTGCGGCCGTTAAAGGACCCCATACACGCAGCAGAGGTGCATTAAAAGTATACAATGTTGGAGCCCCTTGGGAACGGATAGCACTTGACGTTGCGGGACCATTTCCAGTCAGTGAGAGCGGAAACAAGTACTTCCTGGTGGTCATGGATTACTTCACAAAGTGGCCAGAAGTCTTCGCCATTCCTAATCAAGAAGCTACAAATATCGCAGATAAATTGGTTCAGGAAGTCTTCTGTCGTTTTGGGGTACCCTTAGAAATACACAGCGATCAAGGAAGGAATTTTGAATCGCAAGTATTTCAAGAGACTTGTCGATTGATGGGTACCCATAAAACCAGAACCACCTCTTACCACCCACAATCTGACGGAATGGTGGAACGATTTAACCAAACGTTGGAGAGGTATCTGGCGAAGGTCGTGGAAAGCCGGCAAAGGGATTGGGACAAGCACATACAGCCGTTTCTTCTGTCTTATCGAAGTGCAGTCCACGAAAGTACGACTGTGACGCCAGCCTTCGCGAACTTTGGAAGGGAATTACGGTTACCTGCTGATTTAATCACTGGAACTCCCCCTGATGCTCCATGTAGTGTAACAGATTACGCGAATGACTTGCGTAATAAGTTGAACGATGTTTATGAGCATATCCGACAATCCGGCCAACAGATGTCTGAGAAGATGAAGACCCGTTATGATCGGAAGGCAAACGGTAGGGGTTTCGACGAGGGTTCACTGGTGTGGTTGCATAACCCAGTGCGGAGCAAGGGGAAGTCTCCGAAGTTACAAGCAAAATGGGATGGACCATACCGAGTCGTGACTAGGATCAACGATGTCACCTACCGAATACAGAAGGGTCCACGAGGTGCGCCTAAGATTGTGCATGTAGACCGGTTGGCGCGATACTACGGGACTAATGATGCTCGGGACGAGCATGTCTAAGGAGGGGGCAGTGTTACATCGGACCTACTAGAACATTCGAGGTTATTCTGGTATGTCTGTGGGCGAGTATAAATAGACCGCTCAGGGCCGCGACAGTCAGTCTTGTTTTGGCTACCATCGAAGCGAATCGAAGTGAACTTGAAGTGCGATATCTAAGTGAATAGTGAATAGTAGTGTACTGTAGTGTTCTTGTGATTAAGTTTAAATTGTTTAGTGATTAATAAAGTGATTGTGTTGTTTAATCGGTAGTAATTAATTTATCTCATACCCAGCTCGTAACAATATTGAACAAATTATTAATAAAGCATACAAGATGTATGGGTTCATAATGAGATCAACTCATGACTTTAAACGGACCTCTTCGTACCTCTGCCTATACAAAACTCTTGTCCGCTCACAGCTTGAATACGCGGTGCCCATCTGGAACCCGTATTATAAAAAATATATAGATATGCTCGAAAATGTACAACGCAAATTCCTTCGTGCAATGTATTATAGATGTCACAGAGCGTATCTGCCTTATGATCAATTGCTCGATAAATACAAACTTCTGACGCTCAGCTCCAGACGCAAACAATTAGAAGCAATGACCTTGTATAATATTGTTAATGGCAATTTTGACTGTATCGACCTGAATAATGTACTGTGTTATGCTGTCCCCAGAACTGTTCATAGACGCCAAGTGCGAGCAGGTACACTATTTGCAATAGGTACCTGCCGATCTAATAATGGCGAACGTTCACCAATTCGGCGAATGGCAGCATCATACAACAAAGAACTCGAACACATAGACATATTTACATGCTCCATCCAAAAGTTTCGAAGCCTTTAAATTTTGTATGGCACTTCGATTGATTATTAAATGCTTTTTTTTATATTTTCATAATAAGTAGGCATAGTACTTTATTTCATTATTTATTTCTTTTTTAATTTATTTCTCTTTTTTTTGTAATTAAATTGTGTTTTAACTGTCATGCATGAACAGCTTTTCCTAGCAATTTAAGGTTTAGTTTAATGGTAATCTGTGAACAGCGCTGTGGGCTACATTGTTATTTAAGTTACTAATGTTATCATGTTGTTATATTCCATAATGTAGCTGTTTGTTGTTCCTATTTGATAAAATAAAAATAAAAATAAAATAAATAACAGCCGATTGGAGTTTTATAATCACAAATCCCTATGTGTTTTTGGAGTAAGTTATGTAGGTATATTTTAACAGGGTGGAATTTTTCAATGCCACCTGGAGGGAAAGTACTCTAAATACTGGAGATGGTAAATTTTACTCAAAGAAACATTCCTTTATTTTTATAAAGAAACATGTCTACATTCACAGATTTTTAAAAATTCGCTTGCCATACTCGGGCATCGAAACGTGTACCGGAATGGATCGACTTAAGTTCGAAAAAATAACCTACCTAATAAAGTACCTACCTTTTTGACATCAATCGATAGAGTCAATCATGTGGATCATGTGTGGATCAAATCTCTCCAATAAACATGATAAATTAAATAAAAGGAAAACCCGTCATTGCGATATTTTTTTGTTCCAAACTATACCTGGGAACCTTCTAGTTACTGAATATAGGAGGTCAAAGTTCCAACTTTTTTACATCACCTACGGCTACACCCCTTTACGACCCCCGTAGGTACTATTCAATCCATCCACCAGCACAACTTACGTTTTAGTTGCGCTACGTTTAGTCCTACGTGATTTTCACGTGATTTTCACCCCCAAAATGCGTTAAGATTTACTTACTTAGTTTTATGTAGGTTACTTATAGAATGAAAAGAGAAAGTTTGCACCCTCTTTTTTTTCGGATGAGAAATCATCAAAATTTGACTTCTCCTACTCTGTGCGGAGCGGGAGGGAGTTGACTAAAACCCATCCATGTTCCTTCCTCGCCCTTTACGTTCCGGGGCCGCGGTAACTCTTTCGAATAGTCCCGCAGCCCCGGCAGGCTTCGGCCCTTGCGGGCCCCTCTCTTTATGCTGACATCTCTTTGAGGCGCGCGTGGAACACAAACGCGCCGTCGACACGGCCTGTGGTCGTTAGGCGGACGGACGGCTAGCTAGGCCCGCGTCTACGGTGGCCGGTAGCCACCACGTGACCCCCGACGGCGTCTCCCGCGGCAGCTGGAACGAGAGGCTCTCTCTAGGGTTGCCAACTTTTTTTACAAGAAATAAAGTATATTCAGGTCTATCAAGAATATTAAAAAAAATAACAGGATTTTATTTGTTTACTGTTTTAAATACACATTTTTTAGAGCTTCTCGCACAACTTATTAATTTACAATCTTTTTTAAAAACTTCATACGTCTCACCACAATTATAACAGAAATTGAAATAAATGAGGAGCTCATTTTTTATTAAATTTATAGATGCCTTTTTCTATCCTCCCGCCACTTAGCATTCATTACTGAAAAAACTCTTTCAGTAAATGCTGAGGTGGCGAAATTTGTGTGAGCTTCTAAGTATAAACACATGATAATGTGTTTGCATTTTGATGCAGAAAACAGTATTTTGTATAATTTATTTTTGTACAACAGTAAAAAGTATAATTTAGTTGGCAACCCTAGCTCTCTCCCTCTCGCGTTCCGCCACCTCCTTTGCTAACATGACTGCTTCGCAGAAGCAGGTTTTCTATATAGTATAATGTACTCTGTGAAGGAGGTGACGGCTTCCCATTCCGTCTCGCTCCGGACCATGGAAATACGTCACGCCTTGGTATATAATTTTTAGTGAGTTCTGGCGTCACGAGCCCCACTCCCGAGTGTTGATGCGTTTTTCTTTGTCAATATTCATTGATTTACAAAAACGAGAAATTCGTGTCCATTATTTTCCAATACTCTCTGACGGACTAAATAGATTTGCAATTTTTTGATACTGTCGTCATGCCTTTTATCTACGAGTAGATAGGTATAGGTACAGTCCATGAGTGAAAAATAAAACAAAAGTATTGTTAATATGAATAAACTTTATTACTACAATAAAAGGATATAGATTGAACCGCGGTTTGTAACAAAACATTCAACAATATACTTTGGAACCGAACAGGTAAACACTTTGGGTACCGACTTATTATGCCCTAACTTATATTTAACAACAGACCAGTGTTTCTCAAACTACATAAAATTTCCCGTACCGATACAAAAATCATCATCAATCAGTTTGCGCTAAAACAATGTACTGTTTGTTCAAGATATTTCATTTAAATACATAGCACAAATTGATTGTGATTATCTTAAAAATACGATAATAATTCATTGCAATACCTACTTTGACTTGCAGTGCCTCGCGAACGCCAAGGACTGCGTTCTTAAAATATTTTAATACAGATCTTCCAGCACCATATTTGTTTAAATCGGATCCTACAGGTTTTACTTTAGAGATTTCCATTTTTAATCTCACAATTGCCATAAATATATTTGTGAGGGTTTAATAATATAATTTTAAAATTGTGTGATAACTCCTAAATTCCCTTTTCCGATAGTGGCCCCCCTCGATTAGCCTTAATACTAGACTTTTTTCAATTTAAAATAAGGCTCTATTTTGACAAGGCAAAATATATATTTTTCATAAGTAATCTGTAATTTATGTAGATATTTTATTAAATTTATTTTCATATGTAGTAAAGCCCTGTAAAGCTCATCATTAAAAATCTCGTATAGGAACCATCAAAAGCTCTATTTTCCAATAAAACGTAACAATCAATTAAACTTTACATAAAATCAACAATTATTTAGTTTAAAATCTATCTGGAAATAATCTATTTTTTGAAAAACAAAAAAAAATGCAACAAATGAAATAATAAAG
This sequence comes from Xestia ashworthii, assembly GCA_950022955.1. Classification (NCBI taxonomy): domain Eukaryota; kingdom Metazoa; phylum Arthropoda; class Insecta; order Lepidoptera; family Noctuidae; genus Xestia; species Xestia ashworthii. The sequence goes on from OX465561.1 coordinate 22,063,680, forward strand.
AGTAACATGATAATTTCGACATTTGGAATGCCACAATATTGACGAGTTGTTTAGATATTTATTATACATAATATTTTATATATATCACCTATATTATTACATATTCAATATCTACAGCCTAGCTTTTCTATTCTAAATACATTTGGTCTTTGGATGAGCATGTCACATTATGGCTTGTGTCATCGTGTGTAACTATAAAAAATATAAGTGCACTTTTCGAATTTCGTACTTGATCAAATATTTTTTTCATTATAAACCCTAATCTAGACTAGACCTGCAAACGAAATCTTCACGCCGGCAACCTTAACATAGGAGATAGAATAAAATCACAGAAACCCCTTAAAATCCACTACAAAAATAAACAAGAACAAAAATTTGAGAAACACTGTTCTTAAAAACATGTAATCTACTACATTTATATTGACATTTATTTTATAACTTAGAAATGGTTTCAAAATGATCTTATACATTTCAGTTTTTTTTTGCTTTTTCTCATATGAAATTCGTGAATTTTTCGATAAACTTCAGGTACCTAATAGGGACAAGATTAATCTAATCAGTGTACGTTTAATCGAAATGATATTTTTTTTTCGATTTTTATGATGAGTAAAACTTTTTTTTGATGACATCCGATAAATAATAATTATGAAACAATGATGATATATTTTTAAGTTAAAACTAACAACACCTAGTCAAATATTTTATCACAAAGAAATGTTTGGCGAGTTTGACTCGCGTGATACGGCCGGTATTCTGAGGCCTCATCTGGCAACTATCAAAATTACTATCATCACCTCTTTCGCCAATTGCTCCATCTTCTTTATAAATAACATCACGATTCCTTACTACAAAAGATTTTCCAATACCCCATAGAGTTGTTCCTTTATTAAACTTCAGGTAAGTATAAAATCTTCCAAAAAGATAAATATATCTTTTTAAATGGTTTTTTTTTAGATTGGGACTATTGTCGAGCTATTGACTATAACATTTATTGAATATACGTTCTTTAATAATTTATGTACAAGGAATTGCACGGGTACTATATTTAGGGTTTCTACAATAGCTTGAACAGAGGTCCCAATCCTAGGCTGGAAATAGTTTACCATAAAGTTTGTTATGCTGGCCTAATACCTACATGATCGAAAGAGGTGGACTGTCAGTCACAATACTTGATCAAAGTTGTGGCTTGATGATTCAGATATGCGTAGAAATAGATCGCTACCAAGCAAGCTTTCAAGCTTTCGACCTGTAGTGTAGCTAACAGATCTGGCCTATTTCGTTTATTTGGTCTATACGAGGCCAACTAGCACTTTACTCATTTTGTTTACGAGTAGGTACACGCGATGGCATGCCAAATATGGTGTTACAATACTTACAATTCGCCACTTATTGAGTCATTATATTAGTTGATCGTGTTAAGTTATATCGTATATTTCTGACAGTCAGCCACAACTACCTAATAATTCCAGTGTCAGGCCACATTTAATTTAAAGCTATTGATATAATTTTATATATTTCCAGCCTTATTAAAAAATCTATATATTTCCTTCCTCCAGTTGCCATAATATAAGTTGTGATAAATTCGCTTTATACAAAAACATGTGACTCTTGCCACTAATGTATAATATATATAAATATAATATTATAAATGATAATCATTGCACGTGTGCAATTAAAAGAGAAATAAGCCACCTTAAAAATGCAATGCAGTCTATGCATGTATTGTGGTGTCTTACCTTTTCTTTATAACACTAAATTATTAAGGCGATTCAAATAACCTAGCTTTACACATAATGAGGTTTACAATTATCTTAAAATGACTTATTTGTTTGGCGTTTTATTACCGTTATGATGTGATGAAATGACGTCGACAAATCCCACGACACCTAAGATATCATAATTGTATTTTATTTGTATCTCTTCTTACTATAAGTAAAATTCATTATGCTTTGTTGTTATTCGTGAGGACATAAATCTATCACTCTTACATGTTCTAGTCCTAACAAAGCAGTATTTAGCAGCCTAAATGACGTAACTAAAATAAGGTATACATATAGTTCTTTTTTTCTATTTTCAATATAAATAGTTCTATATCTACGTTATAAAAACTACGTTTAAAAGTGTACAATAATATTAATTTTATGCGTACAATGTAAAATTAGATCTATATATAAATATTATCTGATTACAAAGTAAATAATATTTGGAATTTTTGTTAAGGCTAGTTGGGTTGGTAAGTTATACCATGGAAGCGTAGGAGTCGCTTGCTTTGGCGGCCATGTTCAGTATGACGGAGGAGTCGTCGAGCTTGGAGGTGTGCGACGCGACCTCGGCCAGCGTGGCCAGCGCCATCAGGTCCACGTGCTGCTGCGACTGGTGGCAGATTTCCATGTTCTGGGGTTCCGCTTCCGTAGCTATCATTATCTCCGGAGCGTTGTTCTTGGTCGCCGACTTCAAGGCGCCGCCGACCTCGAAGCGCGCGATGCTGAACTTGCGCGGCTTGCGCTTCTGGCTGCCGATGACCTGCTCGCGCCAGTTCTCCACCATCAGTCGCCGCTCCTCCATCAGCTGCTGCTCCTCCAACATGGCTATAGGAACTGCATTGACTATGTGCGAAGCGGCGGCGGTTTCCACGGGTTTCGGTTTCAAGTTGACGGTTTTCTTCTTGCGTTTGTTGTCACGTTTCTTTTGTTGGAATTTCTCTAAGCTCAGTGAAGGCAGAGCTCGTATCTTTGCATCCAAGTCGAAGTCCGCCGCCTTGAATGTTTTGTTACCATTATTGTCGGGTTCAGGCGTGTCGGTTGTGTCGGTTTTCTCGTCGCTGTCGGCCGGCTTATCGTGAGTCGCGTTGTTATACTTGGGCTCGTCCTCCGCGGCGTCGTCCCGCAGACTACCAGGGTCCCAGCTACAGGTCGCGCTGTAGTTCTCGTCTGGCTTGTCCGAGTCTCTCTTCTGTCGCTTGTTGACTATGAGCCCTCCAACAGCCATAAACTCCTGGTACCTCTTCCCCTTGCACGATCTACCAGACCTCATGTTCTTCTCGTCATCTGAATAGTTCCTCTGATAACCGTACTCGTCTTCCTTAGAGGAATATCTTTTATCAACTATTTGATCTATCACATCTTGGTTAGTGAACTGGTCGTTGTATATCCTCTTCTTGTCATCATCGAAGTCTTCCTCGAAGAGGCGGGAAGTCTCAGTGAGTGCATTTTGCAGCTCACGTATGCTCTCTTCATTTCGAGGACCTTTCGCCCTGACCCTTTCTATTAAGTTATGAGATCTGAATTCGTTTGGTGTTGAAATCGCGTTGAACTTAAAGCATGGGGGTGAGTAATAAGGGTTTGTGGTTTGAGTTTCAGTCTTAGTGGCTAGGAGGCTGCTGAGGCCTCCCATTTGGGCTTCGTCAGCGAGTTTCCCAGGAGTGAACATGGAGAGTGGTTTAGATTCAACTTCGTACGGTTCGTCTTTAGACTTCTTGTTGAAGTCTACTTTAGTGGAGTTGTTGTTGGTTTTCTCCAGTTCGTCGTGGTTGGGGCTGTTGGGGGAGTCGACGGGCTTGTCGGTCTCTCTGGGCCGGGAGGACAGCGTGCGGAGCGGTGGTGCGGGCAGCTTGTACCACTTGAAGTCGGGATTAGCGCTGAAGAAGGCGTCTTTGTACTGGAGAGACAGAAAACCGACAATAAGTATAAGAGATGACTGAAAAGGTTCTGTCAAAACTAGAAGGAGAATGGGCTCGCTTTGACATGGAATAAGTGAAGGTCTTTGAGGAGACTAAGACAAAATAAATATCAGGAAGTTTTTAAGTGAACAAGAAGTTGTCAAACATAGCTCACCTGTTTAGCAAGACCTGTATAGCAAGCCTTTTCGTCCTTGTCCAAGTTTGCCCACCACTCGCCGAGGATTTTAGTTATGGACCTGTAAGGTAACAATTACTATAATAGTTAGAGTATAAAATCGTGTAGACTGTTGTATCTTATCAGTTTTATCGAATGCTTTAGTTAGGCACTTAGAGCGTGTGTGAACATTTTTCTTGCATATCTATTTGAACTATTTCTGATTTAGTCTTTTCCCGTCTTATTATAAAAACTTCCGTAAGTACCAGGTTTAAACCAGAACTAAAAGGTCTAGGTTTAGTACGGTACTAACGTTAGTTCTTACATTCGTATTACAAATCGTAGACCAACAGAGGACTACTTAGTACCAAAGACAGTCCCTAGTTCAAATATTATCCACAGATTATAAGCAAAAAAATATTTAAACCATTCATTCATTCGTTCAGCGTTCTATGTGCCGCTCCTTTTTACACAATGTTGTTACATAAATTAAAGAAAAACTATTTTATAAATTGTTATTTGTAGTGATAAAAATTATAGCTTTGTTATTTAAAGGTATTTAAATATTTCGACTTGCATTTTTTTTAATGCATGTTCACAATTATTTTAAATTGTTCTGGTTTGGAACAACTATCGAGCGTATAACGAAGTGAACTTGACGGCGCGCGTAATTCGAGAAATGTTATCGAATCGTGAATGTGAATCGAAATGTCTATGTTACAACTTAAAAGTAAACTCAAGACAAGAAAAACATCAAGATTATTAATTATTATTAATCTCCATTTTTGGTTTTTTCACAAAATAATACTTTCCGAAAGATAATTTGGTAACCTCAAAGTTAAGAATTTGACTGAATTTGACGTTTGACAATTTAGTACCATAGTTAAACTAGGGGTTGCGATGGTCTAACTTTGGTACCATAGATAGTTCTAGGACTAGCGATAAACTTCGTTTTGTAATAACGTTTTTTCAAGTTCATGGTTTAGACCTAGTACTAAACCCGGTACTATTTTAAGACCACGTTTTGTAATAAGACGGTTCGAGTCTACTATTTTTAAAGAAGAAATCAAGGATTTACAATATCGCAATATTAGCCCGGGGACTAAAAACCCAAGGTAATGTTTATTTGTTAATGGGCGTGTGTTTATCGTCTTCATGAGCGCGATCTTTGATACATCCAAGATTTGCTTGGATTTTGCGTGTTAGGATAAGTGCCGGTGTAATTACAGACACGTAAGACATTTTGTAGTTTTTATTTGTGCCTCTCAATGCCTTAGAGGAGGCCGCTCAGCCAGCAGTAGCAACATTAATGGCTGATTATACTAATGCTATGCTAAAAGGTCTGGAAGAAGTGGATGTCAAAAACATACCTGTTTTCAAGATTGGGATATTTATCGCGCACAACGCTCCTGTGTCGTTTGCAGAAGATGAGGAAGGCATTCATTGGGCGACGCGCATGGTGCGCGGGCTCGCCGTCTTGCTCTTGATCGTGCATTTTAAACTATCTGGAACAAGTAAATAATAGCATTAGTAATATTAATTTGTTGCGGATTACGGAGCATATTAGAAAAGAAAATACATTAAATGTATTTTATTTGCACAAAACATGACGCACAATGAAATAAAAATTGTACAAAGATGTAGTGGTCACTAGTTCACCGGAATATTTTCTAGGAGGGTGAATCTTTAACTCACACAATGCAAGAATTGGAAAATAGGATAAAAACCTTTACAATTAAGATTGTGAAGGATATAAAAGCGATCGAGGTGAGCTACACGAATTCAGGAATCATTCATACGGAAACAGGAGCAAGAGATTCTCGAAAAAAAATAGCACCTCGCCTCTGATAGGTTCAATTAGGTTGGGTTGAACTTCATCTTCTGTGCAAGTTTAAAAGTATGAATAACATTTTTAACTTTTTACGGACCGTATTCGATTTACTTGCGGACCACCGGTGGTCCGCGAACCATAGGATGGAAGGGAACCACTATTGTGTGGGTAGTTGTTCAATGACTGGTCAGCTCAGGTCACTTGCCAGTCTTTTTGCATTGTCATGTTACTTTGTGTGTTTTCCATCTTTAGTATAAGACTAGTTTCGTCATCCCAACATTTTCTTTTGTTGACGCACAAGTTGTACCTACGTTGTAATTTTCGAAGACTATCTACAAATAGATTTCCGTCACTTTTCGTGGGAGTCGACAACACTATTTTAAGGAGGTGGGTAATTGATTCGACCTGTAAGAGTCATTTTGATAGATTTGCTTGAAAGGTGATCGCGTTTGCAAACATGTATATTATTCTCGAGTCTTTCATTGGCATTGAAACAACGGTGATTATGTTCAAACCAGTGAAAACTACCCTGATCATTCTCTTATTCTAATCTCGTAAAAAATGGGATCGTTGCTTGCATATGCGTCTATTTATTGCAGTCAATCTAACATCTGAAAATAGGAGACGAAAAAGTAGGGTTTACAGTCTATGATTGATTCATCTGCTGACTCAAAGTTCAAAAAATTACTTGTTAAACTTGTTTGTTAATCGTTGTACTAATTAAATTTCAGTGTTGCATTGTTTACTATCTAAATATCTGTCATCATATGCCTAGCCTTTTCTAACTATGTTGGGGTCGGCTCCTAGTCTAACCGGATGCAGATGAATACCATTATTTTAGATGGAGCTACAGCCTATCTGTCTAAAAAACCCAGTTACTTAGTACTGGGTAATGCGACTATTTTAGGTGCCAAAAAAGTTGTTTTTTTAGTCTATAATTGATTCATCTCCTGACTCAAAGTTTAAACCAGTAAGTATTTGTTAATCGTTGTACTAATTAACTTTCTAACTTGTTGCGTTGCATTGCATCTCTAAATATCTTTGTTTCTGTGTAATTAACTACGCGTTAATGTATCAAGCAACATCAACATTATAATTTGAAATAAATCAATGTGCCTCAATCTCAATTCGTGATAAGATTTTTTTAAACCAGTTCAGTATGTTTGGGTTTTATACTGGTAATAAGTTGTTGAGGAAAACCGGTACTTATCGGCAAAAAAATAATAAACAACACTGTAAGTATAAAAAAGATGTTAAAGATACAGCAGAGAGGTTGTAGGTTGTATAATATGATATACCTACTGCTTAGAATATGCACTCTCGCGTTTAAGACAATGTGCAAATTGAAGAAAAAAAATTGATAAATTCTTACTACCACAGGTGTTCAGTGAACGAACTCTTTATGAAGCCGTCAACCTAGCATTCTGAACATCAAACTAAATTTGTAACGCTACGCAAAAACTATTGCTAATTTTGCTGGGAAACCACGAACAAGTGCCACTCTGCTTCGTTTAGGGTGTTTTATACACCCTAATGATATAGTTACAAAAGTGGTAATTACTGAGATTGCGACTAATATAGTTTAGAGAAGTAAGAAGACTTGCTGCGTAGACCCCCGCATATAATCGAGACAAGGGCTGCACTTTAAAAAGTATTCCACAGAAGGTATTGAGATGAACTCTATAACTGTTTAAACTGTTAGTCAGTATCATAAGCTGATAAACATGGCCGCGAAATTTTACAACTCATGCTATAATCCAAAAAGTTTCACCACTGTCAGCAGTACGTAGTGACAGATACCTACATCCACTGTGCTGTATCACCTGTTATCAGCGATATCAGGTTTCTTTGCCAAGTGCAGTTTCCTAACGTGATAGCGATAACGGGGGTCGATGATCGCTAGCTGTAGGTTACTTTGCTATTCTATGTTGTTGTGGATTTGTTTTTATTTGTGAGGTACGATTTCAAAAATTCATGGAGGAAAACGTCTTTCGTTGCTTCGAAGAAAATATGCAGAATCACACCATATTGTAAGTTGGTATTTTATTTCCCTGGAAATGAGATTTTGCCTGAAGTTGGGATTTCATTTTGGTCAATAAGCGATAAGATGATGAAATTGCGAAATGAGTAGTAGCTGTGTTCTGTAAGGTCTGCTAACAAAAATTTATGTCTGATTACTAATTGTCCGTCATCTATAGTACTTATACTTATATACTTATAATATTATAAAGCAGAAGAGTTTGTTTGTTTGTTTGGTTGAACGCGCTAATCTCAGGAAACTACTGGTTCAAATTGGAAAATTCTTTTTGCGTTGGTTAGTTCATTTATCGAAGAAGGCTTTAGGCTATATAACATCACGCTACGACGATTAGGAGCGGAGCAGGAATGAAAAATGATTAAAAAACGGGGATTATTTTTGCTGTTCGTTTTTCTCTCTTATGAGATGCAGACGAAGTTGCGTGGGTCAGCTAGTACTTTAGATAAACCTTCTATCATTCTTATCGTGACTTCGGGCTGGTCTGATGATACTCGTACCTGTGATAAATAGACAATGTTTCGGACCAGTCCAATCGTACATTGTTATTTTCTGAGTTAAACTTGTCTTGTACTTACCACACAAGCTGCTAAGAAAATTACCATCACAAAAGCCAACATTAAGCAGTGTGTAGGTAACGTCAGTTTGCAAGAAAAAAGCATACTCGTATCACGACTGTGAATTCTTTGACAGTTGTATGAAACGGCAAATTGAAGTAGTGTGATCAATGCTTTCATTCACAACAAATTTCCAGTGTCTGTACAACAAGCGATATCAAAATCGAAATCCAACAACAGTGTGAGTTTTAACAGAATGTAAGAGAACCTGAACGAAGCAATGGACTATGGATAGGATCGTTGCAGGTGACATTCCTTGGTTTCCGCCTGTCTCCATAGGGACATTGACGTTGGTTTACGTAAGCATGTATCTAAATCCCAATGTACAAGTTTAGAAGAGCTACAAGAAATTTAAACTAGCAATTAGGCGTATTTTTTGCATAGATTTTTATCCGGTTTGAAGGGCAGTCTCTCAAAGCCACAATGGAGCTTGAGAAGACCCCACTCGACGTCGCTAGCCGATACGATAATAAAGTCACTAGAGCTTTTTTTTGATGTAAGTAGTTTGGTAGGTCCTATTTCCCAACTGCGTGACGGCAAAGACAAGGATTATGTTTTGTCTTATCTAGTGATAAGTCAAGCTATGTTTTTGAAATTATCAAAGCTATCTAACTGGGACTTCGTCAAACTTCATTGTCTCGGCGCTTTTCTGGTGGTCGCCACTGTTGATTCTGGTTTCAGGAGTTACAGTGGTTTGGGAATAGTGTGGCGGGCTTGTCCCAATCCATCACGGGGCCCCAGTGTGAGTATGAAGACGTCACATTGGTATCAAAGTTTTGGTTCTATCTAAGACTGCTTCCTCAAGATGTATTCCTTCTCCATTTTGAGAGCAGTATAGTGATAAAGTCACATAAATACCATTCTGCTGTCAAATCTCTTTAAGCTGTAGGTAATGGGCAAAACTAACAACATCTAGTGATTTTAGTTCGTTTAGAAACAAAAAAATTTGCAAGTCATGGCTTTGTCAAACTCAGGCGCGAAGATAAATAAACAAATAACATATTTTGTATCAAAAAAAAAGGTGAGTGTAATATAAACAAGTTATCTAGCGAGATAAACAAAGCAGGGGTATCAGCATACATGTGTCTACACAGATTTGTCAGCACATGTGTCGAAACGTGATGGCGGAAATACAGGCTTTTGTCCAGATTACTATTTCACGTTTCATCAAGTCATGTTCGGGGTCAGATTTGTCTGAATAAGTCTGGCTTTACGGTCCCCGTCATATTTTTAACCGACTCCTAAAAAAGGAGCAGGTTCTCAATTCGGATGTTTCTATTTTTTTATCGCTCATAACTCCGTGGCTTGCCAACCGATTTGAAATTACACATTTTGATACGAGTGGAGAAACTTTGTTACTGTAGTTCAAGGCGGTATTAACACACGAGCCGTAAGGCGAGGGTGTTTTTGAGCCGAGAACTGCACAAATGTCCACGTGTATCAAACGACGTTTTTCAATACACTTTTGAAGAAATAAAATAAAATAACGAGACTATGATTTAAATTTTATTTTTTCCGCGCTTTGCTTTCGCCAGGTTGAAGGAGTGGCAAAGGTATGAAGCCGTTATACAGTCTAATATATTCTTTTTTTTTTTTTTAATTTGGAACACAAACAAATGTTGATTTGTTTATAAAAGTAAATCTTAGTTATAAATAATCATGTTTATCTACGATATTGAATTTATAAACACTATTTGAATATTCAAAAAATGTTATAAAGAAAGACGTAAGTACAATCTTTTTTCCTTTTTTTTTTCTTTATCTTATTTTAATATTATTGATTTATTCGAAGTTAGAACTGCACAATTGCTTAACATTTTTCAATAACGATTACAATATTTATTGTAATAATGGCAAAAAGGTAACCTTTAGGTACTAAGAACTGACAGTTGTCAAATGTGATCTATTAAATTGGCCCATTATTCATACTTTGTTATTGGTAGAATTTCCTCGGTAAGTAACCTATCGACAGTCTTGTTTGTAAGTATCGAAGGTACTAAAATTAGGTTAATACCTACATCAATGATTCAACACGAGCAGTTTGAAAACGATAACGAAGTAGGTAATTAGGGTTGCCAGAACGAACAATGAAGCCGTTTAGGTTTACGAAAGCTAGTAAGGACTCATTTTTTCATCTGGCTTGTGGACTTTCTTTGCATAAAAATAAAGGTACCTACTTAATAATAATTTCCTAATTTTATAATTCTCCTTTAAAAACTGAACGCGATCAGCTAATGTCCATTCCGTTACATTGATTTGACAGTTTCATTTTCATTACTGAAATTCGCTCTTAATGAAGACAGACAAGGTACTTTTTAGAGCAAATGAACAAGTACCGGTGTTTTGGACCTTATATGAAGAAAAAATCACACGAGCAACAACACTGACCGCTTATCTCTTAGTAGGTAGGTATCTGTATCTGACAAGTGACAGCCCTGTTAACGAGGAATGTGTGTTAATTATGCGTTTACGTATTCTTTTTCCGTGCTGAAGTACCTAAATTAGCCAGGTTATTGTTTAAACGTAACTTTAGACTATTGTTATTTTCCTCTGTTGAAGTTAACTGACGTCACTCCATACAATAAGTTGTCAAAAGCATAATTCTCCTGCCCATATTCCAATTTATTTAGTGCAGCCTTGTCTTCTTACTCGATACGTCTCGGTAGCCATATTATCATCTTGCATCCAGGTCCTCCATCGTGTGTTAGATCTTCCTCTACACAGCCTTACTCTAAACTTTCCTCACTACATTTTTCTGATATTCAAATATCGTTTTTTTTTCAGACCAGAAAAGAAGATCAATTTAACTACATGTTTTAACTGTACCTACCTACTATAAATCCCATAAAAATAGGCAAACCACCTTGCTCATAAACTCGATTTATCTTCTAATAAATATTCTCATCTCGTCCTAATTCCGAAGGTCATGTCCCCATATCACATCAAAATCCCGTCCGTCCAACCTTGACCCAAAGAGCCGAAGTGTGCCGAGGTTGGCCGAAGGGGCAACGGCCCGTGAAAGTGAAAACTCGTGCGCACCGACCGCAAGTCGCATGCGCACCGCGAAGCTTTCGACTTTTTAAAGTAAGTGGAATCGCAAGAATTTAGGTTACGTCATTTTGTAGTTAGTACTGTTTAGTTGTATGAAAATAGTCAGATAAGTGAAGAATTTGTAGTAAGTAAGTATCTATTTTCATTTTAAAAAACTCTTTGACTCGGACTTTTTTCTCCAGCTGTTAGGTACATTCACGCTCTGAAAATTTGCAACTAAGTAGGTAGTAAGTTAGTATCTGTAAATGTTCAGTTTTAGTATACCATTAGATTCATAAACGCAAAAGTGATAGGTAGGTAGGTACTTTGTGCTACTTCTAATCAGCCAATTTATCACTCGGAGAAACTTCTACAACTAGGTACTGCAAAGTGCCAAAACATAATTTTCTTGCCAGCAAATTGAAACTGCACACCAAAATGAACAGATTACACTACCTAGGTACCTACTTAATATACAGGATACATCGCGTTAAACAAAGTAATTAGAAACAGCTTGCACGCATTGAACAGGTTCGATGTTCTATTAAAAATTGTTTCTAAAGACAAGGTTACCTCCCCCCCCCTCCATCATTCAAGTCTTGAGACTGCAGTTACCAGAGCACCGTAACAGCGTACGCTTGGTTGGTGTTTGGCTGGGCAGTCAACCAGTTAACATGGTTCAAGCTAACCGTATCGTGAAGGCATTAATATCAACTATTACTTAACATCTTTAGTAGAGGGGAAGGGGATTTGCGGGGGGGGGGGGTGTAAATAAGTGGTTGGCATTCACAACACGAGTTTTATTCTACATCTCTAATTACCGGTGGAACAATAACTGTGATTTTAATCGAGGTAGAAATTAGTATTTTTTAATAATAATAATAATAAAATTTATTTCAGACCATCGAGTCCATATTTGAAACATACAATTTTTATCGTTCATACATAAAACACATACACGAAAGAACACAAAACATACATAAAATGAAAAGATACAAACATACATTATATAAACAGAATAAGTAGGTATGTAATTATGACACTAAACCTGAATTTTCTTAAATGTCACATATGAATAAACAGTAATAAAATGAAGTCCGAATCGACATTTAAAAGTTGGTTGAGGCAAAAAACAGTAACAAGGTAATATTGTTATTATTAAATTAAGTGAGACGTTCATTATTATAATATTAACACGTGCGACAGTGACAAACTTATCAATGCAGCTCACAGTGGCGCTGCTTGCTACGAAAACCTGTCATACATCTGTCAAATACCCTACATCTCACTTTAGTTCCTTTTTTCGCCACCAGCACAGATAAGTTTGTCGGTATTTGTATTCTGTTACGTTTTTTCACACATGTCATAATCCAAGGTCAGGCTTGTCAAGCTTGTCAAGGTCAAGGTTGTCGGCCATTTTGGCAAAGTGTGCATTGAGAAGGTCATTCTCTTGTCAAATGTACTACTAACGTTAAACGGTGGACAAGTGCGTTAATCGCTGGCTTATTGTTTCCGTTTTGAAAGAACCAGTGGTTCTTTTATTGTTAAAAGTACCTATAATTTATGGGAATGTTAGTTTTGAGATGACGCGAAATAATACGGAATTTGACGTTACGTTACATAAGTATATCTAAAACCTTGAATACCTACTTAAGCATACCTAATATCTGATTTGAAGCGAATAAAAATAACGAAACCGATGCTAGACCTAATTACATTAGGCAACAAATTTGGTTTTACATCATGTAGGTAGGTACCTACCACAGAGTTCATTCACGGTCGACCACTTTTCACCCTTATGCACTGTGTTATAAGGTTCAAAAGTGATCGTCACGTCAGTGAGCGCGATACATACGTAGCCGTAGATAGGTACTACACACCTTCGTATGTATTTTTCTAAATAATAACTAACATGGTAGAAAAAGCTGAAAACGACCTAAGTTTCGATGTTTTAAACTTTTAACCTGAATCGCGAGACTAAGTACACACCTTTTTTACCTTGTCGTTGTCAGTAACATTATTATTTTAATTAAGTACTTAGTTATAATTATCAATTAAACTAATGAACATGGTAATTAGCCAGTCAACAAAAAATAAACTGAATAAGTACGAGAATTATCCAGTAAACCAAAAAAACTTCCCATACAAAACCGACCAACAGTGACAAAAATAGTTGTCACACGGAAAAATTAACAAATACTATGTAGAGTTTGCGCGTGCGCTTATCAATCAACAAAACACTAAAACCATAAGCAAGCGTCAGGGGTCAAACAATCAGCGAGCTATGCGGTCCACACTTCCTCTTTGATAACGCTAAAAACTACCTAAACTATACGGAAAGAAAGTCCTGTCAGTTTTATACACGGTGCAAAATATTCCAGGATTAGGTCCGGACTCCACCAAAGCGGGTACGAGACAAACGAGACGTTACGAGAGGAGGAGATTCGTTACACTGTTAAAAATTTTCAGGGAATTCTACATAATTTTAGGGCAACTTTCGTTGCCCTAACGTTTCTGTATTTTTACATAATTATGTAATTTTACAAGGCGTATGTAGTTTTACATATCGACCTGATTTCATTATTATGTAATTTTACATAATCAAACAAATTGACGGTTATGTAAAATTACATTCATGTAATTTTACATAATGATACTACCAGAATATATATGTAAAATCTCACTTATGTAATTTTACATAATCTGTAAAATCTCACTTATGTAATTTTACATAATCTGTAAAATCTCACTTATGTAATTTTACATATTCTTTAAATTTTCATGTTCGTATGTAATTTTATATATCCGTAAAATTTCACTTATGTATTTTTAATTTTTTTTCGGTAATATTACAGAGTAATTATGTGTTTTGTTACAAATTTCGTATGTAAAAATACATACAGTTTGTGTATTATTAATGATATTTTATGTATAATTACATTTTATTCAATAATATTACCGAATTATTATGTATTTTATTACAGATTTCGTCTGTAAAATTACACTAACTTTATGTATTATTCATGTTCTTTTAAGTTTTTTCACATTTTATTCGGCAATATTACACAATTATTTTGTATTTTGTTACAGATTTCGTATGTAAAAATACACAAAGTTTTTGTATTATTATTGACATTTTATGTATACTTAAATTGTTTTCGGTAATATTACAGAAATAATATGTGTTTTATTACAGATTTCGACTGTAAAATTACACAAACTTTATGTATTATTAATGTTTTTTTAAGTATTTTTACTTTTTATTCGGTAATGTTACACAATTATTGTGTGTTTTGTTACAGATTTCTTATGTAAAAATACATAAAGTTTGTGTATTATTAATTATGTTTTAAGTATTTTTCCTTTTTATTCGGTAATATTACTGATAAAATGTATGTGTTTTTACATAAGAAAACTGTGATTTTAAATATGGGCACGGTAAAATTACTTGTGGTTTGCGTATTATTACCTGTAAAATAAGGTAATATTACATGTTAATAGGGGATATTTTTCTGTAAAATTCAATACAAATTCTGTACATTTACGTGCTGTCGGTAATTCTCCGGATTTAGTTATTAGCCATAGCCAGCCGTTAGTTTTTCTTATGTATTTTAATTAATGCAGCCGTATTTATCAAGACAAAAAAATCACTTGGAAATAAGTCAATCAGGATAATAAGTTAATAACCGATCTAATGTATGTACACTGGCTGCATCTGTATTAGCAACAGTCCACCCAATATTACATTTATTAGGGGTGATATATTCTTCATTAAAAGGTGTGACCTCAAAGCAAATTAAAAACCAAAAACTTTATTGTTATTGAATAATTTGCTTAAACACACACACAGTTTACAAATACTCGTACTATATCACTCCTGTAATATTAGGCGCACAGTTATATTATTCAGACGTGACAAGAGATTAATCCAGATCGGTTAGTTTTATTTTGATGACGACAACTGCATTTATTAAAATACTTACATAAGAAAAAAAAATCAAACTTGCCAATAGCAAAATGCTGAGAATTATCGATAGCATGTAAAAGTACAAAATTTGTATTGAATTCTATAGAAAATATCGCCTGATAACATGTAAAATTAACTAATTTTATAAGTCATAATATACAAACAACAAGCAATTTACAGTTTGGAGGTTATCTAATAAAAAAACAAAACTCCAAAATAAAAAAAACCATTTATTGCCAGCTAAACATCACAAATTGTCATATAATGTCTTATGCCGATGACACTACCTTAACGTTTTATGGTAACTCATGGGACGAAACTTTTGTTGCGGCCCAAGAAGGATTCAATATAGTAACTCGTTGGCTTGCACATAACAAATGTCAGTAAAACGAAATACATACAGTTTACAATACATAATGTAGCATCTAATCCTATTAATTTCAAGTTGTATGCACACACATGTGTGATATCAAAAGCAGAATCGATAAAATACTTAGGGATAATAATTGCTTATATAGGTACTACTAACAGTTATGAAAAAACACTCTTCTATAGACATTTCTAAGGTTAAACAAATGGCTAATTCTAGGTGATACTATGAAGTCTGTGAAACAACCCCTGTAAAAACGTCATTTGCCTCAAATTTCTTCAGTTCCAGAGCTAGCAGACTATACAATAAGATTAACAAAATTCTAGCAATTGTTAATCTGTCTAGGATGGAATGTGAGGAAGCTCACACAATGGCTTCTACAATAGTCCTACATGTTCTACAATACTGATAATTCAGTCTCGGCGAGGGGGGGCCTGGAGTCCATAGCACAGGGTATCCTAGTTTGGGTTCCTGACTCCCACAATCCTCTGTACCTCCAATAATATTGTTACACCTCTATATTGTATTTTTGTACTTTATGGGAGAAAGCCTGTTGTAGCTAGTTTCACTATACCATTAATTGTACCATTAATTTCGTACGGCAATTAGACCTCTGCTCAACACAATAAAATATAATTAAAATCTTAAAATCGTAAACTTTCTTTAATAGATTTTCAGCTTTATTTCAACAGCATAAGGTTGAAAATCTATTAAAGAAAGTTTACGATTTTACGACAGCGACATTCGTAGCGTCGTTGTTAGTGTAGAGACTGCAGGCCCTGATGTGCGAGCTGTGTCACCTGCGGGCAACACGAGCCCTGCAGAATTATATAACAACAATGTAACCGTCTTGGTTATTACAGTAACATATAAAATGAAATAATTAAAAGCTAACAGCAATCCAATACATAAATTATAATATTATGTAGGCACTTTTATAACTATACCGTTAAAGCTAACGAATTTTCTAATGTAGTATAAATGAGAGATAAATCACGAGTTGAATTGTACATGAACGAGACCTATGCACAGTAATAATAATAGTACATTACGATACAAGTGTAATGTAAAATATTTTATAACATTTTCGCAAATACGTCCATCCATACAATAAATGAGGACATCATTATTCTAAGTTTCTTTTATAGTCCAGTCATTTTAGGCCAAATTAAGTACATATCGCGGAAAATCGCCATACCCAGTATATTACCACATAAAAACTTGTATTTAGGCATCCTAAAAGTTGTCTCAAAATTCACATATGGTAGGGTGACCGCGTCTATTAAAAATCTAAGGTCAAAGGTCACAACAATCTATTTTTGCAAATATCTCGTTTTCTATGGGTTTCTCGCTATTTGTATATATCACTAAAATTGTAGAGAATTAAATTCTCTACAACATTTCTTTCTAACTTTTTTTATAAGTATCTTGAACTGTTTTCGAGATAGAGGGCGTAGAGCGCGCGGTCAGAGAATTATCTGAGGTCAACTGGTAGTCACGATCAAAAACTTGTAATATGGTTATAATTTATTGCTAAACATATAATTATCAATTTAATCTCAAAGTTAATAAAAAATGATACCTAATTATATGTTTAGCAATAAATTATAACCTTAACATTACGAGTTTTTGATCGAGACTACCAGTTGACCTCAGATAATAGGCTTGTGTCCTGAAAAAATCTAATTACTTAGTCAGTCAGTTAGATTATCAAAAAATATTTGACCCGTACTTTTTCTTTTGTTATGTAAACCAAAATTGACGAAGATACGACGCTTTTAAAATTCGCAATACGTCACGCCGTGCTATAATTTTTAGTGCGTTGTGACGTCACAAGCCCCCACTCCCGAGTTTTGATGCGTGTTATCTTTGTCAGTATTCATAGATTTACAAAAACAAAAAATACGTGTCCATTATTTTCCAATATTCTAACTGACGGACTAATTCGATTTGCAATTTAGTAATGGTGGAAACTAGCCTAATGCCTTCTATCTCGACAGTTCAAGATATAAAAAAATGTTGAACGGAAAAGTTGTAGAGAATTTAATTCTCTACAATATTAATCATACATACAAATAGCGATAAACCCATAGAAAACGAGATATTTGCAAAAAAACGATTTTTGTGACCTTTGACCTTAGATTTATAATAGACGCGGTCACCCTATGTGAATTTTGAGACAACTTTTAGGATTCCAAAATACAAGTTTTCATGTGGTAATATACTGGGTATATCGATTTTCCGAGGTCAACC
Source organism: Xestia ashworthii (assembly GCA_950022955.1). Classification (NCBI taxonomy): domain Eukaryota; kingdom Metazoa; phylum Arthropoda; class Insecta; order Lepidoptera; family Noctuidae; genus Xestia; species Xestia ashworthii. The sequence goes on from OX465561.1 coordinate 22,081,616, forward strand.
CCTATAATGACTGGACTATTAGGAATTTGCAGGTCAAAACTGTTGTTTTGGCTTCATCAAGTACAACATGTGTGCCAAAGGGCGATTCTGCACATCATTTCCGTTTTTTATGACGTAGATATTTGCATATTTATAAATTATAAAATGCAATAGGAGTCATATGTTTATAATTATGAGTCTTTTAAGTAGCACGTAAATTATATAATGCCTAATAAAGTATTATTGATGGGTATTCCGAAACCATTATAAACCGCTCACAGCCTGCACTACTCGACACGAAAATAAATTGGTCTTAGATGTGTGTACTATATCAACTATGAAGTAAATTTTCAAAAAATATATTGGTATATAAACCCCTATAACGGAAACCTATTTCCTATATGGGTGTTATCTTTATTACGCGTGTTTTTTTAACAATAGAAATGGCGACGAGCTGGTCACATGATGAAAGACGCTAAACAGAAATGGATCATGACAGCAACAGATGGGTTATTTCCAGCTGTTACCAGTTACCTCCAAGTTGTTACCGGGAATTTTTATTTCCCAGTAGTTACTACTGGTAAAAGGTGCGATCATTTTTTCGCAGCAGTTACCACCAAAATTTAGTTCGAGTTCAATACTGATAAAAACCTTATAGATAGGTAAATATAGAATCTATATATATAAAAGACGATTTCTATTGTTAAATAGTGTACTATTTATAACTCAAGGACGGCTGAACCAATTTGGCTGAAAATTGGTGGAGAGGTAGCTTAGAACCGGGAGACGGACATAGGATACTTTTTTTTTAATTTTTTCGTCGGTGGGTAGTGGGTAGGTATTGGGTAGGTAGGGGTAGGTGGTACGTAGGCAGTGGGTAGTTGGTTGGTAGGTTGTAGGTAGGTAGTGGGTAGTGGGAAGGTAATGGGTAGGTGGTAGGTAGGTAGTGGGTAGTTAGTATGTAGTTAGTGGGTAGGTGGTAGGTAGGTAGTGGGTAGGTGGTAGATAGGTAGTGGGTAGGTAGGTAGGTAGGGATAGGTGGTAGGTAGGTAGTGGGTAGTTGGTAGGTAGGTTGTAGGTAGGTAGTGGGTAGGTGGTAGGTATGTAGCAGGTAGTTAGTATGTAGTTAGTGGGTAGGTGGTAGATAGGTAGAGGGTAGTTGGTAGATAGGTTGTGGGTAGGTAATGGGTACGTGGTAGGTAGGTAGTGGGTAGTTAGTATGTAGTTAGTGGGTAGGTGGTAGATAGGTAGAGGGTAGTTGGTAGATAGGTTGTGGGTAGGTAATGGGTAGGTGGTAGGTAGGTGGTGGGTAGTTAGTATGTAGTTAGTGGGTAGGTGGTAGGTAGGTAGTGGGTAGGTGGTAGATAGGTAGAGGGTAGTTGGTAGGTAGGTAGTGGGTAGTTGGTAGGTAGGTAGTGGGTAGGTGGTAGGGATAGTAGGTGAATTCGAATTAAATATTCATAGTTGACAGGACAACGTCTGTCGGGTCGGCTAGTTGTGATTTCTAAAAGACTCATAATTATTGAAAATACTCTTACACAAAGGATCAACACACGGAAATTTAACATTTTTACAGAACCTGTGACTTTTTTGATGGTTATTGTACGAAATCACTGAGGAGAAATTCTCGCCACAATAACCGCATGTAAATGACATAATATCTTTTATAATATACTGTTAAGTTTACTCATTAATGACAATACCTTAGTCAGCGTGCGTCCTTTACGGACTTTACTTCCTTCTTTAGGATTTATCTTAAAAACATACCTTTGTATAAATTCTAATGTGTTTTAACACTCTACTGGATATTCCATATTCAAGTTGAAGTAAGCCGCCATCAACAGTTGTAACGACGTAGACGACAGACTCGCAGTTTCGCTAACAATCGTTTTTTCTACCAGCAAGTAATATAATACATTTTTATTATCTGTGGGCAAAAAACAAAATGAGTAAAACAGGCAATATAGGCTCCTAAATTTTATAATAACGTACTTAAAAACCGGGACCTCAAAAACTGATCATTACACTAGATAAATCTAAAATATAAAAATGAATCGCTGAATGTGTTGCTAAGCGCAAATCTCGAGAGTAGCTGAAGCGATTTCGCTAATTCTTTTTTTGTGTTTGTTATTGTCAGGAGAAGGTTCTTAGGTAGGTAGGGTACTTGTGGCCCCTACCTACCCTACCTACCCTACAGAGTAGGTATGGTATGTAGGGGCCACAAGTTTATTCAATTCATTTACGTTTTAACACTGTAGATTTCATATAAATTATATTATGATTAATTATAAATTATACGAAACGTACAGTGTTATGCTTCGCAGGTAAGGCATTTTACAATTCTAATATAAATTAATACTCACCTAAAAATACAATGTTAGGCGCAGCTACTTTGGATAGCTCTGTTGCAACTTGAACCCTAGTTAATGGTTCCTGAAAAAGTAAAAGTTAATTAGTAAATGGAACTACTATATTTAGCATGGAACCACATTGGGAAAAAAGTTATGAATGATACAAAATATATAGGTATTTATGGCTATAAAGGCTAAATAAAATGTATATATAGATACCTCATGTGTTTGGTATATGTGTTTTATATCTTCATTGAAATAAGTTGCAACCATCTGTAGGTTGTGATTTAAGTTATTGTCATTAACAGTGCACTTATTTTTTTTCTTCGCGATCATAGCTTTCAATGATGTCATGAAGTCGTTTTGTTTTGAAAGGCGTCCATGCACTGGCCTTAATTCAAGGCACAAAGATGATCAAAATGCGAAATCATATATTTCTCCTCTAACAATACTGGCCACTCGTCAAGAATATTGTGTTATGTGTAGGTGCCCAGTTCAGAAATATCCTTTGCTGTGCATAGGTCTCGTTCATATATAATTCAACTTGTGATTCATCTCTTTCCTTTATGGAAGAAACCGATTTGAGCCAGTCCTTTTTAGAATCTAAAGTTTCAAGATCCACATTACAGGGATCACTGGGTTGCCATTCCTTACAGCCTGCACTCAAATTTCTGATGACTCTAGATTTCTTTCTTGATCCTAAGGTATCGGCACGGCACGTATACCTGTTTTTTATTCGGCCTTTGGAGATAACTCTTTCTTCAATTTTTTAAAAATTGTGTGGTAGCCTGTTCCAATTAGTTCTTTTGTATTAGCATCTCTATCATATAGTTGTGGAAATTTGTCACACAAATCCCGTGAAACCACTCTGTAAGCTGATCTTGATGCTACTTTTGATTCTTGGAAGAGTTCATCTGTTACAGTTCTCACAATAGTGTTGACATCGGTATTAGAAATCGGTTCACAATCATGTAATTTTGTCAAAAGCGTCGATGGAAGTTTGTCATAGGGAATGTTAAACGCAAAGCTATTTATGCTTTGTCGCTGTTATTGCTAAATGTGCTTGTCGTTGGTGAACTAGGAGCCATGATTGTAGACGCTGTTGCTGTGCGACATTGATCAGGTTCCCAACTATCCCCTATAAGTATAACCTCATTTTGGAGTTCTTTGAGAGCTTCATTGTCTTCTATTTCTGTGCCATCCATCAAAAAAATCTTAGATCCGTATATATTTCTTTCATTTGCTGTAATATAAATATATTTTTTTAATATAATATGATTACAATTAACATGAACAAAAAATATGCAGCAATAACTCTAATGAGAACCTACGGATAGTTCCAACATATTTCAATGATTATTACAATTAAGTAGTTATAATATTTTAGCATAACGTGGTGTGTTGTGTCTAAAAAACTAGACACTTTTTAATAATAAAAAAAACGCCCTAGGTACGCTTGTTTGCTAAAAAATATTAATTAAGTAATCAAATCATTTATGTATGAACAACCATCAACCATCATTGAGAGCCACTTTCTTATCAGATTTTGAACAAACAAGAGAGCCTTTACCAGCTGGTGTCGTGAAAAGTAAATAACCGGATGGTTATTAATTTCAAAATCGCATAAACTGAGAACCTTCTTTTTTTTTAAGTCGGTTAAAAACTGATGCACTTACCTTGTCTGAAAACATCACAAATGTACATATTTATGTGGTATTTTCTGTAAAAAGGGACCTTATTGTCGATGGCGCTTACGCTATTATTAACGATGCTTCGATATAAATACAATGCTGCGCGACGTTGTGCGGCGAAAGCGCCATCGACAATAAGGTCCCTTTTCATAGAAAATGCCCCATATAACAAACTTACTAAATTTTGTGGCAGTTCACTAACTACAATACAGTTGCGGCATCGTTGTCTCCTGAGGCAGCTCATCCAATTTTGCCGGTCTACTACTCCAGTTGCAAAGCAAGCTTACTACAGAAACTAAAAGCACATTATATTTCATGTCATCTCTATTGCTAAATACATACAATTAAAGATGGCAACTCAGACATTTTTATCTGCACGACATTTAAAACAGTAATAAGTTTCTGACAATTTTTTTCTAGAAATAAACTATTAAAACCAGTGAGTTAACTCAGTAGTCAATTTGCTAATCACCGGCATTAATATGTAGTGTCTCAAATATTGGTAACAAAGTTTTAATTTCATTGCTGGAGTTAAAGTAAAGGAAAGTAACAATTTTGAAGGAGACAGTCGGGTTCATATAAAGGTTATTAACCATTATCAATAATTTTAGCTGAATTTTACTTCTAACTCTGTTGAGTTAAGTCCCTGGCAAGCTCGGCCGAATTTCACCTTCACTTACAAACGGAGTTTCGTTCTCATTTTAAAACTACGGGTTGGATTATAATGAAACTTGCACATACAATGACATAAGGTATATATAGGTCCAGTTTATATAGCTCTAGTCTCACGACCTCATCACGACGTGTTAAGTTACATAAACTAATTACAGACATAGATATACCTTATCCTATTGTAAGTACTTACAAAGTTTCAGAGCAAGCTAGCAACTGTTTTAAAATGAGAGTGTAACAAAGTTTGTATGAAGAACCCACCTTACCGGGGACTCTTAAAGCAATCTGTGTAGTAAAATTCAGCTAAACTTATTGATAATGGTTAATAACCTTCATATGAACGTTGCCATGAAATTTAAACATTGTTACCGATCACTAATACAAGTAATATGTTTAACAAATTTCTGTGCTTAGGTAATTGTGACTTTTCAAGTTAGTGCTATGTGGTACTATGTAATTAAATATCTGCTTTAATACTTCCATTCACATTTATGTGACAGAAAATAAGGCTTCTATATAAATACAATCTACATACCTAATTGGATACTGTTTAGCAAAAATTTTGCAATACTTAAGTCAACTGTAACCATTAAATTGTTTAATTGACTTGACATCTTACTGCAAAATATTGAATGTGGTTTGACAGCACATTATTGCCGTACCTATCCAAATAGTCTACTCTACAATCTATTTAAACTAAAAAGATTTTTAATTTAGATTTACCTGTCTGTATTACATTTTCCACGGTTAATTCCAATATTGGCACAGCTTTCTTTACTGTTTGGTCTGCCGACCAAATTTTCACGATGGGCATGTTTTACTGTGAAAGAATAATAATTTCTTAGCGTTAGTGAAGTGACTAATTATTAGCGCAGCACTTTAATAAAAAAAAATGTATCATCGCTTTTTGCTAGGTACGCCTGCACCTGTCGTGTCATCCATGAAACAATTGTTCACCTGCCACAGCCAAAAGTTTTTGAAAATGGAACCTCGCAACGAATCGGTTGTTTGTTTAACCTACAAAATCAAATTACGGCTTGGACTATTTTAAATTTAGATGTAAGTACCTATCTAGTAAGCAGGTACAAGTACTTACGTTTATTTAATGGCAAACGACTTCAACAAGATCATTCGTCCACCCTGGACGTGAACACTGAACTGAACGTGAGCCAACTGCAAGGCAAGCTGCTTCCACAGTTCCACAATCCACAAGTTCTTTCTAAAACAGTATAATATGTAACGCTTTACAGTGTAATGCAGATTTCACTAGATTGTTGATGCAAGAAACTAAAGTATATCTAATACTCACCTCACCTTTGTAGTACTACGGTGTCGTGTGAGCACAAACAAAACAATTAACAAACAAACACAGCAGCCTGCAGGTTAAAACTTGTTCAGGCTTCAGAATCTTGAATCTTTACCGGCTCCGAACCGCGAAAGAATAAAAGAAAGATTGATTGTTGTGAATCAGTGTTGCCAGGGCCCTTGAGTCGTAAGTTACGTTTCGTTTCCTGAAATGTTACATTTTTGTTTTTGGGGTTGGAGGTCACAGTCAAATTGATGTCAGCAAAGTGGTGGAATTTAAAGGAATCTATGATGTCTAGTGGTGTATTTATACTTAGGATAAGAACAGACTCTAGTATAATTTGTTCGCAGCGTCATTTTCACTGTTGTTGCTATCTAGTGTACTGTGTATCTAGCACCTAACTTATTCTATTAATTTGAACCAAAACTACGAGATAGTGCATCTGTTATTTTTACTCTGAACTAACTAGTACATAATATTCGCTATTTGAAGAATCCTCCCGCGAAATGCAATTTTTTTGGATTAGGAATGATTTTTTCAAGGTCAAAGTCATTCGTAGGAATGACTGAACTTGGAGGGTTGTATTGATGATTTTGATGATTATAATTCTGTAACTACGTCATAATGTCTTGTGTGTGCCAATGTGAATATTTGTGAAGCTTGAACAAGGCGGTACCAAATGAATGATTCCGTCAGTGTTGCCAGATGCCTTGAACCATTTAACTGTATTAGAAACTGTATGCTAACTTAAAATCTATAAAAATCTGTTTATTCAAATAAACCAAAATAGAATATTAATCATCATCATCATTGCTTCTTTTGAAAAACAAGCGATAAATACTAACGTGATGAGGTTTGATTATCGTATATTAATAAAAATATACACTGTTAATGAAATTGCGTTATAACTATAGGTAGGTACGTATGTCCTGTAGTCAAAATAAAAACATAATTAAAACAAACATACTTATGTATCAAAATTCAAACATTTTGCAAGAAATGGAATAATGATTACTATTAATATTCAGTCATGTACCTACATATTTTTGTTAAGTTTCAAACTCGCTCACTCGGTGCGTCGGGCGTGTGACTCATCATGTCGTCATAATAATTTACCTACGTACCGTTTTTATCGTTTGGTTTGGTTGGTAGACAGACACAACGCGGACGCGAAGTAATAGGCCTTATTACTATGAGATTAGAGTTCAAAATTGTTTCTTCCAAGAGAGGGATACGATGACGATTTGGCGATCATTACGGTGCGGTCTTATTTCTATTGAGTTAAAGTTTAATATGGTTTACTGGCACGCATAAAATCTGATTATTGTGTCATTTTAGTTGCCTAAAAGATTGACCACGCTTTTAAAAATATTCTTCTGCCAACTTTTGCATTGTTTTAGTTGTATTTATTTTTATTTTGGGGCAGGAAGTAAAATGGAAATATTATAACATTCAGATAAAACAAAACTAATTATACTGAAAACAAGCTGAGTATATGTACCTAGTTTAATAAACGTTATACCTACCTAGCTATGATTGCGTTGTTACACTAGATTCAATAAAAGTAACATCGGCCAGTTTAGTCTATGTCGGCCAGTACCTATAGTGAGTGATGGGTTGGGCTATGGTTCAGGTTGGGCACTCAAGAATCAGGGGTGCCAACTTAGGGGTTTTTCCACTAAATTTAGTGGAAAAAAAGCAGCGTAAGTTTTTTTTGTGGCAAAATATTTTTAGGGATTTTTCTATTATTTCTATACTTACCATGTTTGTGTGATATGCCACTTTCCTGCTCCATCATCAGACCCTGGATACCATCTAGAGATAAAGTAGGTACTCGTTAAGACGAATCATACGAGCCCAAACTAGGTGGTATTATGTCGATTTATAACGGATTTCCTATGGCCACCTTCCTGCACCATCATCAGACCCTGGATATTATCTAGGGACAAAGTACTAGTCAAGACGAATAAAAAAAACCCAAACTCGTGGGGTTATGTCGTTTTATAACGGAGTTCCTATGGCCACCAAACAAACTCTTTAGCTTGATAATATCAGTACCTATAGATTTAACCAGTCAATTTACAGAAAATTGTATAAAATGGAGATATTGCGAAATATCATAATATTGTTTGTAATATTACTGACATGTTTCGGAATATTACATTATGACGTTAGTAAATTTACATAAAAATGTATTTAAAAAAAATTGGTAAATTTGCGAGATATTTTTATGTAAAATTCCCGTTCTAATTGTTGATAACCCATAATAAAATGTATTTGTCCCAAACATTCCATGTAATTTTACTTATTTCATGTAAACATCTATCTCATAGTGATTCTTACATATTTGTTATGTAAAAAGACCATTTAAACAGTAAATTCTACAGAATACAAATGTAAAATTAAAGAAATGTTTGGAAATTTCATAATGTTTTTTGTAATTTATTTTTATTTTGTTTGACATTCTTTGAATATTACATAAGACGTGAGTAACTTTACATAAAAATGTAATTTTCAAAAAATTAGTTAAAATTATGAGATTTTTATGTAAGATACCCGTTTTAATTGATAAAAACACATAAAAAAATGTATTTGTCCCAAACATTCTATATAATTTTACATTTTTTATGTAAACTTCTATCTCTTAGTGATTATTACTTAATTATTATGTAAAAAACACATTTAAACAGAAAATTACAGAAAATAATATGTAAAATTTAAGAAATTTTTGGTAATTTCATATTATTGTTTGTATTTTTACGGACACTTTTCGGAATATTACATTAGACGTAAGTAAATTTACATAACAATGTATTATTCAAAAACATTGGTAAAATTACAAGATTTTTCTGAAAAAAATCCCGTTTTAATTGTTAAAAACACATAAAAAATGTATTTTTCGCAAACATTCCATATTATTTTACATATTTTATGTAAACTTCTATCTCTTAGTGATTATTACTTAATTATTATGTAAAAAGACACATTTAAACAGAAAAATTACAGAAAATATGTAAAATTTAAGAAAGGTTTGGTAATTTCATATTATTGTTTGTATTTTTACCGACATTTTTCGGAATATTACATTAGACGTAAGTAAAATTACATAAAAATGTATTATTCAAAAACATTGGTAAAATTACAAGATTTTTCTGTAAAATTCCCGTTTTAATTGTTAAAAACACATAAAAAAATGTATTTGTCGCAAACATTCCATATAATTTTACATATTTTATGTAAACTTCTATATCTTAGTGATTATTACTTAATTATTATGTAAAAAGACACATTTAAACAGAAAAATTACAGAAAATATGTAAAATTTAAGAAAGGTTTGGTAATTTCATATTATTGTTTAGTATTTTTACGGACATATTTCGGAATATTACATTAGACGTAAGTAAAATTACATAAAAATGTATTATTCAAAAACTTTGGTAAAATTACAAGATTTTTCTGTAAAATTCCCGTTTTAATTGTTAAAAACACATAAAAAAATGTATCTGTCGCAAACATTCCATGTAATTTTACAGTTTTTATGTAAAATTCCATCTCTTAGTGATTATTACATATTTATAAAGTAAAAAGACCATTTAAACAGTAAATTCAACAGAATATATTTAAAATTAAAGAAATGTTGGGAAATTTCACTATGTTTTTTGTAATTTTACTGATTATTTTTGGAATATTACATAAGACGTAAGTAAATTTACATCAAAATGTATTTTTCAGGAAAATAGGTAAAATTACGAGAATTTTATGTAAAATTCCCTTTTCCATCGTAAAAAATACATACGAAAATGTATTTATCCCAAAAATCCATGTAGTTTTACAGATTTTATGTAAATATCCATGGCTTGGTGATTATTACATAAATTTTATGTAAAACTACATAAAAATTGTTGATTTTAACGAAAAAATGTAAAATTGACGAAAATTATTTAAAATTTCATATTTTCCCGTAAATTTCCCAGATGTTTCGGGAATTTTACAGGATTATGTAATTTTTTTGCATGTAAAATTACATAATTTTTAACAGTGTACTTCTACTTCTCGTCTCTGCTTAGCTTTAGTAGAAACGGTTGGGCAGACGACCTCTGCGAACATTTTGCACTATGTATGAATAAAACGAACCTGACTATGAAACACATACACACATAAACACGCACACCCCTGCGTGTATATGGCACACCCTTTATCATTTTTATTTTGAAGAAGTTTTAAAGCCAAAATCGACTTAAGTACTTACATGTAGGTCAAAGGGAAAAATACACAGTATGCATAACCTAACAAAACCTTCCTCAAGAACTTCGCAGCAATTCTAATTAACCCTATTTGTTCAGAACACGTGTCGATTCGTGTATTGATTACAATACACGAGCCAATAGCCTAACGATGTTAACTATTGCTATGAGCGACAGGAACCGCCGCGGCGGCAGCCTAGCTATGAATAATTAAGTTAACTATTTAGTTAGGAACTTCTCCACCGCAATTTCAACTTTATCACCACAGTTTTAAGTAGGATTTCTAATAGCAGTGAAGTTACATTTTGCTGAGTTGCATACTATGATTTATGTCCAATCAATTTGGAACTCTATTCCTTGATTTTTGAGTGATCATTCGAGTTGTAGTCAAATCTCGCGGACCTTAGCCTACACCATAATCTTATTCCAACCTACAAGGTTTAAGGGTTAATCGAAATTCGGGATCACTTGTTTTAACAAATATTTTTATCTAACTGACAGCTAAGCTAAGTTTAGTGAAGTCCAACGGCTTGAGACAGGAAAGCAATACGTCGAAGACTTGATGATAGGTAAAAAGCTTGAAACTAAGTTACTTCCAAATATAAACAATAATGAGAAAGAAATAAATGCTAATTGAAAAGCGAGATGTAAATACACGCGTATGTCAATATTATCGATCAGCGCACAACCACGTAACCCGGCTATAATTCTAGGAAAAGGCTCCGCAGAAAACGCTCCATATAACAAATTCCAAGATTACCACGAACTAAATAATATAGCTCACGAGAGAAACACAGATTCAATCGTGATTGGTGTAATTGGAACTATTGATTTGGTTGCAGCTCAGGTCACGGCGTGGTGCCTTGTTTAACAAATCATTAGCGAGGTAGAACGGGGAACATAATCTAGATTGTCCACGTTATTAGATGGTATGAGAAGTTTCTAGAAGAGAAATCATCATTTTTACGCCATCATTAACATTTTGCTGGGTTTGTTTTTCCAACTAGTCATTGGTCAGAGCTTCGTTCGCGTGTAGGTCGAAAATTACCCCATGGGAACCTTAACCAGGTTATAGTCTATCCGTCTGTCTTTCATCGAAACCTATTTTATTTGGGGTTGGCGCAGCACGTCTACTTTCATACGTCTTGTCATCTCAGTAGTTACCCCCTTTCTAGCCATACCATCTTTCACACAGTCTAACCATCTTGGTCTTTCTCTAATCTTATAGCCCAAAGTTAAGGTCCAAGGAGGCAAAGAAGAAGTACTCTTCATAAGGGATCGATTTCTTTATTTCTGCGAACATGACATTTGAATGCATTATCGGTAGACTTAATGACGAGTTAATGTATTTAAGCGATCAAGATAAGGTCACAATCCCATTGTCATTCCGCCATATTGTTGATTCAGCTGCTCTGTAACTAGTTAATTGCAGTTGATCGTTAGCTAATTTTGTATAGCATGTGCTGAGTCATCCATTGTAGTGCATCGACTATCCTACTATGGTCAAAGTCAAGGGCGAACCAACTTATCTTGATGACATAGTCTAACGACAGATAGACCTAGTGCCCGATTAAATGCTCGTAAACAGATTTGGCATTGTAATCAGCCTATAACGTCCCCACTGCTGGGATACAGGACTTCTCTACATGAAAGGGAGCTAATCCACCACCTGCACCGCCTCGTACAAGGTGGTAATGCCACATGTCTACGAAAATGTAGGGTGTGGGACTTGCCGGTTTCCCTACGATCTTTTCTTTCACCGTTTCAAAATCAGAGTTGATGAAATTAATTACACAAAGTAACGCGTCTACCTGTGTTCAAACCCATACTTTCTAAGTTCGGCTGTAACGCCAAATAGATATCAAATCTCAGATTATCAAATATTGTTTAAATAAATACGATCCATCATGTTCACAGATTTTAGCATCATTGTAACACTGTTCTACCATTCTTACTAGGAAGATATTATGATCACATAATAATGGTGTGTCATTGTGAGTTTAATGCATTAGTCAATACTCAATAGTCCGTAATCTCATCATTTGCAAGAACATCATTAGCTGTAAGCAAAGCATTAACGTCACTATTTTGCGCTTATATTTCAATATGGATGTGTTGAGAAAGCTTGGAGTCAATAGCTTCCTTCGATAACATGAGAGAGTACCTCATAGTCCATCTCTCATGTGTAAGCTCCTGGTAACACATAACATTACGCATGTAATTCACAGAATGAGTTTCCTATCTCAACTAGAAATCGATCGTCACTGCACCGAATCGATTGCAAACTAAAAGGACATTTTTTTCAACGAACCAAAACACACCCAGATCCACATCCGACGTGTAAACTTTTTTGATGTCGTTTTGTTCCTCGCTGAAACCGTTCCATCCATGCTAAATACGGAATATATATGTCACCGTAAAATTGTCAAATACGTTATATTGTAATATCTCTAGCGATATTGTAAAGTCTCGAATTATTGTCAAATGAACATACTGCTTACAATAAAACACATTATTTTTCGTGAAATGCATGCGATGGTAGTCAACTCACGCGGTGTGGAGTGAAGGAAGGGTCCCCCTTGCCCAGTGGTACCACTCTCATGAAAAGATACTGTACCAATCCTGAGAAATATCGATTAATATAACCTAACCTTAAAACACTTCATATTCCCCTAAAAAGCGTAGTCGACGGAGCCCCGCTTCGCGGGGCCCCTATTTCCGAGTGCAGGGTTTAAAGGAACCTAACTAACCTAACGGGGGGGTGCCCCAAGTCCCGTTTATGGGGGCAAGAGATACTTCCGTATGTTCAGTTGACAATAATTCGAGACTTTACAATATCGCTAGAGAGCTACACGTTATATTGTAATATAACGTATTTGACAATTTTACGGTGACATATATAGGTTATTCAGAGGCTGTCCGTTAAGCCGATAACGTGTCTGATGCATTTTTTTAAACCACTCACGTACTCGTTTGTAAGGGGTATTAAACGCCGCTTTTTCGGGTATATTATAATATGTATTTGGTTGCAAAACCGACCCCATTTCTTTCTACATTTAATTTTATTCGGCTTTCATTCGGTTCATGCCATTCAGAAAGCTCCGATCCGAACCGATACGAACATGATTCTGGCATCATCATCATCGGCCTATTAATGTTCCCACTACTGGGACAGGCCTCCTCTCTATGAGAGGGAATGGGCTATATAATCTACCACGCGGGCCCAGTGCGGATTGGTAGATGTCACATGTCTTCGAATTTATGATTCTAGGACATGCCGGTTTCCTCACGATGTTTTCCTTCACCGTTTTGAGAGCAGCGGTGATGTAATAAATTACACAAAGTAATGCTCCTGCCTGGGTTCGAACCCACGACTTACTGAACGTAAGTCGGGGCCACCACCACTGGGCCACCGCTGCTCTCGCATATATGCTGGCATATGCTGAACATAATTATACCTGATTCATGTTCGGGTCGGGTCAGCAATTCGAGTTCTTCCCGAACGCATATTTAGGTACGCATATTTTACTGACCGGGTGTGCCGAATATTTCAATTATGCGACGGGGACATGTGTGAAGCATCCCTAACCGAAAGCCTGATGAATTCTGACAGGTGATTTTACCAACTTCAATTGAATTTTTTTATTCTTCTTCAATCGAATTCTGCGAAATAGTTCATAACAGCCTGGATGGGCGTTAGTTCAATGTTTATAGGTAGGTTGTTTGTATATGCGGATAGGACCTTTAGTGCTGTTCAACTTTCTGTCTCGATGAACGTTCAGAGCAATATTATGCAAGAAAACTGCTGTATAATATAACCAGCCGTTAACGTTCCCATTTCCCACTGCTGCCTGAGACGCAGGCTTCCACTCCGTGAGTGTCTGGGTCATAATCCACCACGCGGCCCCAGGGTGGGTGAGTGGATGACGCCATATATCCGGAATGTGGATCCAGGACATGCCGGTTCCCTCACGATGCTTTTCTTTACATGTCCCAGAAACTAAATTTCGAAGGCATGTCAACCAATCCGATTTGGGACCGTGTGGTAGATTACGTCTTATTTCCTCTCAGGTCAGGGTGTTCAGGTAAAAAATGCAGCCTAAAAATGGGCGTCATAGCCGCGGCAGCCCCAAGAAATGTTGGCATGACAATATAGACTTCTTCATAAATTATTGGCCAGAGACAAAGAAAATTAAAACCGAATCCTACTAATATTATAAATGCGAATGTTTGTATGGATGTTGTTACTCTTTCACGCAAAAACTATTGAACAGATTTGGATGAAATTTTGCATACAGATAGTTTATAACCTGGATCAAACAAGGATACTTTTTATCCCGGTAGTAAGATCCCATGGGACAATTATCGAACTTCACGCGGGCGAAGCCGCTGGCAGAAGCTATTAGATTAATAAAAAACAGCTTATATACGTACCCCCAAACGAAGGTAGGTCAACACATTTGTTTTCACATACACAATACACATACTTGCAAAAGAATCTTATCATGCGCGTGCGTCTTCGAGTCTTGTTTACAAACACACGTTTGGCACAACTGCCATCTTATTTTAGAGCCGGTAAAACGAAGGGACGGCCATTACTCAGATAATTACAGTCAATTAGCTAATTAATTAGAGTTATGCTTAGTAACTCTGAGTCAGAGTTAATCGATATTTTTGTTGATGGGTAAGCAGAATTGGTAGTCGCATTTATATTCGTTGGAGGTCGCATAACTGTCGTGGTGTTGGTCCCCGAGGTGAATGGGAGAAGCGTTTCGTCGCGTACAGTGCGCATTGCGCTTATAGTCTGGTTTTTAGGCCCACTGCAGCATTATAGGGGAAAAACCTTTTCTAATAGACAGAAAGCATTGTTTGGAGATGAAATTTTACGAGTACTATCCGCTTGTTGGCATAATTACAACTTATTGAATTTGGCTGCGTGTTGGAGATTTCAGACTAAGTCAAGTTTTATTACCCTTTCACATGCTTAGTCATACTGTCAAGGGTTTAATCCGAAAAAAAAAATCGCTGGACAATACACACAGCGCCACCTAGCGCCACACTAAGCAACGAAGCTTGTGTCGTGGACACCACATAGTTGATAAAGGTACTACATAAATGCCTTTTCTGTTTGTAAATACATACTTATTATACATATAAACACCTGAAACACCCATGACTCGGAAACAAATGTCCATGCTCATCACACAAACATTTGTTCCTACCGGGATTCGAACCCGGAACACTAAGAACAAAAAGAAATGTATTTATTTTTCGCACAGGACAAAACAAATTGAAGTCAGGAAGTCTTAGCAGAGCAGTTTGCATTGGTATTAAATATACAAAATTAATAGGTTATAGTATTTAACAGTGTGTGGCATATTCAAGCACGTCATATTCACGGTTGGCATGGCTTGTTAAAAAGAAACTAAAATATAAAACAATCTATTTACGGACCTAGTATTCAGTGCTAACGGTTGTTACTCAGCTATCTCATGTCATTGAACTCAGCTAATTAATTTAGTCTGTAATTAATTAATGAAAGAATTTTTAAACAACATTTTTTAAATACGTTTCCATTTGTAAATCATTCCAATGCTAAAAATGTGAATTATTTTGTAATGCACTTAAGGAAGCAGTCGAATAATTCGTATAATGCTAATAACCCCGTGGCCACGAGCTACCAATTCACGCGACATGCGTCTTATCTTGCTATAGTGACTACGGAGAATACAAATGAAGGAAACTGTTAGAGCATGCCACGATTCACCAGAAGCAATATTCGGAGTTAGGAAGACGAACAGAAAAAACGCAAGCGGGTCGCTTGGAGTTAGTCTCCTCACCCGCGACCGTGAACGGGGCCTTAACTGGATCTCACGTCGCATTGACTTGTAATACAAGCTTGTGATTTTGTATGAAATCCGTTATGACTAACATCGTGCATCGCCAGACCGCGCGGATGAGCGGCGCTCACCGCCTCTCCGCGCGGAGCACCACCAGCGTGAGAATCGCCTAAGGCTACACTTACGGTTTAACCGATATTTATCGCGTTAATTTAAAAGCTGCAAAACGGATGACCTTATTGAATGACATGCCGATGCCGTCTTCAATCGATATCTATTTAATTTAGATAACAGTTGTTTCTAATCGCGTCTTTCCACTTTTCATTATGATTATCAACACACACTGGGCCTGCATGGATTATGGCCTGCGCCGCGCCCTCTCAGAGACGAGGCCCACGACCCAGCAGTGGGAACATTATAGGCTGATTATTCTAAATGTAAAGAAAATATTTATAAGCTCGCAAGTATTGAACCTCATCTAAGCTCAGAATCGCACTTTTCCATGCTCTTATCCTTTTCTGCCGCTTAGAACCATCGTTTGCCAGAGCGAGAGGCAGAGTGGAAATGGCGGTGGCATCGACGATGCGGTCGGCAGATATTGCCAAATAAGGTGCCACCCAAGACACATACCTTGTTATTTATTACTTAATTGTCCACATTGGCACTTCGGTTGACAAAAAACTAGAATTTTATGGAGAGTCTTTTTTCCAGCGAGAAACAGTAGGTACTTACCTTATATATTATTTTATCCGCTATCAAAATACTTCTTAAACATTCTGCAATATTAATTACTTCCTTTGATTTAATCATTTATTCATAAAACTCCTAGTCATGACCTATTATTTGCTGACCGTACCTAGAATAATTTAATCGCGACTGGCACGTGCCATGCATGCGACATCCATACCTAAGTGTAGGCAACTTGCATAGTGGGAGCGTGCCTTTATAATACGCGTTTAGTTACGCATTTAATTAAATAATTAGTTTGTTGCTGATAAGACAAAGTTGCGGTTTGAAAGGAGATGTCAGTTAGTATTTCCTATAGACATAGGTAGACATTTAAAAGAGTATACCTACTGACATAAACAATTTTTTTTTCCAAGTTTGTTGTCTACAATGGTGATTGTTGATAGACGAAAATGTATGATCATTTGCCAAGTTACCTAATGTCAGTGTTCCGTCGTAGTTTCGGAGAAATTAACGCCATATTTTGACTGTCACCTATACTAATAATTTTATCACACACACTTGATTTTAATCTATTTATAATAATACCTACTCACACACTAAATATACACACATAAGAAGTAACTGTCGCTTGTTGTTGATAAATATCACTTAATTACAAAGCAAGTTTATTAAATCATTGTTTCGATAACGATTTTACTTTAAGATTGTCAACTACACAAACTGACACAGTTAAACTTTGCTAATGGATGTTATCACACTAAACTACAGTTTATTGATTGTTAATTAATTATTTTACTGATAATGATACAAGCACCTATTCTAAAACTGTACCATACTACACAACTAAACACCATATAGATCAGAGTAGCACACACAGAGTTCGAAACGGTTCAAACTATTTAATTGTTTTATTTAATTACACTGAGAAAGTTAATCAATGATAATCTCTCGATATCAACAACACTACACAAATACACAGTCAGATAAACACACAAGAAGAGCTACTAAGCAAGATTTCCAGAATATTCTATCTCTATGATCCTGGAGGCGTCCCGCAGCGCAACTGACAACACACCCGAGTTGCACAGAGTGGCGGAATACACTGACATATTTCGATACACCCTTTGTTATAACAGGAGAGTAAATTCCCAACTACCCTCTATCTAGAACTAGGTCACTCTTCAGTTAAAAGCGTATCATCGATCGAAATTCCACGAATGAAGCTTTGATTATTTCCTGGGAAATGTAGAGAGAGAGCTTTTGTAATAAATACTAGGAATCCTGGAGCTGCTGCATTGCGTTAGCACATCGGGAAGCTTTAATGAAACTGATTTAAGGCGATTACATGAGCTAAACGCGAGTTTTATAATTACTAAAAGTATATGATTCACTGCTTTAAACAAAACCAGAAAAATATTTGATATTCTTCAGGATATATGCTAGCATGGGTGACCAGTCAGATCACCAAACATTAATTCAAAAACTTTTACTTGACAAGCAACGATTAGCAAACACATTATTTGTCATTTCATCAAAATACAACAGCAACTTTAACAAATAATTTATTTCGCAAAATAATTATCCGATAAACTTTTATTAACGTATTATTTGACAAACAATTCATTATCTTTTCATTTTATCTCATAAAACAACGTTTGAAATAAAGAAATTACACATAATGATTGTGCCATTCCAAAACAAGAAAATAAATGAACTTGGTTTCCTATAAGCACAAATTTTGTGACAGAAATGAATCGCTGATACCGACCGACTCCACGTAGTCTTTTCTGCCCTACCCCTAGAGTGTAATTTAAGCCCCCGTAGGCGCGGAGGGGCGAGGCGAGCCGCGAGATGAGGAGCAGGTGGTTTAACACTCGTCACCGCGGCTGAGGCTGGCCGGCTTCAGCCGGCCAGCAAGCCGTAGCTGCGGTGGTGAGTGTTAAGACCCTTTGCGACGATATGCTCGCGTGGGACCGCCAGAGCCCCGCAGCGCCGGAGCCGTGACAGAAACCATGCCTGCTGCATGTTGCATGCTCGCATACTTGCTGCTTGCTTGTTGCTTGCTTGTTGCATGCTTGCTGCATGCTGGCTGCATGCTTGCTGCATGGGTATGCTTGTTTGCATGTTATGAAAACTATGCATTTCCTTAAAAAAGAGAAATAAAAAAATACTAGCCCATAAGTTGAAACGTGATTTATCCAAATGTCTAATTAAGAAATGAAAAATTTATAAATGAATTAATATCATCTGATGCATTTGATAAAAGAAGTATTTGCCAAATGAATGTTTGTAAAACGAATATTTTTTAAACAAAACATTTGCGGAATAAGTTGTTTGCGAAATAAATAGTATACGAAACGTTTGTTGTGAAATGAAAATTTGTCAATGGACTTTTGGTGAAACATTAGTGAACCAGCAATATATTAGCATGATAGTGTTTTAGTTTTTTAATCCAATCAATAGTTTTTTTTGTAAATCGATCGAAACCACTCATTTCGCGCTATTTGGCCCGCAGTGACTGACGTAACAACCACTTTGTAGTGCAAGCTGATTAGAACTTTATTCTAACAGCATTTCAAACGAAGTTTGAACCTCCACAAATAGAGTTGCTGATTTAGCTCATCTAGTCGCCTTAACAAATTCGACAGCTCCTATTAGGTACCGAATTGAATTGAACGTGTCCACCATTCGCTTTGAGAGTTGATGAACTGATGCACATTCCATGTCAATATCTATAGGCTTCTATTTCTGCTTAATTAAATCTCCATGCTTTTAACTTCGTTTTGTAAGTGGATATCCAATTGCAATATTTGAAATGGCACTTTAATATCTGAGAATGGACGAAACGGTCAAGGACGGGCTTAGTTTTACAAAAAATTGTCTTCCAATCATCAAATGCATCTTTATTATTTGATGCATTTTGTGAAGTGAAACTTATGTCGCGATACAAAATGGATGAAACGACAACCTATGACCCGATTTCAGAAGAAATATTAAAAGGGATGAAACAGTAAAAAATCCCGACCATAATTTTCCTGCCTTTGCGTGTAATAGTGGAACGCTTTTTACTAACAATTTCCTTTGCCGGGAAACTGCAAAAGGCCAGAGTCTTGCTCTAGCTACAATAGTCTATGGCATGCCACAAGATTCAAGAAAATTCCTGTTGTTGATAAATTTAAAAAGAAGTAAGTAAAATACTAGTTACTGGTTACCTATCTGTAGTTTCTTATCTTTGCTAGTTTTTGCATCCGGTATTACGAAACCAAAATTAGCATAACGTTGTTAATGTATAAAAGAGCCAATGCCTAACATCGCATGTTATTATTATTTGAATCGGCCTACAACGTTCCCACTGCTGGGACAGAGGCCTACTGCCTATGAGAGGAAGGAGGGCGTGCCCATAATCTCACACGCGGGCCCAGTACGTGTTGGTGGAAAACCGATGAAAGATGATATAGTAACATAATTAGCCATTTTGGCGTGCTTTTCATAAAACATCATCTATCTAGCCTTGTCCCAAATACATGTTGGAGTCAGCTTCCAGTCTAGCCGGATGTAGCTGAATACCTGTATTTTAAATGGAGGGATGACCTATCTGACCTTCGCAACCCAGTAAGTAAGATCCCCCTTCGTAAGATCTTCACGCCACTACCTGTAACGACTGCCAAAGATCTACAAATGACAGAGGGGACCAACGGCTTTTGCTTTCCGATGCACGGAAGAAACCCCCGTAATGGGTGGTCAACTGGTCACCCATTCACGGAAAACACCTAGGCAAGCACGGCATAACCTAAAGAGGTTCCTCCTCGGTGTTTTACTAGAATCAGCAAAAAAAAGTGCCTGTGTTTCTCAAGGAACTATCTTAGGACCAAGTCTAATTGAACTTCCACCCAAAGTGATTTCTCAATGAGCTATGACTACTACTAAGAAAGCGTACAAAATAACACCTTATTGTAATGTAGCTAATTACATAAGCTTCCGCCCATTGAGTTTTTACGAGCGACCGTTTAGAACGGTTACCTCCTAACAAGGAGTATTATTTGAAAACAGACCATGAATCATTTTCTTATTGTTCGAGAGTTAAATAAAAGAAAGTGGGTGATTTGTTTTGGTTTAACATAATTATTATCTGTGTAAAAGAAACATTGTTTATAGAAAACGTAGGTCAGTTCAGTGTTTCTCATTCCATTGTTAAGAAGTTTTTATTTTGACTAGGTCTTTTAAATGCATTCCTTCACTTATTGACAGATAAAGCACACTCTATCTAAACCACAGTGGCTAGCTAGAAACATACAATTTTGCGCAAGAGCCTTTGTCCTTTATAACGAAAGTGAACTCTAATCCACAATTCTGTATGAGACGCGTACGCCCCCGCGTTCACTGATCGCGCGCGTACGCGTCTCGTACAAAATCGTTGTTTTCTATGGGCATAAGCTGAACAGAGCTGAATAAGTGTGCGTAGTCCCTAAGAAAGGATAAAAAAAGTATAAATGACAGCCTGGACCTACAGCTTAACATGCTTTCCGAAGCACGGTCACGTCTTCATGTAATGAATGGTACCCATCCACGGACCGACCTTGAAGATAGACCCGTGCGGCTGTTTTTATTAGACACAACCCACGAGCCCCTTTCTTTCTTCTACTTACTGTCTTCCTTTATTAAATTAACGTTGAACAGGATACAATGTAGTGTGTAGTTCCTCAAGATGGAGTTTAATCCATGTCAAGTGCTCACAAGTAAACAAAGATGGCTATATCTACCAGACGAAGCAATGGAAGTGAATTTTGTTGTGTTAAATAAATAGTATTTATAAGAAGAAAAGGTTTCAGAAAATAGATTTTTCAGTTATTACAGTGTCGTGTCTATGTAGTAGCCAACAATACGGTAAGCTCATATTTCAAGTACTGTTCAGAATCCCTAACCTGATCCTGAAGAGTAGTACCTAGGTTATAAGGGCCAGCCAAGCTTTTAGGCTTGAATGAAAGTACTGTCACTATTGCATACAGTTATGCAAAAGGTGTAGTCCAACAAGACCAGTCCAACTGGTACAGACAATTGGTACACACACACCCTTCAAAACGAAGATCTATTGTTATTTTACGGTGAAGGATATACTATGTAAGTTATCAAACAAAATGTATCATGATTCACCTAATTTTATAACAATGAGTTGTTCTTTAGATAAGATAGACTTTGTTTCAGCTTGAACAGTAGTAGCAGTCTTTAGCAAATTCATCATTGCACAATGTATCGCAAATTCATCACCAACCCGTCTTACCAGATGCAGCTGAATACCAGTATATTACATAGAACGGCTGTCCATCTGACTTCCACAACCCAATTAGTAATGGGTAATACCTCTTGGTAAGAATGGTTGTCACATGTCTCACAAATTATATTCCTTATTAAGTAATTGAATTTCTAGATGTTCAGTACGGGAACTCCCAATTCCGTCATCGGTAGAATTGCCAATTACATTACAAAGATCTAATACTTCGACGTTATTGTGAGTGACTTCCTCAGATTGAGTCATCGTGTGCGTTGCTAAGATATTACACTTGCCTTACTGTTATATTTCGTTAAGAAATAATATTTTAGTTATAATCTTTTCTGAATATTTAATTATTCATCTTCATCTTAATAAATTCACCATTTTAGAGCTGCATATTTGTTATATTGCCGGAAGACTGAATTTATGGCTTTTGCTTCAGAAATGTCTTTATAGTCATCATTTTACGGTTGTTTCGCTTTTTGAGACGACTGGACCGGCAGTTTTTTGTTACGATGCAGCCAGCAATTAGGTCAGATACCCATGTATGTAGATAAACATGTTGCAATTTGCGGAAACCTTGTGGTTAAAAATTGGGACATCTGCCGCAAAGTTTGCCAAGAGGTTCGTGGATTTAAAGAAGCATATTTTCATCTAAAACTCTTGGTATGGACATGTGATGAATCGCATTGACTAAAAGAGTCCTGAATATTAAGTCGATGGATCCAGAGGGAGAGAAAGACCAAAGAAAAGCTGGATGGATTGTATGAAGAATGGTATGAAAGAGAAAGTAGTAAATGATGCCGTGACCTCTGACAGGGGGAATGGAAGAAGAAAACGTGTTGCGCCGACCCCAAATAGAATGGGAAAAGGGCAGGAAAATGATGTGACAATGTTCATCCCAAGAGAACCGTGGTGGATTTCAAGAAGCATATTTTAGTCTTTAAGTTTCCTGTAGTATATAAGGAAATTGCTATTCATTTCTATACGTCAATGCCACAATTTCCTTGTCATGTGTCATAATTTCCATTGTATTACACAACGTTACTCAGGCATTTTCCGAACGGAATGGCAATTCATCTGCCGTGCCAAATTATGCTCAGAGCAGTGAAAGCTGACTGATTAATTTGAATATATTTAGTTGCACGTGTAGCCATGTCAAAGTGATATCATAAGCTTATTATCTTCAATACAAATATGTATCAGGTTGTTTTCCTCGAGTTTTTGTAGTAAGTACAGTACAATATTGTGCAATACCCGCACACTTTTGTCCTTCCTTAATTTTATGATCTGGTGTCAAAAGAGATAGATAATGACGGAATATGTGACTACTAGTAATAGAGAAGAAAGGAAGAAGGAGACATGCTACGCCGACCCCAAATAAATTGGGATAAATTAAACGGGCTTTAATTAAATTAAGGGTAACAGAATGATGATGATAGTTCGATTCGCAGATGTAGTCTGCAAGCATAGTGGTTTTGCTGGGGAGTCGTTTTCGCCACATCTTCTCCCAGACTAGAACACTGGCGTTTTGGAGGTCTATCTTATGCATTCTTTGTCCTTCAATGAACACTTAGTTAATTTTCAATCCAATTATAATAAAAGACTTGATTTTGACCAAGCCTTGTTCTTCTGAAGATGTGCGTTCAGACGGCGACGCATCATATACAATCCCGTATAACCTGACCTCGCTGTGTATGAGCTTCTCGTACAAAGAGAGATCACCTTAATTTCGTTTTGCAAAGCTTAATTGGTGCGTACTAGCGAGGCAGTTACTAGTTAATGTTGTTATGATTGTCATAATAATATAACTACTTGTATCGGGATGTAAACCCACGCTGTGATTTCATTTCCGCGCTCACTCGGCTAAGAATAGAACAGCCTGTCAATTTCCGTTGGAGCCATAACTCATTTTATGATGCGATTGCAGGTAATAGGGCACTGGGCAGAGATGGGTGTTCTATCTAAAGAGATTGGTGGTAATTTTCAAGTCGGAGTTTAATAGTATAAAGAAAAAATTCTTATCTATAGGTACCTATATTTTTATCATTAAGAACTTAGGAAGCTAGGCATGCCTGAACCCGATAAACTAGAGCTTCCTAAGATAGCCCCCGATACTGCTTCCTTCTTTCATTTCCTTTAGGGCTCAATTCATTTCTGCCTAGTTTCAGCTACCAGTCTAAATGGATGCAGTTGTGTACTAATATTCTACAAGGAGCGTCTACTTCTCTTCGATAAATTTTCGTGCTTTCGACTAGCCATGCCAACGTGAACACTTTACTCGTTTACATTTAAAGAGGCACAACTATACAATATAAAATTATTTTTTGCAGTAAGCCGCTTAAAATTACAATTTACTGATTTCTCATTAGGGGTCAGGGCAGCATGTCATTTACTTCCATACCTCTCTATTACTCGTCATCATCCATAGTTTCTTTAGTCTTTCTCTACTCTTATACATTCATAAATTTTGCACTAAGCCGCTTAAAATTGTATCCACTGATTTCAGACTGTAAGGTCCATGTTCACCAAAAACATGACGTTCTGATTATCCAAAACAGCTGTTTAAAACACATTTTTGACGTCCCTTAAACAGCTGTTTTTAGATAATCAGACCGTTATCTTTTCGGTGAACATGGATATGAAAAAAAAAACAATGATGTTTCTTCAATGTGACCCAGATGGCAATTGATTCGCTAATTTCCCACCCAGTTGTTTGTTATTGAAGTTCACACTGGCCGTTTTAAAATGACCGAGCCAGTATGACGATGATTTAATAGATCGCGATTAGATAATTCGCTTGTTTTGGTACGGAAGACTGTTCGAAGGTCACACATAATTATATCTGACAATGGAGCGGCGGTATTTAGTCGTGAGAAGTGAAAACGTGTTCTAAAGCTCCAACATTTTATGTCATTTAAAAAGGGTTTTTATTAAACATTCATTTTAAAATGTATGATTATATGTAAATGGAAATAACTTTTAATTTTGCAAAGGTCGAAGATCGAAGAATTATGTAGGTACTTATGACTTATTCTTGTTATTTTTAAATATTTTAATTAATTTTGTTTATCATTCTTATTGTAAATATTATGTTTCTTTTGTGTGTGTTTCACGATATTCTACTAAATCTTTTTACACGAGACAGCACTTTTTGTTTCCTAGTCCCCGAATGGCGTAGTGGTAGTGAGGCTGCCTTACGTTCTTAGGGTCCTGGGTTCGAATCCCGGTAGGAGCAAGTGTTTGTGTGATGAGCATGGACATTTGTTTCCGAGTCATGGATGTTTATATGTATAATAAGTATGTATTTACAAACAAAAAAGGTATATATGTAGTATATCAACTATCTGGTGTCCACGACACAAGCCTTGCTTAGTGAGGCACTAGATGGCGCTGTGTGTTAATGTCCGGCGATATTTATTTATTTATTATTTTGGGTTGCATTACCGCGTTTTCTTCTTACATTTTCCGCTGTCATCTATCTACTCCCTTTTCTTTCTCCGTATCATTATTATTCATCACAAAAATTATCGAAATTTTCCGGTGGGGTCAATAAAGTCCGGAAAATTTCAAGATTGTTACTTGAGTAATTTACGTTTGAGACTAAAATAATAACAAATTCTCTGAGAAATGGGGCATCATGCCAAACAGGCGAAGTTGGAGCGGCCGCTAAGTTAGTAACCGGCTACCGACTAGGCGGCCAACTGAATACTTAATAAATCGTTTGATGTCTCTACTAATTGTTTATTTATCTTGTGATAATACACCTTCGTACTGCAAGGTGCAGGCATTTTGCTTTGTGTATATTTTTTTACCAATACTGCTCCCAAAACGGAGAAGGAAAACATAGTGAGGAAACCGGTATGGTCTAAAACTGAACTAAAACGAGCATAAGCATATTAGCATAATCAGCGTATAATATTTCCACTGCTAGGACACATGGTCTCCTCTCTATGAGATTGAGAGGAAATGGGCTTCGAATTTTGGTTCTAGGACATGCCGGTTTCCTCACGATGTATTTCTTGTCGGTCTTAAACAAAAGAATCGAATACCTACTTATGGAGCATCCACGGACCCACACAGGTACCCCGTGGTGTGATAGAATACTCTCTCTGTCTCTCTACAGACCTTATTATGTACAAAGTCAAACACGGAAGTAAATCTGTTTGTATGGAACATTACCCTTCCTGAACTACCGAATCGATTTTGATGGATTTTGGCAGGCAGTAAGTTGGCACCCGAAGAAGGACATGGAGTACTCAGAAGATTAACAATTTTATGTTATTGGTTGGGAAAGGTGAAGGCCCCGATCATGGTAAAAGGATTTTGTTAACAGTGGACATCTACTGTCTACGAGCTTTGCTTTTGATAAAGTATTATTTAAAAATAATAACCATAATACCTAAAATATCCGAAAGGTTGTACAGAGGTACACAAGTTACATTTCGCAAGTTAATATGATTAGTAATATGGGCGAGCTAATTACACTCAACAGTGCATAAATCCAAGATACCTACTGAGGTCCATGTTCACCGAAAAGATAACGGTCTGATTATCTAAAAACAAAAAAAGCTATCACTGTGACATGTTCCCATACCAAAATGTGTTTTAAACAGCTGTTTTTAGATAATCAGATCGTTATCTTTTGGTGAACATGGACCTAAGAATTTAAAGGTGGAAAAGCCCAATACCGCGGTTTAATTTACTTATTTGAATAAATAAACTTTAAATAAATGTTTAAATATTATAACTATAGCGTTCATATTATAATAATCAATATCGCAGTTTAGAATCCACTCCAACCAGAACCCAGAAGTAGGTAAAAGTTGTAATGAAAAGTAAAAACTGCAGTGAGACAGGTTGCCAAATGTCAGCGATCAGCCATATTGACGACGACGACGACGGTTTGGATCGACCACAAACATAATATAATTAAATGAAGTAGGTAGGTAACTGGCTAGGTAATTCGAGTAAATGATTTCCATTAATCCAAGCCTTGTGTAGGTATGATGGGATTTCCAAAAGGAAAAAATGACGAACTTGGATACAACCTTACATCTTTGATCTTTTAAAGGAGCCTGCCCACTACACCATACCATATCATGACCGAGCTTTTGAACGTCACGGACTCACGGATAAAAACTTCTCATAATAGAGTAGATGACAAAAAAAATCTAATTAGTCCGTCAGTTAGCTTAATCAAAAAATAATTGACTAGTATTTTTTATTTTTTCTTTTGTTACGTAAGTAAATCAAAATTGACGAAGATAGTGGTTGGTAAAAATTTTAGTGCGTTCTGA
Source organism: Xestia ashworthii (assembly GCA_950022955.1). NCBI lineage: Eukaryota > Metazoa > Arthropoda > Insecta > Lepidoptera > Noctuidae > Xestia > Xestia ashworthii. The sequence continues at coordinate 22,108,958 of OX465561.1, forward strand.
CGGCACGAGCTCCCGAGTTTTAGTGCGTTTTATCTTTGTCAATATTCCTTGATTTACAAAAGCAAAAAATACGTATCCATTATTTTCCTATACTTACTCTAACTGTCCGTCAGTTAGAGTATTGGAAAATAATGGACACGTATTTTTTGTTTTTGTAAATCACTGAGTACTGGCAAAGATAAAACGCATCAAAACTCGGGAGTGGGGGCTCGTGACATCACAACGCACTAAAAACTATAGCACGGCGTGACGTATTGCAAATTTTAAAAGCGTCGTATCTTCGTCAATTTTGGTTTATGTAACAAAAGAAAAAATACGGGTCAAATATCTTTTTATAATCTAACTGACGGACTAATTAGATTTTTTTGGGACACAAGCCTATTAATTTAGGGTTTATCCCCGTATGATAACCATTCTAAACCCGTTATAAACGGAATAATATTGATGGGTAGGTAGTAGGTACCAGTAAAAAAGGAAAGCACCGTCCTGATTGGCTGATTACGATCCTAGCCTACCGTCAAATTAATAAACTAGGTGACAGTTTCCTTATTTTTTAGTGCTTTCGTTTTCCCGTTATTTTGGCCCTTAGGCATTGTGAGATTTCAGGCTAGATACAAAAAGATCGTTTCCAAATATCTATCGGACTTGTAAGATTAAAAATAAGACTAAATTAGATGGCGCGCTGGAGTTTCTTGCCGATTAGCTCTCGCCGACACAAATTCAGAGGTCACGGCCTTTTCAAGTTTAGACAGTGATGCAGAATTATGTAAGTGTCAGAATGTTGTGTACTGTCTGGAATGGCTTTTAGAGGAAAAACTAGTGACAGGGCCAATTCTTTATATATTATCGGGTGCCAAAAAGCAAACCTGATGAAGGTTAAGCTCACGGGGGCTGGACGCGAAAAGCAAACTCAAACTCAAAGCTTTTATTCCAATTAGACCATCATAACAGGCACTTTTGAATGTCAAAAACAAAAGAATAAAGCTACAATCACAAGAGGCATAATAAATTGTGAAAGTAGGTGGTACTCTAGTTGCCAATACCAAAGCGTAGATCCTTATGGAGAAGATCAGAAGAATGGGCAAGAAACTCAAATTTACAGGATCGGTCGACGTTGCGGCACTTGGGGGAGGCCTGCGTCAAGTATTACAGTACTAACATGCGGCCTATCTGGTAATCTGGTGATAAGAGGTCAATGACGAGCTCCTTCACTAAGACCTTCTTTTCTAATCAAAATCAAGTCATTTCTGCAAATAAGGCTGTAAATTGGCACTTTTTCATCGTCAATCTTACAGAAGACGGACAACCAACGCTTGCTCTCCGCCACTCCCATGTTTTTTCATTAGGAAGAAGAAGTGGTGGAGCCAACTCCTGAGCTAAGGTTACACTGATAGAAAACATGAAGCGCTTTCCTCAATTTGTTACCTACTAAGTATTCCTAAAATATTTGTCCCTTTCCAAACTTCTCGTTATAGTGCCAACGTAAAGTCAGAAGAGCTGACATCGTGAGAACGAATGCACCTGACGTGTTCATGGCGTGAAGGTCATTAATTCACTCACACAAGGTCGTCGGACGCCATCTTTAATCAATTTGATCGTCACGTTTTTGGCATAATTTTGTATGAAATATGCAGCAAAACAAAATATTTATTTAATGAAGGCAGTTTGGTGTTTTTTTTTGTTTAGATTTTTTTTACGGGTTGGTTCAATGCGGAATGTGTATAAATAGATAGAATGTTTTTTTTTCGTTTGCTGCTTTTTATTTTCTAATAAACCATGGATGGATGGGTGAATAAATTATTTAAAATGCTCATTATCCAGTTAACTATTTATTATTATTGATTGACGTTACTTAACAAAAGAAAGTAGCAAACAGCACAACAGACTAAATAGTACTTATCCTCTAACAGATTCCTACCTACCTAGGTAGGTAGGACTTGTATTGTCGAGTGAAAATTATTATGTCTATTTATCGGAGTTTCATCATGAAGTGAAATATTTACGTACCTAATAATGTACCTACTCGCCACAGTCGCCACGCCAACCTGCCTACCTATTATGTTATGTTATAAAATGCTAAGAAAACATGTATTTACACAGTTTAACGAGCTGCAACGGCAAGTTGTGGGTGAAATGTTTTATAGGTATTCATAAATTCACTGCACTTTCAGAGGAGAAACATAATGCCAATTTGCACGCATGAATAACATTTCGGGAACAAAAACAACTTGTTTTGTTACAAAATCCACTTCGGAAACAATTTGCAAGTTCCTCTATCATAAAAATTATCATTAAGCGCTCACTGTGCACACAAAAACAATAATCATGTCCGTCTGTGTACACGAAACCTAAGATTCTGAACAAAATAGACACAAATTAGGTCGTGTGCACAACGACCGCGGTTACTTGGCGGCACGTGATCATAAACTACAATAAAAAAAGTACTTTTATGTCGATGGAATTAAAAATAATGAAGCCGATCGGATACTCGGTCTAATAATAGCTGTACCTACCTAATTCATGTAAGTATGTTTATTTTGTGTGTATATAACCACACATATCACCGATTGTACAGATACCTACACACAACTAAAAACAAAGTCGTGTTATTGAATAATGCTAGTTGTATGGGGAAGTACCCATACATGTATGGATGATTGTATGAGTGACGCCCACCTCTAATAAGCGAACTATATTAGCAAGTATTAGGTACCACGTAAACACTGCTAATGTAAAAATAGAGAGTAGGGATGGTAAATATTTTCGATTGCGATGCAGATGTAAAATATCCGAACCGAATGCAGGCATTACATCAATGTTCGCATTCTACCTACATAGCACACATAAATGAAAAGGAAAGTGAGAGAAAAATATGTTATTCGTGTTATAAAGGGTTATCGTGCCGATAAACAATATAAAACACACACTTTCGATGTTGAAGAACAATACTTTCTATGAGTCTCGAGCGTTCCATTTTTAGTCCGTGGACGTTCGTTGCTATGAGAAATGCGAAGGCAATCTTCTAGACAACGAAATATACGACATAATGAATGGAATTGTGTACTGCTTCTGCTAATAAACACACAAACCATCGGCCCAGCAACGACGCGATTTTTGCTGCATAATTTTCAAGGGCATCTGTTCCCAACACAGTCCGACGCGTATGGACAACCGATGGGGCCCCTCAGATTCCTATCGATTCATGAATGAAACAAACAACATGCACTTATGGAATACTACGCATCATCAACTATAAATTAATGAAATTAACACAGAAATAAAAGAAAATACTTACAAACTCGTCAGCCGCGATACGTGTATAATCACATACATGACGTCATTTGACGCAACACAAACCCGAAAAATCGAGTAAAATATATAGTAACTGCTTCGAAAACAACACCAACATGAAATATGCACGATACTTTATTAAATACAATAAGATAGTTATGTCATTTAGAGCGATTTAAGACATTTTACAATATTTATTTGTTGTCACCGACTCAGAGTTTTGACAAGATGGTCGCGCACCGACTGTTTTGCTTTGGTTGTCAGCTGATACGAAAGACTGTTCTACTTAGAACGAAATCGCAATATACATGCTCTCGCTCTTGCGCATAAAATCCGCGCTCAAGTGCGAAAGAGACAAACAACATGACTCTCTTATTTGAACGGGACTTCAAATACAACAAACGTCATTTTCTTGTTGCATTTATTATTGCAAAGGAAAAGTCGCAATTAAAACTATTTCTTCCATGTGATGAATTGAAAAGCGGTACGATATTGGTAAAAATATGTTTCTATTTCACAAGAACACGTAATCATGCATCATTTAGTTATATTTGGGCGTGACATAGTTTGTTGTTTTTCACGGCAGTAGCGCCATCTAGTTAAGAATAATGGATTCATTGCCCATTGAGTGCGGGCAAGGTCATGGTTGCAATTTGTGTTCAAGCCGTTAATTTCGTAAATAAACTAGCATTATGTATGAATTGGTTTGTAATTAACATTTTTAATGCCCCTGAATTGTTTAATGGTTTGATTTAACAACGCGATCCAATTGATAACGTACAACACGGAGACTACGTGGGAACTTTTGAATTCCTTTGCGGTGCAAAGGTTACTGCATAGATGGCGGCACTGACGCGTATGAAATAAAACTTCTGTTGTCGATGGCTGATACGAGAGATTTTCAGTTTTTGATTATGTTAATTGGTACATATGGTACCTATTTCACTTTTTGCTCATCAGGATATTATGTTCACGTTCAATGTCCCATCCCGTGTAATGTCTGCCTACCCCATCGGAGGTTTTATGGGTGATGTTCTATCTGTACACGAAGGGATCCAAAACGTTACGGACAACAGACTCATCAAGACAATTGATTGCGTTAGTCCCAAAACTCGACAGGTTTCTGAATGATTCATATCAGATTTACATTACAGCACCGTAATCTAAAGAGACGTTTAGAGATGGAGATGAATATTGTAGTTTCAAGCTGAAAGATTACTTTACCCGTCTGCGTCTGTACCCATGGGTGTCGTCAGAGATCGAGGGATAAGTACCTACCTTATGTCAAGGTAATAATATGACTGAGTTGGTAGGGTACCTACCTATCTGAATTGAGAATTTGAAGTTGATGAAACCAAAGTGACATAACGTACTCAATACTCAATACTCAATACTTTATTTGCATTCCACAATGTGAACTTAGGTGGTAAATTGAAAAATGAGATCATTATGGACCCTGTCGGGCACAGCAAAAGACAAAGACATAGTAGGAGAGAGGAAGCTTTAAAAATACAAAAAAGAAAAATATATCTAAAATAAATCCAATAATACCATAATAAGAATTCTTTATATACATAGAAATTTTATACATTATTAAATTATATTTTATCGTTTAAATATTCATTTATACTATAATAGCATTTTTCAGTTAAAAATTGTTTTAGTTTTTTTATAAATATGTTTAATTTCTCTTCTTTTTTTATTATTTCAGGTAGTTTGTTATATATTTTTATTGACATTACATAGGGGCTTGTTGAGTGTATTTTCAGTCGGGATTGCGGAATGTTTAATCTTGATTTGTGTCGGAGTGTGAAACGTGATTGTATATCTTCGCGCTTTGTGTAAAACTCTTGATATTTACGAACAAATTTGCAGGTTTCTAATATGTATATACTCGGGAGTGTTAAGATATTATAATTTTTAAAGTGAGGTTTGCAACTGTCAGTTTGCTCAATATTTGCCAGGATTCTAACTAATTTTTTTTGAAGGACAAAGAGTGAGGGTGCATCTGTGCTATTTCCCCAGAGGGTAACACCGTAGCTTAGCCATGCATAAGCATATGCATAGTAGGTGGTGAGCGCTGTTTGGAGATTTGTGGTTTTCTTTATTTCACGTAGAGCATATGAAAATCTAGAAATTTTAGATCTAAGTTTTTGTATGTGGGATTTCCAATTTATATGAGTATCCAAATTGAGACCAAGCAGCGTAAATTCTTTAACAATTTCTATTTTTGAGTTATTAAAAGTAAAATCTATGTTTAATGGTGTTTTTTGGTGGGGATGAAAGGTAATAAGTTTAGTTTTGGAATAATTTATTTCTAGGTTGTGTGCGTTCATCCAAGTGATTATTTTAGTGAGTATTGCATTTAGTTCTTCGTTTATATTGAAATTGTTTTTACATGAGACTAATAGAGAAATATCATCCGCAAATAATATACACGGTCCTTCTATGATTTTAGGTAAGTCGTTGATATATATTAGAAACAAGAGACATCCTATTACGCTTCCTTGGGGTATTGAAGCTCTAATTGATTTTTTGTTAGATCGAATTTTTTCTATTTCTTTTGACGTGTGATTAAAATATTCAATTTCTACTGTTTGCTCTCTGTGCTTTAAGTAAGATACAAGCCAATCATGAGCTTTTCCACGAATGCCTATTCCGTATAGTTTCTCAAGCAATTCATTAAATTGGACTTTGTCGTAGGCTTTGGTCATATCTAGTAACAAACCTACGGCATATTTATTTTTATTAATTATATTAAGTGCTTCTTGAACAAATTTGTACACTGCTAAAGTTGTTGAGCGGTTTTTGCGAAAACCATTTTGGCATTCGTCAAATATTTTATATTTCTCGCAATATTTGTATATTCGGTCACACATGGCTTTTTCAAAGATCTTTGAGGCTGCAGGTAAGATAGCTATTGGGCGGTAATTGTTTGGATCTGATTTTGAGTTTTTTTTGTGGATCGGTTTAATTAGTGATTTCTTTAATAGATCGGGGAAGGCACCTTGTTCAAAGGATTGGTTCAGAAGGATGTGGAACGGCAGCGTCAGTTCGTCTGCGCATTCCCTTAACAAGATTGGTGGGATTTCATCTATACCATGGCTGCTTTTGTTCTTTAACTGTTTTATTAAACGATTTACTTCCCAGGGGTCTATAGGGCTAAGAAACATGCTATTTTCTACGGGGTTTATCACGGACGTGCCGTCAGACTGCTGGCTGCCACGTAGTCTGACGCCGCTCTCACCTATTGAAGCAAAGAAGTTATTAAAAATGTCTGCTACTTGTTTAGGTCCGGATGTTGTTTTGTCATTTATTTGCAATTGAATGTTACTTTTTTCGTTTTTTGGTTTCTTATTCGCTCTTTCATTTATGATGCTCCACATTGTTTTGACTTTATTCGTTGATTTCTTTATTTTTTTAATGTATTCAGTCTTTTTTGCTACCGTAACCAACTTTTTTAATATCTTTTCATAGTTTTTATAATATTGTCCAATTATTGGATTTTTTGTTTTTAGTGTTAGTATTTTTAACAATCTTTTGTTATTGCTGGAGATTCTAATACCTGTTGTCAACAAGTATTTTTTAAATTTAGTTTTAAGTTTAATTTTATGCAAAGGAATAGTTTGATTTAATATTGTTATTATTGTATCGTTGAATATTTTGTAGTTTTCATTTATATCTTTGTCTGGTAGCAGAAGATCATTCCAATTGTACCAGATTGTTTGTTTTAATTGTTGCGGTATATGTAAGTGTATAATGGTTGCGCTATGGTCTGAAAATCCTAATTCCTCAACGGTGGTGAGCATTTTTTTATTTGTAAAATTAGTGAATATTAGGTCTAAGCAGGTTGAGGTGGTTTGTGTGATTCTTGTTGGAGATTTTATATGTTGTGAGAAGTTGAATTCCGACATCTGTTCAAGAAAAGTATTCGTTTTTAAGGTTTTGTCGAAAATGTTGATATTGAAATCTCCTCCTATAATTATATTGGACTTGTTATATTTATTATTTAAATAAATTAAAATAAGTTTCAGTTGACTATTAAAAACGTCTTCCTCCCTTCTATTCCAATACATAATTACTAATACTAGGTTCTCTTTGGGTAGTTCAATTGCACACACTTCCAATACATATTCGATTGACATATCTGCGATGTCCCTTATCTCTATGCAATCTATATCTTCTTGCAAGAGAATGCAGACACCTCCGCCTCCTCTAACTTTACGGCAATATGATGCAGCAATTTTGAAGCCATTGATTTGCAAAAGGGCTATTTTTTCTTGGGATAACCAAGTCTGCAAAGAAGAAAAGTAAAGCATGCAAAGAAGAATTTCGTATAGGTAGGTAGGTAGGTACGCTGAATGCTGATGACAATGATGAGAAGAGTTTCTTTAAATCATCATTTCAGCCGAACCACGTCCACTGCTGGACATAGGCCTCCACCAACTGTCGCGTCATTGTGCGGTCCCGTGCGACTCGCATCCAGTTGATCCCCGCAAACTTCACCAGGTCATCGGTCCACCTAGTTGCAATGCTTCTAACGCAATGTCTTCCGGTTCGCGGTCGCCACTCCAGAATTTTTCGGCCCTATCGGCCATCCGTTATGCGAGCAATGTACCCTGCCCAGTGTCCCCTACACTTAAGTTCGGCAATTGTTTTAATATAAGTAATAAAGTATTTTAATTAAGATACTTTTATTTAGTACTATTGCCGTCTAATGTGGCGCCTTTGATCGATCCTTGGCCGCAACCCGCCATGAAGCGATGACGCGGCGTGAAGCATCACGCTTGCTTAGAAGAAACGAGCTCCAGATACTAGTAATCAGGGAACAGAGGACACAGACTGGCGGTTCGCACAATAAATGTGGAAGCAAAGTGCTTTCAGTGACATCAGCTAAAATACCTGCACTGTTAGAATTTTAATTCTCAGTGCTGTACTGAGAGTAGAAATTCTAGCCCAGCAGTTTTTCTGTGACGTTTTTGTTTTCGGATGGCATCAAATGACTCCTCCCAATCCGAGCAGAGCGGGAGGGAGTGTCAGACTTTTACTGACTAAAATGGATGGATGGCCGGGTCCATGTCCTTGTTCCTTATTTACGTCAACGAACTATGTAACATTAATATTGAAAACGCACAAGTATTTTGTTACGCGGATGACACTGCTGTAGTTTTCACCGGGGATACTTGGCAGAATGTTAACCTTAGCACTGAAACAGGCTTGGCAACAATCGCCAAGTGGTTAACAACAAATTTGCTCACATTAAACATAGCAAAAACCAATTATATTTGCTTCAGTGTCTGCCAACGTACACAACCAGGGGAAGATTTTAGTGTGAGAGTTCATAATTGCAATACCAGTAACCGCAATAGATGTGACTGCGCTACCATCAACAAAGTACCCCATATTAAGTACCTAGGTGTAATTGTGGACCAGAGACTGTCATGGTACCCACACATTGAGCAGGTTGCAAATAGAATCAGGAAATTAAGCTGGATGTTCAGGACTCTTAGATACGTTGTTCCAAGGACTGTCGGTAATCATACAGGCCATCAAAAAGATTTCCTTAAAATGATTTATGTTGCGCTAGTCCAGTCAGTGCTTTCCTATTGCATACCTGTCTGGGGAGGTGCTGCCAAAACAAAATTTCTAGCACTGGAAAGGGCACAACGCGCTCTTATCAAGTGCATGTATTTTAAAAAAAAGAGATATCCTACTGAAGACTTATTCAAACTAAGTAAACTGCTCTCAGTCAGGAAACTTTACATAACACAAATAATTTAAAAAAAAATAAGTCGCTTTCCTATGATGCTAGCATACTGACAAAAAGAAGGAAAGATATGATATTAAATGTCCCTAGGACAAGGACTTTATTTGCCAGTATGCAATTTAGCAAACGATCTGCTGCGCTTTATAACAAAATAAATAAATACATCTATATTTATCCCAAAAACTTCTATGAAAGTAAAAAAAGATAACTGAATGGATACAAACCCTTACCTACGATGATACCGAAACACTTCTGAAACCTTGACACATACAGGCATTCACACACTCACTCACTCACTCACTCACCCACTCACTCACTCACTCACTCACTCACACACAAACCTACTCACACACATATTTAATTTATTGTAAGTTAGTCTTAATTTAATCTAATTTAACTTAACTTGTAATTTAAATAGTTTTAGCATGAATATGATACGATTCGCTCTTTATTTAACACGACTTGCTATGGAAGAGCGGACTCTCCTAACACAGGCACTATCTGCCTAAAAGGAGGATCCAATCACAATTTTTTTGTTAATACCTACACTTGTTATACCAATAAACTATTTTTTTATTTTTTTTATTTTTATGTTCCTTCCTCGCCCTTTATGTTTCGGGGCCACGGTATCTCTTTCGAACATTCCCGCAGCCCCGGCAGGCTTCAACCCTTGCGGGCCCCTTCATTTTGCTGACATCTCTTTGAGGCGCGCGTTTTGTCTGTGACCTGCAGTAATATTTAGGCATTCATTAAGGTGGCATCTAGTGTTAGTGAAATTGGTTATAACCTAAAGTTATCTGACTTATGTAACGTACGTAACAGAACATCACGCATTGTAATCCCTGAAGTGTTAGGTAGAGGTGTACCAAACAATACTCCCACAGTTCGCAAATTATGTTTAGGCTAATGTAGTGGGCAAACTTATTGCCAGCAACCGGAAACAAATCCAGACTCCGTGGCTGCCACTGAGAAGTTCCTAATGGAAAAACTCTACAACACTGACCCGGGAACCCAGGACCTTATGCTCAGGAGTTACGCTTGGGTCTAACTATTTCTCTCATTACAAATAATAACAGCCGCTCGGATTGATCTTTAGGTTAAGCTGCACTTGCCTAGGCTGGTCATTGGACGGGTGACCGCCCTTTACATACTGAGATTCTTCCGTACCTCGGAAACCACGTTAAGCCGTTGGTCCCGGCTGTCATTTGTAGATCTTTGACAGTCTTAACCGGTATTCAGTGGTAAACGTAAGTGATTATTTATATACTCTGTGGTCAGTGGCCCGAAACTCTGCCAACCAGTCTCCTTGGTAAGACTGGTTGGTTGTGGAATTCAGATATTCAGTCGCTCCATGTAAAATGAAACAGATGATGATGGTGATGATCAACTTAGTCTTAATCCTAGTCTCAAGTTTTCACACAAGCCAGTTACAATGAATTTGTCACTACATAGGCATTACGACAGTATCAAGAAAATACAAATCTATTAGCACAGTCTAAACTATTAGTAAGAGTATTGGAAAAAATGGACACGTATTTTTTGTTTTTGTAAATAAATGAATATTGACAAAGATAAAACGCATCAAAACTCGGGAGTGGGGGCTCGTGACGTCAGAACTCGCTAAAATTTATACCATGGCGTGACGAATTGAGAATTTTAAAAGCGTCGTATCTCCGTCAATTTGGTTTATGTAACAAAAGAAAAGTACGGGTCAAATATTTGTTGATAATATAACTGACGGAATAATTATTTTGTGTCGTCGTCTACCCTATTCTCACTGAGACTAGTACCTACATACCACCATTATTGTTGTGGTCCGGTAGAATCATAAGTTAGGAGTTATGAAGGTGTGAAACAATGCTGTGTGGTTTTGTTTTCTTGAATTATGGCGCTGGGGTATGTGGGACGGGAATGATTAAATTTTGCGTGTGTAATTTGTTTTGAGAATTTCTGGCGGTGCACGGTGTCTTAATTTTAAATAGGGTAGCGTTGAAAGTGATCTACGTTTTTTAATGTCGAATATGAATCAGCTGGGTCTCGGGTTTGATTTCCAGGTCGTGCAAAGTGTTACTAGTATTTTTTTCACTATTTTTTTAATCATTACTAGCCTGGTCCGGTCTTTGTACCCAGTTGATGTCAATAGGTTCGCACTTAATTAGATGCAGAGTTCTTAAAAACGGTAAAATATGAGTGTTTTCTTAATTTACACATTTGCACAATCCTTTAGCTAATGTAGACGTCGTTCGTTCGTCGTTTCGACGTTCTGTAATCATATGCTCTGCATGTGGTCCTTGATTAGATTCCCGGGATGAGCAAAGTGTTATTGGGTTTTTCGATTATGAATATCTCAGTAGCAGCCACGGAATCAGGATATGCGCCCGGATGATGGCAATAAGCTCGCCCCCTATCACCTGGGAATTCAAACATAACTATAACTGGCGAATTGTGCGTGTACTGTTAGGTACACCTCTGTCTTACCCAAAGACTCTCTATGGTCTTACCCTTCGGGGATTACAAGCGTTATGTTATGTTATGTTGTGTTGTGTTGTGTTGTGTTGTGTTATGTTATGTTACGTCATGTTATGTTATGTTTAGGGATGCATCCGATACCGATACCGATATATCGGCGATACTTCGGGTTTTCCGATATATCGGTATCGGCGATATTTTTATGGCAGATTCAAAGATACTTTTCAAATTTCACACTTTAAAAATGACGTCTTATACCCAAACTAACTTGAAAAAAATGGCGCAGAAGTACTTTAGTTTCCAATGAGTTCTGTCGCATCTGAGAGACTATTTTCCACCGCAGGTCTTATTCAAACAGACTTGCGAAATCGCCTTTGCCCGCAAAACTTAAGAATACCTTGTTTTTTAAATAAAAATCTTATAATAAATGTTAATTTTGATTACTAAAACTATTAATTAATTGTGTTTTATTTATTCTACCTTCCTTTTGAATTCAATAAGCGTATAGGTATCGGTATCGTATCGGCAAAAAGGCGTATCGAGGCATCCCTAGTTATGTTATGTTCTGTAACAACCAACTTCTAAGTAACTTTACGCTAAAATAGGCAGCGACTTTTTTTTGGGGTGAAAAATCACTTTTTACGGTAGGATTCAATGTAACGCACTCAAAATATTGTGCTGATAGATGGATTGAAAAAGTACGGGGGTCATGCTTTAAGTACAAATGTTACATTACAAATAATTACGTAAGCACTATGTATGATTTATGTATTTAAATAAAAACTAGTGAAAAAGTTGAAATTTTGACCCCCAATATCTCCGTAACTAGAAGTTTCCCAGGTATGTTCTAGAACAAAAAAAATATCGCAATGACGGGGAGAACAAGTGCCTTTCTGCTTTGTTTAGAGTCTTTTTACACCCTTTATAAACCATGTGAATTTAATCTACGACAATCAGTTACCTCTACAAATTGGTCCAATCAATAGCTTGAAGGCGAACAATAAAAATTACGTGTCAACCAATTACGTCTGACCTGGCTTTCTGTTTGATTGAAAGAGATTGGGTAATGAAATGTATGGATCGTTATGCTGCACAGCTCAGCAATTACTGGTTGAAATATGTTTCGAGTAATTGGAACGGTCTCTGATGAAAGATGTAACAGATTTTGGGAAGCAGTCTATATAATTTGTGAGGAATGTTTAATGTTATTTTTGGCTTATTATTAAGGTTGGAATTGGGGTGAACTTTGTTTTCTTTATTTATATACGTGCACACAATATACTGAACAGGACAATAGGTATAGTAAAATAGAATAGCACAAAGGTTACTGCTTATTTCGTAAGAAATTTCAGAATATTCCTTAGGTTTTTGCAATTTAGGTTAGTGTCAGGCATACCATAACACGTACTATCGTAGTTACAGACTTTACAACTGTGATTTTATCATGAACTAGCGGACGTCAGAATAGAATAGAATAGAATAGAATAAGAATTCAATAGAATAGAATAGAATAATATTAAAGTAGAATAGTCATTCAATGGCAATAAATGAACTGAGAAACAAATCGTTTTGATGTTTTTAATGATTATTACTAAAACAATACTCGTAATTATTACAGTCGCGAATCATATTTTAATCAACAAACAAACCTGACACTGACCGGTATTGCCAAAAAAACTTTCGAAAATTTGAAATACGCAGGCTAACGTGTAGATTGTTGTGACCCACACATGTAATGCTGATGATGCAATTTGCAACAGGCCTTTAGAGGAAAAAGCCAAATGAAAGACCTTCTGGAATTGACTCAAGTGCCACTAAGAAACAGTCATTTTTATTCTCTTGACCTTATCCCACTTCGTTCAGGTTGGGGTCGATGCAGCACATCCTTTTCTTCCAAACTTCTCTCTATTAGTCACCTCTTTTCTTACCATTATCATGCTTTACACAGTCCGTTCATCGTTTCTTTGGTCTTCCTCTACTCTTATACCCATCCACATCTATACTCAACACTTCCTCACAACAGTCAGTTGTAGAAATGTAAGCCTACAATATAGTAGCTGCCTCCGTTCTTCATTTGTTGTAAGGCTACTGTAGTGTATGTAGATATCACACTACACGTTGCTTCGGGCGCGCACGTCGCTCGGTTATAAGTACCGGTCCGAGTGGTGGGGCATCCTCCAGCCCGATGACCCCATCACCCTCTTGCAGGAAAGCCGTAGGGAAACCAGCACTCTTAGAAAGCACACAAGACGACACACATACAAACCGCGAATCCGGTCTCGCCGCCGAGGCACGCCGCGACCTCCCAGTAATATCATTACTCCCCGACCCTTGCTCGACGATCCAGCCCGCGACGCTGAGCATGTAACGTTAAATTCCCCAAATAATATTCCGACCCAGCCTGTCCTTTGCTGCCCTCCCGATAATGACGCACTAAGTCGAGGCCCGAACCCCACAGGGGGTGCCCTTAGTGATCGTCATTTAAATGTAAATATTTTTAGTTTGTAAGCCCTGGCTGGGGGCCTTAAAGTAATTTTTGGCCACCCACAGGATCGTTCGGTTAAGTAGTCAAGCAACCTTAGAGAGTTGCAACTACGAGTGGTCATACCTAAAAAAAAATGGTGGGGCATTCAGTCGTTGTCAGACTGTTGGCGAGTGCGGTGGCGCGTTGGCGAGTCAACTAGTGTTGTTTAAAGTGCATATTTTACAGCTACTATACGTCTAAATTAAGTATTGCGTGGTGTTAGTGAAATCTGGCACTCCCGCCATGTGCTACTGAGAGAACCAATCATAAACTACGCTAAGACAGATCAACTTCACCGATTAAACTGAACAGTGAAACAGTACATCTAGAGCTCGTGGCTAAATAATAACAACCGCTCGGGTCGATCTTTGGTTAAGCTATGCTTACCTAGGTTGGTCTGTGGATGAGTGACCAAACTTACATACCGAGTTTCCTCCGTGTCTAGGAAAGCACGTTAAGCTGTTGGTCCCGGCTGTCATTTGTCCATCTTTGTCAGTCGTTACAGGTAGTCAGTGGTCCAAAATAAGTCTGACAACCAGTCTTACCAAGGGGTATCGTACTACCCAGTACTAACTGGGTTGTGTAGGTCAGATAGGCAGTCGCTCCATGTAAAATACTAGTCTTAAGCTGCATCCGGTTTATAGACTATTAGAAGCCGATCCCAACATAGTTGGGATAAGGCTAGGCAGATGACGAGATTTTTTGAATAAAACACACAAACACATAATGCACCATTTATTTCAACATCAATAAATACAACTTTATTTTATGTTTTACTAACATTTATACAGATTATATTTACAAGTTCATACATAGTTATAATTATGTACATCTTTGGCAAGACATTTCTGACTAGAGTATTAACAACTGGTGCTTTAAATACTGGTATTGAAAATTAAATAACATATGGCTGAAATCTTAAATAGATGGGTTAATTAATTAGGTAGTAGTTAGGGTTTTTAGGGTACCGTACCTACATACTTCAGAATTAACAAACTAAATATTAGAGAAAATGAAAATGTCGTGGGTTTTTCAACTGCAAATGTAAGTTTTTTTTTGCTACGGAACCCTTCACAGTCCGTGTGCTGACACGCACTTGGCCGATTTTCGAAATGACGAATCAAATACTTATTCGAGTTTCCTTTTGAAACGCTCTAGAACTTTGGAGACACGCTTGGCAAGACTAATTGTAAGACTTTCCAATTTTCTCTCATGTTTGAATTTTTGTAAATTGCAAGTTGTAAAAGCTATATTAGTTTTAGGTAGGAAACCGGACAGAATGTTTCAAAGTCCTAGAAAGATCTTTATTAAAAGTGGTAGTTCCAGAAGCCTCATGAATAATTTCCAGATCATTACATAGTTATATTCCGATCTTGAAATAATTTCTTGGTATATTTCCATCGCATCGCGCACTTAGCGATTGCAAATCCGAGATTTGAAATGCATTTCCTCAAACGCCACTTATCGGAATATTGAACCGATATCAGTTCCAAGTACGAATTGACACCAGCCAGCGTAAGGAATTTTGGACTTTAAAATAAATACACATCACACAGTTATTCTTTTTGGTTCTGGAACATGCCCGTTTCCTCACGATGATTTTGGTTTTGAGAACAGCGCTAGTAAGATAAATTACTGCTACAAAGTAAAGTTCTTGCCTGAGTCCGAACCCTGGACGCACGACTCTTACGTCATCGGGTGCTAACTACTGAGTCACCACTGTTTTCTGACTAATAAACTAGATTTCTTTGAAACTTCGAAAAACAGCTGTTTTGTGCGTTTAGATTATCTGTTATAACATAGAATACAGGGTGCTAAAATATATCCGAAATTTTTCGTTCAACCATTTTTAAACACTTTCTACAATGCTGAGCATATAACTATTTAGCTTCTTACATTACCCTTAATAAAGGCCGAGATCTATACAAGTTACTTAGTGCTTTAAGCAAAGCGTTATTCGTGTCACTGTAAAATTTCAAGTGCAAGATAAAGACTGAAACAAAGCTTAGGTAAATAAAGCGTTAAGGCGACTACATGAGCTAAATTAGCAACTCTATTTGTGGTAGTTCAAACTTCGTCTGAAATACTGTTAGAATAATGTTCTAAATGTTCTAATCAGCTTGCACTA
Source organism: Xestia ashworthii (assembly GCA_950022955.1). NCBI lineage: Eukaryota > Metazoa > Arthropoda > Insecta > Lepidoptera > Noctuidae > Xestia > Xestia ashworthii. Next base: position 22,125,137 of record OX465561.1, read on the forward strand.
CAAAGTAGTTGTTACGTCAGTCACTGCGGGCCGAATAGTGCGAAATGAGTGGTTTCGATCGATTTATAAAAAATCAAAACTGGATTGGATTGGACAAAACAAAATTAAACACTATGATGCTAATATGTTCCTTGAAAAATTATTTGTCAAAAAATCAGAATGATCTCATGTATATTTTAGTATGGTTTTTACTCATAAAAGAATTTTTTAGAGATAAGTGATTTTTTTTATCGAGTTAATTTAATTCTATTACGTTTTCAAAACACTATCATACTAGCATATATTCTGAAGAATATTATAGATTTTTCTGATTTTGTTTATTGCAGTGAATCATATACTTTCAGGCATTATAAAATTGTGCAAGCGTTTAGCTCCTGTAGTCGCCTTAAGTACCGTGTATAGATCTCGACGCAAGATACAGTCGAACATACATAACTAGTTCATTTATTACTTATATACAGAAACATACATTTATTGCTTCACTTGCTAAAGGAACATCACAACCACAGGGATAAAATTAGGCAAAGTTAGAAAATCTAGACGTGTTTACATAGGATTCTAACACTAATCTCGGTGAATTAAGCTTCAAAATTCAGTGTATGAAATGCAACAGGTAGCCGGGTACCAGGAATAGTGTTAAAGGTCAGAGAGTTTTGTTTGCCTTGCCCGAGTTATGTCAACAATTACTGCGGTTTGGGTACCTAATGTTGATACATAAAAAGTTTTTAGGGCAGTATGTACAGTCGAGGACTTTAATTAATGAGCCACTTGCCACTATTCGTATTTTAGCTGTGTAATACAAATCATCGGGTTTAGTCGGTAATATTCGTACTCGTGAATGTATAAAAGTGCCAAATTGTAAAGTAGTGAAAGTGGTTCACCAATTAAAGTCCTCGACTGTACCGGGTCTTACTTTAGTAAAAGGACCAGTGTTAAATGATAAACGGCCATTTTCAATAACTTACCAACAGGTACCGGTAGGTTGCTATCTCTGTCTGTCTGTTAGAAACGAAACGTCACAAACAGTTTTTTTTATTTTTCTATGAATCATGAATCATGTGACAGGTATCAAGCTAACTTCGTTTATAGAATCACCTATAGCTTCGGGACGTGGCATATTAACTGACAGTTATACGTTAGTAAGTTATGGAAACGGCCTTACAAACTGAACGCGATCAGTATATTTAAATGCGCTCAAGAGCTACCACCAACTTTGTACTTTAAGGGGGTAAATATCAACAGTTTGAATTTGACATGTAAAGCAGGCTCTATGAGGGAAGTTATTTACAAGTGCGTATGTACAATGATTACATGGTTATGCTTTTCCTATTGATCATTACATTTATCCAAATTGACCTTTACATTAATATTATTTAGGTATATTTTTGTTACAGTGCTACAAGGATCTTCTGGCGGTCGAAATACATTGATAGAGAGAGCAAGTATTGGTGAACATTAATTGTGAAATTTATTGAAATAACAAAATAGCGTCCTTTGTTTCAATGTTTGCCACGCGCCATAAGATCCATGTACAGTCGCGAGCGCACTAAGTTACCATAAACTGTCAAACTCCGAATGATTTTAAACCATAAAATGTTGACGGTTCAGTTCAAAATCTACTGGCGCTGGCGACTGTTCTTATATAAAACTCGATGTTTAGTTCAGCGAGAACCGGGATTAACGAGCGTATATGAAGGATCCTTCCATTTTAATAAAAGGGTATCTTTTAGACACATTTCTATTATCTACTCAGACGGATACATACATGAAAGAATACAGACCAAAGCTTTTATTACTTCATAAAAAGTATCATTATTTCACTAAAAGTACCGTTTATCTTATAAAGTACTACGTAGTTATTATACCAACTTGAGCTCAGACGATAATTTACAAATAAACTATGTACAAATAATCACCACGTTGCACTGGTGATTAATGAATCACCAGTGAAAAGTGGCGATAAAGTTGACGAAACCTGCATTTAAAACTACCAGCAATGAGGAAACAAGTGTTACACTTGATCGGGTTCAGGATTTAAGCTTTGATACTATAGTTTTTTAAATAATGGAAATCCTAATTGAGAACAGAGTTGTTTAAAATGTGTAGCAAAAATGGGTCCTTCCGATTTGACGGTAATAATCAATTGTCAAATAGGCTTCGCAATTTTCATGTGTCGTGTGACGCACTATCGTTCAATCACTGCTGATGCAGAAAGTCAATTACATAATTTACACTTTAGATAAGCTCCACTGGTCGGTACAGACCAGAGATTTTGGCCCTGACTTACGATATTAATCAAGCCTTATTTTTATGGAGACTTTTCTGGAGCAGTTATTGGTTGCCAAGGAATACCCTGCAGGATCTCCTAAATGGTGAATCCAATTAGACAAACTCTGCTTTACCACACATTCTGCTTTGCTATTGCGAATAAGGACCCCATTGGTATCCTCAGCATATGAGAAACTGGGAAGATCTTGGGCATTTCACTGCGCTATTAAAAAAAACCACTTAAACCTTGAGCGAGTTCATTAGAAGTTCAATCATAAACTACGTAGTAATCTCCTAGCTAGGTGCCGCAGTGGAGTATCTTCCTGAACGCCTTCCTGAACTCAGGGTTGAAGATGGTGTAGATGACGGGGTTGAGGAACGAGTTGATGTAGCCCAGCCACGTGGTCAGGATGAACACGGTCACTCCGGGAGAGTATGGTAGGCCGAACTTGGAGCACATTGCGTCGAGGACTGAGCATGTGAAAAATGGTGCCCAGCAGAAGAGGAAAACACCTGGAAGAGACGAAGAACCTCGGGTTAGATTTATTTAAAAGTTGGTAAAGGAAAAACAGAAGGAATGTAGATAAAGAGTACCTAAACAAAATTTGGGAAAGGCCGTGTAGTTCGTATTTAAGTATGTTTTTTCTCAGAAGGTTATATTTACTACAGTTCTGCTATTTATCGTAATTTTCTTGCATCAACCAGCACCGTAAATGTTTTCCGGCCGTTTGATGATAAATCATTTTGAAAACTAAATCCACTCCTTCACATGGATTATATCAAACATTGATCTGACTGGGAGATTGGTCGACAAATTCACTTTATTCTTCATCCTTTTCAATTGAAAGTCTTTTTAGGGTTCCGTAGCCAAATGGCAAAAAACGGAACCCTTATAGTTTCGCCATGTCTGTCTGTCTGTCTGTCTGTCTGTCCGCGGATAATCTCAGTGACCGTTAGCACCAGAAAGCTGAAATGTGGTACCAATATGTATATCAATCATGCCGACAAAGTGCAAAAATAAAAATTTAAAAAAACATTTTTATTAGGGTACCTCCCCCAGACGTAAAGTGGGGAGCGATTTTTTTTTTAATTTTGACCCTGACGTGTGATATATTGTTGGATAGGTATTTAAAAATGAATAGGGGTTTTCTAAAATCATTTTTTGATAATAAACCCCCCCCCCTCTAACTTTTGAACCATAAGTTTAAAAAATATGAAAAAAATCACAGAAGTAGACCTTTATATGAACTTTCTAGGAAAATTATTTTCAACTTGATGAGTTGAATAGTTTTTGAGTTATATAGCACTTTTTAAAAAAAAACGCAAATGATAACTTTGTTTTTCATACAAATACTATGAAAAACAAAGTTATTTTTGCTGACGAAAAATGTTGGTATTTTTAATGGTCTGGGAAGCTACGGAACCCTACAGTGAGCGTGGCCCGACACGCTCTTGGCCGGTTTTTTTGGATTAGTTGGTCCGAGTTATTTTAAATGATGTAAGTATTTCTTCAAAATTAGAGGTTTTAGTTAGCTCCTTAAAAATCAAAATTACTGTTCCCAAACTCACCTAAAACAATAGCAAGTGTCTGCGTCGCCTTCTTCTCCTTCTTGGCGAAAGACTTGGCCCTCAACTTGCCAGCCCGGTTAGCTCTGAAGATGGTGAACCTGGCCGCTGAAGCTGCACTCCTGAACCTCCTTCGAGGAGTCGAGATGAGGGAGCTGGTGCTTATCCTGCTTAGCTTCTTTCTGTAGACGAAGTGGAGAATTTTAGTGGGTGTTCTTTTTCAGGGTAGAGTCATTTTCAGTTTTGAGATTGATCCCCTGTTGTCTATACGAAGGAAAAAGTATTTATACTTAACAACATTTCATGCAAATGTTCATGTACGAACCATTTATAATAAATACGTGTTTTTATGATAAACAGCAAAGACAGTTGTAGGTATGACGTATACATTCCAGCCAATTTGATGAATGTGGAAAATATTCAAAATGGACAAAGCATGAAACATACTCGTAGTTTACATGAAAAAAATGTGAAATAAACGAATGTTACCAAAAAAGCTATTTTGTTCAGTCTGTGTTGCGATTCCCGGCGATGAATGTTTTAAAATGAATATTTTTTTCACCGATTAGCTTTATCCAGTGAACTTTTAATTTCCTGACTACACTTGCAAGTAAAGACCGCCATAAGATTAAATGCCTTAAAGGGCCGCGATTGGAATATGGCCGACAGTTAAAATAGATCTGGTTAAATTACTCAAAAGACCCTTTAAAGGAAATGGGTCACTTCGATACTTATGGTGAATGGATTCGACCCATCGACAACCTCACGGAAATTGGGTCCAAAGATGGCTGCAGTGCAAAATGGTCATAATGACCTTCGTTAAGAAAGCCATTTACTGCAGCTTTTAGGGAGAAAATTATCGGATTACGCGTTGTATTAGTATGTATATGTCACCGTAAAATTGTAAAACCTGTTAGAATGTAATCTATCTAGCGAGATTGTAAACTTTCGAAAAAGGACATGGCTAAATTGAAGTATGGACGACTGCCCCCGCAATGAAAACGCATGTATAAACATGGTACCTAGCAATATATAATGCTAAATAGCTGAAATTAGTATTTTGTAATTTAAAAAGGTTCAGGAACTTTTAATATTTGCACAATCCTAAAAACAAAATCGCGCAACTCCTACGACAAAGGTACAAAAACTTCAAACAATGACATTGCTATAAACTTTTATCGAGGCGTTTTAATGTGTCTGCGACGATTTTTATTGATAATTGTGTTTTTGACTGGCGATTTTGCACTAAGCTACTTGAAGTAAATATCTACATAGGGGTAATTGCAGCAAAAAAAAACTTGATACAACGAACTTTCGGTATATAATTCCCAGCTCTCCAGCAAAAATCAAAATAATATAAGTATTCTGTTGTAAAACCTAAACTACTTATCCAAATGAGTTGAAATAAAGACAGTAGGTATTCACAGACAATGTAAATAATATTATGGTTGAAATGATGAACGTATTTGAAAAAGATCTTAGATTAAAGCTAGAACTACATTAGACCGACGCACACGTGTAACACGCCTGATTTGTACGTGAAATGCCGCCGCAGTCTTTGCGTGGCTACACCACAATTTATGCACCGCATGATTGCAATTCAAGTCCGTGTCGAGAAGCGAGAGATCAGTAGGTAGGCGAGCAAACAATAAGTCCAATAAACAAGCGAGGGTCAATGAAAATTCAAAATAAAAAGCACAACGTACAAACAAACGGCAGAGCGTTCAAACGACGTCTGACGTTTTTTTTTCATAGAGTAGAGATGCAATCTGATTTAAAATGTAACGAAATCGATAAAATAATCGAATGGACTGAAAAAAAAATGAAATTGTTTTTGTCAACCTCGACGGACAGAAAATACATGTTAAGATTGTGCGTCTGAAGTGTTAGTAATATGCATAACCAGATACAATTAATCAATTAAGTAGTTTCAGAAAATAAATCGTTTTGATAACTGTTATTAAATATCGATTGAAGTTCAACTTATTCGATTTGGCATTTTGGTAATGCAATATGTCTCTTCCCTAGCTGTCAGTATTCCTTGACCTTGTCAAGTCAAACCAAAACAAAGCATAAATACAATTAAGAAACTTTTTTATGTTTATTAGTTCACGAAAGTTATAAGAAATTATTAAACACTAAATAATTCATGAATTAATATTTAAATATTACTGGTTAGTGTGAGGTTCCTATTCGTGCTAGTCATGTTGGGGGCAGTCGTTTAGCCATCTCTTTTGTCAATTGAACCTACTGCTTACAATTTGTCGACTGTAGTCTATCGAAGTGAAACCGTAATATTGTGAAATGCCTGCGACGGAAGTATCTCTGCCCCCATAATCGGGACTTGGGGCACCCCGAGGGGCAAGGGGGACCTCCCCTCCCTGCTCCACCTCCACAGCGCGTGAGGTGAGTTCCGTCGCATACATTTTACAATTTTACGGTTTCACTGCGATAGATTACAGTCTAACGAAAAATAATGCGTTAAATTGTAAGCAGTATGTTCAGTTGACAATCTTTCGAGAGTTTACAATCTCGCTAGATAGATTACAATATAACGTGTTTTACAATTTTACGGTAGCAAAAAGGGTGTAAAACACCTCTTCACGAAGCCGAAAAGCACTTGTTCTCCCCATCATTGCGATCATTTTTTTGTTCTACACCATACCTGGGCTGGCAGTCTCGACAGAGATAACGACAAAATCGCTAACTTTCGATCGCTGATTACTAACGAATAAATTCGGTTGCAATAATGATGCTTGGAAGTAATAAAAGTCTCCACATCCTAGATGCCTTTCTTGTAAGAATAATTATTGCAACCCAATTTATTCGTTAGTAATCAGCGATCGAAAGTTAGCGATTTTGTCGTTATCTCTGTCGAGACTGCCAGCCCAGGAAACCTTCTAGTTACGGAGATATGGGGGGTCAAACTTACAACTTTTTGACAAGTTTTTTTAAAATACAAGTTTTTTTTGTAAAACTTTGACTTTTAACTCCTCCACGACCCCCGTCCTATTCAATCCATCCATCAGCACAATGTTTTAAGTGCGTTACATTGAGTTCTACCACAAAACATGATTTATAGCCTCAAAAAAAAAGTTGTTTGCCAGCAATAATTTTTGCGTAAAGTTATTTATTTTGATGTACAGAATGCTTGGTTAACGGCTTTGTGATGAGGTGGTTTACACCCTGTATACATATTGAGAGACATTGCTACTATTACTACTGCTACTATCGAATTCGATACGATCTCTTCTTTACGTGTCAATTTGACCCAAATTTCTAAGAAGTATGAACCCACGTGATCAGCATATTATTGCATAGACATAAATCGCGTTAAATTTCCTGTAGGTGTCCCGATATCCACCGTACTGGTACAGCGGGGCTAGTGTAGATGTCACATGTCTTCGATTTTTTTTTGTTTTAGGGCTATACTACGAAGGAAACAGTGGTGAAGAAATGAAATAGGTACTAGATGACTTAAAATTTTCTCTTGCATTCCCACGTGCTGTTTAATTTCAAATGTTAACGTTTACTTTGAAAGTAAAGAGTAAACCGTTCTAGCGCTAGTAATAAACAGTTTGCAAACACAATCTGTGCTGTAACTGAGTGTAACTTTAAGCTCCTATTTGCAGCTCCACCTTTACCCCGTATATACCTACCCGGGATGCAGTACTGCGTAATTGTTTGACTTTCGCTTCCTGCATGTGAAGCAGCAATTTAGTCATTATACTAGTTTCAGATGTATATTTCAACGTATTCGTTTGTTTTAGCATCCTTTGAGTTGGGGGAAAAGCAGCGCAGTGGTTGAGCGATTGGCTGCTCGGTTCCCCTACTGAATAAATATTTGTATGACCTATACATGGTTGTTCCGGTTATCGCTGTTTTAATATGTAGGTAAGTTTAAATGTTTGTAAATGCAACCATGACGCAGGAGAAATCCATGAAGTGGGGGCAACGTTAAATATCAGAACTAGGATGTAAATAATTCCATTTTAGATGGATCTGTTGGATTGGAAAGACGATCATATTGAAGGACGGGAGTTGTGAGTTTGTTTTTCGGTGACAAGAAAGTACAGTGACGAGTCGGGCATAACTCCTTTTATTTGGGCGATTGTTTTATGTAATTCAATTATATTTTTAGCAGACAGAAGCTAGAAATGACAGAAAGCTGCCTAACTACTTTCCATAATCCCCTCCTTGCCTTTAAAGACACGAAACTGACCTATTCTTTACTGAGAATTACCAAAACAGCCCTTCTAAGCTTATTCTAGTACACAATTCGAGGAAAATCGGATCAAAAGGTGTCAACAAGTCTGGGAAAGCCGTGAAGCCAATTTCGCGAAGTTTTTGACTTAATGACTTGAACGTGACTTTTACCATCGGAAGTTTACCTTTACCTTCAAGTTAAAACTTGAAATTTTGACGGAAATTAGACTTTAACACGGTCTATCAAAGTGAGCATTTGGTAATACACCTTGTTTTGTAGTTTTAATTCATCTTCCGACGATTTCGTGGAAGCAGCTAAGTTTTGGGCTAAATAAAGAACTGCCGTGCAAGAGAAGTGTGGCAGAATAATGAGAGTTATTATCGTGTATGTTGCAACAATGCTTCGATTAGAATCAAATCTTTGGAAAATATTTGGAGTAACCTCAGATCATAGAAACGAGGAGTAACCAACACTGCTTTTAATGAAATAACAAGCTGAACTAGTGGTGAGTTAGACATGACAAAATACCATCGGCGGTTGAAGACGACTGGTCCTTCAGAAACCACAATCGCCGTTGGGTAATCAAAGGCCTTAAAAGAGGTTGATTGATTGATATGGCAGTTGCCTACTTTTTCTTGAAAAATGTTCGATGTATAGTGTATATAAATGAATGACATCGATAAAAACTTTTCTTTAAAAAAATATATAATTATATAACAGACTTCCAAAAAGGTTTTTATTTCAGCCTTTTTAGTTGTGGAAAATATCATACCACAAAAAATCTTGTCGAGTATGAAATGGGACTTTTGTGATGATATTTTGTTTATTTGTCGAAGTGGGAAAGTTACGAGATGGGCTGGAGCCTTTATTTTCTACAGTAACTTAGACTTAGACATAGAAGAAGAAAAAGGTATTGTAGAAAATAACTTATAACTACCCAAGCAATATGCATAAAACGAAGACCGCCGCGCGAGCTTCCTCTACCAAATGGAAGATCACGTAAATCGGATCAGTAAAAAACTGCTGAATTGAGAACCTCGTTATTTTAAAAATTCGGTTAATAAAACGGGGATTGCCCGTTCTTAAACCGCAAAGCATACAAAGGAACGTACACATGTACTGCAAGACCATTTCTTACACTACGCATGACGACAGTATCAAAAAATTGCAAATCTATTTAGTCTGTCAGTTAGATTATTGGAAAATAATGGACTCTTTTTTTTTGTTTTTGTAAATCAATGAATATTGACAAAGATAAAACGCATCAAATCTCGTAAGTCCCCGGCTCGTGACGTCATAACTCGCTAAAAATTATACCTAGACGTGACGTATTGAAAATTTTAAAAGCGTCGTATCTTCGGTCGGCAATTTTGGTATAACAAAATAAAAAATACGGGTCAATATGATATATAATATTCACAATTAGTGTGAATTCGGCCAGAAGGTGCTTAAGCCGTAAATTTTTCAAGTAGCTGTAGGTTATATTGTTTGTTTTGGTTTTAATAAGTTTTTCTCACTTATATTAAAGCTTTTGTTTGCTTTGTTGTTTTGTGTGTTTGTGGTTACACCATAGATTACTATAATACGTCTATACGTGAGGACTTGTAATTGGCTTTCTGGTGACTATGGTTTGTTTCCTTTTTTTTCTGTATTTATTAGCTGTAAGTCTTCCATGTACTAAATAAATAAATAAAAAAAAAAAAATAAAAAAAATAAAAAAATAAATAAATAAATAATGTTGATAATCTAAATGACGAATGATGATCTATAATATCGGGAGCTCAATACAAATAATAACCCGTAATTTAAAATGATATCCCGTAAGTGACATTTTAAGTTTATTTATTATTTTTTTGTCGTCTCCCCTATTGGAATACACTTAAGGATGTTTATATCGAATATCGATATAAACCGTCTCGTTACATAATACCTTGCCATATCCAGGTTATTAAGGACTTACAGATAAGATCTAATATTCTGAATATCTACACAGTATCCTCATCAAAAAGAGATTGTTAAACCTTTACTACCGAACTCGATAGTATTCGATAGCCACTTTATGTTATTGTTATGTGTTTCCCATTCATTTGGGGATGGAAGTAGGTCTATTATTTGGTCTTGAATGCGAGAGAAGTAAGGCGACTTTTGAAGTTATTACGGCCATTAGTCCACGAGAACAATTTTTATTTTGACACCAAGACTAATTTTCGAGACAGTTTGTGGATGGTACAATGAAAATGAGTGATAATAAAATAACAAGTGCGTGAGACGCTTTTTTCTTAACATAACATTGGTTCCAGCTGTTTATACGATGTAAAACGTAAAGCGTGTAATAATACCTACCTTAACGAAGCCGAAAAGCACTTGTTCTAGCCGTCATTACGACTATTTTTATGTTAATTTTCCTGGACACCTAGGTACGTAAGTATTGGAGATCAAAAGTTTCACCTTTTTTTTAGATACACGTTTTCAATGTTATAACTTAACTCTAAATCTCCAAGACCCCCGTACTATTCAATTTATTTACCAGCACAGTATTTGGAGTGCTTTATATCGAGTCCTATCGTAAAACGTGATTTTTCACCCCAAAAAACAAAAAAAACCGTTTCCCAGCAATATTTTTTGCGCAAAATTACATAGTTTAATGTACAGAATGCTTGGTTTTGCTTGGCTTCGAGAAGGGTCATTGACACCTTACATGCAAACAAATAAAGACGTTGATCAGTTGTCTGGTCACCACCCAAAGATAAACATGTTTAAAACAAAATAAGAAAGCTCCTACAGCGACATAGCTACACTACATAATCCGACTTTAAACCTCATTTCAATCTGTAACAACTGTTAGAGCATCTTGTACCATACTGATAAGGAATTTATGAGCCAGGTAGTAGACACGGTGCTAAGTAAATCTACCTAATCTTCATGTATATTCACAGCTGATCCAATATGGCTGTATCGGATCTGCTGTTAAGCCTAACCTGACCCTTCGATAGATATTACGTAGTAAAGATAAGGCTTAACATTCTATAGGAGGGTTTATTAAATATGGAGCTATAATAAGTAATGCGTGTAAGGAACTAGAAACCCGTAAGTGTTTATCTTAAGACTATGCTTAATGCCTATCATATACACTTTATTACCGAGTTTGTAACTTGTAACCTACTTACTTGTTATTTATTTATAAAAAAAAAAAACAATTCCTCGCAAAAGAAATTTCTCTTGTATCGTGGCTGCGTTTACAAAGATTTCAACTGACTCAAGAAGCAGTCAGACCCGGAATAATTACTTGCAGGCTATACAAATATTTGTTCCGAGCGGGAATCAAACCCAAGTGAAGTGGCGCAGCAGCTAATCGCTCAGCCACTTCGTTCGTTACACTTTTGAGTACAGTCATAGACGACAGATCTAAGTGTTCGAAATAGCTACTGACGGGCCGGCACTTAATTTTTTTAAACAGCAATATGAATTAAAGTTTGTTCAAAGAAAGTCGTTAATTCCAGCCTTCAGTAAATAACTAGTGATCAAAAACCGTGCAAAAAACTACAACTAACAGTTATCAAAGGACAATGCTTATGGATATATGGAATCCCGTACCATGCTGCATCAAAATCAAACTAGGTTTTTAAGGGTCTACAGTGTAGGCTCTACACTTATCATATTAACGCCTACAAAAGTTATTTTTGTAAACAAAACCTTACCTCAAAACCATACAAGTAGAAAATGAGCCTTCTGATACTTTGGTTTTGCCGGGTGACTGACGGCGTTATTCGGTTGACCCTATGACTTGACATATTTGCAAAATAAACAGAAATAAGTTTACAAAATACAAACAAATACTTCACAATACAATTATTAATTTATCTCAACTATATGGACGCAGACGTCACATCAAATGTCAATGTCATTTAGGGATGAGATCAGTAAATCAAAATCTTTAGTAAGAAAATCGATTTTGTGTCAATTGGTAATATCAAATCGATTTGGTGTACCGCTTTTACTTAATTGTTAATCTTATTAAACAAAATCAAAGCAAATGTAATAACAAAATAAAAATATGGAAATAATCATTTGTGTTGGAAAACACAGATCCTGACGAAATTGTAACAACCATAAATATGCTACGAACAAACGCGGCTACCGGCTGGGATGGTATCTCCACCCTGTTTTTGAAACGTTACGCCACGTCCCTCGCACCTATACTATGCCACATTTTCAACCTTTGCTTTGACTTAGCCATTTTTCCTACTTCATTCAAAAAGGCAGCCATTCATCCCATTCTCAAGGGCGGCGATGGGTGCCTCGTAAATAACTACCGCCCCATAGCAGTACTTAGTACTTTATCAAAAATACTCGAACGTTTAATGAATAAAAGACTCATTCACTATCTTGAGCATTATAATATTTTGTCAACACAACAATTTGGCTTTCGTAAAAACAAATCCACAAATGACGCAATACACAAATTGATTGATAACATAGTGAAGAATTTAGACAATAATAAAAAAGTATTGACCATTTTCTTAGACCTCACAAAGGCCTTTGATACTGTGCCCATTCCGACCCTTTTACTCAAGCTAGAATGTATAGGTGTAAGGGGCCTACCACTTAATTTATTTAAAAGCTACCTAACAAACCGCTCACAATTTGTGACCATGGATAATTACCTTAGCGATACAGTTGCTATCGAATACGGTGTGCCGCAGGGAAGTATTTTGGGGCCCACTTTGTTCCTTGTATTAATTAACGACCTCTGCAACCTAGATATACAAAATGCCCAAATAGTTTCTTATGCAGATGACACTGCAATAACTTTCACCGCTAACTCATGGTCGGAACTGCAGTCAATTGCACAAAAAGGATTTAACACCACATTAAAATGGCTTTACACACACTCCTTGACCCTGAATACCACTAAAACAAATTTTATTACCTTCTCAATAAATTCAAATTCCCAACCAAATTTCTCTATGTCTATAAAATCTCACTCGAGTAGTTGTATGTCGCACCAGGCTTGCCAGTGCCCATCACTTACTCCAGTAGAACAAATAAAATATCTTGGTATTTTCATTGACCGACACTTAAATTTCAAATCACACATTAACACCCTATCCGGCCGCGTAAGGAAACTTATTTACATATTTAAAACACTGCGACATGTAGCACACGCTTCAGTTATCCGTAGTGTATACTTCGCTCTTTGCCAATCACTAGTGACCTATTGCATTTCCTGCTGGGGCGGAGCTGCAAAGACACTGATGAAGCCTTTAGAAATCGCTCATAGAGCCATACTTAAAGTTGCCACCTTTCGCCCTATCTTATTTCCAACGACCGAACTTTATAAATCCTGGAATGTTTTAAATGTTCGACAACAGTACATTTTACATATAGTCTTACTACAACATTCCAGAACACCTTATAGAGATATCTCTAAACGTCGGAAAGACAGAATCTGCACTATTCCTCCTCCACGTACTTCTTTCGTAAAACGATTCTCTGTGTATCTTGCTCCATCTCTCTATAATAAAATTAATGCAAAATGCCCAATCTATAAACTACCATTCTACAATTGTAAAAAAACTGTACGGAAACTCCTTTTAGACCTCAATTATGATGACACTGAATTATTCCTCACAAAACAATCATGTTAAAACACACATATTCACACTCACATACACACTTACCAGAATGCACCTACACTGACATACACACACATATACACCCACACACTCTAGATAAGTATGTCTTTTATCAACAATAATGAATAATACTTTTTATTTTTTTTTATTAATTTATTTTTTTATTTATTTTAATTTTAATATTGTTTATATTTCTGGTTTGATATTAATTTTGATATTGATTGTATATTTGATTGTGATTATAATTTTAGTTTTAATTTTGGTTGAATTTATTGTGTTTAATCACATATTTTATGTTTTATTTTATGTATTGTTGCTGTAAATTGTTATTTACATAGGTGTTTGAACTGAATCTTATTTAATTTTTCGAAAACTATTGTATAGTAACTACACTTATGTCCAAATGCTGTCTCAAACTTTGAATTTTAAACACAATGTAATATTATATAATAATTCTTCAATTCAGGGGCCCGGCACTGTATCTCCTTAACACAGGCTAATATTAGCCTATCTAGGAGACCAGTACTTCACCCGTCTTTATTGTATATTTGAACCAAACAAATTATATTAATCAATCGATAACATATTTTGTTAACTATGCAATCCCATTTTAAATAAAACTTTTTATTATTTTTTTTTTTTAATTACTATAAAATTTTAATCTTGATGCATGAGACTTTCGGTACCACTTTTGACCATCTCCTTTACATAAATTGTGGAACATTATATTCATTACATCTTCAAAGCAAAAGCTCCTAAGTCATCTCGACAGCTCTCTAATAGACAAGGCCCTACAACATACCAGGCTTGTAAAACACGACCCTCCTCATAATTTAGCTGGACCTAGAATGCCTTTGAGGTAACCTAAAATGCTTGTAGGGTTAAATATTCCTTCAACGTAACCTACCCATTAGGGGTACTATACACATGTTCGGGTCGGCAAGTAGCGGGACTACCGAACGGCAAATCAAATATATACAGGGTGGTTATGTCTGGCCATAGCAAATTCGTATATGGAGGAGTTCATTTGCTAATTATTGAACCCTACTTTCTTTGGCCAAAGTTTTATAGTTTGGGAGATATATCAATTAAACATATATTGTCACTTACGGGAAGATATTGTCACTGCGGGGAGCCTACTGAAAACCAGCGCTGAGTGTACAACCAGCATATGCTGAGTTGGTTACCCTTTCGTTATGGGCATGCTCAGCGCAGTTTAGCTGTTTTAATTAATTGTTAAGCTGTTTGTTGTTATATGTATATGCATGTCCTGCTCTATTATGTTGTGCTGTCCATTAAACAACAAATGTTTTATTCTATTCTTTCTATTCTTAAGTGACAATAAAAGTTCAGTTTTAAACCGTGAAAGCTTAAAACAGCAACATAATATGCTATAAAAAAGTAACCAATAACCAAAAGCAAATGACCTCCTCTATTTGTAAATTTGCTAAGGCGGATCTAGACCCATTTATCCTGTATAATTGAGTGTATGCTTTCGGCAAAATGCCGTATAAACGACATTAAAAACCGACTTCAAAAAGAAAAAGTGAAAAATAACTTTAGCTTCTGAAGTCGGTGACGTTTGTATGATTGATTTAATTTTTTTGTCACCGACTTCAGAAGCTAAAGTTATTTTTCACTTTTTCTTTTTGAAGTCGGTTTTATTTTTTGCAAAAAAGTTTTTATTTTTCACTTTTTAGTGGTTCACATGGAAAGTGCATACCGTTACAATTACAACAAGCCCAAACACGACTAGGATACATTGTCTCATTATGGAGTTCCGTGACTCTTGGCTTCATCATCAGATCTGATGGTAGAATGGTTCTTATCAAACGCAAATGCTTCACTTGTTGTAGAAAATATAAAAATTGCTGTACGTTATCCTATAAAATTTGAAGAGTTCCCTCGATTTCGCCAAGATTCCGTCATCAGATCCCGACTTGGCGACTATGGGACCAACTTGGAAGTATACCCTTTCAAACATAAAAAGAATTTTTCAAATCGGTTTAGGCGTCTTCGAGTAATCGGGTAACATACATAAAAAAAAAAAAAAAAAAAAAAATACATACAGTCGAATAGAGAACCTCCTCCTTTTTGGAAGTCGGTTAAAAAGGCGGCTAAGGTGGTGGTGGTGGGTGGTGTAAAGGTGGCCTATGTAAAGCGTAGAACGGGTTTTATAGCACAGCTTCGAAGAAACCGAAGCCCAACAATAGACTGCGTTCATTTTCTTCATCGTCAAACTCTTGGCAGAATGGTCGTGGTCGTCAGATCAGGGGTGGTGCCAAGCTGCACAATCCTTCGCCATTCACACCATAATGTGGCTTTTTATGCATTCGACTGACTGCGTTAGATTAAGTTTATTAAATGTTCGGGAAAGAGGCGTAATTAAAATTGTGCTTTGCCGACCCGAAGTTGATTCACCAAGTTAAATGCCGAACGGAGTTTGCCGACCGGATTGAAAGAGGATTTAAAGGAGTTGCTTCTCAGTTGTTATTAGACAGACAGGCTTAGAATACTCGTTAACTACCGTCCAGGTAAGGCCAAAACAGGCTATTAGCATTTAAATTCGGTATCAACGGGGTTTACCATAACAATTGGTTAGAAGGTAATTCGGTGCACCGATCGCTGTAATTAAATTGGTCTAGTGATGGGCAGACAAAAATTAGGGGATATTTTTTGGAGGTCAGAGAGTAATAAGCACGTTTTCTAAAGGTTCCGTTAAACCGGGTGGATAAGCTGCGGACACCGGACTTAGACAGATATTTCAGTACATATGATTATCTGGTGTCCAAATTTCGCCCACTCTTCAGTTCAATTGGTTAGACCGCACGTTAAGATTGATAAGTAAGTATAACGATACGTGCGAGAAACGTAATACCTATAAGAACTTTATGAATCAAGTATGAATGACATAAATGTAGTCATAATATAGCAATTTAAAAATTGGAAGAAAAATACAATAAATCTTAACTTAATGGTCTTTGAATATAAAGAAAAAGAAGATTCTCAACAAAACGAGTCTTCAACTGAGCGCTGCAGAAATCTAAAGTTTTATTAATTGGTAACCGCTATTAAGTAAATACTTTGTTCGCTTGCAGTTGCAACCACAGAAGCAATTTGCAAAATAATTATCGGATACGAGCGGAAGCTCGGTAATGTTTCGGATATCCTATAACTTGAGGTTACGGTAGTAACATCACTAGTAATTGAGAAGAGTTAAGCTCGAGTTCGTCATTATTATAAATCTAGCATTTTCCCTAGGATCGACTTTCAATATCGTGTAGCAGCGCGCTACGGCGTAGCAAATTGCTACGTCGTAGCTTGTATTTTGCTACGATTGATTGCTTGGTCTTGGTTATTTTGAACCAACTTTTTGTGAAGAAGATTTCTCGTATCACGGTTCTGAGGAGTTTCTTTACCCGATCTCTTAACACATTGTATTTCTGATCACTTAATTTAAGAAGAACTTAATTAAAGGATGTACAAAAGACCCATCACATTGCCGTCATCATTCCATTTTGTAAATCATGATTATGATGCTGATTTATGGCATAAAAACCGCTATTAACAGTGTAGTAATAGAAGTATTTAATGTAGTTTACATTAAACTTGCCTTTAAACATCCGTTTTGTAACTTTTTCAAATCAATACGATAAGAGATTTTCTGAAGACGTCAGGGTCTTTAAAAGTACATTATGAAACATATGACATCCGGGTATTTATCGCGAATTTACCTTTAATTTTATCCCGACGTTTCGACCGGATTGCACCAGCCGTGGTCGCGGGGAGACTGAAGCATTGGAGGTACCGCGACAGCAAAGTGAAGGCGTTTTTTCAACTACCCTCACTCATCTTCATAAATGTTAATTAGGGCCGGTTCACACTAGGACAGCACACTACACTAACAGTGTCCGTATATTGAGGCGATTTCACTTGACGAGTACACTTAGTGATCACTGGATTCCACGCTGAAGAGAGTTTGAAGCCGTCTTCGCGATTGAAATTAGGGTAAATTAGGGTCTTTAAAAGTAGTATACCAAGTGAGACTCAATGCAATCATTATCTACAAAATATTGACACTTCCAATTCCCATACGCATTGTATTTCACAAAAAGTTAAAATAACACAAATTGGCTATGTATGGGTTCATGAAAGACAAAGTTTCCGTCTTTTTAACGAGATTTGGAATAGGGATGCATCCGATACCGATACCGATATACCGGCTATACTTCAGGTTCGCCGATATATCGGTATCGGCGATATTTTTATGGCAGATTCAACGATACCTTTCAAATTTCGCGCTGTAAAAATTACGTCTTATACCTACCCAAACTTGAAAAAAATGGCGCAGAAGTAATTTAGTTTCCAAATGGGTTCTGTCGCATCCGAGAGACTATTTTCCATCGCAGGTCTTATTCAAACAGACTTGCGAAATCGCCTTTGCCCGCAAAACTTAAGAATACTTTGTTTTTTAAATGAAAATCTTATAAATGTTAATTTTGATTACTAAAACTATTAATTAATTGTGTTTTATTTATTCTACCTTCCTTTTTTAACTAATAAGCGTATCGGTATCGGTATCAGTATCGCCGATATTTTTATAACAGTATCGTATTGGTAAAAAGGCGTATTGAGGCATCCCTAATTTAGAACCAAGTGGGAACGTACAGGGGTTCCTTTATAAGTGGGTTTAACTTTTAAGGGTACAATTTGGCTCAATGCCTGTATCATTTAAAATGTACAATGCAAGGGTAAGTGGCTCTAGGGGATGTTCCGGATTAAGGGTGTAATTTTATGTGTATTATATTTTACTGTTATTACATATGTTTAATATCTAAGACATCCGCAAGAGATCCAAGGTCACCGACGTAGCCCGAAGAATTGCAGAACTTAAGTGGCAGTGGGCAGGTCACATTGCTTGTAGAACGGATGGCCGATATGTGTTGGAAGACCTCCCACTAGGTGGACCAATGACTTGGTGATGGTTTCGGGAATCCGGTGGATGCGAGTCACACGAGACCGGTCAATGTGGCGACACTTGGGGGAGGCCTATGTCCAGCAGTGGACGTCTTTCGGCTGAGATGATGATGATGATGATAGCTAAGTAGTTAGTAGTGGTCTTCAAGTGTTTTGTGTTAAAATAGAACACCACACATAATGATAATTACGAGTTTTATCATATACATATTTATCATCCATCCTCGTAGGTCCAAGGCAAGCGCGACTGTTGAGCATGAGACACTGCGTTTGATCCCCGGGTCGTTTCCTTCAGGAATTTTTCAGAGTCTGGATTAGGGCCCGGTTGATGGGAATAAGCTCGCCCCTAATTACATGGGACTTCAACATAACTGGCAAAATGTGGGTGTACTATTAGGGATTACAGCGATGATATCGACGACCGATATATTGACGACCCGAATGGCGTAGTGGTAGTGACGCTGCCTTACGTTCTTAGGGTCCTGGGTTCGAATCCCGGTAGGAGCAAATGTTTGTGTGATGAGCATGGACATTTGTTTCCGAGTCATGGATGTTTGTATGTATGATAAGTATGTATTTATAAACAAAAAAAAAAGTATACTATGTAGTATATCAACTATCTAGTGTCCACGACACAAGCTTTGCTTAGTAGCGGCACTAGGTGGCGCTGTGTGTTAATGTCCAGCGATATTTATATTTATATGTTATATATAATTATCATAATACTTACTAAACCAAAATAGCAAATTGCATTTTTACTAAACCCAAATTACTCCTAAATGAATGTATAAATACTATTGCAACGTAGGAATTTGAACTCTCGCCAAGTCGAGTTTTGAAGATCCAAAATGGCACTTTCATATTTGCATTCATACTTAGATATCGCCTAGTGTTTGTAAAAACGAGCATAAAGGATCTCAAATACCATTAAACATTATCATCAGCCCAGCCTTTTCCCAACTATGTTGGGGTCGGCTTCCAGTCTTACCGGATGCAGCTGCATTTTAAATGGAGCGACTGCCTATCTGACCACAATCCACTTAGTACTGGGTAATAAGATACACCTCGGTAAGGACAGTTGTCTGACTTTTAGGGCCTCTGACTACCAGTAAGGACTGGCAAAGATCTACATAGTAAATACCATTAAACTCTCATCTTGAATTACATTCAACTGGCATCGTCATGCTCATATGGGGTGGAGGGTTGACATACATAATGGGACGTCATTCATCAACACGACGACGTCAGCCAAGCATAATGGTACGTGGAAATTAAACGAAAAATTACGAGACTTCCGGTACGATCGGCAAAAAAGAACTCTGAGATAAAGGGAGTAAAACACCTCTACACGAAGCCGAAAACAACTTGTTCTCCTCGTCATTGCGATCATTTTTTTGTTCTACACCATACCTGGGAACCTTCTAGTTACGGAGATATTGGGGGTAAAAGTTCCAACTTTTTGACAAGTTTTTTTAAATACAAGTTTTTATTGTAAGATATTTACTTTAAATACCTCCACGACCCCCGTCCACGAGTACCATCCATCAGCACAATGTTTTGAGTGCGTTACATTGAGTTATAACACAAAACGTGATTTTCACCCCAAAAAAAAAAGTTGTTTCCCAGCAATAATTTTTGCGTAAACTTACTTAGTTTGATGTACAAAATGCTTGGTTGACGGCCGAAAAAATAATCATTTTTATCTGTATCTGTAAATTTTTGTTTGGTTTTTCCGTCGGGTATTTTTAGTAGCATCCAGAGGCTGGATTCATGCCCGGATGATGGTAATGCAGTAATAGTTTTAATGTCCTTTTTACATAGGACTTAAACATAACTGCCATTTGTGGGTGTACTATTGGTAAACCTCTGCCTGTAATCTTCAGGGATTACCGGCGTGATGTTATCATCATCATCATTTCAGCCGAAAGTCGTCCACTGCTGGACATAGGCCTCCCCCAAGTGTCGCCACATTGACCGGTCCCTTGCGACTTGCATCCAACGGATGAGAGTGATGTTATGGTATCTTAGTATTACGCCGAAAATCAACATAGGGTTACGTAGAAGTATCCTAAATTCAATTTTCTGGTGTCTGTAATACAACGATTTTCAATCATTAGTACATGCACCAAAATTACACTTTTGTCTGAATGTTCATTTTAATATGAAAATTGTTTTTGTGTACTTACCTTAAATGCGTTTTTTTTCTGAAATAAAGAGCTTTGAAGATTTTTGCATGAAGAAAGGCTTAACTTCCGCCTTTTTTTTCAGAGTTGCAGCCACGCTTAGTATCTACAATAACCGATCTAAATTCGAAAATTATTATATTGAAACCCCTTAATTTATTACAATAAATGCAATTTGCCTGTCATTTTAAAGTTCCATATAGAGGGTGAACCATTAGCATCAACCGGGCATAATTCCTGACTCCAAACTGTTACTGAGGAATTCTAACTAAACAAAACAATTTTTTATATAGTCTACAAAACATTAAAAGTTGCTACAAGTTTTATACTTAAGTTACTTTTTGTAAGAAAATATAGTATACATTTTTATAAATTAAAAACCTAAAGTATAACTAACTTCAAAATAAACTAACTACTTTTTAAGTAAAGTAACTTTATTTCTGACTGTACCATTGATCATTGCCACACCACTGTGCCTCATTCTCATCTTTTTAAGGTTATATTCTTTGTTTGTTTTTAATTAACTGGTCTGTCAAATATTGTTACCCAGCTTCAACAACCCCGCTCTTGGGGAAGTTTTAATAAATCACCCTTTAGTTGCCTGCTTGGTTTGTTTCGTAAAAATAGCACAGCTTTTTATGGCCTTGGCATAGTTATTTTGGGTTACTTGAGGTCGTCAAAAAACTGTAATAATAATAATTGTTTATCTTTTGGTTTGTTTTTGTCAAAGTTCCAGTGAATCGTTTTCTTCTAGGCAAGCGTACATCACCCTAGGCCGTGTCATCGCTTCACATAAGGCGAGCCAGGGGGGTGAAACTTCCATACATTGGCTTCAAACAAAATTTTCATAGATAGTGCTGCCATCTGTGTGTTTAAGGACACAAACTTTTCAACTGTTTGACAGCTTACAACTGTCATAAAGAGAACAGCTATTTTGGACAACTTGTTAGTGAGGTAGATAGCCTAGCGGTGACAGCGGTTGCCTTCTGAATAATAGTTCCTTAGTTCGAATCCTTTGTCAATAATTACTTTTTGCATTTATTTGGTTGAACAGAAACTAACAGCGCCATCTAACAGTTGAGGTACACAGTTTTAAAAACGTAAACCAGAGTTGCGCATCTATCTTGTATTATATAGTGTATTATCTATGAGGCGAGCTACGGCCAAAGGCAATCCTATTTAGCATAACATACAAAAAACGATTACATTGTTTTGTTTGTAATTCTTTTGATTGTTTCGGGCGCCCGGCACCTTTTATTAATAAAAATATGGCAGGGACTGACGATTGAAGTGAAATCTCGTAACCGATCCGCTACGGCGTAGCTGATCGGTGCTACGAAGTGCGACAGTGCTACGAAGCGTTAGGTGACGGTCACGCGAATACCATGATTTTTGGTCACTCAAAAAGTGCTTAACGCGCCTAAAGAAGTTTTCCCCGGTAGTCGGACAACACAGATTATAAAAACGTTCATAGTTTTATGTACGTTGAAAAAACTGTGTGCCTCATTAGTAAGTGCTTTTGATGAGCTTGGGTTCAAAGCCCAGGCCGGACAAGGTGTTATTGAGTTTATCCGTCGCGAATTATACGAATAGAAGCCCGGAATCAGTATTTCGAAATCGAACCCGCGACACCCAACGCAGCCGCTAATCGCTCAAGCACTGCGCCAACTGTTCAGATACACCCTTCTGACCTACCATTTAGGAATTACAGGCGTCAATTCATGTAAAAAATTGTTCAGAAACGTCCACACACAGTTATTAGTTATGTAGGCTTTAGCTTTACAAACATTTGCTGATCATATATCACGTTTGTGATGTCTGTCCTGGCGGGGCTATTTCCAGGGCCTGTCTGATGATATCGCGGCTTATAAATGCGAGGTCTGGCTATTTGCAGATTTTTTTCAAAGATAATTGAATGTGTCAGCTTAGAGAAGAAGGGTGTTTAGTTTGTAGGTAAATATTAAACTGCTTTAATAGTAATACACGTATAAATCTTTGATTTGTAGTTAACATTGAGGATTTATAGCATCTTTTCATCAGCTTATAATATTCCCACTGATGGGACACAGGCCTCCTCTCTAAGAGATGGGAATAGACTGTAATTCACCACTCGAGCCCAAAAGTGAATTTAGTGGATGTCCATTTTTTTTCGTTTTCGAGTCTCTTTCAAGTTTTCTAAACATAAATTTTATTCTATACCAATTTTAAACTCAATTTGATATTTTTGTGAAAAACCTCTGTTACGGATAGTATTACACAATGTAATTCACTCAAAACATTGTGTATGTTGCGTATTTAGTTATCTGTGGTTTGCACCACTTGTCTTGTCTTTGTCTGTCTACGTCCGCCCATCTTCAATGGCAAATAAATACACGAATCATACTGAAGCAGCGGTCGTATTATTTTCATATAGAAAACCTGTCCACGCATCATAACAGTGCGTGCTTCTTTACCGTCAAAATTTCCGTAATTAGGTGACGAAATACAGCCTGGGATTACATAAACCAGACATTGTCACGTCAAAACACAGACAGAAATCCCTCTGACATATAAATAAACAATATCCTTCTCAAATCTCTGGAGCCTCACAACCACGTACATTACGCTTCATCCAAATAAGGATTTATCATTATTACATCCCATCTTATTCTCATTATGCTTTACGTCAGCTGTGTGCCCTGGTTCAGATCTAAGACCATTTACTTCATTTTTACACGGACTGGTGTTTTTGATAGCTAACAGGTCTGAAATTTTAGGCAAAAGTTAAACTGTCAAAAGATATATACGGATATCTTCCATGATTGGTTTTTGGTATTAGGTTTTCCTGTCGAGTTCTAGTAGTGCGCGTAGCATAAGACTGGTGAAATGTGGATGTGCGATTAGATAGACCTCTGCTGAACCCTTCTGGGATTACAGGATGCTGTGATGTTATGTTATGATATGTTTCGAAAGAGACATCAAAGTCCTCATCAGGGTTCATTACTATCAAAGACTGCAGAAGTATTCCGTATATGAAAACAAAGTAATTTATTTTTATAGTTAACGATAATCCTGAGACAAATGAAACTTCATCACTATTTTGCAGTTATTCTAGGCATTTATTCTAGTATACGAACGTGAAAGACTTCTTCTTATAGTCATGGAATTTTACGAGCGCACGTAAGCACGTCGATCACTGTAATGTAAACCTTATGTATGTTAATTATTGTCAAATATCGCACTCTCAAACTTTTCAACCAGCCATGGGCGGCATAAAATATCTGACACCAGGTTAGACACTAACCACACGATAAAGAAAGAAAGAGCCTTTATAAAAAGTATATATGTAGTATAACAACTATCTGGTGTCCACGACACAAGCCTCGTTGGTTAGTGTGGCACTAGATGGCGGTGTGTAATGTCCAGCGATATTTATTTTAAATTCAGCCGAAAGACATTCACTGCTGACGTCCTGTCGGGACACGACTTCCAATATTTTCTTCAGATTGAAAGTAACCTTTAAGTCGATTATCCAGTGCTACATAATGACGACCACGGTCAAGTTTGCGAATATTTGGCTGGATGATTAATTGGTTCACACGTACTCACGTGCGTAGCTCGAACATCTCCAGATACAGATAGCAAGCTAAATAAACGTGCGTATCTTAGCCATGGGCTGCTGTGTAGCAGCGTCATAAGGAGAGAGAATATCTACCGACGAGCTTCTATGAAAGAGCTGTTTATGTATGCAATTAATGTAAAAAACATGTAAGTAATTCACCTCGTTTCGTAGCACGCCAGTGTCGGAAAATTTTGCTTTAAAAAAGCTCTTTCTATCCGGTTAAGGCTTCGTTTTCACCAGGGATAGGCAGCGAGAGATGTACACCAACCACATAGTTAGCTTGGCTCAAAATGTGAAAAAGATTTAAGCTTTACTATTTGTAAGTTCCACACAGTTTTACCAATCCCTCGCTACGCTTCCTCGCTTATCTGTGTTAAAAGTTGTGTTGTTTGCCCACGTCTGAGATATGCACGTGAATAAGTTCCGTTTTGTATGAAAGTCGACTCTCAAATACTACAAAAAGATTTACTTACTTTAACTCAGGTTTAGGCTTAGGCACCTCAGTGCCATTTTCTGTCTTCTTCTCCTCCTTAGCAGTGGGGGAGGCAGGTGGTGTGTGCTCCTTATCAGCCTCCATGTTGGAGGGCGCGTACCCCGAGTCGTTGTTCGTGTTGGGATCCATCATCGGGATTGGGGAGGCTAGGTTCGCCATTATGCTGTGGAAGAGCAAGAAGGGAAGAGCAAGAAAACCGCTAACACACTCCGTGTTAGCGGTTTTCGAAATTATCATCATCTGTCAAGACTTTATTCTACCTATGTTGGGTCGGTTTTCAGTCTAATCAGATGCAGCTGAATTTTATATGGAACCTATCTATCTCTTGGTTAAACTGGAGTTCTACTCTCTAAGCACGAAATCCGTAGTTTCGGTCGAAGTTACGGTCGTTTCCTACTTCGTATCAGTTACGGACATAAAAGACCAAACTATAAATAAAAATGACAGCAAGATTGATCATCTGTCCTAACTCCCAATGTGTTTTCAAAACTCATGAATTCGAAAATATTGGGGAGTAGGTTCATTTCAAAGTATAAGCTACTTTTGAACGGACCCCGTATCTTCGTTGAAGGATAGAGCACTCTCTAAATCCTTCAACTAAATTGTATCCTAAATATACATAAATTATATTCCTATAACTAAATTATATAATTTAATTTGCTCGAACACTAAGCCTCATCAGTCTTGGCAAACCCGCTCAATTCTTGTGTCAGTAACAATCGAAATAAGCTTGCTTACAGAGCACGTACTGTATTTATGAGAAAAGTTTGGAATTATTGCAAAAGAAGGTACCGCCGATTTAGAAGAAATTCAGATGGGTGATTGGGTGAATGGGTTCTAAATGTTGTACTTGGACTGAGTTTAAAACGCTGATTTAGGTCTACCCTAAGCTTCTTAGAAGACTGATCGTTGGAAGATAGTAGGATTATCGTTTTAGTGCAGTTTTAAGGTCTATAACTCTCTTAGACTAATCGCTGAATTACTGGTCTACAGTTGCAGCATAACGTTCCAGCTGTTGGGTCACCGGCTTCTTTTTTTTGAGAGTTAGTGTAGGCTGTCATAATTTAAAATTTTTGGACTAAATCCCAGTATCACACTCGAAAAATGTATGAATATTCTAAAGGTTTAGACCAAATTAGTAGGTAAGGAGTTAGGTATTGGTTGTTAATTTACTCCACGTTTACTAATGGCGCTCGGATCGATCTTTAAGTTAAGCCATTCATGC
Organism: Xestia ashworthii; assembly: GCA_950022955.1. Taxonomy (NCBI): domain Eukaryota; kingdom Metazoa; phylum Arthropoda; class Insecta; order Lepidoptera; family Noctuidae; genus Xestia; species Xestia ashworthii. The sequence goes on from OX465561.1 coordinate 22,151,293, forward strand.
TTGGTATGTGTGATTATCCAATACATACCGAGTTTCCTCCGTGCCTCGGAAAAAACGTTAAGCAGTTGGTTCCGGCTGTCATTTGTAGATCTTTGACAGTCGTTGCAGGTAGTCTTATCAAGGGGTATCGTAATATCCTGTTTATCTATTCCAATATGTAAATCTGTACTTTGGAATTTCAATTATATGCAATTTTTGCATTTTATTGCCGGTTGGTTGGTTGTGGAGGTCAGATAGTCAGTCGCTCCATGTAAAATACTGGTAATCAGCTTCATCCGGTTAAACTGGAAGCCGACCCCTACATAGTTAAGAAAAGGCTAGGCGATGATGATGTTCATAAATAAGAGATAAGTCGTATTAAGGAGGCTGAGTACATATACATTGAGATATGTATACGTAATTATGAAAAGAAACGGTCCATTCATAGCCCTCACAATAAGGAAACTCGGTCAGAAGTCCAGTAAACACTAATCTAGTCCAGAGCGAACAAGATGGCGTCTACAAATCAAGTTAAACAAACTGGTTCAGACTAGATTTACTATCAACAGGAGTGTTGAATAATAGGGTTGTTTGTTTGCCCTCCTGCGGTGGGGAGGTGTAATGTTTTTCTGCGTGTATTTCTTGGTGGTACTGTTTAAACATGGGTTTTTGAATTATTTTATTTTTTTCTGAGATTTTTTTTTCAGAGATGATTTATTTTCGTTTCGGCCTTTTTCCAGTTGTAATGCATTTATTTAAACTTTGCCCAAAAAAAGGTGAACTTTATGTCTTAGTCACATTATGGATATACTGGAGAGGTAAAAAGAAAGGATTTTTTGAAATCAAAGAAAGTGTAATTATTTGCATTTCCATTTATATCCTTAGACAGATTTTTACAACCTCAGGTAATGTTGGACATAAACATTTTGACCATCAAGCTGACCCTAAAATCAAATCTGTTTACCCCACCACATGACCTTTCAGAGATCACAAACACAAGGTCAAAAGTATCTTAGAAATCAATAAAGACATTCCCAGACTATTGACATCATAACAACTAAATAAAGCTAGATTTATCTCAAAGTTTTTTTTTTTTTTTTTTTTTTTATTTATTTACCGTTTAAAACAAAAAAATACATTTATTAAGGCAGAATAGCACTTTAAAACCACTAAGGTTTGTACTTAATGCTACTTGTAATTCTACATCGTAGTAAAAAAAAAACAAAAAACCAAGTTATACAATAAAAACATCATATTAATATTACATAGTTCGAAATTTGGTAACTTCATTTCTGTTGGTATACAGTTCACATTGAGCATTCAATGTGTTGTAGGTAATGGGACTTAAGTTTTAATTTAATATTTCTTGGCGTAATGTTACTGCGCAAATCGGAAGGTAGGTTGTTAATTAACCGAGGAACAAGGTAAGAAGATGTCCGCTCACCGTACGTGTTGCTTTAGTACACCTGTTACTTTACAAAATTGAACTTTTCAAGTAAAATGGCATTCAATATGGCGATAATTTTTCGAAACCAACGAACCGCCCGTGAGTGGTGCACTCAGTTTAACCCATTTCAAATCTTTTGAAGTATTTCAGATTTTCTAAGAGAATTGTGATGAAAGAAATCTCGTGAGTGCAGGTTAATTTGAGGTTCTTGATAGCAGGTTATTGAGTTGTTAAAGGGTAAGCCGGGTTAATAAAATAAATGTTGGAGATATTGAGAAAGGTAATTTGAAGAAAAGTTCAAGTTTTGATATCGTTACTTTTAAAAGCAATGCAATTTTATGTGCCAATTTTTGTAGTAAAAGTAAGTAAGATTGAATTACGAAAAAAAAAAAGATTTTTTGAGACGATCTCTTGGATTTAATACGACAAGCCTTCTTCAGCCTATTATTTTAGACATAATAATTTGAGACTGCCTCGTTGCTCGACTGCTGAGCACGCAATTGATGCTTGTAGCTTGATTGCAATAGGCTCATCCCCTGTTACATAGGACTTCATTAACTGTATCGAAGTAGACACAATAGCTAAATAATCGCGGCAGACCGATTCGGTCAGGGTCCACAGATGAGCAAATAATATATGTATGATTTTCGATAGAACCCATTTATGGAATAGTAAGGACAGGAACCACGGCTATGGGAGGAAATTAAAAACGAAATGAATATAGTAGTTAAGTAAATATAAAAACGTTTTATTATGTGAATAAAGTTGGTATGTACATTAACTAAACGATTGTTTAGAAATTAGCCCTTAATTTTTATAAAAAATGTGTTGTGCTTGATAAGACATTTTGATGTGTGTTTGTGGACTTGTTTGTATTGCTTCTTGATTTATAGCTAGCACCGCGCGACCTACCCGCTAACTCCCTGAACACTACAGCGCCGCCGCGCTGAAAAATGAGGCCTTATGGATTCAGAATTCCCCACAAAATATACAAAAACTAAGTAAGTATAACACTGTTTTAGGCTTTCACGGTTTAAAACTAAACTTATATTGTCACTTGCGGGATGACGCTTATGGCGCTTGCAACAGCGTCGAAATATCGGGAGCTCAAAACAATAAATAATCACGGAAGATATCCCGTAAGTGACAATATAAGTTTAAGTAAGTATAGTAAACCGACTACACTCATGATACTCACAGGCCAGTCTCCTCCACCACAGCAGCCAGCATGAACCTGGCAGACCTGGAGTTGACCAGCTCCTCAGCATACGCTCCCATCTCCGTCCTCCCGAAGCTGTAAGAACTGTACCTTAAAGTTTCAGTCTAACACGAATAACAACTACATCTCATACCGTGAAAATATTGGCTAATCGGCAAGGTGGCCGGCATTTTAAAACCGACATACTCGCGAATCTTGCTCCAATCACAAATGTACAATGTCATCATGGCGACATTGACGCCTGTTGCCGTCTTTATAGAGATATAGCAACCAATCGTATAGCTATCAGTGGCGAAGGGTCTATACAACTCGATACCTACCAGCTTCTCTTTGAAAAATGGTTCTGTCAGTATTCTATATGTCACCGTAAAATTGTCAAAGACGTTAGATTGTAAAATAACTAGAGAGATTGTAAACTCTCGAAATATTGTCAAACGAACATTACTCCTTACAATATTACGCATTAATTTTCAGTAGATTGTAATCTATCGAAGTGATACCGTAATATAGTGAAATGCATGTGATGGAAGTCAACTCGCACGGTGTGGAGGAGAGGGCTACTACTCTCATGAAAAGATAATGTACCACCTGAGAAATACCGATTAAAATAACCTGACTTCAAAACACTTTATATTCCCCTAAAAAGCGTAGTCGACGGAGCCCTGCTACGCGGGGCCCCTATTTCTGAGTGCAGGGTTTAAAGGAACCTAACTAACCTAACGTCGCCCACGTTAGGTTAGTTTGTTGCCCCAAGTCCCGATTATGGGGGCAGAGATACTTCCGTAGCATGCATTTCACAATATTCCGTTTTCTCTACGATAGATTACAATCTACAGAAAAATAATGCGTTACATTGCACGCAGTATGTTCAGTTGACAATATTTCGAGAGTTTACAACCTCGCTAGAGAGATTACAATCTAACGTGTTTGATAATTTTACGGTGACATATACAAATAATATTAACATTTGCATCACAAATTTCTTGTGTGGCTCGAAAAGCACGTTAAGCATTTGGTCCCGGCTGTCATTTGTAGATTTTTGACAGTCGTTACAGGTAGTCAGTGGCCCAAAAAGTCTGACAACCAGTCTTACTAAGTAATATCGTGTTAAATTACCCAAGTACTAACTGGGTTGTGGGCGTCAGATAGGCAGCCGCTCCATGTAAAATACTAGTATTCACCTGTATCCGGTTAGACTGGAAGCCGACCCCAGCATAGTTGGGAAAAGGCTGGGCAGATGATGATGATGATGATTAAATTTACATTTGCTTCTTAAAAATGTACCCTTCGCTACTATAGCTGCAGTTAGTCACAGCAATTAGGCCGTATTGATGCCACTGTGGTTGAAATCGCCTTTGGAATTGTACTTTAGGGACTTCAGGCACTACACGGCCACAACTTTTGGCGGCACAAGATTCCAATAACAAGATCGTTTGGTCGCAGTACTGGGTCAGGACTAGTTTTTTTCAAGATCGCCGCCGGTCATGCGAAAAGTCATGTTCGTAGCTGCGTAGTGCCTGAGATTCCGTAAACACATAATAGTGACGTTACAGTAGCGGTATTATGAAACAATATTAAGCGGTTAACATTTTCGTGAGTTGATGGTAGAGGGGCGCACTGCATAGGGCCGGCAGTCTCGACATAGATAACGACAAAAACGCAAACTTTCGATCGCTAGTTACATTATTACAAATTCGGTTGCAATAACGATGCTTGCGAGAAATCCATCTTTGTTGTAGAGACTTGCGTTTAAATATCGACACTCGCAGAATACGAGTACATTCCTGTAGAAGTTCCAAAGTATTCAGGAGTTCAGAACATAGAAAAGAGTGCGTGAAATGTTTATAGTTATGTTTACTTCGGCAAGTTTTGGAAAGAAACAAGTAGTTAAGAAATTGATGTTCGAGTTCTTTTCAAATGCTTACTTCTTTGCTATTGAATGTAATATGTTTATAAGTTTCGGAAGTCGTTTGAGAGCATACTAAATATTGGTCTTTTGGCTCTAGATTTTGATCAAAGCAAAAATATTCTTTCTTAAGCGATGAAAGAGTAGAATATATTACTAAAGTGCTTGCCGTATTTCTCTGTTCCGTGACTCAAAAGATGATATTTATATTCCCTAAACTTCCATTCCATCCTCTAATTGTTCACCATCATCAGCATCATTCTATCAAAAGACGTTTACTGCTGGACATAGATCTCACCCAAACATCGTCACAACGACCAGTTGCTTCCCGTATCTAGTAATGTCTTCTGGCAAAAACAGACAGGTCCTATCGGATTTTGATTGCTTATGTCAATGAGTTTTCCACTAGGCGGCTACTTCAAATATCATTCATAATAGGTTGGAATAAAGAATATTTTACATCGTTCGTATCGTAAAATATTTTCTCATCGACTTACTTTTCTTCCTCCTCATCCTCATTACTCCCTGAAGCAGTATTGGTTGCCGCGTCATTCACCAACCCTTCCAGCCGCTGCGTCTGTGCTACATTCTCTATAACTACTGCAGCCGTACCGCTGGATACAGCGGAACTAAGCGCTGCTGATGTCTTCTTTGCTATCCGCTGCTTTTGCGCTCTTTTTCGTATTGCCTGTCGAGAGAAATATTATTTTGTTTATAATACTGTGAAATATGGCAGAAAGGAACGTTTGTAAATTGAATTTGAGATATCCTTGACTTTGAGCGTCATGGTGACCAATTCCCATTATAAAGGGTTTAAAACACCTCTTCACGAAGCCGAAAGGCACTTGTTCTCCCCATCATTGCGATCATTTTTTTGTTCCACACCATACCTAGGAACCTTCTAGTTACGGAGATATGGGGGGTCAAAATTACTACTTTTTGATAAGTTTTTTTTGTAAGATTTTGACTTTTAACACCTCCACGACCCTCTTACTATTCAACCCATTCATCAGCACAATGTTTTAAGTGCGTTAAATTGAGTTCTACCACAAAACAAGATTTATAACCTCAAAAAAAAAGTTGTTTCCCAGCAATAATTTTTGCGTAAAGTGATGTTTAGTTTGATGTACAGAATGCTTGGTTAACGGTTTTGTGATGAGGTGGTTTACACCGTGTATACACCGTGTTTCTGGACGATATCCATAAACTTCAATCGGTCACTGTACTCAACATTATGAACAACTTTTACTACGGGACCAAACCCTGAATAGCGAAAAATAAATCAGCAGTTCCATACTTTTTGTCGAGCTAATGCGAATATACTACAGTATGTTCGGATTAACTCGAAATGTGCTATTCCCTACAGGGAATAACAGATTTTGTTCGCAATTCAGGGTTTGGTCCCGCGGTAAAAGTTGCTTATAATGATGAGTACAATGATGGGTCGAAGTTTATGGATATCGTCTGGAAACACGGTGTATAATATGATCAGAGGTATATCCTCTGTTCAATATTGCTCAGACTATGTGATTACTATTCCAGATATACATAATATACCTGTTCTGCAATATGCAATTTAACTCAATTCCATCCTGAATTCATTAGCTACTACGAACCACCATGTGAAGATCATCGCTCCCGGCTAAGTGAGCCTGAGGGTGACCTACCCTACGTACGCCGATCACTCTAACATAATCATTTCAAAACAAACTACATATTCAATTCGAAAGCCGACCTAAGAAAACATTGAATACAAAATACTCATTGTGAAAATATTTTTCGTTCAAGAACTGACAGAGAAAATAAAGAAAAACATTACTGCCAAGTATCGTTCACTTGTCGACAGGTAAAGTTATTTTAATGCTTAAAAAAATACGGTTTTGTAACGTTGTGTTATTACAAACATAGATATTTAAAGCTAAGTGATTACTTTCTATACGTACTGCTTTTTTTTTGAAGAGAAAACTTCTGTAGGCGCGTTGAGCACTTTTTGGGTGAACAAAAATCATGGAACTCGCGTAACCGTCACATATCGCTTCGTAGCACTCGTAGCTGATCCGCTACGGCGTAGCACCACATAGGCGCGCACGGGGCACAACCCGTAGCAGATATAGATTACTTAGTTTTCACCTATCGGCAGTCCCAAAAGACGCACGATTTTTTTTCATAAGCACACAGGCACCGGCTACTTTTATATAATATCATCATCATAATTTACATACGTAAATTTTATGTCATTTGATTAGATAGAAAATCACAATAGCCTATCCCTTTTGTTAGTCATTACCTATGCTAGTGAATAACATTTTGAAACTAGCATACTAAGTAGTTCTTACTTTTAGTCACAGAGCGCGGAATCCCCGTGTCTAGAAATGGATAACTAATAAAATTCGTGACGTCGAAAGTGCGTCGAACGTGCTACTTCTGTCACGGACCACCTTCAATCGATCGATCAACTCAGCATATGGCTGTCCATTGTTAGAAATTGGCCTCAAGCTAGGTCACAATACGATCCTCTGCATTTCCATCCAGTCTGACCCAGTCACCGTATGACCGCCGCTTTGCTGCCACATTCGTCATTATTTTGTGGTCAAATATAAAAGATGGACTGTGTGAAGACACTTCCTTTCTTGCCATGTCATCCCATGGCAAGAAAGAAAAAACCGGCCAAGAGCGTGTCGGGCCACGCTCAGTGTAGGGTTCCGTAGTTTCCCGTCCGTCACAATAAGTGTTCAATCCAATCCGATTTTAATAATTCTTTTTTTGTTTGAAAAAAGATACGTTCAGGATAATAAAATATGTAAACGAAGTTAGTAAAAATGCTTGCATATACGATTATACTACAAACTTAGTCCAGAGATTACTTTGTAAAACTTTTTGTCTTTTTTGTACAAAAACTTGTTTCCATCCAAGTTCAAAATAATTTTCCTAGAAAGTCCTTATAAAGTTCTACTTTTCAGATTTTTTTCATATTTTCTAAACTTATGGTTCAAAAGTTAGAGGGGGGGGGCGGGGCATTGTTTTTTACTTTTGGAGCGATTATTTCCGAAATTATTGACATTATCAAAAAATGGTTTGAGTAAACCCCTATTCATTTTTAAATACCTTTCCAACAATATATCACAAGTTAGGGTTGAAATTAAAAAAAAATCACTTCCCACTTTAAATATGTAAAGTGGGAAGTGATATTTTTTTTACCCTAATAAACATTTTTTTCAATTTTTATTTTACCACTTTGTCGGCGTGATTGATACACATATTGGTACCCAGCTTTCTAGTGCTAACGGTCACAGGGATTAAGCGAAGACGGACGGACAGACAGACATGGCGAAACTATAAGGGTTCCTAGTTGACGACGGAACCCTAAAAAAGGTGTTTGATGCGGTGAAGAGTTATGGAGAAGTATAGAAGAAGAAGAAGGCATGCTGCGCCGACCCCAGATAAACTAGGATAAGGGCAAGAGAATAATTGTTTGTAGTCAGATAGGCAGTCGCTCCATGTAAAATTCTGGCAAATCGAGTAAAGGAGCGCGAGTAGACGGTGACTCGCTTGGTTAAATGGTTTTGGTAAAATGTTGACAGAAAGTCGCCCACCTTGATACGAGTTGCCATGCATGGCTGACCTGGAAGGTTTTGAATAGACTGCGGACACAGGTTGGCCGAAGCAAGGATAACCTGTCCAGGTGGAGTTTCATATATGACTCTGCCCTGGAGTGTGGATGTGGTGTTGCCCCACAAACAATGGCACATTTGATATCGTGTCCTGCCCGTCCTGTTGTTTGCACATCACAGGAGCTGATGGACGCTACTGAAAGTGCCAAACTCTTCGCCAAAGAACAGGGGCGATGGGCCATGCAAATTATTGTTGACTTGTTTTTGCGTATGAAAAATATGTCTGAAAAGTATAGAGTTTAAATGACTCAATTTAAATTGTCATCGACACGCTAAAAAGAAGAAGAATTCAGATAATGCCGCCTCTGGCAGTAGCTACTAAGGTGTCTTCGTGATCTGTGGTTTTACTGCTGCGCAGTACGAAGGTACCAGATTTATTTATTTTGTATGTTAACTTAGCTGTCGAGTTTCGTCCCCATGTCAAAGGGATCGTCTATTTGTTTTTGTAGCTACCGAAAGAAAGTAAGACTATGTAAAAAGTATAGGTATAGTAATGTTGCCCTGATATGTATTTTCTTGATACATATGAAAATGTAACATCTCACACACTCCGTAACTAGCTAGTTCATGCCTAGTTTAATAAAATAAACATTCTGATTCTGACTTAGTGATTATAAGCTTTGTTTTTGTATAAAACATATTTGTACGCTATATTATGGCAGGATACGCTGGAACCAATATTGTAACATCTATTTTGTACCATATTCTAACAAAAACAACATTTTTGATTTGATTTAGTAAGTAACAACGTACGTCTACGTTATAGTGGTTTCACTAGGGTAACTCATTGCATGTTTGGTTGGAATGCATTTGTTGATTGACTTCGACACAGAAGGGTGTTAGTGGTCACGCTTTACGTGCAAAGAAAGTTTCTGTTCAGCACTATGAAAACTCACTTAATGACCACAACGTCAAATCAAGTTATCTAGTAAAGTATAAGAGATTGAGAGGCCTGTGTCCAGCATTGAGATATGAGATAAACAGTTGAATATTATTAACCTAATTACTGTCTCGTTGGTCTAGTGGTCGCACGCACGACTACTGACTGAGCAAGAGGTCCTGTGTTCGAGTCCCGGGTCTGGCAATTTGTTAGTGGGTTCTTCCATCAGGACTTTTTCAGTAGCAGTTTGGATTTGCGACCGGTTGATGGCAAATAGACTCGCCATCTAATAGGGGGACTTAAACATAACTGGCAAAATGTGGGTGGATTACATGCGTTATGTTATGTTATGTAGTTTAGCTATTTGAAACTTATTTGACACTTACCTTGAAAATACTATAGTACAAAAACATCATAATAATGCAGGGTATGTAGAATGATCCCAGCGACGAGTATATAACATAGTCCTTGTTATTAAACAGGCAGTCGCCAGGCCTCCTGTCCAGAGTGTTGTTCAGGCCGAGGACTATGGGGGAGCCGATGGCGCCGGAGACCAGCCACGCTACGCCAATCATCGACCACACGCGAGCGTTGCTTTTGTGCTTCGCGTATTTGATTGGTTGAGTCACCGCTATGTATCTGTGGACAAGGAAAGGTAAGGTTTTATAGAATATCAAAAAACAGGACATAATGTTCTATCTGTAGGGTAGGGAAACGAGCCACCTTTCTTTGAGAAAGACTGGCCCGGAGACTGCCCGGCGCAAATTGGTAGATGTCACATCTCTTTAAATTTATGGTTCTAGCACATGTCGGTTTCTTCACGTTGATTTTCTTCTTCATTTTGAGAGCAATGGGAATGGGAATGAAATAAATGGCTTGAAAGTAGCACGGCTCCCTGGGTTCACACAGCCTCGAGGCTAATATCAGTGCGCTGCCACTATTGTTTTTTGCCAGCAAAGTATTCATGCACCATGTAAGGTAAGTGGACGATCTCGCCTACATTTACATCTGATAAAAATACACAAACATAGCTTTGTCGTGGATCTGTTGAGCGGTGGTTTTACCATTGAAAACGGTCGCTAAGCAAAATTGTGTTCCGGTTTGGAAGTATGGTTAAAATACGAGTACATACAGGAATATCAGATTTCAAAAGGGCAACGCATCGCCAAACCACTGAGTTTAGCTATAAACTTGCAATTTGAGCCAACTTGATCATAACCAGTATCTCGGAATTGTAACCAGAGAGTCGAGTGCAAAGTAGTTACCGAAATACCTCGATTACTGTTGATTTACGGATATCATTATATCGATCGCATTAATGTTAATTTTAGAACTACATCAGTAACTCATACGTCTTAGATATCTAAAAATAAGCATATCACAAAGCATCTTCTTAAACTCGAAGTATGTATTTCAACAAACTATGTACATGTGCTTTTGAATAATCAAGGAGTCGACCAGTTAGTTAGAGTCGAGACTTATTCGTCAACTGGCGACTATGAATCTCGCGAGTTGGTACCTTCCGATTTTCATTTTCTTTGTTGACATCAACTCGCGCGACCTTATAAATCTAACGTAAAATACGTCAGATGTACAGTCAGCTACGTAAACTTCTTATAAAATTTATAATCTAATAATATCTTTAAACGAGCTTGTTTTTTGTTATTTTTTTTAGTTATTGATTTCAATCCGTTTTCATTTGACTGTACTTTATAACGTGAGTCCGAGTTGACGACGATAAAATAAATTAAAAGTGGAAGGTGCCAACTCGCGAGCGCTCTCGAGATTCACAGTCGCCAGTTGACGAATAAGCCAGAGTCGAAGCTAGTTGCCCATTCAATAATTAGATAATTATCCATGGATAGAACGGTCAAAAAACTTCACGGACACTTTTAAATCAAGTTAGGTATTATAAAAACCTGTGTACATTATTCTCATTGCTTCTAAAGTGTGTCAAAATAATGTTAAAAGGAAACACCTAGATTTAAAATAAGCCCTGGTAGCAAAAAGATGACCACTCAAAACAGTCGGCGCCCTTCGCGAACAAGACGCGTGGATCAGCACCATTCAGCTCGACCATTTTGAACCCATAATTTTACGAAACATCCCCATAACATTTAAGTATCACTTACTTTTTACGAGCATCAAAACAAGCTGTTCCCTAAGTTAACATCGTAATCATTAAGTTGCCCAGAAAACAGCACTTTACCTGCCTTATTAAGACAATTTAGTTCTGCCATTATCAGCGTGTTCTACAGTTTGTTGTTAGTGCACAATTTGGCCTCATTTAATAACATAAGACTTAAACATAACAGACGAAATTTTGGGGTACTAAATACACCTCTGCATAACCCTTTTGGGAATGAAGGCGTGATATTATGTTATGTGTTTAACAATTTGGAAGGGTTTTGCCAAATCATCGTTGTGGAGGTTAATCACAGTACCTATTAAAGTGTTGTTACTGCACACTTGCACAGTTTAATATTGCACTTTGGTACGATTTCCCTGAGTGGGGGTTGGAAAAGGGCCTCGTTTGATATTTGATGACACTTACGTGTACTTTGTTTAACGGTAGTGTGTGTAGTAATAATGTATATTTAAAACAACATAGAGCGAGATGTGTCTGAATAGGATTCGATGTTGTCCGCGTGTACAAAAAGTTGGATGAGCCAATTCCATGCCAATGACAAAATAACTTTTGAATGAAACACTTAATTAAATTCTAAACTGTTAGAGACTAAAGACTTCATTTTATTCGTTAGCCTGTACTATCCCACTGCTGGGCAAAGGCCTCCCCCAATTTCTTCCATGAGTCTTCCCAAGCCTCCTCGAATCAGCCCTCGCCGTACGCGTCCAGATCGTCACGCCACCATTTTCTGGGCCGGCCTCGGCAACATCGCCCGTCTTCCGTTAACCATTCTATGAAGACTTATGCCTAGCGGTCATCGTACATGCGGCTGACGTGACCCACCCAGTTTTGCCTGCAAAGCCTTCTTGCCAACGTCCACTTTGCCCTTTTTGGTACGGAGCGTCTTGTTTAGTTAACCAAAAAAATATATTGTGTTAATATCTGCCTCCACTAGAAGCGTCTAACCAATTTTTTCACAGGATAACTCATACTGAGTTATCCTGTGAAAAAATTGGTTAGACGCTTCTTTTTAACAAAATATTATAATGCACACATCTGGTTGAATGGCAACAAATGAGCCGTGTGCTCTGTGCGATCACTCTCGACCCACTGGCTTGTAATGCCGGCTCATATTATAACGGATCATTTTAGGTCCACAATAGGTTCGGCAGGATTATCTCAGGATGTGTAATATGGCTGGTAATTGGAAGGGTTGATCGAATTGAGGATCAAATTTGAGAGGTGTGGGGGAGGGAGATAATGGTTAGATTTCAAAAGAAAGGAAGTTCGTGTTCAAAATCTAGCAATCTGCTGCGTTAAAGATAATATAGCCGACCTCACAACCACTTTTTTTATAAAAACTTACAGTGAATTGAAACTGTATCAAGATTTTTATCTTATTTTTATTTTTGCCCCACTCTGTGAATTTGTCCTGTATCTTGGGTGCGTTTAAAAACATTTAAACGCAATATACCCAAAAAACCAGACCTGGAACAACTACCTGTGGGCCATTTACAGCTGAGTTTAGTAAGTAGTTTCTTGAAATAATCACAGTTGTGAAATTTTGTTTTTGTTCTATCATAGTATCAGTGATGGCCTAGTGGTGTGACAGTCGGAATGCCAAGTCATGTTTCGAGTTTGAACTCAAGACACCACCACAACTCAGATTTTTCGAATTCGTATCCATATTGCATAGTTATCACTGAAAGACTTATTCATCAACTGTCGAGCTTGTAAAACTAGCGAGTTTAATTTCTGATTTAAGTTTTCGCTCGGCCATGAAAATCTGACGTAAAATACGTCAAATGTACAGTCAGCTACAGATTTTTTTTTTGTAAAATGTATAAAATATGAACACACTTTAAATGGATGAGATATTTTGTACGATCTGTCTTTAAAATAAATATAATAAAATATGTTTAGTAAAAAAAAAGTGTTATTTGCGAGCGAGTTGACAGCATAAAAAATAGGCAAAATTGGAAGGTTTCAACTCGCGCGCACGTGCGAGTTTCTCACTCGAAGGAAAATATCGTAAGGAAACCAGCATACCTAAGAGATATTTCTTGAGGGCATGTTAAGCCATGTCAGAAGCCCATGGGCGGCATAAATACTAACACCAGCACACGCTAAAGAAAGAAGATCTGTAATATTTACACCAGCACACGATAAAGAAAGAAGATCTGTAATATTTACACCAGCACACGATAAAGAAAGAAGATCTGTAATATTTCGATAGCTAGCTCGATTTCACCCAGTAACGATAGATAGCGACAGTTGCTACTTACTAACGGACGAGTTCTATAACTTACTTACGTATAACTAAAGTAAAGTAAAGTAAAGTAAAGTAAAAAGTCATTTATTCAAATTAGGCTGAAAATCAGCACTTTCTGAACGTCAAGAATTTACATAGGACTGTCCCCCAAAAACGCCCCCCGTGTCGCCAACTTCGTTGTGTTATAGCCGATGAGAAGAAGCGGCGGAACAAACTCACCAGCAACACATCTGTCTGTTATGTTAGAAGAACTTGATTCTATATAATAGTTTCCAAAAAAAAACAAAAACCAAAAAACAAATTCATGTCAGAGATCGTGTAGCTCAACTTAACATACTGTTAGTTAATATGCCTACGTCCGTAGCTATCAGTGTATCTATAAACAAAGTAAGCTTGAAACATCCTATCCGAGTCACCTAGCTCTTGATTCATAGAAAAATCAAAGAAAGCTTTTCTGTGAAGTTTTGTTTCCAACAGTCCGTAAGCTAAATGTCAAACAGACAGAGATAGCAATCTCCCGTTACCTGTTAGTAAGTTATTGAAAATGGCCGTAAGCCGGAAACCACGCGATCACAGGAATCTAATTATCTAAACACATCCATTTTAATTAACTCATAGGCACGTGGACGCATAACTTGGGATACTGTAAAGGCTCTTAATTAACTTCATGTAATTAAGACTGGCCTATAGATAGTTGTGCGAGACAATAGTGACGTGTTGATCGGCTATCGAAAGGTCAGAGGTTCATAGACTGTGTGGTGAACTATTTATAAACTTGACTGTAAGGGCTACCGCACACTACAGACAAGACTGTCTTGAGACAGACTTGCCTCATAAAGACAAGTCTGTCTCAAAACTGTTTTGTCTTGGGCACATCGCACACCTGAGACGAAACTGTTTGGTCTACTATAGGGCATGCTCCCGGGAAATTCGGGTACCGAAAATCCCGGGTATTTTTTTAACAATCTGGTACCGGGTCTTTCGGTATACTTTCGGTACTATATTATTTACTTTATTTTTTTTCAATATAAAGTAAAAAGTCATATTAAATAAACTACTTTTTTTACAATAATGGTAAAACGAAACATTTTTAATCGAAAATTATTATCATTACCGAGAGTAAAAACTATTCAACGATGTAAATAAGGGGTCAATTATAAGAAATGTAAGTTGAGTTTTGATTTGTTTCATTTATTGCATTCATCATCATCATTTCAGCCGAAAGACGTCCATTTGAGGATATAGGCCTCCCTCAAGTGTCACCACATTGACCGGTCCCATGCGACTCGCATCCAGCGGATTAAATTAAAAAACCTATTTGCAAAATAAACATCTTATCATTTCACTGTTTTAGGCTTTCACGGTTTAAAACTAAACTTATATTGTCACTTACGGGATATCTTCCGTGATTATTTGTTGAAAAAAAAAAACGAAAAACTCGGGTACCCGGTTTTGGACAAAAAAACCCGAAACCGAAAACCCGGGTTTGATAATAGCCACGATTTCGATGCCCTATCGATAGACTGTTTTGTCGTAGATGTGCGCGCCCGCGTACATCCAAAATGGAAGCCGACAATCGGTAGTCAGACTTGTCGCTGTGCAGTTTTTGTAGGTATGAGACAGTTTTGTCTGCAAGACGTTTTGTCTCAAGTGTGCGCATCTTCATATATTTTGTATAGCGAAAGTCTGTCTCAAGACAGTCTTGTCTGTAGTGTGCGGTAGCCCTAAAGATTTTTCAGGTTAGTTTTGAACAAATGACAGTGACATTGTTGAGGGATTCAAAGGAGAATATTTTAGTAATGAATAGTGTTGGAGTTGTCTTTGTAACTTTAAAGACATCTGTCATTGCTTTGTGAAATTAAGTTCACAAAGGTTTGCAATTAATACGAGTATGTACCTTTTCTGGATAAAAAAACAAATGTAATGGGATCTCTTTTTTCAACCGACTTCTTAAAAGAGGAGGTTCTCAATTCGCCTGTATTTTTTTTTTTTTTTTGTGTTTGTTACCTCAGATCTTTCGACTGGGTGAACCAATTTTGATGATTCTTTTTTTATTTGAAAGCTGGTGCTTCCCGTTGGGTCCCATTTTAATTTGTTGAAGATCTGATACTGATCTTCGGAGATATACAATGGAACTCTTCAAAAATAGACGGCAAATCTGCAGTGATTGCTGCATCCGCTTGTAGGTTCATTGTTTATACTACATCATGACGTAACATCACGCCTGTATGCTCTGAGGGGGTACGCAGATGTGTACAATATACCCAGATTTCGACAATGTTTGTTACCTCAGAACTTTCGACTGGGTGAACCGATTTTGATGATTCTTCTTTTATTTGAAAGCTGGTGCTTTCCGTGTGGTCCCATGTCAATTTGGCTAAGATCTTACGCTGAACTTCGGAGATATAAATGGAACTCTTTAAAAATACACGGCAAAGCTGCAGTAATTGCTGCAATCGCTTGGTTGTTTATTGTTTATACAACATCATGACGTAACATCACACCTGTATGCTCTGAGGGAGTACGCAGAAGTATACAATACACCCAGATTTCGACAGTTAGACGTGTAAAGTTCCATTCAATGGGATCCCGGAGAAATAGAGGTAACTCCTTAACTTTATAGGCACACCAGAAGCGGTTTGGGTAGTTTTAGGCAGAGTACTTTCTCGGAGTGATCCCATTTCGATTTGATAAAGATCTGGTGACTTCGGAAGATAGGCAACTAACTGAACTCCTTAATAAATGATAGCAAATGTACTGGGATCGCTGAAGACTCACGTCTGTCTATTGTTTACACCAGTTCATAACAAAAAATCACACCGATACGCTGTGAAAGGGTAAGCACATGTGAACCACTAAAAAGTGAAAAATAAAAACTTTTTTGCAAAAAATATAACTTCACACAAAAAAGTGAAAAATAACTTTAGCTTCAGAAGTCGGTGACAAAAAAACTAAATCAATCAAACAAAGGTCGCCGACTATAAAATATACGAAGTCGGTTATATTTTTTGCAAAAAAGTTTTACGATTAAACATATTTTGAAGTAACGTTCAGGGGTTTTCAAATAATATTGTATGTTTTTTTTATTAATTTGTGCAAATTAATTTGAGTATTCTGCGTAATTTTCATGGGAAAACGGTTTTTCGTTGAATTCAGGACGAATTAAAACAAAGACAAGGTAATTTAATTCATGGAAAAATTACAAAAAAATTAAAAATAGGATGTGATTCTTTTTTGAAGGATTTCTGTGCTCAAACTACTTTTTACTTTGGAGTTCAAAAGACGGTTTTAATATCTGTTTCTACTGTTATACATCACGCCTTGAATCCCCGAAGCGTTATGCAGAGCTGTACCTAATAGTACACGCACATTTCGCCAGTTATGTTTAAGACCAATGTAATAGGGGCGAGCCTATTGCTATCAACCGGGCACAAATCCAGTCTCCGTGACTGCTACTGAGAAATTGCTAATGAAAAAACCCAATGATAATTATCTCGACCCGGGAATTGAACACATGACGCTCAGGAGTCGCGCTTACGACCACTAGTCCAACGAGGCAGTCTCTTATGATTCCGTAACTAGTAATATAAATAGTGTAGACGACACAAAAAAACTAATTAGTCCGTCAGTTAGAATATCAAAAAATATTTGACCCGTATTTTTTTCTTTTGTTACGTAAACTAAAATTGACTAAGATACGACGCTTGCAAAATTCTCAATACGCCAAGCCTTGGCATAATTTTTAGTGAGTTCTGACGTCACGAGCCCCCACTACCGAGTTTTGATGCGTTTTATCTTTGTCAATATTCATTGATTCGTAAAAACATAAAATACTTGTCCATTATTTTCTAATACTCTAACTGACGGACTAAATACATAAATTTGCAATTTTTTGATACTGTCGTTATGCCCATTGCCATGTCGTTCAGCCTCGTTTAACCAGTCATACTGTAATGAAGAAAAGGGGATCTGTCTCGTACATATTCCTGCGGAAACTAAGGGACTGAAGGAAAGAATGATGAAATAGGTGTCGGACCAAATTGAACGACGAAGGACCGACAGTAAGCCTTTTTCCTTTGATTGAAACGCCTGCTTCTGTAAATAGATTTCTGAAATAGGAAACTGAATTTGAATTGGTTGTAGAAAGGAAGTGGGTATGCCCTATAATATAATACAAAATATTTATTAATAATAAGTTTAATAATATATTTATAGTATTTGGAGCTCCCGATATCACTAACCAAGTAATGCCTGTGTTGGGAAGCAGCCTTTCTTAGCAAAGCTAAACAAATTTAGCAAACTGGGTGTTTACAGAAACATTAGGTACGATTTAAGAGGCCTGCGGAGCATGCGAATTTCATACAAACGTAATACCAAAATCATTTGTAAATAAAACATATTCTTAAGATAGTGTGTATTTATTTCGATAGAGTTACAGAATATATATGTTCCCAAATGCATATTTTGGAAGGATAATGATTTATAGACGAGATATGAGGAATTTAAAATTCCTATAGAAAATTTCTTTTTTCCATAACTCTTGTTTAAATCAGTGTCTATTCAAAATATTTATTTGGGAACCTAGAAATTGTGTAATTCAATCGAAATAAACACAAAATACCTTAAGAATATGTTTGATTTTCATATTATTTTGGTATTACGTTTGTATGAAAAACGCATGCTCCGCCGGCCCCTTAATTTTAAACTTAAGTAAATTCTTGCTTACAGGTGTGTGTTCAGTGAGGGAGAGAACCTCTCGCCCTAGCCGCCGCGGGACATGCAGCGGGCGTCGCGTGCCATTTGGAGGCCCCCAGCCACCGTAGGCGCAGGCCTGTGGACGGTGAGCTATGAGCTAGCTCGCCGTCCGTCCGTCTTATGACGACAGGCCGTGTCGACGGTGCGTTCGTTCTAAAAGAGATGTCAGCTTAAGGAAGGGGTCCGCAAGGGCCGAAGCCTTTCGGGGCTGTGGGACTGTTCGAAAGAGATACCGTGGCCCCGGAATATAAAGGGCGAGGAAGGAACATGGATGGGTTTTAGTCAGTAACAGTCTGACTCCCTCCCGCTTCGTCCAGACCGGGAGGAGTCATTTGATGATTTCAAATCCAAAAAAAAAAAGGTTTGTGTTCAGTGTTATGTTGTGTGAGCGAGTGTGATGATATTGAATTAGAAAAGTAAAGTAGTAGTTTAAGTAGATGTTATATTTGTGATCATCATCATCCACAGCCTGACTTCAATCACTGCTGGGTATAGTTACGAAATGGGACTTTTGTGACGCTACGAGTATTTTGTTTAGTTGTCGAAATGGGAAAGTTACGAGATCGGACGGAGCCGGCCTCTCTTTGTTTGTGCTAAGCTACACGCTCTTGTTTTTGTGAATTATTTAATGTTTTTTGTAGCCAGTTGTTGTTGATTGTTTTGTGTTGTGAGGTCGTGTGTTTGATTCCCAGGTCGTGCAATGTGTTATTGGGTTTTTTTTCATTAGGGATTTCTCAGTTGCGCCCGGTTGATGGCATTAGGCTCGCCCTCTTACATGGGACTTAAACATAACTAGCGAAATGTGGGTGTATTATAAGGTACACCACTGCATAAGTAACGCTTCGGGGATTAGACTTTCACCGGTTAATAGATGTGACTAAACATTTCATCTTGACTTTTATGTCGTGTCATTCTATTATTTGTTCTACCTTCCAAATGAGGTTACTTTCAATAGCCGAGTATGGTAGGCATTACCCAAACCTGCCGGAACCTACTAACGTTGATTACAGCACCATCTGGCGGGAACCTCTCTAATTATTGGCATCTGTTCCGAGTAAACTACGGCTGGTTTATGTAGGCAATTTATTATCACGTCGAGCTCAAGTAAATAGGATTCTAAGTACCTCTTAAAAACGTAAGTAGAGGCGGTTTAACAACTCTGTTTGAGGTTAAGAAAGTAAAGGTGCTCATTTTTTTCGCACTTGGATTTTTATTAGTGTTAAGAGGGCTGAAAAAGTGTTTTGTAAATTCTCATTTTAGAGATATAAAACAATAACTCAATTAAGTTAACAAGTTTTATTGTAAGTATGGCTGCGGGATTGTTCGAAAGAGATACCATGGCCCCGGAACATCAAGGGCGAGGAAGGAACATGGATGAGTTTTAGTCAGTAAAAGTCTGACACTCACTTCCGCTCCGCCCAGAGCGGGAGAAGTTAATTGATGATTTCCCATTCGAATAAAAAAAGGATGGTAATTTTTAGGGTTCCGTACGCAAAGGGTAAAACCCCTTTAATGACTCGACTGTCCGTCTGTCAGTTTGTCTGTCACCAGGCTGTATCTCATGAACCGTGATAGCTAGACAGTAGAACTTTTCACAGATGATGTATAAAAAATATTTCAGAAGGGTTCCCATACATCAAACGTGATTTTTTGAAAATAACGGTACGGAAATCGTCGTGCACGAGTCTTCGATCAATAATAGTACTATTATTGATCGAAGGCACGAGTCGACTCGCACTTTTTACCACTAGCATGTCTACATGATGGATTTGCATGGGAAACTGCCAAGCCTTTTGCCAACTATATAGGGTCGACTTCCAGTCTAACTCGATGAAGCTGAATATAAGTATTTTACATGGAGTGACTGCCCATCTGACTTCCACAACCCACCTTAGTACTGTAGTAAGACTGGTTGCCACGACTTTTTGGGCCACTGACTACCTGTAACGACTGCCAAAGATGGACAAATGACAGCCGGGACCAACAGCTTAACGTGCTTTCCGAGGCACGGAGGAAACTCCGTATGTTAGGGTGGTCACCCAACCACAGACCAACCTAGGCAAGCACGGGTTAACCTAAAGATCGTTCCGAGCGGCTGTTATTATTTAGTCACGAGCTTCTCAAGCATCAAAGATAACACAACACAAAAAAAAAATAGGAAACTATAGATACAAAATAGTTATCAAAAGCAGTTGGATAATTCCATCAAAACAAAACTTGCAATAACCAAGCTATAGAGAATAGATTTTCCAGAAAAAGATCCACCCAAGTATTTTGAAATTGAGTTGACTTTCGTTTTCCACGACAATCAGGAACGGGAAAGAAACCTCCGAGATTATGCAAACTACGTAAATGGACAGTAGACTATATTCAAATCGACTCCCCCGGGTTCAAGAAATCGCTGAAATCAGAACGGTTTAGGCAAGACTGTGTGTTAAAGTGGAAAGGGGTAGGCACAGGTATGTGCACTGGCGGCTGAGAGAATGTCATGCTCACTCAAATATCTCGCTGATGGTGACGTGTGTGTCGGGTCATTTAGCTCCCTTCAATATGGTCGAGTTGAATGGCGCCGATACATGCGTCATGTTCGTGAACGGGCGCTGTCAGTTGGGACTGGTCATCTGTTGGTCCCGGCTGTCATTTGTCCATCTTTGACAGTCGTTACAGCTAGTCAGTGGCCCAAAATGTCTAACAAGCAGTCTTATCAAGTGGTACCATATTACCCAGTATTAACTGGGTTGTGGAGGTCAGATAGGCAGTCCGCTCCATGTAAAATACTGGTATTCAGATGCAAGCCGACCCCAACATAGTTAGGAAATGGCTAGGCAGATGATGATGATGATGAATTTTTAATGGATGTAATCAGGGTGTAAACCACCTCATCACGAAGCCGTTAACCAAGCATTCTGTACATCAAACTAAGTAACTTTACGCAAAAATTATTGCTGGGAAACAATTTTTTTTGAGGTTATAAATCATGTTTTGTGGTAGAACTCAATGTAACGCACTTTAAACATTGTGCTGATGGATGGACTAAATAGTACAGGGGTCGTTGAGGCGTTAAAAGTCAAAATCTTACAAAAATAACTTGTATTTAAAAAAAAGTTGTCAAAAAGTTGTAACTTTGACCCCCCATCTCCGTAACTAGAAGGTTCCCAGGTATGGTGTAGAACAAAAAAAAATATTGCAATGACGGGGAGAACGAGTACCTTTCGGCTTCGTGAAGAGGTGTTTTACACCCTTTATGAACATTCAGCCAAAATTGTTGTTATTGTCTAGGGTTCAGTTTTCCAGGCCTGAGAAATGTGCAGTTGAGTTTTTTCGTCTGGAATTTCTCAGGTAGACTGATTGCCTCATTGTTCATCGTTTCAAGTGCGACTGCTGAGCAAGAGGTCCTAGGTTCGATTCCTGGGTTCAATTCCTGGGTCGAGCAAAAAGTTATTGGGTTTTCCATCAGAAATGTGAAATGTACAACACAAGAAGTAAAAAAAAAATCCAACTAATGACTGCACGTGCACGGACTAATTATGGCAAAAAAACAATATTAGTGGAGGGAGCACGACTGTTTAATGATTTACCGGAACAAATAAAAAACTGTAATAGTATTAACATATTTAAGAAAAAATTAAAAAAATATGTATATACCATCTAACGTCGCCATCGCCCCAGAGGCTCTAATGTATATTATTAAGAAATAACTGTGTATCTCATTATAAGTGAACTGTTATGTAAAAGTTCTTATGAGAAATAAATATCTTTAAACCTAAATTTTCCAGTGCCAGACACGGAGTCGATGGCAGTGGGCAGGGCACATTGCTCGCAGAACGGATGGCCGAGGGGGCCGAAAGGTTCTGGAGTGGCGACCGCGAACCGGAAGACGATACGTTGGAAGACCTCCCACTAGGTGGCCCGATGACCTGGTGAAGGTTGCGGGAATCCGTTGGATGCGAGTTGCACGGGACCGGGCAATTTGGCGACATTTGGGGGAGACCTATGTCCAGCAATGGACGTCTTTCGGCTGAAAAGATGATGATGAGACACGGAGTCTGGATCTGTACCCGGTTGATGGCAATAAGTTCGCCCCTGTTACATGGGACTTTCACAAAACTGGCGAACTGTGTCTGTATACTAATAGGAACACCGCTGCCTAACCGTTCGGGGATTAGAGGCGTGATGTTATATAATGTAATTTCTGTTCCCGGGATTTGTATTTGTGCCCCGTTTATGACAAAATGAACGTTAAACATACTTAACTAGAAAATAAAATTTGAGTGTATAAAGGTACAACTCTACTTACGGCCATTTTCAATAACTTACTGTTCGGTTTCGTTAGGTTGCTATCTCTGTCTCTTTGACATTTTGCTAACAGACGGTTAGAAAAAACACGTCACAGAAAATCTTTCTTTGACTTTTCTAAGAATAAAATAACAGCTAGGTGACGCGGATAGGAATTTACAAGCTAACTTTGTTTATAGAAAAACCGATAGCTATGATACGTGGTTTATTAACTGACAGTTATACGTAAGTAAGTTATAGAAAAGGGGTTTTAAATCCGTCGACACATAAACATAGATAAAGAACCTCGCTCACTGTCTGCCCCGGAAGGGTTCATACGTGACATGATACCCCACTGATGTCCAGACAGGGTCCGTGGGGGTGGGGAGGGGCAGAGCAAGTTTAAGCAGTTTCGGAAATAACCCGTACGTAGATTTATGTTGTGACTGGGTTTATTGAGACGTCTGGAGTAAATAGGGTTGAAATTGTGAAAACAAAGTCCTAAATAACCAGCAATTTCGACAAACGAAGGACAAAAGTATTGATTTCGTAAATTATCCCACGGGAAACGGGAAACGTTGTTAATCTATGATACTTGGGGATAGTGTAGCTTCTCATCATTAAAATAATTTTTGGAATCGAATCAGTCGTTCTGAAGATAATGCTCTACAACCAAACTTACAAACTTGAATGAGACGTGTAGACAGTGCGTATGAAATGCAACAAAAGAAAACCACACATAGACCTATACACCAACTTAAAATATGTAGGCAACAAAGGTATACTACGAGATTAGGGATAATTTTTATGTGTGAAATGAAAAAAACGGAAGCCTTATATGATCACTTTGTTGTCCGTCCGTCTGTCTGTCTGTCAAGACCCTTTATCTCAGGAACGCGTGTAATTATTGAATTGAAATTAAAACTATTTATTCAGGTCTGCAGTCCCATGAAGCTGTGAAAAAAACAAAACTGTAAGTTAACATAAAAAAAAATTGCGGCCGTTTATGCCGCAAAAAAAGTAAATTCCGACAATAGTTTAATAACAAATTACCTACAAGACTATACGGAACTCTTGGTGCGCGAGTCCAACTAGCACTTGGCCGTTTTTCTTTATCTGCTACTGGAACAAAGGCACATCCGCCCGATTGGGAAGAAAACTGTCAAATAGTTCCACGTAGAGAGCGCTTACTGTTTGTTACAAACAAACTGTCAAAGTCCATAAAAATTAAACAATTTGTTTTGTGACTTTTTTCAATGTTATGGGTCGTTGTGTAGCCTTTGGATGCAAAGAAATGGGCGTTGTCACATTTCCAAGAAATTGCATGAAAAAAAAGTGGAAAAAGGCACTGAAACTAAAAAATGATGTGGAGCTATTAACATCACTAAAAACAACACCTCTTCTGGCAATTTCATCTGGGATTCAAGACTGTTACACACACTATCGAAGTTGAAATTTCTGTCGTAAGCTTCCAACCTGTTAAGAAACAATCAAATGGGTTCTTTTAAAAAAAAACTTACATTTTGTAACATGTAACCAATGATCACCTTAGTTCATTTATCATAAGACCGTTAAAAGCAAAAAGTAAGTGACTGAAGTTTATTTTACAACTAATAGAACCATAACCAGTAAACAGCTAAAAGTCGATAAAATGTTAAATATATGTATCTTTCGACAAGCTCCGCTTTCTTTCCTGGTTGCGTTGCTTTTTGTTTTTTCTATTTCCCCTTCGACTGGGTGATACGTCAGCAACATAAATTGAGTAAAAAAACACGCAAATACTTAAAAAATCGTCCAAACAATGCACCCATTTATGTCAAAACTTTTGACAGGTAACAGCGCCACCTTGCGGCATAATTTCCGGGAAACAACCCCATTGAACTGCATACAACAGTGAGGCCACGAGCCGCGCATGCGCGCAGACATTCCACAGTCACACGGGAGCGGCGGAGACGCTACACCACGCGGTGTAAACGGGCTCTTTGATTAAGGAGCGCGTGGCTAAGTAATAACAGCCGCTCGGGTCGATCTTTAGGTTAAGCCGTGCTTTCATAGGTTGCTCTGTGAGTGACCTTACCTAACTTTACGCAAAAATCATTGCTATGAAAAGAAATTTCTTTCGGAGTTGAAAAATCACGTTTTTCGGTAGGAGCCAATGTAACACACTTAAAACATTTTACTGATGTGTGGAGTATGGGGTTCATGGCTGTATATAGACACCGGACCGCACAAAAACGGAGGTCCTAAAAATAAGAACACACACACAGAGTATTTGTTGAACTGCCACACAATGTTGAGGCGTGTGTCTCGCTCAACATTGACCACAGTTATGAAGTCTGCAACTCTGCATCCAGGGGAGTGAAACTTCCATATAGATAGTGCTGCCATCTGTGTGATTAAGAACACCAACTTTTCAACTGTTTGACAGCTTACAACTGTTACAACGAGAACAGCTATTTTATCTCGGCTAATTGTGTTAAAATTGTTACTTGTTTTGTTTTTAGTTCATAATATAATATATAACTTTGTTTTTCATTGGTTATTTTTATTGTTTTGAACAGCTATACTACCGAAGTATGCATGCATACCCATACAGCTCACACACACATACGTAAAGGTATGAATACACACACACACATACCTTAGGTAAATGTGTGTAAATCAGAACTTTAGTTCACCCACCAAACTCAAGGTGGCAGCACATTCCATACATGCAAATTTTACCACAGAGTTGTCACTCTTTCCCTCTATAATAGTTACTGTACTAGGCTCTTTGGTACTATGCAATAGACCTTTTTGAACAACCTCACCAATTTAATGGTTCAGTTTTTTTGTGTCGGAAATTCGAAATTCAAACGGTCAATTCCATGTTTGACTGGTTGCCAGATTTAAAAAATAAACAAAAGTAAGCTAACACGATTTTTATGTCTTTTTTTTAATCTAAGGTTTTTTTACGGGCTTGAAAGATAATTTGGCTAGAAAGGAGGTGCCTAATCAGACGACGACTAAATAGGTATTAAGGAACAAGATGACATGTTGCGCCGACCCCAAATAAATTGGCATAAGTACAGGAGAAGGATGAGGTTAAGTAAGGATTTTTTTTTGTAATTTCTTGAATTTAAAGCATTCTACAGCAAAATATTCCAAGCATGAATAACTTAACATAAACAAGATATATTTTAGGAGCTAGTGTTAAATTATTCCAACATTTTTCTCAACAAACACTTTGTTTTTCTCACAAAGAAAATAAAAGTCGTCGGAAATGTGTATTTACATCGTTTTACGTCAAAGTGGCGTTAAAACGTTCTCTTTGAAAACTCGTTGTAAATCACGATGTTTGAAAGGCGGTTATACCGTTACGTTTAATGTAGAAAATATGAGAAGGTCTAAGCAAGCATTAAGATTGAGGATAGCAAACTTTTGTTACTCCTATTTTTATATTTGCGCTAGTCCCACAAAATATAACTAGATAAGTACCTATAGTTGTTGCGTTTTAGCTCGCAGTAACTATAATTAGCGAATTTCCTCAAATGGTAAGAGCACAGAAATTGGGTCCGACAAAAAAAAAAGACCTGCACCGTCAATTTTCGCGCTATTTGGCCCGCAGTGGCTGACGTACCTAACAACCACTTTGTAATAGTGCAAGCTGATTAGAACTTTATTCTAACAGCATTTCAAACGAAGTTTGAACTACCACAAATAGAGAGTTGCTAATTTAGCTCGTCTAAGCGCCTTAAGCGCGAAAAAATAATCAGCTGTCCATTTTCAATACAATGTTCAATCCGTTATTTCTCTATACAACGCTGTATATTTGCTACGGGTGTTGCTGATATAAACTTGTAACTGACTTTTAACTGTAAGTCTGTTAAAACCGGTTGCAGTTTGCGAATTTAAAGTGTGGACGAAAGGTCGAAGCTCATCAAAGGAGGTTATTGAGTCTCAAGTTTGAATGATTTATTATATGTTACGGAATTTAAGTGAACATTAGGAGTGATAATACTCGTAGTAATATGCATGAGGACAGTATCAGAAAATTTCAAATCTATTTGGTCCGGCAGATAGAGTAGAAAATAATGCATACGTTTTTTTTGAGTATTCTATACAAGAAAACTCATGTCTTTTATTTGTTACAAGTACAAAGTAAACTGTAAACTTTTGCACCAGAATGTACTTGATGAAGTTTATTCATTTGTTTTTTTTTTGACAACGGTGCGTTCGGACGTAAAAAAATTGTCTACGTTTGAATGGATCGCGGTCCATTCGATTTGGTCCGTTCAGACTAAACACCCAGTATTCTATACAAGAAAACTCATATCTTTTATTTGTTACAAGTATAAAGTATAATCTCATTACAAACATAATCTATATATCTATATACCTACATATAATACAAGAGTAAAAAAACTGTGTCTGTACATTGAATATATTTAAAAAATAATAATAATTGAGGGGGGTTTAGAAACAGTAATAGAGCACGCATCCAAAAAAAAATCTATGTCTGTTTGTCTGTTTGTTTGTACACGCTAATCTTCGGAAGTACTGGACGGATTTGAATGATTTTTTTTGCTGTATAGATACACAACACACACACACATACAAGCTACAATTACATATAGGCTATAATTTATCTTGGAAACTTGAACACCTGGTGCAGAACCGCAACAGACCAGCTAAACTATAAGAGATACAAAAATGACACCATAGCAAAAATTATTCCACGTGATGAGCATTTTCTGCTGAGAGAATAAATTTGAAGATCTGGAACAACTGATGTGGAACTCCAAGAGCCCAGCTACACCATAACACATATAGGAATGACGTCTTAACAAAAGTTGTTCAATCTGATGAGCACTCTCTGTTGACTTATAAAAATCAAAGATCTGGGACACCTGTTGTGGAACCCCAATAGCCCAGCTACACCATAACACATATATAGGAATGACGTCTTAGCAAAAGTTGTTCAATCTGATGAACACTCTCTGTTGACTTATAAAAATCGAAGATCTGGAACACCTGTTGTGGAACTCCAAGACCCCAGCTACACCATAACACATATAGGAATGACGTCTTAGCAAAATTTGATCGGTCTGATGGGCATTTCCTGTTGACATTTAAAAAATTGAAGATCAGAAACATCTGATGTGAAAATTATTGCAAAGCTGTCCCTAATTTCACTGTATAATTATAAAATAACATAAGCTGGGAGTACCTCCACGCGGTGAAAGCGGTTTCAGTTTAGGACTGATTTTCGATGACGATGGTATATCATTGAAAATTTGACTCTACTGGCCAAAACTCCCATTTATAATTTGTTTATCGAATATTTATATGCCTTTGGGCTCATGTTATTTCAGTGTTTAATTTCCTTTTCCATTTATCTTCGTGACTCGGTAGCCTACCCGGTAACGCAGGGGAGCAGTCACTTAGATTTTAATTGATCAGGTATCTTCACAACAAAAGTATAACCATGCCTAGAAAGAGGTAAAATCTTTCCCAATGTTCCAAAGGAGCTAAAAGATTGAGGATCATAAGATCCCAAGAATCTACTAAAGAGCGTCAGGAGAGACTTGATGCTGTTCGAGAATATCAAGCTGCAACTTGCTCCGTGGAAACCTCTTCGGATCGAGTTCTCGGTGTATCTACGCATCTGCTTCTAGGTCTCTAGAGACAAGTGCGGAACGTGATGCGCGACTGTCTGCTGATCGTGATGATCGTGAGCGACATGCATTGTCTCGCGAATCGGAAACGTTTACCGATACAGAATCACGCTTGAGTTCTCAGCGTATTCGCACATCTACTAACAGGTTTTTTGAAACGAGTGATGAACGAGATGCGCGACTAACTGATGATCGAGATTAGCATACATTGTCCCCGAACACGCACACAACAAAATATTCATAATCAGTTAGAAAGTGAGAGAGGAAGAATTGCTGGAGTATGGCATGAAGAGACAGAAGAAGAGCGCGAAGACTTTCAGATTCTCTGAATGTCGATATCATCTGAAGAATCGGATGTGTCTCAAGATATAGCCGTAGGGCATGGCGACCTTCCTTGGGTTGATAAGGCACGGAGTGCATTTACGTCTCCTATGATTGAATACGCCACATATTCCGCCATCGGAGGTATATGGTTCAAAATTGTACTTTTTGTAAAGCTGTTAAATGGCAAAAAGAAACAAGCGGTATGTGTTGCTCAGATGGGAAAGATCCGTTATTTTCCCGTACCCGGACTCTTAGAATTCGATATCAGACATTTCAGATCTTCGATTTTGACGACCCCGTTGTCGCTGGCATAAGCAACAGTATCCGAGTACGAAGTCGCGGGCAGAAGCTAGTAAATAAATATGCGGGCTTATCTTTCTCATAAGACACCGCCCAAGCAAATGGTAAGCGATTTACGATTTACGTGCTCTTATACGAGCCCGAACATCAAAAATAGGGTAATGAAATTATGTGAATCCTCTGAAACCCAAAAACCCTGCACTAGCGCCATTTGAAATGACGGTCAGTGGGTCGTCTAAGGGAACTATGAAAATAAGACAAAAAGACAAAATTTAGAGACGAATTTCGAAGTAGTGCTCACTGGCCGCTGCCGCGACACCACTCGCTTCGCTCGCTCGGCTCGCGCGTAGTTGGTCACAGTTCTGACCTGGATCCCTTCGATAGAGTTTTTACGACAAACGGTTAGTCGGAGACAAAAAACACTAAGATAGTTTTAGCCTTATATTTAGGTGTTTTATACGATAGAATCGAGAATAAAAAGTTTTTGGCTAAATTTTTTAAGTCTTCGCGCCCGCCGTTGCGCCCCTAAGGCTACACCCCAACCGAAATGACTTCATAAGTTAAGGACGTTGTTACGCGAATTCCTACTCAAGCGTAGACATCAAATAAAAGACTTACCTGTCAACAGATATGGCGACCAAGTTGAATATGCTAGATGTGGAGCAAATGACGTCGATGGCGATGTAGCAGTCGCACACCACCGGTGGCAGCCCCCATACGCCAGCGTTGAACTGTAAACAGGGAAATAAATAAATATATAAATATCGCAGGACACTAGATCACAAGACACTTTTTAAGAAGGTACCCCAACATGGTTGGTCCCATAAAACTTTTTGATAAGTATAGAAACACGATCGATTGCAAAAAAAAAAATATTTGTGTAAAATGGCAATTTTCTTGCTAACTGTACATTTTTTTTAAATCTGTGAATGGGCATCAAAATTTCACGAAAAATTATGGATGGTTTCCTAAGATCATTTTCGTGTAGCTGCAACGGTCAAGGTAGCTCCCCTTATGCCCCGTTAACCGTTTCCACCCTTTTTTTTTTTTTTTTTTTTTTTAACCGTTTCCACCCCGTGTTCGCGTTCTTTGTAAATACACACTTAATTTACATATAAGCATTCATGACTCGGAAACAAATGTCAATGCTCATCACAGAAACATTTGCTCCTACCGGGATTGAAACCCGGGACCCAAGAACGTATGGCAGCCTCACTACCGCTGCGCCATTCGGGTCGACTAAAACTAAGACTGTTTTAAAAGTATCTTTCTTTATACACCGATAGCTAGGGACGTAGGCATATTAACCAACAGTTATAAAAAGGCCGTTAGTAAATAGCAATTATCTAGCTATCTATCGCTACTGGGTGAAATGGAATTGGCTATAGAAATCTGTCAGATCTGCTTTCTTTATTGTGTGGTTAGTGCATAACCTGGTGTCAGAGTTTTTATGCCACCCATGCTAGTTTTCCTTTACCGAAGAAAGTGATAATAGGGAATTTGCAAGAAATTCAAAACAGTTAATCCTTAGTTAAGTATTCCTTAGTTTTTAATTTTTCGATCTTTAGTTGTTCCCAAACAAAAAGTATTTGTAATGAATTTATATTATTGCAATTTAAGACAGTAAGAAATTCGTTTGAAAAAAAAAATGTAAACAAGGCAGATAGAGAGAAATGACGTCAACCGCTTTGACAGGAATGGCGACAGTCACGGACGTGGAACTGTCGCGGTCGTAGAAAAGTGTAGAAGTTTAATATATTTTTGAGCGACAAGCAGTCGTTGAACTTAACTTTTAATTATGTTTTTGGGTTGATAGTACTGTACTTTATTGATTTAAGACACCTGCGGAGCATGCGTATTTCATACAAACGTAATACCAAAATAATTTGTAAATTAAACATATTCCTAAGGTAGTGTGTATTTATTTCGATTGAATTACAGAATATCTAGGTTCCCAAATATATATTTTGATTGGACCTTGATTTTAACAAGAGTTATAAGAAAAACAAGTTTTCTATAGAAATTTTAAATTCCTCACATCTCGTCTTTGTATCATTGTCCTCTCAAAATATATATTTGGGAACATAGATATTCTGTAATTCAATCGAAATAAATAGACACTACCTTAGGAATATGTTTAATTTACAAATTATTTTGGTATTACGTTTGTATGAAATACGCATGCTCCGCAGGCCCCTTAAGTGAAGAAAAAAATACATGCATATTCCCTATTAAGTATACAATACGCACATCAATCCGAAAAATCAGAGGTGGGCAATCTTGGGTTCGAATTCAAGACCTATTTGGCAGTTCGTATCGTTTTCCTTCTCTTGAGTATCGTCACGGAATGTGCTACTTAAGCAATTTCATTCAATTGATCTCCCCGCAGCCGCTGATGCCTGTAGCAATTGACGCGACGCGCTAAGGTCCGGTTTCCAACGCGGAGACGAGCGGAGTGGAGAGATGTGCAAGATTCGACCAATCACAGGAGAGAAGAGAAACGCGATGTAGATTTCAACTAATGCGATTGGTCGGTTTTCACACTTCTCTTTGCTCCGATCGTCTCCGCTTTGGTGGAAACCGGGCCTAACTGCTGATATGAATCTAGACTCCATTGTTCAAACATATCTTCAAAACAGTTATACCGTTAAAAAGGTGTAATACATCTCTTAACGAAGCCGAAAGGCACTTGTTCTCCCCGTCATTCCGATCATTTTTTGTTCTGCATCACACCTGGGAACCTTCTATGAGCTATTGGGAGCTATTCGGAGATATTCGGATCCTTCTGGGAGCTATTGGGGGGCCAAAGTTACAACTTTTTGACAACTTTTTTTTTAATGCAAGTTTTATTGTAATATTTTTACTATGTTTACTTTAAATACCTTCACTGACCCCGTACTATTCAATCCATTCATCAGCACAATGTTTACATTGAGTTATACCACAAAAAGGGATTTTTCACCCCAAAAATAAATTTGTTTCCCAGCAATAATTTTTGCGTAAAGTTACTTAGTTTGATGTAGGTACAGAATGCTTCGTGATGAGGTGGTTCACACTCTTTTTTTTGTCCGAAATAAAATTAATTAATTATACTTTGATCGTATAAGTTACACGCAATATTATTTTGATAACTCCTAAATAGATTCACTGTGAAGATCATGTACTGAATACATGAAAAAAAATTGTGTCACCATGTACAGACACCGGCACAATCAATCTTGAACCTAATGCTTAGGTGTTAAAGTTGAAAATCTGTTAAAGGAATTTGATAGATTGAATTGGCTTGTTGCGCAGGCGTCTGTACGTTATACGATGTATAATTATATAATTAGCTGTTAACCGTACGTGTTAGTCTCACGATTTGCCTAAAGTGAATATTTTAATTGTATTTAATTTCCCTTACTTATTTTTGTGATAATATAGTACTTAGGTAAGTAAAATTTAATGTGTTTTAGGGTTCCGGCCCTTAAACCAAAAAAGGGAAGTCTTATAGGATCACATTGTTGTCCGTCCGTCTGTCTGTCTGTCAGGACCCTTTATCTCGGGAACGCGTAGAGTTATTTAATTGAAATTAAAACCATATAGGTAGTCAGGTCTACAGTCCATTGAAGCTGCGAAAAAATCAAACTTCTAAATTAACTTAAAAAATATTTCGATAAATCGAAATTTACAGGGTACTTCCCGTTGACCTACAATTATGAAATTTGGCTAGAGCAATATCTTACAGCACATGTAAAGGGAAAATGTCTGAAAACCGTAAATATGTAGTTTAATAACAAAATACCTACAAGACTATACGGAACTCTCGGTGCGCGAGTTTAACTCGGCCGGTTTTTAGGGTTCCATATCTCAAAAGGTAAAAAAAGGAACCCTTATAAGACCACTTTCTTGTCTATCGGTTTTTTGGTACAGCCAGTGGAATGAGGGCACGTCCGTCGCCGGCCGTCCTCCCACTGGGAGTGAAGTCTGAACTCAATTGCATACAATACAACAGTGAGGCCGAGAGCCGCGCATGCGCGCAGACAACCCACGCTCAAACGGCAGAGACGCTAAACCTCGCGGTGCAAATGTTACGTAAATAACAACGATTTTTTAATCAGAAATAAAACTATCATATAGCTATTCGGTTGTTTTTTATTGTAACGAGCACAATACGTATTATTAAAGGAATGAATAAATTCTTAAATAATCAAAATGTGATAATCTTAATAGAAAAAAAGACATGTCTCTATGTCCGTGTTCGTACATACCTCCAAAATCACTGAACCGATTTCAATGAAATTTTGTGAATTTGTTTGGCTGGTTCCAGCTTGATAAATCCATAGGATAGTTTTGGAACCGACAAGAAGTGTGAAGCGGAAGCGAGTCACTAGTACAGCGGGCCTAAAATGGAAGCTTTAGCAGAACATAATATGAATCACGTTAAAACGAAAAACTAAATTGGACTTTAAAGTCATTACCATAAAGTACATTTTAAGAATTTTAAATTTTTAACGTGATTCATATAATGTTCTGCTAAAGAAGTAAAAGTACAAATATTTTTTTTTAATGTTACCGCAACACGCTGAGATAGGAGCCTTTTGGCCTTCTTTTTTTCTTTTGCTTTCGTTTTATTAGTTGTTATTACAATTTAACAATTTAATTTTGTGTTTTGTCCTGGTTAGCTAATAAATGCTTTTTTTTTCTTTTTATAAGTAGATATGAATAAATTCTCAAATATTAAAAACATTTTGAAACAACACGTGAATAAATTCAGAGTTATAAACTTTTCAAATATATTGACAGTGCTGTGTAACAGTGAAAATAATCTGCTCCTCCATGCAAAAGTTTAATTTACCTAAAATTAGGTTTTTGTATGAAAAAGCAGTAATTTTTTATAACCAAATAAAACATTGATGGGTCTAAAATCTTGTTTTGAATCCATAACAGAAATTTATATCACAGTGTCCCTTATACCAAGTCAAATTAAATATAATGTTTAACGCAATCAGCTAGGATAGACGGCACGTCCGCGCCGGCCGTCTACCCTAGCCGACTGATGACTGAGCTTCATAAAATACAGAGGCCGAGGGCCGCGCATGCGCGCAGACAACCACCCAGTAGTACACGCTGAACCTGTGAAAGGTCATTGTACTTATCATTGGAAATATCTTTTACTATAGAACCTTGAAGTGGGGAAAATAATCAGTTTTCCCATACATTACTGATCACAACTTCGCTTATGTAACCGATCTAATTAATTTACAATGAATAAGTTTGCCTCCCTGTCACGCGCCATACGATTGTTAATATTATTTCAGATAAGGTAGATATATTTCACTGCAGCCTGATGCAGTTCACAGGAGTCGCACTGAAGTGCATTGAGAATGTTTAGAGATGATTGTTTAAGGCGCTACCCCAAGCAAAAGCCGTTTTTTGTGCAGTTTTTTGGAGCCAACTCCTCTTTATCCAAAAGAAATACCAAGTAATAAAAATACATTAAATTTCTACATATTCTTAGACTGCAAAGTGGTAGTTTTATTTTTTATTTTAAGTCTCATAATGTGTAATAAATCCCCTCACAATGAAACCACAAAAATGAGAAAAAAATATTTATAACATGCTTCTTCTCGTAAAGTTAACATTATTTTGATTTGCTTCTTATACTAATGGATAGACAATTTAATAATGAACATAATGCTAGTTTTTTTTTTTTCAAAAGACGGAAATTTGATTTTATAAAGAATAAAAATCACTAATTTCGCACTATTCGACCCGCAGTGACTGACGTAAAAACCACTTTGTAGTGCAAGCTGATTAGAACTTTATTCTAATAGTATTTCAAACGAAGTTTGAATCACCACAAATAGAGTTGCTAATTTTGGCTGGGGTAGCGCCTTAATTGTAGGTATTGTTTTAATGAAAGTAAGTATGTTAATTGTTTCTTTTCTAATTTTATTTTGTAAGTGAGAGGTTACATGTGTATCTTTGTAGTAACATCGCATTGGCGTAAGCTGTTAAGGTGTTATTTACATAATTTTAAATAAATAATTTATGCACAATATCTGATACCTGTACTACATTCAATGCAAACAAAGATCTGATTCGGGATCGGCCTCGGTTTCTCAGAGCTTTTTCGTTTTTTTTTGTAAAAATAGAACAAAACTTGGTTGTGGAGATAGGCAAGTAGCCGCTTCATATAAAATAATAACTGGTATTCATCTGCATCCAGTTAGACTGGATAGATTATGATGCCGTAATTAAAAACATCTATAAAGCACAAGTAACGTGTATAGGGTCACTGGCAATTTAAACCCAACATTGTGTTCATGATAACAAACAACTTTTACTATGGGACCAAACCTGCAATCGTGAAAAAATTCTTCAGAACATTTTATGTTCGCCCTGGTCAAAATGTACTGAACAGCTGATTTTTGTATACCTGCATAACTTTAGAATTTCATTAAAGTTCCAGGCCTAAGTTAAATAACTTCTGCCTAGATTTCTAAAGTCATTGTTACACATGTAGCAGCTTGTGTCAATTAGGTGAATAGAATTCATTAGGTCCGAATAATAGGCGTCTTACAATAGGGCACTGAAGCTAGGTGACTGGCTGGGACTCGAACCCACTCCATTGTTGAGGGAACCTATTCTGAGACACCACCTTTGTGACTTTAATGGAAGGACGAGGTGACTTCCATTTATCTTTGACTAGCTTCTGCCTGCTACTTCGCCCGCGTGAAGTTTGATAAATGTCCCATGGGATCTTACTACCGGGATAAAAAGTATCCTATGTGTTAATCCAGGTTATAAACTATCTGTGTGCAAAATTTCATCCAAATCCGTTCAGAAGTTTTTGCGTGAAAGATTAATAAATATCCATACTCACAAACGAATCTATACTTAATACATATTATAAAGCAGAAAAGTTTGTTTGCTTATTTGTTTGTTTGGTTGAACGCGCTATTCTCAGGAACTACCGGCTCGAATTGAAAAATTCTTTTTACGTTGGATAGTCCACATTTATCGAGGAAGGCTACTATAGGCTATATAACATCACGCTATGACCAATAGGAGCGGAGCAGCAATAATAAATGTAGCAAGCGGGAAAAAAGCAGGCGATGCGTTGCGTTATCAAAACTTCACGCGAACGAAGTCGCAGGCAGAAGCTAGTATTATAATAATAGTAGGATGCAATTCGAAGGGCTGAGTGTATAGAGCAGTTTTAAAAAAATGCCTACTTTGAAAGAAACGGTAAGTTTAACTGCCTTGGTCTAGTTGTCACAAGGGTAACTGCTGTACATGAGGTGCTGGGTTAGATTCCCACTTGTTGTTTTTTTTTGCCACGAATTTATCAGTAGCAGTCCTAAGTCAAGATTCATTCTCGACTGATGGCTGGCGAAATGTGGGTGTTCCTACCAAGGCACACCTATCCTTTATCCTTCGGTCGGGTTTTAATATTAACAGTCGTAATTTAGGTATATGAATTGGGGCCTTTTAAGTTTGTGAAAATAGAAACAACTCAAGCAATTATATACAGTAACGTATGCGACGTGCAGAAAGTCCGGTGCCCAAAAAATCCATGTCATTCTGTCAGATCGCGCCACGCCGCGATTAAATAAAACGTTTGCTCCGTTGCGTGCTATAGCAGCCGGCGCACACTTTTAGTATGCAATTTGTACTCGTTAGTGGGGGATTCGAGGTAACGTACTTAGTACTATGAATATCTGCGCTGAGTCTGCGTAAAATCCACGACGGGCTTCTTGTGTGCCATGCAGACATTTTGTGCGCCACAGTAGATTCCGTAACCTACTCGTCGTCTGGGTTGCCCCTTAAGTTTACACCTATCTTTTATAAAGTTTGTTGATGACAAGACAGCTTAGGACAGGAATGTTACTTTACCTGACTTTATGTGGCATTCGCTTTCTAAGAGTATCGTATTTTTTACAAAGAGTTAAATGATGTTTCGCCAGTGGTCGAAAGAATTTTTTTTTGTTCGGAGATTAGGCCACCCACATAAATTGTAGCATTTAAGGCGATTACACAAGCTAAACGCGAGTTTTATAATTACTAAAAGTATATCATTCACTGCTATAAACAAGACCAGAAAAATATATGATATTCTTAAGGATATATATGCTAGCATGATACTGTTTTGAAAACATAATACAATTAATTTGGCTCGATAAAAAGAAATCACGAACTTACCTCTAAAAATATCTTTCAAACAATAGAAAACATACTAATATGCATGCGATCATTCTTATTTTTTGGCAAATAATTCTACAAGCAATATATTAGCATGATACTGTTTTAGTTTTTTAATCCAATCAATAGTTTTTTTGTAAATCAATCGAAACCACTCATTTCGCGTTATTTGGCCCGCAGTGGGTGACGTAACAACCACTTTGTAGTGCAAGCTGATTAGAACTTTATTCTAACAGCATTTCAAACGAAGTTTGAACCACCACAAATAGAGTTGCTAATTTAGCTCGTCTAAGCGCCTTAATAATGAAACGTACATTGATTTGTTTCTTATAACCTCTAGATTAAATAAAAGGCTTTTCTATTTTATTATTTTTATTATTTTAAATTAGCTAAGCCATGTCTAACCGGAATAAATGCGAAAAATCTACAAAAACACTTACGAAAACCAAAATAAACAAAAAAAGTAATGTCAAAATAATGAAGTTGTCTGTCAACCACTAAAAAAGTGGATTATAACATTCCGTGCCACGTTGATTGTAAAAACCATCTATGCGATTTTAGTGTCAACCTTTAAAAATAGAATTAAAAATGCTCACAGCACAGTTGAATAATATTTATTTTTATCATCATCATCATCATCTCAGCCGAAAGACGTCCACTGCTGGACATAGGCCTCCCCCAAGTGTCGCCACATTGACCGGTCCCTTGCGACTCGCATCCACCGGATTCCCGCAACCTTCACCAGGTCATCGGTCCACCTAGTGGGAGGTCTTCCAACGCATCGTCTTCCGGTTCGCGGTCGCCACTCCAGAACTTTTCGGCCCCATCGGCCATCCGTTCTGCGAGCAATGTGACCTGCCCACTGCCACTTAAGTTTAGCAATTCTTCGGGCTACGTCGGTGACCTTGGTTCTCTTGCGGATGTCTTCATTTCTGATTCGATCACGCAAGGAAACTCCGAGCATAGCCCTCTCCATTGCCCTTTGGGTGACTTTAAGCCTTTTGATAAGGCCCATTGTGAGCGACCACGTTTCGGTCCCGTATGTAATCACTGGCAACACACACTGGTCATAGACTTTCGTCTTGAGACACTGCGGTAAGTTGGACGAGAAGATACCGCGCAGCTTCCCGAACGCTGCCCAGCCGAGTCGGATTCGACGATTGACCTCTTTCTCGAAGTTAGACCTACCTAACTGGACCGTTTGTCCTAGGTATACATAATCGTCTACAATTTCGAGTGTAGAGTTTATTTTTATATTCTATTATAATTTTTAGTAAACAGAAAAAACGCCCCTATTCACGTAAGTATTTTCTGTCAAATGATATTGACACTACAGGAATGATTTGACTCACAAAAAAATATCATAACATAGCATATTTATTATGATTTTAAGATTCCGGTTTCCTTTCTACGTAATATTTCATTTTATACTATAGTAAAATAGTTACTTTTTTTTTTGGTGGAATTATGAATAATAAATGCAACGACCAGGTGGGCCCAAAAAAAATTGTCTCCTTTGGCCATAATCAATTTAAAAAGGGGTACAAAGTTTTCGCTTCACGTTTTAATAAATTGTCAAACGTCAACAAAGTCGTTGCCATGACGACCAAGTCTTTTAATATACGAAACGTGTGGACGGATGCGTGTGTGAAATACATGGTATAAGTAATTTTTTTTTCATTGACTTAGTGTATTTTGTTTTTGCTCTACAATCTACAATACAAACATTGATATAAAACCACTTGTTAAGCATTATCTAGTAAAATAGCTTTTTATACATTTTGCGTAAAAAATAACTTTCAATAAAAACTGAAAAGAAAAAAGCAGGTTCAGGAAACAGGACATACTGGATTTAATGATAATTAGTCTAGATTATTTAATGGGTTCCGAACTCTCGACTGTTGCAGCGAATATGTTCTGTTTCCTGAACCTTTTTTTTTCCTTTTCAGTTTTTATTTAAAGTTATTTTTTACGCAGTCGAGTTTTTTTTAATATACAGGGTTATTTGTAAAACACCAACAACCGTGCAGGAGTAGACCCAAGTGGGTAATTACCCAGTGTCTCTCTCACAGTAAATACGAACCTAACGACACCTCTCTAGCTAAAATCCATCGAGCCGTTCAGGCTCTCTTCTCGAAAAATATATCTCTCCTCCTGGCGCAGTCGGGTAAAAATCAGTCCATTTACAGTCATAAGTTTGAAGTGGCCTTGAGCCATGCGCGCGCAGTGGGCAGGCAGCGCATACGCACCTTTTTATACAGAGATAAAAAACAATAAATATCAGAAAGAAGATTATTTTGAGAATTCACACTCTAAAAGGCATTCTTCAGGGTACTCTAAAGGTTTATAAAGGACTACAGGTTTATACAAAATTATAGAATTTTACTTTCTTTAAACAATGTTACAATACTAGCCTTTACCCCTTCGCGATTTGCTTAAAATTTGTATTTTTAGTCAGGACGTGTTATTTTATCTTTTAGTTATTAACGTATTACCCTACAGTCAGTGGAATGAAGGCACGTCCGCGCCGGCCTTCGTTCCATTGAGAGTGAAGTCAGAATTGAGCCCCGTAGTAATAAATAGAGAGGCCGGGAGCCGCGCATGCGCGCTGATAACCCACGCACTTATTAGACGGCATAGGCAC
The DNA here is from genome assembly GCA_950022955.1 of Xestia ashworthii. Classification (NCBI taxonomy): domain Eukaryota; kingdom Metazoa; phylum Arthropoda; class Insecta; order Lepidoptera; family Noctuidae; genus Xestia; species Xestia ashworthii. The sequence goes on from OX465561.1 coordinate 22,190,937, forward strand.
TAGCACGATAGCGCGGTGTAAACGATTTTTGAATCGAAAATAAAACAGTCGTATCCGGTCAATACGGTTCAATTTAATTAACGAATACAGTACATAATATCACCCTTAGTATGAATTAATTTTTAGATAATTAAAATTTAGTAAATCTTTGTATCGTGTAATCTTTCCCTCTCATAGAGAGGAGGCCTGTCCCAGCAGTGGGAAAATTAATAAGCCGATGATGATGATGAAATCTTTGTAAGGTTCGTGTAGGCAAATCTCTGAAATGACTCAACCGGTTTAAATGAAATTTAAATTAATTTCATTTAATAATAAGACACAAATATTCCACAATTCCACATACGACTCTTTTATTTCCATTTGTTTATTATTTTCACAAATACCTTTTCATCTTCACAAAATATTGCGAATGTGTTCAACTACAAATAATGAAACAGGTAGAGAGTTGCTTTGGAATTTGTTACCCTAGTTTAAGACTAAGGTCTAAATTCAGCTCATATTATGTAGTCCCCAGCTGGTAGTCTATTAAACAATTAGAACTTTACGGTTCGCGTACACCTTATACGTCCTTGTCTGAACTAAGCTCTTATGTTTTCGTCGGCTGTCTGCGGAATTCTGCCGATCGAACGAAGCAATCGGTTTATAATGTTCGCATTGCGGGGTCAGAGGCCTCTTCTTCAGAGGCAATAGGCCGATCTCTAGCCCGCGGGCCCACTGTGTGTTAGGAAATGGCACAATTTTTGTTTGTAGGACATGCTGGTTTCCTCAAGATATTTTCCGTCACCATTTTGGCTGATAAGATAATGAATTGGTTTACATACTTTCTCACCCGACATCGATAACTTGTGTACGACTTCGATATCGGCCGACGACTTAAGAAAATAGTTCTTTCGGTGACGGAACAGGAGTATTTTTTATTTTTTAATCATGTTTCATTGAGTCGGCCGAGTGCAGCCGATGTCGTACGAGCATTGTTCGTTTGATGAAGGATGAGGTGTACGCGTCGTGTTAGACTCGGAGCATTTCAAACAGACAGAGCTCGTTACGAACCATTATGCCAGCCGCTTAGGCGATTTCTGCCGGACATAAGTGTTCACCGTATGGCTTGACGGGCAACAAAGAGCTTCCATAAAAAGTAATTCATGAAAGGGTAGGAAGGCGAATGATGTTTTTCACTTGATGTTTTGCGTAAGCATCATTCTTTTATCCCTTATCCTATTTCGTTTGGGTTGGCGCAGCATGTCTTCTTCTTATATACTTCTCTATTGCTCATTATCTCATCACTACTCATCAGACACTTCTTTTTTTGCCATATCACTGTGACTGCATTAAGATTTTTACTCAGAAATAGAAAAAAAACAATAAATTTTGGGGGTTCCCCATACTTATAACTGAAACTAATTTTTTTTTTCATCAAACCCATAAGTGTGGGGTATCTATGGATAGGTCTTCAAAAATGAGGTTTCTAACATTACCTTTTTATAAACTGTATAGTTTCCACGAGAGACACTTCCAAAGTGGTAAATTGTGTCCCCCCCTGTAACTTCTAAATTATGGAATGATAAAACTAAAAAAAAAAATATGTACATTACCATGTAAACTTCCACCGAAAATTGGTTTGAACGAGATCTAGTAAGTAGTTTATTTTTAATACGTCATAAATCGTAAACTGCAATTTACCTTTCATTCAAACTTCTGAAATATTTTTATATTATGTTACTTGTTTATAAGTACTTGGTGTAAGTAAAGTGGTATTATTTATATTACATTATTTATTTAGGTAACCAACAGCGATGCATCAAAATGTTTTACAAAATATGCATGTGACAGTGACTATGGCCAATTATAGGTTTCCCTGTTTAACTAGGATATTATAAATTATAACATCCTAGTAAGTAAGTTAAGTTATAATACATGCGAACGGACTAATACTAGATATTTTCAAATGATCAACATAATAAAATTACAATACAAAATTACTTTTAAGTTAGATTTAGATTTTTTTTTTCATTTTTACAATTTTGAAAAATTTAAATTAAAAAGATTGATGATCAAAGATAGTACATGAAGAAGAAGAAGAAGAAGATTGGTTGCTTGTCATTTATCTCCGTTTATATATATAGATGCTATGTGCTCACAGAGTATATAATCACTACGTTTAATGCTTACCGCTTACCTTTTCATTATTTGTTTTTTGAAAGTCGGTTTATTACAGTTAAATAAATCAACTTCAGAGAATTCCGAGCTATAAGTTCGAGCAATGCGAGTCAGTACACAGTTCTTGGCATAGTTAGTGGAGTGCTTAGGAACGACGCGCAGCATTGGCGTGTGACGAGTGCGCCGTAGGGGAGTGTTAAAAGATATCTGTGCGACCAACTCCGGGCAATCAAGGCATCCATTGAGTATCATAGAACAAACACATGTCCATCACTTTACGCCTTTCTTCGAGTGTTAGTAGACCATAGGTTCGACAGCTATCTTCGCAAGGAGGAGGAGGTTCATTGGAGGTTTACGGAGGCGATAATTAAGATGGTTAATAAATTTTCTTTGAATCCTTTCTATTTGGTTCTTATAAATTATGTATTGGGGGGACCAGATTTGGCACGCATATTCTAAAACGCTGCGCACGTAAGCAAAATATACAGTATTTTTAAACACCTTACATGACCTAAGAACAAATCATAGGTTCTTATAAGCTTTTGTGCTAAAAAGGTCTATGTGATCCGAGAACATTAATTTACTGTCAAACATCTCCAACTCCTAAATCCCTAACCATGTTGACTTTATTAATGACAATTCCATTAAAATTATATGAATAAACAATCGGGTTCCTCTTACGTGTGTAACTGAAACATTGAGACTTTGTCACGTTTACAGTGATCTTGTTTTTCGCGTAATAATTATTTAAGTTATTAAGATCTTACGAGTAGATTATTTTTTTAGCCCTCGCTCCAAAGAGAGAGCTCCAAAGAGAGGAGAGAGAGGAGAGGAGAGGAAGAGGAGTGTTATAAGTTTGACCGCTATTTGTGTGTGTGTGTGTGTGACTGAGCTCTTATAGCATACAGGTCATTGACGGACTTGTTCGAACTTATCTATATACCTAAAAGTAGGACAGTAAAATCGCCATGCTTCCGTTAAAGCATAAAGTCTACGCCAAAAAAAGTAGTAAAAAAACCCTAAACTCATACAATATTCAAATCTCATACCAAACAAGTAACTGCTACCCTCTTCTCATACAGAATTAACCCCTACATGCTCACGCACAAGTAGGTACATAAAAAACTCGTACCTGCATATCGTACTCGTGCCATATCCGACATTCATCTCATTAAGAGGCTTGTTTGACCTCCCAAATGTACACGAAGCTAGGGTTACCATCTTCTGGGAAACTGTGATATAAAGCCGTATTACTACAAAAGTTCGTTCAGGTTAAGCCGCATTTGCCTAGGTTGGTCCGTGGATGGGTGACCACCAATTACATACCGAGTTTCCTCCGTGCCTCGGAAAGTACGTTAAGACGTTGGTCTTGGCTGTCATTTCTGTAGGTGAAAGCTAAAGGACCTTAAGTCCATTTTTTTGTCATTTATGTGTTTTACATGATTATTATTCAGATTACACGTATTGATCAAATGGTAAAAGACATTAAGTCCTACAGCCGCTAATTTCGCAGATGTAAAATTATAAATAACATTAAGTCCCTAGATTTATTTCGGGTATGGACATCTTTAATGAGCTCTACTGAATACTTTACAAAATGTGACTTAAGGTTCTTCACTTTTCACCTACAGATTTGTAGATCTTTGACAGTCGTTACAAATAGTCTGTGGCCCAAAAGTCTGACAACCAATCTTACAAAGGCGTACCTATCGTATTATTCAATAGTGCGCTGTTGTGCAGGTCAGACAGGCAGTCGCTCCACGTAAAATACTGGTATTCGTCTGCTTCTGGTAAGACTGGAAGCCTACCCTAATGTAGTTGGAAAAAGCCTTGGTAGATCAAGGTTGTTGTTGGTTTTCCGCCAGGGGGGACCGTTCTTTACGCTATTGATTTATACTTTGATAATCCAAAAGAAGTCTGAATCCGTCTTATTATAAAAACTTCCATAAGTACCAGGTTTAAACCAGAACTAAAAGGTCTAGGTTTAGTACGGTACTAACGTTAGTTCTTTCATTCGTATTACAAATCGAAGACCAACAAAGGACTAACAGTACCAAACAAAGAAAGTGTCTGGTCTTAACATTTTCCACAGATGATAAGCAACAAAATATTTAAACTGTTCATTCATTCGTTCATAGTTCTATGCGCCGTTCCTTTTTACAAAATGTTGTAACGTAAATTAAAGAAAAAATATTTCATACATTTTTATTTGTAGTGATAAAATATAAAGTTTTGTTATTTATAGGTATTTAAATATTCCGACTTGTATTTTTTTTTTTAATGCATGTTCATAATTCAATTGTTCTGGTTTGGAACAACTATCGAGCTAGCGCGTATAACGGAGTGAACTGGGCAGCGCGCGTAGTTCGAGTAAGATATCGAAATAAGTTACAAACTTAAAGGATGTCCTCGAGGATCGTGGGATAAATCATCACGTAGCAGATCGACAATCTTTTGGCCAAAACGTTTTGTAAATCTGTATTTACATGGAAAATCTTCGTCAGATAATTGAAATGGATTTCGTCGCTGACGAACTCGGTTGGGTCCCCGGGAACTCTCAAAAATACCCAACAGATCCAAATCTTCCAAATCAATCCTATCAATAATATCAATCCTATCAATAACATCCATTTTTGTTTAAATCACAAAAACTTTCCGAAAATTAACCTCAAAACTAAAAAGGATTTGACGTTTGACAATTTAGTACCATAGTTAAACTAGGGGTCACGATGGTCTAACTTTGGTACCATAGATAGTTCTAGGACTAGCGATAAACTTCGTTTTGTAATAACGTTTTTTCAAGTTCATGTTTTAGACCTAGTACTAAACCCGGTACTATTTTTAAGACCACGTTTTGTAATAAGACGGTAGATGTTTAAGTGGTTGCCTAGTTGTAGTGGCCTTGTGCTTGAGTACTTAATAACCTTAATATTTTTTCAATACTAGACAATCTCGAGAAAGTTACAAGGCCGGGCAAAGTTAAATGGTGGTGCCAAATACCTGGAAAAGTCCGTACATTTTCGGAGGCATGGTCACCCTACACGGAACAGTAACAAAGTCACACACTGCTGGAAACTGATAATACTATCTAAATATGTTTATTTCATCCCTTTTACCGTTGAGTCGAAGCTCATTAGCCCTAACGAAGTTTTGGAGAGGTGAGATAATGTCGTGAGAATGATGTCCTTTGCAATCATTTTGAAACGTAATAGGCTTGTATACTGAAAAAAAAAATAGTCGGTCAGTTAGATTATCAAAAAATTTTTGACGCGTATTTTTTCTTTTGTTAGGTACGTAAACCAAAATTGACGAAGATACGATGCTTTTAAAATTCGCAGCAAGTCACGCCTTGCAAAATTTTTTGTGCATTGTGACATCACGAGCCCCCACTCCCGAGGCTGGTTTCGATTCACCATGTCGTTTACCCATCAGATTTCGTGCCTAGTGTCCAAGGACGTCATAGCTTCCCTGGACTAAACTTATATTACGAGTATCACTTACGGGATATCTACCGTGATTGTTCATTTGTTTGTGTTGTTGCTTAGTTTTAAACTGTGAAAGCTTAAAATAGTATTCCTCAGACTTTCTGGCTCCCACTATTACATGCATGGCTGAGGCTCGGATCCCACTAAAGAGGAACGAAGATAGGAGAAGCAAGAGATGTGATATATGTAGACCATTGCGATTGAATATACGTAACACTAGCTACATATTAGATACAGCAAGTGGTCCTAAAAGCTCTAATCAGGAAGTAGCTCAAGAATTTGTAAATTTCTTTACAGAAATACCATTAAAAACTACGGAGGCTCTAAATTCCTCTCCTGAAGTCTCAATGGGTTTATTAAAGACGAATGTGTCTGGCTGCCTGGCTGAATTTAAATTTAAACACATTAACCCTATGGTAGTTATTAAAGCTTTCCGGCAAATAAAAATCAAACTGACCGAAGATCTATGGGGAATGTCTATCAAAGTTTGCACATCCATACTTGAGACAATAGCCCCATACTTAGCTTTAATTTTTAATCTATGTGTAGACCAAGGAGTTTTCCCTGATTTAATGAAATACAGTAAAGTCATACCTCTTTTCAAATCCGGGGACAGTAAAGATACTAACAATTATAGACCTGTATCCGTGTTGCCAGTTTTTAGCAAGGTTTTTGAAAAAGTAATGCTTGATCAAATGCTCTATCATTTTAACACCAACAGAATCTTACATGATCAACAGTATGGTTTCACCAAGGGACGTTGTACAACTGACGCCGGTGTAACCTTATTAAAGCACATATTTACTGCGTGGGAAGAGTCCCAAGATGCCATAGGAATTTTTTGTGACCTCTCCAAAGCGTTTGATTGCGTAAATCACGACACATTACTTTTGAAACTTGAGCATTACGGACTGGGTAAACTTGCACTTAGTTTGGTAAGATCATATTTGAATGATAGACAACAACATGTTCAGATAAATGGTGTTAATTCACAGGGTTTAAAAATAAAAATGGGGGTTCCACAAGGCTCAATATTGGGTCCTTTCCTCTTTCTAGTATATATAAATGATCTACCCTATTTATTGAAAAACCAACCTCAAAATATGGTGTTATTTGCTGATGACACTTCCTTAATTTTTAAGATAAACAGACGGGCACAAAATTTAGATGACGTGAATAATGCCCTACTTCAGGTCCAAAATTGGTTCACAGCAAACAATTTGGTATTAAATGAAAAAAAAAACCAAATGCATAAGATTTTCATTACCGAATGTTAAGGGTAGTGATTGTGATATATTATTGAATAATGAGAAACTTGAATTCGTAGATAAAACGGTTTTCCTGGGGCTTACGCTTGATTCAAGGCTACAATGGGGTTCTCATTTAACATCTCTTGCGGGGCGGCTAAGTTCAGCAGCATATGCCATTAGAAAAATCCGTCAATTTACTGATGTAGATACCGCTAGACTGGTCTATTTTAGTTACTTCCATAGTATAATGTCTTACGGTATTTTGCTATGGGGACGGGCTGCAGATATTGAGTCTATATTTATTCTGCAGAAAAGAGCCATCAGAGCTATATATAATCTTCGTAGGCGCGATTCTCTAAGGGAACTGTTTAAGGATATTGGCATTATGACGGTACATTGTCAATACATTTACGAAAACATAATGTACGTTAGAAAAAATTTGCATCTTTTTGGTAAAAGAGGTGACAGACATAATTACAGTACTAGAAACAGGGACCAATTAGTTCAGCCAGGCTTTAGACTCGCTAAAGTAGACTCATCTTTCATGGGGTACTGTTTGAGATGCTATAATAAAATTCCACAAAGTATTCTTGAACTGAATGAGACGAAATTTAAAACATGCATCAAACGCACACTATGTAAAAAAGCATATTACAAGTTGAGCGATTATATCGCTGATAAAAATGCTTGGCTTAATGCTGGTCCTGCTCCACATGGACAGGGGCGCAAAAATTGATAGCATTAAATGATATAGTTGGAGCTGCTGAAGATTGTACTTAACTATCTTTGCATTGTATAGATTCAATGTTAGTATTGTATAATCGCATAGCCCATATTGTGTGAGTACTATGTACCAGTAAGCTATCATTCACTGGAAACCTACGGCAGTTCTTGACTTGAATGTGCCCTGGCGGTTGAGAGTATGTCATGCTCACTCAAATGTCTCGCTGATGGTGGCGCGTGTGTCGGACCATTTAGTTCCCTTCAAAATGGTTGAGCTGAATGGTGCTGATCCATGCGTCATGTGCGTGAACGGGCGCTGTCAGTTGTGACTGGTCATCTCTTAGTCGCCATGGTTTATTTGAATTAATTATTTTGTTTTTGAGTTGTATTTTGTTTTGCTATGGACACTTTTAACGTGCACATCTTGCTACATTGTTCTCACATAATATAACATCTCAACATGAATGATGTAACCAAGATTTTGTAACAATTTTTTGATTTAAAAGAGTGTCCATGGAGTTTCTTGCCCGTTCTTCTCCATAGAGATCTACGCTAGGGAATGGGCAACTACAGTACTTTCACAGTTTTTATGTCTTGTGACTGGGACTGTAGCTACATTAAATGTTCATTTTTGTTTCGACAATTCAAAAGTGCCTGTAACTGGCCTACTTGAAATAAATGCTTTGATTTTGATTTTGATTGATCCATTTCCGCACGCCTGGGTCAGCTCCACTCATCTTCGCTCTGGAGGGGTCCGGACCGAACACTCAACACGTAACTAACAAATTCTTGGGTGTACTAGGCACTCCTACACCTCTGCCACACCCTTCAGAAACAAGAAGTCGTGATGCTACGCAATTGGGGATGCCAGAAATGTCTTTTTATTCCTGAAGATAAATGAACACAGCTAAATAACATCCTCAAGATACTTTAGCTTATTTTTCCAATCTTGATACCAAAAATAAACGTTATTTTCGCAATGAATTTGCAAGTTTGTCGATTCAAAGGAGCTTTCTAACGTTCAATGGAACAAAAACATTATTATGTAGAAGGGATAACGTCACCCGAACATAATAGCACGATTTGAAGACATTGGTCTGCAGTAAAAAGAGCTGATTCATTGCTGATTATAGTGATAATGAACCTAAAGACCTTGAAAAACTGGTTAAGCTTTTTATCTTTTTAAATTGCCTAGAGTTTCACTCAATACGATATCTTTCTTATTGTGTGTTCGTTCAAATACCGCAGTAGAATATACAAACACAACAAGAGTTTGTATGGTACAACTAAAAAACCCGACTAATGTAAAATCACGCTCTAATTTAATTCGGGGTTCACTAGGTAAAATCGAGTCCTCATATTGTTGAAGTCGGTTCAAATGTAGCCGTTTAGGCGCTACGGTGGAACATACGTACAAACATAGACTGCTAAATTCTGCTCCTTCCTTTTGGCTTCGCCGTAGTTCAGTAAAAAGGTTTTACCTGCCCGTACTTATATACAAAGAGTTTGTCCTAAGAGAATCATGCCCGTTAAAACTAACATAAGGCGACATCTAAAAGTAACCAAATACAGAATGTACCTGCACAGGCAAACCTGTCAGGTACACTCTACTAGCGTGTATCTTAAGATATCATCATCATAATAATTTCAGCCGCAAGACGTCCACTTTTGGACACAGGCATCCCCCAAGTGTCGCCACATTCACCGGTCCCGTGCGACTCGCATCCAGCGGATTCCCGCAACCCTCACCAGGTCATCCGTCCACCTAGTGGGAGGTCTTCCAACGCAACGTTCTTTCCGTCCGCCACTACAGAACTTTTCGGCCTCCAGGGCCATCTGCTCTAAATGTGATTACCATCTTAATACAACTTTTGTACAAAAGTTTAAATAAATAAATAAATGTAAGAAATCGTGATATCTAAGCAGATCAACAGATTTACCGTTGGTTGGCTGGTAGTCATCCAACCTCTTACCAAGGGATATCGTACTACCCAGTACTAACTGGGTTGTGGAGGTCAGATATGCAGTCGCATCATGTAAAATACTAGTATTCAGCTGCACCCGGTTAGACTGGAAGCCGACCATGGCTGGTAATCATCCCTCCACCTATTACCAACTTCCCAGTTTACCTTCATCCTCCAAGTAGTCCTATTTCGTCAGTCCCCGAATATACGCCTAATCTCGAGCTTATGACGATGTGACGTAGTCATTAGGGCTCGTACACAAGTCGGCTAGTCGTATACACTAATACAACATGCCTACATGCAAACGAGTTGGCTTGATTGATTAATTACTTAATGAATGAAGCCTAGGTTTGATGAAGGTGCTAAGTTGAGATAGGGTTAATAGATGATGGAGGTCTGTAGGTTTGATTTTAGGTTGTATTGGGATGTTTTTGATCTTGGAAAATATTGGGTAACGTTGATTTCTAATTTATGGTTGCGATTATTTATGGTGGTGGTTTATGTATGGTTGGTTTATGGTTTTTTAAAATTTCATTTTTTATTTTTTTTCCAATTTATTACTAGTAATATGACATGTTTTCAGCAGCCTTGTCCCACTGCTGGGCAAAGACATCCCTATATCCTTCCAGGTAATTGATGATAATGGATGGCACGGGACCGGTTAATGTGGCGACACTTGGGGGAGGCCTATGTCCAGCATTGGCCGTCTTTCGGCTGAAATGATGGTGATGATGAATGTATGTAATTTTAATATTAAGTTAAAATTTCGTCAAAACCAAGACGCAGCATTCATGAGCATTGTTAGTACTAAAAATCCAGGTGCAGGAGATTATTTCAGGATGACATGATGCGAAACACGTGTCGAGGGAAGGCAGTTATGCATTTGGTATCCTGATGCTGGATAATGGCCACAATGGGGTTACTTCCCCAAGGCATTTTAATTACCGCACCTTTTCCTTGTGCATAAGTGGTTTTTTCCGTAATTTTCATATGCATAGGGATATTAGGATAATATTGAGTATGGTAAATGAAATTTTCTGCCTTTTGGCCATTGAACAAAAGCCATTGTCCAGGCACACTACCATATAAACCCACACATTCTAATAAAGCACCATAGCAACACAATATAAATGCCACGCGCCAATTCAAGCGACCACCTCAGTAGTCCACTATAATTCCACAGATAGGTGACTCCATACAAAGTTCCCGGGACATGAATAGTTCTATTCAGCGCACGTTCAAATGGCACATGTAAATAAATGACTACAGACTTAGGATCAACGCGCAGCTGTAAGCACCAAACTGGATCAGCATCGCCTCAGCTAGAACTTGCTAGAACCTAACAGACTTTTTCTACGAAACTCTATACGCCTAAAAGCACCGTAGGAGCATAGCCTTGGGACCCCGGACCTGCTTGCAATAATTAGGTGGACTAGTTCCAAGGTGTGCTATGAGTTATAAGGACAACTCTAATTTATTTAATAAGCAATGCTAGTGATTAGCATCCAATTACCTCTGCGGGTTGTCGTCAACTAATAAGGCTTGAATTCTTGTTACGTTGATGGCCGGTCGCGTACGATCAGTCGTGAGGTCAGAGAGAACAAAATACGGGTGTTGGACGTTGGCATCGCAGTATGGTGCTATGTAGAATACAATGTATACTAGTTCGCGACCGACCGTGCATGACCAACCGTCAGCGTTGCAAGAATTCGGGTATTAGCGTCAACCCAGCACACAAACGGCTCGGCTCGGCATCTCTGAGACAGAGGCCCTACTCCCTAAAGTTTCGTCCATACGGACGGATTTATCCGTCTCTCTCGCGCACGTCTGCAGACGAGTGCGTCTGAGAGACGCGGATAGATCCGTCCGTATGGACGAAGCGTTAGAGAGTAGGGCCTCAGTACCGTGGCGTTGTTGTCTCGCATAGGGAGGACCAGTAACCCGTTTTCGGCGAGCCATCCCCAGCTGGGTGATGGTGGTTGCGGTAAGCGTAGTGACAGCTTGTTGTAAGCATGGTCAGACCTTCGAAAGCAGGTGTCAACCTACCGTAAGTTGGGAGACGGCTCACAACAAGCTAGCCGTTATCAGCCTGATTGCTCTCTACTGCGTGACTGCCGTTTTTTAGATGTTCCAGAGGCTAAAGTAATGCCATAACAATACTTTAAATTTTGAGTTACAAAGAGTTACATGGAAAAATCCTGACGCCTCAAGTTCTGATTCCGTTCAGTGCTTATACGTGTGCGTTGATCTTGAAGAGTACTGTGGTGAAAGTTCACAGTTTCTGACCTGGGTACGAACTTTCACAGTTGGTATTGAAGGTTCTAAAGTATTCATCGTTATTGTGTCTCGAGTTTCTGGTGACCTTTTCGTATTAGTTGAGTGTGTTTAGCCTTTAGATCGGGAACTTTGGTGTATTGGCTTGTTGGTTTAATGTGAAAGGTCTTGTTAGCAATTGACTGAAGTCATAACTGTTAACCAGTAGTGATATTCTGTAAAGTTTATTTAGATCACTAAGTTTTCGTGCAGAATTTGATTAAAATAAATCATCACGGATTCACAGAGCCGTAGTGATAAAGTAAATCACGGGTTCAACCATTACCTACAACTTGTTTGTCCGGGAAGTAAACCCTGGGCCAGCACTGCTCTTTGATAGTAAGGTTGTTTAATCAAAGGCCAACCTGAACAGCCAAAAAGTTACATACTTTGAAAATGAAGGCCCTTTGGATTTCTACGACTTTTGAAATAATGAACAATATCTTTTTGGTAGACTTAGTAAATAAAAAACACATTTGACGTTTGTCAAATAGAGTATGATGATAATATATGAATATACATTAAGGATACCTACAATATAATTAGCTATATTGTCAAAACAGTTGTGTTCCAATTTTGGTGTACAGTAAAGTAAATTCTATTCTAACGGTGCTAGGGTGTTTCTTTGAATAGATAAATGCAAAATCACGTCTTAATTCCCGAGTCCAACCAAAACAGCAACATAATCTACCAGCACTGTAAATACTTCCTAACACATTCCTATAGGCAGACGCTAGAGAACTGACGAGCGATATGCATCAGAAAACACTTTGCCTCCATCAAGGATTAACGCCCTGTACAGACTTCAGGCGATGCGGCTTAAGCCGGGTATACGATAGGTAATGCCTGACAGTTTTAAATGTGCAAACCCGACTTCTATAGAGGACACACGGAACTGTAAGCCTGTCGCTACCTCATTTGCACCAACAATTATACACGACGATATGGTTGCTCAGGTGGGTTTATTATATGTATGTTATCCTCGATTCATCCGAAATAGATTGCCAGTGCGGAGCCCCTCTGAAGGATATCTCCACCTCCTGTCGTGCCCATCCTGCACAACCGCTTGCACCTATCAAGATCTAATCGCAGCAAAGGTAGGTGGCTACATACTGGTCATAGACAATTTGAGTTCATCGACACGTAAAGAAGAAGACTTATATTATATCTTTTATAACAAAAAAGATATAAACTTGAAGCAACTGAGAGCTGTGCATACGACCTGCCATACACGCTTGGCCAGGAAAAAAAATAGATATTCTCTAAAATGTTGGTAAGGATAACTACACAGTTCTTTCTTACACACGTCCATGCAGTCACCGTCAGGATGGCTGGTTGTCTGCATCAGTCCGCGTCATGGTGGTGACCAAAAATTGCTACCTATTTGCTACCCATTGCTACCTATAGTCAATTAATTGCTACCTAACTTGGAAAAGAATTAAAGAAACTTTAAAATGCAGTCCGCAAGGGCCGAAGCCTTGCCATTGACTACTTGTAGCGACTGTCATTGATCGTAAAATGACAGCCGGAACCAATAATTTTTTTTTTTTTTCGCGGGTAGGTGATAAAAAAAGACAGACGTGGCTCCTATATTGTTTTTATATTTAATATAGAAATTCACAGTTTTTTCACTTAATTTTCATAAATTATCAGTGTATTACCACTACACAAGGGGTACTCACGTTTGCAGCACATTTATGTGACGCAAGCTATAAATTTACACCACCTGCCAGCTCATCATTTCACATCACTTCTCACTATCACTGGATCACTATTGAATACTACCATGTCTCAATTAGACGACATCATATCTGCACAGAAGAGCCTAGAAGATAACTTCATGCGCAAGATGACTGAATTGGAAGCGCAGATTCAGTGTGCTGGACCTGCCAAGGATACCGTGGCGAGGGTGGCTGAGGAGTTTCGCACCTTCAGGGAGCTGATCTGCAGCATGCTAAGTTTACTTAGAAGTCAGATCAGTGAGTGTGCAAGACAAGTCGATGGGATGGAGACCAGGCATCGGAGAAAGGCGTTGATTTTCCAGGGCATCGCGGAGGCTGATGGGGAGGTCAGCAGTGCGGTCATCTTGGAGATAATCAATAAGAAGCTGGCTCTCAAAACTCTCACTGCATCCTCCATAAAGGTCTGCCACAGACTTGGTGTGGTCAATAAAGATCACCATAGGCCCATCCTTGTCAAGTTTTCAAGTTACGATGACAGGTCTGCAGTCTGGAAAGCGAAGACTCGGCTGAAGGGTTCTTCTATCTCCGTCAAAGAGTTCTTGACAAGGACTAGACAATCCGTCTTTGGGAAGGCGCGGCATCACTTTTCTATGCGGTCGTGTTGGACTCAGGACGGTGTCATCGTTGTTAAGGCCCCCGATGGAAGCAAACACAAGTTCACATCACTCGAAGAACTGAGTCCGCTGCTGGAGAAGTATCCCAAGGTTGAAGCTTCTAGGAGATAGCCTGAAAGACAGAACGGGTTATTATGGTAATCATATTCTATTTTTTAACGTACAGCATACATATTCCTAGAAGTTACTCACCTTAGAAATTGTTATCTTTCACTGCTCAATTAATTATTATGGTTATGGTTTGAACCTTGCGCTTGTAAACTTTGATATTGTTTTCGTCACGCGTCTCAGTGATAACATTTTACAAGTTTCGCTTAATTTATAGTTTACCCTCTACAAGTGTCTTACATTTCAAAATGTCACTCTTGATTAATTGAATAATTGTCTGTAATTGTCATTTGTCGTGATTGTCAAATCTGACATCCTGACGTTTAATGTCGTTTTTGTTTTTTTTATGATCGGATATTATGTTCCACAAAATTAAGTGTTTGGCTAATGGCTTGTAGGGTGCGTTCCGAATACCATAGTAATATTGTTACGACTTCTTAATACGACTGTTAATTTTATTTTTTTATTTTTTTCTCTCAGTGTCATTGCTTTTTCTTCTGGTTTTTTTTTTCCTTTGTGATAATTATGATGATGTTAGCTGGCGGGTGGTGCAGAGATGCAAACGCCGTACTAGATTTTTGTGTAGTTCTCTTATATTTATAGTGTTTTTTTATTATTTTATTTTGCTGTATTTATATTTTATTTATATTTATGACAACTTTTTTCAATAATGAATCTTTTTTCTCGGCCAATGAATCTGCTGCCACTTCTGATAATGATAGTTTTTGTTCCGTTGTGGGCACCCTTGGTGATACTTTACGTGAAACTTTCAACCAAAACCTTGAGCGACTGTTAAACGTTTGTCACATCAATGCCCAGAGTATTCCAAGCCACTACAATGAGCTGTATGATACGTTTACAAACAACAACGTCCATGCCATCCTGGTTTCCGAGACCTGGCTGAAACCTGAACTCCCATCCACCACTTACTCTCTTCCAGGATTCGTTCTTCTGCGGAATGATCGAATTGGTAAGAGAGGGGGTGGTGTAGCAGTTTACCTTCGTGCTGATTTTCCCTTTAAAATTCTCGCTACTTCTTCCTCTAACAATTCAGCTGAGTTTCTTTTTCTTGAGGTTTGTGTTAAGGGAGCTAAAATCGTTATTGGAGTTGTGTATTGTCCCCCTTCCCTTGATTACTTCATCGAATTCGAATCGGTCTTAGAATCTTTGGGTTCGGAGTATGCACATCACATTATCATGGGGGATTTCAACACCAACCTCCTTGCCCATAACTCCTCTCGATCCTCTAAACTCCTACATCTGGTCGAGTCAGCTAGTTTGCACGTGTTGCCTCTCCAACCTACGCATCACAACACTGTCGGTGATGATACTTGGCTCGACCTAATCCTCATCTCTAATCCTTCCTTAGTGTCCTCACATGGTCAACATGTCGCTCCTGGTTTCTCCCATCATGACCTTATTTTCCTGTCGTATATCCTTAAACCACCTAAACCCAAACCTACTTTCCAGTACAGGCGTGCCTTTGCGCGGGTGAATGTTGATAAGCTAAGACAAGATGCGTCTAAGATTGACTGGACACCCTTGGAGGAAGCCACTTCAGTTGACGACAAAGTTAATGTTTTTAATTCTGCCGTAGTCAAATTGTATGACACCCACGCTCCTATCAGGAAAGTCAAGCTGAAGCGCCCGCCTGCGCCATGGATGAATAGGGGAGTTCAAATGGCAATGCGACGACGGGACCGCGCGTTTCGTAAGTTTAGGAGGGATAGGTCGGAGGACAATAGGGCCCTCTTCAAAACTGCTCGCAATCGTTGTAATCAGATGATACGTAACGCTAAACGCCGCCACATTCTTGATAATATCACTTCTTCTTCTCCTGCTGATATTTGGAAGTTCCTTGGAACTCTAGGTATCGGCAGATCGCGGCATTCAGACCTTCCCAATACATTTGGTTTAGACGATCTAAATCGCCATTTCGCCACTGTTCCCATTCTTGATAGTCTAACCAAATGTCAAACTATTGACTATCTTGCTGGTCTGACGCGACCCAATATTACCCCTTTTTCCTTCACACCAGTCGACCCGGGAGAGATCAAGAAGATTATCCTCTCCATTAAATCCAAAGCCGTGGGCTGTGATAACATTAGTCGTCACATGATAGTGATGGCTCTTGAACAGCTCCTTCCTGCAATCTCCCATATCGTTAACTTCTCCCTTTACTCCGGTGACTTCCCTTCGCTCTGGCGGAAAGCCCATGTGCGACCACTGCCTAAAACTCCTAATCCCACCCTTCCCAGTCACTATCGTCCGATTTCCATCCTTCCCTTCTTATCTAAAGTGCTCGAGGCCTGTGTCCATAAACAGTTCTCTCACTTTATTCACCATAACTCCCTCATTAGTCCATTCCAATCCGGTTTCAGGCCCGGCCACAGTACCGTTTCAGCTCTCCTTAAAGTGACTGACGATATAAGGCGGGGAATGGAAAACACTAAAGTTTCCGTTTTAGTGCTGATAGATTTTTCTAATGCCTTTAATACCGTCAGTCACGAAGTCCTCTTATCCATTCTCTCCTATCTTATGGTCTCTCCCGAGGTTGCGGCTTGGTTTTCTTCCTATCTTCGGGGGCGTCAGCAGTCGGTTCTTGCGGGAGACTCTTCTTCCAACTGGTGTAATCTTGATGCTGGCGTCCCTCAAGGCGGTATCTTATCTCCACTTTTGTTCTCTATTTTTATAGATCTAATTACTACCGAGCTTCAGTGTGCGTATCATCTTTACGCTGATGACTTGCAACTCTACAGTCAGGCAAGTGTTGACAACTTATCGGATGCGATTGAGGAGCTGAACCGGGATCTAGCTGTGGTGAAAAACTGGTCTGATCGCTTCGGGGTAGCCGTTAACCCAACCAAGTGCCAGGCTATCATAGTAGGGAGCCCCCATAGCTTGAGAAGGCTGGATGGATTAACGGTGCCACCGGTTACCTTTGACGGTTCAGTGATTCCGTTCAGCTCTGACGTCAAGGATCTGGGCTTGTATGTTGACACTTGCCTTGACTGGCGTAAGCAGGTCGCGATTGTGAGCAAGAGAGTCACCGGGACGTTGCGGTCGCTCTATCGGTTGAAAAACATTCTCCCATCCCACATAAAGGTAATGCTGGTACAGTCCCTAATCTTTCCTATACTAGACTATGGTGATGTGTGTTACTACGACCTGAATGCAGATCTCCTCAATAAACTTGACCGACTTCTAAATAACTGCATTCGATTCGTATTTAATCTCCGTAAGTATGATCATGTGTCCGCACATCGGTTACGCTTAAAATGGTTACCCATCAGGCAGCGCAGAGCGTTAAGGGCTTTGACAACTCTGTTTTCTCTTCTGGACAAACCCACTTCTCCTTCTTATCTGACTTCTCACTTCCAGTATTTATGCTCTGCGCACAGCAAGGATCTTCGTTCTTCCAATAACCGTCTTCTACGATGTCCTACTCACCGCTCTGGTGTTCTTAAATCTTCCTTTCCTGTCCAAGCGGTTTTTCTTTGGAATGCGCTCCCTTTGAATATCAGGATGGCAACCAGTCGGCTCACATTTAAAATAAAAGTTCGTGAGCACTTACATAAAAAGTTGGCAGACTTATCCCACAATTAAGTTGTTTGTTTTCTTCATCTACGTTTATTTATTGTTTTTTATCTTTCCTCACTTTTTATAATTTGTTGTATGTATGTATATATGTATTTATTGTTATATTTTATTCTTCATAATTTTCTGTACTTGCACCTACTGTTTTATCTCTGCATCACCCTAAGGTAGACTGGTAGAAAATGCCCAAGGCATTAAGTCCGCCTTTGTACTTTTTGTGCATAAAGTTTAAATAAATAAATAAATAAATAATTGCTTAACGTACTTTTCAATGCACGGAGGACACTCGGTGTAATGGGTGGTCACCCATCCACATACCTACTACTATACCTACCTGCTATAAGAAGAACTTTTGTTTCATCCTCAAATAGAATATCAGTTTTTGCTGAAAATGATTCAAAAAAATGAACAAAAATTGATAAAACAATGAACGCGAAAGGGATAAACTTAGGTAATTAACGCTACGACCAATGGGAGTGGAGCATAAATGAAAAATGTTGCAAGAACGGGAAAAATGTATTCCTTTTGTAAGCTTTTTCTCTCTTATGTGACGCAGACGAAATTGCGTGGGTCAACTAGTTAATTACTATATTGGGTCAGTGTTTTTCAATGAAAAGGGACGTTTTTGTAATAGTTTAAAATATTATTTTATTCAATAACCTAAATCCAGTCCCTGTAAAAGTTTCAAACGATCATAACTTTTTACTTATTTAAGCTACAAGGTGGACATTGAAATACGTGAGGGTAGCAATCAGGTAGCAATTACTCAAGTTAAAATAATAACATGAATTTGAATAGTTTACTCACACGGAGAGTTCACCAGCCATCCTGACATCAGAATGGCTGGTCATTTTAAAGTCTCTTTAATTCTTTTCCAAGTTAGGTAGCAATTAATTGACTATAGGTAGCAATGGGTAGCAAATAGGTAGCAATTTTTGGTCACCACCATGACGCGGACTGATGCAGACAACCAGCCATCCTGACGGTGACTCCGTGCATGCCTGTACAGGCAAAACTGCACATGCAAAACCTATCTCTATGGCCGACTTTACGACGAGACATTCATCATGCGAAACGCGCGTGTGCCACATATTTCCATCGTGTGAGTACCGTCGCATAGCGATGGCTCTTTACACTTTTTGCATAGTATTATGAGATTATAATGCACCAGGCCTCCTTTGTTTGAGAGGGAGTCGGCTGTTTTACGCGGGCCCAGTGCAAGATGTCACAACATATCTTCGATTTGTTGGTTCTAGGACTTGGTTTCCTCACCATGTTTTCTATGCGGTTTTGTGGTTTCGTAAAATAAATGGCACAAAGCTCTTCGTCATTAATTCGTTTCGTCCGCTGTCCCAACTCGCATGTCGGTTGATCGTATGCTTCGTGGCCAAGGGGTACCAATCAATTCATCAGCTTACAGCCTGGCTGGCCAGCTAGGTGAAAATGAAGTGCCGATGGGCTTTCCTCGTGAAATATTGAGGCTGATACAGGGAAGGATTTATGGTGAACTTGTTTTTGTTAGCGGTTCCACTATTGCATTAAGTATATGGATAAACAGTATCCAATGTGTGAATGAGAGGCTGTATGTGGGGGAAAGAACAAAAAAATATAGTTCAAGAGATGTTTATTTAAGTCACTACGTTTATAAGAATACCCCAGTACCTGTCTGCATAAAAGTGTAGTCCGTCTCGATTCTCATTCTAAACCAAGGAATGTAATATCATGCATGAACAGCTTCAAAGTCATGATCATCTGAATCTTTTATCGGCAAGACTTAGTATTAAAATACTTTAAAATTCAAACGGTGTGAGTACTAAAATATTACTTCAACGACGCCACAGCATGAGTGCGCGACAAAAGAAGAAATATTGTGTGAGACGAGTGTTTTCAATTTTAGAACTGTAAGGTACGATTACTCGTAGAAGGTAGCGGGACCACGTCGGAACAGCAAGATCAATGACCAGTTATTCACATTGGCCCTGGATCACAAGATCTGGAAGTCTTGGGGTGACCAGTTTGGCCAGCACTAAGATATTTAGATATTTTCTATTTATTATTAGTAGAGTTGTTTTTTTTTTTACTCTGTTTATTTTAACTAATCTAAACCTTTTTATGTAACGCATTCAGACACAATTGTTATTGTTATTGAATAAATGAAATGAAATGACGCAGGTTGAAATTAACAGTATCGTTTACTTCGCGAAGTAAACGTAACAATTCTAAAATTATACTCGTAACTCCTTGGGCGAGATGTGGTACGTAGGTATGGCCCCAATATTCATTATTATGCAACATAAAAAAGAGGTGTCGATGGGCTTCGTACGTGAGATATTCGAGTGAAAGCGGTATTAAGGTCATTTGGAGGAAAATAGGATAATTTGTAACCAGGTATTATGAAGTATGGAGAGCGTACGTGGTGTATCTCGTGTTTTCAAATATTTTGACCTTGTAAGAGCTAAAAACTGGTGGCAACACAAACTCAACACGCAACAAACACTAACAGAAAATGCATATGGCGCATCTACATGGCACTTTCTTTTTGTTGACCAAGTGTTACTGTGCAACATCCGATAGCAAAAAGTTATTTATTGTTATTTTAAGTTGCCGTGTTAGTATGTCAAGTAATGTTGACTAACTTTTGAAAACATTCAACATGTAACAATTGATAACATTGTAAGAGAATGTTTTCAATAATATAGAACAAATGCTGTGCAACTCCCTTGCTACTGAAATTTAGTCTTTGTTAAATTTTGTTAAATTGTGTTACTCGCGGTATGGACGCGATGATAACATTCAACAATAAGTAACAAGTAGACTCAAAAGTTACCTAATGTTACCGTGTTGCACAATGTTGCTTCACACAAAACCGGCCAAGAGCGTGTCGGGCCACGCTCACTGTAGGGTTCCGTAGCTTCCCAGACCATTAAAAATACCAACATTTTTCGTCAGCAAAAATAACTTTGTTTTTCATAGTATTTGTATGAAAAACAAAGTTATCATTTGCGTTTTTTTGAAAAAGTGCTATATAACTCAAAAACTATTCAACTCATCAAGTTGAAAATAATTTTCCTAGAAAGTTCATATAAAGGTCTACTTCTGTGATTTTTTTCATATTTTTTAAACTTATGGTTCAAAAGTTAGAGGGGGGGGGGACACATTGTTTTTGACTTTCGGAGCGATTATTTCCTAAAATATTCGCTCGTGAAATATTGAGGCTGATACAGGGAAGGATTTATGGTGAACTTGTTTTTGTTAGCGGTTCCACTATTGCATTAAGTATATGGATAAACAGTATCCAATGTGTGAATGAGAGGCTGTATGTGGGGGAAAGAACAAAAAAATATAGTTCAAGAGATGTTTATTTAAGTCACTACGTTTATAAGAATACCCCAGTACCTGTCTGCATAAAAGTGTAGTCCGTCTCGATTCTCATTCTAAACCAAGGAATGTAATATCATGCATGAACAGCATTTTTCGTCAGCAAAAATAACTTTGTTTTTCATAGTATTTGTATGAAAAACAAAGTTATCATTTGCGTTTTTTTGAAAAAGTGCTATATAACTCAAAAACTATTCAACTCATCAAGTTGAAAATAATTTTCCTAGAAAGTTCATATAAAGGTCTACTTCTGTGATTTTTTTCATATTTTTTAAACTTATGGTTCAAAAGTTAGAGGGGGGGGGGACACATTGTTTTTGACTTTCGGAGCGATTATTTCCTAAAATATTAATATTATCAAAAAATGATTTTAGAAAACCCCTATTCATTTTTAAATACCTATCCAACAATATATCACACGTCAGGGTCAAAATTAAAAAAAAAATCGCTCCCCACTTTACGTCTGGGGGAGGTACCCTAATAAAAATGTTTTTTTAAATTTTTATTTTTGCACTTTGTCGGCATGATTGATATACATATTGGTACCAAATTTCAGCTTTCTGGTGCTAACGGTCACTGAGATTATCCGCGGACAGACAGACAGACAGACAGACAGACAGACAGACAGACATGGCGAAACTATAAGGGTTCCGTTTTTTGCCATTTGGCTACGGAACCCTAAAAAAGTAAGTTCTGCGGTGTATGCACCAATAGACATAGAATACATGTAGTTAAAGTTGAATTATCGTTTTTGGAAACTGTAGTCTAAAGCAGTCGTAAAGAACATGAAAGTTTACATAAAAATTCGTCAGTATTTATCTATGTCTATCTATATCTATCTATACATATCTATATTCTATATCTATACATATAATAAAAGAGTAAAAAAGCTGTGTCTGTACATTGAATATATTTAAAAAATAATAATTGAAGGGGGTTTAGAAACAGTTTTAGAGCACGAATCCAAAAAAAAGGTCTGTCTGTTTGTCTGTTTGTTTGTACACGCTAATCTTCGGATTTGAATGATTTTTTTTTTGTTGTATAGGTATTATGTCTGGGCAACATATAGGCTATAATTTATCTTGGAAACCTGAACACCTGATGTAGAACCGCAACAGACCAGCTAAACTATAAGAGATACAAAAATGACACCATAGCAAAAATTGTTCCACGTGATGAGCATTTTCTGTTGAGAGAATAAATTTGAAGATCTGGAACACCTGATGTGGAACTCCAAGATCCCAGTTATACCATAACACATATAGGAATGACGTCTTAGCAAAAGTTGTTCAATCTGATGAGCACTCTCTGTTGATTTATAAAAATCGAAGATCTGGAACACCTGTTGTGGAACTCCAAGAGCCCAGCTACACCATAACACATTTAGGAATGATGACGTCTTAGCAAAAGTTGTTCGGTCTGATGGGCATTTTCTGTTGACTTATAAAAAATCGAAGATCAGAAACATCTGATGTGAAAATTATTGCAAAGCTATCACAAATTTCACTGTATAATTTACTAGCGGACGTCCCGCGGTTTCACCCGCATAGTTCCCGTTCCCGTGGGAGTACGGGGATAAAATATATCCTATGTTACTCGTGGATAATGTAGCTTTCGAATGGTGAAAGAATTTTTTAAAACGGTCCAGTAGTTTTTAAGCCTATTCATTACAACCAAACAAACAAACAAACAAAGTTTTCCTCTTTATAATATTAGTGTAGATAGTGTAGATATAATAAAATAACAAAAACTGGGAGTACCTCCACGCGGTTAAGGCGGTAACAGTTTAGGACTGATTTTCAATGACGATGGAATATCATTGAGAATTTGACTCTACTGGCCAAAACTCATTTTATCGAATAAATATGTCTTCGGGCTTATGTTATTTGAGTGTTTAATTTCCTTTTCCATTTATCTTCGTGACTCGGTAGCCTACCCGGTAACGCAGGGCACTTAGATTTTAATTGATCAGGTATATCTAAGTGAGGTTGTACCAAGCGTATATACGCTTGGTACTCAAGCGCCGATCGTATGATGCGATATCGATGCGTAGATCAACTTCTAGATCTCTAGAGACAAGTGGGAAACGTGATGCGCGACTGACCGCTGATCGGGAACGTCACGCATTGTCTCGCCAGTCGGAGATGTTCACGGATAGAGAATTACGCTTGATTTCTCATCGTATCTACGCATCTGCTTCTAGGTCTCTAGGGATAAGTGGGGAACGTGATGCGCGACTGACCGCTGATCGTGAGCGATATGCATTATCTTGCGAATCGGAAACGTTTACCCTACAGAATCACGCTTGAGTTCACAGCGAGTGATGAACGTGATGCGCGACTAACTGCTGCTCGAGATTATCATACATTGCCCCGAACACGCACACAACAAAATATTCATAATCAGTTAGAAAGTGAGAGATAAAGAATTGCTGGAGTACGGCATGAAGAGACAGAAGAAGAGCGCGAAGACTTCGACATTCTCTGAACAGAATGTCGATATCATCTGAAGAATCAGATGTCTCAAGATATAGCCGTAGGGCATGGCGACCTTCCTTGGGTTGATACGGAACGGAGTGCATTTACATATACTCCTTTTTTTTTTTTTTTTTTTTTTTTTTTAGGATGGGAAATCATCAAATGACTTCTCCCACTCTGGGCGGAGCGGGAGGGAGTGTCAGACTCTTACTGACTAAAACCCATCCATGTTCCTTCCTCGCCCTTTACTTTCCGGGGCCGCGGTATCTCTTTCGAACAGTCCCGCAACCCCGGCAGGCTTCGGCCCTTGCGGGCCCCTCTCTTATGCTGACATCTCTTTGAGGCGCGCGTGGAACACGAACGCGCCGTCGACACGGCCTGTCGTCGTTAGACGGACGGACGGCTAGCTAGCCCATAGCCAACCGTCCACAGGCCCGCATCTACGGTGGCCGGTAGCCACCACGTGGCCCCCGACGCCCGGTGCGTCTCCCGCGGCGGCCGGGAAGTGAGGATCTCTCCCTCTCTCGTTCCGCCACCTCCTTCGCTAGCATGACTGCTTCGCAGAAGGAGGTGACGGCTTCCCATTCCGTCTCACTCCGGACCATGGATTGAACCAGGGCCGGACGCGAGAGGTCGCCGCCGCCGATTTACATATACTCCTATGATTGAATTCGCCACAAATTCCGCCAGAGGTATGGTTCGTAATTGTACTTTTTGTGAAGCTGTTAAATGGCAAAAAGAAACAAACGGTATGTGTTGCTGAGGTGGGAAAGATCCGTTATTTTCCCGTCCCCGGGCTCTTAGAATTAGACGTTTCGGATCTTCGATTTTGACGAACCCGGTGTCGCTGGCAAAAGCAACAGGATCCGCGTACGAAGTCGCGGGCAGAAGCTAGTGTTACATAAGTGAAAATTGGTGCTTAGATTTCTATAGATGCGTACATGTAAAAGTTGAGTGTGCTTGTGTAATCGTTTTTTAAGAAAATTCGCCTCGGAAACTTTCTGATCTGGCTTATATAGCAAATAAATGCACTAACATTTTTGATTTCATTTACCCAATTTTTCTCCAGAAAAGCCGACATTTTACGCAGCCCCTAAAAGTAAAAGTTACACGCTTGATTTCACCATTGATCAATGGCCTGCTTACCATTGAATCATAGCTTTTAGCCATAGGAACCCTTTTCTATTACTGTATTGAAGATAAGTCACTTGGAGCACTCAGTTCTATTCAAGGCTTTAAGGGAGCGAGAGTAATTTTTGGGCAATTTTGTACAAGCTTTTTGTGTTGAGTAGTTATAGTTGTAAAATCTTTTGTGTGATTTCTCTTTTTCTAGTACGTTCTTAAGTATTATTGGAAGGTTTTTTTCGCTTAAGGTGAAAGCGACTTTGACCGTCAAAATTCGTTCCTCGACACTTATGAACTTGGAGGGTTGTATTGATGATTTTGATGATTATAAATCTGTAACTACATACGTCTTACAGCCGCGACCGATATTTTCATCAACATAAAACTTAGCACTGCCCTGCAAATTGCAAAAAACGTAAGAAAATTTGATTTTCGCGGGCTACCTTGGAGCATCAGCCTTAAGAAAACGTTTATTTGTATCGAATTTGTTCTGTATTGTAAAGTCTAGCTAATTTTAAATATTAACGTGGATAAATATTGGGCTAAACAGCCATTAAGGGCGATTTTCGAGATTAACCAACGCTTGCTAAGGTAGTCCGTGGATGGGCCGTCTATTACACACCGCGTCTCAAAAGCACGTTAAGCTGTTGGTCCCGCCTGTCGACCAAATGCCAAACGTTTGGTCTTAGATTCAGTGTTACTTAGGGATACCGTATTCCTGCCGGGGCTGCGGGACTGTTCCAAAGAGATACCGTGGCCCGGAACATAAAGGGCGAGGAAGTAACATGGATGGGTTTTAGTCAGTAAAAGACACCACTCCCTCCCGCTCCGCTCAGAGTGGGAGAAGTTATTTGATGATTTCCCATCAGAAAAAAAGGACAAAAAAAGGGGTACCGTATTACCCAGTAATTCTCCATCTAAAATTACTAGTATACAGTTACTTCCAAATAAACTGAAAGCCAACCCAAAGTAAATTTAGAAAAAAAGCAGATGACGATGTTTAGTATTATACTAATTAAGCCGTTTCATTTGATACCCATATTGAGGGAATTGTGAAAAAATATGTAATCCGCCATTTCGTGGGGGCGGCCATCTTAGACTGATTTTCATTAAACATAGCTAAGAACACTGCCGACTAATTCACCTCTCAAACAAAAAACCAAAATCAAAATCGGAACATCCGTTCGGGAGCTACTATGCCATATACACACACACACACACGCAGACACGTCAAACTTATAACACCCCGTCGTTTTTGCGTCGGGGGCTAATAATATCAACCAAATCGATATTGCCGTTTGAGCGTTAAGGAGTAACAAACAAACCCACAAACATACATACTTGTTCTTTTTGCATTAATAGTTTTACTACGAAGTCAGATTAAGCATCTAAGCGAAGACAGTAAAACCTTTTTATCCCGCTCGATCTGAAAGCAATTACAAACTCTTGCAGTTAGCTTAGTCGACGCAGAAAGTTTTAAGAGCCAATAGATGGTAGGTAAGACAATGTAGGACATAGATCAGTGACCTAACGCAGTGTTACCTAGCTAATAAGTCCTTCGGATTGCTTTGTGTAGAAAGAAAATGCCCTCGACCTTCATGTTTTGTAAAAGATGACGCGGTAAAGCCTCGTTGACACGATCACAACATCCTCCCGACCGAGTAGACTTTGTTACTTTTTTTTTTTGGGACAAGCCCGCCACACTATTCCCAAACCACTGTAACTCCTGAAAGCCAGAATCAACAGTGGCAACCACCAGAAAAGCGCCGAGACAATGAAGCTCGACGAAGTCCCAGAGAGTGAATTTAACTGTCTCGGATCCCGCAACGAAATTAATCAGAAAATAGGAGTAGGAAAAAACCGTAATTATTTCCACTTCCCTCCATATCAGCAGGAGACAGACAGAAACAAGGCCAATAGGCACAAAGGGACGTTTACAACTGGAATAGGCCCAGTTGCCTAGCACCACGGATAGATACGAGTATTAACATTAATGGGTCCTAAGTTGTGAGCTGTTATATTTGATTCCAACAATAGGTATGGCAAAAACGATTGAACGCACGGAAATTTTCTACAAGGTCCGTATAGTAAATAACTCCAGATGTAACCTGTACACTATCTAACATAATATTGCGTTAATTTTTCCAAAGAATACACTCCCATAAAATGTGATGTGCAAATCGTTCATATTTTCAGTCAGATGTGGAACATTGACAAAAAGGCGAGTCAACCAGCTAGAAAGAAAATAATTTACTCTTGAAGTCTTAGACTTGGTAATTGCCGAATTTGATGTTTCTATCAGCCAAGGTGTACAATCAAAAATCTATCAGAAAGGAGAATTTGAATTTTAGACCTGTTGAAAGTCCAGGCAGAAATGCGAAAGGCTTAGAAAACATTGACTTAATAATAGGTAATTGGAGTTTTTTTTCAGGTAGTAGTAGTAGGAGTAAAGCTATGACCATGTGGCGTCCAAGGAATGGAAAGAGAAGTGTTGGTCGTCCAGCGGCGAGATGGGGAGACGACATTGTTGCCATTGCGGGAATATCCAGGATGAGGCACAAGAGCGTGGAGCTTGGCACAAACAAAGAGAGGCCTATACCCAGCAGTGGGTGAAGTCAGGCTGTAGATGATGATGATGACGATGGTGTGTTTTTGAGTTCCGTAACTCAAAAGGACAAAACGGAACCCCTGTTGGATCCAAGACCCTTCATCTAGAAACGCGTGAATGTATCGAGTTGAAATTAAAACCATATACCCAGGTCCCTTGAAGCTGTGTAAAAAACAAACTTGTATGTTACTGTAAAAAAGGTAGGGGTGGTTTATGCCGCAAAAAGCGTATTATTCAACTCTCAAGGGAATCATTTGTAGGATACTTCCCGTTGATCTAGAATCAGGAAATTTGGCAAGAAGCAATGTCTTGCAGCACATTTAAAGGACAAAAAACCAAACACATATTTACATATTTCGGTTATTTAGGGTGACTGGTAATTACTGTACGATACTTCAACACGTCATTGTACTCATGACCAAACCAAATGTACTGAATAGTTTTTTTTCGCGCTTTCAGGTTTGGTTCCATAGTTAAAGTTATTTGTTATCATGAGTTCAATCACGTGTTTAAGTATCGTACACTATAAACAGTCACCCTATATAGTGGCGTATACCAAATACCACCAAACGAGAGTTTCAGATATAGATTATAGGAAGGACAGCTTAAAATTCAGTATGCCTGTTGGATTTGCGTAGTTTTCGTGGTTTACAGCCTTGAAAGTAAAATTCGGGTGAAACCTCCGGGGATTACAAACATGAAAGGCATGTCACATTATACAGTTTCAGAATAACATGTTCTTAAAGTTTTCATTATGAATTGAGGGTAGTTTGGTTTTAGTTTCACAAAGTGGTGTAATGTATGAAGTGAGATCTCAAACATAATACATTTTTCTCTTGGTTTTACTTTATGCTTTAATAACAGTCTAGGACTTTATTTGATGAGCCACTTACTCGTTTTTTAGCCGTGTAATGTAAATTGGGATTAGTCGGTAATATTCGTACTCGTGAATGTATAAAATGCAAATTTGGAAAGTAGTGAAAGTGGCTATTAAATTGAAGTCTTTGACTGTACCAAGTATTTAATACGTTTTGAAGGTCTTCAATGAATGAACCTTAGAAGATAGTTGCTTACGTCGGGACCCAAGATCCTACTTTGCAACTGTTAAACGTCTGTGCAATCACATATCGTTTTTCATAATCTTTCTTAGAATTTGGAAGGTATAAAGTAATAGAAATTAGGTTAATGTCAGTTAATTACTTTCTGACATGAATGAATTGTGTGAATAAAGAATTTGAATTTGAATTACTGAATAATTGTTCTGCTTTTTTGAGATCAACCACTGGATATCCCTCGGGCCCGCGTGCTAGAATGGGCCTAGACCTACTCCATCAAACAAAAAAGACGTAACAGCGCTGTATTCCAGTTGACTCCACCGCTCGTGTCCCCCTGATGACGCTAGCGGGAACATTAAGTTTAATTTCATTTTTTCAGTGTTCCCAAGAATCTTGATCTTAAATAATTAAGTGTGTTAGAAAGGTTTTTGGGGCCAAAGAAACGATGGTTTATATTTCTCCCGTTGGTCCCACTAATGGGGCCATGGCAGTGGGATCAGGGGGAATACACCGTTATAGCTGATTATACGAACAAACAAAATAAAGGTTGTAATAACATAACGTTTAATCACGTTTAACTTTGTCCAGAAATGTTTCAACTGCCCATTACTTCAGCCCCAATTTCAAAGTATTTTAAACTTCTAATCGCTATCCGGAATCTCAAGTCATTACATGAGTCATTATTTGTCATTAATTTCACACCAAATGTTTAGCTTTAGAACGAGAATGGAGTAGATATTAAAGGTATGAAGGGTGTAAAAAGCGTCATGTGATTATTTAACCATTTTTTTTGTGTTTTGCAATGTCAGGCTAATAAATGCATTTTCTTTCTTTCTATTTTTTGTTCTGAACCATGCCTGGGAACTTTCTAGTAACGGATATATTGATGTCAAAGTTACAACTTTCTCAATTTTTTTTTTCAATACTAGTTTTTGTAGTTATTAATTTTATTAAATTTTTATAAATTTTTTTTCGGATGGGAAATTATCAAATGACTTCTCCCACTCTGGGCGGAGCGGGAGGGAGTGTCAGACGTTTACTGACTAAAACCCATCCATGTTCCTTCCTCGCCCTTTATGTTCCGGGGCCGCGGTATCTCTTTCGAACAGGCCCGCAACTTATTTAAATACCTTCATGACCCCTTTACTGTTTAATGCATCCACTAGCAGAATAATTGAGTTCGTTACATTGAGTTTTATCGTAAAACGTGATTTTTCACCAGAAATTTCTAAGTACAGCATGCCCGGTTGATGGCTTATATGGAACTTAAATATAACTGGTGATATGTGGGTGTATTAATATGCATACCAAACTTACGAGTATATTGGCAGTTACGGGATATCTTCCGTGATTATTTATTGTTTTGAGCTCCCGATATTTCGACGCTGTTGCAAGCGCCATGATCGCGGGTTGACTGGAGAATGCGGGTGGATGGTTGTGTGTTGTTGTTGTTGTTTGTTGTTGTTGTTCGTTGTTGTGTTTAGTTTTAAACCGTGAAAGCTTAAACAGTATTAGGTATACCTACCTCTGCTTTACCCTTCGGGGATTGTAGTCGCGATGTTATTTTGCTACACTATATTCGTATACAGGGTGTAATCAACCTCATCACGAAGACGTCAACCAAGCATTCTGTTCGCCAAATTAAGTAACTTTACGCAAAAATATTGCTGGGAAATAACTTTTATTTGGGGGAAAAATCTTGTTTTGTGGTAAGTATAACTCACTCAATGTAACGCACTTAAAACATTGTGCTGATGGATGGATTGAATAGTACGGAGGTCGTAGAGATGTTTAAAGGAAAAAAAATACAGTAAAAACCTGTGTTTAAAAAAAAAACTTGTCAAAAAGTTGGAACTGGATGAGGGTCAACCCTCAATATCTCCGTAATTAGAAGGTTTCCAGGTATGGTGTAGAAAAAAAAAATATAGCAATAACAGGGAGAACATGTGCCTTTCGGCTTCGATAAGAGGTGTGTTACACCTTTTATTATTAAGTGTAGTTAGTAGCATAAGTCATACTCAGGTTTCAGGTATACCACATATGGAATAGGCTGCAAAAAATGTGCTATCTAATGCTCTCATAATATAAATAATTGATCAAAACGTGAGATGAGGTCTCTAAGGCGAAGAATACATATCTAAGGCGTATCACAAATGATAGAAATGAGTTCTATTTAAGTTTAAAATGGTTCTAAAGAAGAGAGGAAACTGCTTGATGTAGGTTGTTGGGACTAAGGCCTTTGTCAATTAAATTATTATGAAGATTTGTGAATTTCGTGAAGTCAAGTTCATGGCGATTATGCAAAATATTACTGTACTTACTGACAGGTATTAGAGTTGGTTTCATAATGACCGAATAGACACTAATTGGACATGATGAAAAACAATGTGAAATAGCATTATTTTTTGATAAAGGAGCCTAGAGGGGTTTTCAGCTAACAGCATTATCATCTGCCTTTTTCCACAATGTTGGGGTCAGCTTCTCACCGGATGGAGCTGAATACCAGTATTTTACATGGAGCGGCTGCCTATCTGACCTCCACAACCCAGTCAGTACTGGATAGTATGATACCCCTTTTTTTTGGATGGGAAATCATCAAATAACTTCTCCCACTTTGGGCGGAGCGGGAGGGAGTGTCAGACTTTAACTGACTAAAACCCATCCATGTTCCTTCCTCGCCCTTTATGTTTCGGGGCCACGGTATCTCTTTCGAACAGTCCCGCAACCCCGGCATGCTTCGGCCCTTGCAAGTGAAGGGGCCCCCCTTCTCTTTGCTTACATCTCTTAGAGGCGCGCGTGGAACACGAACGCGCCGTCGACACGGCCTGTCGTTATTAGACGGACGGACGGCGAGCTAGCCCATAGCTAACCGTCCACAGGCCCGGGTCTATGGTGGCCGGTAGCCACCACGTGGCCCCCGACGCCCGGTGCGTCTCCCGCGGTGGCTGGGGCGAGAGGCTCTCTCCCTCTCGCGTTCCGCCACCTCCTTCGCTAGCATAGCTGCTTCGCAGAAGGAGGTGACGGCTTCCCATTCCATCTCGCTCCGGACCATGAACCAGGGCCGGACGCGAAAGGTCGCCGCCGCCGATCGTTGATACGAGGACACGGCGGTGCTCCGCCCACGCAGACCTCAACCGTGTGCTCCACCGTGTCCTTCGGTCGATCCTCGCAGTGGAAACACCCGGGCGTTTCCTCCCGCCTGATTCGATGCAGGAACCTCCCGAAACATCCGTGTCCGGTGAGGACCTGCGTCAGGCGGAAGGTGAGGATGCCGTGGCGCCTCTCAAGCCACTCCTCAAAGAGGGGACTTACCGCCACTCTCGTGGCATGCCCTTAGTATGAGACCCCTTGATTGTTAAAGTATCGGGCCACTCGGCACTACCTGTAACAACTGTCAAAGATCTACAAATGACAGCCGGGACCAACGGCTTAACGTGCTTTTCGAGGCATGGAGGCAACTCGGTATGGAATGGTTTTCAGCTAGCATATTCAGCATGTAAACTCGATAACTGTAAGTAGGGCGTGATGAAAGAGCGGTAAAACTGGGGCCCACCGTCACTCCCCTGCCCGACGGGATCCTAACTGAAACTTTTACCTTTCAAGAAGCCGTTAACCAAACATTCTGTACATCATACTAATTATAAAATACCTTACCTTATACGCAAAATTATTGCTGGGAAACGACTTTTTTTGGGGTGAAGAATCACGCAATGTACCGCACCCAAAACATTGTGCTGATTAATGGATTAAAAGGTACAGGGTTAGTGTTTAAAGTAAAAAATATTTAAAAACTTGTATTCAAAAAAAAAAAAAAACTTGGGCAAAGGTTGGACTTTGACCCTCTACGTAACTAGAAGGTTCCCAGGTATAATCTAGAACAAAAAGAAATATCGCAAAGGTGGGGAAAACAAGTGTCTTTCGGCTTCGGTAAGGGTCTTTTTACACCTTTTGTAGTATTCATGTCTTATTTTTTTTTTTTGCTTCTTTCTGCCCCTCCAGGTTCTCTTGCCAACATTGGCATTAACTTGTCTTAACCAGTCCAAGGGGTATCGTGTTACTCAGTTACTAAGTACCAGAGACGAGATAGGCCGTCGCTCTCTGTGAAATACTAGTATTCAGCGGTTCAAACGAACCTATTTGGGAAAAGACGAGGCCGATTTGATTCGTAAAATATCTTCTTTGATTATTTTTATAGACGTCAGAGTGTCATTAGCCTCGAAAACTTTAGAGAATCAAACAAAAGAATAACGTTTAATTTCACTATACTGGCGTTACAAGTTTACTACAAAGAATAAGATTCATTGATCAACTTTCAAGACAAACTTATGTAATTAAGTTGCCGATAACATTAATCATTTCATTCAGGAAAGCCATTATTTTCAACAATAGTGTCGGAAATCAGATATATTTCTTTTAAAGAACTCAATAACGTTTTCTTTTGTATCATTAGACATCTATAGTTAGTAAGCAATTAAAACGAGTTTTGCGTTGACCGAGTTTTTACCGGCAACGTGAATCAATTATGTTTAATAGTTATCAGCATATTATTGTAATACAAGTTATAATAGTTAGTAAATAAAAGCCATGAACCAAGAATTCTGTACATCAAACTACGTACCTACTTCACGCAAAAAAATATTGCCGGAGAAAGACGTTTTTTTGGCGTTAAAAGTCACGTAGTTCGGGATACTTGCATTGCAGACAGTAAACAGGTCGGGGAGGTTTTTAAAGTTATAACATTAAAAACTAAAAAAACTTGTGATAAAGTTGAGACTTTGACCGAAAATATCTACGTAACTAGAAGGTTCTAGGGTATGATCTAAATAAAAAAAATGATTGCAATGGCGGGGAGCACAAGCGCATTTCGGATTCACTAAGGGTCTATTTATACCCTTCATCTCTTTTACTGACGAAGGACCTACAATATTCTATAGTTGATAACAATTCGATTCGGTGTGATGACTGTCTAAGATAGTAACTACATAATATACCTCTCACCACGATGTACAAAGGAACTCAATTCGTGTCTACATTGTTAGGAATGCCTGTCACTTAGTTACTGGCATTCCTTACCTAAATAGTGTAGTAATTAATGTTCCGTTTATAGTAACGGCCTCTGTAGTTTGTCATTTAGTTTGTATCGTCGTATTTAGCACGACTTAAGCCTGAATTCTTGTCGCACTAACGCTCGTTTGGGTACAAGTATACATTGTGTTCTATTATATAGCACGATACTGCGACGCTGACGTTAGTGGCGATATTTTGTTCTCGCTGACGTCACGACCGACCGTACGCGACCGAGACCGTCAGCGCGACAAGAATTCAGGCCTATAGTCAGACAAACTCTTTCTGCCTTTACCGACTTGCTACCTGACTAACATTTATTCCACGACATGAGCTGTTCTTGTTTACAGCTCAGTAAAGCCGCACAGGTCATAAAACGGTTTATCTACAGTTAACGCGGTGACTCCGAGGATGGGTTACCGTCCTAAATATCAACTCATCATCCGCCTAGCCTTTTCCCAACTATGTCGAGGTCGGCTTTCAGTCTAACCGGACGCAGCTGAGTAACAGTATTTTACATGGAGCGACTGCCCATCTGACCTCCACCACCCGATTAGTACCGCTTTTTTTCATTTATATTTAGTTAGTAGCAGCCCACAGTCTAGAATTCTACTCTCTCTGTTTTCTATAAGGCGGGACTTAACTGACGAAATGTGGGTAAGTAAAACAACCACATAATTTACCCCAAAAGTTAGAGCAACGCCTCTGTTCAACCCTTTAGGAAAACTGGGCGTGATATTATGTGATCTTCTTCTTGGGGTGACGTGACAATGCAAATTGAGTCAGCCCAAAATTTGGCAAGGAGTTTGGTACTTTCAGTACCTACCGTCCATCAGCTCCTGTGATGTGCAAACAACCAGACAGGCTGGACACGATATCAAGTGTGCCATCGTTTGTGGGTAACACCACATTTACACTCCAGGGCACAGTTATTTAAGTATATCCTAGACAGCTTTTCCTTGCTTCGGTAAATCTGTGTCCGCAGTCTATTCAAAGACTTCCAGGTCAGCCATGGTAACTCGTGTCCAGGTGTATGATTTTCTACTAGTGACACAATGGGTCAGGTAGGGAAACACTTTCTCGCCACAGTTTCAGTATTTCCTTAGCCTGTGAGCTGAGCACGTGCTTTAGAATATTGTTATGGCTTTTCAGTTTATCAATTTCAAGTCCTCCATCTTTTATGATGACAATAATACAATAATGGTTTGTCAAGTTTTGAAATGAATACCCAAGCAAGTGTATAGTGACATTACCAAATGACCACGTCACCGAAACACATCTACAGTTAACCCCAACTAACGTAACGTGACAACCTGCCTTTTCATCACACGTTAACCCTTATCTCGCCGAAACCACCTAATTGTTTGAGCCAACAACCCGCTGATAAATTCTAATTGTTGGTCTAAACGACCGCTAGTGATTAGTAGGGTTAAATAATGAAGGTTTGTTTGACCAATGTGACGGTGAGGGCACAGAGTACAGATATCTAGTAAATCAACTAAGCTCTTTTTGCAAAGTAAACCTTTTGGTATAACTAAACATCGTTTGTTTCAGACTGCTACCGTCCAAATTTTGTTAAAACTATCTTATGATTGTGTTAGTTGCGCAAAGGTGGTCAACAAATGCACTACACACATGGAACGAAACCGCGTGCGATGCAATAGTCCCGATTTAGAATACCGTCGGGTTGTGTCGTGTCGCGTCAAGAACATGTCGGTTTCATACATAATAATAATAATAATAATAATAATAATTTATTTATTCAAGTAGCTTAGACTCATTCAATTTTGCTAGTATAACTTAAAAACTATGTTAGTAAAACAGTGACATTATTGTAACAAACACAAAAACATTAAAAGCTGATACGACTAGATCATTCCGCACCGTGACTCACCCCGGTGTCATTCCGTAAGAAATAGCACCGCAGCGATTCACGTATGTGCAATCCAGCCGGCTTGCAATCATATTTAGAATACTGTTGGAGCTACCCCGCACCCTCCACACCAGTGATGCACACCTTTTGCGCATAGTTGTGTAAAAACAATTTACATGTGCATCGGCGAACATCCCTGATG
Organism: Xestia ashworthii; assembly: GCA_950022955.1. Lineage (NCBI taxonomy): Eukaryota > Metazoa > Arthropoda > Insecta > Lepidoptera > Noctuidae > Xestia > Xestia ashworthii. The sequence continues at coordinate 22,226,672 of OX465561.1, forward strand.
CGCTACAGAAACGGGGCAGCCCCACCAGCACCCGAAATGCGTTGTTATATTGAACACGGAGGGCGCTGTACGATCGCTGCGTATATCTGGCCCACAAGCTGCACGTGTAGAAGGTAGTGCAATAAGCTCTAAAGAGAGTAATTTTTACTTTTAAAGAACAACGTGCAAACCTGCGAGCCAACATATTCGATCTTACCGACAACGCCCTCCGCTCACGCTCAATATCAGAGTCATCATCGAGAGCAGGTGTTAATATATGACCGAGATATTTGAAAATGGAAACACGTTTTAGCGGCGTTCCATTTAGCCGCACTAGTGGCATATTTTGCACGTTTCTACGACCTGCTTCGAATACCATGACCTCTGACTTCTTACAATTATACATCAACCCGTGTCTTTGAGCATAATCCTCACAGATATTGACCAGCCTTCTAAGGCCACAAATTGATGCGCTCAGCAGCACCATGTCGTCTGCATAACTAATGTTACTGACGCAGATCCTGTCAATGTGACACCCAACTCTGGTGCTACTGAGCTCACCAATCAATTCGTTTACATATAAGTTGAAAAGCGTTGGTGAGCACAACCCTCCCTGCCTCACCCCGCATTCCAACTCATATGGACGAGAAAAGCCTCCAGCCCATCGTACAGAGTTTGACTGGTTACTGTACCAGAACTTAAGGATGTTGATGAGACCTATTGGTAGTTTCTCATCTTCTAGCTTCTTCCAGAGCAAATCATAAGTAACCAGGTCAAAAGCCTTTGATAGGTCGAGAAAGCAGGCGTAAACCGGAGTATCACGCTGTGTGTAGTAATTGACAGCATGCTTAAGGCACAGCACTGCACTTTCTGTCGATAAACCAGGTCGGAAACCGAACTGATTATCGTGAATCTTTATATTACTGTTTAAGTGTACATTGAGCATGCTGTCAAACACCTTTGCTATTACAGTAGCTAGCGATATGGGCCGATAGTTACTGATGTCAGCGAGGTCGCCAGTCTTGTTTTTAACAATGGGCACCACTACAGTACGCATCATATCACTTGGCAGGTAACTGTGGCTCACACAGAAGCTGTACAGCATTGCCAGAACACGGGCCAGGTGTGGGCCACTATATTGCAGATGTTCGATGCTCAGCCCGTCATGGCCAGGGGATTTACCCTTCGACATTGATGAAATTGTCCTGGCAACCATTTTGGCATTAAATTTGATTCCTATTTCCATACCGGGTACAGCATCGAGCACCGAACTGGAGGGTCCCAGAGGCGACTTTACAAAGAAATGCTGCATAAATAGATTAGCAACCTCTTCCGGTTCTGTTTTTCCACCCACACTCACAGGGACACCAGATCTGATTTGCAACTTCTTAGTATGCTTCCAGAATCCGCGAAAGTCATTTTTATTATGATGAGAGGCGAGAATATCCATTTTAACTTGGTCTTCATGGTCTTGGCACCATTTCAACCGTGACTTGAAAACTCGCCTAGCCTCACACATATCCTCATAGACTAGCCCGGACTCCGGTCTACCATACGACACCCAAGATAAAAATTTTTGCTTGGCCTCCCTGTGAGAGTCAGCCACATGCTTGTTCCACCCTACAACCACTCTTTTAGAGCGCCGACACCTACCTTCTCGACCCAAAACAGCTGATTGACGCAAAGCCTGTACAATGTCTGCATACAACTTATCTATAACAACATTGTGACTCGGGTCGTTACACAAGGCATCACAACATTTATCCAGTTTGCGTGGAAAGTCAATTAGTCGCAGTCTCTCATTGCATTGTTTTTGATAAAGCTCAATTTGACTTCGACTTCTTTCCCCCCACACAACCTTATTTGAGGCCACATTAATGGCACAAGACTTTGGCACAATTGCATTAAGGCTACATTCTACCACCATAGGAAAATGGTCGGACCATAACACATCATACAACACATATACACTTCTAATACAGTTAGCGGCTGCCTCTGTTACCAAACAATGGTCTAGCCACCGTTTAGACCCATGAGCTTCACTAAGAAAAGTATATGTGTCCGACTGTATACCCAGTACTTCTGTATCAATACACTTCCATTTTTGTTCACTACAAAACCCAGTTACATTCGACGCGTGAGCAGTTGAGGCGCATGCACGTACGCTTAAACCGTTCTTTACTATCGCGTTGTTTTCGTATACGTTTAAATGACAATGTTCATTGTGATACTTCAAAATGGATGAAGTAGATAATAATTTGAATTTGCGAGCCTCTAGAGGCGATGAAATAGTGGAGAAGGAATCAGCAATTGAATGTGAACAACAACTTTGTAATATTTTGGCTAATTATGCGAGGAGGACGAATGGAAAAAGTGAACAACAACCTGAGATAACTTCCGCTGAAGAGACGAATAAAGAAAATAACAGTGAGCAACGACTTGCAGAGAAGAGAGGTAGACAGGATGATGAAGAGATAATAGAAGAAGACGGATTTGTCACAGTAAGAAGAGGACATAAAAAGGCTAATCGACAAAATTCAAATAGTGACAAAAGGAACGAGAATAACGACGAGGCCGGAAACACTTATGTAATCGTATCAATCACAGGAAAAGAAGTACTACCGAAACAATTTGGGATGGCAAAACTTTTACGTTCACTAAATATTGAAAATGTAACGAGAATCGCGTATAAAAATGCATTTAAGGTTATGATTTACTTTAATAACAAAGAAGATGCATCGAAGTTACTCAGTTGTGAAAAACTAACGGATCTAGGTTACAGAGTTCAGATGACAGACCAGGCTAACCTATGTTACGGAATCCTTAAACAAGTAGATTTAGAAATGAAAGAAAAAGAAATTTTAGAGAACGTTACATGTGAGTATGACGTCATATCAATAAGAAGATTAAGAAGACAATCTGATAATGGGGAGTGGGTAGATTCAGAAACAATCAGAATTTGCTTTAAGGGTAACACTTTGCCGCCGTACGTATATAGTTACGGTTGTAGGTTTAAAGTGGAACCATATACTTTCCCAGTGTCCCAATGCTCAGTATGTTGGAGATTTGGTCATCTGTCAAAGTCGTGTCCAAGTAAGAAACAAATATGTCCCAAGTGTGGTAATAATCACCCAAACTGTGAGACAGAAAAATACATTTGTGTGAATTGTAAAGGACCACATATGGCCCTGTTCAAAAAATGCCCCGTTTTCTTAAAAGAAAAGGAAATTAGGAATATTATGACAGAAAACAACTGCAACTATCGGAAAGGCCTTGAAATATACTTAACTACTATAAAACACAAAGAATTAAAAAAAATAAACGATAAACGCCATCACAATATTGAAGAAACCACTCAACAATCGGCAACCAACTCGCAAGATGACTCAACGCAAGATAGCCTTCATACTTCCCCTCAGAGATCGTATAGGAATGTGCTTATCACCGAAGCCCTTGTTCATAAGGAAAAGGAGGTACATCAGATGGAGGTAGAAACTTGTCAACAAAAACATTCTCAAACAAAGAGGGTAGTTCAAAATATGGATCAAGAAAGAATGTCTCAAGAGGTAAACACGTCCGCACAACATCCACGCCAACAAAGTAAAAATCTGGAAGATTGTTGCAATAGTCGGCAAACTCCAAATCTACATCAGGAAAAGGACCCAGGTTCTGAGGAATTAAAAAAAACATTTAGTGTGTACAATATTTTTAACAGAATCCGAGAAGTATGTTTATCAGACGGTAATTGGTTCGCTAAATTTAAAAAACTAGTTAAATATTTTATAGAAATATGTGGTCAGTGGCTCTTTAAGGTTTTGAGTGTAGATAATCTATGGGAAAATGTTCTGTCTATGTTTAATAATGGCTAAGAAATCTAATAATATAGTTTTACTCAATATAATACAGTGGAATGCACGAAGCTTGCGACCTAAACGTAATGAATTCGAACTTCTATTGCAACAGTATAAAGTACACATTGCGTTAATATCCGAAACATGGTTAGAACCGGAATCGCATATAAATATAAGTGGTTATAATATCTTTAGAAATGACAGGATTGACGGATACGGGGGAATAGCTATAATATCACATAAGTCGATTAAAGTACAACAAAATTTTGTTAATATTAATAATTCGGGAATAGAAATAATGTCAATTAAACTTTTGAACTGTAACAAAATTGAAAATATCGTACTAATATACTGCCCATCATCGGTACGTACAAGTATATCCGATTGGGAACAAGTATTTTCATTAGTTCCCGGCAAAGGTATTGTAGCAGGAGATTTTAACGGCCATCACGCTACTTGGTCGTGTAAGACTGACGCGCGAGGTATACAAATTTATGACTCGGCGTTAGATAACGGCTTCATTTCTCTTAATGACGGTAGTGTAACAAGAATTAGCTCTGTTGATAATATTATTCAACGAACTTCGCCCGATGTGACATTTGTTTCTACCGACTTGTCGCATTTATTAAATTGGAATGTTATGAATGAATGTATAGGGAGCGATCACTTGTTTCTAAAGATCTCGTACAAATACAGTAGTAGCGCACACTATGTTTTTAATACTAAAAAACGGAATTTTAAGTTAGCAAAATGGTCAGAGTATACAAAATGTTTGGAGGACTATTTGGTTCAACCTGTTGAGACTTTAACTGTACAATCCATGTATGACCACTTTATTAAGCAGGTGGAGAGAGCTGCAGATCAGTTCATACCTCTGATAAAGGCATGTGATAAACCAAGTAACGAATTTCGACCCAAGTCTTATTGGACCCCTAAGCTTTCTCATTCTGTTGCACAACGAAGACTAGCCTTAAAAAAATTTAGAAGCAACCCTACACCCGATAACCTAACTGTCCTTGAACGAATAGCAGAAACTACAACAAAGACCATACAGCGGGCTAGAACAAGTGATTGGCAAAATTATTGTAGTAGTATTGATGAGCAAACATCCAGCTCCGATATGTGGAAACGTATGGGCTGGGTTAAGGGAATTCATTCCTCACGATCATATGTTTCGAATGAACAAAAACTCGAACTGCTTCACAGTCTTGCTCCTGATTATACGTGTCGACAGCCCTTTCACAGTTTTAAATCAAATAATTCAGAACTAGATAACAGCTTCTCTCTACAAGAAATGACTCATTGCTTTAAGCGAAAAGACACAGCGCCCGGCAACGACGGTATAACATATTCGTTAATCTTTCATCTTTCACCAATAAGTAGGCTGTATTTATTAAAGTTATATAATAATATATTTTATACGGGGGATATTCCAAACCAATGGCGCGACATATTAGTGACGCCCATTCCTAAAAATTGCCCTAATAATAGTCCTAAACTACGACCAATTTCATTAATATCCTGTGTGTGCAAAATTTTCCACTCAATGCTGACGAAACGACTTGAATGGTACATAGAAAAAAATAAGTTGCTATCTCCGTATACTTCCGGATTTAGAAGAGGGCAGTCTTGTCAGGATTGTTTGGCTAAATTAGTAAGCCAGATTTATGTTGGATTTTCGCATAAGGCTCCAACTATAGCTTGTTTTTTAGATATTTCGAACGCTTATAATAATGTATTAGTAGATGTACTAATTAATACTTTAGATGAAATAGGAGTTGGACGAAAAATATGTCAATATCTATTTAGCTTTCTAAGCGAAAGGCACCTTATGATGAAGGATGAGACTGATCAGCAGAATTATTTTATTAGGTATACTGATAGAGGTTTAGCACAAGGAGACCCAATTTCCCCCCTTCTTTTTAATGTGGTCACCATGACTTGTTTCCATAAGATTAAAAATGTGAGTATGTGTCAATACGCGGATGATTTTGTTTTATATTGTTCTTTTAGAAATCTTAATGAAAGTAAACATGAATTACAGGTAGCACTAAATACATTTTGTAATATTTTGGATGATATGGGATTAGAATTATCGGCAACTAAGTCTAAAGTATGTATTTTTACTAGGGGGTTCAGAAAATTAGAAATAAATTTAAACATAAATGGAGATAACTTGCAGTTAGTACATAGTTATAAGTATTTGGGAGTGTGGTTAGACAGTTCATTGCGTTGGAGTAAACATATCAATATGATAGCCGAGAAAGTACAGAGGAATCTAAATTTACTCAAAGTCTTGGCTGGCACTGCATGGGGCCTGCACCCTAAACATTTGAGACATATTTACATAGCTTTGATTAGAAGTCGCATAGACTACTGCAGCTTTTTATACGATGTGAGTGCAAAGTGCCACCTAGACAAATTAAACAAGGTTCAAAACCAGGCTTTGAGAATAATAGGAGGTTTTATCAAGACTACACCTATCCACGTTATGGAAAGTGAGCTCTGTGTAGTCCCGCTGTATTTACGGAGAAAATATTTAGGTTATAAGTTCTGTTTAAAATCTAAATCCGTAGAAAATAATAGTATTAATGATTTGTTAGGGCAGCTTCACATTCTTCGACAGAATAGTTATTGGAAGAATAAAAAGATTCCTTTACTGATTTCTTTATCTAATGAAGTGAAAAGCGATGAAATAGCATCATCAAACCCCTTGCTGATGTTTACTTTGAGGACATGGATGACCAACATTAATGTTCATGAAATAATTGTATGGGATTTAGATGTAGTGAAATTATCTAAACATAGCTATAATAATGATTTATTAAAATTTGAAGTTGTTAGAGAGTTACATTTGAAGTACAATGAATGGCTTAGCATATTTACAGATGGGTCGAAGAGTGTAGAAGGTCATGGAGCAGCCTTTTATGTGCCTAGTGAACCATTGAATTGCCAAAGTAATTGCTTTAAAATAGACAAGGATGCGTCCATAATGACGTTGGAGCTCATTGCTATCTCTGAAGCACTTACGTTTAGTAACATTAGCCAACGTAAAGAAATTGTTATTTGCACAGACAGCAAAAGTTCCTTACAACATTTAGCTCGATGCGCCTCTGGCCACAGAGGTGTATCGCTAGCTTATGTTATTCTATCTAAGATAGATGAATTAGTGCTTAAAGGTGTTACATTGAGATTGCAATGGATTCCATCGCATATTGGAATACAGGGCAATGAAAAGGCTGACATGCTGGCAAAATATGCAGCTAAATATGGGAAAGGAACTAATGTTATTTTGGATTACACGGAATTATTACCTAAATTTAAAAATAAGTGTTATGATGATTGGAAGGAATACTTTGACAAGCGCTCATTGGATAAAGGAATCTGGTATAAAACCATGCAGGGTCGGCCTTTTCGTGTGCCCTGGTTTATAAACAATAATTTAAGTCGAAAATTAGTTGTTACGGCTCATAGACTCAGATCTGGACACATTCCATGTAATAAGTTTGCGCACTTGATGAAAAAAACGAACTCGCCTAATTGTGTGGAGTGTGGAGTTGTTGAAGACTTACACCACTTATTGATGGACTGTGTCCGATATGAGTCTGGGAGAAATGAACTGTTAAGGGTTTTGAGGTTGAACAGACTTGAAGTAGGCACATTTCACAAAATCCTGGCTCAACCAAATGGTGATGATGCGAAGAGTCTGTTTAGGTTCATGGCCCACATATGATAAATGTATATTTAGGATACGATGGGACTGACATACGCATTGCGATTATAAATGTCCCTAAATAAATAAAGAAAAAAAAAAAAAAAAAAAAAAAAAAACCCAGTTAGTTCGTTATAGAATTGTTCGGACGGGTGGGCGTTAAAGTCTCCCAATACTAATACAAAATCTATATTATAATTATCGATAATCGCACTCACCGAACCCAAGACGTCAGTAAAATCCGTTAGGTTGGCCACAGTGTCCGTTGGCATGTACACACTGAGCACTAAAAACGCTTTATTTTCTAACGCAATTTTAACCGCACAAATACGTGGATTACCGCACTGAATAATCGTCACATCACGGAAAAGGCATTTTCTCCACATGAGGGCTACTCCCCCATATGGCCTGCCACGAAGCATGCCCGCCGAGGTGTCCACCGCCGATACTCCCGTACAGCTGAACTCATCACTTATGCTGTCAAGGAATGAGATTTCTTCTGGCAGCAACCACGTTTCTTGAAGAGCAATCACATCAGCTTGTTTACATAGGTCGCGAATACTTTGGACAGAGCGCTTGACATTTTTACAATTAAAGGTAATAAACTTGTATACGTTTTCACTCATTATTAACGAGCTCATTGCCGGCAACTAGTGTTGACGTTTCATTTTTACGCTTCATTTTATAGTTTACGAAACGTCGGAATATAATACCCTGTGGCCACAACTTTTCGTCAAGGTACATTGGGAGTATAGATTGAGACACAAAAAATTTGTACGCGTTGTGTTCACATTGCCGTTTAATGTTAATTTTTTCAAGATTAACTTTTTCGCCAGTTTTTTTCATTATATAGTTAGATATATCCAACTCTAACGTATTCTTGTGCACATTTGTAATAAACATGGGTATTTTCCGTTCAGCCGCTTTAAATTTATCTTCGGACTCGACTGAACCCGTACCCAAGTTACCATTAAACCTATTATTAGGTCTACGCTTCTTTTGAACCAACGTAAAACCATCGTTCGTTAAATCTTCAGACGTTACAACATTTGCATACGATTTACTAGGTGTGTGTATCGCCTTATCTATCAGCTGCTCATTAGACTTGTTTCTAACGATAACCGGTTGACGCGATGACGTAGACGCCGTGCCTCCGTCACTCGCATTGCGGATAGCGGTTATAATTTGTTTTGTCGCCCTACCTTCAAGTTCAATTATAGTGTTCGAATTTTGATCACTTAAATTTGAACTCATTTCTTTTGTTAGAGTATGATCGACGACACTATTATGTTCCTTTTCCTGATAATAATTGTAATCACCGATAACGTTCTCATCGCAATTAGCACCTCGCTTCGTGTTTACATTCACCGTACTGCTCACAAATAACAAATGTTTTTCCTCACACTCCTTTTTCAGTATTTCTAGTGCATCTTGGGTTACGTATGAGGACTTGATGGTCCTAATTTCCTCCTGTACTAGTACCAGATCCTTGAGTAGCTGTGAGACATCCAGGTGGTCGAATGTGATGGGTGGTAATTTGTTTAGATCACGAGCCACAAACACGGGCAGTAACTCCGGATCTGTTGCCTTAAAAATGCCAATTATATCGTTCAGCACACGATTTTCTTTGCCTTTGCCTTTGCGAACTGTACTCCGCACTTCGGAAGACAGCGATTCCAATAATAACGTTTTTGCGTTTTGAATCTGCTCACTAGAGAAAGCGGACGCACATATTTTAACAAGACTCGCCTCGTCTGCGAGCGACACTTTGTTTTGAATGTACGCTAATAGTTCATCTATGACAATATTACACGAAACACACTTTAATGCACTCGTCATTTTGTTAATTACGCACGGCGGCGCAATGACCGATAACACGAGCGCAGTCAATGACCGCGCGCGCGCGACTGAGCTCATGAGTCATAAGCTGAGGCATACAATTTTATTTTAGAGAGTCTCACACTAAAAATGAAATAGAACTAAACACTTTTTGATTATTACATATTGTTGTGTTGCAGCGCTAATTTGTTATCAACTGTACTAATGGTATGAAACCAGTATGTTTCTGAAGCGACAAGACACAACACGGCACAGTAGTTTGTTTCAACTTAAATCTAAAATGCTTTGCATGTGTGTGTGAGATGTTTCCGATCATTTGTTCCGAGTTGAAATACTGTATGTTAATACGTAAACGGTGGTAAGGGTAACATGATTAGCACATCAGTGAGGTTTTCTGTGGCCGTTTTTAATTGCCCGGTGTACAGTATTAGAGGATTTTGACCTTGAGTTTTGTATGGAAGTATTCCGTTGAAAATGAAAATAAATTAAGTAAAGTAAAACAAAATCTTTTAGGTGCAAATAATTTATTTTGACTTTTATGGAAGGTGGTCTAATAAATAAAGTTAGATAAGAATTTCTTTCACTGGTTTTCCAAAGATCCGAATGAAGTAATACAGAATGCTTTTTGAAAATATTGAATCTTTTACACTGAGAAACCAATTTGTCAAAAGTTTACAGACTAAAGTGATCACTGATCGTAGCACTGTGCGAGCTACGCCGTAGCGCAGTACGTAGCATAGCGTTACGGCGTAGTACCCACGTAAAGCTTTAGTTGAGAAAACCTTTGAGAAGCTAGAAGAATACCTTTGGGAGAAGGATGTTTAAAATCCGGCCCTAGTTCAATCCATGGTCCGGAGAGAGATGGAATGGGAAGCTATGCTGTCCTGTGGACGGTGAGCTATGGGCTAGCTCGCCGTCGGTCCGTCTTATGACGACAGTCCGTGCCGACGGTGCGTTTGTGTTGTAAAGAGATGTCAGCACATTGAAAGGGCCCGCAAGGGCCGAAGCCTGCCGGTGCTGCGGGATTGTTCGAAAGAGATACCGCGGCCCCGGAACATAAAGGGCGAGGAAGGATCTGATACTTGTAATGTTTGTGTTTTTGTACTTACGTGTTTGACTATTGTAATCCAAAATTTTATCATACGTTGTTTTTGAATAACTGCATAGCCTTTATGCGGAGACTTAGCATGCATTTTCGCCTTTTAATTCGTATTATTTATGGCATTTCTGTACATTTTAGTGTTTCCAAATCTTTTTTTACTTTTGTGATGTCAGATAATGATAATGACAATGACAAGCTAGTTTTCTTTTAATGTATTGCTGTAACTTGAGTTGTGGGTTTTATACATTTGATTTTAGACCTTCTTTGTAACCATTTTATTCTTCTATGTTCTAGAACATTATAAAAATTCATAACTACATGATGACGGGAAGCCGAGCCTGAATATTCAGTCTATCCTTGGTCCTCGAGCGAGTAAGAAGCTTGACGGTGCTCTCAACTATTTGATGTGATCGCTAAGTCGGCAAGATCTAGCCCTGGCGTGGCGTCTTATCGAAGCCCTAACATCCTTGAAAAGCTGCTGCTACTACACTGCTACATCTACTATACTACTACTGAGAGATTGGACGCTGTCGGCCCTGAAAAGGGATTTACTATTACTTCTGAGAACCTGGACACTGACAGCGGGTGAGCCTCAACCCTTGAACCAGTGAAAAAATAGTGTTTAAAATAAAAGGTATCCTTAACTTCATTGAAATCAAACTAGCTTATCTACTAGCTTAGCAAGTATCTCACGGGATCGTATTATCAGGATAAAAGTATCCTTTTTAAGTTAATCCAGGTTATATAGTATCCATGTTCCAAATTCCACCCAAATCAGTTCATACATTTTTGCGTGAAAGAGGAACACATATCCATACATCCTCACAAACTTTCTCAGTTTTAATAGTATTTGGAAATATTCATAAACTGTAACGATGATAAACTATGTTCAACAGTTACCAATCAAATTCTCTACGACTACGCGACTCTGTGAATGTTTTTCACTAAAATCCCACACTATTTTCAACAAGCTTAAGGAAAAATACAACAGATGTAACTATTATAACTTACTACACAAACAGAATACATAAACATTGTTACAAAACAGAGAATATGAAGCCTATGAATTATAATGGCGCCTATTATGACTACTAATGACCCGATGTATCTATTATGTTGATTGAATGGACTCCAGTGCCGTTAGAATAGTACTCGTAAATGTTCATTAGTAAATGTTCGTGTGTATGGTTTTTGAATGTGATTGTTTGTGGTGCTAGCTTGATGACAATAGGCGTGTCCTAACTTGGTACTTAAGTAAAGGGTTATAACGGATCCTTCACAAAGTCAACGAAGCATTCTGTACATCAAACTAATTAACGAAAAAAATATTACGTGGAAACTATTTTTTTTGGGGTGATAAAATGGCTTTGTCTCCACACTGATCCTAGTATCAGGTCACGTTAGCCACGGATCACGGCGAGTTGTATCCACTGATACCATTATCCGTTTCCGTCGTTATCGTGTTACCCACTGATCACGATATAGGTGGCGACAGGAAAAAAAAAATCGAAACGATCACGGTGTAAGAGACAAAAAATTAAATATTTTTCGAAACTGTTTTTTATCTACTTTCCCAAACGACAAGAAGTTATATTTAAAAAAAAAAAACATTATACTTAAATGTATTTCAAAAAGTCAAATTCTACACAAACAATAAAATTGAAATCACGTTTTATGGTAACACTCAAAACATTGTGCATGACATAAGGTTGTGAGTTCAAATCCGGGCAAGTACTAATGTACCTAACTTTTTCAATTCATACCCTTGATCTGTCAAGCCTGACCGTAACGGTCAGACGCCATTGTTCAACTATTGTGTCTACTTCGCCGACAGTTAATGGATTCTTTCTATGTTTAATGTTTATCTTTGACATTACAGCCATCGGTGAAGGAAAACATCGTGAGGATACCTGAATATAAGTCCGAAATCACCAACCCGTCTTGAGCAAGCGTGGTGATCAAATGCTCGTGCCTTGTTTGCATGAGAAGAGGCCTTCGCCCAGTAGTGGGACAGTAATAAAATGGTTATTTTGTTGTGTGAGGTTGCAATTGCTTAACAAACATAGTGGCCTCCTAGCCACCTATTTAGAGGGTTGCGTTTTCAACACACACATCATTATCATCTGAAAGTCCAACCGTATGCAGGTGAATACCGTCTTCCATGGACCGACTGCCTATCTGACCGGCTTTCGGTCTAATAGCAACGTGTAGCACCGGGAAAATGGCTTAACGTGCTTTCCAGAGCTAAGAAAATTTCCGGTGAGAAAAAGATGGTCAGCCATCCACAAACAAACCTTGATCAGCGTTGCATAACCATGAAGATAGACCTGTGTGGTTCTAGAGCCAAAGGAATCATTTGTCACAAACACCTCGAGTAAAATAATATTTTTTGCCTAGTCACGAAGAACCTTGGTATTACACTAGTCCATGGAAACAAAAAAATGTTCAGTATAAAAAGTATTAAGTCCATGGCAATCAATAACCGAACATAACAATCATTGCACCCCTATCCGCACATACCGCACGATCCTTTGTCACCCGCGTATTGTCATTGCCGAGTGCGGATTGCGATACGCTGCTATATGAAGGATCATACGCTAATTAACTCTACTTGACTTGTTTATGTTTACATAGTTATTGTTTTACATTTTCTATTCATAGCTCGAATGATGGAGGAAAAATTGTTTATTTTTACTTACTTTTAGTGTAGGGGCTCTCGAAATAAATTTTATGTGTGGGGCCCGCAGTTAGTGTGATCCCTTGTCACTTGCGTATTGTTATTGCAGCGGATTTTGGTCAGCTGTTTCACTTGCGTACGTCTACAGTGAATGGCTTAATAGTTTTAGTTTGTGGCTGAAGCAACAGAAATCACTATTTTGCGTGATTATGGATTAATTGTCACTCGCGTATTATTATTGCTACGTGTGGACTACGATACGCTACTGTGTGTCGGATTATACGCTGATTAACTTCACTCGACAAACTTGTAAGTTAATGAAAATACTAATAAGGTAGAGAAAAGTATTTCAACAAAATTAACAAAAAATCTTGTTTTTAAAGTTAAACTCAGTAATTTAAAGAAAAAAAGAGTTCTTGTGTAAAATCGGGGAAAAGTTTTAGATAAAAGTTTAATTACAAAAGTTTCTTTGGCTCGAAGGAACTTAAGAACAAATTCTTCTTATCTATGTGTGTTCATGCATAATGTAGTCTTGAAAAAAAGGTTCTCTTAAAAAAGTTAATTATCCGTACTTAAAAGTTATCTGGCAAATAAAAGTGACCATTTAATTAATTTATTAATTTATTTCTGTTCTTTAAATTAAATGAATGAGACTACGAGACTCATGAATTAATGAATCAACAGTTATTGCATACAAAAATTATGAATGTTCTAATAAATATTGTAATCAATCAGGTGAAATTAATCTGGAAGGTTCATTTTTACTATGTAGTAATGAAGATAAATGATGTCCCTAATGGTTTGTAATGATTTAATCATTTCTGAGCACTGCGGAGTTTATTTAAATAAATTATATTGTTCTTAGCTAACAAAATTATGACCACGATGAATAATAACAAGATTTTGTTTATGGTCTTTTTCAGTTTGGTTTTTGTAATACCAGCCTATTTCTGATATCACTATTATTTTTAGTTCGTGTTTCGGCGTTTAATTTCTTGAAAAAAAAAAATTAAGTTATTAAACTACATTATTACGGTTTTCAGATTTTTTCCTTTACATGTGCTGTAAGACATTGCTTCTTGCTTAACGCGATAAAAATAATCAAAAACTTACAAATCTATTTAGTCTGTCAGTTATAGTACTTATTGAAAAATAATGGACACGTATTTTTGTTTTTGTAAATCAGTGAAAATTGACAAAGATAAAACGCGTCAAAATACGCAAAACTAGCTAAAAATTATACCTACGCGTGACGTATTGAGAATTTTAAAAGCGTCGTATCTTCGTCAATTTTGATTTACGTAACAAAAGAAAAAATACGGGTCAAATATTTTTTAATAATCTACCTGACGGACTAATTAGATTTTTTTGTCGTCTACCGTATTCTAAGACCGGGCCATATAGATTCTGATTCCCTTGTGAAATCGCCCTTTTTATATACAGATAAGGTTCGCCGCGGCAGATAGGTGATCCTTTATGGTGGCTTGGTTGTTAGCAAAGGAAAATACAAATAAATAATTATTAATTGTTGTCGTAGGTGGCTCACAAATATATGTCTTTAGGGTGTGTAATATTATTTTGAAAGAAAATACACAAATGAATAATTATACTACTTTAAAATAGCTTAATCTTTTACAAAAAACTTTTAAAAGCAAATAACTGCAACCAATCCAGAATACTATAACGATTATCTCTATCTTTCTTCTTTGAATCTTTGTAACAAACAAAATAAAAATAATACTAATAACAGTATAGCATAAACCCATTACCGAGGAAATCCGTTCCTTTGTGAGGCGCGTATTGTTGCTGTAGAGTGGTAGACAGCGATACTGGCCGGATTATACGGTAATTACCGTCAGGCTAGGGTTGTGACTAAACTTAGTACTAAATAGTTAGTCGAGTTTTGTGGGTTGTTTAATCATGAGTGACAAGCTAAGCAAGTTAGTTTATTTTTGTGGGTTGTTTAGTCATGAGTGAAAAGCTAAGCAAGTTAGTCGATTTTTGTTTTGTGGATTGTTTAGTCATGAGTGACAAGCTGATGTATATGGTAGGTTTCCTGCCTTTTTTTTAAATAATTTTACGGACTGAAAAGCTTACAGTATGTGTATGTGGACATTCACTTGTTGACGCATTAAGGCATTCAGCATTTTCTACCAAGGGTTAGTGTTGTGAACGGATTTAACGGTAATTAGCGTCAGATAAGTGATTTGACTTGCTAGTTTTGGGTAACTATTTTAATAAGTTATTATGACTGCAACAAAGTTACCATAGTTTTTTATAGGTATTTTTTTTATAAAAGTAAGTGATTATTTAAGGCCAGTTTGTTTTACTTCAATATAAATCAAACGCTTTTATTCCCCTGTCATTTCTATAGTAAATGGCGTTCTATATAATTAAAAACCCCAAGTGGGAAATTAAGAGATTGTAAATTAATATCTTTAATAAATAAGAGATTCATCTCTTAATGATTTCTTTGATTAATCCAGACATTGGTTTCTAAAACACATAAAATCTTTTCGCGGCTCGAATAACTAAAGAGAATAAAAGAGATTTGAATTAATTTGTTTCTATTAGTGATTCAATTAGTAAACTAAAGGTCTGAATAAAAACATCGTTTGTCTGCCGTCTGGGTCACATAGTCAATAAACTTTCTTATTCAAGGAATAATTAAATCAATTAAGACTGAATATTTTTTTCTAGGTGAAATGTTTTCAAAGAAAAGCTCAGTGGGTTTTAAGATTCGATATTATGGTACATAAAGAAAAGTGGATTTTGTAGTACAGGCGGCCGCATATTAACGGTGTCAAAACCAGTATAAGCTGACCTCTTATTCTATTAAAGCTCCGTACTAAGGTAGGTCTGGTCAAGATCATAGTTAAAAAAAAATAATAAAATACAATATAATAATTATACTATAAAATATATAATTATGCTAATTACTCACCAAATAATAAACTCCAAACGGCATCACAACCACAGCCACAAGTAAGTCCGCAACAGCCAAACTGACTATAAAATAGTTCGTTGCAGTTTGTAAACTCCTTTCTCTCGAAACACTTAGTATCACTAACACATTACCAAATAACGTTAGCAAGGGAAACACTAGCAGCGATAACGCCCAAAAATTATAGTCCACATCACTACACGTTCCATTTTTTAATGTACAATTCGAATCACTAAATGTTTCGTTAAAATAGTCGATGTTGAATTCTGAATCCGAATTGTTCGAATCGATGTAATGACGGTAGAAGAACGTAGCGTTGGGATCCGGAGGCTTTACATCGAAAGATATTTTCGATGAATTTTGACATTCGTTCGTGCTGCATAGTTTCGGTATTGTCATGTTTTTTATTAGTTCGTCGCGGTGATTCATTTTAGAGCTCGATTTAAAGCTCAAGTAGAAGTTGTTTTTCTACATTGTCCAGATATTTGTTTGTTGTTGTTTTTTCCTGTTTATTGTTTGCTTACTTCTGTATTATGAATTCATAGTTATATTCCTCCATACCCAATTCTCTCACACGATTAACTTCTCTGTAAATCTTTCCATGCTGTCATTTTTTGTATTCCATTTTTATTGTGTTAAACATTTTGTTTTCACTCAACCGTCGTGTTTGGGAGCACGGCTGCGTTTTCCATTGTGTCTGTACCTGTAACAAAATTGTTTTTCATTATAGATGAAACATTTTCGAAATGAAATGTTAGCTAAAGAACAAAGGTAGTGATTTTCGTTACTCCCAGCTTGATCGGCATTGGGATTTTATTAAAATACCTTTGCATATATATGGATTTTTGAGATTGAAATTGTAAATGTACGGATGCTAGAGTTTATATTGAATCCTTTCGCGTATCTAATTAAGTGAAGTATTGGTGCGGAACGTCAGGAGTTTATTAAATAATATTTGTTTTACGTTTCTCTGAAAATAAACGATTAAAATTTTTAAATCATTCTGCCAGGAATTCCATTAGTTGCATATAAATTAAAACTCCAGTTTCAACATACAATTATTAAATAAATTAACCAGTCTTTAATGTCTGTTTAATAAATATGATGATTACAAATAAATTCATGGAGCAATTATTCATAACAAAATGTTCATAGGATATGTGTGTTCATGCTAAACCGTTCTATGTAAGATCACTAAGAATATAATGAACAGCTTTTTGCTTTTTATGAAGATTTTGTCGAGTCATCGAATCAGAGTGCTGTTGATGGCTAAATAATGAATACAAAAAAAAACCGCCCCTAAGACGACCCACTGACCAAAATCTACAGTGAGATAATTTTCTATCATATCATATCAATATACATAATCTACAGTGTATCTAAATGTGAAAATGGACGAAGTAGGAAACAGTTTTCTTCAAAAACTGCTTTCAAACAGAGTAACTCCTTGAACTTAATGACTACTTAGCTAATTAGTGACAATTATACGAGCAAAGTACTGAACAAGTCTCCTTCTGTTACAGTCGCGTGTTTATTTATTTATTTTATTTATTTATTTATTAAGATAGGTTCACCAACAGCTTCTGTGTACAGCATTTAGATATAAAAATGTTTTAAGGTCTTGGACTTACACAGTCGCCAATTATAGGTGTGCGTGTTCAGACGTAATAAAGGTGTAGTTTCCTTGCCTTGCCTGTGAACCTTCACACTGGGAAATAATTGGACTGTGTTGCTGTACATTGCCATTGAACCTACCCTTAATTAATAACATTGTGAACTGCCGTATTGTGAAGGTTTTCCGCAAAACTACGAGTATCTTACCGTATTTTTGCAATTGTTTATATCTGTGCCTCCTGTGATAAGTGATATAACTCGAGTTGTACCCTTTTTGTGATTTTCACATGAGCATTATCAAAAAAAAAATACGTGTTTTTTGGTCTAACTCACGTTCTTCTATCTGCTATAGTTTCGGAGATAATTTTGTGCAAAGTGATACAACTATAGGGATTTTGGCAAAAAATTCGTTACAATCGATATTTGTCAAGATGTAACCCCAAAACCGGTCACTTAAAACACAATTTTTCGTGCTTCGTGATTTAAATGCTATTGTATTTAACTTCACATTTTATTTTTCAGTTCATTTATCGTGAATTTTGATGTGACTAGAGTAATATCCCTTTAAACTAATTCTTTCGATATGCCTCTAGGATACAAATCGACATGTATCTACAAATCTGAATGAAAGGTATGCTCTTTTTTGTGAAAAGTGATACAACTTGACTTAAATCATTCTACACAAATCTGTTTTTATGTGTAAACAGATATAAATGTAGTTGTATCTAAAATTCCAACCAATTGTAAAATCACGGTACAAAATAATAAATGTGCTAAGTGATACAAGTGCAGGTGGCGGGGGTTCGAGGGGTAATCGGAGGTGCGCGGGACGTAGAGCCGTATTAGCTCACTCGTGCGCTCCGCAGTGTCGCTGCGACTGTAATGGAGTGTGTTCACGTCCGAATGCGCCATGGATCGATGCGTAAGTTGATAGATGTATCATTTTACACGAAATTCAATAATATTGAGATTTTTGTTATTGTATTGAATTAAATCACCTTACACCAAATAACGAAAAGTTGACACAATAAAAAATATTATGTTGCTAAGTTGTAAGTATTGTTTTTAAGTAGGAGGTCAAAGTAATTTTCCCTCGTTGTAATAAATCTAGACCGCAACGGATTTAACAGTGCCGGAAAAAAGAAAAAAACGAGAAAAAGTGACAAAGAGAGAAGACAGGATAGAGCAAAGAGAAAACTATTTCGTAATACTGGCTTAGAATATACAACTTCATCAGGGAAAACAAAGGAACGTCGGCAACTGCGTGAACTTCAAAACTGTCGTCAAAAATGCAAAGATAGACTACCACAGGATTTGAGGAAGAAACTTTTTGAACAGTACTGGAGTCTAGGCAATTACGAAAATAGAACGAATTATATTTCGAAATGTATTGAAATATGCAAAAAAAAATCCTCGAAGACTTCCCCAAAGAAAAAACGCAGCGTCAGCTTTCGTTACTTTGTTTATAGTTTTGATCATACAAAACATACAATTTGCAAACAATGTTTTTTGAAGACTTTCGATGAAAGTAGTAAATATCTGCAAACGGTATGCGAGAAACTACGAGACAATTGCGGTCATCTTCCACAGCGCAAAAGTCGAGTTGGTAAGTCAATTCCTGATTTTAAACTAGAGGAAATAAAAGCTCACATTGCTAGTTTCCCTTGCACAGAAAGCCACTACGGCCGCAATCAAACCACTAAAAAGTTTTTGAATTCAGAGCTAAACCTTCAAGTTCTTTATACCATAAACAAGCTGAAGACTGATGGTCCGGTAAGCAAAACTATCTTTAAAAAGGTCTTTGAAAGCATGAATTTGTCCTTCAAAAAGCCTTCGGTTGACACTTGTTCAAAATGTGACAGCATAAATATGAAACTCAAGTACGCATCCGGAGATCAGGTTGAAATTCTAAAACAGACGCTCAGGGAACATCAAGAGGCTTTTAAGGCCGCTTACGAAGAGAAAAAAGCAGATAAACAACTAGCTCAGTCTTGCGAAGATATAGCTGTCGTAACATTCGATTTGCAACAATGTCTGCCAACCCCGTACTTGCAAACAAATGTTTCATTTTATAAGCGACAATTGTGGACATTTAATTTGACCATACATGATTTGAAAACAAACAAGGCTTTTTGCTACATGTGGCCGGAGTGCGAGGGAAATAGAGGTGCTAATGATATTGCTTCTTGTCTCTACGATTTTATCATCAATCAACTACCAAACTTACACCCAAACGCTAAGAAGCTGATTATGTACTCGGACTCTTGTCCTGGGCAAAACAAGAATTCAATTGTAGTAACAATGTTAATGCTAGTTGCTAAACTGTCTCCACAATTGATATCTATTGAACATAAATTTCTCGTACCCGGACATTCACACATGGAGGCTGACACCGACCACGCATTGATTGAGCGCAAAAAGAAGCACACGAATATGGATATACACTTGCCCCGAGATTGGTACCAATTAGTGCGTACAGCATCAAACAAAATAGCTAAGTTTAATGTTATCGAAATGATATGTGAAATGTTTTATGATTTCAACATTTTTGCAAAGCAATGTTTTACCTTTCGGAAAACGGATACAGCCAATGAAAAGTTTTTGTGGTCGAACTTTAGATCTGTTCTTTTTACCAAAGAAAGCATGTCTCGTTTTTTTTACAAAAAAGCGTTCAGTGATGTTGAGTACATGACCATGGATTGTTCTAAACGTGGAAAAAGTTATGATATGATCACGATTAATACGGTACCGAAAGCTTACCACTCCAAACTTCCTATTTCAACTGAGAAGAAGAAGGATCTATTAAGTTTATTATGTTTTATTCATGAGAGTACCCATGAGTTTTACAGAGGTCTGAGCTGCAAAAGTGATGTCAAAGACAGTCCACCAGATAATGATAATGATTCCGATGATAAATAGTTTCACATATGGAAAGACTATTTTTTTTCTTTACAATGTTAGTCTACCTACAGGTGGACATTTAAAAGGTTTTTAGGTTTTATTACAGGTTTTTGATTTAATTGTACTTTTAAAAACTATGTGAGATTATCTACCTCTAAAGAAAGTTGTTTTGTTTTTTTTTTTGTTATTTTTGTAGATTAAAACTTTATTGTGATATATAATTATTATTTTTTGTATTACACTGAGTAGGTCAATTGCTTGCTGTGATAGCTCATCAAAACTGATCTGTGCCATTACTTAGTTTTAAGTTTCAAACTTTTGTTTATGATTATGTTCCTTTTGAGAATACCTAGTTACAATCGTATTGTCAGATTGTGATGATTTGATCTCCATTTAGTTGTATAAGAATTTTGATAAAAATGTGCCTTAACGACTGTATTTTTAGGTTAATAAACGTTGATTTTTATTTTTCTAAAACTTGTATTTATTTACACATATCACTATCTTTGTTTTTGAGGTACATCTTGACTTACATCATTTAACATATCTTCTGAAAGACTAGGATTTTAGTAAATTGATACAGTTCAACTAAAATATGTAAAGAGGTGACTGATAAGTAAAAAAAATAAATCTTAAGGGTTATATCTTCATCTTTTGTTTTAGCACATTTTGCTAGAATCATTATTCTAATGAGTTATTAGACGTTTTAACTTGATGTATATCAGTTTACACTAAGACAATTTATTGGTGCAAGCTTGGTGCAACGTAATATAACTGTACAAGTATCATTAATAACTTAATTTTAGCACATAAAAACTAAGTAAAAGTTACAAGTCGCAGGTTTTTCATGAATTACTTCCAAAATTAAATATCTATCAAAAAATCTAAATTATATATAATTATGCCAGCTTTTATTTTAAGTTTGTTAAACTAGAGAGTTCACCTAGTTAGTACAATTCTGTCAAGTATGTATTTTTTATGTGTTGCAAATTAATTAATGAATACGGTAAAAAAAACATTCAATGTAAACCGGTTTGGTTTTAAGAGCAGTGGTGATGAAGTCGAGATTCGGGTCACCATATCTTTTTCCACCATTTGGAGGTTCAAATAATTACTTAAAATCCTTAAAAATGTCAAAACATTTAGTGTTAATTTGGCCATTATAGATAAAAATCGTGCGTTGTCACTAAAATAATGGTCTCCATGAACTTTGTTAAAAATATACTAATG
Source organism: Xestia ashworthii (assembly GCA_950022955.1). Classification (NCBI taxonomy): domain Eukaryota; kingdom Metazoa; phylum Arthropoda; class Insecta; order Lepidoptera; family Noctuidae; genus Xestia; species Xestia ashworthii. Next base: position 22,248,521 of record OX465561.1, read on the forward strand.
GATGACGCAATTAGGACCAGGAAAATATTTATTGTTTCAAGGAAACTAGATTATATCAGACTCAATTAAATCGTAATATTTTATCTATTCAAGAGGCAGTTGGTAACAAAGTTTACAAACTACCTAACCCAAGTACTGTAATATTTGTATTAAATGCTATGAAAAATATTTAGTTTTAATACCGCTAGACAAAAATATCCAGGTCTGAAAGCAGGACACAAATCCCACCGTCATGCATATGCACATGCACATATGGGCCCACCCTCCCGCCCTCATGCATATGCACACATACAAAACAAGTGAGAAATAATTAGCATGCCATGCAACCAAACCTTTACTCGACACGTGTTTCGCCCCTCCACGGGGCATCCTCAGGAGTTGTTGGCCTACTTAACCTCACACGAAAATGCATGGAACAAAATTACTTCCGGTTCAATAACGAATATTACCGCCAGAAAGAGGGTCTAGCAATGGGGTCACCTTTAAGTCCTTTAATGGCGGAAATATTTATGGACTACTTCGAGTGTATGTGATGGGCGAGCCCAACAATCTGTTTTATTATAGATATGTAGATGACATAATTATCTGTTGGACAGGAACTAATCGTCAATTAGATATATTCGTAAATAAGCTCAACACTCACCACCCCAAAATTAAGTTCAAATTAGAATTAGAATCAAATCAGTCCCTTAATTTTTTGGATCTAACAATCACAAGAGTCAACAACAAACTCGATTTCCAAATTTATCGAAAGCCCACGCACACTGACACAACGATTCCCGCATCTTCCTGTCACCCACTACAGCATAAACTAGCAGCCTTCCGCAGCTATGTCCACCGTTTAATGTCACTCCCACTGTCCACAGATAGTTACGTCAAAGAACTCAAAATATTGTATCAAATCGCGACTTCAAACGGTTACACCAAACAAGTTATTGATAATATAATTAAGAAAAAGCAGAATGACCGGGCACGCTCAGCACTTTATGCATGTCCCCCCGAAAGAATTAACAAGAATATCGGAAGTCTCACTTACATAGGCCCAATTTCAGATAGGATCGCGAATATTCTTAGAAAACACAATGTTTACGTAGCATTTCGATCAGATCATAACTTGCGTAAACTATGTAACGGAAAAGATAAATTAGAAAATTCAAAAAAATCCGGAGTTTACAAATTAGTGTGCAATGATTGCAACGGGGTCTATGTAGGTCAGACAGGCCGAGGTTTCGAAATTAGGTACAGGGAACATGTTGCCGCTTACAGGAATGGCCATCCAGATAAATCACATTTCGCAAAACATTTAATTGACACCGGCCACTCCTTGAGCGACAACAATTCCTATAACATTTTGCATGTTTGCGATAAGGGTTTCCGGTTGAGTGTGTTGGAACAGCTAGAAATATCAAAACATAACAATAACAATGCATATACACTGTTGAATGACCAAACAAATTTAATTCCATCACCACTTCTAAGTATGATTGCAGGTAGTTCGACACAGATGTCTTTGTAACGATGTATCGACCGTTATAAAAGCGTCATCGAAACGGTATATAAAGGGCCGACAGCGGTGCGACTAGCACATTCGAGTTGGAACGCTCGACGAGTCAACAACTCCTGAGGATGCCCCGTGGAGGGGCGAAACACGTGTCGAGTAAAGGTTTGGTTGCATGGCATGCTAATTATTTCTCACTTGTTTTGTATGTGTGCATATGCATGAGGGCGGGAGGGTGGGCCCATATGTGCATGTGCATATGCATGACGGTGGGATTTGTGTCCTGCTTTCAGACCTGGATATTTTTGTCTAGCGGTATTAAAACTAAATATTTTTCATAGCATTTAATGCCATGGATTTCCGCAAAGTAACGCCTGACTCCATAACTTGTAATATTTGTGTTTTTGTTTAACGTTTATGACTATTGTAATCCAAAATTTTATCATACGTTCTTTCCGAATAACTGCATAGCCCTTATGCGGAGGCTTAGCATACCTTTTCGCCTTTTAGGTCGTATTATTTAAAGCTATTCTGTATAATGTTTTAGTCTTTTCAATCTTTGTTTATTTTTGTGATGTCAGATAATGACAATGACAAGCTAGTTTTCTTTTTAATTAATTGCTGGAACTAGGAGTTGTAGGTTGTATATGTCACCGTAAAATTGTCAAATACGTTATATTACAATATAACGTGTATCTTTCTAGCGATATTGTAAAGTCTCGAATTATTGTCAACTAACATACGGAAGTATCCCTTGCCCCCATAAACGGGACTTGGGGCACCCCCCCGTTAGGTTAGTTAGGTTCCTTTAAACCCTGCACTCGGAAATAGGGGCCCCGCGAAGCGGGGCTCCGTCGACTACGCTTTTTAGGGGAATATGAAGTGTTTTAAGGTTAGGTTATATTAACCGATATTTCTCAGGAATGGTACAGTATCTTTTCATGAGAGTGGTACCACTGGGCAAGGAGGACCCCTCCTTCTCTCCACACCGCGTGAGTTGACTACCATCGCATGCATTTCACGAAAAATAATGCGTTTTATTGTAAGCAGTATGTTCATTTGACAATAATTCGAGACTTTACAATATCGCTAGTGATATTACAATATAACGTATTTGACAATTTTACGGTGACACATACATTTGATGTTAGACCTTCTCTGTACCCATTTTATTCTTCTATGTTCTAGAACATTATAAAAATTTATAATTGCATGATGACGGGAAGCCGAGCCTGAAAATTCAGTCTGCCTTTGGTGCTCGAGCCGGTAAGAAGCTTGACGGTGCTCTGAATTATTTGATGTGATCGCTAAGCCGGCGAGATCTAGCCCTGGCGTCATTTTAAAGTCCTGACATCCTTGAAAAGCTGCTACTACTACTACTGCTACTACTACTACTGAGAACCTGGACATTGACAGAGGGTAATCCTCGACCCTCGAACCCTCAGCCCTCGGGTAGCATCTATACCCTGAGAGATTGGCGTCTGCGAGCGAGTCTGACACAGCGGCGAGCGGTTTCTGCCAGCTAGGAGCTTTATACCTTGATCATTATCGAACCGGCTTCGTATCGCCTTCCCTAGTCTTAATAAAATTCATCTTGCCATCATTTCCTTGCCATTTTTCTTTCAAACTTCTCCTAATGCGACCTTACATTTTCCTAGCCAGGAAAATGTATCGTTACAGTACCTATTATAAAGATTGATGTTTGTCAAATCATTTTAATGTGTCTTGTTTCAATAGATTATGATTGACCAAGACTTGAGATTTATTAAGCAATGGTTAGACCTGCTGTCTTGTATGCATCAGAATGTTGGACCACAAAAGCCATGAATGAAAGGCGTTTGCATGTGACTGAGATGAGATTGCTACGGGGGATGTGTAGAGTTACGCGAATCGATAAAATAAGGAAAGAGTAGACTGGTGACTATGGTAATCGATGTCGTGGTATTGGCATGCCATGCGGAGCAATGAGGATGTCAAGAGGAAAGTTTCGAGTATGAATGTCGCTTTAGGAGTAGAGGAAGATCAAAGAAACTTGATGAGGAAGAAAGGTGGTGACAAGTAGACTACGAATAGAGAACTATGGAAGAAGAAGAGATACAGCACCGACCTTAAGTATATAAATTGGGATAAGTGCAAGAGAATAATGAATTGTAACTGTGCGAGGGGAAAACATACACCTAAGGTCAATTCCACTTTGATACATACACACGCAACATCATTAAAATATATCTTTTACAAAAACATCCTTTATATTCTAATAAAATCCGAAACGATTGAATTTTCCGATGTCAGCTGCGAAAATTTAATAGAAGTGGTATCGGATTGATGTGTGGCGGCCATTATGCCGGTAATTGGATCGCTCCACACGCATGTTCGGTTATATCGGACTCTTATTTAGTGCCCGGAGAGGGTTTAGCGGTTTTGGGTTAAATTTATATGTGCATTGGATGTAATTTTGAGTTGATGATTTGATCGTGAAGTGTTTTACAAGAATGTAAGTATTACGAAATACCGATTGGTAGTTGAGGCGCATGTTAAACTTACTTTCAGCAGTTTAAATAATGTATTAAGAACTATGCTTAATTTAGAATGTCTGCATTTCAATAGATTCGAGTTGAACTCTGCTTGTAATAATATAATTCAATCATGATTCAAAACACCTGTGGGGCTAGCTATTATCATAAGAACGTTATTATTGTTTTCCTCGAGAAAAGTACGTTTTTTTCTGGCTGAAAGGTCTGACAACGTATATGCACAATTTAAAGATAATCAGTTCAGTAGTTTAGGCGTGAAAATGTAACAAACTTACTTATTTTAGCATTTATAATATTTGAGTTAGTGTACCTATACACCCAGAAAAAAAAAACAATCTAAAAACATCCTTATTAAAAAAATAGTTTATAAAGCCATTGAATCTTGCAATCTGCCTATATAGTCTCTTTACAAGTATGCTGCAATCTGCTACCAGTCTAACCGAATGAACTAAGTATCTGATGCGCAGATTTCAGATAATTAATGGGTATTAATTTTTGATTACCAGTTAGGACGGTCCAGGATCTACTAATGACAGTCAGAACTATGTTTTCGAGGCACGGAGGGATAAGATGTAATTAATGGTCCCATCCATGGATCGACCTCAGTAAGTATAGCTTAACCTGCGTCCGATCCGTGTGGTAGGTAGGTGACCCTGCTTATCCCTTCAAAAAACAAAGGTGTTATGTCTTGTAAAACCATTAATAAAACTGTAGTCATAAACTCGTATCCAGGTTTTCATGTTTTATTATGATCGCTTCGTTTTTATTCGACTGAAAAGTCGAATAAAAACGTTTTCCAGCTCGTTTGCTTTACCGTTCAAACCGACGATAAAATACTATGTATGATTGAAAAATGTTAGCTTACAGATTTCATACGCGTACGTCATATGACATGTATGGTAACGTATTTGCACAGAGTATACAATCACTACGTTTAGTATTTGTGAAGGGAAGCTACTCATATAATTATGTAAAATATGCATTTGGTTTTGTTTACAGCCAGTTTTTGAAGATAAAACTTCTTTAGGCGTGTTGAGCACTTTTTGGGTGAACAAAAATCATGTAACTCGTGTGACCGTCAACTAACGCTTCGTAGCACTCGTAGCGATCCGCTACGGCGCGGCGTAGCACCACTTCGGTGAGCGCGGGGCACAACCCGTAGCAGACTTATAGATTACTTAGTTTTCATTTCTAAAGACCCCAAAGACTTGTATGTCCGCATGTTTTTTTTTATTGTAGTTTCGATTAATTGCAACGGTATATTATCATCATCTTTCTGTACTTGGTCCATGTTATTTGGGGTTGTCGCAGCACGTCTTTTTCTCTCGTTTACTCCTTTTTCGATTGCTTCAATGTAACGTCAACTCAAATGATTGAAACATCTGTTATTGTAGTGATGGTATGGGGTTCAATTTCCTGATCTGACTACATAATAATATATGAAACTTTACTGTGTAGTAATGATAACGAAAATTTAGCAGTGTTTTTAAGAAAACGTGCCAAAGTTTTGTCGAAACGCCTATACGTTTACCGATATTATCGTAAAAGTTTTTAATCAAAATATGATAAGACTTCATTAGATTCCACTTTGCTTAAAACAAATTAGATTTAATCATACAAATGCATACCTAGGGTAGTAGAGTGAGCTACATAATATTCTTACATTGTCTGGAGTTCTCAAAAAACTACTTTCATGCTAAGTTCGGACAGACTGAGGGTTAAAACTTAGACAGTTATACAGACACCGACCTGGTAACTTCATATTTTTTTATACGAAGTTTTAAAATTAAAATAAAATTGGTTGAGAATAGTTATTTTAATCCCCCCATCTCGGAAAGAGTATTTTTGCTCTTCGATAACTGAGTGCAAAAGCGGTTTTTATCGTCTTGAGGGTAAAGTAAATTTGAAATTAGAACATCGTGTGCACTAAGCACGTGAATTCAAAACATCATTAAATCTATTTACTTCTATCTCTATGGTGCCGAATTTATCATACAATTTTTTTTAATTTGTTAAGAACTCAGACTCGGAACCTTCTTGGTGTACTTTTTTTAATATGTTTTGCGCGCGCCATTTTCTTTTCACGTCATATTGTTAACACCTTTGGTTAAAAACAAGGAATCCAACTTGAAAACAAGTGAAAAACCTAAAATGACCACTCATTATCTAGCGACGAGGAAGTTTATTTGACGCCAACAGAATTAACTGAATTTGTTAATAATGCGCAATTTTTTTTTGCGTTTATTCATTTCCTCGCTGAGGTGGGATGAAAAGTTACGTGTTGCACTCGAGTCGAAGATTTTTCACCACGTGCTCTTTTGATTCCCTCGCTAACGCTCAAGATTCTAAGTTTTGAATCACTCGCTTCGCTCGTGACTCAATTTTAGAATCCTTCGGTTGCTCGGTCATCAAAATTGAGCACGCGGTTAAAAAGCAACTTTACACTCTTGTATAACAATAGTTATTTGAGTGGGTCTTGGGCGTTAGCGAGGGAATCAGAAGGGCACGAGATAAAAAATCTTTGCACTCGAGTGCAACACGTAACTCTTCATCCCACCTCAGCGAGGAAATGACTAAACGCAAAAAAAAACATTTGCGTATTATTAACATTTTCAGTTAATTCTGTTAGCGGCAAGTAAACTTCCTCGTCGTTAGAACCACTCATTTTAGGTTTTTCACTTGTTTCCAAGTTTCTTGTTTTTAACCTAAGGTTTTAACAATATGACGTGAAAAGAAAATGCCGCGCGCAAAGCAAATAAAAAAAAGGACACCAAGAAGGTTTCGAATCTGAGTTATTAACAAATTAAAAAGTTGTTGTATGATAAATTCGGCACCATAGATGTAGAAGTAAATAGGTTCAATGATGTTTTGAATTCACAAACTTAGTGCATACTATGTGTTAATTCAAATTAACATTTTTTTGTGTATTTTATTATTACTGAAAGATAAATAATTGTTGAGTTCCATTATTTTTTCATGTTATCTGTGGTTATATATCGCGAGTATTCATTGCTTGCAACATTTGAGTAATAAATTGCCAATTTGGATTCTGTGGTTAAAAAGAACAAAAATTCATTCAATTTCCGTTTCAGTATCTCTCATATAAGTCTCTCTCAAGAAAAGTTGCCCAACGCATGATTCGTTGTGTAAAATTCATTGTAAATATTCTATTGGAGGAATTAATCATCTGCATCTAGAAAAAACCTGTGTATAATCAATACAGACATTGAAGAATAACTTTTTTTTCATTTGTCACCTATGTTCACCTCACTTCATTCCGGCTGAGATTCGAACCCGCCAGCCGGAGTGACCGTTTATTGAACACGATGTTCTAAATTCAATTTCAACGGCTTTTGCACTCAGATATCGAAGAGCAAAAATTCCGAGATGGGGGGGTGAAAAATTATTTTGTAAAGGGTAGTGTGTTTTCTCTTAATTTTGTAGGTAACCGTCACATTATTTGAATGAACTATAATTTGAGGTGAAAAACGCTGGAAGAAAACATCGCAAGAAAACCGGCATGTCCTAGAACCAAAACTTCGAAGACATGTGACAGTTACCAATCCGCACTGGGCCCGCGTGGTGGATTAATAGCCCATTCTCTCTCATAGAGAGAAAGCCGTGTGTCCCAGCAGTGGGAATATTATAGGCCGATTATGCTTATAATAAAGGTTAATTCTTTGAAAGAGTCAGTCGGTCAGGTTTTTTGCTTTAATAATAAATGATTTCTCCACGTACTGTTTTTGCTCATACTAAAGTAAGTACGGTTACGGCAAACTTCCCGAGTAATTGTGCTGAAAACACATGTGCAGATATTTGTAGATGTCGCCGTACAGAATCGCTGCGTTTTGTCAAAATTATACGAGACTGATTTCCTTGTATTTAATGTTTTCCGTGCTATTCCGAGAGTTTTTAATTAAGGAATTGTCTGGTGTTTTTATTAACGAACTTGTTACGTTTTAAATATTGTATTTTGACGTGCTCAAGCGAAATTGAATGTGACTAAAACGTCAGCGCCTAATTGTGTTAATTATCCTTGGTTTTTTTTTTATAAATTAACATTAATTTCATTGACTGCCTCGTTGGTCTGGTGGTTGCAAGCGCGACCACTGAGCATGAGGTCCTGGGTTCAATGCCTAGGTCGGACAAAGTGTTATTGGGTTCTTCCAACACGAATTTCATTATTAAGCAGCTGCCACGGAGCCTGGATTTGTGCCCGGTTGATGGCAATAGGCTCACCCCCTATTAAATGGGACTTAAACATAACTGGCGAAATATGGGTGTACTAGGCAAACCTTCGGCGTGATAGATATTATGTTATTGTATATTTTTTTTTTATTTTGAGTTTCAAGATTTTTATTTTAAAACACTAATATTTTCTTATTTTAAAATACTCATTATTATAATATATACACACTAACTCTATAATAGCAATAAAAATATGTACAAATATCAAAAAATGTTACGGGGCATCGAAAAATTCGTCCACATCGCTGCCAACAGGAAAAGTACCCAAAAGGCTGTATAATTAAACATTTTGAAGTTTAAAAATCGCGAGATCAACACTGACTAGATTCCCACAATAGACGTAGAACAAAATAAAACAAATCATCATTTTCCTAAAACACTCTCAAGCATCGTATATTTATGAGCAGTCACGAACAATACGACAAACACACTCCACCTACATAATTTACTAGCCCTTGATTACGACAAACTAGCTGGATTGCTGAGTCATCACTAGAACACGTCCGTGAAAGAATTTCACGACACATTTGTATTTTCATTATGCGCACTATTACCACAAAAATACTTCGTTTATATCAAGGTTGGACAACCTTGACTCTTGAGGACATGTTACTAGAAAAAAATCGTGCATACGTAATCAAGTGCCTAGTCTTTTTACAACTAAATTGGGGTCGATTTCCAGTCTGACTGGATGCAGCTGAATAACCAGTAGTTTCTTGAAGCGACTGCTAATCTGACTTCCACAATGCAGAAATACCGATTTAACCTCCGTGCCTCGGAAAGCATATTAAGCTGTTGAAACTGGTTGTCAATTGTAGATCTTTGAACGACAGGTAGTGGCCAGAAAGTTTGACAACCAGTCTTACCAAGAGGTATCGTATTACCCAGTACTAACTGGGTTGTGGAGGTCAGATAGGCAGTCGCACTTTGTACAGTACCTACAGGTATTCAGCTACATTCAATTAGACTGGAAGCTGACCCCAACATAGTTGGGAAAAGGCTAGGTAGATGATGATCACTCCTGGTTAAGGCTTAGACAGCGCCTAACCAGGCTCAAATCCACACTTCAGGCTGTTTGTAATTAATTCTTGATAGTAAAACCCAGTAACACTAACTTCATGTGCTGCTTTAAGGGGCCGGCAGAGCGTGCGTCGTTCATACAAACGTAATACCAAAATAATTCGTAAACCAAACATATTGTATTTATTTCGATTGGATTACATAATATCTAGGTTCCCAAACATGTATTATGAATGGACATTGATTTAAACAAGAGTTATGAGAAAAATAAGTTTTCTATAGAAATTTTAAATTCCTCATATCTCGTCTAAATATCATTGTCCTTTCAAAATGTATTTTTGGGAACCTAGAAATTATTTGTAATCAAATCGAAATAAATACACACTTTCTTAAAATATGTTTGGTTTACGTATTATGTTGCTATTACGTTTGTATGAACGACGCACGCTCCGCCGGCCCCTTAAGCTTTCACGGTTTATAACTAAACTGAACATGTCACGGGATATCTTCCATGATCAATATTATTTTTGACCTCTCAATATTTCTACGCTGTTGTAACCACCATGATCGCGAGTTGACTCAATTATCAAAATAATATTAACCACGGAAGATATCCCATAAGTGACATTTTAAGTCAAACTGAAGTCATGTTTGCATTGATTTTTATCAGTACTTCGTTTAACGAACGATGTTGGCATTTGCAAAGGAAATTCTCGCTTTCTTTAGTATGATTAGTTTTGTTTAAAAGGTCAAGCCTGTTAACCTCTTTGTTGATGTCCTTCAAAAGGTCAGGGAAGTAATTTCAATCGAAGAATCCCAAGAGGAAGTAGGTGTTAACGAGTGTCTACGTAAATAAACTGAATTCCGGTTGTGTTACCGACAGGCCGCAGTGGAAGGTTAGATTAATGGACTTTGCTGTTCCGAAAGGCAAGTATTCACACCTAATGGCGATAACAACGAAATACCGTCATGAATAGTGAAATCTTTTTTTTTCATCGATTAAATTTTTAAGCAAAACTTACGAAAATGAAATCTTTATTTGTAGACTTAAGTTATACAAGGGTGTTATCATCTGAACAAGGTAATTTAATAGTTAGTTTACAAGATCAATTTGATTTGCTGGTGAAACTCCGGAGAACTGATTTCTTGACACTGTTTTTTTATTCACTAGTTACTTTTTACAAGAAAGTAACGTAACATTGAATAGCTGTTGTTGATTCAGAAGAAAAATACGTTTTATTTTGGTCAATTTTCTTCTTTGCGTGGCGGAATCAGAGTCCATCTCCTAATCCGACCAGTATCTATGTAGCCACCAGCACGGTTCTATCGTTGGCTTTGTTTAAATAGTGGGTGCAGGAAATCGGGCAATATGGGCGGGAAAGAAGGTGGGGCGTATCCTGCAGAGAGGCTCCACACTGGTTGACTGTTTTTTTTTAATATTTTTATTCAAGAAGTATTATGTTTTAATATAGGTAGGGAGTGAGTTTGCGTATGATCTTATTTCAGCTGGTACTATTGTATATTGCTAAGAAAATGCACACATCCTGAAATTCGTTCTAACTTCGTCCTATTTGACCGTGCACTTAGTTCTCTACAAGCACTGCAAATTTCGAAACATTTCGTCGTCAAAATGAGATAAATCGCAGTCGTTCAGATCTTCCATTTGAGCGGGCACCCTCTGACTGAACATTTGAAATGCTACTCGAATGATTACAGTTGATCGATTTAATTCACTCGATTCTAGTTGACCGCTGTGTCGTCTAGCCCGACCGACTTGGTTCGTAATATGGATTTAATTCAATTTGGGGACTAATTCTGGAATCGGTTTTAAGACGTTTGCCTCCGATAGAAAGCTATTTGACATTCTTTATACATATAACATAATATCACGCCTATAATTCCCGAGATGTTAGGCAGAGGTGTAACTAAATTAGTAGGTACTAGGCTAATACACTTACGTTTCGCCAGTTATGTTAAAATCAAAATCAAAGTATTTATTTCAAGTAGGACAGTTACAGGCACTTTTGATATGTCGAAACAATTAAGAACGTTGAATGTAGCTACAGTCCCAGTTACAAGACATAAAATCTGTGAAAGTATTGTAATTGCCTATTCCCTAGCGTAGATCTCTATGGAGAAGAACAGGCACGAAACTCCATGGACACTCTTTTAAATCAAATTATTGTTACAAAATCAAATCAAATTATTTTGTTCCATAATAAAAGCCATAGCAACTAATTTAATGTCTCCCAATGTAGTAGATGGTGACTCTATCGCCATTAAATAGGCAAATCCAAACTCCGTCTAAGAAATTCCAGATGAAAAAACCCAGGACCTCATGCTTAGTGGTCGCGTTTGTGACCACTGGGTCAACGAAATTAGGTGTAATTAATTAACCGATTTATGACAGGTAGTGTTGCCCAAAATCAGTCTTGGTCTTGCAGTCTTGGTCTTGTTCTTGCAGTTTTGCAAGACCAAGACCAAGACCAAGACCGACGTATTGTAGCAAGACCAAGACCAAGACTTAACCCTGCAAGATTTGAGCAAGACAAGACTAAGCCTGCAAGACTCTTGCGTCTCGCAGTTAAGTCAAACTGAGATTTGGGCGATATTAAGTAGGGATTTGGTTTCAATCCCGATTGTGAGAGTCGTTCCCCAGTATCAAAACCGTATCGTCATAACACTAAAAGGTATTGTACTGATTACTATATTTCGACTATTTATTAAGTAGGTAGCGTGTTACTCACAAATTTATGTTCCCATGTGATAAAAATGTACTTACCTAACATATTTCGGAAAAACGGTACCTAAACGGTATCCAATCGGTTCACATTTAAAGTGAAAGCTCGAGAACACATACACAAGACGTTGGCAGATTCGTCTCAGAACTAAGTTGTTGTAGTTTTTTTTTTTTTTATTGGTTTACCTCTCATTATTTATATATATATATTTATGTTTTATGTATGTATTTATGTATCTATTCTTATATTTTATTTTAGTTTTAAATATTTTCGTACCTATTTGTTTTCTGTTATTGCACCTACTGTGTATTGTCTCTGCATCACCCTAAGGTAGACTGGTAGAAAATGCCCAAGGCATTAAGTCCGCCTTTGTACAGTTTTTACTTGTGCATAAAGTTTTAATAAATAAATAAATAATTTTCTGGCAAAGTTCATTTCATACCTTGTAGGTATATCTACCTATAGTATAATATTATGCTTGTCTAATGTGCAGATCTAACGTTAGTAGGTTGGTAAACATTATGTAGGTACTTATGTTTCAAAGTTTTTGTTATTCTTCTATTCAGCAAAATTTAAAACTAACAGCGAGTCGAGTAGGTCTAGTAACAGGTTTTAGGCCAGGCAATGTTATGGAACAGATGCCAGCACATCAAGCTACTACAATCTGCCAAATTTCTATAACAGATTTTCAACTTTATCGCTAGAGCATTAAGGTTCATGATTGATTGGGAAAATTTGACGTAGCGCGAATAAACCGTTGGTCGGTTGGAGTATTATGTACCTACTTACTTGATCATTTACCGACAAAGACGCCGCAGTGCATCAAAGACTGCAACAAGTGTATCACACAGCATTTGACACTGTTTGAGCGCCGCATGCGCCGCCACAGAGTACGGACAGGGGCACACAAAATTATTACCTATTTTGGTAGGGACAAGAGGATAAAACTAAATGACCTTGAAGATGTATGTAAATAGCAATTGGCTAATAGGTATTTGCAAGTAGTCTAGTCTACATTATGAAATATATGTAAACGGGTATTTATCGCGAATTGTACCTTTAATATAAGCCCAACGTTTCGTCCGTTTTCCGTTTAGTCTAGTCTAAGTAGTAGAGTCTCGCAAGACTTGCGAGACTCTTGCTGCAAGACCAAGACCAAGACCAAGACTGAGAGCGCAATACCAAGACCAAGACCAAGACCAGGTGTATTGACGCAAGACCAAGACCAAGACTGGCTAAGGTCTCGTCTTGGTCTTGCATTTGGGCAACACTAATGACAGGACCACGACCACATGATGTATCACTAAAAAGCAAAGAAATTACGCAGCGTGAACTCACTCATCAAATTGAATTTCGCACAGTGAGTCACAATCAGGCACAGGCCACAGCTGTACATAATTGGGATCCTAGCAATAGGTAAAGATACGTCAGGAGCGGCCGGGACAAAGGACCAAAAAAAAAAAATACGAAAATTGAGTTATCCAATTTTGGCTCCAATGACCTTCCGACAAATTTCAAGAAAACCGTAGCTATCGTAGTTATTGTTTCCTGATTTAGTTTTTTTTTTTTAAACTTTTCTGATGTTTTACTATAAAAAAAACCTATTTTGCTTCTACTGTACTGAAAACATCTATGCGTTTCATGATAACACGACGCAAAAGATTATTTTTGAAAATAATTTTACAAAATCATTTATTTTCCCGCCACTAAAGGAATGAGTTCCTGTATCGAGTATTAACAAATGTAACAATACGAGCCATTTATCATGAACTGAACACAGGGACCTTAATAAATAATATGGGCGGTCCCATAAATAAACGCAGTCCTTTGTGCTTAATATGACTCGCATTGCTGTCCATTGGTCCATCCCCCTTTGAAGGTTAAGGCTAATGAATAATGTCAGGTGGAGAGAAACATTGTAGTTTCCTGTGCAGTGGCCCCTAAAGACTTGTTACGAGTATGTATTTAATTTCACACATGGACTCATCCTTTTAGGTCCTAGAAATGTAACATATAGGGTGTAAACAGACTCTTCACGAGCCCGTCAACCAAGCATTCTGTACATCAAACTAAGTCTCTTAACTCTACGCAAAAATTATTGCTGGTAATCGACTTTTTTTTGCGGTGAAAAAATTACGGTTAAACTCAATGTAACGTACTCAAAACATTGTGCTGGTGGATTGATTGAATAGTGTGGGCGTCGTGGCGGTGTTCAAAGTAAAGTTCTTACATTAAAAACATGTACTTGAAAAAAAACTTGTGAAAAAGTTGGAACTTTGACCACCGGCTATGGGAGACCACTCATTACATACCGAGTTGACACGTTGGTCCCGGCTGTCATTTGTAGATCATTGACAGTCGTTACAGGTAGTCAGTGGCCCGAAAGTCTGACAACCAGTCTTACCAAGTGGTATCGTATTACCCATCACTAACTGGGTTGTGGAGGTTAGAGAGGCAGTCACTCTATGGAATATACTAGTACTCAGCTGGATCCAGTTAGACAGAAAGCCGACCCCAACATCGTTGGAAAAAGCTAGGATGATGAGCACTTGGATTCTATTCCCAGGTTTTGGCAAAGTATTATTTCATTTTTTCATCAGGAATTTCTTAGTAGCAACTTTGAGTGTAGATTTGTTTCCAGTTGATGACAGTAAGCTCACTCCCTGCAACTTTAAACTATTGAGAAGTCTTAGAATCTTCATCCATTAAATAGCACAAAACATAGCATCATTTCGTATTTGTTTGATCTTATGGCGTTTTCGCCTTCATCTTTAAAGAATTACTGATTCCCTAATATATACCTATTTTATGTTTCATACATTAATATTAAACTTACATAAAGTATAGAAATCTTGATTTTATTGCAAGTCGTAAACCGATGGAAGCAGAGCGGTCGTTAGTCACATTCACATTCACAGTTTTGATAAAAAGTCACTGTGTTTAACTTTACCCACTTTGAATCTCACTGTTTTCATTATTTCATTTCCATTTTATATTCCTACACAGTCTTTAAGTTTTCACGGGACTATGTCCGAAGCAGTCCTAGCCGACTCAACATTGTACTTCAAACAATCTACATCATCACTTTAATCAAGTCAATTGTGGTTTATGACACTTCGCACGCACTGATTCATAATGTGCAAATTGCTCATTGTTCTGAATTACGATCGTTACACATACTAGTTCTAGAATTACTGGGTGATTGCTTGCATCTTCTCTAAATTGAACTAAACGAACAGATTACAATTCTTCATCATCGTCATCATCATTATTGTCTTATCCCAATCCATTTGGTGTCTTCTTCTTCCTTACTTCTCTATTACTCGTCATCTCAGCAGTCATCTCTTTCTAGTCTTTCTTCACTATGTCTTTCTTCACACAGTCCATCCATCGTTTCTTCACCAAACTCAGTTCTCGTGCGAAATGACCACATCTAATGACGCTAGGACGCATTCTACACACCAGACACCCTTCTGATACTTCTGTGACATCTTCTGTCATCAATCAACCTTTTCACACTTCCTAACAGGACATTCTTCGTCCTGCGTATTATTAGTTTGGCCTTTTGCCGTTTTCCGTCTTCCACTTCAGTAATATTCTCAACCGCTCCAGTTATTTAAGAATTCATAGATTCTTCTTTTAACATTTTCGTAACGTTGTTCAGTAATGAAATCTTTACGTAAAATATGTAACCTTATCGTGGCTAAATTTTTCAATAATCTCAGTTCATTGAATTGATTTTACCCGTTGCTAGTGCATTATACTTTTGCACTCAATCTTCTGTTCAACATAGGTCAGTAACCTCTAGTATTTGAGTTTATCAATTTTCTATTTTAAACTTCTGACGACCTTTACCACCTAAACACTCCACGTCTCTTTGTCTTATAACACAATATCGTATGGGATTTCTTCGTAAAACGGCTTTCAGTCTATCAAGAGCTCAGGCAGACTTACACAAGCAGCTATTTCACAAAAACCCTTCCCAAAGGTGCATATTTTTATCTACCACTATGAGAGGTAAAAGACTGTTCTCGTCGGGAGCTCCCGTACAATTGAATTAGATCTACTGAGACACTCCTAATGGAATACTGGCAGGATTGGTACAGTTCTGTGGACAAGTGACAGAATAAAATGTAGTGACATGATGTACCGTGGTGATTCTTTTATTTAATTTGGTCTTGTTGCACAGTGGTCGTTTACATGATTCTTTTTTATTTATTTATCAGATAAGCTCACATGCATGCATAATGTTTTGTTGCCTACATTTATTGGTTTTAATAGAATTCCAGTTATGTAGTTTTATTCTGTTCAGCAGACACTCTCAATTATCGTAGAATTCATCATAGCTAGGAAAAATTTACTGTTTTTTTTTTTTAATTTAGTTAATTGAACTATCCAATGTAAATTAGTATAATTTCATTTCCGTGTACAGACGACCCGGGTGTAATTCAGTGGTGTATTTACATATTATTGGATTTTCTATGTTGGTCACAAAATCGGGCAGTTAGATGTAGGATGGTTCAAGTCAGTAAACCCTGGTATAAAGGTTAACCCATTTAATAGGGTGAATACAGTTCTAATAACTTGTTCAAACACAGGGATAAATTTAGGCCTAGTCTTCGCATCGGTCCCTTTCGAGTAAATTTTTGTTGCGTTTTTTTTTGTTGTGTTCTGCTTTGTTTCATGCCAAGATAATAAGGGAGACCCGTTATTAGGTATCAGTTTACGACTATCTTACATCTAGCACACACATATCTTCTTTTTTCACACATACCTTCAAAAGACGAATGGTATTTGGGTGTAAGATCGGGTAGTGTGAGATTTCTACCTCACTTAAACCATATCTAGTATACCTACAGTAGATAGAGCCACGTGCAATATGGCCAACATAACAGGACATGCGGCTGTCAGTGACGTCGCAGATCCCATGCCAAGATACCGGAGTTTGCACTACTGGTCGCATTGATAAAAGTTGCTGATACTAATCGTTTACTGTTGTTTGCTCTTTTACTTTATGTGATTTATGTTGTTTAATTATTAGTGTACTTTAAATTGCAACTACATCATGCCTGCAGTCATTGAGGTGTATTATGTATTGTGTATTGAGGTGCCAGTAATGTTCAAGTACCATGTAATGGAGGGAGAACCTATTGCCATTAACGACTCATGAAATTATAAGTATTTTTAGCAAAAATTTATAAGTATTTTCAGCAAAAAATTAAAAGTATTTTCACCAAAAAAAAAACGGTTTCTGATATGGTGGCTTTTGTATGTAGTCTGGAAAAAAGTTCCTTAGCAAATTAACTAAAAACTACAAAACTAACGTCACACTTGGTTTTCACGGAGGATTAAGGGAGATGAGAGAGAGAGTGATATATGCACATAATGGTACACCATTTATAATTCAAAACAAGTAAAAAATTGACCCAACTTATGCATACGTGGAGCGTTTAGGTAACCTATCAGATTTTCATAACCCAGGCCGTCGTTAAATTATTCCAAATACTCAGTATCACCAGACCATTTTCAGGGTTCGGTATCCGAAGGATAACCTACGGGACCCTATTACTAAGGCTCCGCTGTCCATCTGTCTGTCTGTCAGCAGGTTGTATGTATCTCATGATCTATAACATCTGTTGAAATTTTCACAGAATGTGTATTTCTGTTGCCACAACGAATAATAAAAACAAATAAATTATGAATAATTTATGTAACCCTACTACGATGTTACGGAACCCGTTATGCGCGAGTCCGACTCACACTTGACCGATTTTTTTTCTCACTACCAAAAGAGACTCAAATAAAACAAACACCTTGAGCAGTAAACTAAGTAAATACTAATTAAACACTGTAGTTTTATTTCTCCAATCTTGCTAGCTGTAGATAGCGTGAAAAAAAAGCTAGTTTCTTGTAAATAAAAATTTAATTAAACGCTAAAAGGAAGCCAATTAAGAGCTTAGTGAGCGAAAGGAAAAGCGTTGGTAATTTTCTGTACCATATTTTTTATATAATGTAACCGGGAGAGCAACCGTTGACGTGGATTTTTTGTCTCGGCAACGGCAACGAAGAAGTTGTCCGTGATTTAAGTTTTAGCATTGAAAAGCAGTAAAATTCTATGTTGGTAGGTATACGTTAAAGTTTTGAAAAAAAAAAACAATTTTTTACCAGGTTTACGGATAAGGTGTGTAAAAAAACATCACCTTTTTAGGTGTTTTTCTGTTCCGTTCTTCTTTTCTGTATTTAGTGTGTACTATATTGTTAAATAAAAAATAAAAGCATGCGAGTCAGTCGTTGGGGACTGTCCATAGAAGTGAAAACTCGTAGCCGACCCGCTACGAAAACTCGTAGCACTGACGCCGCTCGCCCAGCCGATCTGCTTCGGATTGGCCACGAGTGCTACAAAAAGCGTATGTGTCGGTCACGTGAGTTCCATGATTTTGTTCACTCAAACAGTGCTCAACGCACCTAAAAAAGGTTTCACTTTCACGTGAAAGTGACCTAACATCAGGGTTGTACATTAGGGTCCCAAGCCAAGCCAAGCCTCTTGATAAAATAAAATAAAAATAAAATACATTTATTTCGAGCAACATTAACTCATATGTGGGAGTGCACACAAATACAAACAACACACCAAAGATAATAACACATAAAATAAAAATAAAACAGAATAAAAAAGGCAACATCTAGCCGGCCCTGCTGACGGCAACACGCTTATCACAGCAGTGCCGTATGTATGGGCAATTCATCCGGTCCGCGATCATCTCTAGAACAGCATTGGGGCTGCCCCGCACCCTACGCACCAGCGACGCGCCCCGCTTGCGCATGGTCGCGTAAAAGCAATCAGTGCGCGCCTCAGCGAACATACCTGAGGCGCTGCAGTAGCGAGGCAGCCCCAATACCGCCCTGAGCGCGTTGTTGAACTGGACGCGGAGGGCCCCGAATGATGCACGCGTGTACCTCTCCCACAGGCTACACGTGTAGAGGGACGTACAGTACGCCTTGAAGAGCGTTATCTTTACCTCCCTCGAACAGCGCGCAAACCTACGTGCTAGCGTGTTCGCCCTCACCGACAAGGCCCTCCGTTCCCGCTCCATGTCAGCATTGTCCTTGAGGTCGGTCGTAACTACATGCCCTAGGTACTTAAATTGATCCACCCTTTCGAGTGGAACACCGTTTAGAAAAACGGGTGGACAATTTTGCAAACGTTTGGTACCGGCCTCAAAGACCATGCATTGACTTTTAGTCACATTGTACTTCAAACCATGACCAAGGGCATACTCCTCACAGGTCCGCACCAACTTTCCGAGGCCACAGACCGACGCGCTCAGTAGCACAATGTCGTCTGCGTAACTGAGATTGTTGACACAGATTCCACCGACGTGGCAGCCGACATGCTGGTCACTGAGCGCGACGATCAAGGCATTCATGTACAGGTTAAAGAGGGAGGGGGAAGTCAACCCCCCCTGCCTCACCCCGCACTGCAGCTGATAGGGCTCCGACATTGCCCCCGCCCACCCAACGCTGTTGACCTGATGACTGTACCAGTATTTAAAAACGTTAATAAGTTCACGAGGTAAGTTTATTCCCTCGAGCTTATCCCACAGAATGTCATATGACACCAGGTCAAAAGCCCTGGACAGGTCGAGGAAGCAGGCGTGCACAGGAGTCTTTCGATCTGTGTAATATCTGACGGTATGCTTAAGACACAGTATTGCACTCTCAGTTGACAGTCGAGGTCGAAACCCAAACTGATTATCGTGCAGATCTAAGAACTTGTTTAACTGTGTATTAAGCAAACCGTCAAAAACTTTTGCAATGATCGTTGCAAGAGAAATCGGCCTGTAGTTGCTTTTATCGGCAACATCTCCCGTTTTATTTTTGACTACCGGGACTACTACGGTTTTCATAAACTCAGGTGGTAGGTATGAATGGCTCACGCATAGTGTGTAAAACATTGCTAATACCCTATTTACATGTGGGCCAGCGTGAACTAGGTGCTCGATGCTGAGGCCATCGTGGCCAGGGGAGTTGCCCTTAGATATAGCTTTTATAGCCTGAGCCACATCTTTGGCAACGAAGCAAGACCCCCCGTCCCCATCTGGCATCGCAACATCGAGCACCGTCTCCGCCGGTCCCCGTGGGGATAATACACGGAAATGGTCCCTGAAAATATCAGCAACATCCTTAGGGTCACTAACACCCCCGACACTCACCGGTAGTCCAGGTCGAACGTTTACTTTGTTGGTGCCCTTCCAAAAACTACGGAAATGTCCTCTCTTATGTTTGTCAGCAAGGGCATCCATTTTGATTTGGTCCTGGTGGTTTTGACACCATTTAAGTCTGGACTTGAATATTTTGCGACTTTCATACATTTCGTCATATACAAACCCAGACCTTGGCTTACCACACATCACCCACTCTAGGAACTTCGACCTAGCCGCCCGGTGGGCCCCGCTAACATGCTCATTCCACCCAACAATGCGTGAGCCATTCCTACCTCTCCCCGCGCGCGTGCCTTCCCGAGTCGTCGCCGCTGCCGACGCCGCTCCTCGTAGGGCGAACACAATGTCAGAATAAAGCCTGTCAAGAATATGCCCATGGTCCGAGTTATTACAGTGTTTATGTCCACAGTTTGTAAACTCCACAGGAAAATCAATACATCTTAGCCTACTATGACATTCTTTCACATATAAGGCAATCTGCTCATCAGTTCTGTCCCCCCATAACACATCGTTGCTTAGTAGGCTTTTATCAGGTAACTTTGGTGTTAATAAGTCTAAATTACACTCTATAATGAGCGGGAAATGATCAGACCAAAATGTATTATAGTCCACATAAGCATTAAGGACAGACTGTTTTGCCGATTGCGTAACAATACAGTGATCCAACCAACTGCACGTTCCATGTGCCTCACTTATAAAAGTATAGGTATCAGAGTGAGTTCCCAACAACTCAACATCTACACAAGTCCATACCTGTTCACTACAGAATTGTAAAAGTTCCCTGTAGAATAGTTCACAACGAAACTTGATAATGTTGAGGGCTGCAATTAACCTAGTAATCCTAATGATCCTATGATTATCCTTATTGATACATGTGATAGAGCAATTAACACAACTTTTTAACCATGCGATAATGATGATAGTTATTTCGCCAACAAAAGCGAAATTTGTTTTCGTGTACAGGGAGGAGTTTAGAACCATTTGTCATGTCCGCCATTATAACAACACATGAGTTTTTATTCTGCTTTGCAAAAAACATAGTGATGGATGATTTATAAAGTATTTTTAATTATATGTCTGTGTTCAAGGTCAATATATAATACAAAGAAAAACCTTTAACTTAGGTTTTAGACTTCGCAAGTAATGTCTGTTGAAGGTCTACTGGGCAGTGAAGGAAAATAAACCTTGAAATAAAAGCGGAAAGGTAGCAATTTGCGTAGGCTGAAAGAAGGAGTACAATGTGCTGTTATATCGTTTAAAACATACGAACCATTTATCAAAAACTTCGCTTTTAATATCGTAATTCTGACTCTCAAAAAAATTATACCTTCTGGTAAGGAATAACCTACATTTCATCAGCGATAACGATCATGAAAACGTCAAAATATCTGGAATTGACAACAGCTAAAACAACAGTTTAAACAGCTGGATGCGAGTGACACTGGAACCGGTCAATGTGGCGACTCTTGGGGCAGGCCTATGTCCAGCAGTGGACGTCTTTCGGCTGAAATGATGATGATGACAACAGGTAACAAAAAACTGTTGAAAGTTGTTGAACAAACGCGAAAGGCTTTGAAAGTGACTGCCGTTTGCTAAGGAGGCCTGGACGGGATAGTCAATTGCCACATGGAACTTTACCGATGTATACTACGCCGTACAAACATTTGTTAAACGCCACATTTGTCGCTCCGCGTAGTGCCCCACTCTCGCCATTTGCCCACAAGCGACACGCGTGCAGAAAAGACAAATTAAAAAAGTAGTAGAGTATGTTTGGAGTCATCGAGACGTGACTTAAAACTAAGCTCAAACGCGCTTCATCCGAAAATTATCTTTGTTCTTATCCGTATGATAGTCTTGACCGCAGTCGCTTAGCAGGAATATGCACATTAATTTTAAGTTCTAAGTTCGTCCTACAGATTTCGAAAGCAACGGTACACACGCTAAGGAAACAAGTCCCTTGCGCGCTGTTCACTTGAGTCGCATATATCCCGAGATTGTAAATTGAGCATAATTCCTTCTGCTAAACGCCCCGCTCTCAGTCGGCCACAGATCACACCCTAAGATTTCCCAGTCACAACAAACTATATCAACATTCTATTGTCAACATGAAAGCTGACAAAAAAAAAGCATCGCTTGTTTTTATTAAACTCTTTACTAACTTTTCTTTCCTTTTTTCCAGCAATAAACTGTGTAAATAATTTTCTCGGTGGCGAAATTAAATTCCTTTTCTTGTAAGTATTTGTGTGGGAGCGTACGAACAATAATAATTGAGCTAGTCTTGCATTATTTAGGATGCTATATTAAACATGTTTTACTTGCAAAATGACTCATGTAAGAACATGAATGAGTTCCTAAATTGCGATAGTTAATTCGTTTATATGTACTGATTGAAATGAGTCACGAAATCACGTGGACTAAAATTTGACGCAAACCGTGAAAAATTTTGCCTGTAATCTGCCTAGCCTTTTTCCAACTATGTTGGGGTCAGCTCCCAGTCTAACCGGATGCAGCTGAATACTAGTATTTTTCCTGGAGCGACTGACTACCTGACCTCCACAACCCAGTTAGTACTGGATGATACCCCTTGGTAAGAGTGGTTGTCAAACTATTGGGGCCACTGACTATCCGAAACGACTGTCAAAGATCTACATTGACACCTGAAACCAACGGTTTATCGTGCTTTCCGAGGCACGCAGGAAACTTGGTATGTAATGGGTATGCTTGACTTGACCTGAAGATTGATCTGAGTGGCTGATATAAATTAGACACTAGCTCCTCACCATATAGCCTTTAATAGCTTAAAAGATTATCAACCAATGAAGAATGACTAGCTTCACAGTTGCGATTCATCGGTACTATACGCCTTTAGTCAGAACTTTAAAATTCTCGATCCCAACAACTCTGTGCGCGAGCGTACAGACAATTGAGCTAGCATCGTCTCTGATTGCGCCTGCTCACTGTCTAGTACGCCGGTAGATATTGATGAATGGTACTTATGTTACTACCGCCATTGCTTCCTGGCTGCGATGTGAGAAGTTGTCGACATTTATTTAGATTAAGATGTTGAATCAAGTGGAGGAGCTCATAGCTAAGTAATAAAAGGTTGATTTTCAGGTTAAAGCCATGCTTGCGTAGGTTGGTCCGTGGATGGGTGACCACCCACTATATGCCGAGCCTATTTCGTGCCTCGGAAAGCACGCTAAGCCGCTGTTCCCGACTGTCTGTTGTAGATCTTTGACAGTCGTTACTGGTAGTCAGTGGCCCGAATGTCTGACAACCAGTCTTATCAAGGGGTATCGTATCACCCAGTGCTAACTGGGTTGTGGATGTCAAATAAGCAGTCGCTCCATGTAAAATACTGTCATTCGGCTGCATCAGGTTAGACTGGAAGATGACACTAACATAGTTGGGAAAAGGCTAGGCATTTATGATGATGTTGAATAAAGTGTTATCATTTGAGATGACGACTAATAAAGAAGTAGGTATGGAAAAAGTAGACACGATGCGTCGACCCCAAATAAATTGAAATAATGGCAGGAGACTGATTACGATGAATCAAGTGTTATTCACCTGTCGTGTTCTTGTTAAGGGGTACTGTACATTGAAGTGAATTCTGTCTTGTCTACTAACAAACTAACAGATTAAGAATGAGGTGACGAATAATGGAAGAAGGAGACAGAAACTAAAAGTGTTTTTAGGTGACTCTTTTTTAATATGAAAAGACAGGCGCATTACTTTGTGTGATTTATTTCATCACCACTGCTCTCAAAATGGTGAAGGGAAACATCATGAATAAACCGGCTGTCCGAAAGAGTTCAAATACATGTGATATCTACCAATCCGCACTGGGCCCGCGTGGTGCCCATTCCCTTATTGAGAGGATGCCATTTCCCAGCAGTGGGAACAATATAGGCTGATGATCATGGTGATGATAATGATACATTTAGAAGCTCCCTAATCAGTAGGTATATCCGTCTCAGTCGGTGCGTTTGCACCAGTTCACAATCCGAGCTCATTAACTAAATCCATCTAATTAGTGTTCGAACGTTAATTAAATAGTTAAATCACTTGCCCGCAGCTAATTTGCAGTTTGTTAGCTATTTAATGATTGGTTTTATGAAAGGGGACCACTTTGCGGCTGGTTTGGTATTTGAAACTTGATTTTCTGAAATTAATTTAAAATTGTTTGAGATTAGTTGTTTTAGTTCGAGTTTTAATTATTCTGGCCATGTTAAAACCCAGGCCTGACCTTTCCCAACTATTTGTTAGGGTAGGCTTTTAGTATAATTAGACATAGCTCAATACTAGTATTTTACATGCAGTGACTGTCTATCTGACCCTCATTAACGGTCTTCAGGTTAAGCTGCCGTCGCCTAGTTTAGTCCGAGATGTCAATTGAAGATCTTTGACAATCGTTCCAAGTGGCCATTGGCCCGAACGTCTGACAACCAGTCTTACCAAGGGGTATTGTATCATCCAGTACTATCTGGGTTGTGGAGGTAAAATAAGCAGACGCTTCATATAAAATGCTGGTACTCCGCTATACATCCGGTTAGACTAGATATGTATGTAGTGTAGTATGATCACTGTCTATCTGACACCCTATACCCAGTTACTAGTTAACAGGATACCTCGTGGAAAAGCTACAGTAAGCAAACTTCCACGGATCCTACTCTACAACCCATATAGATTGTCAAATATCTACAAATGACAGCCGGGACTTTAAATGCTTTTCGAAGAACGCCTACTACAATTTTCAAGCCTCATTAAGAAGCTTGTCTCAAAAGCAAATAAACAAAAACATAAAGTAGTAAAGAATCGCATAGCATTGACATCGTCGAAAGCCGTTGAACATGCAATCATAGCTATCGATTACTCAGTTTTTATTACGATTTATTGGTAGCAACAGCGAGACGATATTGGAAAATGCTGGAGGAAAATCAAAGGTTTCAAATTTCCTGGAAGTAATATGGGAGTAGGAGATATACTCCGGATTGAGTGGGTAATCGGGTTTCAGCGCTTATCATCAATACTTAATAAAATGAAACATCAACTTTATGAATGATCATCTGCCTAGCTTTCTGCTTTTCCCAACTATGATGGGGTCGGCTTCTAGTCTAACCGATGCAACAGAATACCAATATTTTACATGGAGCGACTGCCTATCTGAACTCCACTACCAACTTAGTACTGGGTATAACGATACCCCTTGGGAAGACTGGTTGTTGCAGACTTTCGGGTCACTGACTACCTGCAACGTCTGTAAGAGATCTACAAAATGACAGTCGGGGCCAATGGCTTAACGTGGTGTTCGAGGCACGGAGGAAACTCGGTATGTAATGGGTGGTCACCTATCCACGGACCAACCCAGTCTAGCACGACTTAACTTAAAGATAGACCCTCACGTCATTAGGAATGTAAGCCCAATGAATTCGTTCATTGCCATACTTGAATAACAGTAAGGAAAGCTTTTGTTCTGTAGCGGACATAATAAAAACTATAGTTATTGCCAGTTGAGAACACAAAAGTGGTCATTACCCTTTCTTTAACATCTCTTCGTACGAACCAAAACAAATTAACCATGGAAGTATCCTTTTTTTATAAGAAAAAATGTTGAAGATCACGATAGATGACGATTCCAAATTTGAACAGGCTTATTTTTAGTTTTCAAAGTTAAGAACTTCAATAAAATATGTAGATAGGTCAATGACCGCTATTTTGATCTGAAGTGGCAGCAACTATACCTACGTTAAAATATTTTTCAATTTAACTTTACCGATTAAGTACTCGTATTTATAATAAAAACACTTCACTGGGGATTTAGGGATGACGTCAACAACATCGATAAAGCTTTTTAATATCTCATTTGACTGTAAATTTTCCTAAACAATAAGAGGGTAGATATCAGTGAAGTATAATCCGATTTTAATTTTATTCCTGCTTTCAGATAAAATGTGGTGTTGTTGAGTTTCGAAAGTTTAATTAATAGGCGTCTTTTTGTAGAAGAGTTCTCTTGAGGTTTACCACAATGCTCTGTTCACAAAGTAAAGCAAGCTGTGATGCATTATGAAGATATTATGTCAGTGGAATAGCGAAATTAAAACAGTAATTGTGTGTGTAGTGTTGCTTCAGATAACACGGTGTGACCAAATTAAATGTTGAAATTAAATTGTAATTTGTTCAAAACACATTAAAACGCAAAAAAATACTTTAAAATCAAAACGAGATAATTATGTCGGTGTTTCCTATCTGACTACTTTGAGAACATATATCCGAAATAACTAATAGTTATAATGTTTTTCAAGTCATATGAGGACGATGCAGATTAATATCAAGGATGGTATTTTTAAGAACGAACCAAACATGCTGTTAAAACGGCGGTTCAAACTGGTGTTAGACAACACAGAAAAACGGCAGCTTCAGGATTGTAATTATACTTTTATTTATCTCTATAATACCCTATACCAACTCACAATCAAATCAGTTTATCATAATTTTGCATTCAGTTTTCCGGTACTCAACAAACTCCGGCAGAGGAATCACTATCACTATCACTACATATTATAAAACAAAGTCTCCCGCCGCGTCTGTCTGTCCCTATGTATGCTTAGATCTTTAAAACTACGCAACGGATTTTGATGCGGGTTTTTTTAATAGATAGAGTGATTCAAGAGGAAGGTTTTTGTATATAATTTTAAGCGGGCGAAGCCGCGGGCATTGGCTAGTACACTATATGTCGAGCTTAGCTATCTTGTAAGCACTTCGGGTAGTGGAATGCTATTCAAATGTACACAATACTACTATGTTTTGTAACACTAGATGTAGGTAAAAATCTTGCTATTAACCTCTTTCGCCGGATAAAACAGAAAACATGAACATTCTTCGGAATTGCCTGTCGAAATTCATTCGACTGATCATAAATTGGGATGTCGATATCCAATATGAATTTGAAAGGAAATATTTAATGTGTACGTCGTACGGGCACGGAACCAATTTAATGGATCATTGAGTACTGGGTTGATATATAAAATACCGAGTGACGTTTGTGGAGCGTTCCTAAAGGGCGAATTTAAGGGTTGAGATTTTTCTTTGATCTCAGTATGAATATTCGTAAATAAACTAGGAATGAACTGTATTAAGAATTTTTATTGTATTAGGTATTCACACAAAAACCCAGTTAGCACTGGGTAATACTGCCCCTTGGAAAGACTGATTGACTTTCAGGCCAATGGGACTCAATGTTTTTAGATTAAAATAGCTAAATGTGACTTTTGTGATGCTATTTTGTTTAGTTGTCGAAATGGTAAAGTTACGAGATGGGACGTACCCCTACTAACTATTTACCTTGTAACGACTGTCCAGGGCCGGCAGTCTCGACAGAGATAACGTGAAAATCGTTAACTTTCGGTTGCTAATTACTAACGAATAAATTCGGTTGCAATAATGATGCTTGCGAATAATGAAAGTCTCTAAATCGTAGATGCGTTTCTCGTAAGCATAATTATTGTAACCGAACTTTTACGTTGGTAATCAGCGATCGAAAGTTAGCGATTTTGTCGTTATCTCTGTCGAGACTGCCAGCCCACGAGCAACGGCTTAACATAATTTTCGAGACACGGAGGAAACTCTGGTATATTATAATGGTCATCCATCCATAGACCGACCTAAAGAAGCGCGGCTTGACCTTGAAAATTGACCCATGTGGCTGTTATTATTTAGCCACAAGCTAAATAGTTATTATTTACTCACTTAATTTAGCACTCAGTACTCATAACTCAAAATGATCTATGAACAGAATAAGAGGTACAGGGTGATTGCTCTCGGCAGTCAGGTCAATTTCCGAGGACGCGACAGTCAGACATCTGAAACATATTCCGAAATACTCGTATCTTACCCTGAAGATGAAAATAAGGGGAAATTAATAAAATAAATGTGATAAGCAGAAATATATTTTGCTTTTGTAAATATTAAATACAATACTAGCCTTATAGGACTTGTTAAAACCAGATCATGAATAATATAAAATCTTTTTATAAAAATATGTATTTTGTAATCTTATTTTTACGACATTCATAAAAATTGCAGTAACAATGATTACAAGTCAGCTGCGCTAACAATACCGGTATTGCAAGATTAAGTTTGTGACACATATGTGTAGTAAAACTTAGATCTACTTATAAGTACCTAAAAAATCTTATTTGAAGATCTGCGACAGTCGTTAAGTACATGTAGTCGAAAGTCTGACAATCAGTCTTACCAAGCGGTATCGTATTACCCAGTACTAACTAAACGAGTTGGGGAAGTCAGATAGGCAGTCGTTTTATGTAAAATACCGGTAAGACTGGAAGCTGACTAAAATATAGGTGGGAACAGGCAAATGATGATTGATGTGTACCAAAAATGATTAATCGTGTTTAGCGTTAAACTTTTCCTTACTTAATCATTTTCATTTAAATATTCCGTCTTTATCATTTTCAAGCGATTGACGGAAACAGAAGAATCTTTTAAATACTATTAACGCTGATCGTTTCTCTGATTACCCTTGTTATATATTTACAAAAAAAAATATCGGTAAGAGGGTCCGAGCCACGGCGGTCAGGGCTCCAGAGAGAGGAAGCTCCTAACAATACGAGCCGTGTCCAGGAGTACCGCTTTCTGAATCAAGCCGTTGATCCGGCTGCCGAAAGCTTCCTCAGATATTGATCGAGGCTCTTGGCAATTAAGCCATTGACTAGTGATTATATTATTATGGTGCAATTTCAAAAGAAAATTCATGTTTTGTATTAAAAGTCACGTTTTGTCTATTTTTAGAGGATCTCAGCAATTTTACAGCTTTAGCAGAGCGATGAGAGTCAAATTATACGAATTAGTATAATTATGGCTCCTTGAGACATCGCCATATTGTTTGATCGTTAAATTGAAAAGACGACGAGATTGTAATTTCGTTTTTTGTTGACAACAATTTCTTTGGAGCTGAAGGACATCATTATAAATAGAGTGCGCAATAATGTAAATCAATTATTTGGAGCACCAAGTCAAATTTGATTATTCTTAAAGAACACTGATAAAATAAAGGCTTTTCAAGAAAATAAAAACAATCTGTCACTGAAATTATTTTATCACTTATTAGGTTTTGAATCCTGGACATGCTTACCAATTTAGACTAGGTATAAATAATTGTAGGTACTAATACGTTTTTTTTTTACTTTTGAAATTAACCTATACCTACTTGTCTTGATTTAAGGTGGAAGCGCTTGGGGGACAGGGCGCAAAATTCAACCCCATTTGACTTTTGTCTTTTTAATGAAATAGTAATTCAATGGGATTAAATTAACTTAAGGGGTTGTATTGATGATTTAATTATTATAATTCTGTAACTACATAGGTACGTATTACGGACACGAGTAATATTTTTATCAATACATATAAAACCTGATACCGACCTACAAATTGCAAAACAAACGTAAAAAAATGAATTCTGCGGGCTGCCATTTGGGTTCCACCTTAACTACTCCGAAGTAATTACTTAAGTTCTAGTAAACACAGACTAATTATTTACAACATATACATGTCACCGTAAAATTGACAAACAAGTTATATAGTAATCTCTCTAGCGATATTGTAAACTCTCAAAATATTGTCGAACGACCATACTGCTTACAATAAAACGCATTATTTTTCGTGAAATGCATGCAATGGTAGTCAACTCACGCGGTGTGGAGGGAAAGATGCCTTTGCCCAGTGGTACCACTCATGAAAAGATAATGTACCATTCCTGACAAAATACCGATTAATATAACCTAACCTTAAAACACTTTTATATTCCCCTAAAAAGCGTAGTCGGCGGAGCCCCGCTTCGCTGGGACCTTATTTCCGAGTGCGGGGTTTGAAGGAACCTAACTAACCTAACGGGGGGGTGCCCCAAGTCCCGATTACGGGGGCAGAGATACTTCCGTATGTTAAGTTGACAATATTTCGAGAGTTTACAATATCGCTAGAGAGAAACACGATATATTGTAATATAACGTGTTTGACAACTTTACGGTGACATACACACTAACTCTGTAATAGAAATAAAAATATGTACAAGTATCAAAACCGGCCAAGAGCGTGTCGGGCCACGCTCACTGTAGGGTTCCGTAGCTTCCCAGACCATTAAAAATACCAACATTTTTCGTCAGCAAAAATAACTTTGTTTTTCATAGTATTTGTATGAAAAACAAAGTTATCATTTGCGTTTTTTTGAAAAAGTGCTATATAACTCAAAAACTATTCAACTCATCAAGTTGAAAATAATTTTCCTAGAAAGTTCATATAAAGGTCTACTTCTGTGATTTTTTTCATATTTTTTAAACTTATGGTTCAAAAGTTAGAGGGGGGGGGGGACACATTGTTTTTGACTTTCGGAGCGATTATTTCCTAAAATATTAATATTATCAAAAAATGATTTTAGAAAACCCCTATTCATTTTTAAGTACCTATCCAACAATATATCACACGTCAGGGTCAAAATTAAAAAAAAAATCGCTTCCCACTTTACGTCTGGGGGAGGTACCCTAATAAAAATGTTTTTTTAAATTTTTATTTTTGCACTTTGTCGGCATGATTGATATACATATTGGTACCAAATTTCAGCTTTCTGGTGCTAACGGTCACTGAGATTATCCGCGGACAGACAGACAGACAGACAGACAGACAGACATGGCGAAACTATAAGGGTTCCGTTTTTTGCCATTTGGCTACGGAACCCTAAAAAGGGTTACAGGGCATTGAAAAATTTGTTCACATCGCTGCCAACAGAAAAAGTGTCCAGAAGGCTGGCAGCATTGCCACGTTGGATGGCAATGCTGATTCTTTGGCCAAAAAATAGGCCCGCCTTCTGGTCACATGAAGAGTCGACCAAGCACTTGGCGATTTCTCGAAACACTAGTTCTAGTTTTTTCTGTTGTTTGGCGTTAGATACGAAAGCTATAACCATCCCCCAAACGACATAATCACGACAATCTAGCGCAAACAATAACGACTTACGGTTATTCGTTATTTCCTGTCTCTATTCTCCCCCCATTGCTTCTTCGCCACAATAATTCTACAACTTTCTCCAATAAAGTCAGTTTTCTCCAAAGAGTTCTTTACGGTTAACGGACACAATTGAACCCCTCACAAAGTCACAAGGATCAACCCTTTTGGACAATAACTCACTGCTGCGCGAATCGTCAAAACATGTTGAAACTTGAGCCATTGTACAGAAAAGGCAGAAGTTTCACTTCTTATTTTCAGGAACATTCATCTAATTCTAAACTAGAATTACAATAAGCACAGCATTATCATTCCGTGGCCAAAAACATAATATGGGTGTAAAACACCTCTAAACGAAACCGAAACTTCTCCCCGTCATTGCGATATTTTTATTGTTCGACATCATACCTGGGAACCTTCTAGTTACGGAGATATTGGGGGTCAAAATTATTTTGTTAAGTACATGTTTTTATGGTAAAAATTTTACTTTAAACACTTGTACGACCCCCGTACTATTCATTCCATCCATCAGCACAATGTTTTAAGTTTAGAAAGTCGGTTCCCAGAAATATTTTTTGCATAAAGTTACTTAGTTTGATGTACAGAATGCGGTTGATGGCTTCGTTATGAGGTTGTTTACACCCTGTATAGACAATAATAGACATAGGCCACCACCCTTTTGTAGACTGGTTGTCTGACTTTTGGGCCACTGACTACCTGCAACGACTGTCAAAGATCTACAAAGAACAGCCTGGGACCAACAGCATGACGTGATTTCCATGGCACAGATATACAACGTGTAACAGAAAGGGCGTGCTATTGGCCATCGAACTGAACAACTTTCTCCATGGGACCACCATCGTAATCGCGAAAAAATAATCAAAGACCCCAATACCTACTCGACCCAAATGTATAAGATAGCTGCTATATTTTTTGAGATTAGCCCCAAGGTTAATTGCAAAAAAGGTTTAGCCTCAAGCTTTTTTTTTTTTTTTTTTTTTTTTTTTTTTTTTTTTTTTTACTTCTACCTCCAACATGATCGGAGCCTATGTTAATCTTCATTTTTCACATTCATTCCAGTTCTCGCTTGTATGCCTCTCGTACTTTTATTCTGCATTCTTGTTCTTTCTTACATTCATCATCATTTGTACCTTTATGGGTGGGATTCCCAACTATCAAACTATTATAGTATTTCTATTTTATCTTTAGTCTTTATTTTCGGCTGAATTGGGAAAATCAGGAAAACAGTTCTTTATTTTTCAAATTTCTCTACAAACAATTATAATCTAAGCTTACATCTATTTTTACATTTGTATCATTTATTTTACTTAGCCTACATTATTAATTACTAACAACTTGGGTTTATTTATTTCTATACTTATTCTTGCCACAAAGTTTGGGGAGTGGGGAACAGTTTTGTGGGTTTACTTATATTAACACATATTTACTTACTCTATTTTACATTAACATTGTAATTATCCTATTTCACCTTAAACTAATTAACATGTTTTATTACTATGCTAGTCTATAATATACTGTACTATATTAAGATAGCATATTTGCTTATGCGGTTTTGTTTCGATCAATTACTTTTCTTACAATATATTTACAGTAGTCCATGAAAATTTTGGCATTTTTACTTTTTAATACTATTTTTGCGTTCTCCTTTGACATGTTTATGCCCAGTATGTTCTCGGCGTTAAACCGGTGGTTTGCAAACTGCGGGCAGTCAAATAGAATGTGTGGGACTGTTTCGCTTACGTCCGGGTCACAGATGCACGATGGACTCTCCTTGCACTTGAAGCGGTGCAAGTACTCGGAGAATCCACCGTGCCCCGTCATTATCTGAGTAGTTAAGCTATCAGTACCTATCTTGCGAATAACATCATAGGCCGTCCGCACATCCGGTAAGAATAGTTTTGTAACGGATGCGGTGTTACTGGCACTGTATCTACGGTCCCACTCATCAAGCGTTGCCATACGTATAGTTCGCCGGATGAATGAGATCGGGCACCGATCGTAGTCGGGTAACCTTTTCATGCCCCCAGCGGCTTCTTTTGCTAACTGGTCGGCTCTTTCGTTTCCCAGTAGCCCCACGTGAGCTTTAATCCAAAATAAGTTTACTAACTTGTTTTGTTGGGATGCAGATTTTAAATGATCCCTAGCTTCTACTGCCAAGGGGTGGAGCGAACCGGGATTTGTGATCGTTTGAAGAGCCGCCATTGAGTCGCTGAAAACCCCGAAAGAGGACGCCTTCTCCCTTGTTATTTCGCGGGTGGCCCTTGCCAATGCCAGAAGTTCGGCCTGGTAAACCGTGCAGTAGTTCGGCAGTGCAAGTTTGAGGGCTCTGGTCTCAGCGTCGTTTTTCCATATGGACAGTGCAGCGCCGACCCCTCCTCCAATTTTGCTTCCATCCGTAAAAATGCGGACGTCGAAATTGCTGTTGTTGTTCAACTGCTCTTGGTTTACCAGGCCGTCAAATGACAAGATATCGCGTGTCGCAGGGTGAGGAGACTCCACTGCGGCAGCCATTCGCTCGATCTCCCTGTCCCCCAGTGAGGTCTGGGGCACTCCTCTCTTGGCTTCGTACAACGCTGCCGCCTCACCAACTCGGAGGTCCAAGGGGAGCACTCCAGACAGCACCAGTGCTGAGTTCAGGGAGACCGTGCGATATGCCTTGCACATCTTCTGGGCGATTCCTCGCTGCACGGTCCCAAGTTGCTTTATAATGCCTAACTTTTTCGCAGCCGGTGCCCAGACGCTAGCAGCGTAGAGGATTATGGGCTCCACGGTCGCCACATATATTACCCGTACAACTTCTGGATGTAAGCCCCAACTGACTTTTGCAGCTCTACACAGCTGTTTGTAGATCGCGATTGCTTTTCTACAGACAAGTGAGACGTGGGTGTTGAAAGTCAATTTTTCGTCGAGGGTTACACCCAGAAGCTTCATTTCCTTTGACATGCCAATGTCGATCCCCCCCATGCTCAGACGTGGTGTGTCGTATTTGAGTTTCCTCGTTATGACCATAGCTGTAGTCTTGTGTGGTGCAAATTTAAGTTTATTCTCGACACCCCACGCCAGGACATGGTCGAGAGCGGCATTGGCACGTTCTTCCACCATTTGCGCGGTATAAGCCTCAAGCTTGAACCGAGTGGCTATTATTATTAAGCCAGCTAGTCAAACTGCACCTCTAAGAACAGTGATCCAAGGCTAGAAGAGGTCGAGGAGAAAGTCGAAGAAGAGTGATAAAAAAATTCGAACGACGTTATTTCAACGCACGCTATTTCGGAAAATGGTTTTAATGGTACGTGTAGTATCTGTTAGTAGCGTACCCTGGACGAGGACTTGGTTGTGCTAGTGAGCTGGTGATACTGTGAATAATAATGTTACCAGCTGTTACCAGCCTTGCTACCGACAGATACTACACGTACCATTCAAACAATTTTTCGAAATAGCGTGCGTCGAAATAAAGTCATTCGATATAGCGGTTTTCGACCTAACGTGCTTTCGAACTGGCGTACCGCACGTATTTATTTTCGGAAGAACGTGCCTCGAAAAACGTCATTCGAAATTTCATATCACTCCCGGGTCGGGTCGAAGTGGGACTTCTTTGTCTCAATGCCAATGTTCTGTCTGACCTACTGACCTGTCAGGAGTATGCATAAAATATAGAAAAGGGTTGACTTTCTTTTCATGTAAACACGCTACAAAATTAAACATTTTTGATGTTCGTCAACATAGAAGTTAGTAATCTCCGGTTTCTAACGTTGTGTTAAAGTTTTCTATTATTTTTTTTATAAAATCTGCTACGTCCTTTATTATGACAATAAAAATATAATACGGGGTGTAAACAGCATCAAACTAAGTAACCCTACGCAAAAATTATTGCTGGGAAATGACTTTTATTTTGGGGTGAAAAATCACATTTTACGGTAAAACTCAATGAAACGCACTCAACACATTGTGCTGGTCATCATCATTATATTTAAAGTCATTTACTCAGCTAACCAACCTAAACGAAAAATAGATAGTCTGAAGGGTAAACAAACAAGTCCGAAACAAACACTAATTCCAGTTCCATAAAACCACTGCCACACCTATAAACCTCAGTATGATATATCATCCGAACTTGTCTGCAAAGAATATCCCATTGAACTTGTCTCAACAAAAAACAAGTAGTAAATAACTGCAGGATACCAGATAAAAATGATACGCTTAGGATTGTTTTTGCTTGGCAATAAGATGTTGACTGGTTCCCCGGACTTGAACTAGTCAAGTTTTGGTTACTTACTTAAATCATGGGCTACGATTATCTATGGTAATGATCTTGCCCAACGATTCAGTCAAGAAAAGTAAATTGAAATGTACATTTTATTTACTTTACATATTATAAGGGGCATAGTGTTATGAATTGCTAAAAGTCACAAAAAATGGGCTATCTTGTTTTGGTCTTGAAAGATTCAGATCAGAAAACCTAGCCACGTTACCATTTTGTGTCGAATTTCGTTCTACAATCGTCAACGCCTTGGCGGCGTAAGCGATTTAAAAAAAAATCCCTCCGGCAAGCCGCAGGAGGAGGTAGATTTCGAAGAAGGTGCTGGAGCGTCCGACTATTTAAAAAATTTGTATAAAGAGTTGTACTTATGTGTACAATCTACAAAAAAATGTGATTTCAAAATCGTTGTCCTGTAATGGAAAGTTTACCCTTTTTAAATTCTCTCATAAGAGTTTAGCATGGAAACGCCCTCAAATGTTTTGTTATAATTTTTTATTTCGAAAACTATAAGTTTTATCGCTAAACTTTGAAGGTAACAATTGTAAAGTAAACAATTTGCTTTCAAAAAAAAATATTTGCGACGGTCAAAATGTTTACTGTTTCGGAGATATGATTTTTTTTCGCAAAAAATTTGGAATTTTCAACCCCCTCCCCAATTTAGGGGTTGCATCAAAAAAGTTTTAATTTAACGATGTGTGTATTCGTACTCAGAATGATAAAAATGAGAAACGGATAAAAAATTTTCCATAGGAAAAAAGTTATGGCCAAAAAACTGATTTTAGAAAAACCGCCCCCCCGCCGCCCCCCATGGACGAATTCCGCCCATTCACGAACTTAGCCTAAGTTTTGACCGTTTCGATTTTTTGGCCAAGTTTGAAAGCAATCGGTTCATAATTGCGACCTGTAGAGTGTGGCTAAATTTTGCTTGTCACCCATATACATACGTATTCATATATATCCCCGTAGGTGAGAGACCAATAGGTAGATTTTTTTTTTTTCAAAAAAAGGAAATCTACCTAAAAACGTATTTTATTATTTTCTAAATTCATAAATGAAATAGGCAGAGGTTACCTAATAGTACACTCATATTTCGCCAGTTATGTTTAAGTTCCATAAAATAGGGGGCGACCCTATTGCCATCAACTGGACACTAATCGAGACTTCTTGGCTGATACTGAGAAATTCCTGATGGATTATCCCGATAACACTTTGTTCGGCTTGGGAATCGAACCCACCGCTGGACCTTCTGTTCAGCAGTCCCGCTTGCGACCAACGAGGCACTCAGAACAGTTAGTATTTTCCATATTCCTAAGTATTTGTCTCCGTTTTGTTGCCAGCAACTTAAGTTATAAATAAATAAATAAATAAATACCGCTGGACATTACACACAGCGCCATCTAATTCCACACTAAGCAAGGCTTGTGTCGTGGTCACCAGACAGTTGATATACTACATACGAGTATATACTTTTTATTTGTAAATACATGCTTATTAAACATATAAACATCTATGACTCGGAAACAAATGTCCATGCTCATCACACAAACATTTGCTCCTACCGGGATTCGAACCCGCAGTACAAGTACGTAGGATTCGATATGACTCGATTAGATAAATTTGACAGTTATTTTCGATAAAATGAGTTTTTGACTCCATAAAAACTCATTTTATCGAGAATAACTGTCAAATTTATCTAATCGAGTCCTATCGAATCTTACGTACTTGTACTGCAGGGACCCTAAGAACGTAAGACAGCCTCACTACCGCTGCGCCATTTAGAGTCGTCCTGTTGCCTTACTATTTAGTTGCACAGTTGCCTTATTATTTAGTTGCTTAGTGAGATGTCAGCTTTACCCAACACCTCATAACAAACGTTGAACCTCTTCAAGTAAACGAAAAACTTTGAGTTGATTCCTTGAAATATTTCTTCGGAAACTTTAATATCGTTACTGTTCGTGTCGGGAACTGAGAAATGAGATGTTGTGGTTCTTTTAGTGATAGTGAACTCGACGTTTGTTTTAACACTGCTTGGAAAGTCCGACAAGGAAAATATTATAGGAAAGTTGAAGATGATTTAAGATAAGAAACTCCTAACTCTCCACTCGACACTCTCTCCACTCGCAGGAATGCTGGAGAAGATTTTTTCAATAAGCATCACCTTCGTTTGTTTTTTTGTTTGTATTCAAGTGTATTGTGTATGTTATTTGTGTGCTTTATTAAAATCTGATAAATAATAGACAATTTTCAAAAAATCCGCTCGAATTATTAACTCTGCTTAGGGCGTACAAATGACTTCTTTACGATTATATAGACTTCCATTGTGTGAGGCCCTAATTCACCACGCGGGGCCAGTGCTAAGGTAGCTAGATGTTTATGTCTTGAAATTTTTCGTTCTAGGACTATGCAGTTACCTCGCGATGATTCCTTTCATAGCTTTGAGGGCAGTGATGATGAAGTAAAATGATGATGATGATACCATACGATGGCTTTCTAGTATAGTTGTAGAGAGCTTTGGAGTGCTGCTCTTTCATGTGCTCTCAAGTGGCTAGCGTATCCAAATTTGGCCGAAAAACATTAAAATACTCATTTAGCTGATCATTTTCGAAGGATAGGCACTGTGGACCTACCTCTTGAAGAAGGCTCAAGTCAGTTAGCAGTTAAATCTCTTTTGTTGCTGAGAGCCGCAAATTTTGTAATTGAATTTGGATTGGATTTTTTTGAGTTGGGACCGGTACCTACCACTAAGCCACCATTGTTGACGGTACTTTGTTTGCAAAAACATTATGTTTTACAAAAGCACCGCATACATTAAAATCACTAGAAACTTCCGCAAGAAAAAACAACCATAAACTCAGTAAAAGAGTACCAGGAATTAACCTAAATGAACCAACATGATCGCTAACGTAAACAGGTTTAATACACTTTGTTTTCCCTTTTTTCCAATTCTAGATCTAGATAAAGTACTGTGGAACACGCAATAACATTACACCTCCTCGCCGCTGTAGGGTAAGCCAACAATCCTATAAATCAGTACTCCTGTTGATAGTAAATTCGGTCAGAACCGGTTAGGACGCCATCTTTGTTCGACTAGATTTGTGTTTACGAGTAATTCAGCAACTCGTCCCACATGTCCACGGCCCATTTTGACGAGTTGATGAAACTCAAAATAAATGAGTACTAGATACTATAAGCACCAGTTCTACCGCTAGTGGTAAGCGAAAAGCGAGTAAAGTTTACCTCTAATATAAGCGTTATGTCAACAACGGCAGCCCGTGTGGTTCTTCAACGTTAAGCAGCGCCTGCCAACGTCGGTCCATAGATGGTTGACCGCTCAATGCTCATGTGATGAGTGTCCTCCGTGCCTCGGAAAGCACGTTAAGCTGTTGGTCCCGGCTTTGATTTGTAGATCTTTATAAGTCGTTTCAGGTAGTCAGTGGCCCAAAGTCTGACAACCGGTCTTACAACTTTGACTTGAGGTGTAAATGTTCCTGCCGCAAGGCACTTGTTGACTAAGTACACGTGAGCACTTTTCGGTTACGGAGATATTGGGGCCAAACTAGCTTTTATGTTATATCTTTACTTTACCTCCAAAACCTAATACATGCATCCAACAGGAGAATGTTTTAAGTGACGTGCGTTACATTGAGTCCGTAAAACATGATTTGTCACCCCACAAAAAAAAGTCGTTTCCCAGCAATAATTTTAGTGTAGAGTTGGTCGTTGGCTTCGTGAAGGTTCTGTTTACACCTTATATCTCTATAACAAGCTTCTGCCCGCGACTTCGTTCGCGTGAAGTTTTGATATCGCAACGCATCGCCTGCTCAACGGAAGCTTTTTTCCCGCTTGCATCATTTCTTATTGATGCTCCGCTCCTATTGGTCATAGCGTGATGTTATATAGCCTATAGCCTTCCTCGATAAATGGACTATCCAAAGCAAAAAGATTTTTTCAATTCGAGCCGGTAGTTCCTGAGATTAGCGCGTTCAACCAAACAAACGAACTCTTCTGCTTTATAATATTAAGTATAGATTTACACGGAACCTACATCCATTATAAGTTTCTTGAGCAAGAAAGTCCGCTTCCTCCTCGGCAGTGGTACAACTGAAATAGGTAGTGTGTGGTCCTGAATTAAGTATCCTATTATTTCTTATGGGTGTCTTGAGGTAACGGCGTGGTTTCCATTTGAAGCTTGACTACGGCATCTGCGGTGGTAATTAGGTGGTGCCGTAATGTATTGGGGATGCTCGTGCCTCAATAAATTGTTTTGCCATTTACCGTCATACAGTTTATAATAATTAGTGCGGAGAACGGGATGAGTCGGTTTCGTAACAACCTGAATTTATTGCTGTGCGCTGATTTTCTAATAAATATGACATGTATATTTTTGGGGTCATTGGACCCACGTGGTTGATTTCGACCCACTCCTTGTCACATAGCGTAGGAGGGCCGCCAGTGAAAACGTAATTTAAACTAATTAAACTATATCTTTTGGATTCATATAAACCATTCGACATTAAAATTCATAATGATAAAAATAAAATCAAGGTACTATTATTATTATAAAGTCTATATTTAATATAAATCTCTTTAATCTTTCGGGGTTCAGGCGTGATGTTATACTATGTTTAAACCTTGATATCTTGATAAAGGAATTTACTACTAATGCCCCATATTATGAGGACCCAGAACCCCTAAGCAAAATTCTTTCCAAATACACAATATATGCGAACCCTCATCACCACATACTTCCGTTCGGGCCCAAAGCCATTACAGCGACCACACAGCTGACCCCAGCGAATCAGAGCGTGAAAATAAAACAATTTCTCGAGTCACAAGAGGCCCGTGACTTGGGGAAACAACTTCACTTCTAACTTTCTTACGTTTCTCTTTGCGAATTGTAACTTTGTTAAAGATTAAGATTCCTCAAAGGTGATACGCATTAGTTCATCATCATTATTCTCCAATTTAGATTCGATGCGATGCGATTTAGAGGCGACGAGGCGCCGCAGCATGTCTTCTTCTCCCATACCTACATCTATTACTTGTACACCTCATCAGACATTACCTTTCTAGACTTTTATTCCTTCACACAGTCCATCTATGGTTTCTTTGGTCTTTTTCCATCCATATTCATACTCAAACTTTCCACACGACATTTTCCTCATTTATCTCTAGGATGAATAAGAATGTAACTTAAAAGTATTTCAATAAAGTTGAAATTTCAATGATAATGGTCGTAGGTAGAAGGTGCCGTATCGGCGTACGCGCTCGGCGTGCTTCGTTCATCGGTTATAGTATGAGCACTATAAGTGTGCCGTTCATGGTCCTGCTTGTCATGCAAAATAACTTTCTAACAGGTAACGGAAGGTAGCTATCTCTAACTACTGACATTTAGAAACAAAATATCTCACGCTTTCTTTGTTTTCTTCTATGAATCGCAGTCCTCCGAGGACAGGTAGATGATGGGGATAGGATATTCCAAGCTAACTTTGTTTTTAGAAACACCGATAGCTACGATAGGCATATTAACTAACCGTTTTACGTAAGTAAGATCTATTATTATTATAAAAACGACCGTTGTTAAAGTTGACTTATACTTATGCACCAAACTGTCACTTTAGTGCCAAAATGATGACAGACATCAGTCATGAACTTATGCTGATGCATAAGTTCATGTTTAGTGTCACCTTATCTTCTAAGCACTCTCCTCAAAGCATGGGCGTGTTTAAAAAGCTTCGTACTTAATACCTCTTCCGTGAAACTTTGTGTTTGTTCCGTGAGTAAATGTGAGCTTAAGTTAGATATTAAACCTTCACCTGGCGCGGTTTGAGATTAGATCTCAGCTGCTCTTGAAGTATTGCAAGCTTATATTGAAAAGGGCTTAGCTGTTGTTTTGAAGGGAAGGGTTAAGTTTTAAAGTATATATTGGAGTAGATATTATGGAAGTGTTGTTTTGCAGTCTACTGAAATAATTAATTGGATGTGATGTAGAAGGTTAAAAAAACTTTTTTGCAAAAAATAAAACCGACTTCAAAAAGAAAAAGTGAAAAATAACTTTAGCTTCTGAAGTCGGTGACGTTTGTATGATTAATTTAATTTTTTTGTCACCGACTTCAGAAGCTAAAGTTATTTTTCACTTTTTCTTTTTGAAGTCGGTTTTATTTTTTGCAAAAAAGTTTTTATTTTTCACTTTTTAGTGGTTCACATGGAAAGTGCATACCGTTACAATTACAACAAGCCCAAACACGACTAGGATACATTGTCTCATTATGGAGTTCCGTGACTCTTGGCTTCATCATCAGATCTGATGGTAGAATGGTTCTTATCAAACGCAAATGCTTCACTTGTTGTAGAAAATATAAAAATTGCTGTACGTTATCCTATAAAATTTGAAGAGTTCCCTCGATTTCGCCAAGATTCCATCATCAGATCCCGACTTGGCGACTATGGGACCAACTTGGAAGTATACCCTTTCAAACAAAAAAAGAATTTTTCAAATCGGTTTAGGCGTCTTCGAGTAATCGGGTAACATACATAAAAAAAAAAAAAAAAAATACATACAGTCGAATAGAGAACCTCCTCCTTTTTGGAAGTCGGTTAAAAATACAGAGTAAAGGCCTAGCGGACGTCACACGGTTTCACTCGAGTAGTTCCCGTACCCGTAGGAGTACGGGGATAAAAAATAGCCTATGTTACTCAAGGTGAATGTAGCTTTGCAATGATGAAATAATTTTTGAAATCGGCGCAGTTGTTTTTGAGTTTATTCATTACAAACACACACACACACAAAAAATATTTTTTCCTCTTTATAATATTAGTGTAGATTACGATGACCGGTACAAGTAATTATTTCAGAAACGTTACGGGAATCCAATACGTTTTATTTCTCCGTACGTAGTGTATCGAAAACGCACGTAGCGAACGGCAAGCGCGACGACGAGATCGATGAACTCTGTAGTTAGGCAGGAAGTGAACTGAATGCACTCTATCAGTTATACATCCTATACACCCTATACATTCCACGGGTATGTACTACCGATATGAAAAGTATCTTGTGTCTTAGAAGTTTTCATTACAGGTGTTAATTATGTGCTACATTGAAAACTGTTTGAACATTAGACGTAACAAACAGATATTTACCAAATTTTAGACATAGTTATACCTTTCTAAAAGTAGTAAGTTAAATTTCTTTTACTCGGAGCTGAAGTATTTCTCTGTAGAACACCGTGAAAGGAAAATGTTCAATTAAAACCTCACCTTTTACTACGACAAAAACAGAGTTTTTTCAACCAATTTTCCGGACCGTCCACTTTCGGTATATCCATTTCTAGGATTGACAGTATACGGAATTGATACACGAAAAAAAGGAAAAAAAATAGTCACTTTTGCTTTTATAAATATAGTCCATAAAACCACATGTACTTAATGAAATTCTTCAACTAACTCAATGACAACGCATCCTCCAGACGGCCAGACCGTTTGCGTAGCATCATGAAATACGCATTCATTAATTATTTTGCAACAAAACAGTGCAAAGAAAGAATTTTCGGAAGCTCATTTCCCAGAAGAGGGATACTGCCTCGTTGGTCTCGTGGTCAACACCGTGACTGCTGAGTATGAGATCCTGGGATTGATTCTCAGGTTGGGCTGTTTTCCATCAAGAATTTCTCAGTAGCAGCCAAGAAGTCTGGTTTTCTGCCCAGTTAATGGCAATAGGATCACTAAATATTACATGGGACTTAAACCAAA
Organism: Xestia ashworthii; assembly: GCA_950022955.1. Lineage (NCBI taxonomy): Eukaryota > Metazoa > Arthropoda > Insecta > Lepidoptera > Noctuidae > Xestia > Xestia ashworthii. The sequence goes on from OX465561.1 coordinate 22,291,828, forward strand.
CTGGCGATGTATGGGTGTACTGTTAGGAACACCTCTGCCTACCCCTTCAGTGAATACTGGCGTGATGTAATGATAAGATAACAGAAAGTCCCCCCACATGGCTTCTTATTCAAACTGATATTTAATACAAATTTTCCAGAAATTATAAAACCACCAAAGAAAATGAAGACTTTCACCACATACGCAACAATACCGATTAGTATACAAAAAGAAAAAATATAATACGAAGCAATTTAATTATCGCCACAACTCAGAATTAATCAGGGCTGGAGGCTGAGGCACAGATTAAATATATTCACGCAAAGAGGGTTCTTATGAAATCATAATATTTAAAAGGGAAATCTCGCGGTTCTACTCTAGGAGGCCATAAATTTATTGGTTTGGGAGAATTTGATAAGGTATTAAAAATGTTTTATGGTGATTTCGTACTTATTACCTTGTTTAATTTGATTATTTTACCGTTTAATATTATTGTACGGTGTGTAGAACCGTTTAAGCCTACAAAATGTACAAAAAAAAAAAAGAATAATTTATTTACAAAGTATTACAAAAGTATACATTTAGGTGCAGTAGTGTTATTCCTTAAACACTGGTATAATTTGTGCTTAAAAGTGTAACTATTACTAAAATATATAATATATTATAACAGTTGTAAGTAACGATAACGTCGAATTCAAATGTTAGGTAGGGACCTGCCCGATCTAGGTTATTTAAACCTGTGTTTTAGTTAATATTATGAGCAAACTAGAAATTAGACTAATAAGTATATGCTAGGTAAGAATTTAAAAAGAAAATCAAATGTTTAATCGTGTTTGTTCAAAGTATTTGCTCAATTACGTAGAATCGTAGAATATAGATTTTGTTAAACATTTTAATGTCTCAAAGAAAAATGATACCTTCAAATAAATGTTGAAATGAAAATCTATATTTCTACACTAAAAGAATAAATACTACTTTTTATCACGCAAATGTTTTTTCTTTAGTATCATTCGTTGTTTCGTTGAGCTCCTAGAGTTATAAGTCGAGCTATGCGTTAACTGACAAATGCTTGCACTGACCGGACACTGACAGGTCCACCCAAATCTGTGTGGTTCTTTCTTCAAAAGACCATCTCAGACACTAATCTGCATAGTCCTCATGTGAATTGAGCAAGATATATCTGGACATCAAAAGAGACTATGACCTCTGAGTTTATCTCGGCTGTTTCTTCTCAGAGTAGTCAGGTAAAAAACACCGGCCCCATCTAGTTTAAAAAAAAATTACGTGTCAAAGTGTATGTAAAAACCTACTTGGAAAATAAACATCATTTATAATATTCTACATAGTTGAAATATTGTCCTGACCAATCCACCAAGAGCAGTCGCCCCATTTTCAAGATTAACGCAATCATAACAACGAAAAGCAAGCTAACTTAATTCACTCATTTCCCACTCTTGATAAGAGCAAAACCAACATAAAATAACGAATTATCCAACGGTGTACCTGTACCCAAACTAGGGTCTACCTATTATTTCATTATATTTGGGTCCTCTCATTACGAGGGGTCCAAACAGGCCCTGCTGTAATTGTTGGGGTACCTTTTCGATCCCTTAGGAACGGAAGGGGTTAATTCCTTGCCTGCTGCAGAATGATTATGACGTAATCTGGAGCAATTTGGTTGTTTTTAAGCTTTTAGTTTTAAGTAGGAGTGTTTTTCTCTGATTCTCAACAGCCGCACAGGATGAACTTCAAGGCTAAGCTACACTCTTGCCGGGGTTGCGGGCCTATTCGAAAGGAAAGAGATACCGCGGCCCCGGAACATAAAGGGCGAGGAAGGAACATGGATGGGTTTTAGTCAGTAAGAGTCTGGCACTCCCTCCCGCTCCGCCCAGAGTGGGAGAAGTCATTTGATGATTTCCCATCCTAAAAAAAAAAAAAGGCTAAGCTACACTTCCAAGGGCTGTCAGTAGATGGGTGACCATGACACATTACATACCGAGTTATAACCGAGCCATGAAAAGCACGTTAAGTCGTTCTTCCCTGGCTGTCGTTTGTATACAGACGTCTTAAAGATCTATCTATAGATCTTTAAGATGTTTCAGGTAGATAGTGACAGGCACGATGATATTTAGAATTTTAAGTAAAAAAAAAGACTCTCTCACTAACCATTGACTCCCGAGAGGACGCTCATTATCAATACCTTCGACTACAAAACTATTACTATCTACGAAAGACTTCATACAGGGAGTAAACCACGTCATCACGAAGCCTTCGACCAAGCATTCTGTACATCACAATGTAACTTTACGCAAAAATTATTGCTGGCAAACGAAATTTTTTTTGAAAATCATGTTTTGTGCTAGAACTCAATGTAACGGACTCAAAACATTGTGCTGGTGGTTGAATTTAACAGTACGGGGGTCGTGGAGTCCGAATCAGCCTGTAACGTTCCAGCTGCTAGGAATTCCGGCCGGGATAATGATTCAGTTGTATGATTAGTCGTTATGTAAACGCCCGAACTACGGCAAATCCCAAGATAGGTAATTGAAATAATTAATTAGGAAATACTCTTTTGTGGTCAATTTTCCAAACTCTAGTGGTGAAGGCCCGAAAAATCGACTATACTTTATAAACTCTTTGTATTTAGCAATTTATGCCCGTTCTTCTCCATAGAGATCTACGCTAGGGAATGGACAATTACAGTACTTTCACATTTGTATGTCTTGTGACTGGGACTGTAGCTACATTTAATGTTCATCTTTGTGTCGATTTCGACAATTCAAAAGTGCCTGTAATTGGCCTACTTGCAATAATGCTTTGATTTGAATTTTGGTAAATCCTTAGAGTTATTAGTAAAACTTAAGACTGACTAATACACGAGTTTTTACAGTAATAGATACTTGTTAAGTTAAAGTATCTTAAAGGGAAGTATCATTAAGTTAAGGGGAAAGCGTCAGGCATTCTTGCAAAAGCAAAAAGATAGTGCAAGTTCTAGCTGCTACTCATATAAAGGGTGTTATAAAACCGGTAAAGTAACCTATTTATATGTGTTGAGTGCTGTACTAACAAGCTGTCAGTCTAATGTACTGAGACCTTTAAACTTGACACTTTATTATCTAAACCTTGTATGAACCCCATTTTATACAGCTTGTGTATGTTGAGACACTGAAAAACTAGAAGTGGTATAACTGTTCTGAAAGGATATAGTTATAGTGCTACAAGACAGTATTTAGTAACAAGTAACATCTGCAAATATTGTATAGTGTTTTGAATGACTGATACATTTATTTGCAAGAATATAGGTAGTTATAGTATGTTCTTATTTTCTAGGGGTTTTCCTAATCTCTATTTTCGGTATTTTGGCCGTACAAATATTTGGATAGATCTTGGTTTCGTTTACTAAAGGTTGGCTTTGGTTTTATATTTATTTGTGATATCCTTTTGATTTCTTTCATTTTGATACCAAACCCGATAGTTTGATACCATACTCGTATTGTTGAAAAAAAAAATTACGACTTACAATTTAGCGAAAAAAATCATACCATTTTATTTTATTTTAAACACTTATGTAGGGACACTTGGGTTTTTCAGACGAAACTAATCATACGTTAATCGCCGAAATCCATCCGGGTTTTTGAAACATACAAGGATATAAATGGCAGTCGGATAAAAAGTTGTATGGTCAACCTTGTAACTGCTTTAACTAAGGTTGAATGTCACTTGCCCGTTATAAGACGATGACGTCCATCATTTAGGTGTAATACTTAGATAGTTTCACTCCTAGTAGCTTTTATTTAAAGTGCAACTTCGTTAATCCGTTGGTCCCGGCTGACATTTGGATCTTGGAGACGTTGCAGGTAGTCAGTGGTTTCACGACACCCATCTTCGACCCACAAGTGATGGCTGAGTCTAACGGAATAACATTGTATGAACACACAGCGCCATTTAGTGCCACACTAAGCAACGAGGCTTGTGTCGTGGACACCAGATAGTTGATATACTAAACAGATATCACGAAATAAATCCTAGCCTTCCGACATTTAAATTTCTAAACGTAAATATTGTCTAAGCATTAATTTCAGTATAAGACACAACGTATCAATATTCAACAAGAACCGTCAATAAAATAAACACAGTGCTTCGTGTGGTAGTATAGTAAGATTACCACACAAAGCACGCGTGCGTAAACAGTAACTTATTGTGGCGACGCGTTATGTTGTGGTTTGTTCACACGGTGTTAGTTAGGGAGCCAGTAGATATTTAATATTCATGACTTTATTTGAACTATTTAATACTAGTTTCACCTATAAAGTCTCTTTGCAGGAGCTTGGCATTATAACGAGTAAAACCAATCGATGCCTGGTTAAGGCAAGGATTATTAGTATTTGAGTTATTTTAGCACATAGGTACCTACTATGTTTTACACATTGTTTTGTATCTTTTTTATTTAATATTATTGTGTGTGTGCTTTATCCCTTAATCGGGCCGAACAAAAAAAGCCACTTTTCATGGTTAAAGTGTAAGTTCTTGTATCATGTTAGATATCAGTGCACATAAAAAACAATATAAATTACTGAAACTGAAATAAAAAGGTTTTTTTCGTGTGGGAAATTATTTCCCTTTGCCCAATTACGTCTATACATTTTAATAGACTAGTAACTTACCCTGACTTTACTTTTGAAGTTATGTTCCTCAATCCTCAAATAAATGTGCACGAGTTGTTTACTTGGAAGTGAGGTGGGGGATCAGTGTGTGAACGAGGGATTCAATAAAAAAATAAAAAATAATAAACAATAATAATATAATAATAAAATAATTACATAAACAAAAATAAAAAAGTTGACAGAAATAAATCCCTACATTTTATATATATTGACGCAATATGGTTTTAAAAGGTCAGAAATAAGAATCCAGTCCTTCTTCAAATAATCACTTTATTCTACCACACTTGTACAATGCACGTCTTGTCTGCACGATGCTTCAAACTCGAATCCCTGTGTTCGCATTGTCAACGCTTGTAGGTGAATGTCGGAACGAATGGCGAAGTGAACGGTAGGGTCGAATGACAAACAAATCAATACACCACCCGTATGACATGCGAACACATACGGATAATATTCAGATAAATATTTTATAAGCTAACACAATATAGGTAGACATAGGTAATATCTATGTAAGTATTTTAATAAAAGCTAACAGTCGGCCTTTCCTGACGTTTACACGTCCCGTGGAAAGATTATGCAAGGTAAAGAAAATAAACCTAACAATTATTCAAAAAACGAAACAACAACTCATGACACAATTATGGCTACATAGTGACATATTGATCTCTTTCTATTACATCACACTAATTACTTTACTTTTACTTTACGATAATTTTAACACAATAACAAGCATAACTCAGATATAATTACATTCAGCAGCATTGAAGGAGCTGCGGTGGCCTCTACATATCCACAACACACTAGCGACAATATTACAACTACGAGTACAATCATAACATTGGTGGAACTATCGTAGCCTCTTATCAGCATTATTCAAAATAATTCACACTCGCGGTGACATTGAAGGAGTTGCGGTGGCCTCTACATATCCACAACAACTCAAGCATGCTGTGGCCCCTTCATGTCCACAACACACTAGCGACAATATCACAACTACGAGTATAATCACACTCGCGGCGACATTGAAGGAGTTGCGGTGGCCTCTACATATCCACAACAACTCAAGCATGCTGTGGCCCCTTCATGTCCACAACACACTAGCGACAATATCACAACTACGAGTACAATCATAACATTGGTGGAACTATCGTAGCCATTATCAGCATTATTCAAAATAATTCACACTCGCGGTGGCATTGAAGGAGTTGCGGTGGCCTCTACATATCCACAACAACTCAAGCATGCTGTGGCCCCTTCATGTCCACAACACACTAGCGACAATGCCACAACTACGAGTACAATCACACTCGCAGTGACATTGAAGGAGTTGTGGTGGCCTCTACATATCCACAACAACTCAAGCATGCTGTGGCCCCTTCATGTCCACAACACACTAGCGACAATATCACTACTCAACTACGAGTACAACAATAACATTGGTGGAACTACCGTAGCTTCTACATATCTACGGCAATTCCGGCATGCCGCCCGTGGCCCCTGCATGTCCACAACACGCCAACTTGACAAGTTATTATGGCCTCTTATATCATTATATCCATAATAACCACATATCTGACACTGTAGCCTCTGCATGTCTATAGTGGGCTCTAATAATGTTTGTGTAAAAATAAATTCATCATAATAATAATTGTATAATATAAAACAACAGGGACAAGGAACTAATAATAATAAATAAATAATGTACAAAACTGTATAATATTAATAACAAAACAAAGTTTTACTCAATTATTCAAATTAAATTGTACATGATTGTAACATGGACATAATTCTGCTCTTATTACTTTTACCTGTTTTATCTTAATTATTTACACCAATAACCATCCAATCAAAAGTAATGCCAATCATTCATCAGTAACATTTCCAGACTACGTATCACTGTCACTAACAGTATTTCCTTTGAAAACCAACCACGGATGAATTTTATCCACGGGAAAAACTCCAGTGAAGTTTCTATTATCCTTGCGTGACAATGTGGTATCTTCTATTTTATATCGGTCATTGTCAAAGACTTCTACAATACGGTAAGGACCACGAAGCTTTGGAATTGATTTCCTACTTTTCCCCGTCGAAGGAATTTCTCGCTCTACCCTGACTAAATCACTTACTACGCTTACGCATACGCATGGCTTAAGTATGGAATTAGCCTTTGGGGAAAAAGTGTTGATATAAATGAGTTGTTTATCTTGCAGAAAAAATGTGTAAGGATATTAGTTCATATTGAAAATGATGAAAGTTGTAGACCACATTTTAAGAAACTGGACATTCTAACTTTGACATCCATTTATATTCTAGAAATTTGTAAATTTGTGAGACAGTATCCAAACTTTTTTATTAAAATCTCTGACCAGCCTCGTCGATACGCACCACGTTCACGATTCGTAAACACGCTCGTACTACCCCAATCAAAACTAAAATTACACAGTACTAGCCCTTATGTGACATCAATAAAAATATATAACAAGATTCCTTATGTCATCAGAATGGAAGAGAATAACAAAATATTTATAAAGCGAGTCAGAAACTTATTAATTAAAAATTGCTATTATTCATTGAATGATTACTTTAACGATGATTTCAAACTGGATTGACCTTTTCTACCTTTTACTTATTTATTGAATTTTGCTTTTTGTATTATTGACATTTTGTATTTAATTCATATTATCTTTTAACATGATTGTATTCTGATTATTATTTTAATGGCATGATGTATTTGACTTTAATTTAATTTTGACTTTAATTTTATTGACATTTTATTTTTGATTATTAGTGCTTGTCATGACTGTATTTTGATTATTATTTTAGTGACATGAGGCATTTTGACTTTAATTTATTATATTGACATTTTGTTTTTGATTGTTATCTGTTGACATGATGGTATTTCGATTATTTTTGTAATGGCCTGATTAATTTCCGATTCTAATTTTATTTATTCGATTTTATTCTATTTTTTTTTATTTTTTATTTTATCCTTTGGCATTATTTACTTATTTGAACTTACAATTTTTTGATTAATGACGATTTTTTTCAATGCTACTTACTGTAAAATACTATAAATTGTTGTGCCCGACAGGGTCCATGTGAACTGTATTCTAACTATAAGATCTTGTAAAACACATGTGATATGCAATAAATAATTGAATTGAATTGAATAAATCCCCAATTTTGAATGTAACTCTCTTTCTAGATTTATCAAAACGTTTCTTCTGTTCTACTTGATTCTTTTCTATGTGTTGTGATATTTCCTCTCTAATATTTTCTACGTTGTTCCCTATGTCTTCTGTATCGTCTATAATATTAAGGATTAGTAGGGAGTTAGTCGTACCAACCAAGTTAATGCCAAATAATGCCTGTGCTGGTGTCTTTCCGATTCCCTTATTAAGGGTATTATTTAAACCCCATTGTATTTCACAAATACATCATCCCATTTATGTTCGGGTTTACTTAGGTTTGTTGCAGTTAGGACAGCTAAGACAATGCGGCTGTAGCGTTCCACTTGCCCATTGGCACGTGGTGTCGCTACCGCGTTCATAACGTGTTTAATGCCTAGCGTACGCGTTTTGAGAACTATGACATGGCTTTGTTCCGTAAAGTAATAAAACCTTTAAATAATAAAAATATCGCCGTACATAAACACACAGCGCCATCTAGTGCCACACTAAGCAAGGCTTGTGTCGTGGACTCCAGATAGTTAACATACTACATATATTACTTTTCTGTTTGTAAATACATACTTAATATACATGTAAACATCCATGACTCGGAAACAAATTTCCATGCTCATCACACAAATATTTGCTCTTACCGGGATTCTCGGAGCTTAGTAATTTGACTACCGAAGTCAATAAAATAATTTATAGTCTGACCGTTAACTATCGCGACCTTAAAATATTCCGCATCATAATCCTACTCCTTTGAAATGTTTTAAACAGTATTATTAATTTCATGCTCACGTTTATTGGGACAATCGCCAATCAAATGGCCTACTTTATGACAGTGATCGCATCTTTTAATCGGATGTTTACATTTGTAAAAAGAGTGCCCTTCCTCTCCACAATTATAACATTTTGATGATCTAGTATTCGCAGATGCGGATGCATTGTCTTTAGAGGTTTTAAAACCCTTGCTGTCGGACACGCTCGGCTGCACAGTCACGTTTTGCTTGTCATTCTTTTTAGTTAATTTAACATTGCGAAGGAAAACTAATAATTTATCAGGTTCGCTAAATTGCACGGCCTCAGCACTGGTTCTGACCGATCTATCTTCAATACCGAATAATATACAATCGATAGCGTTTTTACCTGAAATGTTACATCTATTAAGAAGAACTATCTTTTCGTAATAATAATCTTCTAAACTATCACCAAAACGTGCCCTACAGACGAGCATCTCCGACAGCAACTGACCATAGTTATCGTCACTGGGAAAATCCGACTTCAATTTCTGTTGCCACTCCGTCCATGTATATAACAAAGTGGGTAGACCCTGGTACCATTTCTGGGCCAACCCTACTAACTTAGGCAAAGCATAATGAACTATCTGTCGTTCTGTCCAATTATAAATCTTTGCACATTCATTTACTTTTGTAATCCAAACTTCTATACTTTGATTTCGCTTTGTTGGATCGAATTCAGGCACAACGTTCAAAACAGGGTAACGTTCTGCATTGCCGTCTGTACGCAAAGATTTAACAAGTTCTTGGAACACACTAACAAAATTTTGAGAGTCAAAAACCGTGGATTGCTTACTTGTCAACGGTGATGATGCGCTGTTGCTGGTCCCAGCACTCAGTCGTGCTGCTGATTCCTCCGGCGGCGCCGGCGTATCTGGCGTCTGGGTACGGCGCTGCCTCGACTTCTCCATACGCCGAGAACGCTTTCGTCGTGGACGCCTATGCCGTGATCTGCGACTGCGCTCCGAGGATAATTCTGACTCACTGCTGGAGTCCTCAGAACGTCGTACCCGCTTTCGAGACCGTTGCTTTGGCATATTACTTGCGTAGCTTTAAATATGGGCGTTGAGTATTCCACCAAAACCGTTATAGTTCCGGTGTGATCCCACTTCTGACCTTTTAAAAGGTCAGAAATAAGAATCCAGTCCTTCTTCAAATAATCACTTTATTCTACCACACTTGTACAATGCACGTCTTGTCTGCACGATGCTTCAAACTCGAATCCCTGTGTTCGCATTGTCAACGCTTGTAGGTGAATGTCGGAACGAATGGCGAAGTGAACGGTAGGGTCGAATGACAAACAAATCAATACACCACCCGTATGACATGCGAACACATACATTTAATTACAATAAAATTAGTTATGGATAATATTCAGATAAATATTTTATAAGCTAACACAATATAGGTAGACATAGGTAATATCTATGTAAGTATTTTAATAAAAGCTAACAATGGAGTTCAGAAACGGGCAATCGCAACTATTTTCCCACTTGCAAGACAATATTTCAAATGAATAAAATCCACATAAATATAACATTTTTGCATTGAATATCATAACAACGTTACCCAGAATGTAATATAATAGACAATAACGGATCAAAAATCTACTTACCAGAATCTTTCTTGAAGAAACTTAACAGAATTATGTCTCCACTACATGGAAAACGTGCAGTTTTTTCAAAAGTGACGTTAATCTGATTCTGACGTTGACATTAGACATTTGAAAGAGTGGGATTGTCAGTAAAATAAATCAGTAACTAATCAAGAATATATTTGGGTACAAAATAGTCTGGGGAGTTGCCATTTTAAAAATATTCGAGCATTTATGAATCGGCGGTCGGGGTGGGAAAATACTTCCTTGTGCCCGATTAAGGGTTATTAACCGACGTCAAATAAAAATGTTTCTTTCTTTCTTTTCTATCTTTCGTACCTATGCCATTATCATCATTCTCAAGCATTTATACTAATTTAGCGGCGGCTATACATTTATCGAATTATTTTTATTAAGGACAGTGCAACATGTAATAATAATATATTGTAAATAATATGTTTAATTAACTACTTAAAATTTTATGTTAATCTTGTTTATTGCTGTGCCCTAACAGGGTCCATAATTGTTCTTAGCTGTAAGCCCATTGTAACATCTTTTAAAACTTATGGAACGCAAAATAAAATGAATATGAATATGAATAGGTATGTCTTCTTCATCCGTACTTTTATACAAGAAGTCACCTTTTTTTTCGGATGGGAAGTCACCTTAGAGTTACACCCTCTTCAAGTTAAATGGTATTTTGCACAATCGACCCATCGTTTCTTCAGTCTATCCCAAAGCCGAAAATATTTAAATACATCTCTTATAATCTCTCTCAATGTAGTAACATTATCCTTATTCGTATTAAATGATATAAGCTAAAATAATGCGAATGCCATTTAAAGGTGCCAAAATGCCCATAATTCTTAGACACAACACAGAGATGAAAAATATAATAAATAACAACAAAAACCGGAACACCACAAATCAGCCAAAGAACAACCGTTTTGCGGTTTAATTAAGTGAAATAAATTAAATGAATTGTATTTTTGGTTGAAAACTGCCTCCCGCTTTAATAGCTAAATTACTCGGAGCAGCACGTAAACGTACGGAAAAACCAACGGAAAACGGTAATATTAAAATTCCCAATCTTTAAGGCGATTAGACGAGCTAAATTAGCAACTCTATTTGTGGTGGTTAAAACTTCGTTTGAAATGCTATTAGAATAAAGTTCTAATCAGCTTGCACTACAAAGTGGTTGTTACGTCAGTCACTGCGGGCCAAATAGCGCGAAATGAGTGGTTTCGATCGATTTACAAAAAAACTATTGATTGGATTATAAAAAACTAAAACACTGTCATGCTATATATTGCTTGTAGAATTATTTGCCAAAAAATCAGAATGATCGCATGCATATTAGTATGTTTTTTTTTGTTTGAAAAATATTTTTAGAGATAAGTTCGTGATTTTTTTTTTATCGAATCAAATTAATTGTATTATGTTTGCAAATCCATATCATGCTAGCATATATCGTGAAGAATATCATATATTTTTCTGGTCTTGTTTACAGCAGTGAATCATATACTTTTAGTAATTATAAAACTCGCGTTTAGCTCATGTTATCGCAAAATATAGGTTTCTATTGCATTTTGTGAACCGTTGGTCCGCTCATTGAAAGCTGCTGAAGTCCTGTTTTCTATTCCCAGTTCAGGTAAAGCGATATAGGATTTTTATTTCAGGTATTTTCTCATTTGTCAGTTTCATTTATCACACTTCCCGGTTCTGTGCATCCAGGTTTTACCCGCGACTTTGATGATATTGTCGACCCAATGAGTTTTAGGACGGCCCTGGTTTCAATTTTAACTATCAAAATTAATCAAAAATCAGCATTTCAGGTGCGTAAAATGAGCGATGACCACAAGAGAGGCAAAATAAATTGCCACGAAATAATGAATACCGTCCCAAGAGAATAAATAACAAGATAGCTACTGGTTCAAGTAGGTATTCGCCTGTAACATCCACACGCAATCTGTACAAGTCCTGTGTTACGCATTGATAATGGCGTAACGTATTAAATGTTTATTGGGTAACAAGCCGGCAAACATACGGGCTAGTATTGCAAAAGAACACGCAGTTGGTTTATTGGTGTTGTTACGACCATTTCGGCCACGTTTTAGCTAATGTTATCTTTGTAATGGTCACTAATATAGGGTGACTGTAATTAGTGTACGATACTTAAACACGTGATTGCGCTCATGATAACAAACAACTTTTACTATGGGACCAAATCTGAAATCGCGAAAAAGTAATCAATTGTTCAGTACATTTATGTTCGCCTAACATACTGAACAGCTGTTTTTTTTCGCGATTCCAACTTTGGCCCCATAGTAAAAGTTGTTTGTTATCATGAGCGCAATCACGGGTTTAAGTATCGTACACTAATTGCCAGTCACCCTATATAAACAACAACATTGATTGACACTTTGTCTAAATTGTAATAAGATTGCACATAAGCAAGGTGCAAACTGAGGTCAACCAAGCAGGGACGGATTTCCCTATAGGCCAAGTAGGCCCGGGCCTAGGGCGGCCAAATACGGTCGTTTTTTTTTAGTAGTTGCCCACATGCCTAAAAAACTCTAAAACTCACAAATAGAAATAGTAAGAATCAGTATCTGAAATACTGATTGAGATAATTAAACATCTATCGTTTTCTTTTCATTTTAATTTATATATTTCTATAGTTTATTTAACTTTTCATGCTTTACAGCACATAGGGGCCCCCCTATGTGCTGTAAAGCATGAAAAGTTAAGGCGCTACCCCAGGCAAAATTAGCAACTCTATTTGTGGTGATTCAAACTTCGTTTGAAATACTATTAGAATAAAGTTCTAATCAGCTTGCACTACAAAGTGGTTTTAACGTCAGTCACTGCGGGTCGAATAGTGCGAAATTAGTGATTTTTATTCTTTATAAAATCAAATTTCCGTCTTTTGAAAAAAAAAACTAGCATTATGTTCATTATTAAATTGTCTATCCATTAGTATAAGAAGCAAATCAAAATAATGTTAACTTTACGAGAAGAAGCATGTTATAAATATTTTTTTCTCATTTTTGTGGTTTCATTGTGAGGGGACTTATTACACATTATGAGACTTAAAATAAAAAATAAAACTACCACTTTGCAGTCTAAGAATATGTAGAAATTTAATGTATTTTTATTACTTGGTATTTCTTTTGGATAAAGAGGAGTTGGCTCCAAAAAACTGCACAAAAAACGGCTTTTGCCTGGGGTAGCGCCTTAAGCAATCTTTCGTAGGCCTAGGGCAGCCAACGTATCAAATCCGCCCCTGCAACCAAGCATTCTAGTCACTGTACAAAAATTGAAACATTAAAAACTAGTATTTTTTTAATCTTCTGTAAAAGTTAGAATTTTTTCCATCGCATCACTATTCCCAACCCACTGCAACTCCTGAAAGCCAGAACCAACGGTGACGACCACCAGAAGAACCTCGATGAAGTCCATGAGAAACTATTTAAGACAGTATCTTGTAGGTGTAGGAAAAACGCAATTGCCACTACAAAAGATGTCAGCTTCGTCAGTAAAAAAATCGAATACGTACAACTGATTAGCGTTCTTGTCCCCACATATCATTATTCACCGTATGTTTCCACAATCGGATTCCCAACGATCCCACCGATGGTTTACGGTCGTTTCAGGGCTTTTAAATTATTCAGAATGCGTCACCACCCCCAAAATTCGTATTACTTTGCATTATTCCCCACTGAAGCACTCCTAGGGGACTGAAATTGGATTTGCGTTGGATAGCCGTTGCTCCAGGCTGGTTAAAAATTTCGTAGTGGAATTGCGTTTGGATTAGCGCATTTTTGAGTATGTTTGGATGGTAATGGAGTCGATTGTGTTGGTACCTGGCATAGAAATCAGCCCTGACCTTGTTCTTACTTATTTATTTGGTGTTGGTGCTGCGTGTTTACAAACATAGTGTGGTTATTGGGTACAAACCACTGATGTGGTGACATGCCAATGTATGTCCTATACAAATAAAAAAAAAGTAAAGTGTCTGTTTCAAATTTCAAAATAACAGCTTTTTTATGAGTGCATATGAAACCATACATTACGAAAGTATACAGCGGGATGACATTTTTTTTGTTATAATTACGTCTGTCCGTCTGTTTGTTACGGCTGGTCTTCGAATCGGCTGGGCCGATTTTGACGAGGCTTTCACTTTAGAAGAAGGAAGTGGTTTCCGTGCACAAAAATTGTAAGTACCTTAAAACTCATGAAAATGTTAACAAAATCTGATTCAAATAGGGAAGTAATTTTCATGCACACGAAGGTCGCGATCAACAGCAGGTGAGAAAGGAAAGGAAATCCATTGAGTACTTTAGGAGAACTAAGAGACAAAGAAATACATGCAAAAAGTAACTTGGTTTTATACTTTCTACAGATACAATATTCATCATCACCACTGCTGGGACACAGGCCTCCTCTCTATGAGAGGGGAATGGGCTATAATCCATCACGCGGACCCAGTGCGGATTGGTAGATGTCACATGTCTTCGAGTTTTTTGGTTCTAGGACATGCCAAAATGGACAACACAAAAACAAACGTTGTTTTTCACAATAGTGTTCCTAGATAAAATATTTTTTTTTACTTCTTACTTAGTAAAAGGAAGAAGTGTTCACAAAATGTTTCTAGTGGCAACAGAACTCAACTTAGCGCATTTAAGTCTCAGGGGTCACAGTTTTTATTTCTTGCAGCTCCAAAGATTTTTCTAAAGAAGTACGTAGACAAGTTAGTATTTTAATGTTCACACTTTGTAGCAGTTTATTTCCTTGCTCCCAAGAACCTGAGAAAGTAGCAAAGTTTTATAGGTTCTTAAAATAATAACTCTTTGGAAGTCCACTAATTGAGGAAGCATTTAATCAAGCACTTGTTATTTTAAGAACTTTTTAAGAGCAACGGGAATAAATTGGCTTTTATAAGTGACTGTTGTTGCTGAGGAGCGTTGGATTCTAAGAACAGCAATACTGAGGCCCTAGTAGGAGTAAGTGGCAACTACAGTACTTTCTCAAGTTATTATGCCTTGTGTCTGTGACTGTAGCTTCGCTTTATTTTTCGTTTTATCGACATTCAAAAGTGCCGTAATGGTCTAGTTGAAATAAATGATTTGAGTTTTGAGTTTTTTTTTGAGTTTAAGTTTTAAACGTCATTTTTTTAAAATTAAATACTCTCGTTTCACATTATATTATGATAATTTATTAATTCATATCAGATTGTATGAATAAAAAAAAATACATACCTAACTTAAATGCTCTCGAAAAAATCTCCGTGCCCCGGAAAGCACTTTAGGCAGTTGGTCCCGGCTGTCATTTGCAAATCTTTGACAGTCGATACAGGTAGTCAATGCCCCTAAAAGTCTGACAACCAGTCTTACCAAGGGACATCGTATAACTCAGTACCATCTGGGTTGTGAAAGTCAGATAAGGCAGACTTTCTATGTAAAGTACTGATATTCAGCTGCATCCGGTTAGACTGGAAGCTGACCCAACATAGTTGGGAAAAGACTAGGCAGATGATGATGATACATAAGATTCTATGGATGATACTAATTACGTTATTTTTACATTTCGTGCTCGTGTGAGGTCTCTGCTAAGGCCCACGACAAAATTTGTTTATACCTGTCTGTAGATTTCGACGCTGATGCAGAATTTCAATTTCAAATAATTCTGAATCAGCTGAAATAATCACTAAACTCAAATTCAAAGGCTTTTCAGTGCAATGAACGTTTTTTAACAGTCGTTACAGGTAGTCAGTGGCCCAAAAAGTCTGACAACCAGTCTTACCAAGGTATTGTATTACCCAGTACTAACTGGGTTGGGAGTCAGATAGGCAGTCGCTCCATGTAATACACTGGTATCCAGCTGCATCCGGTTAGACTGGAAGCCGACCCCAACATCGTTGCGTAAGGGCTAGGCACATGAATGAATGATGAACGTTTTGTTACGTTACCCCATTTAATCTTGTGGACTGTTTTCTTAAAATCAAAATCAAAATTGAAAGATGGGACTAGTATTGTACCCTATTAAGTTAACCAATATTCCCAATCTACAACATTAACCTCAAATGCTTTAACACCACTCACTCTATCAATTTATTCCAATCGTTCAATATTTTGAGTTTGTTCCAGATTCTCATTCAATAAAGAATAGTTACGGAGATTGGCTAAGCTCGTTAAACCAACCGAGTAACAAATCTTGTTTTATTCTTTAACATTATTTTACTGTTTTTCGATCCGAGAGCTCAAATCCCATTTTTCAACCTCAGCCTGACTAGATAATTGGAAAAAGGCTTTGAGTTGAGGCTATGATGTGAGATCAGCGGAGACATTTCTCGCTTAGCTAGGTTATTTGATTGTTACCTGGTTTGATGTGAATGCTTGGTTGACGGCTTCGTGACGAGGTTGTTTACACCCTGTATACAAACTTATAAACAATTTTTTTCTTTATAGTATTAGTATAAATATTCATTTTCTTATCCGCTTTTTCTGCCTATCAGCTGTCGATGAGACCTCGCCCAAACATAATGAAAGGACCCAATCGTTTGGGATAGTGAAGGCCGTCTTATCAGGGACGAGGCTGAAGCCAGCCAGTTTCGTCTTGATTAATGTAATGAACTGAATATTGTTGTTAAACCCGGTACTAAAGGGTTAATCTGTGAATGGGGCACTAACCTATACTTGGCAAGGGTTGAAATTAGATAGTTTCTGGGTCATTTAGTATCTACTCAAGTTTTAAACTGAAAGAGAGAGACTGCATTGTTGATCTAGTGATAGCAAGCGTGACTGCAGCGTGAGGTCCTAGGTTCGATTTCCCGTTCGGTCAAAGTGTTATTTGGGTTTTCCGTCAGTAATTTCTCAGTAGCAGTTACGAGGTTGGATTTGTGCCCGGCTGATGCCAATAAGCTAGCTCCCTAAGCCATAGGAGTTAAATATAACTTCCGTAATGTAGGTGTGGGTCGGTGAAGGAAAACATCGTGAGGAAACCGGCATGTCTTAGAACCAAAAATTCGAAGACATGTGACATCTCGAATTGCGACGGCGAATTTTGACGGCTCGAATGGCGTAGCGGTAGTGAGGCTGCCTTACGTTCTTTGGGTCCTGGGTTCGAATCCCGGTAGGAGCAAATGTTTGTGTGATGAGCATGGATATTTGTTTCCGAGTCATGGATGTTTGTTTATAAAGGGTGTAAAACACCTCTTCACGAAGCCGAAAGGCATTTGTTCTCCCCATCATTGCGATCATTTTTTTGTTCTACACCATACCTGGGAACCTTCTAGTTCCACCACGGAGATATGGAGGGTCAAAGTTACAACTTTTTGACAAGTATTTTTTTAAATACAAGTTTTTTTTTGTAAGATTTTAACTTTTAACACCTTCACGACCCCCGTACTATTCAATCCATCCATCAGCACAGTGTTTTAAGTGCGTTATATTGAGTTCTACCACAAAACACGATTTTTAACCTCAAAAAAAAAAAAGTTGTTTCCCAGCAATATTTTTTGCGTAAAGTTACTTAGTTTGATGTACGGAATGCTTGGTTAACGGCTTTGTGATGAGGTGGTTTACACCCTGTATGTATAATAAGTATGTATTTATAAACAAAAAAGTATATATGTGGTATATCAACCATCTGGTGTTCACGATACAAGCCTTGCTTAGTGTGACACTAGATGGCGCTGTATGTAATGTCCAGTGATATTTATTTATACCAATCTGCACTCGGCCCGCGTGGTGGATTATAGCCCATTCCCTCTCATAGATAAAGAGGCCTGTCCCAGCAGTGGGAACATTAAAGGCTGTTGTTGATGATGATGATGAATGTGGGTGTAATATTAATAACACCTCTGCCTACCGTTTCGATGATTAATGGTGTGATGTTATGTTACGACATGTCTTAAAATAAGTAAAACGTAACAAGTTTTAAGTCGTAAAGAAGTAGAAGTCAGTTAATTAATTTTAGCGTCATTACTGACGCTGTGAAATGACAGCAACAATATTATGAATACTTACCTAAAAAATATTTTCCGAAATACAATACCCATACTCCCTACATACTGGGCCTGATCCCATGCCCCCAGGGAACATACATGGGTCCGCTTTTACAGCCCAAAGTAAACACACATCAACCCAACTTTCAGAGGAATAAAATCGTAAAAGATGGACGTCCCTAACGCATTTTACGAGTCCTATCAAAAAGATAAAAGAAACTAACAATATCAATAGTAAGTTACAACACTTAAATAAGTTACAAAGATATTTTATTTGATCTTTTGTCTTGGACGCCCGGCGGGGACAAAGTTTTTGCGTTTCTTACTTAAATGTACGTAGAGGTCGAATGATAAAATTGAACAAGAATATCCTTCTATTATTGTAATAAATGTCATAGTAACTTTATGAAAGTATTACCTTTATTTGTCTTAACAGAATACTAGTTTATGTCCGCAGATTCGCTCGCGTTCAGTCGCAGTTAATGTAGCTTGCCATTAGTGAATGAATTTTATTTCGGGACCGCATCAGTAGTTCCGTAGATTACTCCATACATCGAACCAACAATCTTCATTTCTTTACCTAGTAGTATAAAAAATAATGTAGCTCTGCAATTTATATTTTTTTTTGCTTATCAGTAATGATTAATTAGTAATAATGAGGTATTGGAAATTAACGTTGTAATCTAGAGAATTGATAACAATATTAATCCACCAAGGCGAACGATAAACCGATTTGCTAAAAATAAAAAGGCAATTTAGCAAAGTTCTGGGAGACTCATTATAGATTTGTTATCGACACGCTAAGCGAATGAATTGCCATATAAAAACATTTTAAATTAAAAATGCTCTAAAACGAAATTAGATACCAAAAAAAAAAGCAAAAAGTTTCTCTCCGGCGGGGAATCGAACCCCGGTCTCCCGCGTGACAGGCGGGGATACTTACCACTATACTACCGAAGACTTGTTGAAGATGTCGAAATACCGGTTTTATTACAACAGGTTGTAAAAGAAGGTACGTGATTTAACAATACTGATAGCATTAAAGATTTTAATTTTGCTAATACATTTTTTTTTATTTATACCCTGAGACTAGGATACATTGTCTCATTATGGATTTCCGTGACTCTTGACTTCATCATCAGATCTGATGGTAGAATGGTTCTTATCGAAGGCAAATGCTTCACTTGTTGTAGAAAATACCAAAATCGCAACACGTTATCATATAAAATTTGAAGAGTTCCCTCGATTTCGCCAAGATTGCATCATCAGATCCCGACTTGGTGTCCTGACTTCGTGTCGCTTGCCAACCGATTTGAAAAAAATAATTTTTCAAATCGGTTGGCAAGCGACGGAGTTATGCGCGAACAAACATAAAAAAAAAATAGAAACATCCGAATTGAGAATTTTTAACCGACTTGTAAAAAAGGAGGAGGTTCTCAATTCGGATGTTACTATTTTTTTTTTTATGTTTGTTCGCGCATAACTCCGTCGCTGACCAACCGATTTGAAAATTTAGTTTTTTGTTGGAAAGGGTATTCTTTCCAAATGGTCCCATAGCCACCAAGTTGGGATCTGATGATGGAATCTTGGCGAAATCGAGGGAACTCTTCAAATTTTATAGGATAACGTACAGCGATTTTGGTATTTTCTACAACAAGTGAAGCATTTGCGTTCGATAAGAACCATTCTACCATCAGATCTGATGATGAAGCCAAGAGTCACGGAACTCCTTATTTGATACCCATATTGAGGGAGTTATTGAATAAATATGGAATACGCCGTTTTGTGGTGGCGGCCATCTTGGACTGATTTTCATCAAATATAGCTAAGAACACTCCCGACTAACTCACCAACAAAAAAAACAAAATCAAAATCGGTTCATCCGTTCGGGCGCTACGATGCCACAGACAGACACACACACACAACAACAGCTTAGTTCTTAGAGTTTCGGAAAAAAGTGGCTGTGACATACGGACGGACAGACAGAGAGACAGACAGACATGACGAATCCGCAAGGGTTCCGTTTTTTGCGATTTGGCTACGGAACCGTAAAAAGAAGAAGACGCGACGCGTAAAATGTTTATAAAAACCTATTTGCAAAGTAAACATATAAATGATATTTACTTTGCAAATAGGTCATAAATGGATGCATAACTCGAAAGAATGTAGGCAAAAGCAAATTTCATCATATTTCATAATTCCCAAGGTAAAAGTTAGTTACATTTTATGAATACTTTATTTTAGATACTTACAAATAAGAGTGAACAAACTACACTAAACATTTTCAACAACTACTCTTTGTTTCTATCTTTTAATTTCAACAAAGAACCATTCACTTCTTACTCTCAATAAGAATCCTTTTTGTTTGCACAAAACTGCAGTAAATGAACTCGGAGTTAACTAATTAAACAGAACCTTTGTTAGTTCAAGTTGTTGCTACACCATATTGCCCCACAAAACACTGGAATGAGCAGTCTTCATTTAGGAACAAAACGATCACTAAGTAACACCTAAATATTACTGCCCCGTTGGAATTCCAACCTTCAGTCTTAAACCTAGCGTTGAAAATTCAATACTACGCTTTGTGTTACGCTTAGTGATAGCGCAATTGATGATAAGACTCGCTGCACTCAAGACCTAGCTGTAATTGCTATTGTGTCCTATTTCTTTTGTAATTGCTTCAGTTTGTTGTAATTAAAAGTAGTCTAGGGAACTACTCGAGTTAACCAAAGAAAGAGGTTTGGCAAATTATTATAGAAGAGTTGTTCTTGTAACTTTGAATATTGCCGGCGGCTTGAGACGTTTCTGTCTTATGTTTGTACCGTCAATATCTTTTACTATTGGTTCTCAAGGGTTGCTACAGTGGGCTGCGGGACTGTTCGTAAGAAATACCGCGGCCCTGGAACACAAACAGCCAGGAATGAACATGGATGAGTTTTAGTCAGTAAAAGATTGACACCCCCTCTCCCCCTCCCGTTCTGGGCAGAGCGGAAGAGGGGGTGTCATTTGTTGATTTCCCATCCAAAAAAAAGGGTTGTTACTGTGAAGTTGGTATAACTCAGCTTCATACTAAAAACTCACAATTTTAAACGATAGCTACCTTATGTGGTAGCTCATTGTAGCTACCCATATTAATTAACGCTAAATATCATATCGAACACGTGTCATAATAAACAGGTCCTGATGATGCCGATACCGGAGAGCTATGATTTTGGTTTGTTCGGCACGGCATAATAAGCTATTCAGATTGTTTTTTGAAGAACAAAACCGACCGAAGCCATTACTACATTAGGTCATCATTCGGCTCGTGCCGATCGATAGATTATGATGCTGAAGCATTTGTCCTCGCTAAGTGATGTTGGGGCAGGTTCTGCCGAGCCGAGCGGCTTTTTTCCGATCTTATTACTACAGTTAGGGTCAGGCTCAACGAACGTAATTATGAGTTACGAGTCGCGTAATTTATTACGCCACATTTTCATAAAGTCTGGTTTGTGTCACGTGACGACGTAAAATGCGCCCAACTATGAATGAAACCGACGAGTTGCTGAATTACTCAGTTTGGCCTCAGTAGGTATTCGAATTTGCCGCTTGGCCAAACCAAACTTTGTGTGAGGTATACCTAATCATGGAAAAAAAAAATGTTGTCTGATCTAAATAGGATAGGTTGTACAGTTATCTTGTCTTCTAACACAGTCATGCTTCAACCTGTAGGTACAATTGTCATTCTACAGGAGCCGGAACCCAGCGATACCGACGGCATAACGCTTGGTGTTCTCATTCAGATGTCATGGCAGAGTCGCGGTATCACCTGAATAGACTTACTTAACCTCGACGATCTGTAGCCATTGTTAATTATTAATATTATGCAGTTGGTAGGGCACATTGCTCGCAGAACGGATGGCCGGTGGGGCTAAAAAGTTCTGGAGTGGCGACAGCGGACCGGAAGATGTTGCGTTGGAAGGTGAAATTTGCGGGAATACGAATGGATGCGAGTCGCACAGGACTGGTCAATGTGACGATACTTGGGGGAGGCCTATGTCGTGGATGTATTTCGGCTGAAATGAAAATGAATGATGATTATAAATTATGATGAACTTGTTGATCTAGAGATCGCAAGCGCAACTACTGAGCATGAAGTCCCGGGTTCGATTCCCGAGTCGGCCAAAGTGTTGTTAGGTTTTTCCTTCCAGACGTTCTCAGTAGCAGTCACGAAGTCTGGATTTATGCCCGGTCGATGGCAATAGACTCGCCCGTTTTTACGTGGGACTTAAACATAACTGCATGGTGAAATGTGGGTGGACTAGACCCCCTTTTTTATCATCAAATGACTCTTTCGACTCAGGGAGTGTCAGACTTTTACTGACTGAAGCCCCTCTACGTTCCTTCCTCGCCCTTTTTGTTCTGGGGCCACCGGGCCACGGTATCTCTTTCGAACAGTCCCGCAGCCACGGGTACTAGACCCCTGGCTGATACTTCTGTGCTGATACTTCGAATCGGGGGTTACATTAGTAAAGTTGCTATTTAAAGAAAAAAAGATGCTGTGAGTAAAATCCCCCGGTGTAGCCCAAAAAGTCTGTCAACCAGACTTACCAAGGGTATCGTATTAATTACCCAGAACTAACTGGGTTGTGGAGGTCCGAGAGACGCTCCATGTAAAATACTGGTATTCAGCTGCATCCAGTTAGATTGGAATAGTTGGGAAAAGCCTAGGCAGATGAAGCTTTCAATAAGAAAGCTTTCATTTGAAACCACCCACACCGCACACACTCGAAAATCAAATCACTCATTTCCCACACTTCATAAAAGGCGACACACATGATTGGACGTATTTATTACATCAAAGTTACTACGAGGGACTTTTCCCCCATAACATTATACTCCTATGTTAGTACCAGCGGTCATGGTCAGTTTTTATGATAAGCTGTCGAGGGGACATCGACACCATTGGCCGATTTATATATTTTTTTGCACAGAGAAATAAATTGGGTTATAGAGTGGAAGGAAATTGAAGGGTCCTTGGGTTGTTCAGGGTCAAGGGTAAGGAGTTTTCCTTGTGAAAGGACAGATAAATTGTGTGTACAGTACATAATAGAAGGGCACTTTTATGTGTATATCTTTTGATGTGAAATTTGTTGTGTGGTTAGTAAAAGAATTATCATTTCGTATACTCGTACTACGAGTATTTCATGAAAAAGTCATTTAATGGGTTTAAATGAACTTAGAGGGTTGTATTGATGGTTTTAATCTGTAACTACATCCATGTTAGGTGACGGGGATCCGATGGATGCGAGTCGCACGCGAGTGGTCAATGTGGCGACACTTGGGGGAGGCGTATAGATTAGAATAGAATTTCTCTTTAATCGAGTATCCACGACTCAAAGGCTGTTAGTAAAACTTACGACTATGTTAGTAAGCACTGACAAAAACACAACAAATAAGGGTGGATCACTGCTGCGAAAACCCATGAGTAATTGCACAGGAGCGACCTACATAAACACAGTCCAGGCGACTGGCAATCATACTTAAGATACTGTTGGTGCTGCCCCACACCCTGCGCACCAGGGAAGCCTATCTCCAGCAGTAAACGTCTTTCGGCTGAAATGATGATGATGATGATACTTGTTACTTGCGCGACTAATATTTCATCAACATACAATCTTGTACAGGACCTGCAAATTGCAAAAAACGTTAGAAAATTAGAATTCGCGGGCTACCCTTTTTTCCACCTTAGCCGAGATCTTTCAACAATATTTTTGTACTTACAGGTCAATAGTACCCATAACCGGGCTGTTAACCTTTCGAAAACTATTATTACCTAATAAATCCTAAAAGCCATTTCCGTAGCAATGGAACAAACAATTGACCATACACACAAGTATTTTATAACATTTATACCCAATCTTATCGTTAGAAGAACCACTTCATAAAACTATATTTATGAACCCAAGTATTGTCGACTATTTTTCTGAAGTGAATGGCCTCTGTAATCGTTCCCTAGAGACGTAGGAAAGAAAAGAAAGAAAGGATGTATTCATGGGTTATTTGGGGTTGTTTTCTGAATCTAAACTGCCACTTATGGTGTTGTGTAGGACGCGGGTGACAACCTCATACATAGTGTTGTGCCACACTACCCGATAACCTAGTAAAGGATATCGATACGATAGGAGATGTGTTTTAAATTACCAATAGAACTTTGTTATTACCCAACTACGGCAAAGCCAGAAAGAAGGGTTATAATTTTAGCAGTCTATGTATGTTTGCTTGTATTTACGTATGTTTCCACCGTAGCGTCTAAAATATTTATCCGATTTTGATAAATAAGGTGTCAATCGATTCGTTATTATGGCCCGAGTAACATTAAGCTACATTGTAACTGATTTAGGAGTATAGGGGGAGTCGGTTTTATTGTATATACCCCGATTTTACTAGAGCGGTTTTTGACGTAGGGCTAGCTAGCCGTCGGTCCGTCTACGGCGCGTTCGTGTTCCACGCGCGCCTCAAAGACATGTCAGCATAAAGGGAGGGGCCCGCAAGGGCCGAAGCCTGCTGGGGTTGCGGGCCTGTTCGAAAGAGATACCGCGGCCCCGGAACATAAAGGGCGAGGAAGGAACATGGATGTGTTTTAGTCAGTAAAAGTCTGACACTCCCTCGCGCTCCGCCCAGTGTGGGAGAAGTTATTTGATGATTTCCCATCCTAAAAAAAAGGCAGGTTATAGAACTTTTTACTTTATTTTTTATACTTCTCGTCTTTACTTAGCTTTATTGGAAACTGTTGAGCAGGAGGAGATGTCTCGTAATTGTTGAGGCCAGCGGTGACGAAAAGAGATGCGAGCGGCGTGCGGGGAGCGGTGTGCTATGAGCGCGGAGTGCGGGCCGTAGGCATGTTGGACGAGTTTATGAATTACTCGGTAAACGCTGTGCTATAAGTGGCGTAAGGTGAGTGGTATACTGTGTGTAGCGTGTGGTGAATGGTGTGCTGTGAGCAACCTGCTTTGCACATCTCCCCTCCTCTCCGCTTTACAACTACGGTTGATACAACTAAGCTTCTCCGCTTCGCATCATCATTATCTTGTCGTTATCCCAATTCATTTGCAGTCGGCGCAGCTGCATGACTTCTTCTTCCATACGCCTCTATTACTCATCATCTCATCAGACACTTCCCTTCTTGCCATAATATTATTCTTAACACAGTCGATCTATCGTTTCTTTGGTCTTTATCTACTCATATACCTACCCATTGTAAGGTCCCCTCTACATTATTATAATCTTTGTCATTCTAGACACCTTATATACCATATTATTATTGTAATAAAGCCAGTATATTCTCAGCAGTCATTGGTTTCATTTACTGTCTCTGCCTACCCTACATGGCGACCCTGCGCAAAGAATCTGCTATCCGAGCGTCGCGTATTTGACACCAGCTCGTACCGTATATGGATGGACAAAGAATGTGAAACAAATCAGTGCATTTAGTACAAAGTGCATCCAATATGAACAAAATAATTTTATCGGTGATTTATGTCACACGTACTAGTGCTAAATATTCGGAAAAAACGTAAAAATGGGTACAACACAGTCTCATGAAGAAGTCATCTTGGCACAGAACGCAGCTGGAGGCTCGAATTAAGCAACCCAAAAACCTATGAAGAAGATAATCTATGCTGTACTTAGATCCATGTTCACCAAAAAGATGACGGTCTGATTATCTAAAAACAGCTGTCAATGTGACATATATTCCCAAACAAAAATGTTTTATAAACAGCTGTTTTTAGATAATCAGACCGTCACCTTTTTGGTGAACATGGACCTTAAACGTTAAGTTAAAAATGTAAGAATAACTTTTTCGGGCTACATTTTTGAGGACTAGTTTTAGTCGGCTGTTGACGGACTCCTCTCGTATTTTTGTCTCATAAAAATGCAGGCATCTGGTCGACTTTATATTCTACTTATAGTGCCTAGTAATCTGGTGTCAGTTTTTATGCCACCCATGGGTTTCAAACTTGGCTTTACATGCCGTCGAAAAATATCTCTTATCTTGTCTTTATAAATTTGGCACATTTTCTCTATTCTTTAAAAGTTTAAAACTAGACGGGAGGCTTGGGACAAGCCCGCCACACACGCCCAAACAACTGTAACTTCTGAAAGCCAGAATCAACAGTGGCGACCACCAGAAAAGCGCCGAGACAATGAAGCTCGACGAAGTCCCAGAGAATGAATTTAACTGTCTTGGATCCCGCAACGAAATTAATTAGAAAGTATAGCGGAGGAGTAGGAAAAAAAACTGTAATTTCCACTTACAGTTTTTTTTCCTAGACGGGAGGCTTATATTTTTTCTTTCCATGATACTCGTACAAGGTTTTATCTTGATCTTAGGAATCGACGCCTATCTAGATCTTTTCCAATATCCCCCTAGATACCATCCTACGCTACATAGAAATATATTTAAAATACATACGCCCTACATTTTCCTACGCTAGCAGATTTCAATTCATATGTATAAGCCTTGGTTTCCCCGTATTTCCCCTGGGGCAATATTGTAAACTGTCGCTTTGGTCTTTGCAGTTTTATGAGGAAATCTTGCTTTTACCTTGGTTTGAATATTATGGTAGTGGTGATGGTGGGATTGGAAATTGAATTTATAAAATACCTTAGTAAAATCTCGTTCGCTAAAAGAATTGGATTATTTTGCCTAGAATCTGGAAGCGTTTCAGATTATTAGTTGCAAATCCTTGCAAATAATATATACATATATTTTTTTTATACAGGTAGTAACAGACTCTTCTACGAAGCCGTCATCGTCAACTGTATTCATTCATCGCATTCTGTACATCAAATTAAGTAACTCTGTGCACAAAATATTTCTGGGAAACCTTTTTTGGGTGAAAAATCACGTTTTACGGCGACGCACTCAATACATTCAGCTAATGGACAAATTTAATAGTAAGTTATGGAGGTACTTAAAGTATGGTAAAGTTATAACCTTAAAAACTAGTATTTGAAAAAAAAAAACACTTGTGAAAAAGTTGAAACTTTGAGCTCCAATATCTCCGTAACTAGTAGGTGCACAGGTAGGGTTCACAACAAAACAAATATCGCAATGACGGAGAGAACAAGTGTCTTTCAGTAAGGGACTATTCAATCGAATAAGGAACACCTTATTTACAAGGACAGATCTGGAACATGCCTTCAGAGCCTTTTGTATTACCACAGCTACTAGCCGTAGGTAAGCTTTTCGACGGCTCATAATGTCAATTTAATATTTTTATGGCCCTTAGTCTTTCTCCTGCGGTGTATTTATCGTATAAGGCAAACTTTGGATCATTTAAAGGACTGGAATTCAAATGTCTGATTTAACGATTTAAACCTTAATACTTTTCGATGCTGAAGAGCTGCTATTAACCATTTTATAACACATAAATAAGATTTAACGCGTTCAATTAGAACTTAGTTTTATTGAGGGGAATTAACGGGCAGTAATCTTTAACGAGAGATATCAAGTTTACACGATGTGGGGATTAATAAAAAAACATTGTTGCACATAAGTGGTCTCTTTGGAGGAATACAAGGCTGTCTGCTGTGCTGTCTGTCTGTCTACGATGTACGAGAAGACTAGAACTGTTATTTAACTAATTAATTATCATAACATTAGTCTTACTTAACACTATACCTACGTATTTATTACACGTAATATACCTATGTTGGTGTTTAGATACATCAGGATAGATTAGAAGCCAACTCTGACACAGTTGTTCAATATAGATAGGCAGAAAATGATAATTTATAAGAAATTGCATAGTTAGTCATAATTATTTCCACTTCTGAGAATTATTTTATTTGATAGATGCAAACCTTTTCATTGCACTTCATAAAATTTATCTTGTAATATCTCAAACAGCATCATTTGCCTTGCCTTTTCCCAACTACGTTGGGGTCGGCTTCCCGTCTATCCAGATGCAGCTGAATATCAGTATTTTAGATGGAGCGACATCCTATCTGACCTCCACAACCCAGGTAGAACTGGGTAATACTATACCCCTTGGTAAAACTGCTTGTCAGACTTTTTGGCCCACCTGTAACGACTATCAATGATCTTCAAATGACAGCCGGGACTAATGGCTTACGTGTTTTCCGAGGCACAGAGGAAATTCGGTATGTTATGGATGATCACCCATCTATAGACCAACCTAGGCAAGCACGTAAAATCTCAAACAAATGTTAAAACTTACTTAATTTTTATAAATGAACCCGTCAAATTGGACAATCCTTTTCAACATGATGATAACAGCAAATCCACTAGAATTTTTCAGTAGACCAATTTCAGCGGCCTCTTCACGTCGTCTTTTAACATTATTATGGCATCATTTGCGCGAAAATTAACCAATATTTCAGCGATATACTAGCTCACGTTCCTGGCTTTATTTCAACTAGTTTGTTTTATTAGGCCTCCAAAGCCCTAAAGGAGCGACATCTCAGTATGATGGTATTATCCTAGACATTTACGTGATAGTATTTCATAGTCTGCGTTTACGATACTCTTGGGCTTGCTGCGTACAACTCAAGCCATACATTGACCTTGCATTGCTTACATTTTCTGTTCCATGAGAGGTTAAGTTAGACTGGGTCTGTAGGCGTTGATAAGTCGCGGTGTACATTGCGCGTTTTTATGACTCAGTGACTGAAGTCTACTCATTGTCGCAGCATTAGACTTGTAACTGGCTTATTATGTGCTTATGACCATTTTGCTTTTGATTTAATAGTCTCTAGTGGTTTTCTTTTCTTGGAATAATCTTGTTTTTCATACAAACTTTATAGACTGTTCGCAAGGAAGAAAATTATGACTCATTTTGTTTATTTCTAACTTTTTCTTCAAGGTTTTTGGAATACTTTATTAGGAATAGCTGGAAAACTCAAAGTATTTTTGAAAATAAAATACTTTTAAGTAAAACAACTACTTAGTTGCAAAGAAAGATTGTAGGTAACTGCTTTTAGGCTTCTCCTTTTCTCGTCTTTCTTTTCTCTAAGACACGACTACTTTCCTTTAACTTCGTTTGACTGTTTGCTTTGATTGCGGCATCAGTTACATTCGATAGCTATTCAAAGTGCAAGTATTATTATAGTACTGACACTTGGGACACTCATCTTTTTCACGACCTTCATATTTTGCTTAGCCTTTTCCCAAGCTTTATTCGGGTCGGCTTCCAGTCTTACCAGATGCAACGAAATATCAGCATTTTACATGGAGTGACTGTCTCTCTGACCTCTACAATTCAGGTACTATGTAATTTGATATCCTTTGGTAAGACTGGTT
The DNA here is from genome assembly GCA_950022955.1 of Xestia ashworthii. NCBI lineage: Eukaryota > Metazoa > Arthropoda > Insecta > Lepidoptera > Noctuidae > Xestia > Xestia ashworthii. The sequence continues at coordinate 22,321,351 of OX465561.1, forward strand.
CTCAGATCTTCGGGCCACTGCTGCACCTGTAACGACTGTTAAAGACAAATCTAAGCCGAGGCAACCGCTTAACAAGTTTAGAGGAAATGTACCAGATTTCCTCTAAACCTCAGCAAACTTGTTAAGCGGTTGGCCAATGGATGATCACCCCATCTATGTGCCGATGGTGGTAAGCGTTGCTTAACCTAGAAGATTGACCCGCGCGGCGTCACTATTTAGCTGTGTTTATTGTATTGAAGATCTAATTCATAAATTGCATCATTTGGCCTCAAAAATATGGGTTTAATCAGCTTCACCAAATCAGTTATTATAGTTAGAAATGCACACCCAGAACAGCTATAAATTTAGCAGACAGTATCATAAAGAAAGCCTGTTTGGACCAGACAACGTCCCAAGACGAGGAGAACACAGAAGTACCACTTGATACTGACGTCAGTACTTACATCAGTATTGAGACATCAAACATAATATACTGATACTGTTAGTCTGCGCCATCCCACAGCTGGGCAGAGGCCTCTCCCATGACACTGGTCGTTGGTTGTATCCAGCTCGTCCCGCCATCTTCTACGAGGTCTGCTGCGACGCCTTCAGGCTGTGTCGGAGCTCAAGAAACTGGCAATCTTGTCCCACAGCTCATTGCAGGTCACGCGGCAGCCAGTCCAGTCCCACTTCAGCTTAGCGGTTTTTTGACCAACATCAGTAATGTTCGTTTTGGAGTGCGGTGTGGTGTTGCAAACATACTATTCACAATTATATTACAAGGAGCTCGTGGCGTAATAACAGCCACTCCGATCTTTAAGTTAAGCCGCGCTTGTATAGGTTAGTCCGTGGATTGGTGACCACCCGTTACATATCGAGTTTTCTCCGTGTCTCGGAAAGCACCTAAAGCCGTTGGTCCCAGCTATCATCTGTAGATTTTTGGAAGTCGTTACAGGTGGTCAATCCAGTAGGTTGTGGAGGTCGGACACGCAGTCGCTCCATGTAAAATACAGGTATTCAGCTGCATCCGGTTAGACTGGAAGCCGACCCCAACATAGTTGGGAAAAGGCTAGGCAGATGAGGATTATATTAAAAAGACATCAAAACAGAAAGATTTGCTACGGGACGTTAGTTTAGTTGTTTGTCAAACTAGAATGAAGGATGATCACTTGATGAGTGGTATTTCCTGTAGGTTTCAGTCATCAATCAATTCTGAACATGTCAGTATTTGCAAATGATTGTAGCCCGACATGCTGACTGAAGACAGTATAAATCTGTTATCTAAACTTATATTTCATTCCTCGGCCAACTTAGATAGGTACTCGGTGTTTTCATGCATTTTTTAAAATTTTATTTTAAACACTGTCTGAGTCTGATCCGGTCATTGGTACGGACATAAAATGAATCGCAAGCGCGCCACAAGTCTACCACCTACAGCGTGCTTATATAGGTATAGAGTCACGAGAATGACATCCAGTGTTTGATCACAACGGAGTAAAGATGTCCCAGAACTGTAGCCGATTCATTGTGCTTGTTGAAGAATTCACGAAAGAAATTGAAGTTCGTGAGAACTTGAACTTGACTTGTTTCACACCCGGTATGGCGAAACCCGTCGTCTGACCACATGATGTCTGAGCCTTGTATTCTTAATGGGACAAGTCTGCCACACTATTCCCAAACCACAGTAACTCCTGAAAGCCAGAATCATTAGAAGCGATCACCAGAAAATGCTCGACGAAGTCGACGCCGGGTACTGAATGTTACAAAGACCAAAAATCGATGGGCAACATAGTCCTAGTGTCTAACGGAATACATTCTGACAATTCGACATACCTATGTATAAAACTTGACAAAAACACCTACATTCTAGTCAAGGGTTTACTTTACTGTCTCAACCCCATGAACTAACAGGAGTGGCCCTACTACCCTTATCTACTATACTGCTATGTAGTTCGGACATGTTTGCACTTGTTTAATTAGTTGCTCTTGCCTGCTTTACACTCGCAGTTAAATGGCTTTGCTCATGTTATGTTATAACATGTCTGGAGGGGATTCTGCAATGTTTGCAGAACAAAAGGAATATGTTTCAGCTGAAAATATTTTGAGCGGATTTCGGTAAGGCATGATTTTAATGTGTATTTTTAGTTTGTTTTTATGTAAAATGTGAACATAATTTATAACGCGTTCTTCTTATTTATTCTGTGTCATATGTGTTCTTTGAATTTAATATACGCGCATTTCAATCTCATTGCTACTGCAGGTTCACAAAACGGTAAAGATTAAACAAACAGTTGATGAAACCTCTATGCTTTAAAACCGATAGTTTTAGGACATGTGCTATGCACCAACCTATACTGGGTTCACTTCGAGGATTATAGTTCACTCCCTCTCACATTAAAAGGCTTAAGTCCCACCAGTGCGTGGGGACTTTTAAGCTGATTAAGTGAGTATGCAAATTCAGGCGTTGTGACCTGGGTTACAAATCAGGGAAGTATTCAAAAGCAATCACACAAAAAGCAAACCAACTAACAACCCTGTAAACCTTTTACATAAATCAGTCGCTTTGCTTACTAAACTCAACTACAATAGTAAACTCCCTAAACTCTTGAAAACAATCGCCAACATGAGCACTCTCCGTTCTAAACCGACTTGTAAGTTGTGACTGAACTTGTCACAACTAACCCGCCCTGAGGTCCGAAGTCATGAAGTTTGTGGTCCGTCTTAATAAACGACCCTTCACAAACCCTTTAGGAGACCTCTAAAGACCCCTGAAATGTCCACATAGGTTCAAAAACTGGTTTTGATATATATGTCACCGTAAAATTCTCAAACACGTTAGATTGTAATCTCTCTAGCGATATTGTAAACTCTCGAAATATTGTCAACTGAACATACAGAAGTATCTCTGCCCCCATAATCGGGACTTGGGGCACCCCCTGTTAGGTTAGTTAGGTTCCTTTAAACCCTGCACTTGGAAATAGGGACTTCGCTTTTTAGGGGAATATTAAGTGTTTTAAGGTTAGGTTATAAATCGGTATTTCTCAGGAATGGTACATTATCTTTTCATGAGAGTGGTACCATTGGGCAAGGGGGACCCCTCCTTCCCTCCACACCGCGTGAGTTGACTACCATCGCATGCATTTCACGAAAAATAATGCGTTTTATTGTAAGCAGTATGTTCGTCTGACAATATTTCGAGAGTTTACAATCTCTCTAGTTATTTTACAATCTAACGTGTTTGACAATTTTACGGTGACATAATATATACAGATTTTTGTTGCAAGTCAATGTGAAAAGGCCCTTTGTGCATTTGAATCTTTTCATGAAATATGCCTTTTGTAAGTTACGCTCTCTGGGGCGATGACAATAGTTTTGTTTTTGTGTGGTGCCGTTATTTTATGAATTAGGGTTACATTAATGTTGGGCTAATAAACGACTGTCGGGGCATTAAGGTTTAAAATCTAAGTGACCCCAATGGACACGCTAGGTGATTATTTTGTTTTTTTTTGTGTCAGAAATAGATGTCTCAATTTGTTTCGGTATTAAAAAATTCATTTTTCTCTAATTTTCATACGGTATGACTTAAATTGAGTGACATTTTACTGTTGTTTAACTTATCAGGAAAATATAAGTAAGACACTGCTTTGAAATAAAATGATAGTAAAAACAAGTAAACTACGTAATAAAGTGACAGGCTGCCAGCTTTCCCGCTGTTGCAAGTAACAAACTTCTGCTAAGTGGAGTTTTACGAGTTAGCGTGAAATATTTAGAAGTTTATTGAGAGACGTATGGAAACTCTCTTTTGTCGAGGATGCGGTTTTGCGTCACTGAATGCTGCATCTTAGACCGTGATTTTGCTGTTAAACTTCCTATTTGGAACTACCCCGTGTGCACGGCAACATATAAATAAAACATGTCATATTTCACTGTTGTGTCAGTTTCGTTCGTTGTTTAACTAAAGCAAGTTATAAAGATTATTTGTACATATTTGTAATATATCTCTGCAACAACAGGTGTTTTCTTGACAAGTCTCTTCCTATGTTTATCGGTTTCAACGCGTGGTTGTTCTGTGTTTTTCAATTGATTTCCCAAAACTCCCTCTATCGGATTTTTCTAATTACGTATAATCTATGTCAATGAATGGAGCTCGTGCCTAAATAATATTAGCCACTCGGGTCGATCTTTAGGTTTAAGGTCTTAGCCCAGTTACACGCGGCAAAAAGAATATAATTCAAAAATGGGCTTTAAGAGGCCTGCGGAGCATGCGTTTTTCATACAAACGTAATACCAAAATAATTTGTAAATCAAACATATTCTTAAGGTAGTGTGTATTTATTTCGATTGGATTACACAATATATAGGTTCCCAAACACATATTTACAATGGACACTGATTTAAACAAGAGTTATGAGAAAAATAAATTTTCTATAGAAATTTTAATTTCCTCATATCTCGCCATATTTTGAAAGGACAATGATATAAATCATTGTCATTTCAAAATATTTATTTGGGAACATAGATATTCTGTTACCCAATCGAAATATATACACACTACCTTAAGTATATGTTTGATTTTCATATTATTCCATATTATCTCGCTGCGCACTCGCCCCGCTTTCAATTCACTCGCAACTCGTTAGTGTGACTATCTCTGTCGCTTAAAAATAGCTCTTATGAGGTTCGAATACCTCGTAAGTATGATAACCTAGTAGTGTGAACATAGGCCTCAAGTTCGAACCCAAGACACGCACCTCTGATTTTTCGGATTCATGTTCGTATTGAATAATTTTCACTTGCTTCGGTGAATCAAAACATCGTGAGGAAACCAGCATGAATGAGAGATATTTCTTGACAGCTTGTAAAGTCAAGTCAGAGCCCATGGGCGACATAAAAGCTCTGACTCCAGGTTGGGTACCAACCACACAAAGAAAGAAGTACCTCGTTAAAAACGTCAGGCACTGTCAATTGCACGTCAGAAACACTTGAATTACAAAAAAAAACACCCTTATTGCTACACACCGGGTATAGTACGGTAAGGCATTATCTTTACCCAAAGTAAATTCATACGTAACTAGTGGGAACAAGATACAAATTCCAAAGTTTAGAGGTCGAACCCAAGGCAACAAGGGGAATTTTCCTTCTCGGCATTGAACATTGGAATCCGAATCTAGTAGTGCCGTAAAAGCACTATAATTCTACTAATAGGGGTAGAATTTCTTTTCCCATTAAAACCTAGTGGTCTTCGTTACCTGATAATGGTGGTTACTAGCGGAACTAACTACTTATTTAATGAACAGTAATTGTAGTTAAATCGGGTTTATGGTTCGGAACGGGTTTATGCAATTAGGAATGGTAGCTTTGAGGTTTGTTGCGGATTCGGAATAGCTTCTGTTTTAGTTTCAGGTGTTATTTCAGAATAACAAGACCAACATCAATTGTGACGTTACAACATTTACAATCAGACATGAAAGGAACTTGCCACCTAAAATAAAGTTTCACAGGTAAAATTTTATGCGAGTTAATAATACTTAATCATAAAAATCATTAATACAACCCCTTCCAATACATTTAATCAATCCAATGACTTTTTCATGAAATGGTCATTGCATTTCGTGAGCGACCCTGGAGCTTAACGCAACCAAATAGGACCAGTTGTTTATGATTTTAAATACATGTAATATTACACTGAAATTTTGAGAGTACTTCGTGGCTAAATAGTAACAGCCACTCGGGTCGATCTTTACGGATCTATGGATGGGTGACCTCCCATTACATACCGGGTTTCCTCCATGCCTCGGAACGCATGTTAAGACGTTGGTCCCGGCTGTCATTTGTAGATTCCAAAAAGTCTGACAACCAGTCTTACCAAGGGGTATCGTATTATCAAATACTAACTGGGTTGTGGGGGTTAGGTAGGTAGTCGTTCCATGGCACAAGAAATTTCTTTCTTTCTTTCTTAGTTCCAACAATTAAACAAACACAGAAATGGTCGTTTGAAATGCTAAAAGCCGTTACTATCCCAAATCAGAGGTGTTTCAGTGTAACATTCTATTTAGCTAACAGTAGGTAGGTACTTACTCGTAGAGATAAGTCATGCGATAATCCGAATTGACTGCGGTTGGTGATTGGATCCAGGCTAAGCTAACGTTTGAGAGGTAAATCTGAGTGCTCAGTGGATTTGTATAAAGCAAAAATTAAATAAATTAATTGTTTTTTTTTTGAGGATGCTTTTGTTGTGAAATTAGATTTATCTATCAACATTAAACCTGTGTATAAAGTTTCGTGCCCGTGCTATTAACCATTGAGGAGATTCTGGTAGCAGAATCAAGACATCATATCTGTCAGTGTTAGTGTATTGTCACCAAGGCCAAAAAGCGGGTGAAAAATTTCGAGAAATACAGTAATAATGGTTCCGAAAAACAAATTAATCTCCAGCGATCTGTAGCCGACTATTATTCTAATTAACCAGCGTTACAATAAATTACCGACAAAAATGCCTAAACATAAACGAATAAAAATATCTAATTAACATTTATGAAGATCAAGTGAGGGTAGTTGAATAAACGCCTTCGTTTTGCTGTCGCGGTACCTCCAATACTTCAGTCTCCCCGCGACCACGCGTGGTGCAATCCAGTCGAAACGTGGGGCTTAAATTAAAGGTAAATTCGCGATAAATACCCGTTTTCTTATGTTATATAATGTGTTCTGATCGTGAAAGTTTAAAAAAGACAAGTCCTCTGTGTCATCATTATTGTGGTCTGCAAAAGACAATAATGTAATTTTAAGAAAATAAAAGTCCGGTGCGTTTTGCCATTTGTCATGATTATTTAACTTGACTGTAAAGGCACCCCCGGGATATGGGATGGCATATTCTTATCAAACCAAGAAGTTTTATGCCCTGCTTTGTATATTCATAAACCACTCCAGCATTATTGTGCAAATAAAATAAAAGATTTATAAAGACAATGCAATGGAAATGGAACGAAAAGATAAAAAAAAACCGCAAGAAACTTAATTCACATTCAAATCTGTGTAGGTCTAGGATATATGTGGCCAGACTTTTGAAATAAGTAATAAAGAGAGAAGAATATTCTTTATCTGCGAAACTTTATTGTTTTTAGGCCTTGGTAGCTGAATAACACTCAGAATCTATTTCATTTGCTAGTTGAACAGTCAAGTTGATTCAAAAAGTCTTAAAATATGTGGTTCAATGAACATTGGTGAACTGACACAATGAAAACAGTTGCCTTCTGAGGTTTGGCGTCAATGAAGTTGGTTAGATTCTGATAGAGACCATTGAATATTATTACAAAAGAATGACTGAATGTTTCGGTAATAAATAGGGCGTAGTAATTTTTTTTGAATGAATAGATTATATCACAACAATCAAAATATCGGTAGTTAAATTATACAGAAAATCATACGTCTCAATGCATCACGCAAAACCACAATAATTTTCTAACACATATTTTATTAAATTGAGATTTGTGAGTACGTTATCATGTTACATGAATACACCAAATACCACAAAACAGGTAGGCACAGAAGGTTGAATTCACACAACAAAGTTAAACGCAACTTAAGTACTTCTTAACGCTTCAAGTGAGTGCCAAAAGCGCCCTTGCGTTTGTCATTTGTTTTCGCTCCGCCTTCACCGAAGCAACTGACTATTATTTAGTAAAGTTAAACAGTAGGTGAGTCGTCCAATATGCGTTATGAACATATACCTTGTGAATCAACCGCAGTTATAATGAATAATATAATGAATACGAAACCAATACTGTTTAAAGGTCGACTTCGCACCACCCTGTATATTAATAACATGTGTCAGTAAATTAGATTAGATTATGGGTGTGATCAGATAAATTCGATCAAACCTTTAAGAAAATAAATAGTTTTTATCTCAAACCTCTGTCAGTATAAAGTATGGGCGATTTATCTAGATTCCAGACCCCTTTACTGTGGCTTAAGCTAAGGTTGTGCCTAATATTTTTTTAGTGTAAAATGGTGGTAATACCTTTTTACATAGTTATGAGATTAGAGCTTTGCAGTTTGCTGTGGGATTAAAATAAACTTGATTAAAAATACACAAAACAAATTCTTTATTTTAATTTTAGAATAAGGTTTTTACACTATGAATGCCTACTCAATCATAGAATGCTTGTACTTTGATTCCTTGGTAATCTTTTCCATGCCAAGTAACTTTACGTCAGTATTTAGGCCATGAACTGAAATAAATAATAGGCCAATACATGGGCCAAAACTACGACAAATGATGCGATTAATTTAGGTTCATAATCCGCTGTCTGCTAGATATTGGGTTATTTTCCAGTTTGTTTAGTTTGCCACGACATTGAGAAAGGAGCGTTTATTTACATGCCTCTATCTGCTCCGTTCAAGACCTCGGTGGAAGTATATGTCTGGTTCCCTTTCTGTGAGTACTGTCGGTTCGCAAGTTGCGTGGCTTCACGGTGAATTGTGGAGTGCTCTAAGCAAGTTCTTTTGATTCTTGCGCACACGCTATGCTATTACAATACGACTTTTGTTTAAACCCGATTTACAGTGGTCAAATGTAATGAATAGGCTTGTGTCCTAAAAAAATCTAATTAGTCCGTCAGTTAGATTATAAAAAAAATATTTGACCCGTATTTTTTCTTTTGCTACATAAACCAAAATTGACGAAGATACGACGCTTTTAAAATTAGCAATACGTCACGCCGTGCTATAGTTTTTAGTGCGTTGTGACGTCACGAGCCCCCACTCCCGAGATTTGATGCGTTTTATCTTTGTCAATATTCGTTGATTTACAAAAACAAAAAATACGTGTCCATTATTTTCCAATACTCTAACTGACGGACTAATTAGTTTTGCAATTTATTGATGGTGGAAACTAGCCTATTACTCAATGTAATGTGTCTTATGTCGAAGTAGACAATACATTCGGAGAGGACAGTGTTGTGAACAGCCTGCAGCGAAATAGTCACTGTCTGGGTCTTCACTACTCGCCAATATTCTTGTAGTAGCTACTTGCCATTGTCCATGCATGAGCAATGTCGAACGGGCCTATAACGCCCATCGTTTACGACACTGCTCAAAAGTAAGTAATGTGACATTCTGACTACTCAGTGAACATTTAAGTGTGGAACACGTTATCTTTTAGTAGTGTTGTAGATGATTAAGGTGCGTGTTCACCGAAAAGATAACAGTCTAGTTATCTAAAAACAGCTGTCTGTGACATTTTCCCATGCAAAAATGTGTTTTAAACAGCTGTTTTTAGATAATCAGACCGTCATTTTTTTGGTGAACATGGACCTTAATCCCATCAAAAGTTTGTGAATAACTTACGACAAAAAAACGTTACGCCTACCAGACGGATGAAAAAAGGTCTGACATAAACAACGTAGTATTTTCCCGTAAAGTAGGTATACATAAATTACTGCCGACCTAAATATAAAATGTAAACCAGAATAAATAAACCCAAAAGTTTTTGTATCCCTGCGAATTTAACGAACAAACCCGACACGATATTTGACCTTCAATAAAAATGTCCAGAGCACGGTGTTTTAAAAATGTTAACAAAATAAAATACATTTACATCCGACCGTCTGGTCTCAATTGAGTCACAATGGAGTACATAGGTATTTAGATAGGGCGGGCGCAGACTGTGTCAAAACATTTTTGGTCAGATTATTGCTTACTTAAAAGGCAACAACGTCTGAAAGAAGTATAGCTGTGCTAGAATGGCTGTCCCAGAATTTAAGCTAAATTTTCAAATCGTCAATAGAATACACAGTATTTTTTTATTTAATCATATGAATTGCAAAGTACCTAGTCAGAATAGGGTTATGTTTTATGGCATTAACGGCTTTGCTGACACATACGCACTAAGTACTTTGTCGTTTCCCATTACACGTTTTGCATAAATGTGACTGAATTTCCTAGATGCAGTGTTGGATCTTCCTCTGTTGTGGGCTTGTTGGCATAGATCTTTGACTTCAAATAACACTATTAAAATAAATCTAGGTGTTAAATCACATGATCTAGGGAGCCAATCCTGATTACCAAAACCACACAAAACTGCACGGCAAAACAATGTAACATGCAGTTATATAATTGTTTCACTGGCTGCATCAGCTGCATGGTGTGGTTCTCTCATCATTTTACTTATAGTCCGATAGCACTGGGCTATTTTTGATGCCGTAAGTTTCAAACAGGATTGGAAAGCCATGGGGGCGGCCTTTGCCCAGCAGTGGGACAGATCAGGCTGACATGAAAAAAAAAAAAGTTTAAAAATTTCTAAAGTTGGTTATTTCTTGCCTGTGGATACAGTCGTACCTACCTATGAAGTTTATCATTGCGTTTTCTGTCACATCTGACTATTGTACTCGTATTTTCAGTAATTCGATGATTTGTGGTTGATTATTTTTATTCAAATCAAACTCAAACTCAAACTCAAACTCAAATCATTTATTTCAACTAGACCATTACGGCACTTTTGAATGTCGATAAAACGAAAAATAAAGCGAAGCTACAGTCACAGACACAAGGCATAATAACTTGAGAAAGTACTGTAGTTGCCCATTCCCTAACGTAGATCTCTATGGAGAAGAACGGGCAAGAAACTCCATGGACACTCTTTTCAATCAAAAATGTTGTTACAAAATCTTGGTTACATCTTTCATGTTGAGATTATACATATATGTGAGAACGATGTAGAAAGACGTGCACAATAAGAGCGTCCAGAGTAAAAATAACTAAATCAACAATTAAAAATAAAGCAATTCAAATGATCCACGGCAGCTAAGAGATGACCAGTCCCGACTGACAGCGCCCGTTCACGAACATGACGCATGAATCAGCGCCATTCAATTCAACCATATTGTAGGGAACTAAATGACCCGACCCACCCGCCACCATCAGCAAGACATTTAAGCGAGCATGACATTCTCTCAGCCACCAAGGATATTCAAGTCAATGAAACATAACTAAATGCAAATGGTAGCTTTACGGTACATGGTACTCACACATGTGTTATGCAATTATACAATACTAAGAGATGGAATCTATACAATGCAAGAATATTTTTACAATCTTCTGCAGCTACCACAATAATTGTCCAATAAGTTTGCATCTAAGGTTGCGGAGCAGGACCAGCATTTAGCCAAGCATTTTTATCCTCAATGTAATCCCCCAGCTTATAATATGCTTGCCTACATAGTGTGCGTTTTACACAAGATTTAAATTTCGTCTCATTCAGTTGTAGAATGTGGGGAGGTATTTTATTGTAACATTTTAAACAGTACCCCATGAAAGATGAATCTACTTTAGCAAGCCTGAAACCTGGCTGAACCAGTTGGTCCCTATTTCTAGTATTATAGTGGTGTCTGTCACCTCTTTTACTGAATAAATGCAGATTTTTCCTAACGTACATGATGTTTTCATAGATGTATTGACAAGGTACTGTCATGATATTAATTTCCTTAAACAGTTCTCTTAGAGAATCGCGTCTACGTAATTCATATATGGCTCTGATGGCTCTTTTCTGCAGAATAAAAATAGACTCGATGTCTGCAGCACGTCCCCATAGTAAAATACCGTATGACATAATACTATGAAAATAACTAAAATAGACTATCCTCGCCGTATCAACATCAGTAAATTGACGGATTTTTCTAACAGCATACGCTGCTGAGCTCAGCCGGCCTGCAAGAGATGTTAAATGAGGACCCCATTGTAGCCTGTGGTCAAGCGTAATTCCCAAGAAAACCGTTTTATTGACAAATTCAAGTTTCTCTTGATTCAATACTATGTCACAATCACTACTTTTGACATTTGGTAAAGCAAATCTTATGCACTTAGTGCAAAATTGATCTGGCAAAATTGATTTTAAGTTTAAAATAATTATCTAGGATAGCTTGCGGAGTGTGCAAACCCAGTTTGTGTCATTTTCGTCCAGTGCAAAACGGACAATAGGGTCAGTAAGAAATTTGTATATATTTTTTCAACTAATACTCGTTAGATCGCGTGGATAATAACAACACAAATTATGAATGGTGTTTTGGTTCACCATATAATCAAAAACACGTTAACTCTAAAAACTTGAATTTTCTTTTGTGAATTTTACAGGGTTTTGTAGGTAATAACAAAAATTAAATATCTACAAATACCGTGGCCGAATACGGCACATAATATTTTGAACAACAGATATCAGTACTCTAAGACGCGTAACATCTATTTCACCGATTGTAATTAATTGTAATTTTCTTTTAGAGCTAGTTGGGCGACGTGTTAGGTACTGGTTAAATACAAGGATTTTCGTGGGCAGAGATGACACAAAATGCCTATGTATATCAGTTACTGTAAAATGTAAAATTTTAATGTAAAATTTTCAACTATAATTGTCTTTTCGTCTAATAGTGATCGAAAATACAAATAGCCAATTTTCTCCCTACACAAGTACCTAAAATGACACAAATAAATATAGTAGTTTGGGCAAATGGTCCGGAAACTTTATGAAACTTAGCGCTATCGGATTATTACTCTAAACATCTATCAAACTGTATTTTGTTTTGGTTGCGTAGCCTGTACCAGACAATGGGATACCCGATATAAAGAAGACGCAAATTGATTTTTATTTATTTTTATAACTATCGATTGTATGTTTATTGAATGTTCGTGATATTGCTTCTGAAGTAATACTCCGGCTTGCCCACAGTCCTATTTGGGAACTTTTACCCTTTTCAGAATAATACATACCGGATACTGGTCACACATTTCTTTTCCGGCGATAAGCTGAATAAAATCGGATGAGCCCAGTGACTATGATCAAATATTTAGAAGAGGTTTTGGTACATTTTATAGATATTACGTTGATTTTTCCCCACTGATTTGATTTGCCCTTTGGGTTTGTGTGGGTATGGTAATTTTGTTAATGGTGGATAAACATGTATTTTTTTGGATGATTGAGGTTTATCGTAAAAAAGCCAGGGAAGAAAATACAAAGAAGAGAAAAACAAGTGGGAATCGCTCTCAAAGCATTCGTATTTCTTCAACGCAACATGATATTTCTAAAGGTAGCATAGGAATATTTGTATTTTCCATAGATACCGTAGACAAAAATATGTTTTTCTAGGCCCTACATGCAGTTTTCGTAAATGCAAAAAAAAAACTGGTAAAGCCTGTAACAATTATCGATATAAGAGGTATAACATTCTGTCCTATTTGATCCGGTTGACTGGTAGAGAATGCTCTGTGTTATTAAGACCGCCTATGTACCACGCTTGTACATGAAGTTTAAATCAAAAATACAATTTAGAAACTATATGCGTGTTATATTTTTTATTTAATGTCAACTATATTAAGGTGTTTGCTTTCTGAAAGAGTTCAGTATTCTGGTATTACAAAAAAGCAGTCAGTAAGCGTATCGAATATGACATTAACAATGTAGTGCGTCTGACATACGTATGTCAATGATATCGAATGCGAATATCAGATAACTTAAACCGATACGGTTCGGGTAGAAGATCATTAGAATAAAATATCAACGACTTTGAGTAAATATAAACGATACAAGAATAGTGGCCATATTTGTTAAATCGGGGCCTCATTAAATATAAGACTTTGCATATGTATTTTGATTTAGGTCTGGTATAGTTATGAGTTTCACACAAGAATGTTATATTACTGCGATGGCCGGTTCGAGGTGGTGAAAATACTCGTAATACCTACAGAAAGATATGGGGGACGCTTTTACCCAGCAGTGGTACATTGACGGCTAAGAAAAAAAAATAAGAATATTATTTTGTTTGTTTTTTTTTTTTTTTGTTTTGTTATTTGTGTATTTTATCTATGGGCCTTAGTTGCCTGATAATAAAATGATTATTATTATTTTATTTTTATTATTATGATTGTATGTCGGGCCTGACTTTTCTGGGGAGAAAAACTATAGGTTTTCTGCCCCGAGATTACAGAATAACAACTTACGAAATGAAAACTTTTAATATAAATCATTCTTAAATACATTTCTATGTCAGTAAAAATAGTAACATAAAAGTTAGACTCAAATAATACTCAGACGCAAAAGTGGTTATTCCAAAAACCACTCGTATGTAATATAAAACAGAGCTACTTTCAACCTGAAGAAATATTATTACCATTCTTTTGAATTTATATTTTTCATACTAGGCTTTTTTCTATTACTGGCAAAGTGTACCCATGTCAATGAAAAAAATAATTATAATGCCAGCCTATTACTGTCCCACAGTTGGGCAAAGGCTTCTTCTCATACACGGAAGGCATGAGCGTTGATCACCATGCTTGCTCAAGACGGGTTGGCGATTTCAGGCTTATTATTTACGATGTTATCCTTCACCGATGTCAATGATGTCCAAGGTAAACTTAGAAAGTACATAATAAATTGGAAAAGTCACACTGATATTGCCCGGATTTAAGCCCACAACGTCATGCATGAGAAGCATAGGGTCACCACGATCACAGGACAACATCCTAGCCTTGTCTTTTCCCAACTACATATGTCGGGGTCGGCTTCCAGTCTAACTAGATGCAGCTGAATGCCTGTATTTTACATGGAGCGACCACCTATCTGACCTCCACAAGCCAGTTAGTACAGGCTAATACGATACCACTCGGTAAGACTGGTTGTCAGACTTTTTGGGGCCACTGACTACCTGTAACGACTGTCAAAGATCTACAAATGAGCCGGGACCAACAGCTTAACTTGCTTTCCGAGGCATGGAAGATACTCAGTATGTAAGGGCAGTCACCCATCCACAGACCAACCTAGGCAAGCACGGCTTAACCTGAAGATCGATCCGAGCGAACAAGCTATTTGGTTTACATTTCAAGAAGTAATTTGAGGGTTAAACTGTAAACCATATAATGTGTAGCTTTGTCGACCGTACTATAAAATACCCCCCTTCAGAAATTACAGGTACTAATAATGTTAAAACAGGTTTCAAAGTGTGCAATGTTATTCGAAAACATAAATAACAAATAAGAGAATCGCCATTTATAATAACGGCAATAAATAAAAGTTTTTTTGATAGTATCATTACTTCTAGCGGTGTGAACGTGGTTTAAGCTAGGTATCGTGGACCGTCGTAAATCAGATAGAAAGGGAAATATAGTTTATACAGAGCATGTTACATAAGTTTCTTGTATCTTCTTTTGCAAAAATTAAATCACATTACTCATTTCAATTGTAGATACCAATAAACATACATACATGAAAAATAATCTGTAGTTATCACCACAAACACACGTACACGCAATCTAACACAAGATACTAATCATCGTAAAATCCCATCATATTTTCATCTCATCTCATCACATCACATCATTTTCTTGCTTGTACTTGGGTTCAGCCCGTACTATTCTATAAATACGTTTTTTTTCTGGAAAAGTGTAAAAATATGGCCAAGTTCATGGTTTTCTAATTTAGAGCTAAACAAAATCTATCAATTTATTGGTGTTAGCATCACTGTTTGGAAACCTAAATACTGTAAATACTACATTCGTGACTGTGGTAACTACCTGTTGAGTTATAAAAAAAAATGGATATAATATATCGGTTATTGACCAAACCAACTGGATATATTGGTTTTTGATAAAACACAATAGGATAATTATATCGGTTTTTAGGGTTCTGTAGCCAAATGGCAAAAACGGAATCCTTATAGATTCGTCATGTCTGTCTGTCTGTCAGTCCGTCTGTCCGTCCGTATGTCACAGCCACTTTTTTCCGAAACTATAAGAACTATGCTGTTGAAACTTGGTAAGTAGATGTATTCTGTGAACCGCATTAAGATTTTCATAGAAAAATAGAAAAAAAACAATAAATTTTGGGGGTTCCCCATACTTAGAACTGAAACTCAAAGAAAAAGTTCATAACACCCATACGTGTGGGGTATCTATGGATAGGTCTTCAAAAATGATATTGAGGTTTCTAACATAATTTTTTTCTGAACTGAATAGTTTGCGCGAGAGACGCTTCCAAAGTGGAAAAATGTGTGTGGGCACACACATTTTTGTGTAACTTCTAAAATACGAGAATGATAAAACTAAAAAAAATGTATGATGTACATTACCATGTAAACTTCCACCGAAAATTGGTTTGAACGAGACCTAGTAGGTAGTTTTGTTTAATAAATCGTAAACAGCAATTTACCTTTCATTAAATCTGCTACGGAACCCTTCATGGGCGAGTCCGACTCGCACTTGGCCGCTTTTTTTGTTAGTTAAAATGTTAGGGAGTTATCGGTATCTGTTCCGATCGCCATTGTTGTTTAATACGATTGATGTATTTATCGGTTTTTGTTCCGACGCTCCTATTTATAATAGTGCAGTTACTGGAGTCGCGCCGCAACGTCTATTTCAAGGCGTTCGTGCTGCGAGTACCGAATTGTTACCTGCCCATGATGATGGAGCAAGACTTTTGGCTGCAAGACGTGGATTTCCGTCGCTTTCGCGGACAAATACCAATGGACAGCCAACACAAGTAAAGTGTAACTAAGTGAAGTGTTACTAACATAGTTTTAAGTCTTATTTATTAACACAAGTTTTGTATTTCTACATCTACACTATCTACACTTCTACACTAATATTATAAAGAGGAAAACTTTGTTTGTTTGTTTGTTTGGTTGTAATGAATAGGCTTAAAAACTACTGGACCGTTTTTAAAAATTCTTTCACCATTCGAAAGCTACATTATCCACGAGTAACATAGGATATATTTTATCCCCGTACTCCCACGGGAACGGGAACTATGCAGGTGAAACCGCGGGACGTCCGCTAGTATATAATATGTTGGTTTATAAGGTCATTGTAGTGTGAAATAAATAAATTGAATTGAATTGAATACCAGCCTAATACTGTCCCACTGCTGGGCAAAGTCCTCTTCTTAATTAACAACAAGTAGAGAATAAATAAAACACACAATCTACTTAATAAACTTCATTTTAATCCCTCAGCATGCAGATTACAGCAAAAGCCCCAACTGCGTAGAGCAATGTCTTTGACTCTGCTCTCCATTCAGTCACTATTTAATCCACAATTCCAATAAATTCTTACCTTAAATTGGAACCAAGAATCCCCGCCATTACTATTGAATTAAATCCTGCAGCTGTTTAAGTTATAATACCTCACTATAATTAAGAGAGAGAGAAGGTTTACTTGGTATGGCGCAAATAAAAAAAACAAACATTGAACAAATTATGGAGTTTTCTAAGACAGACTCATTCGAAAATGCTGTCACAATGTTATTCTTATTTCAAGTGCAAAAATAAGTTACTCGATGATTCGACGTCGTCGTGCTACGGCGTAGCGCTACGAGCTATGTCGTAGCACACTTATAGATACGCGTAATAGTATATAGTTTCATACATTTGTTCATAAACTTTTTACTGCTTATACAAATAATCTAAGGCCGTATGTTATAAATTAACAACCCGCTCATTTTTTTTACTTGCCTCACAATCTTTGCTTCAATCATTTCTAGTAGAAACTTTTTTTTTTCGGATGGGAAATCATCAAATGACTTTTCCCGCTCTGGGGCGGGAGGGAGTGTCAGACTTTTACTGACTAAAACCCATCCATGTTCCTTCCTCGCGCTTTATATTCCGGGGCCACGGTATCTCTTTCGAACGGGGGTTCTAGTAGTAACCTACAATCATATTTTATTTTTGGGCTCTTCAACCTTTTGGTTTTACCTACTCGATGCCACTACCGAGATATACCCTTTTTGCTTCTCCCAGCTGAATAGGATCGCTATTCTAATAGGATTATGAATTGCATTCAAATTCTACGTCCTATTTATAAAAATCTGCTAGTAAGCGTTTAGCATATGCGCTTCGGAATGCGGGGAGATTTTCTGTTATATTACTTTTTCAGATACGAGGTTTTGGTCATAAGATGTTTACGTAGGATTTTATGTCGTTGAAAGTCCGTCTCGGTATCCCGAAGTTACCGTGCACTCAATATTTGACCGATTTAAGGTGTAATGTGAAGTGTCAAGCGAAATTAAACCATATGTGGTGTCAGTTTTACTGTCAGCTTGAACTACCTCGTGGCCAAAATAAAAACAGCCGCACGAGACGATCTTCAAGTAAAGCCGCGCTTGCCTAGGTCAGTACACGGATTGGTGACCGTCCATTACATTCCGAGTTTCGTCCGTGCCTTGGAAAGCATGTTATGCCTTTGACTTTGGCTGTAATTTGTAGAACTTTATGTTCGTTTCAGATAGTTAGTGGTAAGAAAAAAACAGTCTTAGCTACGGGTCTCGTAGCACTACCTGGGTTGTGGCGGTCAGATAGATAGCCATTACTAGGCAAATACTGGAATTTAGCTACTTCCTGTTAAACTGGAAGCAAAACCCGACGAAGTTTGGAAAAGGCTTCTGTTTTTGCGTGTGGTCAGTGCCTAACCTAGTTTCAGAGGTATAATGAAATGATGACTATCATGGTTACCTGTCCTACAATTAAATTCCTCAGCAAATGATTATGGCATGAACATACTGGGTGTAAACCACCTCATCACAAAGCCGTTAACCAAGCATTCTGTACATCAAACTAAGTAACTTTACGCAAAAATATTGCTGGGAAACTATTTTTTTTTTGACATTATAAATCATGTTTTGTTGTAGAACTCAATGTAATGCACTTAAAACTATGTGCTGATGGATGGATTGAATAGTACGGGGGTCATGGAGGTGTTAAAAGTCAAAATCTTACAAAAAAACTTGTATTAAAAAAACAACGCGCGATAAGGATTTTCGTTCCAAAAACTTGTCAAAAAGTTGTAACTTTGACCCCCCATATCTCCGTAACTAGAAGGTTCCCAGGTATGGTGTAGAACAAAAAAATGATCGCACTGATGGAGAGAACAAGTGCCTTTCGGCTTCGTGAAGAGGTGTTTTACACCGTTTATAAAGTTAGGCCAAATGGGAAAATCTATGTAGTGTGTGCAGGCATTTAGCGAACTAATTTAATTGACTTTAATATTAGTTGATTTTTTTTTGACAAACTGAATCCCTGAATTAAGAGGACACAAAACGGCCGTTTCTCCATACAAACGTAGTCCCCTGTTTTCTTTTATTTTTCATAAATTATTGATTAAAAGAGGTATGAACCTTGAAAACCCTAAATAATTGACTAGATTTTCTGCTGTGTTGAAACATCCAGAAAACCAACATCGGACTTAATTCTTTGGATTTTTTCTCCTAAAAGATTTTAGAAGAACCAACCGTTATACGATACTATTTCCAAATAATTCATATTTAACACCCACTGAACTCCTATATCACCTAAAAGATAAAACACTCATTAGTTAATTTCTGAGAATGAATAGCAGTTACAAACAGCAATCTGTCTGAAAACTGAAACCTTTATAATTACAGGCCTTTTGTGTGAGAGATTTCATGAAAATCTGGGAAATCCGTCGAGTTATCTAAAACTCGTTTTTGTGTCCATTATTCAGGTAGATTAATAATAATAATAATAATAATAAAGCCTTTATTTCCGAACTTTTGACATTTTTTTACACATTTGAAACGAAATATTTAAAACTAAAATCTACATTGAACTACAGAAGGTCTCTCAGTTCGGTGTGCCTTATGGCAAAGGCCTCCTCCAACTCTTTCCACTGCATTCTGTCGGCCGCCACTCTTGTCCAGAGGGGACCTAAAGTCATTTTCAGGTCATCCTCCCATCTTCTCTTTTTACGACCTCGACTCCTAATGCCGTCCCTTGGGAACCAGATTGTCACCTTTTTGCTCCATTTCTCCTTTTTACACCTGAGCATATGTCCAGTCCATCTCCATTTAAGTTGATCAATACGGACCAGGATATCAGTTAATTTCGTTTTGTGCCTGATGTCTGTACTTCTTACTTTATCTTTAAGTTTTAATCCCAACATGCTTCTTTCCATACTTCTTTGACATCTTGCAAGTTTATCCCTATGGAGTTTTGTCAAAGCCCAGGTTTCGCAGCCATATGTAATGCAAGGTAGAATACAGGTATCAAAGGTCTTCTTCTTGATTTTAATGGGTATTTCTTTGCTTTTTGTGATTTCTTTCAAAGCCCAGTATGTTTTCCATCCTGTTGCAATTCTTTTTTCTATTTCTTTCGACATCTGGTCATTAGGTGATATTATCTGGCCGAGATATACATATTCCTCTACATATTCCAGTTTCTGTCCTTTAACTGTTATGTCTACAGGAACTGAATTAGTCATCATCTTAGTTTTGCTGGAGTTCATCTCTAGGCCCACTTCTCCACTTTTATCTGCTAGGGTTTGTATCATGGACTCCAGTAGTTTTGGATCTTCTTCCAATAGGACTAGGTCATCCGCAAATCTAAGATGATTCAATCGTGATCCATTTATGTTTAGACCTAGATGCTCCCAATCCAACTTCCTGAACATTTGTTCTAACACTGCTGTAAACAGCTTTGGTGAAAGTGGGTCACCTTGCCTGACACCTCTTTTTATTGCAAAAGCATCTCCTGTTGATTCCAGTCTTATCCTACCTTTACTTTCAATATAAATATTTTTGATGATGTTGATGTAGGTGTTCTGGATGCCCTGCTCTTTTAGGCTTTGCCATACAAATTCATGTCTGAGGCTGTCAAAAGCTTTTGCGTAGTCTATGAAGGCAATGTAAATAGTTTTTTTGTATTCATTATATTTTTCTATAAGTTGTTTGATAGTGTGAATATGGTCTATGGTACTGAAATCTTTCCTGAACCCCGCTTGTTCCACAGGTTGATTTTCGTCGAGTTTACTTGATATTCTGTCCAAAATAATTTTGGCGAAAACTTTATATACATTTGAGATGAGAGATATGGGTCTATAATTTCCGATATCGTCTTTTGGACCTTTCTTGTGAAGGAGTATTATGTGGGACTCTGCCCATTGGCTAGGGATGATACCGGTATGTAAAATCTCGTTAAAGATTTTCGTTAATAGCGGGCTTAGTTCTGTGATTGTCCCTCTCATAAGTTCGTTTGTGATCCAGTCAGGGCCGGGTGCTTTGTCCATTTTTTGGCTTTTTATAGCCTTTTCTACTTCCGATAGTAATATTTCTGGTATGTCGTCTTTATCTTCAATTTCGTGCTTCTGTTTGTATCCACTATTGTGTGTGTCAAATCTTGATTGATTTGAATATAGTGCCCGATAATAATTTGTTGCTATATTTTGGATTGAACTTCGAGTAGTAGCTAGCAGTTCTTTTTCTTTGTCTCTCAACTTTGGTATCCATTCTTTTCCCTTTTCACGAAGTTCCTTAAGCGCTTTCTTCGTGCCTCCCGTTTTAGTAATGTGATTTTCTAGTACTTTGTTTGTCCTGATCTTTCTGTCTTTCCTCATATTTTCACGAATCTGTTTGCTAAGGTTAGATATTTCTTTTTGGTTCTTCTTTTTGTCCTTTTTTGATAACAAGTTCTTTCTATCTTCAATTAGTTTTAACGTTCTTTCGCTCAAAAAGTTTTCTTTAATCTTGTTTGTTTGTTTTGCTGTCTGTGCTTTAAGCTTGTTCTCTATTTTTTTATATTTTTCATTTAGGTCCATACCTGAATTAATGGCTTCCATCAGGTCTTCCACGGTGTTGTCTGTGTCCCTTTGTATATTAATTGTTTGCATATTGTCCATATGATGTCTAGGAGCTTTTGGACATTTTTCATTTAGACAGCTGCGTACCATACGATGGTTTGTGTTGAAATTTAGTTTTTGTATTATTTCCGTATCACTAAATACCCTAGCTTTGTTGGTTATTATGTAGTCGATTTCATTTCTAACCTTTCCGTCTGGAGATATCCATGTCCATTTATTTTTGGGTTTTTTACGGAACATGGAATTTAGAAGTGTTAAGTTTTGCTCAAGAAGGAACTCTACTAGATTTTCTCCATTTTTACTTCTTTTTCCTCTTCCGTATTTCCCTATTATATGTTCTTCTCCGGGTATTTGAACGCCCACTTGGGCATTGAAATCTCCCATGAGCACGAGATTGTTTTCGGAATATTTTTCGGTAGTTTCACGTAATTTGTTATAAAATTTGTCGATCTCTGTTTTTGTTGCTTGCTCTGTCGGCGAGTAGACTTGGATGAT
This sequence comes from Xestia ashworthii, assembly GCA_950022955.1. Classification (NCBI taxonomy): domain Eukaryota; kingdom Metazoa; phylum Arthropoda; class Insecta; order Lepidoptera; family Noctuidae; genus Xestia; species Xestia ashworthii. The sequence continues at coordinate 22,343,446 of OX465561.1, forward strand.
TGTCCAGTTTTTTCTGTACTTTGGTAAATTAATATGAATCACCGCTATCCTATCCGATATTCCTTCAAAACCGATTATCTGGCTTTTGAGTTTTGACTTTACCAGGAATCCAACCCCTCTGTGTCCAGCGACTTCGCCTTTGAAGTACATAATATAGTTGTTTCGCTCTTCTATTCCTTCTCCTATTCTACGCATCTCGCTTATGCCCAAGATGTCCCACTTGAGGTTTTCAATAGCTAACTCTAGCTCCTGCAAACTTTCTGGTGTTCTCAAGGTTCGTGTGTTTAGTGTACATATGTATAAACTGCTTCGTTTTTGTTTCTCTTTTTGGGTATTTGATTTTGTTGGCTGATATGTTGGAGGGTGGTGGTCTGCTTCCCCCACGGTGACCGGCCGGATTGGGGGACAAAAAATTGGAGTTTTTTTTATATCTATGTTTGTTGTTGCATCTGTTTGTTGTTTCCGGTCCGAGGAGGCCTTTACTCGTTTTTTTGCATTTCCGACATCGAGGTGGATCTTTCACGCGTTACAAATGCAAGTATGCTTGGCTTAAGTACTTCCTTATTTGTACTTGGGGGCTGCGTTCCAATTTTTTCATTCTTCGTATTTGTTTTTTTCTGGGATGGAGTGGGAGTGGTTGGGGATCCTGTTGGTGTTTCTCTCTTCCTCTTTTCACGGTTAGAGTTCATTGATTTTTTAACAATTAATTTGTCATATTTTATGAACGCTATATTTCCATTTTTTCTTTCTGCTTCTAGTTGTGGCTTAAGTTGTTTGCGTGTTTCCAGAACTTTTTTAGGGTAGTCCTCATTGACGAACACATTTGTAGGAAGGTTGCGCTTGTTTTTCAGGATAAGATGTTTTTTCCAAGATGTTGTTAAAGATATTATTATTGGTCGGTTCTTTTCAGATTTTGTACCGATTCTATGGATGTTACTTATTTCTTGACTATCTATATGTGTTCCGGAATCTACTAAAATTTCCTTCACAGAATCCACCAACTCTAACTCTGTTTTTCCTTTTTCTTCGATGCCAAAAAAGACGAGATTTTTCATACGTTTTTCCTTCTCTAAATTAGATATTTTTTGTTCCAAGTTGCTGACTCTCGTCTTGAGGTTGTTGTTTTCTTCTGTTAATACTTTTAACTTATCGTCTAGGGCCTCCATTACATTTTTTGTTATTGCTGTTGTTAATGTTATTGTTTGTTCATTAAACTTTTCGTTTATTTTAGAGAGTAAAATTTCCATGTGTTTTTCCATCTTTTTTGGGTAATCTGGTGTTATAAAGTGGTAACACTTGAATGTGTGGTAATCCTTTTTCTGCGTTGGCAACACTTTTTGCAGTTGTCAGCAGTCGCTGTCTAGTGGCAGTGACAAATTGATTTGGTTGGCACTACCTCTAATTTTGATGTCTATGGTGCGTTTGTGATTAGTTTTGAGGTTATATCGAAACCTTGTTTGAACACAATCACCAAATAACTATTTATTTCACTGTGATTTTTGGTGAAATACTCTTCTGGTTTGATCTTCTGAAGATTTCACTGTAGTATGTGTTTTATTATTCACTTTTTGCACTATTTTTCGGAAATATTTACGGAGCTCTCTTTGATACGTGTTTACACTTTCGTCGCCGGAACCGGAATTCAGGTAGATTAATAGACCGTATTTAGTACTCATTTGACATTGTTTAGTTTTGATTTTAGTGTAAAACAGGTGAGCTATGAAATTGTAATTTGTAAATGATATTACATGAAAGATTCGACAACGTTTATATTTTGTTACGGATTAGATAATTTTATATAGGCTGTTATTGTTCTTTCTTTTTGGCATACATTCCTTAGCAGTTAAATAATTATAAAATTATGGAAAAAGAATTTAGGTGGTAAACAACCACAGACTAAAAACCCGACTAGTGAATAAAATGTAGCACAAGTTACCCGGGCTACAATAAATAAAAAATATTTTTTATTTTCTTATTTTTTTTTTATTTACCCGGGCTATAATACTCGTAAATAGTCAATTGACACCTTACTCATCAAAATTGGATGAATAGTTTTGGCACTACGGTGGAACATACGTAAATAGAAACATATATAAATGTACATAGACTATTAAAATCAAACATACATTGAAGACTAGTTCTAACCAAACAACATCATCTACCTATACTTTTTCCAACATGTTGGGGTCGAGTTCCAGTCTGATCGGATGCAGCTGAATACCAGTATTTTACAAAGAGCGAATGCTTGAAATCTGACCTCCACAACCCAGTTAAAACTGGGTAACGCGACACGTAAGACTGGTTATCAGACTTTTTACGCCACGACCTGTTACGACTGTCAAAGATTTACAAATGGCAGCCGGGACGAACAGCTTAACGTGCTTTCTAAGGCACGGAGGAAACCAGCCTAGGCAAGTACGGCTTAAGCTAAAGGTTGACCCGAGCGGCTGTTATTATTTTGCTACGAGCTCCTCTAGTTCTATATAACTACACATGAAATTTTTAAAAGTGTAAATTTTGTATTTTTACATGGAGCGATAGCCTATCTGACCACCGCAACTCAAAGTTATTGTGTAAAACGATAACCATTTGGTAAAACTGATTGTTCTTATTTATCAAACATAACTAAGAACACTCCCGACTAATTCACCTTTCAAACAAAAACAAACAAAATCGAAAGCTGTTCATCCGTTCGGGAGCTATGATGACACCCACACACACACACATGTCAAACTTATAACACCCCGGCGTTTTTGCGTCAGGGGTTAAAAATGAGTTACGATGATTCGATGATGTCGAGCTACGGCGTAGCGCTACGAGCTACGGCATAGCACAGCACACTTAAAAATACGTGAATTATGTTTTTTTTACATTTTGTTCATAAATTTTTTATTTTGTATTTTTATCCCCCGACGCAAAAACGACGGGGTGTTATAAGTTTGACGTGTGGGTGTGTATGTGTGTCTGTCGCATCGTAGAGCCCAAACAGATGAACCGATTTTGAGTTTGTTTTTTTTGTTTGAAACGTGAATTATTTGGGAGTGTTCTTAGCTATGTTTGATGAAAATCGGTCCAAGATGGCCACCGCCACAAAATGGCGGATTACATATTTTTTCACGACTCCCTCAATATGGGGATCAAATGACAGGTAACTTTTTAATTGACTAGTAGGATAATATGCAGAAAGGGAATGACGAATACTAACTAAAGAAATGAGATAAGGAAAGTGGAGAGATGACTGGTACCTAGTACCTAATGAATTAGTTTTCATTTAACTTATATTACATTATTATGGGTTGGGGGTTTTTAAAATTTGTAATTTAATTTTAATTGTTTCGTGGAGCGACTGCCTATCTGACCACCGCAACCCACAGTTATTGTGTAAAACGATAACCATTTGGTAAGACTGGTTGTTGCTATTTAAATTAACTTTGCTGAAATCCATTTTGTACATGTATTTTATGTTGGAAAATTGTTGGAAGTTCTCAGCCATGTATGCAATTAATCTCCCCTGGAATATTTAACAAGAATTCATTTGAAACAATCCAGATTACAAGTAGTCTTTCAAAACCACAGATGATTTAGAGATATACCTCTAGATAACGCAAGTATCTAGTTTAATTATAGTACATTTAACTTAATGATTTTGTTCTCCATTGGCTAAGATGTTGTTAAAATGCCTGTTTCTTTTGTTTATCAATGTAGATTTGTTTCATAAAACTGTATGCACATTCAAAGGCGGTTTTAATGCCTTGAGCATTTTCCAGTCTACCTTAGATTTAAGCAAATTCTAAGTTACAATTAAATATGTTCTTGTTCCTATTTTTAGATTATTATTGTGTTGACGAGAGGCGGTGGCTCAGTGGTGGCGGCCCCTACTTACGAACAGTAAGTCGTGGGTATTAGTGGGTTATTTCATCACCACTGCTCTCAAAACGGTGAAGGAAAAAACACATCTTGAGGAAACCGGCATGTCCTAGAGCAAAAAATTCGAAGACATGTGACCAATCCGCACTGGGCCCGCGTGGTGGATTATAACCCATTCCCTCTCATTGAGAGGAGGCTGTGTCCTAGCAGTGGGAACATTAAAGGCTGTTGATGTTGTTGATGACGATAATGACAGTAGCCAGGTTAAGCATAGAATGATTAGGGCGCTTGTAGTTGCTCTTGCGTTCAAAAAAAAAATCAAAATATTTTATTTCACACAGGCCTAGATGGGCACTTATAAAACGTCTAAAAAGGTACACGGTTCGCGTTGGTCGATTCTATGGAGAAGAACCGGCAAGAAACTCCATGGTTACTCTTTTCAAATCATTTGGTATTACAATATTATTATGTTACAGCATTAGTACTAAAGTATGGGGGGACAGCGTAGGCCCGACAATAGGTCGTTGCTTACTATACAAAAAATGTAAAACAAAAGGAATATTAATTAACAAAAGTTAAACAGCATCTGGGAATCCAAAAAGCCTACAATGTTCACTCATTTAGATATAATAGGTAAAAAAGCATCTATAGGTACAAACGTAAGTAAATATAAAAAAAAAAAGAATATCAGTATACATATAATAAAACTGTAGAAAAGACGTTTTTGTACATAAAAAAAAATCAAAAAGATATAGTCAGGGTGTTAAAGGACCGGCGGCGGCGACCTCTCGCGTCCGGCCCTGGTTCAATCCATGGTCCGGAGCGAGACGGAATGGGAAGCCGTCACCTCCTTCTGCGAAGCAGTCATGCTAGCGAAGGAGGTGGCGGAACGAGAGAGGGAGAGATCCTCTCTTCCCGGCCGCCGCGGGAGACGCACCGGGCGTCGGGGGCCACGTGGTGGCTACCGGCCACCGTAGACGCGGGCCTGTGGACGGTTGGCTATGGGCTAGCTAGCCGTCCGTCCGTCTAAAGACGACAGGCCGTGTCGACGGCGCGTTCGTGTTCCACGCGCGCCTCAAAGAGATGTCAGCATAAGAGAGGGGCCCGCAAGGGCCGAAGCCTGCCGGGGTTGCGGGCCTATTCGAAAGAGATACCGCGGCCCCGGAACATAAAGGGCGAGGAAGGAACATGGATGGGTTTTAGTCAGTAAGAGTCTGACACTCCCTCCCGCTCCACCCAGAGTGGGAGGAGTCATTTGATGATTTCCCATCCTAAAAAAAAGGGTGTTAAAGGACAACCAATAGAACCCATTTCCAGCATTTTTCGAATTTTTGTCTGTTTGTATGTTTATTTGTACCAGCATCACGTAAAAACGACTGAACGGATTTTGATGAAAACTTCACTAACCTATTTAAATAAACTCAGAATAACATTTAGGCTATAGAAATTATGGAAAAAAATGGAAAAATGGGGTGAAAAGGGGGGGTACAGTTTGTATGAAAAAAATGTTTGATTGTTCTAGAATCATGAAACTCAGAGAAAATACTTATCATTAAAAATAAACAAATACCTGTTTCAGCATTTTTTTTTTTAATCTCCTCCAGAGACACAAAAAAGAGGGTTTTGTGTTTAAAATTAATTAACTTCATAAACCTATAGAATAAATTCCAATGAAGAGAAAACCTTTAAAAGTTGCTGCATATACTTTAAATCTGATACAAGTAAATATAATTTCTCAGTTTCTTTGAAATTTGATTTTTGAGGTGAATATTGAATACGCACAAAATAGCGATTTAATGACTGACGATGTAGCTTTAGTGACTCATGGATCAATGCACAGCCTAAACCGCTGATCGTAGAGACCTGAAACTAGCAGATCGTGTTCTTTATATGATGTCGGCATCCGGTATGAAAGAATTTTCCAAGATTGTACCCCTAAGGGGGTAAAAAAGGGGGCAAGTATGAGACAACGTGATTCCTCTGTCCAATCTACTTGAAATTTTGCATAAACCTTTTTAACAGAATTGATGGAAGACGTGTTTCGTATTTTATTGAAATGAACCCCTAACGGGGTTACAAAAGGGTAGACAATTATTTTGGCCATGGCGGTGATTTGCTTCGAAGTTGAAATCAGTACTCGGAGCTTTTGATTTAAACTACATTTTATTTTGACACATGTTTGAAAATTCAATCCGATTTTACTCAAAAAAGGTTGAACTCACATATAACCTGGGTGATAATACTCTAAAATTGGAATGTCTCGAAAGTCACCGTATTATATTTGAAGGTTTCAAAGCTTTAGAGGTTATGCACTTTTAAGACACGGCCTCATAGGGACGTAGAGTTAGAAATTTGAAATGGAGGACTAAAACATTTTTGTTCCAAAATTGTCACCAAAGGTATGTCAATGAAGATGGAAGGCAGTTGACCTTGCCATAGATCCGCAAGAGCTGATTTACAACAGCTATATCGTGTTTAGGGTGCTTTCAATTTAGACGTTTCATGTCTGCAGCGCATATCGACGCCGCACGGTTGCCGTACCGCGCACTTTGTATGAAAAAAATAAACGACCGCACGCAGTACGACAAACGCACTGGCACGACACGAAACGTCTAAATTGAAAGCGCTCTTAGAATGATTTCATGCGATCTGATGAGAACCTTTAACCTAACTAGAGTACGACTTTCATCGATGATCTGACGATGGAGATGCAAGACAGTAACGAGAAGTCCCCAAAAGTTTACAGCAGCTATATCGTGTTTCGGCTCATTTCATGCACTCCGATGAGAACTTTAGACCTGGCAGGAGTATGACTGTCATTGACGGTCCAACGATGGGGACAAAAGGCAGTTGCAAGAAGTCCTCAACGGTTTACAGCAGTTATATCGTGTCCCGGCTTATTGCAATCACGTGCGAAGAAATTGTTCCTCTTAAGCATTTTAAAAAAAAGTCCGCGATAGCGTATGCCTATTTTTAAGGTTGACTCACACTTTCTCTAACCCTTACTCGCAGACGAAGTTGCGCGGGTCAGCTAGTTATAAATAAATATTTAATTAAAGAGCTAAATTAAACAAGTGACACAAATATTGTCATCAATTAACGTAACTATTCTGAGCAAAATATGAGAAAAAATGATTTGAAAACTATTGTAAAAATCTGAATCAAAAGAAAAAGAAAAATGAGATTGAGAATAGTTAGAGACATCCACAAATCCATTTATGAGCTACCAGGGAAGCCGCATGCGCCGAAGGAATTATAGCCAAACCTCTTTGTCTTCAACGTAGTCCTTGATTTTGTAATATGCTTTTTTTATAAGGACACGTTTAAGGCGATTACACGAGCTAAACACGAGTTTTATAGTTACTAAAAGTATATGATTCACTGCTATAAACAAGACCAGAAAAATATATGATATTCTTCAGGATATATGCTAGCATGATACTGTTTTGAAAACATAATACAATTAATTTGGCTCGATAAAAAGAAATCACGAACTTACCTCTAAAAATATCTTTCAAACAATAAAAAACATACTAATATGCATGCGATCATTCTGAGTTTTTGGCAAATAATTCTACAAGCAATATATTAGCATGATACTGTTTTAGTTTTTTAATTCAATCAATAGTTTTTTTGTAAATCGATCGAAACCGCTCATTTCGCGCTATTTGGCCCGCAGTGGCTGACGTAACAACCACTTTGTAGTGCAAGCTGATTAGAACTTTATTCTAACAGCGTTTCAAACGAAGTTTGAACCACCACAAATAGAGTTGCTAATTTAGCTCGTCTAAGCGCCTTAATATAGTTTTTGAACTTTCCATCGGGTCAGTTCTATAACTGACTTTGGCAACTTGTTATAAAAGCGTAATACTGTTTATAATAAAAGACTTGCTAGTTTTTGTTAATCTGAATTTAGGTATTACAATTTCATGTTTACTGTCATCAGCAAATAAAATTATATCTGATCATTTGGCCATCATATAAGGGAGATCATTAATGTAAACAAGAAATAGGAAAGGACCGAGAATTGACCCTTGGGAACCTTTTCTTATTTTATTTTTTATTTATTTACTTTTTGTTGCCTGTTTGATAAATATGAAAGAACCAGATCAGGGTGAATATTTCATTTCGTGCATATTTGAAGTTTTGGAGAAAAATAAAAAAAGTAACCTAATCATGTTCTTTATGTACTTTTTTAAAAGTATATAATGATACCAACGGGGACATATCGAAGGGACAGTAATTCTAGGCGATTTTGACGTTTGTTTTTTTTTAAAGAACGGTAATGAGATTTCACAAATACGGTAATTAGATCTCAAGATACGGTAGTGAGATAAACTAGTAACAGCTAGTAACCAATAAAACATTTAAAAAAAACATAGTATTTTACACGTGTAAACCTTTTAAAAATTAAATAAAATATTATAATATTAACATTAAAAATCATTACCATTCGTTTCTTCTAATTACCATTCGAATTGTAGAAAATGGTATTTAATGGTAATTAGAAGAATGGTAATTAGATTCACAAGTATTTCTAATAAATATTTGTTATTTTGAATAGGTAAAGGCTTGTAAGGCATATACAACAAAGAAAGACTTGTACTGGATATACTTAGCCAATAATTGTATAAAAAACACAATATTCATTACCTTTCAAAACGCGAATGGTATGTAGAAATATTTTGAACCACTTCACTTTTTGCACAGGAGAATTCAAAATTACGTCGCCATAATCGCTCTCTCACGCGTCCGTCCAGCTTGGTAGTAGAGCAGACACTGACGCCAAATATTTCTTGTTTAGTCTACATCGCTGTGGCGCGTAAGTACGAAAATATCGGATTGAGAATATCGTCGAATGGTAATTTTGAATGAGGGTAGGGACATTTTTCAAAGTTATATATATGAAACCACTTAAATATGGTCATTCGTAAAGAATATATATTACATAATATGGATTAATAATATTAACCGAAAACGAATTACATAAATCGTTCTTCCTACAGATTTTTTACTAAAATGCACCGATTTATTAAAATCTGGAAGAAGGGACATGGATGGTAATTAGGTTTTTGGCTTGTTTTTTTAAATTTGGTGCACTTATAATAAAAAACTAGATTTTTGAAGCGTTGCGCCTAGTACTGTTATAAGTTAATTAGAAAAAAAAAAATCAGGTAAAGATTTTTTCAACATTTAATGTATTCTTTATCGCCTGCCGCGTAATTTGCACGAAATGAAATATTCACCCATCAGCAGCTTGACCACGAATTCCGTAGTGGTGTAATTTACACATCAGTGTGTTGTGGTCGACGCAGTCAAACGCTTTAGAGAGATCCCAATGGCATCCTGGGACTTCTCCCAGGATTCCAAAATGTGAGTGATGGGTTTTACTCCCGCGTCCGTTGTCGACCTGCCCTTCGTGAATCCAAACTGCCGACAATGCAGAATCCCATTTGAGTTAAAGTGAGATAACATCTGGTCCGGCATGATTTTTTCATAGATTTTACTCAATGCTGGGAGCACAGATTTAGGTCTATAATTAGAGGGATCACTCTTACAATCCGATTTGAAAATTGGTACTACTTTACTATGTTTCATTAGATCAGGAAACTTGCCGCTAGACATACATATTTATGTATATCTGTGCTCATAACCATCTCACACAATATAATGATAAGATTTACTTATTTTCATAACGTGAATGCATAATATCTTCTAAAGTAGTTTGAAGATTGAAACAGTGGAGTTTGCAGTCACTATCCAGATTAAACCTCTTTTAATAAAACTATGAAAGCTTTGTGCGACAGTGACTAAAAGTTCGCTTGCTTTGAGAACTATTTCTGTGATTAAAATAATCACTTAGCTTGGTAAATACTGTTTTGCAGTAAGAAAACTCAAGTTGTAAATAAGAATAATGACGGCGATATGACATAGATGACGTGTATTGTGTTTCCATCACATGAAATAATTTTCTCGAGTTACAAATAAGTAAATTATTTAAAATCGAAGTTACAATACGCGGCGCATTGCGATTGTTACTAGTAACATTGAAACCTGTCTTAAGTTATACGGTGCCACCCCTAGTTTTTTTTTTTTTAAAGGTTCGATAATCATCAAATAACTTCTCCCACTATGGGCGGAGCGGGAGGGAGTGTCAGACTTTTACTGACTAAAACCCATCCATGTTCCGTCCTCGCCCTTTATGTTCCGGGGCCGCGGTATCTCTTTCGAATAGGCCCGCAACCCCGGCAGGCTTCGGCCCTTACGGGCCCCTTCAATGTGCTGACATCTCTTTGAGGCGCGCGTGGAACACGAACGCGCCGTCGACACGGCCTGTCGTCATTAGACAGACGGACGGCTAGCTGGCCCATAGCTAACCGTCCACAGGCCCGCGTCTACGGTGGCCAGTAGCCACCACGTGGCCCCCGGCGCCCGGTGCGTCTCCCGCGGCGGCTGGGAAGAGAGGCTCCCTCCCTCTCGCGTTCCGCCACCTCCTTCGCTTGCATGACTGCTTCACACAAGGAGGTGACGGCTTCCCATTCCGTCTCGCTCCGGACCATGGACTGAACCAGGACCGGACGCGAGAGGTCGCCGCACCGTGCTACCCCTCAGATATGAAACACAATTTAACACGTTCACTGCGTTAGTCAAATTTGATGACTTTCAGTTGGTGCGGCATCGGGTCGATTATATCCGAAGCCCGACTTGTCCCTGGTGCGGTGCTGGGTCGAAAAGACCTGTTCGACTTCGGTCTGTTTAGAAGGACTTATCTTAATAGGGATAATGATAAAAGCATATTCCTTTATACCAATATGTTGACAAATAAATACTCAATAAAAGGCTGAAGTCGTAGGTAGATGCACTGAATGGTTTGCTTGTAAATAAAGGTATTGTCTGTCGGATCTTTCCGACCCCATATCCGCACTAGTTAGTTAAATTGTCGACACATTTTTAGTGTTGTGGATAACTAAAAAAAACATTGATATCGATAAAATGTACTTATAATATTTTTGAGAACTATTTAATGGTTCACTAATGTTTTACCAAAACTCCATTGACAAATTTTCATTTTACAACCAACGTTTCGTATATATTATCATCGCTGGCTATAGGAGAGTGACCATCAATTATTGGGGTATCGAAACTTTGATAACCTGGTTGAATAATTTTATGTTCCAATATTTGTATTCGTTCACTATGAGCTGTACTAGTTGATGGCGTGGGTGAATCTGGTGGCTTGGGATTGATGGCTGCAGTTTTTAGGACTTGTAATGTGTGACCAGTTGTCGAGCTAGTATATACATTATCAGTTACCGAATATTATTTGCCTTGGGGCTCACTTTATTTTTCGTTGGTTTCTCACAATTATCACTCTCACTCGACTTGAATAACATTTTCCATGATCGTTTCATGTTTCATATACTTTCTCTTCTCATTTGGATAAAAAGTCATCTAACCAGAAGGACCTCACTAGCTCTACTAACATGTAATCTAGTGCGGCTATAGGGTCATCGGGTATCGGGTCGTTAAGATCCGATAAACGCACTGGACGTAAAAAATGTTGCTTCAGTCGGCATCGGGTCGAAAGGACCCGATGCAATTTTTTGGTATCTTTACTATTTATTTAAAGAGGCAATTCTAAAACACTAACTGTCTCATTCATATTCATAGGCAGACCAAATATATCTGTCCCGCACCAGCGGTTGGCACAGTAATTTTAACCCCGCACCAGTGGAAAGATGAGCATCGGATATAATCGACCTGATACCGCACCGAACGTGTTAAAGCAAAATAATACAGTGATGTGACTTGGGCCACCCTGATACGAACAGGTAAAGTTCGGAGGGGATGGCGGTGTCTAGTGAGCGATAACTTTGAATTCTACCGTGTCTACTCGTCCTCAGTCTACTCTATTGCGATTATCTAAGAATCTAAGTTGTTGTTGAATTATCATCATCATCCACAGTCTGACTTCACCCACTGCTGGGTATAGGCCTCTCTTTGTTTGTGCCAAGCTCCACGCTCTTGTGCCATCCTCATCCAGGATATTCACGCAATGGCAACAGTATGACGACCAACACTTCTCTCTCTATTCCTTGGACGCCACTCCGTCACAACTTTACTCCACCTGCCATCACCGCACCTTGCCAGGTGTCCTGCTCAACTCCATTTGAGTTCCATAACTCGATTTCAAAGACCTTCGTTCGTCTCCGGATTACGACGTTTGGAACTCGGTCTATTAATTTTATGCCGAGTTGTGGAATAGTGATAACAAAAGACAAGGCTAATAAATACAACGAGTACTGCTAAACATGTACTCAACTTTAGAAACTCCAGCGAAAATGAGTAACACAATAACCATACTGCAGCGCACATAAAACATTACATCGTAAATCCATTTCCCATCCCTAAAACTTCCATTATTCCACTCCTCAAAAATCCCGTTTCAGGGCCTTGCACTCAAAACTAATGCATTCAGGATCATCCATCTTCTTTTCAGTTGTAACCGAAACGCTGTGGCGTAGACATTGCAATACAACGCTTGGATTTGAATTAAAGTTTCATTTGCAACGCTTCTGCAAAGAATTTGTTTGCAGTACGATATTACGGTGTTTGTACGGTTTCTAATTTAGAATTTAATTAATAGTTGAGTTGAAAGCGGTATCTAATTTTGGAGAAAAGTAAAGAAGAAAATGGATATTATATCCGAAACGAAATTCTACAGATTGTATGTCTGTAATATAAATAATAGATTATTTTAGTTTTATCAAGGGGTGTCGTATTACCCAGTACGAATTGGGTTGTCGAGGTTAGATAGGCAGTCGCTCCATATCAAATATTAGCGGACGTCAAGCGGTTTCACCCACGTCGTTCCCGTTCCCGTAGGAGTACGGGGATAAAATATAGCTTATGTTACTCGCTGATAAAGTAGCTATTCATTGCTGAAAGATTTTTTCAAATCAGTCTAGTAGTTTTTGAGTTCATTTGTTACATACAAAAATACAAATCTTACGTCTTTATAATATTAGTATAGACTGGTTCTCAGTTGCATCCGGTTAGAATGGAAGTCATTCCCAACATAATTAGGAAATAGCAAGGCAGATGATGATGTTGACTATCTCACCTTCACAACCTAGTTATCTGGGTAACATACGTATGTTTCCCTTGAAAAGTCTAATTTCAAAAGATATTAAACTTTGTATTTGCTTTCCAATAAATCAAACACTTAGCTTCCCACATCATCATTTTTATCGAGATAAGTCATAAAAGCGTAAATGTCAAGACTCCCAGTTGTATTTCATTCTTCAATTGAATTCCCATAAAAAAGGTAGTAAAATACGTAGAGAATCGTGAGCAGGTGTTAACGCCCTCATAAAATGGCGACTGTTAAGAGAAAGGTCATGTTTTGAAGACGTTATGACTGAGTTTAGTATTCTTTTGTTTGTTTTTGAGATTTGCTGAGATTTCTTTATTATGTTAAGGACAGGCTTGAGTATCGTGGTGTGGCGTGGAGAACAGCTGTAGCCCAGTGGTGGTGGCCTCGACTTACGAACAGTAAGTCGTAGGTTCGAACTCAGACAGGAGCATTAAGCCGGAAACACACTTACGTGTCGGGGCGTGGCGTGGCGCTTGCTGTCGTGACGGTGATTGTGCACACTATTGTGTCGTGTCGTGGTGTGCTCCACTCTGGCGCAATCGGTGGCAAGCAGAGAGCGCCACGACAGAACACGACCTACAAATATGTCTCTAATCATACTAAATGTATGAAACCGATATGCTACTGGCGCGCCACGCTACGCCCCGACACGTTAGTGTGTTTCTGGCACTACTTTGTGTAATTTATTTCATCACCACTGCTCTCAAAACGGTGAAGAAAAACATCGTGAGGAAAAAGGCATGCCTAGAACCAGAAATTCGAAAACATGTGACATTTACCAATCCGCGCTGGGCCCGCGTGGTGGATGTTGTGTCCCAGAAAAAGTCCGTGAAAAGGTTACAGGCTGATGATGATGAGTCTCGTGGTCAGTAAGCCGAGGCTAGTTCGTGATTAGGGTCATTCGTCGACTGGCGACAGTGAAACTCGCGAGTCCGCGCGGGATCGTGATTAAGGTAGGTCTTAGACAGTTGTTACAGCTAGGGGTATCTTATAACCCAGTAACTGACTGGAAGCCGACCCCAACTGGCAGATTGGGTAGTGTATACTTCAGCGTTGGAAGTTATAACTTGTTATTAATCTCATGAGAAATAGCTTAGCCTAAAGCTTAATAATGTTTTATTTTTGTCATGAAAACGACATGAAACCGTTTGCCTATTTTTGCCTAAACCCATTCCTTTCCTAACTCCTTTTATATTTTCTAAATAATATAATAAACCTATGTAAAGATAAGAGCAATACCCTTATAATGTGTTTACACGCAGCTCATGCCACTTCAGTATTATAATGGATATGTTTCTGTTATTGTTACGTTGACTTCAACTTGTTTGGAGCTGAGTGCGTTAATAATATATTATTTGTTTCATTGTTATTAGTCATGTTAGGGGTTGTTTTGAGTTCATATATTTTGGAGTGTATTACAGCCTCAAAGGTAGTGTTTGTTTTAGGATTCAATTTTTATTTCAGACGGAATATTCATTACTTTGGCAATCGCTTTGAGGATTGCCAATTTAAAAATCAACTTAAATAAAACCTTTTTTAGAAAAGATGAACGTTACATATGTACAGACAGTTTCTGACGTTGTTCAAAAGGCCGCTAAGTTGAAGCGGACTGGACTGGCCACGTTTGCCGCATGACTTATGAGCTGTGGGCCAAAATAACCAATTTCTGGAGCCCTGACACAGCCAGAAGGCGTCGTGGCAGACCTCGTAGATGATGGTGAGACTAGCTAGAAAAAACATACGACAAGTGGTGACGGTGAGCTATGGGCTAGCTAGCCATCCGTCCGTCTAATGACAAAAGGCCGTGTCGACGGCGCGTTCGTGTTCCACGCGCGCCTCAAAGACTTTGTCAGCATAAAGGGAGGGGCCCACAAGGGCCGAAGCCTGCCGGGGATGCGGGACTGTTGGACTGTGAATGCGAAAGAGATACCGTGGCCCTGGAACGTAAAGGGCGAGGAAGGAACATGGATGGGCTTTAGTCAGTAAAAGTCTGACACTCCCTCCCGCTCCGCCCAGAGTGGGAGAAGTCATTTGACGAATTACCATCCGAAAAAAAAAAACAAAAAAAAAAGTGGTACACATTAGCTCTGGATTGAAACAACTAGAAGTCGTGGGGAGAGGCCTTTGTCCAGCAGTGAGATGATGCAGGCTATCAGTATCAGGTACAAACGTATGCCTAGGGAAAAGAAACGCATACTGTTTGTGACGATTTTGATTAAAATTACTTTTTCACTCCTCTTGCTCGAAAAGACCGTCATAATAGCGTACCAGAGGGGCCGTAAAATTGCTCATTATAGCCCTAGGAAAAATAAGCTTTTTTTTTTTAACATTTCGTAGTCGGTGTTCGAAAGCGCAAAGTCTTTACTCATAATTCATGAAGAATTGACTTATTACTGTTCCATAAAAAAAAAAAACATTTTATTTTAAAAATGGAACCAAACGCGCCGAACGCCGAACTCTTTGGCAGGGATGTGTGCGTTGCATTCCAGCTACAGAAGAAACAAAAAAAGGCATGGGCGCGAAAAATTTAAGATTTTTTCTGTATTATTTATTTGAATAAGTAGGATTCCTTTTTATCTCCTACGTTTACCCCACAGACGACACAATATTATATTCGTCTTCACAGAGAACTGAAATTATGTTGCCGGGAAAAAACATCTCATTAAATTTGAACAACAGCACAAATTGTACTTACACATTTAATTGTGAATAAAATAAACTATCATATTAAATATGGTTATTTTATTTTCTCGCAATCGTAGTGAAAAGTACGGTGTAACACACGGCGCTAAAATCCCATTATAACTCGGTTTCTATTTACTACCTCGCTAAAGCTCGGTAGTAAAACTTACCTCGTCTATAATGGGTCATTTTAGCCCCTTGTATCACAATGTACTATTAAAGTTACTTAATCCAGTCACAAAGTAAATGAAATTGACTTCTAGCAACCTGTTTCTTGCCTGAGAACATTGAACATCATACGACACCTATTTCTATAACCAATAGTAACTATATACAGGCGTCTTTCACATATCTATGAGAAGGAATGATATTTTGTTTTTAGGCAACACAGATTTGACAGACCTTACTCAGACGGGTGGCAGGTGAAAAGTATTGTTTCAAATCCTAGCGGACGAATAAAGGCTATAAAGAAACATAAAATTCACAGCAAAAGCTAGATACTCGTAAACTCTAGTATCTATATTTACCAATCTAGCCATAGTTCTGGATTATTTTGGACTTGGTTTTAAGACTACCTGTCTGAGGTTGTTTCAGTATTTAGGCTTATTTTAGAGTGAGCGTGCCGTGCCGAAGACAGGTCGTAACATACTTTCACAGCTTTCCGTGTGCACGTGCGCGCTTCTTGTAAATAGTCATGGTAATGAAGCCAAGATTTATAAACGTAACTTAGTTAGTTTACTTACCTGCTAAGCAACATTCCTATCACTGTCGCAAAGTTGTCAAATTACATTTCAATGTAGAGACAGGAACATGTTCAAGTCAAAGCAAGGGCTAAGTACGGTTTATAGATCTCGGCTTGGGTGTACACGCAACCGACACATGTCTAGCTCTGAATGCTTTCTATTTGCCTTCGCGTCAACCGGCGCACGCGACACGCGCGGGCTCTTATTACACTTTCCACCGGTCGAGCGTGCCTGACGTGTCAACCAGCGCACTTTAAGGAATAGGGTTTAGTCAGTGAATTGTCACCCGATGTTTCCGACGCAATTACCTATTGGGAAATGGCCTACTCCTTGATACAGCCAAAAAACTAGAACTCTCGGAATGTATATTTCCCTAGACAAAATGAAAATGTAGTTTTCTTCGTCGATATAACAGTAGCTCTTCGTATTAAAAGAGATTTAAATCGTTAAATCCCATTAACATGTTCATGTAGCTGTTTCGTTGACAAATGACATTTGAATAATATGGTCTCGCTCACTCCTTCTGAAAATCGTATCAATACGGATTATGCTTTTTTTATTCCTAACAATGCCTTGTATTGGACCATATAAACATTGTGGTACACTTTGGATCTACGCTAGGGAATGGGCAACTACAGTACTTTCACAGTTTTTATGTCTTGTGACTGGGACTGTAGCTACTTTAAATGTTCATTTTTGTTTCGACAGTTCAAAAGTGCCTGTAACTGGCCTACTTGAAATAAATGCTTTGATTTTGATTGTCTTGTTTATCTTTCTAATTCAACATGTATTTTACAATTTATCTGATGAAACGGAAAGCAAATTCCTAGGACCTAAGTAATAACTTGGGGTACCCTAACTTGGGTAAAACAGAATTTACTTTAACTTAAAAACCCGTGTTTTGAAAACTGGCTAGTCTTGATCACCCTTGAAGATGTTTAGTATCCAAAGACATAAAAACTTTTTAGGAGACTAAAACAAACAATAAAATAACAATTGAAAGCTGGCTAAAACAATTGTTTCGTCTGATTAAAATGCGTATAGGTAAAACTTTAGAATTCGTGAAGAGTTTCAAAACTGTAATTTGTGAGATACAAAATACTTTCGTAGAAAGTTTTGATTTAATTTAAACAATTTTATTTAAATGAAAGTTTAGAATTTAATAGCTATTCTTATTTTGCAGAACCGTTTTAGTCACAATTCTATTTTAGAATAAAATTATAATTAATACTAGCAGTTGCCCGTGACTTCGTTTACGTCAAAATTTTGACGTTGGTCGAGTGGTCGTAAGCACAACTACTGAGCTTAGATAGGTTAGATTCCCGGGACTGGCATAGTGTTAATCGATTATTCCATCGGGAATTTCTCAGTAACAACCACGGAGTCTGATTTTGCCTGGTTGATGGCAATAGGCTTGCCCTTATCACATTTGACGTGAACTACACCTGTGCTTAACCTTTCAGGGATCACAGGTGTGATGTTTTGTAATCCAATCAAAATAAATACACACTACCTTAAGAATGCGTTTGATTTACTAAATATTTTGGTATTACGTTTGTATGAAATTCGCATGCTCGGCAGGCCTCTTAAGGTAAGATGGCTCAAGACTTTTCCATTATAAAATAGATATTAAAAGAAAAAGTCTACCCTACTAAAGACGTAACCCTAGGATAAAAATGTATCCTAATATTATGTCAACAAAGTCTAGGTATAAAGAATGGAGATTGACAACCACCCTATTTCTTGTTAACAAAGCATGTTATTGCGTTGTTTTGAAGCCAGAAAGTAATTTTCTTGTAAATGGGGATCTGGGGTGAAAGGAAAACATGCAAGTGTCTGGTACTCGTTTAGATATTATGTCTACATATACAACATGTCCCAAAATTCAACGATAAGCCAGCACCGGAGGATAGACCTGCCCATGACTACTCGGGGAAAAAAAGAAAAAAAATATATATCTCTTTTTTTTTGAAGTTATAAAAAAAAAGAAGAAATTCTTAAAAAAGTGAGACCTTTTATGATATTTTTCACTACCATGACCACACTTTTTTAAATATTTCTGTTAGTTTTTTTTATAGGCAACCTGAATAGCACTGCTATCTACCACAATTCTTAAAAAATCCAGAATACCTCTAGTTTTTTCACGTAAATTAATGAAACTTAATTTATTCCCTAAATTTTTTTACTTTTAATCAACTTTAACTCATCGTGGTGTAAAAAAAAAGTATGAACACTACTATGGCAAGTTTTTTTATAAATTGACGCAACTAATCAAGATTCCAAAATGGTATAATACTCTAGGCAAACAAGTTTAAAAAAAAAATGTTCCTATTATTTCTAAACAGGGGCCAAATGACGGTCAGGTAATAAAAAGTATTAGTTCTTGGAAAATGTTTAATATTTAAATAAATGGTCAAACAATTTCTCATGTAATTTATTAACATTATAACCAATGTTCAAATTGTTTGCCACCAGCAATAATACATGCACGACATCGCCTTAAAAATGACCGTTTTATTTGTCTTGCATATCTTCTGCGATTAATATGATCCGCAGCCTGACTGATATTTCGACGAAGCTCGTCCAATGACGCAATGGGTTTTGAGTAGACCCTGTCTTTAAGACAACCCCAATAGAAGAAGTCCAGGGGGTTCAAATCGGGTGAACGAGGTGGCCATAAGATAGGACCAAGTCGCCCGATCCAACGCCCTGGATACTCTTGATTTAAATATTCTCGCACAGGGCGGGCATAGTGTGCTGGGCAACCATCATTTTGGAGCCACATGTTTTGGAGATCATTTAAGGGCACGTCGTCTAGCAATTCTTGCAAGTCATTTTGTAAAAAGTTTAAATAACTATTGCCATCTAAGTTTCCTTGTAACTCAAAGGGCCCAATTACTTTTCCATTTAATATGCCGGTCCATAAGTTAACCTTGAATTGATATTGGGATCTGTCTTGTCTCATCAAGTGCGGATTTTCATTGCTCCAACTATGTAGGTTGTGTAGATTTAAATATCCATCTTTCTTGCATGTTGTTTCATCCGACCATAGAATTTTGTCCAGGAATTGGGGATCTTCCCTGTGCCTTTGCAGCATCACACGGCAAAATGTGACTCTTAATGGATAGTCCCGCGGTAACAACGTCTGCACACGCCTGTAATGATATGGGTGAAGCTTGTGACGTTGTAAAATTCGATGTGCAAAACTTTTCGGGATTCCTGTAGCTTCTTCTATGGCGCGTACCGAAGTAGTCGAATCATTTTCTATCTCATTGAGAACTTCTTCATCACGATCCGAACTAGGTCTTCCAGCGTTTCTCCTACTGGATGGCATACGACCCTCCGAAAACGCTTGATGCACATTAATAAACACTCGATAATCAGGATATCTTTGAGCATTTGGGTACCTTTCTCGATACAGTCTGCTAGCAGCGTTAGCATTGCATCGGGTTTCTCCATAGATGAGGTGCATATTTGCGTATTCCTGTGGTGTGTATGGTTGCGGCATGTTGATCGTTAAACAGTCCAAAATGCGCCAGAACTCCAAATCACAAAACTCACAATCGTAGTCACAAAACACACAATCGTAGTCCAAGATAATGCCAGGTCAGTTCAGTTTGCAGATCGATTCCAGTCCAAAAAGCCAAGCCAAAAGTCGTTAGTACGTACGAGAGCCACGTCAGTTGAATACGGAACGGTGCGCAGTAAACAAAGGAGCAGAGCGTACTGAACTGACTTGCTCTGAGAATAATAACAGCTTCTCTACCTGCCCTGTTGTTGTCTCTTTTTAACGTAAATATCTCTGTCTATCTATCTCTCTCTAACTTCTAAGGTATGTATGCCCCATTCAAATTCCTAGAAATTGTAACAAGAACCCACTACCTGCCCTGTTGTTGTCTCTTTTTAACGTAAATATCTCTTATCTATCTATCTCTCTCTAACTTCTAAGGTATGTATGCCCCACTCAAATTCCTAGAAATTGTAACAAGAACCCATTTTGGGCACGCAGTGAAAGTGATTACTGTCAACTATAATTTAAGGAATTTGGTTCTTGTTTTGAACTAGTATGGATATTATTTTTTTGTGGTTGATTTTCCTAGAGTATTATACCATTTTGGAATCTTGATTAGTTGCGTCAATTTATAAAAAAACTTGCCATAGTAGTGTTCATACTTTTTTTTTACACCACGATGAGTTAAAGTTGATTAAAAGTAAAAATCTTCAAAAAATTTAGGGAATAAATTAAGTTTCATTAATTTACGTGAAAAAACTAGAGGTATTCTGGATTTTTTAAGAATTGTGGTAGATAGCAGTGCTATTCAGGTTGCCTATAAAAAAAAATAACAGAAATATTTAAAAAAGTGTGGTCATGGTAGTGAAAAATATCATAAAAGGTCTCACTTTTTTAAGAATTTCTTCTTTTTTTTTATAACTTCAAAAAAAAAGAGATATATATTTTTTTTCTTTTTTTCCCCGAGTAGTCATGGGCAGGTCTATCCTCCGGTGCTGGCTTATCGTTGAATTTTGGGACATGTTGTATACAGGGTGTAACCCACCTCATCACAAAGCCGTTAACCAAGCATTATCATATGTATATCAAACTAAGTAACTTTACGCAAAAATTATTGATGGGAAACAATTTTTTTTTTGAGGTTATAAATTATGTTTTGTGGTAGAACTCAATGTAACACACTTAAAACATTGTGCTGATGGATGGATTGTCTTGGAGGTGTTAAAAGTCAAAATCTTACAAAAAAAACTTGTACTTATTTAAAAAAACTTGTGATAAAGTTGTAACTTTGACCCCCCATATCTTCGTAACTGGAAGGTTCCCAGGTATGGTGTAGAACAAAAAAATAATCGCAACGACGGGGAGAACAAGTGCCTTTCGGCTTCGTGAAGAGGTGTTTTACACCCATAAATATACATATTATATCTTCTTCTTAGCGTCATCATCATCCTATTCTAGTTCCCTTCTTTTTGGGGTCGGCGCAACCAGTTGTATCATTTACTCCTTTCTCTTTCATAACATTCCTCACGCGATCCGTCCATCTTGTTTTTGGACTTCCTCTTCCTTTCCATCCATCAACATCCATGTTCATTTCTTTTTCAGTCACATGCGTTTCATCCCTCCTCATTTTACATGTCCATACTACATCATATATTGAAACAGGCCCTCTGCAGTCACTTCTTCGATAACCCATAATTTTTGAATGATGCAAATTTGTGTTTTTTTTTACGTTTATGTGTGTACTATTCCTTCCTTACCACTGTATTTTAGTTTGATTATTTTTGTTTTGTATTACTATTTTACATTTTTTACTAAAATATTGTGGGGGTCAACTTCTTCACATTTTTTTTTTAAATACATGTTTTTAAACAATGAACTGTACTTTAAACACCTTCGCCTCCCTCTTACTATTCAACCCATTCATCAGCACGATGTTTTGAGTGTGTTACATTGAGTCCTACCATAAAACGTTATATTTCACCCCAAAAAAAAGTCGTCTCCCAGCAATATTTTTTGCGAAAGTTGCTTAGTTTGATGTACAGAATGCTTGGTTGACGGCTTCGTGACTGTTTCATCTACAGCCTGTAGATAAGGCCATACTTAAGGGGCCGGCGGAGCATGCGTCTTTCATACAAACGTAATACCAAAACAATTTGTAAATCAAACATATTTTGAAGGTAGTGTGTATTTATTTCGAATGGAGTACAGAATATCTATGTTCCCAAATATATATTTTGAAAGTACAATGATATAAAGACGAGATATGAGGAATATATAATTTCTATAGAAAACTTATTTTTCCCTAATTTCTTCAAAATGTACTTGGGAACCTAGATATTCTGTAATACAATCGAAATAAAATACTACCTTAAGAATATGTTTGATTTACAAATGATTTTGGTATTACGTTTGTATGAACTATGCATGCTCCGCGGGCCTTTTAAGAAAAAAATCTCAACAACAGTCGGGAAAGCCAGAAGTGCCGTGTAAGTACCTCGCTCCTTACAGAATTAATACCGCACTTGAGTAACTATAGGGGACAGTTCTGCTCGCCCCAGTACCTTCACAAGTTTGATTGTGTTTGTATAGAAAGCAGTGATAGTAGTAGTAGTCGTCGTCGTAGTAGTAGTAGTAGCCGTCGAACTGCCAAGTCAAAGGTCTCGAGTTCGAACTCAAGACACGCAACTCTGATTTTTCGGATTCATGTGCGTATTCGTATTGTATAATATCACTTGCTTCGGTTAAGGAAAACATCGTGAGGAAACCAGCATGCCCGAGAGATATTTCTCGACGGCATGTTAAGCCGTAAGTGCAGTGTCATAAAAACTCTGACACCAGGTTAGGCAACTAACCACATGAGAAGGATAGTTGTAGAGAGATACATTTGTTCTCAAAAATCTTTATACCTGAAGTGAGCACTTGGCCCTATCGGGCTAAAAGCAAGCAACCGTACCAATTTGTTTTATCTAAAACTGTGACGAATTGTTTGAATTTGAAAACAAATGAATTTGTAGAAATATTTAAAAAACCTTTTTTTCGCATTGTGGAAAGTCTACAAGTAATTACCTACTATGGATTTAAAAGAACATCGCTTTTATAAGAAAACATTCAAAACTGACACGGAATGATGGACGGATGCAACGGAATGTGAATCATTTTCTTTCTTTTCGTTTTTATTTTGATTAAGCTTTTTACTTGTTCTGAAAAGTGATAAAATAAAAACATCCTAAATTAAAAACGTGTTTCAAACGATATTTAATTATTATTACTATGACCATATAATAGTACTTTAACTTTAAACATTCACTGATTGTTTAATTTTTTCTCTCTGGTGTATTAAAAGTAAGAAAAGTCTGAACAAATACCAAATAAACAATGCTTGCAAAACAATATTATAAATACTGCATTGCCTCGAAGCAATCTCATGTTTTATATTTTTCTTTTTACATTAAGTTACTAGTATAATGTTTTAAAGATGAACATTGAATAGTAAAATAAGTTCTATGAAAATAGTTACATTTTATTGATGCTCTTTGTTGTATGTACCATACTAACGATGTGATTCGTTTGCAGTTTTATGCTTTTGTATACTAACTTGTTGAATTGGCAAAAAATATTTTCGTTCACAGTTTAGCAACTAGTCTTATTATTTTATTCAATGATGAAGAGTTTTTACGACATAAACGAAGTAGACAGTTCGTTAAATGTAGGTATTACAGTACTTCCGAACTGTTCGTTTGAAAGCCATTTTGCTTTCAGCTTTTTTAATGCCAAGGGGTAGCGCGTTCCATAGCTTTATAGTTGAGACAGCATAAGAAGCGGACATAAAACCAGTGCGAAGTGAGGGAATTTCAAGGAGTAGGTTTTTGGAAGCTCTAAGGTTACGACTATGTGAACTGCCCAATACTTTGAAATATTCTTTTAGATAATTGGGAGCACATGGATCGGTCAAAATAGTGAAGAACATACAGAGAGATCTAAGGAACATTTTGAATCGGATAGGCAGCCACTTAAGCTGAGAACGTTATGAAGATATGTGATTGTACTTACGTAGGCCAAAAATAAAACGAAAGCAATTATTGAGAAGGCGATCCAATTTGTTTAAAAGTTCTTGGGATAAAATCAGAGTAACAAACATCAGCATAGTCGATAATGGGAAGCACAAGAGACTGGACCAAAGTTAATTTAGTTCTAGAAGGCAGAAAATGTTTGAATCTATAGAGAGACTGCAGCGAGTAGGTGAATAAACTATTTTGTGTACTTTTTGTATTTTGTACGAGTTTTCAGAGTCAAATGATTGGTGAGGATCATGTGTTTTATCACATTAATACTTGGCAACAAACTCCAGTGCCACCAGTACTAAGTATTAAACTATACTTTAGAGCATAATATTTCAGCTTTCAGTAATAACTAAGTGCTTTTCAAGCTGTATGAAAGATGAGGGTCGTTAACACAATGTTATTATTAAAACATGAGTCTGTGGCACAGGGCACCTATGTATACGCCGAGGTAAATACTTGGCAGGGGACGGGCGGGTCAGTGACCTAAGTACCTACTAAAATAATAGTTTGGATCTTTCTATCTTTCATGTTAATTCTGCTGAAGTTAGATGTAAAATATTGTACGAAGTAAAATTGTTACAAAACCCATTATTATTTGAAAGTAACTTATTCCAAAACTTTTGACTGATAAATTTGTATTGTCACCGGGATATCTTCAGTGATTATTTTTTGTTTTGAGCTCCCGATATTTCGATTGTTGCAAGCGCTATTTCCCGTAAGTGACAATATAAGTTTAGTTTTGAACCGTGAAAGCTTAAAACAGTGTTCTGACTGATACTCGTATGTTGATCTGAACTGTGGTTTTATAAATATGTACCTAGTGTTATGTTATTACTTTTTAAACCGGCATTGTTGCTTATTCCAGTTATTGAAATACATATAAATGCATGGGACAAAGCTCATCATCAGGTTGTGTCACAAAAATGTGACCGCTTCAGCGGACCATACATGGACGGGTAATAATGGTAGCAGTCATACTTGCAGTTATTTTTTGTCATTTTGTAGGATGCACGTCATGTCCTTGCGACAAATAAATACTTTTCCTTTTCTTCGGTGAGAATAGCACGAAACATACCAAAGCGTTAACCGGTTCAAGGCCAAGCGGAAAGGCTTAGTCCGAAAACGAAAGGCAACAGGTCGGTATTACGTTGGGAAGGAGAAATTGGTGAAAAAGATTCTCAAGGTTCTTTTGCTGACGATTTTACTCTCATCTCTCAAATATGTTACGGTTTATCTCTGAAATACAAGGCAGTTATGATGTGTAACTGACTGTCTTGTTCTTATTTGGCATTACTAAATGTCTTCCTTTGGTCATTGAAAAAAATCGGTTTACCACTCAATTCTCTTAGCAATTTGATTTTTCTCGTTCTCTGAGTTTCCTCTGTGCCTCGAAAAGCACGATAAGCTGTTGGTTCCGGCTGTCATTTGTAGATCTATGACAGTCGTTACAGGTATTCAACGGCCCAAAAAGTCTGACAACCAGCCTTACCAAGGATACCGTATTACCCAGTACTAACTGGGTTGTGGAGGTCAGATAGGCAGTCCCTCTATGTAAAATACTGGTAGTCAGCTGCATCCAGTTAGACTGGAAGCCGACCCCAACACAGTTGGGAAAAGGATAGGCAGATGTTGATCGATTCTCTTAACAATTTGATCCACTTTTGTTTAACAAAACTTTATAAAAGACAGGGTAACGGACTCATATCTTTCGCCTATTATTAAATTAAATTATCCTCCAAAACATCCTTTTACTTTCAGACATATAACAGTTATTCACCTAAAACAGCTGGGAACAATAAGTTACAATACAAAAAGTAAAATAAAAACTAGAAAATTTTCGGATCAAATAATGTTATCGCAGTTCTGTAGAAAAATATACTGGAATCTGAAACAGCTTGTAGCCGAGCTAAAAGTTTCAACATTGATTTGCTGCGGTCCAAGTTACTAAGTCGCCACTGAGTAGTTTGAAACAGTAGAACAAACAATGCAGAGATAAGAAGTTTTTGGCAATATTTATAATATTGTCAAAAACTTAGCTTACTTCTATTGTAATATCGAAACTCGTTTGAATAACAAACTTTAGATTTAGCATTAGATTTTGCAACGTAATGTAAAAAGTCATTAATTTAGGCTAAACGTAGATTAAAAGTTCAGTTTTGTTTGTGCTATTGTTTACGTTCTCGCAATAAAACATATTGTTTTATTAAGCCTATTCTGTCCCACTGCTGGGCAAAGGCTTCACCCGTTCCTTTCCAACTCTTCTTTCCCTTCTCTAGCCAATCAGTCAGGAAAGAGTTCAAATTGTCACGCTAGTGTTTCTTGAGCCTGCCTCGATGACGACGACCGTCTTCAGGTACCCACTGTGTGACGATTCTGGCCCATCTGTCCTGATCATCTTAGAAATGTGATGAAATGCAAGATATTATGAGTACTTACTCATTCTTGAAAATATAAAAATGATTATAACTTTAATTGCATGGGAAAAACACTACGAGTTTTAGAGCGAATCATATTAAAATCTAACAACACGATGATTGTTTCTACTTATAGAGTGACAGCTCTTGAACGTGGTTTAGATTAGTGTGTTAGTGAGACAATATTTAACATAAACTCTTACGCGAAACTTACGCGTGATCAACTGGAAACTTTTTGTTTAAACTGAGAACATTTTAAAATCGTCATCTATTCGTAAACATGAAAAGCAAGCAAGCACTTTCTTTGGTGGCCTTCAGCTTTTTTCACTCATATTAACCAAATTCACTTTTCATACTTTCAATGAGTTCACTTGCTGTTTATATTTTTCTGTGACACAATATCAGTTCGTATTCACTACTTGCAGCAGTGTCACTGAATTCACTTGGAAGCCTCGTAATATCCATATGGTAATATTACTTGTTTGCCGATTTTTAGTTTCTGACATAAAACTACTGTGGAAGTTATAACCGAAATTTTTAAAAGCCAAAGTAACTTCCATTTTGGAATAAGTTTTTGAACATGAAACATGGTACCTATAATACCAAAATTGTATTGCATATTTTTATGCTCGGAAACAGATCCAATAAGATTCACCAATCTTTCGTTCAGAAAGATATAAAAAATTTACGACACGGAAACTATAAAATACGATCCTTTTTCAGTTCAATCTTAAAATTGAATTATGATTTTTTATAGCTGCACACTCAGACCTCTGCACGTGTAGGTAATCCTAGAGATATCCTATTTACAGAAAAAAAACACAATTATTGCCTTATCATACTGTACTAAAAATACCAGCAAGCAGTTTTATAGCACTAAGGGCAAATTTAAAGAAAAAAACTAAACGTGATCAACACTAATCTAAACCGCGTTCAAGAGCTGTCACTCTGTAAGTGGAACCAATCATCGTGTTGTTAGATTGTAATATAATTCGCTCTACAACTGGTAGTGTTTTTCCCATGCATTTCTAGCTTTGCAAGAATGAATAAATACTCATAATATCTTGCATTTCATCACATTTCTAGGACATTTATAGGAAACACTGACCGTGTTTCGTACCATGCGTGTTTCCGAACGCATTTCTTGTCGTCCGAGCATCTGACAGTTTGTTTTTTGACGTTTCTTGCTCTTGTCTTTTTGATTCCTTACGAGATTACATCGAATTTATTGATTGATTGAGATAATTGGAAAATCCAAGTGAATCCTTTTTGTTTGCAAGATTTTGGTTGTAATTCAGTGTTAATTGGAAAAAACGCCCCCATTTGTACCAGAAAACGGGTTTATTTGTTCTTCGCCTACCTTTATCATCCTAATGTTTAATGCATACCGCATTAAACATTATTATTACTTAATAATTAACTTAACAAACAACACTCAACTTTTAATCTACGTTTAAACTAAATTACAGATTCAGGGGCATACACATTAAGCATATTAAAACTCCACTGTTTCAACACACGGAAAAAATCACAAAGAGAAAATTCCTTTAAAAATTTACAACACTCTTACATACGTTTCGCGTACGGAATACAATGTACCATCAACATAAAAAGTTGATTAAAACATTTTTTTTATCAACAATGTCCGACCGAATTTTTACATTACGTTGCAAAATGAACGAAGTTTGTTATTCAAACGAGTTCCGATAAAAAATGGCGGAACGTTTTATTTAATCCTCTTATCTGTTTTTGGTACGATTAGTATTTGTGTTCGTGGTCAGATTTACTAATAAATCTTGTTTTCCAATTGAGTTTTGTGTCGCTTCAATTTGTGCTGAATAATACGATTGTTTTGATATGAATAATTTATTTGTTTCTTTCTTTGTGAAAAAGAAAAATAAAGCGGAAGTGTTTTTGTTTTGGATCATGTTTTCAATATAGAATATTCAATGTCGGTTCGGTTTTAAAACTTGTTTATAAAGAAAATAACCTCAATTTAACATCACTCTCATTAAGGACTTGACATTACAAAATAAAACAACCTCGTCAGAGCAAAAAAATCCTTTACGAAAGGAAAAAAAAAGAAAGCTTCTACCACGCATTTAAAAGAATTCCTATGCAAACGGTACAAAAGGGAATTTTTGCTTTCCGAACAAAAAAGTTGGTCGGCACGGTACGTACAAAGGCGTTACAGTACTTTGTTGGTGCCATGCCCCTATGTCTGTCTGTTTGTGTCGCTTTCGAATGAAGAGGTATGGAAAGAGGATGGAATGTATTGTTTGTCATCATAAAGCGTTTAATGTGAGTGAGATGCTCTATCCCCGACCTCGTGGAAAGCGGCATACGCGTGATTCAATTGTTTTTCTTGTCGCGGTGGTTTGTGGCATGTTATAATGATGCATCTGTCACCGTAAAATTGTAAAACCCGTTAGATTGTAATCTATTTAGCGTAGCTAGTTATATTGCAATCTAACGATTTTTACAATGTGACGCTGACACACCCAAACCGCACATTCAGTCGACACGTGGTAACAATTGATAATATTGTTAGAGAATGTTACATCAACATGCGGTGTGGATGCGCCGTAAGGAATTTCTTTCATTCATTTTATCCGTAGTTGCTGCAAGACGCGTGTCGCGTAAAAGTGTAGCTTGTGGCCGAGTGAGTAGAGGCCCTAAGCACGAGTTTTGACCATAATGATGATAATTTTATTCATGAAACGAGTATTTTACTATAAAAAAAAATTACATTACGAAAAACGCCAATACTCTTGTAAAGGCTTCAGGTAGTAATCATTACAGTTTATTTGATACGCCAAGTTCTTTGACTCTGATTTGTCTGGCTCAATAATACTAGCTTACGTAGCTAAGTACCTTCGTCCCGGTTTTATCGAAACCCAATAACAGACAAACAAGGGTTTTTGGAATCGTAACCTTGCGACAAAACCTTGGAAAAATAAAAGGAATCTATGGCCGATTTCATGGTTCATGGTCGCTATGCTCACTAACAATGTTTTTCATTTGTTTTTGACCGACTTAAAAACGAAGAGGTATTCCAGAGGATGTTTTTTTTGTATGTGTGTTTAGCGAAGTCTTCGTTAATTGTTAACTGAAAGTGTTTTCTAGTAGTTGTCTCCTTAAGGTCCTTTTAATCTACTTCAAATATTATGTTATGAATACTGTAAATTACTAGTTACTTACCGACTTCCAACAAAATCATTTTTTTCATCTTTCTCTTGCCCTTATTCCAATTCATTTGGGGTCGGCGCAACATGTCTGTTTCTTCCATACTATTCTATTACTTGTCATAGTATCAGACACCTCCTTTCTTGCCATTATCATCATTCGCACTGTCCACCTATCGTTTCCATGGTCTTACTCAACTTTTATACCCATCCACAATCATACTCAAAACGTTCCTCACGACCTTTTTTCTAATTCCTCCGCATCACATGGCCAGACCACGACAACTGATTACTATAGAACTTTTCAACCACTGACATGGCCCCATTAAAAAGATGTGTGGTTAACAAAATCACTTTTTCATAGGGACAAATAAAATAAACAAAAATATCGCTGGACATTACACACAGCGCCATCTAGTGCCACACTAAGCAACGAGGTTTGTGTCGTGGACACCAGATATACTACATAGATACTTTTTTTGTCTACACTAATATTATAAAGAGGAAAACTTTGTTTGTTTGTTTGTTTGGTTGTAATGAATAGGCTTAAAAACTACTAGACCGTTTTTAAAAATTCTTTCACCATTCGAAAGCTACATTATCCACGAGTAACATAGGATATATTTTATCCCCGTACTCCCACGGGAACGGGAACTATGCGGGTGAAACCGCGGGACGTCCGCTAGTTTGTAAATACATACGTATTATACATATTAACATGCATGACTCGGAAACAAATGTCCATGCTCATCACACAAACATTTGCTCCTACCGGTATTCGAACCCGGGACCCAAAGAACGTAAGGCAGCTTCACTACTGCCTGCGCCATTTGGGTCGTCAAAATGTTGTTTGCGTAACAAAATCTAGCGATACAAGCAACAATTGGTTGTGGAACCAAGTGGCTAAGCGAATGCTCGCTGTAGGTAAGTACCATCATTACAGTATCGTCCATTAAGGAAATATTCACCAGATGCGTTCAGTAAATATATAGACTCTATGGCCGTGTGCAGTTTAATTAATCTCATCGAATATGTAAAGGTGCGTCTCGAATAGATTGCTGTCCATAAATTGGGTCAGTGACTGCGCTACCTTCGTCCATAATACGAACAGCCTACCCTATTGACTTTCTGTGTGGTGTGAGAGAATAACGTTTATTAAATTGTTAGCTTATTATTATCCCACTGCCGGGCAATGGCCTTCTTTTTTCGGATGGGAAATCATCAAATGAATGAATTCCGCTGTAGGCGGAGCGGAAATGAGTGTCGGACTTTTACCGACTAAAACCCAACCATGTTCCTTCTAAGTCCTTTCTGTTCCAGGGCCGTGGTATCTCTTTTGAACAGTCATGCAGCCCCGGCAGGCATCGGCCCTTGAGGACCCTTTCCTGTGTGTTGACATCTCTTTGAGGCGCGCGTGGAACATGAACGCGCCGTCGACACAGCCTGGGCACAGCACAGGCTGGGTAATGGCCTCACCCCATGAATTCCAGTTCTGTCTATCTAGTGCCTAATATGGGCCACTGGTCTTTAGTTTTGTACAGCTTGTCCTGCCATCTTCTACGAGGCCTACCACTGCGTATTGTCGGCTCCTGTTGTGAGAATAGACTAGTTTCCACCATCAATAAATTGCAAAACTATTTAGTCCGTCAGTTAGAGTATTGGGAAATAATGGACAGGTATTTTTTGTTTCTCTAAATCAATGTATTGACAAAGATAAAACACATCATAACTCGGGAGCGGGGGCTCGTGACGACATAAAGCACTAAAAATTATACTACGACGTGACGTATTGGGAATTTTAAAAGCGTCGTGCCTTCGTCAATTTTGATTTACGTAACAAAAGAAAAAATACGAGTCAAACATTTAATGATAATCTAACTGACAGACTCTTCGATCAACAAGTTGCTAATTGTTCATCGAAGGACTGACTAATTAGATTTTTACAGTTGACACGCTTTTTAAGTAGCTCAAATTCGAATGGTAGAAAAAAACTAGTTCTAAAAGTCTTCCTGAGAATTTGACGTCTCCGCTACAGTAACTAGGCATACGTTTTAACAACACGAAAACGCTGACTTTCATAACGAAATACAATTAAAACTACAAACTACGAACGTTTCTACCAACTGTCTCATTAGCGGCAATTTTCGGCAAAATGTTCACTATAGTATTCCGTTTATTTCACCCATTCTTTCGAAGCATCTACAATTCTTTTACCGTTATTTTCCCTCTGACTTGCGTTACTGTCAAACAAATAATCGTCCATGTGTCCATTCCCATAAAGTTGCTATTGTTACAGGTAAAACAACAATGAATAACCTGAAACTCCAATAAAAATTTCGAAACAGATTCCCCTAACCGTGAGCCCGGAAACATTAAAAGCTTTTTGTTTTCGATATCGTTTAATAGAAAATGCAGAGAATTACATGCTCCAATCATTTCAATATGATTGACGAACGGCGTCGAAAACAAACTGCAGAATATTATAATTTGTGAGGATCACCAATAAGTATCATGAATTGTCGGAAAATATGTGGACAGTATTTTATGGCAAATTAATCGTATAAAACCATATAACAAAATTGAACATGTCGCAACAACAGAAGTTTTCCTGCTTCCTAAAGTAGTTTGTTGAACTAACGTTGTTGAATATGTCGTCAAGCTGCAAACGTTAAATAACCTATTAAACTGGATTTTTCTTTTTCTACGCTGTCTTAGATCTGAACCGATTAGCCACAGGCGGTTCAAAGTAATTTAAAGGGATTCTATTATGATGGTAAGCAATTAGAAATAAGTTTCTTGACACTACGCTTAACTTTGAAAATAAAAGAAACGTAGGCCTAATATTAAATTCAATAGGCAAATGCAGGCTATTACATCATCATATGACTTGACTAAGATTATATGTCTGGATTTAAAAAGAGAATGTGACCTCTGAGTTTGTTTCTAGCCCTGGCTGCCTTAAATTTATTTGAGGTCACAACAGGATAGTCCGGTTGAGCGGTATCGCAGTCGGAATGGAAATCAATCCCCTCTCGGTTTAAAACATAAGGTTTTTGACGAGTTTTTTACAACGAATTTTCACAAATAAATATTATTTCTTAACTGGCTATGCCTCTTAAAAAAAACAGGCGTGATGTTACCAAGGTTAGGAGAATCAATTGCCAGCCATTTACCTAAAAACCAATAATAAAAAAACATTTATTACCCCAACAAAATTGAAGATCACAAAACCACATACATATAAAACACTCAAGATTATCCGTGAGTCGCATTTCCAATAGCGAATGTTTACAGCCTGTAATGGAAGCTAAACAATTTGTCGGTAAAGTATGTAGATAAAAATTCCTTGAGTCAATAAGCTCCGGGCCCACGTTCCGACGAGCCCGTTCGATCAACAGCATGCCAAATGTTCTGCGCTTCTGGATAACTATGGAGTAGGGATGGGAAAGTTGAGCTTCGGCGAATAGTTGGTAGATTAGTTTTTTACAAGACAAGACAAGACAAGCCATTTATTTGTAGAAACATGAGTAGTTTTGTGTTAGAGGAACCTCGTAGCTATATGCAAACAACAGCTCCGGTCGATCTTTGTGTTAAGACGCACTTGCTTAGGTTGATTCGTGGATGGGCAATGACTTACCAAGTTTCCTCCGTGCCTCGGAAAGCACGTTAAGCTGTTGGTCCTGGCTGTCATTTGTAGATCTCTTTGACAGACGTTACAGGTAGTCAGGGCCCGAAAGTCTGACGAACAGCGTTATCAAGGGGTTCCGTTTCATCCAGGACTAACTGAAGTTATTTTAAATGAAATGCAGAGATTTTTACTTATCAAGCTGTAATATTTGAACCGAACACTGCATCGTTACAAGTACATGTCAGAGAGAAAAAATAGACAAGCAAACAAAAGAACCAAACATGCAAACATAGATAAATGTAGAACATTGTACACCTTATTTAACACCCTCTCTCAATGTAATACATTTAAACAAAACATTCTAATACTTAAAATTAACAACAATAAAAGCTTTAGTTTATCAGAACATTGCCTACACCGCACTCTTTCAGAAACTTTACAATTAACTCTCTGCTAAGAGATTTCGTTAACATATCTGCTGGTTGTTTCGAAGTGCATATGTACTTAAGGCAAATTTTATTATTTTTAATTAAATCCTTGACAAAATGATATCTGATATCCACATGTTTCAAGCGTTTTAGAGACTCCGTGCTTGCATTCAATATTGCTGACTGATTGTCACAAAATAAATTTACTGGACAAGCATTTTGAAAACCAAAATCTTTTAACAAATTAATTAACCAACACGCTTCACTAGCAGCCATACTCATTGAAATATACTCTGCTTCTGTTGAAGACAGACTCACAGATGATTGCTTCTTTGAACACCATACTATCAAGCAATTTGCAAAAGTAAACAAGTATCCTGAAGTAGACTTTCGGTCTCTTTGGTCGCCTGCCCAATCAGCGTCACAAAACCCTTGCAACACTGTATCATTACAATTGTATACTAAGTTATAATCAATAGTATACTTTACATAACGCAATACCCTCTTAAGCGCACTCAATAATTCACTATTCGCTGAATTCTGAAATCGACTTAACATAGAAATGGCAAAACAAAGGTCAGGCCTAGTGCCTGAAACAGCGTACATAAGACAGCCAATTATTTCCCTACAAGTTTCTTCAAACTTTTTATCACATTTTACATCAGAACCAAGTACCTTACTGTTAAAATTTTTATCCATAGGGGTCATCATTGGCTTGCAATTTTCCATATTAAACCTTATTAATACATTTTCAAGATATTTTCTTTGTGATAATACAGTTGTACCATTTTGCAAATTTTGTTTTACATTTATTCCTAAGAAATCTGAAATGAACCCCAGATCTTTCATCTTAAATTCCTTATTTAATGCATTTTTGAGTTTTATTATCTCCTGTTCATTTGTGCCCGAAATTAACACGTCATCCGCATAAATCAATACAAACGTTTTATCTGTGCCAGTAAACTTTGTGTACAAACATGAGTCACACTTTGATCTCACAAAACCTTCTTGTGTTATTACTGTATTAAATTTTTGATTCCAACACTTAGAACTTTTCAAACCATATAAAGATTTCTTTAATTTAACTGTATTATTATTTCCTGAATAAGCCCCTTCAGGTAAACTTACATACACTTCTTCTTTTATCTCGCCGTATAAGAAGGCCCCCGTAACATCCATTTGATAAATAGGCACATTTAACTTTGTTGCTACTGCTACAAATAGTCTAAATGTGGACAACTTCGCAACTGGAGCATAAATATCACTCAAACTAAACGACTCCTGTTGCTCAAACCCTCTGGCAACAAGCCTAGCTTTATACTGTAAAACATTATTTCCCTTTTTTATCTTAAAAACCCACTTACTGCTAACTGTTTTCCTATTTACTGGTACATCACAAAAATCCCAAGTATCATTGTCTTTAAGAGTCTGTAATTCCCTAGCAATAGCTTCTCTCCACTTACTTGCATCACTTCTGTTCATAGCCTCAGTGTATGTAGCTGGTTCACACTCACTCTCATCCAATTGCACATTATTGCATTTATAGAAAGATGTTTGTTTTCTTAGCCGCTGGCTTCTTACATTTATGGGTGAATTACTTTCATCCAATAGATGTTCCTCATCACTGCATGGTAAGTACTCACTGTCACCGTCATTTTCTGATCCCTCCTCTCCACCACTACTGGTATGAGTCACCTCCATTGTTTCATCTAGGCTAGTAGTTTGCTCATTCACAGGGTTAGGTTCTGTCTCAGGGTTACTATCTACCACAGGTTCTTCTTCCAGGTTTATTGATGTTATAGATTCCTTTTCTTTGCCTTCCTTCACTTGAAGTTTCTCCTCCATACCATCTCGGTTTAGGAATACAACATCTCTCTTTGTCTCAACTGTGTTTGTTTCTGGAAAATAAATTCTATACCCCTTCACATTTTCTTCATAACCCACCATCAACCCCTTTTTACCTTTCTTGTCCCATTTCCTTCTTCGTTCCTTCGGAATGTGAGCATACACTTCCGTTCCGAAGACTTTTAACTGGTGAATGTCAAAACTTTTGTTTGTCCATACTTCAAATGGTGACTTGCCATGTATATGAGTTTTGCCAGTTCTGTTTAATACAAAAACTGCTGTGTTAACTGCTTCCGCCCACAGTTTCTTTGGAAAGTTTTCTTCAAGTAACATTGTCCGTGCTGCTTCCACCAATGTCCTATTTTCCCTTTCAGCCTTTCCGTTCTGTTCCGGCGTATAGGGTACAGTGGTTTGGTGTGTTATCCCACGTTTTGAAAACAGTTCTTTCACTTCTTTGTTTATGAATTCTGAACCATTGTCACTTCTAAACATTTTCACTCTGTTTCCCGTTATGTTTTCCGCCTTATTAATGAAGTTTTCAATGCAGTATTTAATCTCATACTTTGTTTTAACAAAGTAAACACTTCTATAATTCGAGTAGTCGTCCTTCAGTATAACAAAATATCTCGACCCTCCAATAGATGCTTCTTCCATTGGGCCGCAAGTATCCGCGTGAATCAGCTCGCAAGTCCTTGTACTTACGTTCTCGCTTTTGCTAAACGGTAATCGATGTATCTTCCCAGCTAAACAACTCTCACACTCAGGTTTAGTGGTTTGTTTAACAACAACATTATGTTTTTGCAAAATATCTTTTACGTAAGTAAAGTTTTGATGCGCGAGTTTTCTGTGCCACTCATTTAAGTCATTCACAAGTGTTGCTGAGCTTGCAGTCTCGTAATTATACTTATACCGCAATTCCAAATAATAAGAATTGCCAATTCTTTCCGCCACCGCACCAATTCGGTTATCTTTTGAAAATTTGCATGACCTGTCATCTGTCATCATGGCGTAACCTTTATCTGTGGCTCGAATGACTGAAAATAGATTGTTGTTGAGTTCCGGAACATAAAGAACGTTGTCTATAACCGTATCAATCCATTCGGTCCCGTTTGACACCTGCACCGCCACCTGTCCGCAGCCGAGGACACTAATTGTCGCACCATTACCGACAACCACCGATTGTTCTGTGGTACTAGAAAATGATGTAAACAATGCGCGATTTCGGCACATGTGTTCACTAGCTCCAGAGTCCACTAACCACTTGGATTTATGCAGTTCATGTGACGAACTAGACGCTACAAACGCATTACTCTTCGTTTTGTTCTCAGTCTTGCTAACTTTTTGTTTAAGAAACCTGCACTGCGCCTTGAAATGTCCAAACTTTCCACAGTAGAAACAATTTGTATTATTTGCGTTTTCTTCTCTACCATTCTTATTTTGTCTGCAATCAGTTTGAAAATGTCCAATCTTGCCACACTTATAGCATTTTATTTGTCTTGTATTTTTCACAACGAACGCAGAGCATGAAGATTGCTGGGACTCTTCAATCTTGCCTTTCACCCTCTCTTCTTCAATTAATAATCTGGCCACCAAGTTATCAATGGTTTGCTTATCGTCTGGTGCAGACTCCCACGCCGACACAAAATGCTTATATTCGTCAGGCAACGACATCAATACTTTTGTGATGACGAACTTATCAGAGATCTCCTCGCCCATCTGCTTTAACATGTTTCTCATCTCTTGAATTTTTGACAAGAAAACAGACATATCGATGCCCTTTTCATATTTGTACTGGAAAAAGCGTTGCTGTATAATGTGTATACTAGTCTCACTCTTCTGTTCATACACGCTTAGAAGTTTACGCCACATTTCATCAGAACTCGTGCATGTGATGATGTGTAACATGGCTTCTTCTGTCATCCGTGTGACCAACAACGTTTGCGCCTCGGCATCTTTAGCTTCCCATTTGGTTATTTCAGCAGGAGTTTCGGGCTTAACACACTTTCCCTCCACAACGTCTAGCAAACCTTGGCCTCTCATCAGCACCGTAGTCTGAAATTTCCAGATATTCCAATTTTTGGAACCCTCCAGCTTGATCACGTTTACATTACTGTTACTCTCCATTTTCCGACCTTGTTCACAATACAGAACAAGTTATCTTTGGTTGGTAATACACCGCGCCACACCGCGCGCCGCCGTGAGACTTAATCTCACTTTCTTCCCCACCAACGAATAACTGCAAACGACGAACTTTTCTTGACTCTAACTAACTCATACCGGATGATGTGCCTGGGCCCATAACCTGAAGTTATTTTAAATGAAATGCAGAGATTTTTACTTATCAAGCTGTAATATTTGAACCGAACACTGCATCGTTACAAGTACATGTCAGAGAGAAAAAATAGACAAGCAAACAAAAGAACCAAACATGCAAACATAGATAAATGTAGAACATTGTACACCTTATTTAACACTAACTGCATTACGACATTTATGTTTTAGGATAAAAGCGCTATTTTATGAAATTTTAACAAAGATAAAGTAATCTTTATGCACCACCACGAGACCAATTTTTTTGTAAATTTTGTCGTTCAAAAGTTGATGAAATAGTTTGGCGTTTCAAATAAATAACTCGATACATTATATCCCACAACAGCGCATTCTTATTAAGCATCATAATTATGTTAATAACTTGGATGTTTGTTTAGCATTTCTGTTTTAGTGAAATACAATTCAAACAGTCGATAGATTTCTCCAGGGACCTGGAGGATGGAGCTTATTACCAATTCTACTGAATTGCTACTTTTTGTTGTTGTTAATTAGCACTGCAGGAGAAATATATAAGCTTAGTATTTTTCCAAACCAGGTTAAAACTAACTATACTTTACTGATACGTTAATACTGAGAATTAATACTTGTTGCAAATGGGAACCATTTTTACGAATATTCTGAAAACGAATTTTCATTCGTTTTTTTAGTAACAAAAAGTATACCATCAGTCAACCAGATAGCTTTCAGATGGTGTTGAAAGTTGAGCTTATATTTCGGATCAAGCTGCGGTTTATAAGTTTTTTAACTGACATAAATAAAAAATAAATAAATAAATATCGCTGGACTAATGTCCATGTGTGTTAATACACACAGCGCCACCTAGTGCCACACTAAGCAAAGCTTGTGTCGTGGACACTAGATAGTTGATATACTACATATATACATGGTCAAAAACATTGCTGATAATTGCTAAAAACTGAAAAAGTGGGGGAGGCCTATGTCCAGCAGTGGACGTCTTTCGGCTGAAATGATGATGATGATGATGATGAGCGGAAGGTGTGTTTTGTGTCAGTGGTAATGGTACCAACTTACCAAGCGCATAAAATGCATAACGAAGAAGGTAGATCCATTTGTTTGCTCATAAACTCCAACCCGCATGCATGGTGCTTGCAATGGCGCCGAAATATCGTGAAGTAGTGGTTTGTTTCCCGTTTTTAGTGTTAATTACAGCAGTTTACAGCCATGAACATTTAGAAAAACCAAACGGTAATCATTTGATGAAATATTCACTACATTCAGAAAACCAAAGTTCCTCTCAAAATTCCCGCAACGTGGAAAACGTCGAATAAATAAGGAGCTTGAAACTGAACGCGCCCATATTACGAGAAGCGTAAAGAGCCTTTTGTACTCCATCTAATGGATTCGCTCGTAGAAGGTAAAAATGTGGGTGCGAGCGAATAAGGGCTTCGGAGATGGTATATGAGGATGGTGAAAAGAAATGGTAAACGAAATTGGAGCGTTTATTAAAGTGTCCAAGTTTTCTGCATCTAGAATCCGTGTGGCAAACGGATGATCTGCCATACAAACTATCATCCCTTTTCTAACCCCCTTTGGGGATGACCTTTGCAAAAAATCTTTACTAGTGTTTAAATTTGTTAGGAACTCTTACGTATTTCATGATCCAGCGGTTTAGGCTTAGTTTAGGTTGAGATGAATAAGAACAGGCAGCTATGGTAATCAAAACTATAATTTTGAATGTCTTAATACCCAGAAGTAAAAGGATAAAACAATAATCGTCCATCAATGTCTTATGGCTGATAAATTAGAGAATGAAACTTTTTGAAAGTGGACTTATATGAAATTGGTTAAATGTGCAAAAGTTATGAATAGAAGTCATCTCCATCTAGGAAAAATCGTTTACTTATTGCGTTACTTTACAGCCTTGTAGGAAATAATAAATGTAGGTTAGGTATCGAAAAATAAAACTAAAACACTACAATGAAAGGTCAATGACCAAACGTTAACAAAAGGATTACGTTTTCGCCCAATGTCTTAACATCTCTTTTTACAAAACAGGAAACCACACAAAACAGTTTTCTTTACTCAACTATAAAATACTAGATTTGCCAGATATAGGTATCTGTTGACG
Source organism: Xestia ashworthii (assembly GCA_950022955.1). Lineage (NCBI taxonomy): Eukaryota > Metazoa > Arthropoda > Insecta > Lepidoptera > Noctuidae > Xestia > Xestia ashworthii. Next base: position 22,383,387 of record OX465561.1, read on the forward strand.
GAAACGGATACAATCTACGTTGCCTTTTTATTTCTCGTTGAAAGGGAACATGTATTTTGGCGCACAGCCCAGCTGTTCACAAGCCCAGTTTTGGGTCATCTCCTTTTTATTTATTTTTAATTAAAAGAATAACTGGCCAAGCCAACGAGTTAATTGTTAGGGTTTGTTTGGAAATGTTTAAAAATTGATGAACGTCCAGCTTTCTGGTTTTCCGTCTTTCTGTTCTCGATTTTATTGCTTTCAGTGTAATTGGATTATTATTTTGTTCGAGCCGAAAAAACAATTAACAATATCAAAAGCAAAGTATGAAGGTTGGGCAAGCAAAAAATAAAAAATCTGTTTGGAATGTGTACCTTTATTAAATATTTGCCAGGTTGACCAATCAGTTGATTGCGGCGGGTCACGATCCATTTGTAATTGTTTTATCAGGAGGCCATATTGGCTTAACGAAAGGTAACACCATGCCTATTTTTTCAAAGGGCTTGGTAGTGGCATACCTACCTGGGAGAAACGTACCTCTTTCTTGTCTAACCACTTTTGGCAATCATTCATCATCACCATTTCAGCCGAAAGACGTCCACTGCTGGACAAAGACCTCCCCCAAATGTCGTCACATACTATTAATTGACATAGTAGGTTTGTCTACTGAAAAAATCTAATTAGTCCGTCAGTTAGATTATCAAAAAAAATTGGACCCATATTTTCCTATTTGTTACGTAAACCAAAATTGACGAAGAAACGACGCTTTTAAAATTCTCAATAAGTCACGCCGTGATATAATTTTAATGCGTTCTGACATCACGAGCCCCCACTCCCGAGTTTTGATGCGTTTTATCTTTGTCAATACTCAATAATGATTTACAAAAACAAAAAATAACAGACCCATTATTTTTTAATGCTCTCGACGGACTAAATAGATTTCCAATTTAGATGGTGGAAACTAGCCTATTCACCACAAAAATAACTTATTGTTACACGGACACGAAGCCTGACGTTCTATGACGTGCAAGTAGGCATTCATAAGCAGTATATAATAGCATCTAGTATTTTCATGTTCATGTGCACAGGTTTCATGTTCAAACCCAAGACACGTACTTCTGATTTTTCGAATTCATGCGCGTATTGTGTAACTACCACTTGCTGTGACGAAAAACATCGTGAGGAAACCAGCATGCCTGTGAGATATTTCTCGTCCACATGTAAAGCCAATTCAAATGCCCATGAGCGGCATGAAAACTCTAACACCAGGTGAGGTACTATATAACCACACATATAGAAGAAAGACGTGCAAGTAATTATGAGGTAGCAAAAAAACTATGCACACCCAGATTTCACCAGCTCACTCAGCATTTATAACAGTGCTCGTTTTCGGTCTGATAATATCAAAATCGGTATGTGTTTTAGAAATAAACTGATGGAAGTTCTATTAATCAAACAGGACTGACTAAAAGCCTGCTCTAATTAATAACACACATTTCATTAACATTGCTATAGAGATCCATTTCCAAAATAGTCTCTAAAAGCAAGGCAAACACGTTACAGTAACATTACATTTTCAAATGATGCTGTTCCTCTTCCATTTCTACCATTCAAAGCATTTAAAACTCTTTTTTCTTGGTGGTAAATACGGTTTTTATGAGTACTGTAGATAAGAGTTACGACTTACTAACAAAGAACAAAGTACCTACGCTGTTTTTACGTTTTTTAAAAGGAACGTCTCAAGAAATCACTTTTTTATGCCACAGGATAGGCAGAGTTTTTTTTAATCTCTATTACTTTACCAGCCGCAGAGAGAGGATATAAAACCATAATATAATAATCTTCTTTTTACAGGTATTTCCCAACCAATATAATTTGATTTCCATCTAAAATAATACATAATTGTTGACTTGTGAAAAAGATAGGCATTGTAATGATAGTCGTTAAATAAAACTCAGATAATAAACCGTTATGATACCTCATCATCATAATCTGGCTAGCCTTTTCCCAACTATGTTGGGGTCAGCTTCCAGTCTAACCGGATGCAGCTGAATACCAGTATTTTACATGATGGAGCGACTGCCTATCTGACCTCCACAACCCAGTTAGTACTGGGTAACATGATACCTTTAGGTAAGACTGGTTGTCGAGATTTTTTGGGCCACTGACTACCTATAACGACTGTCAAAGATCTAAATGACAGCCGGGACCAACTGCTTAAGCGTGCTTTCCGAGGCTCGGAGGAAACTCGGTATGTAATGGGTGTTCACCCATCCACAGACCAACCTAGGCAAACACGGCTTAACCTAAAGATTGACCCGAGAGCTGTTATTATTTAGCCGAGTTCCTAAACATTATTGACATAGACTTATTGATCACCCAAAATAACTTCATAGAACAAATCCTTTTGTCAATTTAGCTCTGAATCTACGTGATTTGACTTCTAATGAAGGCATCTATTTCTGGATGAATCCTTTGCTTTCAATTTTCTTGTTGTCAAGTTTCGCTGCTATTTTTAGAGCCGAATTCGTTCATCGGAAGGATCAAAAAGGCTTTTATCACAAAAACTACGAGTGGACTTTTCTTTTTTATTTCTGGGAATTTTACTAGACTTCTTTCTTGGTTAATTAATAGAAATATTGTTATTTTGAGATGTTTTGAGGATGATATAGAGGAGCTTGTGGCTGAATAATAACAGATACTCGGGTCCATCTTCAGGTTAAGCCGCACTTGCATGGGTTGGCCTGTGGATGGGTGACCAAGTTTCCTCCGTGCCTCGCTGTAATTTGTAGAACTTTGACAGTCGTTACAGGTAGTCAGTGCCCCGAAAGTCTGACAGCCAGTCTTACCAAGGGGTATCGTATTACCCAGTACTAACTGGGTTGTGGAGGTCTGTCAGGCAGTCGCTCCATGTAAAATACTGATATTCAGCTGCATCCGTTTATACTGGAAGCCGACCCCAACATAGTTGGGAAAAGGCTCGGCAGATGAGGATATGGAGCTGTTTTATTATTAAGAGAAAAATAAAAAAATGGTAGATTTGCTTTGAAAAGGTCAATTGGAGCGATACCGTTGTCAACTAAATATAAAATGTCCCTTAATGACCTTTGAAGCGATTCTGCCTATAAAATGAATGTTGGTGATTTTTACTTTGAGCTTTTATCTACACTAATATTATAAAGAGGAAAACTTTGTTTGTTTGTTTGTTTGGTTGTAATGAATAGGCTTAAAAACTACTGGACCGTTTTTAAAAATTCTTTCACCATTCGAAAGCTACATTATCCACGAGTAACATAGGATATATTTTATCCCCGTACTTCCACGGGAACGGGAACTATGCGGGTGAAACCGCGGGACGTCCGCTAGTTGTACATATTTTGGTTTTGTTTTTAAAATAACGTTGACTAATACCAGGTATTTCTCCCGTACCGTAAGTTCGTTTACTTTTACAAACATTCAAACTCACAAACACAAACAGCCAGTGCCGGAACTAGTAGATAATACAAATATTTGTGCACATATTTGTGTTTCGTAATATTTGTATTTGTGTTTCAACAATGCTTATAAAAAACTTTCCTACCCTTGGGCCATGTTCACCAACAACAAAATAACTGACTGTTTATCCGAGAATCGTAAACAGTTGTTTAAACATGAGGCGGGAATTTTGGCTTTCACGACAACTTGTTCTGTTAGGTAAACGAGCGTTTTAGGAACGAAAGACCGAATGATTATCATACAGTCCAATAAGGTAGGTAACTTAATACGTAAAAGAACGTACAAATACGAAACATCTTCAAATGGTTGCCTTATACCTGAGATGACAGTTTTGTTTTTGTGTGTTTTATTCATTTTTCACATTTTTTTCAAATTTCGGAGAAGTATTTAGTTTGTTCATTTCTCCAAACACCAAAAAGTCTTTTATTTTATACCATTATGAACATGAAGACGTCATTTCCCTTAAAAAAAACCCCAAGAAAAGTGATCCATTTTAATCCGGTAATCGCTCAAGGAAATTCACCCAAAAAACCGTTTCCATAATCCCTAAACATAAATAAACCAAGAACAATTTATCATCAGTTTTTTTCCGTTACAAATACACGAGGCAGATGGAGTCTCCTAAAAAACATCTACGTACAGTGACAGGACCGGATTCAAAATGGGACACAAAACCTCACCTGCCGTGGTTCACGTTTATCTAATCGCTCGGCTACAAAATACATGTTCACGCGACACGCGTCTTATGACGACTGCGAAAAAACAAATAAAAAAATGCTTTGGATAGTGTTTGCGAATCTCCGCAACGCGATTTGCGGTACTCGCGTGAAGAAAACAAGTGACGAACGCGCGTCTCCTTTGATGCGAGTTGCATCGCCTTACATCGAGTCTAACACCCGTATTCCAAAAACTTGCTTAAGACCATTTTTTGCTTGAAACGGTCTTTGTTGCCATGGTAACAAGGAAACCACTGCAGGCCACCGCCTCCGACACGCCTACAAAATTATGTTCATAGGGTGAGTACAGACTAGCTAAAACATGTATTTTCAACAAGTCATGAAGACACCAAGCTGCTTAACACTTTGTTAAAACTTGATTTAGGTACTACTTTTGCTTCATTCACGTTCATATATCTGGGAACACGCGGCGACACGCACGCAGGACTCGAGCACTGCCACCTGACTTTTTTTAAGAAACCTTTAGGTACCAATAAAGTATGTCCTCCTACGTTCTCTTTCGGTTTTTTTTAGTCGCCTTTTACTCGTTCTATCAAGATGTCTAAACCATCTAAACATATTCTTTTATTTTATTGTCTTTTACATCTTTTCAATCGCAAACTTGTAGTTTTATCATTATTCCTAAAATTATCAACCAATGTTACATCACACATTCTTGACGGAAACCAAAGGAATGTTACAAGTAAATACGCTGAACACCATGCCAAGCTTTCGTAAAAACATTACAATACGTTGAAATGCTCATATGAGTACTCACCTTAATCTACCTGCAAAACATGCTGCCCATATCAAACTCAAAATAACACCCGTATTCCAAAAACTTGCTTAAGACCATTTTTTTGCTTGAAACGGTCTTTGTTGCCATGGTAACAAGGAAACCACTGCAGGCCACCGCCTCCGACACGCCTACAAAATTATGTTCATAGGGTGAGTACAGACTAGCTAAAACATGTATTTTCAACAAGTCATGAAGACACCAAGCTGCTTAACACTTTGTTAAAACTTGATTTAGGTACTACTTTTGCTTCATTCACGTTCATATATCTGGGAACACGCGGCGACACGCACGCAGGACTCGAGCACTGCCACCTGACTTTTTTTAAAAAACCTTTAGTTACCAATAAAGTATGTCCTCCTACGTTCTCTTTCGGTTTTTTTTAGTCGCCTTTTACTCGTTCTATCAAGATGTCTAAACCATCTAAACATATTCTTTTATTTTATTGTCCTTTTACATCTTTTCAATCGCAAACTTGTAGTTTTATCATTATTCCTAAAATTATCAACCAATGTTACATCACACATTCTTGACGGAAACCAAAGGAATGTTACAAGTAAATACGTTGAACACCGTGCCAAGCTTTCGTAAAAACATTACAATACGTTGAAATGCTCATATGAGTACTCACCTTAATCTACCTGCAAAACATGCTGCCCATATCAAACTCAAAATAAGTATGTTGCATGAAGGTTGCAAGCTGCTTTATATGCTAAAAATGTTTTAATAGAATACGTCACAATGCTAGAGATGTCATAAATTGATGTTCGATCGAATGCTCTTGGTTGACATCATCTGTCAAAGAACAAAATCCTAAAACCGCATAAAACGGATTAACTTTCAAATAAATATTTTTTCATCATTCAAGAATCATTCTCAAGAATTTAAAATGGCCTCAAGGTTTGCTTTACCTCCGGAGAAAAATCCTGCTTACTGTAACTTGTGCGCAAGTACAAGCTCCATTTATGTACGACGTGGACGGGCAGCCCATCAGCAAAAAAAATGCTTGGGTTCGCCTGACCCAAGAATATAACTCCATAAATAATACGCGCAAGTACCGCGTAAGTACCAAATAACATGTAGGCTGTGAGTCCGAGGGCATGGAGTTTGAGGCACGGCCAAAAAATTTAAAAGGGAATGAGGAACGAGATCAAGAATCACATTTGCTAAAAGTGAAAAACTTAAAGCGGATTCAAGAAAGAGAGGAAGAACTGCGCCAGATGAAAATGCAGGAGAGGAAGTGGCTATTAAAGGCAGCAGAGGAAGCCTACTAAAATGCAAAGCTGGACCGTTTAAGTGCCGCGCAGTTGCTTCAATTCAGTGAGGCTGCAAGGGAGGACGCCGAAAAAAATTAAAAATAAATTATTACACATTATGCAAGCCAATTGATTTTTATTATAAAAGTAGTATCACGTATGTATAACAAATAAGTAAAATATCTACATAACACATTTAGGACATAAAAAAACAAAGAAAATGATTTTTCATTTTCATTTAGTCCTACGTAACATTAGATCCAGTCTATGGGTTAGTAAAACCCAACAACACTGCATGGCCTGGGAATCGAACCCATAACCTCACACTGTGCAGTTTATGACTAGTGGACCTACGAGACAGCAAAAATATAAATATAAACATCACACAATTATCAACATAAAAAACTGGAGCATACATACATACTTATTTAGAAAAATAGGGGTAAAATCCAAGGAAGTGCCAGATTTTGCATTTTTGCACCCTTGAAACCGCAATTTTTAATAAATTGTACCCTGCTGCCTCCAATCCGTCGCGGCTTCATGGTGGTCTCTCCAACCCAGCTGTGCTTTATGAGCTCACAGCTTCTGAGCTTTTCTTCGCCAGTTTGCTCTATTAGCAAGTTCCGGTCGTCCAGAGTTGAGCAAAGAATTCAGTCGGAAGATGAACCTTCTTCTGCTTGTCGTATCGATGTACTTCTATACTAACTTTGCAGTCCATAACACCCTTAATTGACTTTCACAAAATGGCATTCCAACTTTCACAATTCTTTGGGAATGTTTCTAAATCCTAAGCACTTTTTCAAAGAATTTTAACAAAGTGGCCCTCAATCCACACGCACATAGTTTGGCCCCAGTAGGTGGCCACGTTTATTGCAGTGGCAGAGGCGCTATTCAGGTCGTTACAAGTGCAGGTAAACGAACACCTTGGACACTTCAGCAGATAGCCCCGGCATAGTTTGGTTCAGACCGCCGCACTTGCACTCGGTATTGGAGGAACCAATAATACTCCATTTTGCCAAATATGTTTTGCAGCGGCCTACTTGTGTACGCAATCGATTCAGAGCTTTCCAAATAGGCCACTGCAGGTCACTGTAGGTAAAGGGCGAGGAAGGAACAGGGATGGGTTTTCTTTGATTTCCCATGCGAAACAAAAAAAAATGTCTGTCCGTAGCCAGGTTGTGTTCTTGGGGCTTCAATTTGTAAGGTGGTGGGAACCTCTCTTGCCATAACTGGCTTCGACGATGAACGATGAACCGAGCAGCTTAGAAGTATTCGATCTGATTATATTATTACTAGCTTCTGCCTGCGGCTTCGCCCGCGTGAAGTTTGATTATTGTCCCATGAGATCTTACTACCGGGATAAAAGTATCCTATGTTTTAATCCAGGTTTTAAAGTATCTGTGTGCAAAATTTCATCAAAATCCGTTCTGTAGATTAAAAAAAATAAATAAATAAAGTTTCGAATGTACTATATTAACGAGTTACGAGTATATGTATAATACCGCAACACAAATATACTAAAGATGTAGGTTGGGGGCTAAATAAAAAAACAAAACAACCTTAGCCAAAAACTATTTAAAATAAATGATGTTCGGTAAGCAACTTATGTACCGCATTGGTTTCTCATACAACTTGCTAAATTTCAAAAATAAACCAATATTAGTTCCCAAACATCACGAATTCACGAGCTACCTATGCAAGCTCGCTCTTGTTCTCTGAGATTCAAAATGCTGCGTTAACATTTTCATCACCATCATCATCATCAACCTATTAATGCTCCCATGTGTTCGAATTTTTGGTTCTAGGACATGCCGGTTTCCTCACGATGTTTTCATTCTCATGCTTTAGAAATACCAAATGAATTAAGCTTGTATTCATCTTTTATGTGTACGATACTCCATATTATGATTATTTGTCACGACTATATTATTTACGCGATCTTGATAAATAGCTCATACAATTCCACGACAATGAACATTTCCAAATACCCACCGATTTGGGAAAGAAACTGTGCTCAATATATATTTACCACGGAGCAAGTGCTTGCAATTCTTAGTAATAATCATGAATTACTAATTCCTCCTACATACTAGGTAGCTTTGAAATTAAACGCGACGGAAAATAGGTATTAGCAACTATGGTCTCCGGCCGTCCATTGCACAGGCTGCAGGTAAAAGTTTTCAGAACGAGAACGTTGGAACCAAAAATGAACCGTGTTTTCTTTTACAAAAATAATACCAGCCTATTACTGTCCCACTGCTGGGCAATAGCCTCTTCTCATACTGAGAAGGCACGAGCATTGATCACCAAACTTGCTCAAGACGGGTTGGTTATTTATTTATTTAGTTTACTTTATATCAGCCCGCTATGTCCCACAGCTGGGCAAAGGCCTCTCCCATGGCTTTCCAATTTTGTTAAACATTGCGCTCTTCGACCAATCCGTTATGACAGTACCCATAGACATTATTAATCTTTCGAACAGTTTCTGCATACGAAAATAATGTGATTTTTAAAGTTTTCCATAGTGTGAAGAGAACGATTTCAAAGAAAATCAAGGCACCACGGTTAGGCAAATAAATGGTAAGACCTGCTGTCTTGTACGTATCAAAATCATCATCATCATTCCAGCCGAAAGGAAAGACGTCCACCGCCGGACATAGGCCTCCCCCAAGTGTTGCCACATTGACCGGTGCCGTGCGACTCGCATCCAACGGATTCCCGTAACCTTTACCAGGTCATCGGATCACAATGTTTGGCTACAAAACAAAATGAAAGGCAATTTTATATGAAAATGCTCAGATGAATGGGGGATGTGTAGTGTCATGTGAATGGATGGAATAACAAAGTAATACAAAGAGGAAGACGTCTGAAAAGTTGTGGTAAGTCTATGGTTGTAATGGTATGAGTTCGTGATGCGGCTGAATGAGGAACATGTTGTGAAGAAAGATTTGATTACGAATATTTATTATAAGAGTAGGGGAAGACCAAAGAAACGATGGATGTGATACATACGTAAAAGGAAGATAAACCAATAGAAACTTGGCTTTAATTAACTATTTCACAGCCAAAGCAATAACATTTATGTTAACAGATTGACAACAATAATAGATGACAACTGACATTACAAAGCCAATCCATCAGTTAGTAAGGAGATTATATATCATTCACCACTTCTATGTTTTCTTGATCGAGGAGGTAATCATTAAGACGAATTGGGAGTCTCCTTAACCTTGCTGATCTACGAACGGCCTGAGGTAGTTGGGCATCGTTGTTATTGGCTTCAGGAGTTCTAAAAATTTCTTCTTCATCATTTTCATCATTGTTTGAATCATTTCTGTTTTCCGTATTTCGACAACTTATCTCAGCTTCATCCACCAACGTAACAGGAAGCGGTGCCAAATGCCTGTTAGACACCGTCGATTCCTGGCCATTGCTGCGTCTCACGTACGAGTAACTTGGGTTACTATGCAGGAGTTCAACTTCCTCCACATAGGGATCGGTCTTAGAACCTCGTACATATTTTTTTAACAATACTGGACCTGGAACGAGCCACGATGGAAGAGATTCTCCAACAGGTGTTCTTCGAGGAAAGTTAAATAGTCTCTCGTGTGGAGTGGCATTTATCGATGTGCACAAAAGTGAGCGCACGCAGTGTAGTGACGGTTTTAAAGCTAGCTCCCAGTTTTCAATGGGTAAATTTTTTGAACGTAAGTAAAGTTGTATTGTTCTCCAGAGTGTTCCATTCAATCTTTCTACCTGGCCGTTTCCTTGCGGATTATACGGCGTTGTGCGAGAAGACGCGATGTTACAATTTCGTAAGAAGGTTTGCAGATCTTCTGACATGAAGGAAGCACCTCGGTCACTGTGTATATATAGGGGTTGACCAAAGTCAAAGAAAATATTTCTGAGACAGTTTATGACAGTCACAGAGGTCAGGAAGGATAGGCAAATGGATACCGTGAAAATTCATCTATTATCGTGAGTATATACTTGTTCTTAGTATTTGATGGCAAAGGACCCTTAAAATCAATATTCAATCGCTCAAAAGCTGATGTAGCTTTAATAAGTGTTCCCTTAGATTTTGCGAAACGTGGCTTGATTTCTGCGCATATTGGACATGAGGCAGTCATTTGCTTAATATCATTGATAGAGTAGGGCATATTTTTCTGCCTGATCCAGTGGTACATTCTATTTATTCCTGGATGAGAAAGGGCATCATGTAATTCATATAACTTGTTGTTACTCATGGATGCGCAAACTCTCGAGAGGGCGTCAGCTACAACATTTTCGTTACCTGGTCTATAAATTATGTCATACTTGTAGCATGATAGTTCTAGCCTCCATCTTTCGAATTTGTCGTTTTTTATTTTGCTTGTATGCCTTTGGCTAAAGATGTGGCTCACAGATTTCTGATCCGTTATAAGAATAAAATGTCTATTCAGTAGATAATGCCGCCATTTCCTGAGACTTTCAACGATAGCACAAGCTTCCTTTTCTACAGAAGCATGCTTGCGTTCACTATCTGATAGCGTTCTTGAAAAGAATGCAACGGGGCGACCTTTTTGGGAAAGCGTTGCGGCTAAAGCAAACTCGGAAGCATCTGTTTCAACTGTTAATATTTCCATTTCATCAATAGCAACCAAGGCTGCCTTCTGTATGTCTGCTTTTAGTTGCTGAAAGCAGTTCTGAGCAGTCTCATTAAGAGGAAAGTGGGTTACATTAATTAACGGTTGGATCTTCTCGGAAAATTTGTTGACCCATTTGGCGTAGTGGGCAAACAGCCCTTGTGATCTCTTGAGTTCAGCGGCATTAGATGGTAGCGGCAAATTTATAAGAGGAACAAGTCGATCTCTGTCAGGCTCAATCGTATTATTTGTAATCGTGTAACCCAAAAGGCTTATCGTACTTTTACTAAAGTTACATTTTTGCTCATTTAACGTTAGTCTGTATTTCTTCACTGCAGCCATAAATTGTCGCAAATTCATATCGTGTTCCTCCTTGTTTTTGCCACAAACAGTTACGTCGTCAAGATACGCAAAGATTCCTTGTAGGTTTTCCTTATCGATAATATATTCAAGAGTTCGTTGAAAGGCGGCTACTCCATTTGTGACACCAAATGGTATTCTCGTGAATTGATAAAGTTTTCTACAAGCTTCGAACGCAGTAAATATTCTTTCTCTTTCTAATATCGGTACCTGATGATATGCGCTTTTCAAATCGATCTGGCTAAAGTAATTAAATTTAGCTACCTTTGAAACAATCAATTCTATGTTAGGAAGTGGGTATGCGTCCAGGTATGTAAACCTATTGATAGTTCTGGAGTAATCGACGACCATACGCTTTCGATGTCCTCCACCACCAGTAACCAGAACCTGAGCGCGCCATGGAGATATACTTGGTTCTATTATACCATCTTTTAACAGTTTTGCTATTTCTATCTTAATAAATTCTTCATCTTCTTTGTTATGGCGTCTAGATTTAATAGCGACAGGAGCTAAGTCTTCAGACAAGTGTGTAAAAATGGTGGCTGGTGGTACAGAAGCTTCCATTACACAGATTTGGAGAGCCTCTCTAGTACCTCCAAATTGGAATTCAAGTTTAGAATGATCTTTCAAAATATCATGCCCAATAATGACATCTGCGCATAAGTTGTTCACTATTAAAAGAGGACGGCTTACATATTTATGTTTACTAATAATAAGAGTAGCAAAACATAATCCATCGACATATGACGTGTGGCTAAGTGATGCCAGATTAATGGTCTGTTTATATGGCCTTTGTTTCAATTTCATCATATCAGCTAATTTTTTTTCGATGAAACTCACAGAACTTCCTGTATCTATGAGAGCGTCTACGAGGATATCGTTTACTGTGATGGCAATTGTTGCTTGTTTTAAAGTAGACGGCGATGCAGCGGAAAATACGGTGCTGATAGACTCTGGTTGTGATACAGTAGGGTTTATAGGAGTGGATATGGCGTTGCTAGTAGTGGTGGAGCTCCGTGACCGACAAACTGACGCAAAGTGTCCCCTTTTGGAACATAACTGACAAGAAACATGGAAAGCGGGACACTTAAACCTCTGATGAAGATTCCCACCGCAAAAGAAACAGCGCTTTGATGATTGATGTCTTGTCAGAGGAACTGATACTGCAGCGCTAGAACTTGGTATAACTTGCGGTTGTGAGGTTTCTTGTAAAGCAGGCGTCGACAGAGCGTTTAGTGTAGTAGGGATACTAATGCTCATTGTGGCGGAATCTTTCTCAGCTGTTTCAATGGTCACGGCCTGCTTGAGAACTTCATCCAAGGGCATAGAGGTATTTTCTAATAAACGTTCTCTTATTTTCGGTGATAGAATACCTGCTATAAAGGCGCAACGTATCGCTTGATTTCTATGTTCTAGTGCCGAGACTGATTGGAAGTTGCAGTCTTGTGCCAGTAGTTTTAAAGTACGGCAGTACTCCGAAATTGTCTCATCACTCTTCTGTTTTCGTGTAGCAAGAATGTGACGGGCTAATATCTCATTTTGGGGCGTAATGTAGGCTTTATTTAAAATGGATACAGCATCATCGTAACACTCGCAGTCTCGTATATGAATGAAGATATTAGCGGTGAGGTGGTTTGCTAGTAGTTTAAGCTTTATTACATCGGTTGTTCCGTGCGGAATTTCTTCTGTCAGAAAATTAGTAAAGGTATGAAACCAGTGTCGCCATTTTTCCCCAGCTCCGGAAGCATTAGTCTCGACGTCAAATTTTTCCGGGCGAAGGTATCTGGCTAGATAGCTTTTGTTTCCTAGTTCTTCTTCACCTTCTGCATTTTTCTTCAACATTTTAGATATATAGTTAATTAAATTGATACATACGTAAAGGAAGATAAACCAATAGAAACTTGGCTTTAATTAACTATTTCACAGCCAAAGCAATAATATTTATGTTAACAGATTGACAACAATAATAGATGACAACTGACATTACAAAGCCAATCCATCAGTTAGTAAGGAGATTATATATCAAAATACTCTGTCAAAAGAAATAGGATAAAAAAAATGGAAACATACTGCGCCGAGCCTAATTGCATTCGGATAACGGCAGCAGAATTATGTTGGACCACTCTGGGTTCTGGCGTCCACATGTCTCCATTTACCATGATAGAAATATTGTGGAGTATGGCACAGGCACTAATGATATTCAAGGTGTTTGGTAATTTGTTTTGTAATTTTCTACTGAGACATGCAAATCGCCTTTTCCAGACCCCTTTGAATCGCTCAATTACGTTTCTTGTTTTTATGTGAGCCCTATTGTATTGTAACTCAGCTGGAGTCTGTGGATGAAGCATAGGCGTGAACATATACGATGTTTGGGCATAGCCGCTGTCCCCGATCAGTATGCAGTAGCTGGATTGTTGTCGGAATTGATAGTCCACGATCAGAACTACGCTAGCACTTTCAAATACCAAGGGTAAAAAAAATTCTGCACGGTTTCCTTCTGAAACCGAAATCGTCTTTGGAACTGTTCGTTGTTGTAAAAGTCAAATGGGTTATCGGCATCGCGTAAATATCGTCGCGATAAATAATTATGTTATGACGTATCGTTCGCATAATCGACATACTCCTCAAAATTCATCTTACTTTCGCCATTTCTAGACAATCTCAAGAAAATAATTATACACACGTCAAACTTGAATTTCAGTAGGTACATATATCACCCACAACGTAAGTTTCTCGATTTCAAGAATCTTCTGGCGCGGGGCAATTATCAAAACTAATGCAGCCATCTCTTTCTTTTCTAAATATTTCTTACAAAACAATTAACAAAAGGTTAACCATCAGCGCCCCCCTGTTGGCTTCATTCAAGTGTCAAAAGATTCTTGTACTACTGTACGTTGAATTTGACAGAAAAGTGGGCGGATATGTCAAATTATAAACAAACTTTAGCTGTCAATATCTCGAATGGGGTGGAAAGTAGGCGTGTCAAGACGGTTTTGAGTCAAGTCGAGGACTCTGCATACGGGTGTAAGTATGTTGCATGAAGGTTGCAAGCTGCTTTATATGCTAAAACTGTTTTAATAGAATACGTCACAATGCTAGAGATTTCATAAATTGATGTTCGATCGAATGCTCTTGGTTGACATCATCTGTCAAAGAACAAAATCATAAAACCGCTTATAACGGATTACCTTTCAAATAAATATTTTTTCATCATTCAAGAATCATTCTCAAGAGTTTAAAATGGCCTCAAGGTTTGCTTTACCTCCGGAGAAAAATCCTGCTTACTGGAACTTGTGCGCAAGTACAAGCTCCATTTATGTACGACGTGGACGGGCAGCCCATCAGCAAAAAAAATGCTTGGGTTCGCCTGACCCAAGAATATAACTCCATAAATAATACGCGCAAGTACCGCGTAAGGACCAAATAACATGTAGGCTGTGAGTCCGAGGGCATGGAGTTTGAGGCACGGCCAAAAAATTTAAAAGGGAATGAGGAACGAGATCAAGAATCACATTTGCTAAAAGTGAAAAACTTAAAGCGGATTCAAGAAAGAGAGGAAGAACTGCGCCAGATGAAAATGCAGGAGAGGAAGTGGCTATTAAAGGCAGCAGAGGAAGCCTACTAAAATGCAAAGCTGGAACGTTTAAGTGCCGCGCAGTTGCTTCAATTCAGTGAGGCTGCAAGGGAGGACGCCGAAAAAAATTAAAAATAAATTATTACACATTATGCAAGCCAATTGATTTTTATTATAAAAGTAGTATCACGTATGTATAACAAATAAGTAAAATATCTACATAACACATTTAAAGACATAGAAAAACAAAGAAAATGATTTTTCATTTTCATTTAGTCCTAAGTAACATTAGATCCAGTCTATGGGTTAGTAAAACCCAACAACACTGCATGGCCTGGGAATCGAACCCATAACCTCACACTGTGCAGTTTATGACTAGTGGACCTACGAGACAGCAAAAATATAAATATAAACATTACACAATTATCAACATAAAAAACTGGAGCATACATACATACTTATTTAGAAAAATAGGGGTAAAATCCAAGGAAGTGCCAGATTTTGCATTTTTGCACCCTTGAAACCGCAATTTTTAATAAATTGTACCCTGCTGCCTCCAATCCGTCGCGGCTTCATGGTGGTCTCTCCAACCCAGCTGTGCTTTATGAGCTCACAGCTTCTGAGCTTTTCTTCGCCAGTTTGCTCTATTAGCAAGTTCCGGTCGTCCAGAGTTGAGCAAAGAATTCAGTCGGAAGATGAACCTTCTTCTGCTTGTCGTATCGATGTACTTCTATAATAACTTTGCAGTCCATAACACCCTTAATTGACTTTCACAAAATGGCATTCCAACTTTCACAATTCTTTGGGAATGTTTCTAAATCCTAAGCACTTTTTCAAAGAATTTTAACAAAGTGGCCCTCAATCCACACGCACATAGTTTGGCCCCAGTAGGTGGCCACGTTTATTGCAGTGGCAGAGGCGCTATTCAGGTCGTAACAAGTGCAGGTAAACGAACACCTTGGACACTTCAGCAGATAGCCCCGGCATAGTTTGGTTCGGACCGCCGCACTTGCACTCGGTATTGGAGGAACCAATAATACTCCATTTTGCCAAATATGTTTTGCAGCGGCCTACTTGTGTACGCAATCGATTCAGAGCTTTCCAAATAGGCCACTGCAGGTCACTGTAGGTAAAGGGCGAGGAAGGAACAGGGATGGGTTTTCTTTGATTTCCCATGCGAAACAAAAAAAAATGTCTGTCCGTAGCCAGGTTGTGTTCTTGGGGCTTCAATGTGTAAGGTGGTGGGAACCTCTCTTGCCATAACTGGCTTCGACGATGAACGATGAACCGAGCAGCTTAGAAGTATTCGATCTGATTATATTATTACT
This sequence comes from Xestia ashworthii, assembly GCA_950022955.1. Lineage (NCBI taxonomy): Eukaryota > Metazoa > Arthropoda > Insecta > Lepidoptera > Noctuidae > Xestia > Xestia ashworthii. The sequence goes on from OX465561.1 coordinate 22,399,516, forward strand.
AGCTTCTGCCTGCGGCTTCGCCCGCGTGAAGTTTGATTATTGTCCCATGAGATCTTACTACCGGGATAAAAGTATCCTATGTTTTAATCCAGGTTTTAAAGTATCTGTGTGCAAAATTTCATCAAAATCCGTTCTGTAGATTAAGTATATGTATAATACCGCAACACAAATATACTAAAGATGTAGGTTGGGGGCTAAATAAAAAAACAAAACAACCTTAGCCAAAAACTATTTAAAATAAGTAAATGATGTTCGGTAAGCAACTTATGTACCGCATTGGTTTCTCATACAACTTGCTAAATTTCAAAAATAAACCAATATTAGTTCCCAAACATCACGAATTCACGAGCTACCTATGCAAGCTCGCTCTTGTTCTCTGAGATTCAAAATGCTGCGTTAACATTTTCATCACCATCATCATCATCAACCTATTAATGCTCCCATGTGTTCGAATTTTTGGTTCTAGGACATGCCGGTTTCCTCACGATGTTTTTATTCTCATGCTTTAGAAATACCAAATGAATTAAGCTTTTATTCATCTTTTATGTGTACGATACTCCATATTATGATTATTTGTCACGACTAATATTATTTACGCGATCTTGATAAATAGCTCATACAATTCCACGACAATGAACATTTCCAAATACCCACCGATTTGGGAAAGAAACTGTGCTCAATATATATTTACCACGGAGCAAGTGCTTGCAATTCTTAGTAATAATCATGAATTACTAATTCCTCCTACATACTAGGTAGCTTTGAAATTAAACGCGACGGAAAATAGGTATTAGCAACTATGGTCTCCGGCCGTCCATTGCACAGGCTGCAGGTAAAAGTTTTCAGAATGAGAACGTTGGAACCAAAAATGAACCGTGTTTTCTTTTACAAAAATAATACCAGCCTATTACTGTCCCACTGCTGGGCAATAGCCTCTTCTCATACTGAGAAGGCACGAGCATTGATCACCAAACTTGCTCAAGACGGGTTGGTGATAGCTTCCCTATTTTACTTTATATCAGCCCGCTATGTCCCACAAAGGCCTCTCCCATGGCTTTCCAATTTTGTTAAACATTGCTTTCTTCGACCAATCCGTTATGACAGTACCCATAGTCATTATTAATCTTTCGAACAGTTTCTGCATACGAAAATAATGTGATTTTTAAAGTTTTCCATAGTGTGAAGAGAACGATTTCAAAGAAAATCAAGGCACCAAGGTTAGGCAAATAAATGGTAAGACCTGCTGTCTTGTACGGATCAAAATCATCATCATCATTCCAGCCGAAAGGAAAGACGTCCACCGCCGGACATAGGCCTCCCCCAAGTGTTGCCACATTGACCGGTGCCGTGCGACTCGCATCCAACGGATTCCCGTAACCTTTACCAGGTCATCGGATCACAACGTTTGGCTACAAAACAAAATGAAAGGCAATTTTATATGAAAATGCTCAGATGAATGGGGGATGTGTAGTGTCATGTGAATGGATGGAATAACAAAGTAATACAAAGAGGAAGACGTCTGAAAAGTTGTGGTAAGTCTATGGTTGTAATGGTATGAGTTCGTGATGCGGCTGAATGAGGAACATGTTGTGAAGAAAGATTTGATTACGAATATTTATTATAAGAGTAGGGGAAGACCGGAGAAACGATGGATGTACTCTGTCAAAAGAAATAGGATAAAAAAAATGGAAACATACTGCGCCGAGCCTAATTGCATTCGGATAACGGCAGCAGAATTATGTTGGACCACTCTGGGTTCTGGCGTCCGCATGTCTCCATTTACCATGATAGAAATATTGTGGAGTATGGCACAGGCACTAATGATATTCAAGGTGTTTGGTAATTTGTTTTGTAATTTTCTACTGAGACATGCAAATCGCCTTTTCCAGACCCCTTTGAATCGCTCAATTACGTTTCTTGTTTTTATGTGAGCCCTATTGTATTGTAACTCAGCTGGAGTCTGTGGATGAAGCATAGGCGTGAACATATACGATGTTTGGACATAGCCGCTGTCCCCGATCAGTATGCAGTAGCTGGATTGTTGTCGGAATTGATAGTCCACGATCAGAACTACGCTAGCACTTTCAAATACCAAGGGTAAAAAAAAATTCTGCACGGTTTCCTTCTGAAACCGAAATCGTCTTTGGAACTGTTCGTTGTTGTAAAAGTCAAATGGGTTATCGGCATTGCGTAAATATCGTCGCGATAAATAATTATATGACGTATCGTTCGCATAATCGACATACTCCTCAAAATTCATCTTACTTTCGCCATTTCTAGACAATCTCAAGAAAATAATTATACACACGTCAAACTTGAATTTCAGTAGGTACATATATCACCCACAACGTAAGTTTCTCGATTTCAAGAATCTTCTGGCGCGGGGCAAACATCAAAACTAATGCAGCCATCTCTTTCTTTTCTAAATATTTCTTACAAAACAATTAACAAAAGGTTAACCATCAGCGCCCCCCTGTTGGCTTCATTCAAGTGTCAAAAGATTCTTGTACTGCTGTACGTTGAATTTGACAGAAAAGTGGGCGGATATGTCAAATTATAAACAAACTTTAGCTGTCAATATCTCGAATGGGGTGGAAAGTAGGCGTGTCAAGACGGTTTTGAGTCAAGTCGAGGACTCTGCATACGGGTGTAAGCTATTTCTTTGTTTAGGATTTGTATATTTTTAACTTTAATTCGATTCGGCTTGTCAAGCGGATCTCACGACGCATTGTCTTGTATGAATCCCCCCAACCTCGCCACCTCCACCCGACCGCGCGTTTCCTCCCTAAGGGGGATTATCAGGGGGGAATTTTAGACTTTTCTTTTTAGATTCTACTTTTAGGGGGACTTTAAGGGGGGATTTGAGGAATAATCTACGGCCGAGCGGTATCGCGTGACAGTCGCCGAGCTCGTGGCCTAGGGGTTACGTATCGGAGAATCGAGGTCCGGAATGAGGTGTCCTATATCTATTGTTATCTGTTACGCCTCTGAATTTATGTCATCGTCATCCTCAACTGCGAGATATTAGATTTAGAATGGTTATGTGGAAATATCACAAAAAATTGGAGTGTAAATGACTTTTGAGCAATAAATAAACATGGTAACCGATAGTGAACTACATGTTCAAACGCTATAGTGAAAGAAATGAAAACAGCAATCAGAAACGGAATACCTTTATTAAATAACTTTTGTAGTGATCGCTAGACAGTGCTCTGTTTCCCACTCCATTTCAAATTTCTACGAAAACTCAACGTTGCTGAATCCCGGGCCCGTGGAAACAAAGCCGTTTTCTTCATAAAGATAAAAAAAACAGCAAACTAAACAACATACACGCAGCAGTTGCCATGTAAAATTTCAATACCTATTGGACCAAAGTGTAAAAATAACAGAAATTCTTATTTTTTTTTTATTTCGCGAATATGATGTTTTTCATGGAGATTGAAGGTAGTTGTTCAATCTGACGGTTTATACTACAGGAGCTCGTGGCTAAATAATAACAGCAACTCGGGCCAATCTTTAGGTTTAGTTCTTGCCTAGGTTGGTCTGTGGATGTGTGACCACCCTTACAAACCAAGTTTCCTCCGTGCATCGGAAAGCACGTTAAACTGTTGGTCCCGGCTGTCATTTGTCCATCTTTGACAGTCGTTACAGGTATTCAGTGGCTCAAAAAGTCTGTCAACCATCAGTCTTACCAAGTGGTATCGTTCAGTTCAAGTCGTACCAGTAATAATTATATTATCACGCGTATAAGCGTGATAATATAATTATTACTGTATAGCACGGCGCAAGCCGACGCTCGAAACTTTTGTTGCCATGAGTGACACACTTGTGGCCAACGAGCTGCTGGCGTTCCTGCAACAGAAACTGGACGTGATGGACGAGGTGACCGCCATTCAGATCTGTGGATCGAACTTCAGCGAGTACGACATTGCTGCTGCGAAGCTGCTGCTGTTTCGGTCGCTCAACAAAATCGACCAGATGGTGTCTCGTAGACGTGACGGGACAAAGAGAAGCCCGCAGGACATCATCACGCTGCTGAAAGCGACTGACCCTGACGACGTGCCGACGTTTGTGGCGAGGGATTTAAGCAAATTACCTCCAGTCACTTTCGACCACGTCGACGTGACGAGCCTGCTGAAGGACATTGTTTTTCTAAAGGCAAGTTTGGCTGATGTGCAGAGAAATCTGGCTACATCCCAGAGCACCGTTGCAGACTTGCGCACACAATTAGTTGAGTTGCGCAACTCTGTGGCATTAACTGGGTCACCGGCGCGTGTAAGCAACGTAAACTCATGCCGAGGAGCCGGCTGCCTCAATGCGTCAGCTACGAGTTTCGCATCAGCAGTTTTGTCGCCGGCGCAGATCGCTGAGTCTGCGTTGCGCGTAGTAAGTGCGCCTCACAGCCCCGCCCCCGTCCCTGCAGCTCCTCCCCGCAGCACTGCCCGACCGACGACGCGACCATCTGGACCAGTGGTCATTTCGAGCATCCCTGCTGCTCTCCCCGCTAAGCCCATGCCTGCAAAGGCAACGGACTAGGCTGACGATGATGGTTTCGTGACGGTGCAAAGGAGGAAACGCCGTCAACGAAGCTGTAAGAACCGTTCCGGCAAGGCTCCTGTGGAGCCCAATGTAAAACTGCGTGCCGCCAAGCCGAACACTCCGGTGTACATCTCTCGTCTACATTACACCACTGAGGCAGAGGACATCGAGGAGTACTTGCGTCAAAAGTTGAAGTACACGCCAAGAGTACAGCTGCTGGAGTCGCGCCGCAACGTCAATTTCAAGGCGTTTGTGGTGCGCATACCAACGTGCTTGCTCCATTTGGTGTTGGATGAAAGTTTTTGGCCGCAGGATGTGGTTTTCCGTCGCTTCCGCGGACAAATTCCACACGAACGCATAAAGCATCGTGCAAGTGAAGTGTTACTAACATAGTTTTAAGTTACTTACACTAACAAAAATTGTTATTAGTATGTATTTTTAGGTTAAGGTATTTATCTATGGGTCTTTGTTACCTGAAATAAATGGTTTATTATTATTATTATTACCCAGAATTAACTAGGTTGTGAAGGTCAGATAGGCAGTCGCTCCATGTAAAATACTGGTACTCAGCTGCATCCGGTTAAACTGGCAGCTGCCCCCAATATACTCGTAGTTGGGAAAAGGCTAGGCAGATGATGATGATGGTTTGTACTACATCATTACGTGCCTACCTTCACGTCCCCTGTATTATTTAATCCAACCACCAGCACAATTGTAAATGCTCAATAAAGTTTTACCAAAAAAATGAATTTTCCCCTTCAAAATACAATCGTATCCCGGCAAGTACTTTGCGTATAGTTACTTAGTTTGATGTACAGAATGCTTGATTAATGGCTTCGTCCATTTACACTTTATATGTATAACATGTATAGATAGATGATTCTATAGTTCCTTTGACACCAGTGATTAAGGCTTGCTTTGACGATGGCATGAAATAGGTTTGGGCAGGCAAGCGTCCTTTCCAATCTATGGTAGGAACAACAACACTGAGGTTATTCCAGGTATATCGATCATGGCTTTGAAAACTTCACGTTGCAATCACGGATTATCCATCGGATGTCCCAGCTATGTGAACATTACAAGCATCATATCTGCATATCGGGCTTTGCAGTATCGAGGTATACAGGCGAGACATTTATATTTGTTATATCTATTTATAAACTAATATTACAGAGAGGAATGATTTGTAATTTTGTATGTAACGAATAAACTTAAAAACTACTGGACCAATTTGAAAAAATCTATAAGCAATGGATAGCTACATAATCAGCGAGTAGCATGGGCTACATTTTATCCCCGTGTTACCACGGGAACGGGAAATACGCGGTTGAGACCGCGAGACGTCCAGGGGCCTAATTTTACTATTTTAATAAATTCGTCACTCCAACACGATTTCATTCCCATCCCATAGTCATTTTGATGAAAGTTCGTAATCTGCTAAATTCGCAATGGTCTCATTGTCGATTAAATTGTGTTTTAATGGCATTGTCGTATTGCCATTATTATAAAACCTTTAGTACAAATGGTTTTCGAAATCTCTAAATGCGAACATTAATTCATGCCAGATTTCACGTACGAGATTACCATTCTATGACATTTCTTTCAATGGAGTGTCAGTGGTGGTCTTGCATTGAAGTCATAATGGCGGCCCGCGGCATTATATTAGTAGATTAACAAACTTGTCAAAACTTGACAGAACTTGACCATTACGAAATCAATGATCGACTATTCTGACACTATTGTAATAACAGAATTGAGGACCAGGGATTCTTCATTATCGCTGTTTAAACTTAACAGGCGTCTCTAAGTCAAAAACGTTACGTAAGCGGCTATAGTAAAACCCCCAAGTGTCTCGGAAAGAATACGGAAAAGAACTTATCATTTCCTCCAAGACCAACCAATAAACCACGCAGTAATATATTTACCTACACATAATTCCCTCTTCGTATTTTTCCTATAATTCGCCATTATTAATAAATTTCCTATGAGGGTCGCTATCATCAAGATCGGAAGAATAGGTGTCGCTTTATTACGGAACTTGTAAATCGAGGGTACGTTCAAATTGCCGGTGAGGGAAACAAGTTAATTACACTGAACGATACAGGTAAGTTGAAGAAGTACTCGTAGTACGTCGTGAAATGAGCAAAAATTAACCTTGCCTAGTTTGTTTATTGCTCATTTTGTATCAAGTGGTACTCAGCTGGATAGATATTTACTTATTTGAGTCTAGAATTGAGAATATCGGGTTTATTTTTTGTAAACAAACCATCTATTACCATCAAGAAGGGCAGTTAAAGCACTATTTAACTGTTGAAACAAAGATGAACATTAAATGTAGACATATGACATCTACCAACCCGCACTGCCCATACGCAAAATACGCGCTTTGACATGGACTTGCGGACACCAGCCCGTTGTACAATACAATACAATACAAATGTAGCTAAAGTCCCAGTCACAAGACATAAAAAATATGTAAGTATTGTCGTTGTTCCTTCCCTAGCAAAGATCTCTATGGAGAAGAACGGGCAAGACGCTCTCTCTTTTTTCTCGTGAGGAAAGTTTTAATTATTAATTTGCATAGGTATAAGAGTAAAGGAAGACCAAAGGATGATACGGCAAGAAATGAGGCATCTGATGAGATTACGAGTAATAGAGTAGTATGGTAGAAGGAGACATGCTGCTCCGACCCCAACTGAATTGAAATAAGGGCAGGCAAATTACGAGGAAGTACTGGTAACTTGGTGAACTGTCTTTTAGGCTGAATGACCTTTGATTAAGATAAGTACAATAACATATTAATACATGCCATAAACATTTGAAGTGAACGTGATAAACAACACTTTTTTTTCGTACACATCAAAGTAAATATTAACATAGTTACTATAATTTTCTGCTTTATCTCCAATCTTAGAAGTCTTAAGGAAGGTCCAAATTATGACTCTAAGAAGTAACTTTATGGGTCCAAACCGAACCCGAAAACCGAACAACATGAAAAGACCAAAATAAAAGTTGACCTACAAAATAAATTAGATTAGGCGTGTCACCAATCCGAGCTACTTTTAGTACAAGCTTAAGATTAAGTTCTGATTACGAGTTCATTTCTGATTACATGAAATACATTACGTAAAATTAGATTCGTGACTTCTAGATACTATAAATGAAACTACGGAACAATTGGATTCTGACAAGAAAAGTAATTTCACCAAGGTACTATCTTAGGACCCCTTCAGAATTCATTAAGTACCAAGAGAATTGGGAAGAATAGCGTGCGCGGTAGATAGTACTTACATTATGTTTTGGTGGGAAGAATTATCCTGTACCTGTAATGAGAAAAATATTTAATAGGTAATTGATCATTGAGAATAGTAAACAACAAAAGTATAAAAAGGGATTGAAGAAGTTTTATTTAATTTATTTGCATTCCACAATGAAAGCTCAAGGTTTAATATCAATCATAGATTCTAATACTCGTCGGTTATGGTTGTAATGAATTAAGGAATTCATAACACATAATCAGCAATATTTTTTCCACTAGGCAATGGTCTTGCCACTGAGGGCGAGTGGGTCAAAACCAACGACGCAGGCTAAGTGCAGGTGGAATTTAAAACTGTTAAAATAAAATTTTGCCCTCGCTTTCTCAGGATATCGTTCTGTTCCGCTCGCAATATCAAGGAGATTTTGTTAAGGTTGACTATACTACGAGTATTGTTGGAACTATGACAATTATACTCATCACCTGCCTAGCCTTTTTCCAGCCAAAGCAAATTCAGCTGAACACCATGCAGTATTACATGGAGCGACTGCCTATCTGACCTCCATAACCCAATTAGTACAAAGTACGATACCCCTTGGCAAGACTGGTTATTAGACTTCCGGGCCTCTGACTACCTGTAAAGACTGTCAAAGCTCTGCAAATGACAGTCGTACTTAATAATTTCAAGAACTTAGACTTCCGGGGCTGCGGGACTGTTCGAAAGAGATACCTTGGTCCCGGAACATAAAGGGCGAGGAGGGAGCATGGATGGGTTTTAGTCAGTAAGAGTCTGACACTCCCTCCCGCTCCGCCCAGAGTGGAGAAATTATTTGATGATTTCCTATCCGTAAAAAAGGTACTTAGACTTATCACGTCCTAGGTTTCGATAAAAATATTCATTCACGTTACTTTCTAAATCTTATGCAGTCAACAAATGATCCAAATATCTATGTTAGCTTCAACATTCGGTTCCGGAGCTATACGAGCTATAACTCAGCTCACGCTGCTCCGCTCCAAACTTTACCGGTTTAATTAAACAACAAGCGATTACTTGCAAAGTTTTACAGATTTACATAATGTTTAGGTGAGCACTAGACGTTGTAATCATTTCAGGACTGTTTTCGGTTTGTTTGACTTTGTTACGACTGTGATTAAGGAGTTTGTCTAAATTAGGACGAAATAGGAATTAACTTTAGCCAAGAAAAAATATAATTTGGTTAGCCTGAAAGAATAGTCCTGTAATGAAAGAATATATTATTGTTATCTGATTACGTATCAGATTAGAATAAAGGGTGTAAAACACCTGTTCATGAAGCCGAAAGGCACTTATTTTCCCCATCATTGCGATCATTTTTTTTGTTTTACACCATACCTGGGAACCTTCTAGTTACAGAGATATGGGGGAGTGAGAGTTTTTTTTATATGATTCTAACTTTTTACACCTCCACGGCCCCCGTACTATTCAATTCATCCACCAGCACAATGTTTTAAGTGCGTTACATTGAGTTCTACCACGAAACATGATTTATAACCTCAAAAAAAAAAGTTGTTTCCCAAGTGTTTGTTTCCAAAAAAAAAGATATTTTTTGCGCAAAAGTTACTTAGTTTGATGTACAGGATGCTTTGTAAACGGCTTTATGATGAGGTGGTTTACACCACCCTGTATAAACAATTACATATTGTACGGATTGTGTGAGACTCAGCCACCTACAGCGAATTATAGAAGAGAACTTCTAACCTACTCGTACTAAAGAGAAGTTAATAAAATTTAAATGGGGCCACCGCGCCGGTTTCTTCTACCAAATGAAAACTACACGTATCATGTAAATCACACAAGTAATCACGGCGTAAACGATGAACATACATTTAAAAAAAATATGTCGGTAGGATACATGACCTCCCCTTTTTAAGAATTCGGTTAAAAATAGAAGAAAATGTTTCGAGAAAAGTTTTCAACAATATACGATTCACGTTTGAAATCACGTCATTACACACAAATGCAAAATACACGTTCTGATTGGAATTTTACATTATTGGTAGAATATAAGCATCGCAATTTGTATATAGGTGCAAACGTAGGTTATAATTAGTTAGTGCGTAGTGGTTTTTAGGTACCAAAAATTGTTCACATTTTATTAAAACCTAAAAAAAATAATTCAAATGTTAATATAATATGGTAATGCTGCCAGCCTTCAGGGCACTTTTCCTGTTGACAGCGATGTGGACGAATTTTCGAACGCCCTAAAACCCTTTCTGATACTTGTACATATTTTTTTTTTTAATAAAATAAAATAAAATAAAAATAAAGTAAAACGAAACGGAACGTTCTGTGACATCATCGTACCACTCAGTGGCAGTCCCTTAACATAACAAGGACCCCGTATGTTCTGTGTAGGAGCCGGTCTTCTTCACCAATATTCCAGTGAGGCTTCACTCGAGCCGAAATATATCCTCTTTTACAAATCTCGCAATCGAAATTAGGTTTGCTGTAAGAAATCCCAATTGTGAGTTAAGCTCGCCGTTGTAAATAAGCATTGCAATTTCTATGTGTATTCAAACAAAAAACGTCTTTGTCATAGTGTTTGGTTTAAAGTTGTTTTAAGACTAAATTTACCTACGGTAAAATTTAAAACCTGATTTTACCGTCAACTTTTTATAGAGACAACCTTTAAGTTTCTGAAATAGGTTTCAAATTTTTTCAACACGATGATGAGTTTTGTTTCGTTAGTAAAATGTTTCATGTTTATTAAAGGGTTTTTAATAAAAAGAATTCATAAATTTTTGTGGCGGGTGCTGCAGATGGGTTAAGGGTAGGTAGGCTTTTTGTTTTATGCATATGATAGGGATAGTGATTTTGGAGAGGTTTTATGGTCGAGTAATATCAACAGCATGGATCAATCTTCAATGTTAGATTTTATTGCTAACCCCCGTCGTTTTTCGTCGGGGGTTAAAAATAACTTTGACGTGTCTCTGTGTGTGTGTGTGTGTGTCTGTCTGTGGCATCGTAGCGCCCGAACGGATGAACCGATTTTGATTTTGTTTTTTTTTTTGCTTGACAGGTGAATTATTCGGGAGTGTTCTTAGCTATGTTTGATAAAAATCAGTTAAAGATGGCCGCCGCCACAGAATAGCGGATTACATTTTTATTCAACAAGTCCCTCAACCCCCAAAAACTCAAAAGTAAATCAGGAAAAAAAATTGGTTTTATTTATTTTGCTGCTTAAACTACGCAGCGCACTGCCCGCTACATACTTGATAACTACGTACGCGGGGTAAATCAGAATTTATCCTGCGGTTAGGCCCGCTCTTATAAACATAACTGGCGAAATGTGGGTGCATTATTAGGCACTCCTCAGTCTAACCCTTTGGGGTTTACAGGCGTGATGATGGGGAGTGATATGAAATTTTGAATGGCGTTATTTCGACGCACGCTATTTCGAAAAACTGTTTGAATGGTACGTGTACCTGTATCTGTTGGTAGCAGGGCTAATGACACCATTTATTCACTGTATCACTGGCTCACTAGCACAACCAAGGCCTCGTCCAGGGTACGCTACCAACAGATACTAAACGCACCATTCAAACATTTTTACGAAATAACCTGCGTTGAAATGACGTCATTCGAAAGGGCTTGGATCATTTTTGTTTGAAGCGTGGCCGAATTTTTTTCCGCCATTTTGTTTTTTTTTTTCAAAGTAGCGGCCACACATAAGACCCATATAAATCGATAGCTGGTATCAATACAAACAAGTTTTGTCAGAGACAAAATGTTCTAAAGTGTCACGTTTCCGAGATATGAGCTATCAAAGTTTAAGTAAAGTCATTGAGGATCTTCAGCACAACTTTGATTTGATGATGATGGCAGCTATCGATTGATACACGTTTTATGCGTGTCTGATAAAATCAAAGTTGTGCTAACGTTGCTATCAGTGATTGGACTTTGATAGCTCATATCTCGGAAACGTGACCCTTTAGAACTTTTTGTTTTGTACAAAGTTTGTCTTGTATTTATGCCAGCTATCGATTAATACAGATTCTTCAGACACGCATAAAACGTGTATTAATTCGATAAGTAGGTACAAGTCAAATAGTGCTGAAGATTCCATCAGTGAATGGACTTTAACTTTGATAGTTCATTTCTCGGAAAAGTGAAGCTTTAGAACTTTTTTCCTAATACAAAACTTGTTTTTATTTTACCAGCTATCGATTAATATTGGTCTTATGCGTGGGCGCTACTTTGAAAAAAAATCAAAATGGCGGAAAAAAATCCGGCCAAAAAGTTCAAACCCCTTTCAAATTCCTCCCGTGATGATGATGTGTTGTGTTGTTATACCAGTTCTTATAATAATATCGAAGTGAACTGAGGTACATCCATCTTATACACTAAACTTGATCATAAAACGTCACACACTCCATTACCCGAGACACAAGCTGTCAGTCACGTCGTAACATTTCCAGTTTGGCGGTAAATCCTTGTCATTTGCGTAGGAGTGTGTCTAAATACCGTATGAACGTGTGACGGAATTAAGCAGAGAGCTTTCTGTCTTTAATTTTAAGGAGCGGTGATGTACAAGTTTTTAATGGAAGGGAATGGAAGGGAATGGAAGGTTTGTTGAAGGGAAGGGGACATAAGGTGGGGTTTTGTCAAACACAACGGTCGGCGAGACAAAGCGAATAACATCACTGAGTACTTAGTTAGTGTCGGTACAAGTTTAACGTATCATTTTTGACAGCATCTCAATAGTCTTGAATCATTATCAATCTTGTATTATCTGAAATTTTAGGCTTAAGGCTGTATAATAGAAAAGTACCTGGGCGAGAATAGAGAAAACGAATTTTCCCACATTATGAGACCTAGCTAGATAGCGTTTTCGCGCTCGTAAGCCCTAACGATAAGTACCTAAAATGCCTCTTGTTTTTTTTGTTAACAAAAGCTTAAGGATAACATCAAAGATGGTACAACTTCCATAAAAAAGTCAACTATCATTATGCTGTATAGTCGATTTTTAGTCTAACCGGGTGCAGCTGAATACCAGCATTTAATATGAAGCAACAACTAATCTGACCCGTGGCGGTCTCCATAGTTATTGTGTAAAACGATACCCCTTAGAATTTTAATCTTTCATCATAATCATCATCATCATTTCAACCGAAAGACATTCACTGCTAGACATTATATGCCTTCCCCAAAGGGAGAGTTTCTCCATAATCGCCACGCTTGGCAGGCGGGTTGGCGATCGCAGTACGGTTGTTACAAAATCACAGAGAACGCTGCTGCCCATTCTCTGGTAAGTAAGTCCCTTAGTCTCCTCTTATAGTATAAAACTCTGAAGTAGTGTAGCTTTCTACCCGCGAAAGATTTTTCGCAAACAAACAAACAAATATTACCTCTCCATAACATAAACATTGGTTTAGTTTTGATGACTTATTTTATAAAGGGTGTAAAACATCTCCTCACGAAGCTGAAAGGCACTTGTTCTCTCCATCATTGCGGTAATTTTTTTTGTTCTACACCGTACCTGGGAACCTTCTAGTTACGGAGATATGGGGGTCAAAGTTACAACTTTTTGACAAGTTTTTTTTTTAAAATAAGTACAAGTTTTTTAGTAAGATTTTAACTTTTAACACCTCCACGATCACCGTACTATTCAATCCATCCATCAGCACAATGTTTTAAGTGCGTTACATTGAGTTCTACCACAAAATATGATTTATAAACTCAAAAAAAAAAAGTTGTTTCCCAGCAATACTTTTTGCGTAAAGTTACCTAGTTTGATGTACAGAATGCTTGGTTAACGGCTTTGTGATGAGGTGGTTTACACTTTGAATTAAGGCGACTACGGGAGCTAAATGCGAGTTTTATAATGCCTAAAAGTCTATGATTCACTGCAGTAAACAAAACCATAAAAATATGTAATGTTTTTCAGGATAATTATATGCTAGTATGATAGCGTTTTGAAATCATAATACAATTAATTTTCCTCGTAAAAAAAAATCGTAAACTTATCTCTAAAAAAATATTTTAACGAGTAAAAACCATACTAAAATACATGCGATCGTTCTGATTTTTGGCAAATAATTTTAAAAGCAACATATTAGCATCATAGTGTTTTTTTTTTTTAGTCAAATACATAGATTTTTGGAAATCGATCGAAACCACTCATTTCGCACTATTCGAACCGTAGTGACTGACGTAACAACCACTTTGTAGTGCAAGCTGAGTGGAACTTTATTCTAACAGTATTTCAGATGAAGTTTGAACCACCACGAATAGAGTTGTTAATAGAGCTCACGTAGTCGCCTTAAAGGAGTTTCTACATTTGTTATTTTAAGACAATCAAAATAAGGAATTAATTTTAAATCAAATTTGTATGACACATACGGGAAAAAAAAATTAAAAAAAAATACAAAAAGATTCACAATCGCACAAAGCTATCTCCTCTCGACTTTCATCTCACGAGAGATAAGCCGATAACTCATTTCATATTTCTTTCATTCCAAAGAAAGCAAAATCAAATAAAAGTAATCATACTTTTTAAAGGGAGGAATTTACGGTATATTTTGAATTCCCTTTCTTGAGCTGTCCAATGTAAATTACATTTGATTTACGACTGAAAATTATTTATTTTTGGGGAAAGGAAGAATCTGTTGATTTCTTCGTATCTTCCATTTATCGTCAGATAATTTTGTATACAAAATCTGTACATAAGTATTCCGGAAACGAGTAAACAGAGAGACAGACGGCTGTATTTGAAAAGCAATTTGTTATCGGGGAATGAGAAATATTTATTTGTATATATATATTTAAAAATGTAATAAACATATGTATTGTAATGAATAAAGGGAATAATAATAATATTCTTTATTTTTCGGACAACAGTAATCCATTGTGTTAGTAAGCAATACAAAATAACTTATTTCTAGTGTTAGTAGCTGAGATAGGTACATTATAAAAGACAGAGTAAATAGTTTTGTGAAAAGGGCATCCCCAGATTAATGTTCTGTGATTGTCCTTCTCACAAAACTTTTAATAATCGGAGAGTCAAAACTTTCCGCAATCGTTTTTAAGATGCTGTTGCCACTCGCCCGCAACATTGACAAAAGCGACGCGGTTTTCTTACGAATGACGGCGTGGAAGCCGTCAGTTCGGTTTTGCGCAAACATAGCAGAAGCGCTGCACCATCGCGGCAGTCCCAACAGCATCCTAAAAATATTATTATATTGTACGCGTAGGTACGACAACAACAACAACAATCTTTTGGTATAGTTGACCCAAAGATTCCCCGTGTAAAAACACTGGCAATATGCCTTAAACAGTGTTACTTTTGCTAAACTGCTACACCGAGCGAATCTTCGGGCCAACATGTTACCTCGGACCGCCAGTGCCCTACGCTCTCTTTCAATATCAACATTGTCCGTAAGGTCGTCAGTGAGAAGATGCCCTAGATATTTGAAAGTTGTCACTCTTTTGACGTTCAAGCCGTTTAGGGTAATGTCAGGTACAGTATCTGGGCATTCAGACCGCTAGCGCCGACCTTAAAGACAATGTATTCACACTTCTTAACATTATACACAAGTCCGTGCGAGGCAGCATACGCCTGACAGACCCGAAGCATTTCATTTATCGCACCTGCCGTCGGCGCTAGCAACGCCATGTTATCAGCGTGGCTGATACTGTTTATTTTTACACCATAGACGCTGCATCCCACCCGCATTTTGCTGAGGTCCACGATTAGGCCGTCTATATATGTGCTAAAAAGCCTCGGAGATGTCAGACCCCCCTGCCTCACACAGCATTCCAACCTGTATGTATCAGAAAGTGCATTGGACCACCTTACAACATTTTGTTGATTTCCATACCAGTACTGTAGGATCCTGAGCACTCCAGCCGGTACAAATAAAAAAAGATAAAAAAACGGACAAAAGATTTTTAGGACTCTTTAGACGAACTAAAATTAAAATTGTATTGGATCTTGCTAAAATGCAAACAGCTTCTTTACACGCTTCAATAAAATTTCAAGATCCCGCTAGAAAACTGTGATATGGATTTTCTTTTTCTATTTATAACAATTTTCAGTCTAAAGGATTTCTAACAAAACATAACACTCCTTTTTTTGGGTAGTCGTGTAAAAATACTGAAAGAACTCGGTGAATTCAGTAATAAGTACATTGATGACAACCCAAATTCGAATATTAGCCGTGCTCACAGATTCTGCTACTGCCTGATCAGACCCTATTTTCTGGAAATTCGTAAGATCGAGTGTAAAACTGAAATAAACTGGTTCGTTTCTTGAGTTGTCCTGTCAGGCCTTCTTCAAATGATATTGAATTTTGCGCCTATTTCTAAGATGTTTGTGACATACCTTTGTCTTTGTCTATATTTAATAAAAAGGGACTTGCTTGATTTTTGGGACTTTTAAGCAATCCGTTTTGTGTTATTTTTAACAATACGAAATAAGGATTCTAATTAGGTAAAGTGCTGTCAGTGAATTTTAGACGATTTGATTGCTTAATGAGGGGTCTAAATTGTACTTATTATGGACTAATTAGTTCTTTATTTTAAAATAATGACAATGTCATGTTTACCAGTGCGGGACCGCGCTGGCAGGACCCAATATACTGCTGCGTCCGGCGATACCAACGACGCAGCTCTATGTGTGCCGGCTTCATCACACCACGAAGGTTGAGGAGATCGTGGAGTATGTCCGAGTGAAGACCAGCTGGACCTAGAGGGTTGAGAAGTTGGAGTCGCGCCACAACACAAATTTTAAGTCGTTCGTGGTGCGAGTTCTGACTCATCATATTGAGACGTTTACACCCTTTAAGCTGTATAGTCGATTTTTAGTCTAACCGGATGCAGCTGAATACCAACATTTTATAAGGAGCGACTGTCACCCCACTTATTGCGTTACGTGACACTCCTGAGAAATTTTTGGCTTTCATCATTATCATCATCATCATCATTTTAACCGGAAGACGTTCACTACTGGACGTAGGCCTTCCCCAGGTGTCGCCACTTTGACCGGTGCCGTGCGACTCACGTCCAGCGGATTCCCGCAGCCTTCACCAGATCATCGGTCCACCTAGTGGGAGGTCTTCCAAAGCAAAGTTTTCCGGTTCGCGAGAACTTTTGAGAGGCTTTCAGAACGACTGTCAATGATCTATGAACGTTTTCTAGGATCGGTAGAAAAACTACGCAATGTTGAGCATAAAAACAAGAGCTCTATACATACAATAACAAACTGCTTTACAGCTCAGACTTGGTCTTGCAACTAGCTTCTCCGTGTCTAGCCTTTATTCTATAATAAAACTCAACAAGCTATCGTCATCCATGGCATCCAATATTCCTGAACAAGTATTCCCTTAGAGCTAGGGATGTACGATACTTGCATTATACTTTGAATCGAACCGAATCGCGACTATGCTATACGATCATGGGATGTTATAGAATGGCTTCGATCCGATTCTCAAAATATCGAATCGTATTCTTTCGATGCACGATACTATGGATCGACACAAATGTAAGAATATTTCGCACGAGCTTCTGCCAGCGGCTCTTACTACCCTGATAAAAATATTTTATGTGTTAATCGAGGTTATAAACTATCTATGTGCAAAATTCCATCCAAATCCGTTCCGTAGTTTTTGCGTAAAAGAGTAACAAACTTTCAGACATCCATTTTCGCAAACTTTCGCCTCTATAATATTAGTAGGACTTATTAATCCTCCTAAGAATCGTAGAAAAAACATGAATTCATTTGTACTTGTGTCCTCTTTTTGTATTCTTTTGAATTGACTGATCCATTTATTCCAAAACCGGTAGGGACTTTTATATTGATCACATCGTATTTGATTACCTAGCCTTTTCCCGACAATGTTGGGGTCGGATTCTAGTCTAACCGGATGCAGCAATATTTTACATGGAGCGACTGCCTATTTGACCCCCACAACCCAGTTAGTACTGGGTAATACGATACCCCTGGGTAAGACTGGTAGCACTTTTGGGGCCACTGACTACCTGTAACGACTGTCAAAGATCTGCAAATGACAGCCGGGAGCAACAGCTTTTTTTTTTGGCACAAGCCCGCCACACACGCCCAAACCACTGTAACTCCTGAAAGCCAGAATCAACAGAAGCGACCACCAGAAAAGCGCCGAGACAATGGAGCAACAGCTTAACGTGCTTTCTAAACTCGGTATGTAAGGGTGGTCACCTATCCACAGACCAACCGAGGCAAGCACGGCTTAACCTATAGATCGATCCGAGCGGCTGTTATTATTAAGTCACGAGCTCCTCATCGTATTCGTTTGTATTGATCCGAAATATCAGGGTATCGCAACATGTCGTATCGGACATCACTACTGCGAGACGGTCCAATAAAAGCGGTATTGCGAGAATACTAAACATCGACAACATCGTTTAGTTTCAGCTCAACAATGCACTTTATTTTGAAGGAATTACATTTAGTTTGCGATGTTAAACACGCTAGTCAGGTCTTGTCTTGCTGTCTTGGCTAATTCTGTGAGGGCATTAGCCTTTGACGGTGTTACGGCAAGTTTCTGTAACATTTTCTTGTGATTAAAACGTTAAATAATGGTCATAAACTACTGAAAAACGTGGTAAGCATACAAGTCTATTGGTGATGTTAATAAGTAGCGAACCCCCAAAGTTGAGGAAAACATTTGAGATTGAAATTAATGAAAATGAAAGGAAGCAGGATTTACCAGTACAATTAGTAATTTTGTTTCTTTAATGTAATCAGTCTTCTTAAGTTTAAGTGTAATATTAGGTATGACGACAGTATCAAAAAATTACAAATCTATTTAGTCCCTCAGTTAGATTACTGAAAAATAATGGACACGTATTTTTTGTTTTTGTAAATCAATGAATATTGACAAAGATAAAACGCATCAAAACTTGGGAGTGACGTATTGGGAATTTTAAAAGCGTCGTATCTTCGTCAATTTTGATTTACGTGACAAAAGAAAAAATACGGGTCAAATATTTTTTAATGATCTACCTGACGGACTTATTAGCTTTTTTTGTAGTCTACCCTATTCCATGAGATTCCAAGAAGACTCTTATAACATAGCAACATCACGCCTGTTATTCCTAAGGGTTAGGCAAAGGTGTACCTACTAGTACACACATATTTGCCAATAATGTTTAAGTTATTGCCATCTACCGGGCACAAATTCGAACTCCACCTAATAGCAGTTTGTCCGACCTGAGAATCGAATAACCTCATATTCAGCAGTCGCGCTTGCGATCACTGGACCTACGAGGCCGTCTACGCTTATGTCAACTCAATATCAGCATGCATGCCTGTGTCACACTCTTTCTTAAGGGGCCGGCGGAGCATGCGCCTTTCATACAATAATAACAAAATATTTTCTAAATCAAACATATTCAGTAGTGTTTATTTATTTCGATTGGATAACAGAATACCTATGCTCCCAAATATATATTTTGAAAGGACAGTGATATAAAGACGAGATATGAGGAATTTAAAATTTCTATAGAAAACTTATTTTTTCCCATAGCTCTTGTTTAAATCAGTATCCATTCCAAATATAGCCTGATATTTATCCTGATTATTATTATTGTAAAATATATATTTGGGAACCTAGATAATTATGTAATCCAATCGAAATAAATACACCATACCCTAAGAATATGTTTCATTTAGAAATTATTTTGGTATTACGTTTGTATGAACTACGAATGCTCCGCGGGCCCCTTAACATCCATGTGTCAAGTCAACAAAAAGTATCTGTCAAGAATCAAAACAAAGCTTAAGCAGCTTTTCATAAAACATTAATTTGATCCCGACAATGTTCTTTAAAAGTCATCAAAGTAATATGCAGAGAGATTATAAAAAAAACTCTCTAAGCGGCTGGAAGTACGAGTTTACAGCCCACAGAACCTGCAAAGTGTCTCTTTGTGAATTAATTGACAAAATTTTAGCTTCTACCATGTCTTGGGACGAAGGCGCTGTAATTAGAGTCTCTTTATGGATGCTGCAGATGGCTTTATTGCTGTGGTTACATTGTATCTTTGAAGTTTATATTGTGTTTTATGAGTTGACTATGGAAGGCTGTCTTTGTTGGAATTGGGAATAAGGATACTTTCTTTTCTGAGACATGGCATCTCGTTTGGATTCCCCAAACGGTTGACGGCGCGGAATATGGGTGTAACATTTTGCCACGGTACTATTTATATATTGCGTGTTTTTTTTTGGAGTTTTGCATGTGTAAATTTTAGTCTTTTTTGTGAACCGTTTGGCAAACGGTTCTATTAGGGCTCCTCCTCTTACAATGTTTTCTTTGATTACTTTTTACCGGGGTGTTGAAAACCTTGCTTGGTTTTTTGGCTACATTTGTTAAGTAAACTCTAAACGAAACTAACCATTTTAAATAACATCAATTTCAAGATTTCAGGATACAAAAACAAAAGTCAGAGAATCAGGCGTTACTTTGCGGAAATGCATGACATTTTGCGTGAATTTATCGCGGTATTAAAACTAAATATACAAAATAACATTTTACCCATTCGAAAACTGACCATTTCGTAAATAATCCTCAGGAAAGCCAAACAACTGAAACTTGAATTTCGGCGCAAAGAAATCTCCTACCTAAATAATATTCTGCTTAGTTACCCCCAAAGAAACACAAGAAAAAAAAAACTGCGTCCATAAATACTTTCCCCTAAAAAGGCAGAGACAATTACGTTCCGTTTTACGAAACCATTTCCTTGCCGTCTTAAGACAAAACGGTTCACAATTTATGCTAAGATAATTTACCCGCTGTGTTGTACCGAGCTCATTTCTCTGCTAGACGGGATTCATAATCTGAAGATTGATCGTATGATAATGAGAACGTTAGGATGTGTGATGATTATGGGTTAGCAGAGTAAAACAATAGCGCAGTAGTGAACTATATTTATTAAAACTCGGTGGAGAAAAAAAATACAATGGTTCTCATATTCAACTTAAATCCGCAATGAACAAATGTAGACGTTTACCACAGAGTACATTATACCACAGACACATTACTTATTCCTTTTTTAGTTTATTGGCTAGCTACTACACTTCACACGCCCCCTCAATAAAATAAAAAAAAAAAATTACATCAACAATTTCTAAACAACAAAAAAACAATGCACCCCCTTAATGGTAAACTGCTAATAACAATAAAAAACTAAGCCTCTAATTAAATACTTTTAAAATTCATTTACATTAAACACAAAGAATATCTAAACTCATTAAATTTGGTCACTGGTAAAGATTTTGTAAAGAAATCAGCTAACTGACAATCTGTTTTAACAAATTTCAATATTATAACATTACTGTCTATTTTCTCCTTAATAAAATTAAATTTAATATCAACATGTTTAACTCTTTTATTGTTTTCAGGATTATTTCCAATATTTATGGCTGCCTGATTATCTACAAAAATAGTAATAGGACAAACTGAAATCTCAAAATCTTTTATAATATTTTTAAGCCAACAGGCCTCGACAACTGCAGAACTCAGAGCTATAAGTTCTGCTTCAGAAGAAGACAAACTGACAGTATGTTGCTTCTTAGACGACCATACAATAGGACAATTAAATAATTTAAACACATAACCTGATGTTGACTTTCTATCATTAATATCACTACCCCAGTCGGAATCTACATAGCCAAGCAAATCTGTACTTTCATTAGTATTGAAAGTCAACTTCAAGTCAAGTGTAGCATTTACATATCTGAGCACTCTTTTTAATGCTTTTAACAATGTTTCATCAGCACAATTCTGAAAACGACTCAAATATGCCACACTAGGACATAAATCAGGTCTAGTACACAAAACCGCATACATCAACGATCCAAGAATTTGTCTACATTGGTTTTCCAATTTAGGATCTGATTTATTTGACTGACACATTTGGAACTTGAACTCCATTGGAGTTGACATAGGTTTTGAATCAATCATATTAAACTTCTCTAGTATCTTTGTCAAATAATGTTTTTGTGACATTTCAATAATACCATTTTGCAAATCTTGCTTAACATGGATACCCAAATAGTTAGTTACATGACCTAGATCCTTCATACAGAAACTATTACTCAAATAAAGTTTTAAATTGTGTACTTCTTTCTCATTTGACCCCATAATCAATATGTCATCAACAAACAATAACAAATAAGTTTTACATTCAGAATTTGCTTTATAATAAAGACAATAATCATTTTCAGATCTAATAAACCCTTTCTTAACAATTACCTTATCAAACTTTAAGTTCCAACACTTAGGTGATTTCTTTAGTCCATAGATACTTTTATTTAACTTAACAACACTCACATTATCACCACATCCAGGTGGTAGTCTCATATACACCTCTTCCTGTATATCTCCATAAAGGAAAGCACTTCGTACATCCATGTGATAAACTGGTAGTTTTTCTTTACTAGCCAAAGCCATTAAAATCCTGAAAGTCGCAATTTTAGCTACTGGTGCGTACACATCATAAGCTTCAAAGATATCCTCCTGTTGAAAACCTCGAGCAACAAGACGTGCCTTGTACTGGGTTATGTTTCCTTCACTATCCTGTTTTACTTTATAAACCCATTTACTTTCTACTACCTTTTTGTCTTTAGGTACTTCAACTTCACTTTTCCAAGTATTATTTTCTTTTAGAACTTCCAATTCCTTCTTCATGGCTTCTTTCCACTTGTCACTATCCTTACTATTGATAGCTTCATTATATGTTTTAGGCTCATTTAATATGCACATAAAGCTAGTTTCTGTGTCATAATCTTGTAACCATGTTGGTTTCCTTCTTATTCTCTTTTCTGGGAACTCTTCCTTCTCTTCTTTTTCTAGTTTTTCATTTTCCTCCGTATCACTAGAAACATCGGTATAATACTCTTCTTCTTCATCATTTATATTTTCTTTTACTTCTTCTTCCTCTTCAAAAATATCATTCAATATTTCGCTGAACATTTCTTCCTTTTGAGAAGACTCAAAAATAACATCTCTCTTTATTTCTATAGTGGCCGAATCTGGAAAATAAACTTTAAAACCTTTCACATTTTCATCATAGCCCACAAAACGGCCCTTCTTGCTTTTCGAGTCCCACTTTTTCCTTAGACTTTTTGGTACATGCACATACACATTTTGCCCAAACACTCTTAACTTATCCAAATTTGTATAGGCCTTTTTAAATAATAATTCAAAAGGAGACTTGCCTTTCTCATGACTGTGCCCGGTTCTGTTAAGAATATAGACAGCAGTATTGACTGCTTCGGCCCACAGTTCTTTAGGTAGTCTTGCACTTATCATCATAGCTCTTGCCGCCTCCACCACTGTCCTATTGTCCCTTTCAATTTTACCATTTTGTTCAGGAGTGTATGCTGTTGATGTCTGGTGCCTTATACCTTTTTCCTTAAATAAACCTTTAACTGTTGCATTGATAAATTCAGTTCCATTATCGGTTCTTACAATTTTGACCTTCTCATCAGTATCTTGTTCAGACAAATTTATAAACTCTTTAATCTTCTCAGGAACATCACTTTTATATTTTAAGAAATAAACATATCTGTAGGTAGAATAATCATCCCTTATCAATAGAAAATATTTAGAGCCCCCTAAGGACTCTACCTCCATAGGGCCACAGACATCCATATGTATTAGCTCACATGGCCTCTTTGATACAGTAGTACTTCTACTAAATGGTAATCTGTGCATCTTACCCTCAACGCAAGCACTGCATATTTCAGCATCATTCTTGAATTTTATACCATTTTTGTTCAAAAATTGCTTCACGTACTCATAGTTTTGATGTCCTAAGCGCTCATGCCATATTTTTAGACTATCTTGAGATACTGTTGCAGCAGCAATAGATACATAATTAGATTTAGGTTTGTGATCAAAGCACATAACATATAATTTCTTCTCCCTGTATCCCATGGCTACAACATTACCTTCCTTATTCTTAATTTCACAATGGTCTTTTTCAAATTCCATTTTATAGTCCCTGTCTATGACACTTCTCACAGAGAAAAGATTAACTGTTAGTTGAGGTACATACAATACATTATGCAGGGTAGTATCAATCCATTCCTCTCCATCAAAAACTTTGAGAATCACTTTTCCTTTACCAATAACTTTTAGTTCCCTGCCATCACCAATTATTACTGACTGGTGGGATTCATACTCTTCAAACTCATTAAATAAATTTCTTAAGAAACACATGTGTTCACTGGCACCAGTATCTACCAACCATCCCTGAGTATTTTCCTTGCACTTCATAATTGTTGAAAATGCATTACTCCTTTTATTTGACTCATTTTTACCAGCATCACTGCTTTTCTCTTTATTTAGCCGTAGTCTGCAAATTTTAATTGAGTGACCATACTTTTTACAATAAAAACATTGCAACTTGGCGCGACAATCTTTTTTATAATGGCCCATCTTGCCACAACCAAAACACTTTATCTCACTCAACTTCTTTGTGGCCGTTGCCAATGCTACACACTCAGTTTCAGCCTTTACTTCACTATTTGTTACAGTAGACATATTACGCTCTTCCTCAATTAACAATCTCGCCATTAGTTCTCCTATAGTTTGATTTATTGTAGGGACCGATTCCCATGCAGCAATAAAGTGGCGATATTTTTCTGGCAATGACATAAGTACTTTAGTAATAATCATTTTGTCGGATATATCATCGCCTAATTGGCGTATATTCGCTCTTATCTCTTCTATCTTTGAGAAAAATAGTGAAATATCTGTATCACACTTCAGTGAATAAAACTTTTGTTGTTCGAGATGTAAAGATGTAGATGACTTCTTCTCATAAATACTAGTTAACTTATTCCACATCTCAGCAGACGTAGTAGCAGTAAGCAAGTGCGTCATAATATTTTGATCAATATGGAAAACAATCCAACCCTGCGCCTTGCTATCCTTATTAACCCACTCTTGGTACTCCGCCGGTTTGTCTTTACCGGGTTTACGTATGGAACCATCCACGATCTCAAATAGGCCTTTCGCCTGTAGAATGACTCTCATCTGGAATTTCCAGGTACACCATGTCGCACTTCCATTTAGTTTGACTCCAGATATAGATTGCGGATGCGACAATTCCATTTTCTTCCACTCTTACGACCGGCGATCTCAACAAGCAAATAATGGCGTCTCGATTTCTCGAACTTTCGATAAGCCAACACAGCCAACGAAAATCTCTCGTAGATTATTTATTCTCGCCGTAATTTTTGCACTCGCGTACTCTGGGCCCATAACCTGTGATGATTATGGGTTAGCAGAGTAAAACAATAGCGCAGTAGTGAACTATATTTATTAAAACTCGGTGGAGAAAAAAAATACAATGGTTCTCATATTCAACTTAAATCCGCAATGAACAAATGTAGACGTTTACCACAGAGTACATTATACCACAGACACATTACTTATTCCTTTTTTAGTTTATTGGCTAGCTACTACACTTCACAGGATGACAGATTTTTCTTTTATATCTCTATAAAGTCTTCTTTTGCGTTGTCTACTTGCATAGGAAGGCTTTGGCTTAAGTCAGATTTTTAAGCAAGATGGTGCTTAAAACTATGTTTCTAAGTAAGTTTTGAAACTATCAAAAAAATACGTGTGTTCTAGACAACTGTCACTATGTAGAAAAAATGTAATAGGTTATTTACGACAGAAAAACGAAACTCAGTTCTGTTTTTCATAGGATAAGGCGGAAATTACAGTTCGTCATCCGCTTCAATCCCGTTTGCGAATACTACGCACCTGGCCTTGGTGAGGAACCTCTATATTAAAACTTAGAGGAAAGATTTGTATCTTAAATATATAAAAAACTTTTTTGCAAAAAATAAAACCGACTTCACACAAAAAAGTGAAAAATAACTTTAGCTTCTGAAGTCGGTGACCTTTGTTTGATTGATTTAATTTTTTTGTCACCGACTTCAGAAGCTAAAGTTATTTTTCACTTTTTTGTGTGAAGTCGGTTTTATTTTTTGCAAAAAAGTTTTTATTTTTCACTTTTTAGTGGTTCACAAATGTGCATACCCTTTCACAGCGTACCAGCGTGATTTTTTGTTATGAACTGGTGTAAACAATAGACTGACATGAGATTTCAGCAATCCCAGTAAGAGACACACATTTGCTACATTTAATGAGGAGTTCCGTTGCCTTTCTCCGAAGTTCTTCATCAGATCTTTACCAAATTTAAATGGGATCACTCCGAGAAAGTACTCTTTCAAAAACTACCCAAATCGCTTCTGGTGTGCCTATAAAATTTGAAGAGTTCTCTCTATTTCTCCAGGATCCCATTATCAGGATCCTGACTTGATGATTATGGGACCTTCTGGGAAGTATACCCTTTCAAACAATTAAAAAACAAATTCGGTCCAGTCATCTTCGAGTAATCGGGGAACATTGAATTGAGAACCTCCTCCTTTTTGAAGTCGGTTAATAACGACGTTATGGTACGTGACTCAAATATCCGGATAGCCTTTAAAAGATTTGGCCGAGTATCGTTAATTTGCTTCTAAGAATTGAAGAGTTCCGTTCCTTTGTCATGGATCCCATAATCAGAACCTAACCAAATTCTCATCAAACTACCCTACCCTTGAAGTACCCTTGCCAATAAAATAAAAAAAACAATACATGTCAAGGTTAGGCTAAGATGAGGCTTATCCCCAATAAATGGAACTTAATACACCTAACTGTCGAAATCTGGGAATATTGTACACATCTGCGTACCCCTATAATAATACTGCGTATAAACAATAAACATTCGAGCGATTGCAGCAGTTACTGCAGATTTGCCGTGTATATTTGAAGAGTTCCATTGTATATCTCCGAAGATCCGGATCAGATCTTCAGCAAATTAAAATATAACCACACCGGAAGCACCAGCTTTCAAATTAAAAAAGAATCATCAAAATCGGTTCACCCAGTCGAAAGTACTGAAGTAACAAACACTGTCGAAATCTGGGTGTATTGTATACATCTGCGTACCCCCTCAGAGCATACAGGCGTGATATTACGTCATGATGTTGTCTAAACAATAAACCTACAAGCGATAACAGCAATCATTGCAGATTTGCCGTACATTTTTGAAGAGTTCCATTGTATATCTCCGAAGACCAGCATCAGATCTTCAGCAAATTAAAATGGGACCACATGGGAAGCACCAGCTTTCAAATAAAAAAAGAATCATCAAAATCGGTTCACTCAGTCGAAAGTTATGAGGTAACAAACACAAAAAAAAAAAAAAAACAAAAAAAAAAAAAAAACATACAGACGAATTGATAACCTCCTCTTTTTGGAAGTCGGTTGAAAACTCAAAGGTGACTGACTGACATAGTGATCTATCAACGCACAGCCCAAACCACAGGGCGGATCGGGCTGAAATTTGGCATGCAGGTAGATGTTATGACGTAGGCATCCGCTAAGAAAGGATTTTGATCAATTCTACCCCCAAGGGGATAAAATAGGGGATGAAAGTTTGTATGAAACTTGGTCAATTTTAAACCGATCAGGCTGAGACTTTGCTTGCATAAAGCTAATATGACGTAGGCATCCCCTAAGAAAGGGTTTTGATAAATTCCACCCCTTAGGGGATAAAATAGGGGATGAAAGTTTGTATAAATCTTCTTAGATTTTCGACGCACAGCCCAAACCACTGGACGGATCGGGCTGAAATTTGGCATGCAGATAGATGTTATGACGTAGGCATCCGCTAAGAAAGGATTTTGATCAATTCTACCCCCAAGGGAATAAAATAGGGGATGGAAGTTTATATGAAAGTCCGTCAGTTTTAAAATTAGGATCTTCTAATTTTGTGTGTAGGCTGACGATTGAAAATTAATTTATACGTGTTTCAGCGTTTTTGATAATTCCAACCCGAAGGCTTAAAAAGGGGATGAAATTGTGTGTGAAAAATCTTTAATTTTCGACGTAAAAAGTACAAAATTTGTTATCTGGGCTTATGATTGGAAGCTAACACAACGGCTTTATTAGAATTTCAACCCTTGAGGGGTGAAAAAAGACCATCATTTTGTTTTTAATTAAAGTATTTATTTTTGAGTTACTAAATAGTATCAAAGTTAGTAAGTCGTTGGTTTTTTTTTTATTTCAACCCACAAAGGGAAAAGGGGATGAAGTTTTGCATTGTATTTGTTCATTCGTTCACCAATAACGGCAGCAGGAGAGACCTTTTGCAGCAGTGCAAGTTAATAGTATAGGCCGTACACAAGTTAATAGTACAGGTAGGTACCATCGTATGGACGCGCACACGTGACTTCGCGGCTGGCAGTACTTACCGTTTTGTAGGGACCTAGGTAAGCCGAAGATTATGGAGTTACGGCAGGGGCAGAAAAAGAAAGTATGTATAGTAGAGCAAGATAGAATGAGTAATTGTCGATGTCGTATTTGATACCAACTAGATTTTTTTATTTTGTTGTTTTCTGTTTTTAGGTAGATTTCCTTTTTTTTTTAAAAAAAAAATCTACCTATTGGTCTCTCACTTACGGAGATTTATATGTATACGTATGTTTAAGGGTGACAAGCAAAATTTAGCCACACTCTACAGGTCGCAATTATGAACCGAGTGCTTTCAAACTTGGCCAAAAAATCGAAAAGGTCAAAACTTAGGCTATGTTCGTGAATGGGCGGAATTCGTCCATGGGGGGCGGCGGGGGGCGGTTTTTCTAAAATCAGTTTTTTGGCCATAACTTTATTATCCTATGAAAAATTTTTGTACCGTTTTTCATTTTTATCATTCTGAGTAAAAGTACGGACAACTTTAAAATAAAACTTTTTTGATGCAACCCCTAAATTAGGGAGGGGGTTGAAATTTCCAAAAATTTTGCGAAAAAATATCATATCTCCGAAACAGTAAACATTTTGAGCGTCGCAAATATTTTTTTTTTGAAAGAAAATTGTTTACTCTACAGTTGTTACCTTTGAAGTTTAGCTATAAAACTTAGTTTTCGAAATAAAAAAACATAACTAAAAATTTGAGGGCGTTTCCATGCTAAACTCTTATGAGAGGATTTAAAAAGGGTAAATTTCCATTACAGGACAACGATTTTGAAATCATATTTTTATTTGTAGATTGTACACATAAGTACAACTCTTTATACAAATTTTCAATAGTCGGACGCTCCAGCACCTTCTCCGAAATCTACCTCCTCCTGCGGCTTGCCGGAGGGATTTTTTTCTAACTCTTCTGATCTTACTTTTGATGAATGAAGATAAACGAATATTTTTGGATTTTTCATCATGGTGTCGTTTCCGTGGTTTTTGGTGTCGCTGATAATGAAAATCAGTTCAAAATTAACATGGTAAAAAAAGTTAACAGAAGCAAAAAAAAAACAGTTCTCTATTTTTTTCTTAGGCTTCCCCTGACACTATTTTCACCCTTCGCTGTTAGGTAGAGGTGTATCTAATCCTACACCCACATTTCGCACATTTAGCTTATTTCCATCAACCGGGCACAAAAATACAATAACACTTTGCCCGTCCCGGAAATCGAACCCAGGATCTCATGCTCAGTAGCGCTTGCGACAACTTGACCAACGATGCAGTCTCACACATGACCCATCAATATTTTCACGCGAACGAAGTCGCGGGCAACAGCTAGTTTTTACATATAATAAAAGAGTAAAAAAAACTGTGTCTGTACATTGAATATATTAAAAAAATAATAATTGAGGGGGGTTTAGAAACAGTAATAGAGCACGAATCCAAAAAAAAGTCTGTCTGTTTGTCTGTTTGTTTGTACACGCTAATCTTCGGAACACCTGGACGGATTTGAATGATTTTTTTTTCTCACATCACATTTTGTGGGAGTGTAGTCTTTGGCAAAATGAACGCAATATTATGTTGGATAGTGTACAGGTTACATCCGGAGTTATTTACTTTACGGGCCTTGTAGAAACTAGAGTAAATTTCAGTGTGCGTTCAAGCGTTTTTGCCATACCTATTATTGGAATCAAATAAAACAGCTCTCAACTTAGGACCCATTAACGTTAATATTTATCCGTGGTGCTATAGGCAAATTCGAATTCAAATTCAAATATTTATTGCTCAATACAGTACGTTTATACATTTCCAGATGTCAAGTGAATGCGCAGTCCACTGTATTGTACCAATTCAGGCATGCAAAATTTATAATTATAATTAAAACCCTATCCCAGTTGTAAACGTCCCTTTGTGCCTATTGGCCTTGTTTCGTTCTGTCTCCTGCTGATATGGAGAAGGCGAGGCAGTCGCTATCACTATCGCTAACCAAACCAAGATAGGAAAAAATACTTAAAGTAAAACTTATTTTTTCCAGAACAACCATATATTATACTGCAAATGGCACAAGTCTACTAGCATCCGCCTGAATTGATCACATTAGAGCAAATCTAGTGAAACTCGTACAAAGTTCCTGATTGGCGCTCCCTAGCTCAGCACGAGTTTCAACGCTAAGCGAATATATGGAGCCGAAGCGAAGAGTAAATATTTATGCATAGATAGACTTGTATAGAAGTTGTATGGATTTATTTATGAGCTAATAAAAGTACACAATGAACTCGTTAGCTAGTAAAAGTAGTTTAGTTTGAGAGTTCCCATTTTCTTGTATTTTCTTCGTAATATATCTCATCATCATCATCATCAGCCTATTAATATTCCCACTGCTGGGGTACAAGCCTCCTCTCTATGAGGAGGTTGAATATCTAATAAAGGAAAATATACATTAAAAGATATTTTATTTTAATATTGAGACATCTAAAGGAATCAAACCTTTTATAGAAGTTTTCTTTTAAATTTTTTGTGTGTTTTCCCAATAGAGCTTAAAGATTTTAAAACTTGTTTAATTTAGATGAAATCAGAACAATGAAGAAACGTCAGTGTCAATCAGAACAATGATGAATGGATCTTTTCATAGAACTCATCAAATATTTATGGTTATGAATACTGATGATAATTAATGTGTTTTGAATATGAAAATAAGAAATGTATTTTTTACTCATATTATGTTGTATTACCTACGGACTCGCTAAGAAAAAAAAAACCCAAATGGGAATCATCACCCTGATCATCACCCTAGCGCGTCCCAGGTTCGATCTCCACGCTAGGCAAAGTGTTATTGGATTTTTCCGTCATGAATTTCTCCGTAACAACCACGGTGTCTTGATTTGTGCCCAGTTGATGGCAATAGCCTCGCCCGCTAACATCATCTGCCTAGCCTTTTCCCAACTATGTTGGGTTCGGCTTCCAGTCTAACCGAATGCAGCTGAATACCAGTATTTTACATGGAGCGACTGCCTATCTGACCTCCACAACCCAGTTCTTACTGCGTGATACGATACCACTTGGAAAGACTGGTTATCAGACTTTTTGGGCCACTGACTACCTGTATCGACTACCAAAGATGGACAAATGACAGCTGGGACCAACAGCTTAATGTGCTCTCCGAGGCACGGAGGAAACTCGGTATAAAAGGGTGGTCACCTGTCCTCAGACCAAACTATAGGCAAGCATGGCTTAACATAAAGATCGGGGACTTTAAAACATAGCTGACCAAATGTAGGCGTACTATTAAGCGGCTTTCAGACTACGCTATACTAATTATAATAGTATATTGCTCATAGCACAAAAATATCGCTCACCATACATTTGTTATGGACACGTTCACAATGTACTATACTATTTATTATTGGCTTACTATATGCTATAAAATGGTGCGATACGCAGAGTTCATGCTATGCTATATCACGCGCCGCCCTCTTCCTCCTCCCTCATCCCCGGCCGTCCCGCAAGTGAATGATTTCCCCACTTATTTGAACTCTTTCGGAGCTTGCTTTATACTATAATGCTTTAGATAATATCGTGTAATGTGAACGCCATGCTATATAATATAGCATTAGGTCCTGCTTTGCTATACTATATAGCAGCTTTAGGTACACCTCTGCTTAACTTTGCGAGGATAGCAAACCGTGATGATACGTTATGGAGGTAGTCATACTAGTCATATTATTCCTGTTACCTTTTTATTCCTAAATATTATTCAGAGAATAGAAAACGAGAGGCAAGAACATATCTCCAACATATAAATATGAAGATAATAATTTACCAAGCCGCAGGGATTTCATATAAATCTTATATCTTGTTACGGAGCTTCTGTTTTCCTTTAATTTCGTGTTCGAGATAAATTATATTCTCTAAGGTATATGTTCAAGATTGTTTTTATTTTAAAAGGAATTTCGTAGTTTATATTGTGAAAAAGGTTTCCAGAAATCTGAAAATTGTAGAAGGTTTTACGAGTAGGTAGGTACGTTATATAATAATATTTATTTTAAAGTTTTGTTTTAAATGTGGATTTTATTACTTTTAAGGTGAACGCACACTTATCCGCGCCGAAAGAACCAACCGCGCCGAAAGAAACTATTTCTCATATGTATAACGTTTTCCATTAGTTCGTTTTTCATTTCATACAAATAATTCTAAAATTCGATTCCTTCGGCTCCTTCGCTTACTTTGGCCCTGATAAGTGTGCGTTCACCTTTTAATTACATCGACCAAAAATATATTTCAAGAAATTTCTTTAGATTCTTACTTTGTTCTGTGATACAGATTTTTTTTGTTTTTTACTATAGACGTCAGTTAAGTATATACTATGTCGACTGATGGCAAAAGGATCATATATAGCAGATAGCGTTCTGTAATGCCTTACCGGAAAATACATGATTTTATGCGCTTAATTATACACTACACTGCTATAATTATTAAAATAATTGTCTTATCTTTCCGCTATGCTTAGCCAACTATTAAAGAGATGCATACATAAGGAATAGTTTGTCATTGACTGTTGGTGACCAAGTGATATAGTATTACCTAGTAGGTACTAACTGGGTTGTGGAGGTCAGATAGGCAGTCGCTCCATGTAAAGTACTGGTATTCAGCTTCATCCGATTAGACTGGAAACTTATTTCTTGTTGCTAGATGTACTCGTTTACGCTAATCGTCTGCTGTGGGGCCAACGCCTGAGTAAGGAAGTTACTATACAGTTAAAATATGAGCAATGAGCAGAGTATATGTCACCGTAAAATTGTCAAATACGTTATATTACAATATAACGTGTATCTCTCTAGCGATATTGTAAAGTCTCGAATTATAATGTCAACTGAACATACGGAAGTATCTCTGCCCCCATAATCGGGACTTGGGGCACCCCCCCGTTAGGTTAGTTAGGTTCCTTTAAACCCTGCACCCGGAAATACCCTGCGAAGCGGGGCTCCGTCGACTACGCTTTTTAGGGGAGTTTAAAGTGTTTTAAGGTTAGGTTATAATAATCGGTATTTCTCAGGAATGGTACAATATTTTTTCATGAGAGTTGTACCACTGGGCAAGGGGGACTCCTCCTTCCCTCCACACCGCGTGAGTTGACTACCATCGCATGCATTTCACGTAAAATAATGCGTTTTGTTGTAAGCAGTATGTTCATTTGACAACATTTCGAGATTTTACAATATCGCTAGAGATATTACAATATAACGTATTTGGCAATTTTGCGGTGACATATAATATTCCTTATGGCCTAAGTTAATGTGACTGCGGTACATAGGTACTGTTGCTAAGTTTTGCAATACGTATCAGTTATTATGTAAAGTTTCGAGTACGTATGAATTATTAAGTTCTGCTGTATGTAGTAGTTTTAGTGTTTTGGTCGTTGTTGAAGGTTAAAGTCAAAACTACAAATAGTTGTGCTTCGATTGGTGAAAGAGGAAAAAAGAATATTTAAAGTACTATAAAATATAATTTAAACATTTTCATTAATATGTCGTTGAAAGTTTATCGTCTTTTTTAGTATATAATTGTGCATTATAATTAAAGAATAAAACATATGGCATTAAAAAGGTGAAGACAGAAGAATACAACGTGTGACAAAAAGGGTATAGTCATATGAAAGGGTGTGCTATAGACCATCAAACTGAACAACTTTCTATAAGGGACCATCATCGCAATCGTAAAAAAATAATCAGCTGTTTCATACATTTGGTCGAGTAGGTATTGGAGTTTAGTATGGGGCCGTTGAAAATTTTTTCGCGATTAAGATGGTGGTCCCATAGAGAAAGTTGTTCAGTTTGATGGTTTGTAGCACACCCTTTCATATGACTATACCCTTTCTAGTTTATGTATATGTAAAGTGGCTGTGACATACGGACGGACAGACAGACAGACAGACAGACAGACCGACAAACAGACAGACAGACATGACGAATCTATAAGGGTTCCGTTTTTGCCATTTGGCTACGGAACCCTAATAACAGATCGATTTAAATAGAATTCGCAGGTTACTACCAAAAGTTAGGAGCTCCAACATGAAAGTTTTGAAACATAATTTACGGCAGTTTAAATTTATTAGTGCTACACCAATCTGTGCTCAACAAATAGCCACATTTCTAAGGACAGGTGTTGCAGACGTTAGAGCCAATTTTAAAACTAAATATTTTCTAGAAAACGGTTTTATTTAGAAGAGAATGCAGGATATTTGAAACACCTGTTTGCTTGAAATGCTTTCCGATAAGAGCTATACGTTACAAATTGCGCTGTACGAAATCCTAACCTTCGTTGGAACGCAGTACCTATGCACTTTGTTGCTGTAGGTAGGTACCGTTTGCACTTCGTAAATATGCAATTTTTACATTGAAATCATTTCCGATTGTAATACTTACAACAATGTTACAAATTTAATTTTGTTAAGTTTTTTTTTTTAGAAGCTCGTGGCTGACGAGCCGCTCGGATCTATCTTCAGATCAAGCCGCGGTTGTCTGAGTCTTGGGTTGTTCAGTCGCTCCGTGTTTAATTCTGGTTTTTAGCTGTATCCCGTGAGGTTGGCAGCCGACCTCAACATAGTTGGAAAAACCTGGGCAGATGGTGGTTTGTTTATAGATTGTCAATTATATAAATAAACGTTTCTTCTGTCTTGCACTACATTATAACATTCTACGCGTCGATGGCTATAGTCTTCGCTGATATTGGTCTGAATTCAAGATTTATATTATGAGTTTCTATGTAGGTAGATGGAACAAAATGTCGTTTTTACTACCGACATGAAATATCAAGGTTATGTAGTATTAATAAAGCGTCATACCCAAATGTCCAGTTTTATGATTACTAGACCTAACAACTATGTATCTACCAAACCTTATTCAGACATAAAGTTAAACATAACATACCTATAACAATAATAACTTTAGTGTCCCTAAAGCAAACAAAATGGTTTATTTGCGTATAGAAGTGTCCTAAACACATGATACTAGACGTAAATCGGGAACTATCGTAAAAGCTTTATTTTATATAAGATTTATTTATCGCAAAACTTGGGTTATCACTGTTTTTATATCGGCGATAGAAACGCGGAATTTATGTCTGAGGGTCGGGGAGACATTCACGTCACTACCCTTTTGGGTACAAAAATAGCAAGTCGGATTATAAATATAGAGGAATTACATTTTCCTACATTGTCACCGACGGGATTTCTTGGATGGTTTATCTCCTTGTACAATAATAAAAACACTGGCCAGTCTTTTAAAAAATACACCACTTTGCTCCACCCTAGGAATTTCTCTTGTATTGTGGATGCGTTTACAAACAAAGACAGTTAGACCCGGAACAACTTGTAGGCCATACAAATGTTTGTTCCGTGCGAGGATCGAACCCACGACACTCAGCGCAGCAGCCAGTAACTGTATCAATCGTGTCGTCTAACATCAACATGATTATTTCGCCAGCTGTGCTGAAACATGCCGCGATGTAAACGAGTACCATTATTTACCATTATTTAGCGACAGCACGTTTCGCCGAATAACGCTACATAGAATGAATGGTTGGCCGATACCAAGATTTGCCGATGTCATGGTTCGCCGGAACACGCTTGAACTAAATAATCCTTTATCGATAGCAATTTGCATCGAAAGCACCTTTTCTTATACCGCCTATCCAAAATAATTGTCTTTAGTTTCTCGCTCATACAATTTGGACAGACATCAATTAAATTGCATTAACTGCTATTTCCATGCGTTTATCTTACTAATTCAATAAAAATAAATGTACTAAAAAAAAAAAAAGCAAATCAGTCGTCGTTTCGTCGCAGATTGAATATGAAAAGAGACTAGAAAAGCACTTGTCCTTAAAGAGTGAGATGAGCATATAAAGTTTCTTAGGTGGGCTAGCTCACATCATGTAGGCCTGTACATCAAAAATCATTAATATAACATATAACTGGTAGTATTTTTTTTTTCCAAAATTGATTGTTTTCTATGATTGCGCAGTTACCTTTATTTTTGTTATTTTCCATTTAATTAAAAAAAGAATCAAGTTTTGTTTTACTATTTTCTTTTTATTTTTTTATTACCATTTAATTTATTTTTTATTTACCATTTAATTATTTTTAATAATAAGTTTTCTGTTTTATTATTTTTAATTAATTTAATTATTTAAAAATAATAAAATTAAATGGTACTTAAATAAAAAGAATTTTTTTTTTTGAAAAGGTGCTTTCGATGAAAATTGCTATCGATAAAGGATTATTTAGTTCAAGCGTGTTCCGGCGAACCATGACATCGGCAAATCTTGGTATCGGCCAACCATTCATTATATGTAGCGTTATTCGGCGAAACGTGCTGTCGCTAAATAATGGTATCGACTAATAGTTTTCTCGTATTATTGTTCGTCGGTGAACCATGCTTTCTGTAGACAGTTATATCGTTCAAGGGTAATTCGATATACCATACGGGACTCGTATAGCATAATATCTTAGTCTAAGGCCTGAATTCTTGTCGCACTGACGACGGTCGGTCGCGTACGGTCGGTCGTGACGTCGGCGAGAACAAATTACGGCCATAATAATTTAGACCTTACAGCTTAAATCTTATAGGTACCAACGGGTTCGTTCCCTATCCAACATAACTATTTCTTTTTTTAATTTTTGCCACACTCGTTATTTGTTAGCAAATAGCCAACCACATACCTGATGGAAAAATTGTTAGCAGTGCCTTTGACAGCTTGCAACATCAAAGGCAAAAACCTTTCAGTTTGCAGTCCGTGTGCGTTGGGTTTTACTAGCAAAGTTTAAAGGTCACACGTTCCTGATATTTCTGTGGTAGTCGTGGCCTTTACATTGGAACGCCAAACTTTTTGGAAGCGAAAATAGGGGTGTGTGTGATGTTGAAAGGTTTTTAGACTTCAATCAACATATCTCAGCAGGCGGGACATATCGATGCTTCTTGACAAGCAATAACCAAGAGCCACCTTGAACTGCACATTTAAAGTGGTCATACTCTTCTTCTTCTTGTCGTATCGATGTACTTCTTTATTGGATGGTTTGGGCCCAGTAGGTGGCCACATTTATTGCAGCGGCAGTGGCGTTATTCAGGTCATCATGAGTGCAGGTAGACGGACACCTGGGACACTCCAGCAGATGGGGCATAGTTTGGTCCAGAGCGCCGCACACGCACTCGGTGTTGGAAGAACCAATAATACCTCATTTTGCCAGATTATGTTTGCAGCAGCTTACTTGGGTATGCAATCGATTTAGAGATTTCCAAATAGGCCACTGTAGTTCACTGCCGGGAGACATGTGTTCCTGGGGCTTCAAGAAGTCGTAAGGTGGAGGGTACTTCTCTTGCCATAGCTTGCTTCGTACTGTACTCGTAGGTGGACGGTCTTGGATTGCCTGAGAGGAGCGTAGGAAGCTTTTGCGGCTTTTTAGTCTGCTCGGGGTAATTGTGTGGTCCTAGAGGGGATGTCGGGAATCGGATTTTTGGTTCTTTTTTTCCAGAATAGAATAGAATAGAATAGAATAGAATAGAATAGAATAATCCTTTATTCGTTAATGGACATCACAACACAATAGAGCAGCACATACAATCTACATTATAACAGCAGACAGCTTAACAACTAATTAAAAACAGCTCAACTGCGCTGAGCATGCCCATTACGAAAGGGTAGCCAACTCAGCATATGCTGGGTGTAAAACACTCAGCGCTGGTTTTCAGTAGGCCCCCCCCGCAGTGACACACGGATGAGGGTAGTAGGTAGTAAATAAATAATGATATTATATTAATTGGGCATTTTTAAGTGTGTAATAAATAAATAACATACAATAAATGATTTTGTCAAAAAGGAAAACATAATTATATTAGTAATAATAGAACACGAAGATACCTGCTAAATAAAATAAGTACTTATCCGAAAACGAAACATAGTTTATTGACATTTCGCACTTCGGGCCGGCCGATGCCGCATCGACCTACGCATTTTTAAAATGCAATACCACAACGACATTTTGTTAGAGCTAAATAAAACAAAACAAATGCTTCCGAGAAAGTGTACAGTGCCCGTAGACTAACATTGCTGAGCATTGAGTTCAAAAACAAAACTACTTATTACAATGGAATAAGGAATTACAATGGAAGTCGAAGCAAAACGATGAGTGTACAAATACATAACAGTATAAGTGAATATACACACATATGGATTCTGGCTATCGCAGACAACGGATTTACCACCGCCGCGCATCTACCCACATTATTTGACGGTGAGTTCCTATGAAATTATATTCGAAAAAATACAAATTAAAAGAATTCACATACCTATACTTATTTATTTGGTAATTACTATGGTGATAAATAATTAAAACAAAAATTTAGAATGTAAAATAGGAAATAATAGCTAGATAATAATTAGATTAGAAAATAATTAGATTCTTAAATTAAATAAACGATTTGTCAATATTAATATCATTAAATTCAATTTGTGAACGAATTATAAATGTCTTAAGCCTTAACTTAAATGTATTTATGTTGTTTAGGTCCCTAATTGGTGGAGGAATATTATTCCAACATTTGGAGGCTGCATACCGGAAGCTTCCTCGAAAGGCTGCGGTTCTGTGATGTGGAGTAGCCAGCTGCTGAGCACAACGCCTGGCCTTGTGCTGCCGGTGGTTATTTATCCACGTAAGCCTTGAGTACAGGTATGACGGACATTTATATTTGATAACGCCAAAAAGAAGACATGCTAAATGCAGCTTACGACGGGATTTCATTTTTAAAATGTTGTGCTTGTTTAGAAATGGTGTCAAATGGCTCCTTGGTGGTACGTCAAAGCAAAACCGTGCGCAGGCATTTTGAACCCGCTGAATAAGTCTTTCGGTGCGTGCCAGTAGTCGTGGACCTACGACGGTATCAGCATAATTTAGTTTGGATAAAACTAAGCTTTCAACGAGCTGTTTACGCAGGTCCTCGTTTACATATGGGCGCATTTTATACAAGACTTTTAGGCGGTAAAAACAATTTCTCACGCAGCTTGCGATGTGAGCCTCGAAAGTAAGGCCTTGGTCCATAATCAAACCCAGATTTCTCGCTTCATAAACACGATCAATCTGTTGGCCCATCACAGTCACGTTTGCAAGGTTACTGTTTATTTTACCTAGTTGCCCTTGGGATCCGAAGAGCATAAATTTAGTTTTCGCTGGGTTAAGTAGAAGAGAGTTCTGCCTTGACCAGTCCACAATCCTTGCTAGATCTTCGTTAACTAGTTTTACTGCGCTCTCATAATCTTCAGGTTTAAAGGCCAGGTATAATTGAATATCGTCTGCATAGATATGAAATTTACAGTTTTTTATAATATTAATAATATCGGCACTATATAGAATAAACAAAGGAGGACCCAGTATCGATCCCTGTGGAACCCCCTTTACCACTGGGCTCATATTAGAAAAAACACTAGACCCATTCGCATCCCGAATTTCCACAAGCTGTTGACGATTACTCAGATAGCTTGCGAACCATTTAACAGTAGCGGCGTCGAATCCATAATAGGTCATCTTCGAAAGCAATAGACTCAAATTAATGGCATCAAATGCTCTAGAAAAGTCCAGCAGAACTAACAGAGTACAACACCCTTCATCTTGAGCTGATAATATGTTGTCTGTAACATCTAACAGAGCCGTTGCAGTACTCCGCCCCCGCCTAAAACCGGATTGAACCTCAGGGAGGATGTTATTTTGCTCAAGATATGCAGTTAGTTGGGCATTAACTACTTTTTCCAGTATTTTTGATAAAAAGGGTAAAATACTTATAGGCCGTAAGTCTTTCGCAGTAGTTGGGTTCGCGATTTTAGGGATCGGACGCACAACGGCTATTTTCCATACATCAGGAAAGGTGGAGGTTGCAATGGAGTGATTAATAATGGAAGTAAGGATATCCAAAGTCTGTGGAAGAGTCAGTAGAAACATGTCCAGTGTAATGTGGTCGAAACCCTCTGCATTTGATTTGAGTTTAGATAAAATCTTCATTATGTCTGACTGACCCACAGTTTCAATAGCGAATACGCCTTCATTAAATCTATGAGACTCATAATAAGCTAGACTTGTAGATGGTGCAATTATATCACCTGGGACATTC
Organism: Xestia ashworthii; assembly: GCA_950022955.1. Lineage (NCBI taxonomy): Eukaryota > Metazoa > Arthropoda > Insecta > Lepidoptera > Noctuidae > Xestia > Xestia ashworthii. Next base: position 22,439,782 of record OX465561.1, read on the forward strand.
AAGAAGTGAGAATTAATTTTATCTGGGTCATTGAAAATATGAGAGGGTATATCAGTTTCACCTTTAAAAGGTAGCAAGGTGGTCTTTAGGTTCTTCCACAAAGCTTTGGGTTGTTTAATTTTACTATTAATATTGAATTTGAAATAAGCAACCTTTTCGTAATAAAGGGACTTGTTTACTAGACTTTTTAATTCCTTGTAATATTCAATTTTACTCTCAGAATTTGAATTCCTACAACGTACATGTGCTTGATTGCGTAAGTGCATCATAAACTTGATGTTGTCTGTTATCCATGGATATGACTTTTCTCTTATAATCTGAGTCTTACGGGGAGCGTATTTGTCAAAAAGGGTAGTAATACCAAAATTGAGATGAGCTACCATAGCGTTGACGTCACCTGATACAGGTCGCGCAAGCCAATCTATAGAGTTCAAGTCTTCCTTAAACTTCTCCATCTGTATATTTTTGAGGTTTCTACTTGTTACAACCCTGGGTAGTATTTTTTCTTTTTTTAAATTAAAAACGGCAGAAACAAAAGCATGTGCGCCTAGCTCGATTATCCAGTCGACTTCTATGCTGCTCACCCTCGCATCTGTACACATTAAGTCAATAAGAGTCTCGCTAGTGGCCGTAAAGTGAGTAGCAGAAGTGACCAGTTGACTTAAGTCGAGGCTATTTAGAAACACATTTAATTTAGCAGTTTTAGAGTCAGTTTGATTTAGACAGTTAATGTTAAAATCTCCCAACAAAACGGTATATTTACATGACGCCACGGAATTTATTGAACATGTTAACGCGTCAAAAAATATGTCAACATCCATCCACGGCGGTCTATACGCTGTGCCAATGGCGATTTTTACACCATTCGCGCTCAAAACAAGCCACATTTGTTCCACTGACTCATGAAGCGGGTCAACAGGGTGCGCATGGGTGCGCACATTCATCCCGCGCTTGATATAAAACCCAACGCCGCCGCCGCGACCGCCGCGCACGGCCACCGGGCGCGGAACGTGTCGCAGCCGGTACCCAGGCACGGCGGGCGCGCGCCCCTCCTCACCCGTCCTAAGCCAGGTCTCATTTATTGCCATTATACCAACATCATGACGCTCCAATGCGGAAATAAACTCATCGTGATTAGTGCCCAGCGATCCAGCGTTGAGTAATCCAAACTTGAGGTGCTTCGCACTCATCACAATGTTTTAGTGGCACCAAACATCATAATGTAATATTTCGTACAAGGGCACATATAAAAAGATTGCAGATAATTTATCGGGTTTTCGCAATATGTTTTTGTTTCGTAATAATAATATGTAATATAGTATAATAATAATACTGAAATATTTGTCCGTGCCAAAAAACGTGTACAGAATACTAATATCGTGTTAATTAATAGTGCATATGTTGATAAATAATAATTATATAGGTTAGTAGTTTGCAGTAAATAAATAATCTTCAGTAGGTAAAAGAACATAAACTTATTTTGAAGGGAAATAGGTATCATCAAATCTGTGTCACTGCGGTAAATACAAACCAAAATAGTGCCCCCTTTAGCCAGGACATGCTGCAGACAAACAAGTCCATAAAAAGCGAACAAAGAAACAACATCAAAAATTTTAAAAGAAACAGTGAAAAAACAAATAATATTTAGTAATTTTAGTACTTTACGAGTTATAAACAAGCTATTTAAAATGAAGGATTTCCAAAAATTCGGCCTAAATCTAGGTCGGAGCGAATACGTTGCGCAGGGACACCATCCTCTTTCTTCACGTAGATGCGGCCCTCTTTTGTCCACACATACTTAAATTTATATTTCTGCCCAGCCTCACGCGCGTTATAGAACAGCTTCCCGTTAATCGGCGTCAACCGTTCATTTAAATAAAACCTCTGCGAAGGCCCACGCAAATCAAGATCGGCAGTGGTAAGTCCGCGTCGCACGCGCGCTGCTTTCAACAGTTGGTCGCGGACAGCCCGGCGCGATAGTCGCACAGCGAGCGCGCGCGGTCGCGGCGGCTCCGCTATGTCAACACTGCCAGTAGTAGTAAAGTTACGGCGCACCATACCAACACGCTCCGCGTTTACTATTTCGCGCTCGTCGATGTTAACTCCCAATTTCAGGGATACCACTTTCAGGATGTGTAGCGGGCTCTCATCTTTTGTTTCGGGTATACCCGTTATGATGACGTCATTGATAAGGAGCTCCTGGTCGCGTTCGTTCAGCTGTAACTTTAGTTCAGCAATGGTCTCCTCGAGATGGTCGTAGGAAGATGGTTCTTTTTCCTCAAAACGCTTCTCAAGGAAGGAAACCTTGCCCTCGATGACTTCCATACGCTCCCTACATAAGCCGACATCCGACTTCAAACTCGCCATTTCATCTCGGAACTGTCGTAACTCCACTCTCATAGCACTAAGCTCCTCACGGAAACATCTAATCTCGTAGGCTACGTTGAGCTCCTGAGGCTGCGGCTGTGCTATTTGCTCTTTGGGGGTGGAGTGAGAGGCAGGGGTTGGTAGTGTGGGAGGAGGCTGAATGGCTGCTGGCTGGATGGTAGTAGCTGGCTGGATAGTTGCTGGCTGGATGGTAGTAGCAGACTGGATGGTAGTTGTAGACGGGTTAGTTCCTAGCTGGCTATCGCTATTTAGCTGGGTGATATTGGGATGGCTACTGACTGAGCTACCATCAGACGGGCCCTTAACAGGTGTAGCTGAATTATCCGTTCTCGGTATCTTTGCCTTACAGGTCGGGCACAGCCAGTTGAGTGACACCTTTGTTGACGTAACGCCAATGCAAGCGGGATGATATGACCCAGGACACTTTGTGCAGCGAACGCCCTCAGACATAGCCATAAACTTACCGCAGCCACCACACTTCGCCATGACTGATCCGTCTGTTTGGGTTCCACACAATAAGTACGTAATCTTTGGGTATAGTTCCGAGGTACCACTAAGGAATCACAGATGGCGCTGATTGTATGCTTGTATGCAACGTGAAACAAACTGACTGTAATTTTCAGTTGGCGCGAATTATTGCAAAGATCCGCCACACAAATTGTCACTATACTCAGTTGCACTATGTACTAGTCTGTTCCTGCAAATCACTTTGGTTTAGTTTATTTGTAAACAGTATAGGGTAGATGATTTTCACTGTTTAATCGGATTTTTATTTTAGGCTTTTATTATTGTATGACTGAACACTGACACTGTTCCACAATATATGTTTAGTAATGTATCCCGTTGATGACTTTTGGCAATAAAGTTTTTAAATAATCACTGTTTTTATATTTTTAATCTCGTAACTGTGGTAAGCTAGTCAGCTGTTACCGACATCCGTGACGTCATTCCAGCACGCATTCGACATCTCTTCGTACAGCAGGTGGTGCGATACCTGCTAGCGGGTAGAGCATATTAATTGGAGTCAGTTTCAGGCAGCCCGTTATCCGACACGTCTCGTTTAGAGCAGTATCCACTAGCTTTACGTGAACTCATACTCTAAAGACCCTTCATGAAATCCTGCCAGCGAATGGACTGAGATGGTGAGTGACTGGAAGTGTTAGTTAAAAGATAGGAAGTCCTCAACTTTTGTATGTCTGACTTATTACTTTCGTAATTCAGAGGACTCGTGGCTAAATATTAGTAAGGCCTTTCAGGTTAAGCTGGGCTTTTCAAGGTCGGTTTGTGGATGGATAACCATCCATTACACACCGAGTTTCCTCGTTGCTTCGGAAAACACATTAAGCGGCCATCACGGCAACCCAGCTATCATTTGGCAGTCGTTATAGTCAGTGGCCCGATAGTCTGATTAAATGTTAGTCTAACCGAGGGGTAATTACCCAATAGATACTCAGTAGTTCTAAGCAAAATGCTGATATTTTTAGCTGCATCTGATTACACTGGAAGCCAACCTCAACAAAGTTTGGAAAAAGCTGGGCAGATGGGGAAGCAGAAATCGTACTTATTTCCCCTACTATCTTATTCCAATAACCTCTTAGTCTAGACTAAGTTAATGTAACATTAAGTTAAAAGATTACTGCAGCATTCGCTTTAAGACCGACGTACGGGCAATCAATTAGTTGCTGAAGTAAGTTACTGCATTGCGGTCATTAGGAGCAATGGTCAATACATTACGGACAGAATTGATTGTTCTAGCTGTTTGGAATGCGCTTAGCACGTAACAGGTGGATTTATCCAATGTTGTGTTTGTGGGTCGATGGGGACACTGAAAACGTAATAAAAATGTAATAGAAAAGGCAGGTTTTTAAGGAATGAAATCATCTATGAAAATCTTTAATTCATCAAGCTATTGACGGAATAGCATAAACTGCTGGTACCTCTAGATGCATACCATTTTCCACAAGAGATCCATATCTAATTAAGTTGTGCATGCAAAATAAGAAACGATTTTGGTGCTCTCTTCATTTCAGAAGCGTTCATCATGAGGCTCTCATGTCGTGTCAGACAATAAATAAACTTAGCTTCATGTAAACTAAAACAAAAAACTGCAAACACCTTTTTCGGTGTCGACCCAACTTGACAAAAGAACAAAACAGCAACCCGATACCAAATTAAAACTTCGTCCTGTTCGCTACACTTTTTCATTACGTAACCAAAGACCAATGCCCTAAGCAAAATGAATCTCCCTAAACTAAATACATATAAAGCTAGGTGTACAAGATAGATCCCCAAGAGAAATTTCACATAATTAGTAAAGAATGAGCTAGCTTAGGACAGTGTCCCTTACCTTTTAATTAAATTCATTTAATGTAGGACCTTGGTGTTCGAATTAATTTCAAAGTTCAGACTTAGACAGAACGAAATAAATAGGTCGGTCTTAAATAGGTAGGTTGGACTAATAACAAGTACATTAAATTAAAAAAATTGAAACGGTGGGTGTGGCGTTGGCCATCTTAAACTTGAAATTAATGTATTTAATTATTTTTTTTATTTATAGTCCTTTTATTTAATCCCCATATTGTGGCCGCAGTTATCTTAGACCGATTTTCACCAAACGTAGCACAATACAAACGTAACACTCCCGCCTATTTCACCTTTCCATCAAAAAGAAACAACACACGGACACGTCAAACTATAACACCCCGTCGTTTTTGCGTCGGGGGTTAAAAATATACCTACTAACTAAAGCAAAACGTGCGTACAAGGTCACAGAAATACTTTCATAAAACATAAAATAACACACACTCAGGATTTCTCGGGAGTCACGTAAACACTCAGGATCGTTGTAATTATGTACATCGTACATCATTTTTAACAAGCATTAAGGCGACTACAGGAGCTAAACGCGAGTTTTATAATGCCTGAAAGTATATGATTCACTGCAGTAAACAAAACCAGAAAAATTATATGATATTCTTCGGGACCTAAGCTAGTATATATAGTAGTATATATGTAGTGTATATGTAGTAGTACTTATGTATAGTGTATATATAGTATATGTGTTTTGAAAACATAATACAATTAATTTTACTTGATAAAAAAATCACGAACTTATCTCTAAAAAAAACTTTTCACGAGTAAAAACCATACTAAAATCCATGCGCTCATTCTGAATTTTTGGCAAATAATTCTACAAGCAATTGCTTTATATTAACATCATAGTGTTTTATTTTTTTAATCCAATCAATATTTTTTTTATAAATCGTACGAAACCACTCATTTCACACTATTCGGCCCGCAGTGACTGACGTAACAATCACTTTGTAGTGCAAGCTGATTAGAACTTTATACCAATAGTATTTAAAACGAAGTTTGAACCCCCAATAAATAGAGTTGTTAATTTAGCTCTACCCTACCATTAGTTACCGAGTTTTCTCCGTGCCTCGGAAAGCACGTTAAGCAGTTGGTCCCAGTTGTCATTTGTAGATCTTTGACAGTCGTTACAGGTAGTCAGTGGCCCAAAAAGTCCTGACAACCAGTCTTACCACCGGGTATCGTATTACCCAGTACTAACTGGGTTGTGGATGTCAGATAGGCAGTCGCTCCATGTAAAATACTGGTAGTCAGCTGCATCCGGTTAGACTGAAAGCTGCCCCCGACATAGTTGGGCAGAGGCAGGGCAGGGCTAGGCAGATGATGATTACCATTTTTGTGCTAATCTTCATAAAAATCCATTCAGTACTTTTTCCACGAAAGAAACAAATATCCATCCGTCAATCCATACATCTTCGCAAACTTTCGCATTTACAATAGTAGTAAGGTTAGGGGAAATTCGGGGAAATAAGCATGCTGTAATAGGCTTATTTCCTCAAAGGATTATGTAGAGGTGCATGTGCTTCTGTAAACCCATACTTCGCCAGTTATATGTAAGTTTTCAGTGGTCGGGATAAGTGTCCTAAATTTAAGTCTTTGATCATGCATTAACAATTTTTGAAGAGAAAACTTATTTAGGAGCGCTGAACACTTTTTGAGAGAACTCGCGTGTCCATCACCTAACGCCTCGTAGCACTAACTACTACGGCAAAGAATTCTCCCGCATATTTTTTTCTTTTTAAGAAATTGCACTCGATTCGTAGGTAATTCTGAAAGGAAATCTCACGAAGACCTTTACAAATTGTTACATTATATAAAGGGTGTAAACCACTTCATCACAAAGCCGTTAACCATGCATTCTGTACATCAAACTAAGTAACTTTACGCAAAACATATTGCTGGGAAACAACTTTTTTTTGAGGCTATAAATCATGTTTTGTGGTAGAACTCAATGTAACGCACTTAAAACATTGTGCTGATGGATGGATTGAATAGTACGGAGGTCGTGGAGGTGTTAAAAGTTAAAATCTTACAAAAAAAACTTGTATTTTAAAAAAACTTCTCAGAAAGTTGTAACTTTGACCCCCCATATCTCCGTAACTAGAAGGTTCCCAGGTATGGTGAAGCAAAAATGATCGCAATGATGGTGAGAACAAGTGCCTTTCGGCTTCGTGAAGAGGTGTTTTACACCCTTTAATTATGTTACCCTTGACCCTAGTTACTGTTGACCTTCAAAGAATCCGAATGCTGTTAATTTTCCTTTTACACCATTTTCAGTACAACACTTGATGTTTTTCCTTATCCTCATTTTGTACCAAAAGACCTCTTGCGACAGCGAATTTTGTTTAAAATGTTATCCTCCCGACGTTTGTATCTTTTTCCGTAATCTTTCTGCCTCATAATCACAAATAGACTTTTTTCATTTAACAAAAGCATTTCGCAAATTACTTTTGGAAGATTAACCAGAATCCTTTATTTGAAAGGTTTATTTGAAGTAAATAATTATAACGTTAATCCTGGTTTTATAGGACTTAATTAAAAGGAGGATTTAAGTATTATATAAACGAGTTTACTCGTATTTGAATTGGTAGATTGCACATCTAATTATTATTTCAAAATGTTAGTTTCTTTACTGACCTAGAAGACGCAAGCGCGTTTTTCTCAAACTGAAATCATTAGTGGACATTACAGGTAATATACTCTTGAATGCCACAAAACTAAAATAAAAAAACCAAGGAGTCCGTACCATCTTAGTTAAGTTGTGCTTGCCCAGGATGGTCTGTGGATGGGTGACCATTACATACCGAGTTTCCTCCATGCCTCGGAAAGCACGTTGTCCCGGCTGTCATTCGTCGATTTTTGGCAGTCGTTACAGGTAGTTTGTGGTCCAAATAGTCTGACAACCAGAAAAGTTCCGAGTATTAACTGGGTTGTGGAGGTCAGATAGGCAGTCGCTTTATGTAAACAACTGGTATTCAGCTGCATCCGGTTAGACTGGAAGCCGACCCCAACATAGTTGGGAAAAGGCTAGGCAAATGATGATATAGCAATATCAGAAATACTAGGTCCTGTGGAAGTTTCAACTGTCTACCTGTTACGGGTCATGTTATACAGCTCGCTGACAGACAGACAGACGGACGTACAGCCGGGGCTTAGTAATAGGATCCCGTCGGTTACCCTTCGGATACGGAATGCTGACAACGAAGCTACAGTCAGAATGCATAATAACTTATGAAACTACTGTTGTTACCCATTCTGTAAATAAATCTATGTTGTCTCTGCCCGGCAAAGGTTTCCCCTCCTCAAGGTCATTCCTCCAGTTCTCGCTTTCTTCTGTCTATTCGGTAAGTCTAGATCATTCAAGCCATAACAAGGCACTAGCTCGCCGTCCGTCCTTCTTACGACGACGATAGGCCGAGTCGACGGCGCGTTCACGTTCCACGCGCGCAAAGATATGTCAGCAGAAAGGAAGGAGTCCGTAAGGGTTGAGGCCTGCCGGGGCTGCGGGACTGTTCGAAAAAGATACCGTGGCTCCGGAACATGGATGGGTATTAGTTTGTAAAAGTCTTCCACTCTTCCATCGCAAAAAAAATGCATACCAAGGCCTACCTTGGCAACGTCGTATGATTTTCAGTCAGCTAAGTGCTTTTCTACTACCTATTTTCAGTAGAGATATTAACAATAGACTCACTGAAATGTAGCTAACACAACACCACTGTTTATGTCTCTAATGTAAACAAGCGTGATGTCATGTTATGTTTTCATTCATGAACCTTCTAAAATCATAGACAATGCCTCCGCCATTAGTAGGCATACCCTAGGGCGCCATTCAGCTATTCTTAGGTACAGTATGTTGTTTGTCCCTGAGGCTTACTTGGCGGTAAACTAGAGAGGCAACACTTAACCACTGGCTTAGCTATTAGAGTTTAGTGTCATTTTCCCCTTGGTAAATGTTGCAGTAATCTTTGCTTAGTCTGCATCAGTTTCAAATTCGTTTTTGCATTTAACACACAGCATGAGCCAGAAATTCGTGGTTACATTTAATTTTATATGTGTGGATACCATAGAACTGAGCAAAAAGGTCTAAAAGATTAAAAAGAAAAAAAAACATGGGCACGTCTATAACGTCGAGAAAAAGTGCAAGGCTCGGGTTGGTCATTCCCTATGCACGAGAACCGGAAAGAAACTCCATGTACCAACAAGTAAGTGAAAACTTCTTCTTAGCGCGTAAAGCACTTTTTGTGTGATCAAAAATGATCGAAAAATCAAAAGTGACCGTCACCTACCGCTTCGTAGCACTCGTAGCCGATCCGATACGGCGTAGCACCACTTAGGTGTGCGCGGGGCACAACCCGTAGCTAAAGGCAATTTTCAATAACTAACTGACAGGTATCGGTAGGTTGCTATCTCTGGCGCATTTTGCTTTTTCTATGAATCAAGCACAGAAATATATATGTCACCGTAAAATTGTCAAATACGTTATATTGTAATATCACTAGCGATATTGTAAAGTCTCGAATTATTGTCAAATGAACATACTGCTTACAATAAAACGCATTATTTTTGTGAAATGCATGCGATGGTAGTCAACTCACGCGGTGTGGAGAGAAGGAGGGGCCCCCTTGCCCAGTGGTACCACTCTCATGAAAAGATACTGTACCATTCCTGAGAAATATTGCTTAATATAGCCTAACCTTAAAACACTTCATATTCCCCTAAAAAGCGTAGTCCATGGAGCCCCGCTTCGCGGGGCCCCTATTTCCGAGTGCAGGGTTTAAAGGAACCTAACTAACCTAACGGGGATGTTCAGTTGACAATAATTCGAGACTTTACAATATCGCTAGATAGATACACGTTATGTTGTAATATAACGTATTTGACAATTTTACTGTGACATATATCTATGGAATCAAGTGACATATCATACGTCGATATTTCAAGCTAACTTTGTTTATAAAACACAGATAGATAGCTACGGTCAGGCACGGCAGGTCAATCGTCGAATCCGACTCGGCTGGGCAGCGTTCGGGAAGCTGCGCGGTATCTTCTCGTCCAACTTACCGCAGTGTCTCAAGACGAAAGTCTATGACCAGTGTGTGTTGCCAGTGATTACATACGGGACCGAAACGTGGTCGCTCACAATGGGCCTTATCAAAAGGCTTAAAGTCACCCAAAGGGCAATGGAAAGGGCTATGCTCGGAGTTTCCTTGCGTGATCGAATCAGAAATGAAGACACCCGTAAGAGAACCAAGGTCACCGACGTAGCCCGAAGAATTGCTAAACTTAAGTGGCAGTGGGCAGGGCACATTGCTCGCAGAACGGGTGGCCGATGGGGCCGAAAAGTTCTGGAGTGGCGACCGCGAACCGGAAGACGATGCGTTGGAAGACCTCCCACTAGGTGGACCGATGACCTGTTGAAGGTTACGGGAATCCGGTGGATACGAGTCGCAAGGGACCGGTCAATGTGGCGACACTTGGGGGAGGCCTATGTCCAGCAGTGGACGTCTTTCGGCTTAGATGATGATGATGATGATGATGAGATAGCTACGGACGTAGGCATATTATTAACTGACGTCCGTAAGTTATAGAAAATGGCCTATCTCACTGCAACCATAAACATTGCATACCGTAATGTAACTTACCCACAAGTGGTACATGGTCCACCACGCTTACCCTCCCGTGTCCCTCACTGGAGGGCAGTATAATCTCATGTAGAAAACGAAAGGATATTACGGGCCATGCTTGTAATTTTAGATCGTTGTAAGTTTGAGTTGGTTCACGATGATATGCTAACGAAAAATTTTAAAACAGTTTCTTTATTTTCATGCACCTTGTTGTTTCCAAAACGATCATGATAAGCTTCTTCGAGCCGAAAACTATCTACTAGTGGTCTGTAGAGTATGATACTGGAATAAACACTTAAGCTGGTGTGAAAATTGTTTTGTCGTGTGTACACATAAGTATAGTCAAGAGGAGCTCGTGGCTAATAAACAGCCGCTCGGGTCGATCTTCAGGTTAAGCCGTGCTTGCCTAGGTTGGTCTGTGGACGGGTGACCATCCTGACATACCAAGTATTCTTTCCTCTCCTCTCCGAGGCAAGCGGAAGGCACGTTAAGCTGTTGATCCCGGCTGTCATTTGTCTATCTTTGACAGTCGTTACAAGTGGTCAGTGGCCTGAAAAGTCTGACAACCAGTCTTATCAAGTGGTATCGTATTACCCAGTATTAACTGGGTTGTGGAGGTCAGATAGGCAGTCGCTTCATGTAAAATACTGGTATTCCTCTGCATCCGGTTAGACTGGAAGCCGACCCCAACATAGTTGGGAAAAGACTAGGCAGATGGTGACACAGTCAGCTTCACGATATGGCTTCCCAAGTTGTCACTAGTCCTTTAAATAAATAAATAAATATCGCTGGACGTTACTCATAGCGCCATCTAGTGCCACACTAACCAAGGCTTGTGTCGTGGACACCAGATAGTTGATATACTACAAATATACTTGTTTGATTTTTTTTTTTAACCTTTAGGTCCACGTGCAATATATTTGCTTCAATGCTTCTCAGGTTGTGCTTTACATTTCGAGCGATTAAAGGCCGTTGTTCGGTACAAAATGTACAACCGAACAGCTCAGCACTTTTGCCTGCGTACATTTCCATAAATACATGTATCGCAACTATTGCCAGTTAGTACGTGTTCGGATACCAATCGCGTAACTCGAATCAAACCATCTTAGTGCTACTTTAGCATAGATTTACCATTTCATAGTTAACCAGTATTCAATATAACCTTTAAACCATATTATTGAGTATCATTAAACCAGTGGTCATAATCCGATAACCAAACCGTTACCATATAAAGCCAACCAAATCAACCAAGATATCAACCAACTCAGAACGTAGTGCTAAACCAAGCAGGCACTACTTTCTACATGGTCCTTTTTCACAGCTGATGCAAAAAGAGTGCTTCTATATGGACGACTACTGTGGCGGAGCAAATACCATGGAACAAGCAAAACAACTTAAATCGGACCTAATAAAACTACTCCGCAAGGGTGGGTTTAATTTACGAAAATGGGACACAAATGAACCAAAATTACTCGCGGACTTAGAAAAAGATTTGCGGAACCAGCAAATCTACGAGTTTAAGCAGCCAGACTCAACGAAGACATTGGGGCTAGGGTGGAATCCGCAACAGGACAAATTCATCTTTGACTCGAAACTGGAGCCAGTATCATTACCAAAACCAACCAAAAGGTCGCTTCTCTCCGACATATCAAAAATATTCGACCCATTAGGCTGGCTCACACCATTAACTATAACCATGAAAATGCTATTCCAAAGTGTCTGGGCATCAAGTCTTGACTGGGATGATGCGCTACCAGAAGATATCAAGATCAAGTGGCTAAACTTAAGGGGAGAATTAAAAGACATCAATACCATAGAAGTAAACCGGTGGTTAGGAATAAAGAATAACCATATCTTGCAACTACACGGATTTTGTGATGCGTCGAACAAAGCGTATGCCGCTGTAATATACTGCAAAGTCAGCAACCAAAATAACGCTAACAAGGTAACTCTGGTTGCAGCAAAAGCAAGATTAGTGCCTGTTAGTAAAGATATCTCAATACCAAGGTTGGAGCTAATGGGTGCCCAACTATTATCACAGCTGATGCAAAAAGTACAGACTTGCTTGGAGTCATATAACCAGGAAACATATTGCTGGAGTGATTCAACAGCAGTGTTAGGATGGATTCAAGGAGATCCAGCGAGATGGAAACCATTTGTCTCAAATCGCGTGAAAGCCATTACCAAAATAATACCAAAAGAAAAATGGAGTTATGTCAAAACCATTGAAAATCCAGCTGACTGTGCCAGCCGTGGATTAAGAACCAAACAATTGAAAAACCACGATCTGTGGTGGCAAGGGCCGTCATGGATCCAACCATTCCAAAACCATGACAAACCTCAAACCACCTATGAAACCAGCTTAGAGATAAAACAGTCGAATGCAGTAGTTGCGGAAAAACACCAGAAAACAAGCATGACCATACCAAACATTATCCACCATTTATTAAATAAATTGACTTCCTTCGCAAAAATCGTACGCGTTTTTGCATGGATACTACGACTACCTACTGCAAAGGCAGACCGTCAACCTTATCTCACATTACATGAACTCCGTCGCGCAAAACTGCTGATTATTAAGTGTGCAACATATGGAGTTTGCCAGTGACGTCAGTTACTTACTTAAGAATGGAAACGTGCATTCGAAAAGTAAACTTACCATTACACCCAATCATAGATCAAGATGGTATTCTACGAGTGGGGGGCAGATTAAGAAACGCACAAATAAGTTCGGACATGAAACACCCAATCATATTTATTACCACACAAACATCGACTTACCACGCTAATAATACAATACGCTCATAAGCTAACCTACCATGGTGGAGCGCGCCTTACTTTATCAAATATTCGACAAAAATATTGGATAATCAGCGGATATTCAGCTACAAAGAAAGTCATACGACAGTGTGTTACATGCAAGAAACAAGAGCCCATCCAACAATACCAGCTCATGGGGGATTTACCATCATCAAGAGTGAACCCTGAAAGTGCCTTCTATCATTGTGGCGTCGACTACACAGGCTTTGTGGAAGTGAATGCAAACAAAGGGCGCGGGATAAAAACTACCAAGGGCTACATAGCGATTTTCGTATGTATGGTGACGAAGGCTGTTCATCTTGAACTCGTCTCAGATTTAACCAGCTCAGCATTCTTAGCCGCAATAAACAGAATGGCAGCACGACGCGGAGCTCCACGTCATATGTACAGCGACAATGGAACCAATTTTGTTGGAGCCAACCGAATGCTGCAAGAAGAATACGACCATCTTCAAAATGTTCTCAATGAGTCATTCTTTAGAGATACAACAGAACTACAAATTGAATGGCATTTCAACGCACCGTCGTGGCCTCACGCGGGAGGACTTTGGGAAAGAGCCGTGCGAAGTCTCAAATACCACCTCAAACGCGTGATTGGACAGCAAAAACTTACGTTTGAAGAATATACCACACTGTTATCGAAACTGGAAGCTTGCCTGAATTCACGACCACTTTGTGCGCTATCAGAAGACCCGGAGGATCTAAATTTCCTCACACCAGCCCATTTCCTATCAGCACGACCAGGTTTGACCATAATCGACACAGCAGACGACGCCAGAACCAGGTGGCATCTAGTGTCAAAATTATTTGAAGATTTATGGAAGAGATGGAAAACAGAGTACTTGACTCAACTATCAACCAGAAACAAATGGATGAAACAACAGAAGAATGTCAACGTAGGTGATTTAGTAATGATTCATGACGACAACTTACCAGCAGGAAAATGGCCAATGGGTCGTGTGATGGAAGTTCATCCCGGAAAAGATGAACTTGTCAGAGTAGTCACTCTAAAAACCAAAAACGGCTACATGAAGCGTCCTGTAGTTAAATTATCAGTCCTACCATTACACCAAACGGAACCCACTAGACCAGAAAAACAACCACTACATCAAAGTACTGAATCTAAAAATGAACAATGTACTAGCCCGCAACCAAACACCAGCACATACAGTACCTATCCCAAGATAGTAAACCTTGCACTAGCACTGTTACTATTCTTAGGCTTAATATTACCAACAACGGCGTCATATAATATCACTCAATTCGATACCAACAAAACTTTGTACTTTGACACTGTGGGGAAAGTACAATTAATTCGAGATAAGTGGAAATTAGTCACATATTTTGACATGTCACCATATTGGCAAGGAGATAAAGCCATCAAGGACTTCACAAGCTACCTCGACAGAACATGCGAAACAATTAGGGAATCAAGTCACTTTCACATGATACTCCTACAAATACGTCACGATTACAACGAACTGCAATACTACAACCAGCTGTTGCTTAGCCAGCATTATGGCGAGCGCGTACGAACACGATGCGGCCTTATCAACGCTGTCGGCTCAATTGCAAACTCATTGTTCGGAGTATTAGACGAAAGCTTCGCAGAAAAATACAGACAGGACATTGAACTTGTGAACCGTAATCAAAAACACCAAGGCCAGCTATGGAAGAACTTGACATCTATAGTCGAAGCAGAGCACAATGTACTACAAAGAACTGAAGACATAATAGCAAAGCAACACAAAACCATAAATAAACATTTAAATGCTTTGGATAAAGCTACCAGTAAGCTGCAACAAGAAATCGATGTGATGACAACACAACAGGACTTCACATTAGTCTCTATAGCTACCATTAATATGATGCAAAACATGAAACAGATACAGGAAGCTTTAACAGACACAATATCTGAAATATACCATGGCCAAATCAGTCTGCATCTACTGACACCAGCGCAGCTCAAACGAGAGCTACAAATCATCTATGGGCAAATGCCTCAAGATTTAGCACTACCAATCGAGAACATAGAAAAAATTAAATTTAATTAGTAAATAGGTTAAAATAATGTGTAATTAATATGTGAAACGCATCTTAAATGCGTAAATACTCAGGAAAACTGTTATCCTGATAATTAATGAAGTTTTCGGTAATACAAGGATACCGGTAACCTAAAAGCAACAGCTGACGTTTCAACCACGGACGTGTACGGATAATTCAGGGGAAGTATTGTTTACTTTTATTTAAAAACAGCACACAAACGTCACTTTAACTCTTAATTACATTCATGCCAATTTTTAGTATTAGTTTTTGCTGATTTATTACCCTGTACTGGTTATAAATCTCTTTGTTGACAACCGGTCATTTAGCAACCTACTCTGTTCATAATTTCAAATCAATATAATCAATATAAGTTCATAGATAGATCGTGTAGGATCATTATTGTGGATTACTGTATTGAATTATTAACATAATAAGATCAGTTTAAACTTTTATTTATTTTATGCAACATACCCACTTATGAAAAGTAAATCCCTAAGATAATAAAACCATTGAAATCTACATAGATTCAATTACATACTTTGAAGTAGATTACTTTTAAAGTTAATAAAGTAGCCTACCTCATTTAATTTCATACTGCAATCATCTTCCTGCTTTTTTTTTTTTTTTGTTTTTCTTTGTTTTCACCGCTAACTTTCTTTTATTGGTCTATTCTATAAGTTCTCACCGTTTCTTTACTTCTAATTTTCAGTAACCCATCCTGAAACCATGCCTGTGATGACCCGCAAGGCTACTGCCCTGGATATGGAGTTAAAATTGAGAACGGCCCTCCAGGAACTTAAAGAATCAAACCTCCAAGTCCAACAACTGTTACAGGAGAGAGAGGAGAGTGAGGTGGAAGTCGATAAGATTAACGGCAAAAACTCCAGCTTAAAACGGGAGCTAGTAGACCTTCATCAGCAATACTTGGACGTTGTGGATGAACGGGATCAACTGAAGGTGGTCACGGATGGTTTCAGTAATTGTAGTGATTTATATGAGCAGGCTTTATTTAAAATTAGGGACTTAGAAGATAAGTTAATTCATGCCAATAGTTGTATAATAAAGTTACAGAAAGAAAGAGCATGTTCACAGGCTAAAGAAACAAACCTCTTATATAATGAATTATTAAACAATAATAATAATTTTAACCCCCCTTCCTTAATAACTATTGATCTGACTGAAGATTCATTAATGAAACAAAATTATTCAGTTAGCAATAACAAATTAAAAAAATATGCTAAGTTGAATAGAATAATAAAAAAATGTAATCAATTCAGGAAACAACAAAAACGCTTTTCCAAACATATTCCACTGAGGAAAGAGCGTGTTGATTTAGTAAATAAGTTAAATAACTATCAAATAAAATTGGAAGACAGTGTAAAAATTTATCAAATTGATACTCAGCAATTACAGTCTGAAATACAGGTACTTCAGGATTCACTAAGTTCCCTTTCTAGTAGGTATTTGATATCTCAGAACCAAATTAGGGAACATATTTTTGCAGCAAATGAGTTGGTAATGGGTCAATGTAGTTGTCAGACGGTTACCAACCATGACAATATCCAGCCTGAGGTAATGGAGGACCCATCCCAGGTTGAGAATTTGTCTCAGGATAGTTTACTGAACCAACAATCAAATAATTTTACACATGATAGTCTGCCTGAGAGTGGTAATTTTATTTCTCATAATAATCATGATTGTAATCTTTCAGTTATGTTCTCTGACAATATAGGGAAGGGGCTAGGTAAATTAATTAGTAATAACCTGAATTATTGTACTCAAAACAATTGTATGCCAGGGTCTACCTACAAACAGGTTATGGCATCTGCGACAAAAACCGTTTGTGATCCTAGTACCACCATAACTATATGTGTAGGTAATAGTTCTAAGATTAAAAAGGAAGATATCACTGACTGTGTATCCGAGTTGTTAAAGTTAAAATGTAGTAAAATCATATTGTGTGCTTTTCCCTATTTTGAAAATTTGAGTAATAGAAAAAACAATTATATACATATGCTAAATAACCATATTCATTTTCTAGTAGGTCACTATAGTGACAGACTTATATATCTGGATATCAACACTATTGTTGGTAATCTTAAGTCGACACGGGGTAAGGTGTATCTACCTATTGGATGTAGACACAAAATAGCTCGGCTATTATCTTATAGTATTCACACAGACATAAATAGTATGTCTAAGTTTAGTTATATTATTAATACATCGACAATTAGTAATTCTACTAATGTTCAGGTGACTGGCACGAATGAATATAGCACTAGTGCTATAAATATTTACACACATTGTACTGGGGAGGATCCATCTGTCACCGTGGAAAATTCTCAATTAGGGTTTATTAGTGATAGGGTCTTGTTGTCAGAGGATGGCACGGGAGTCTCCGGCCTCACTCCATATATTAATTTAAACTAGAAAGTGAGACAACAGAAGGTACCATTAACAATATTATTGTTAATCCTACCAACAACAAGGTATCTTCTTGCACTCAATTAATCAGTAAAAAAGGGCCTCAGCAGAACACCTTAAAATTATTCCACCAAAATATCCAAGGCATTTCTTCCAAATTATTAGAAATTGAATTGTTTTTAGAAAGTAGTAAGTTTGACATTATTTGTTTTACTGAACATTGGCTAAAGGATTACCAAATGCTTATTAATTATGAGAACTATATGGTGGGTAGCTGCTTTAACCGTAAAACTATGCTTCGTGGAGGTTCCCTAATATTAATAAAAAATAGTTTTAAATATAAGCAACGTAATGACATAGTAGGTCTCTCGGTTGAACATTGTGTCGAACTGTCCTGTGTTGAGCTAGATAAGCATGTAGTTGTGTGTGTGTACAGACCCCCAAACTATCAAAACTTTTCCTTATTCGAATCAATAATGGAAGATGTCCTGGCAAAACTTGCAGCCAGTAATAAGTCTACAATTATTTGTGGTGATTTCAATATCAATATTTTAGAAGAGAATCCAAATAGCAGTCGTTTATTAAATCTTTTTAAGTCATTTGACTTGACCAACACTTTTATAGAACCTACTAGAGTAACTTCATCTTCTGCTACTTGTATAGATAATGTTTTCTGCAATTGTGATTATTTAGATAAAGCCATAGTAAATTGTTTGCCGTCTGACCATAGCGGACAAACTGTAACTTTTAGGTGTAAAACTCCAATACAAAATGTTCAGATTAAATTTAGACCTATAACTTCTTGCAAATTAAATAGGTTTAATATTTCCCTACAGAACAAGTTAAGTGAAATGAGCCAAGAGGATATTAATATAAATCAATTGTATGACCGTTTCTTTTCATTAGTTCACACGGAATTCAACAAAACTTTTGAAAAGAAGACAAAGAGTATTTGCCCTAAATTTATATTTAGTGATTGGGCAACTAGAGGTATCAGAAAAAGCAGGGAAAGACTATTTGAGCTTTACAGCCTTAAGCCTTTTATAAACACAGAAACTTTTAGCAAGTATGTTGCTAAGTATTCAAAGATTTTTAGAAATACTTGCAAGGTTGCTAAAGCCCTGCACATTAGCAACAAGATCAAAACAGCAGAAAATAAGATAAAGACCGTTTGGAAAGTCATAAATAATGAGACTAATAGAAAGAAAATACGTAAAAATAGCTTTACATTAGATACAGCATGTGGTCCTAAAAGCTCTAATCAGGAAGTAGCTCAAGAATTTGTAAATTTCTTTACCGATATACCAATAAAAACTACGGAGGCCCTTAATTCCTCACCTGAAACCGCAATTGGCTTATTAAAGGCGAATGTGTCTGGCTGCCTGACTGAATTTAAATTTAAACACATTAACCCTATGACAGTTATTAAAGCTTTCCGGCAAATTAAAATCAAACTGACCGAAGATCTATGGGGAATGTCTATCAAAGTTTGTACATCTATACTTGAGACCATAGCCCCGTACTTAGCTTTAATTTTTAATTCATGTGTAGACCAAGGAGTGTTCCCTGATTTAATGAAATACAGTAAAGTCATACCTCTTTTCAAATCCGGGGACAGTAAAGATGCCAATAATTATAGACCTGTATCCGTGTTACCAGTTTTTAGCAAGGTTTTTGAAAAAGTAATGCTTAATCAAATGCTCTATCATTTTAACACCAACAGAATCTTACATGATCAACAGTATGGTTTCACCAAGGGACGTTGTACAACTGACGCCGGTGTAATCCTATTAAAGCACATATTTGCTGCGTGGGAAGAGTCCCAAGACGCAATAGGAATTTTCTGTGATCTCTCCAAAGCTTTTGATTGCGTAAATCACGACACATTACTTTTGAAACTGGAGCATTACGGACTGGGTAAACTTGCTCTTAGCCTGCTAAAATCTTATTTGAGCGATAGAAAACAACATGTTCAAATAAATGGTGTCAATTCACAGGGTTTGAAAGTAAAAATGGGGGTTCCGCAAGGCTCAATATTGGGTCCTTTCCTTTTTCTAGTCTATATAAATGATCTACCCTATTTATTGAAAAACCAACCACAAAATATGGTGCTATTTGCTGATGACACTTCCCTAATTTTTAAGATAAATAGACGGGCCCAAAATCTAGATGAAGTGAATAATGCCCTACTTCAGGTCCAAAATTGGTTCACAGCAAACAATTTGGTATTGAATGAAAAGAAAACTAAATGCATAAGATTTTCATTACCGAATGTTAAAAGTAGTGATTGTGAGATAATATTGAATAAAGAGAAACTCGAATACGTAGAGAAAACTGTTTTCCTGGGGCTTACGCTTGATCCAAGGCTACAATGGGGTTCTCATTTAACATCGCTTGCGGGGCGCTTAAGTTCAGCAGCATATGCCATTAGAAAAATCCGTCAATTCACTGATGTAGATACCGCTAGACTGGTCTATTTTAGTTACTTCCATAGTATAATGTCTTACGGTATTTTGCTATGGGGACGGGCTGCTGATATTGAGTCAATATTTATCCTGCAGAAAAGAGCCATCAGAGCCATATATAATCTTCGTAGGCGCGATTCTCTAAGGGAACTATTTAAGGATATTGGCATCATGACGGTTCATTGCCAATACATCTACGAAAACATAATGTACGTCAGAAAAAATCTGCATCTTTTTGGTAAAAGAGGTGACAGACACAATTACAGTACTAGAAATAGGGACCAACTAGTTCAGCCAGGCTTTAGACTCGCTAAAGTAGACTCATCTTTCATGGGGTACTGTTTGAGATGCTATAATAAAATTCCACAAAGTATTCTTGAACTGAATGAGACGAAATTTAAAACATGCATTAAACGCACACTATGTAAACAAGCATATTACAAGTTGAGCGATTATATCGCTGATAAAAATGCTTGGCTCAATGCTGGTCCTGCTCCACATGGACAGGGGCGCAAAAATTGATAGCATTAAATGGTATTGTTGGAGCTGCTGAAGATTGTACTTATCTTTGCATTGTATAAATTCCATGTTAGTATTATATAATCGCATAGCCTATATTGTGTGAGTACTATGTACTAATAAGCTATCATTCACTGGAAACCTACGGCAGTTCTTGACTTGAATGTGCCCTGGCGGTTGAGAGTATGTCATGCTCTCTCAAATGTCTCGCTGATGGTGGCGCGTGTGTCGGACCATTTAGTTCCCTTCAAAATGGTTGAGCTGAATGGTGCTGATCCATGCGTCATGTTCGTGAACGGGCGCTGTCAGTTGTGACTGGTCATCTCTTAGTCGCCATGGTTTATTTGAATTAATTATTTTGTTTTTGAGTTGTATTTTATTTTTGTTTTGCTATGGACACTTTTAACGTGCACATCTTGCTACATTGTTCTCACATAATATACCATCTCAACATGAATGATGTAACCAAGATTTTGTAACAATATTTTGATTTAAAAGAGTGTCCATGGAGTTTCTTGCCCGTTCTTCTCCATAGAGATCTACGCTAGGGAATGGGCAACTACAGTACTTTCACAGTTTTTATGTCTTGTGACTGGGACTGTAGCAACTTTAAATGTTCATTTTTGTTTCGACAATTCAAAAGTGCCTGTAACTGGCCTACTTGAAATAAATGCTTTGATTTTGATTTTGATTTCAGACCTTCAGCGCATTTACAAGCTACTGAGAATAAAAGCTCGGGTCACCGAAAAGTACATTATTTACGAAATTACGTTCCCGCTCATAGCAAGAGAAAGTTTCCAATTATTTAGGATAATACCAGTTCCGCAACAAATAAATTACAGTATGGTTACCATAACACCAATATCGGAATACGTCGCAGTAAACCTGAAAAAGGATGCTTAATTCGTACCAACTATACATGAACTTGATACATGTTTGTACCACGGAGAATCTTTCATATGTGAGCTCTTCAAACCAATCCAAAATTTGGAAAATGACGAAAACTTTTGCGAAACAAGCCCAATAAACCAAAGGGGCAAAACAAAACGAACAGCGTGCAAAAACAGATGGGTAGAATTACACTCAACGTCACAATATTTATATTTTTGCTGTGACACATACTCCATTAAAATCATATGCGACGATCAAGTTACCGTTCGCCAGCTGACCCGAGCGGGGGTCATTAGCATGACTCAGAAATGCTTTATTAAAAGTAAAGATTTCACACTATATTCTTTACAACAGCAATCCAACCAACTAAATTTTTCACCAAAAATGCTCGTACCAGAGCTAGACCAGATAAACCATATTGTGAACATTACAATACCAACGGAAACAGCATTACCAGAGGACATGAGTCTGAATAGATCTCTATCCATTCTTGGAGAGCAGATCAAAACGCTGAAAACCACCAAAGCAGAAGTCGATGACGTATCAATTCATGATATCCACCAGTACACCATCGTCTACATACTTCTGGGAGTGGTACTCTGTGCGGCAGCAGTCTGGATCTGGAAAAGAGCGAGTTGCTACTCGCAGTCTACGGCCAGCCGGGCGCAGCCTCACCACAGACAGGAGTCCGTGGCGACTACATCGGAGTCAACCAGAGTGCATAGTGAAGTGCAACCGCGAAAGCAGAGTACTGCTGACCGTCAGCAAAGTGAAAGTGAACCTGTAGGTTTAAGTGCTTATTTCGCCAGACGTTGGCCCAGTGCTATGCGTAGTGCAGATAAAAAGGAAAGGGCGACGTTGCCCATAGTGCGAAAATAACGTGTGCTTACAGTGGAAGACTCGTTAGTTTAAAGAATTTATGTATTTAAGGACAACCATAATTTACTTTTACCTTTGTTTACCATTTTATAATTACCTACTTTACTTTGTTTACCATCTCTTGTTTATTTCTTGTATTATTATATAACTAAGATGATTTGATGAGTACTTTACAATCTTCTTATCTCATCTTGTGCTCGGGAATATGTTCGGTACAAAATGTACAACCGAATAGCTCAGCACTTTTGCCTGCGTACTTTCCATAAATACATGTATCGCAACTATTGCCAGTTAGTACGTGTTCGGATACCAATCGCGTAACTCGAATCAAACCATCTTAGTGCTACTTTAGCATAGATTTACCATTTCATAGTTAACCAGTATTCAATATAACCTTTAAACCATATTATTGAGTATCATTAAACCAGTGGTCATAATCCGATAACCAAACCGTTACCATATAAAGCCAACCAAATCAACCAAGATATCAACCAACTCAGAACGTAGTGCTAAACCAAGCAGGCACTACTTTCTACAGCCGTTTCCTATAAATTACTTACGTGTAACTGTTAGCTAATACGTCTCGTAGCTATCGGAGTTTCTATTATATAAATATAACAATATCCTATCCGCGCCATCTACCATGCTGTGATTCATAGAAAAAAACAAAGAAAGCTTTTCTGTGACGTTTTGTTTCTTACGGTCCGTAAGCTAAATGTCAAACAGACATAGATAGCAACCTTCCGTTACCTGTTAGTAAGTTATTGAAAATGGCATTAAGTATCGTTGATACCTACAAACTTGCTGAAACATTTCCTAAAACACAATGACTTATAAAAGAGATATCCTGAAAAAGCACGCGTTTTTTCACTCTCAGAGAAAAGTTACTGATCCAAAGTTAAGTTTGGTGACACGATCTTCTAAACTTATAATGTCCATTTCTTATACCTTTAACTAACACCTTACGGAATAATTCATGTGACTCCAACATGAAAGCCCAGTAGAAAATCGTAGTCGTGGCAAGATTACAATCAAAACTATAAGCTAACTGAAATACCTTGAACTTAAGTACATTGAATAGCTTATCGTGTTTGTAAATCTATTAGAGTTATTAATGTTTGGTTGTAACTCTTTGTTTTATGTAGGGCATTGGAACTATTGATTGTAAGGTCAAATTAAATTAGCTAGAGATTATATTCTAATGATTTAAATATACTACCGCCAGCTCGTGGCTATATAAATAATAACAGACGCAACCCCGTCAGGCTTCGGCCCTTGCGAGCCCCTCCCTTTATGCTGACATCTCATTGAGGCGCGCGTGGAACACGAACGCGCCGTCGACACGGCCTGTCGTCATAAGACGGACGGACGGCGAGCTAGCCCATAGCTCACCGTCCACAGGTCCGCGCCTACGGTGGCCGGAGGCCACCACTTGGCCCCCGACGCCTGACACGTCTCCCGCGGCGGCTGGGATGAGAGGTTCTCTGCCTCGTTGCATTCTGCCACCTCTTTCGCTAGCATGACTGCTTCATGGAACGAGGTGACGGCTTACTATTTTGAGAGTAAGGTCTCCGCCAGGGCAAAAAACTTACAAACTAAGCGACTACACGCCACAGGCACCCTCCGAATGACAAGCTGGAAACTAATAACAACCTAACAGCTTACGACGTCGTCGAGGCTGTTTAGAATGCCTTGTATTCCTAGCTGTTAGATAGTGCCTCGACAATTTTGGCAGACTGAAGTTTAAATAAAAGGAAACATAATACAAGTAAACATCAAACAAAATATTTTAAAAGTAAGAATACCTGTCTAAGCAATTGACAGGAATATATCGTAAAAAGGAATAGTAATGGTGAACAATAATATCATCTGCGAAAATCTTTAACGGGATGCTATTCTCTGGCTTTATTTTTAAAATATTTTTTTAATGATGCCTTATCGTAACGATAAAATATAGCACAATCCTTCACCAGGCCCAGGACAGGCTGGACCTAGTGAAGGTTGCAGGTATCCGCTGCATGGGAGTCGCACGGGACCGGTCAATGTGGCGACACTTGGGGAAGCCTATCTGCAGCAGCAAAATGATGATGATGATGTTTATGATAGCACAGTCATCATCATCTGCTGAGCCTTTACCGAACTATATTGAGGTCGGCTTCCAGTCTAACCGGATGCAGCTGAACCAGTCTTACAAGCACAGTGTAGTATAGAATATGCTATGCTCGGGTAATCGGGACATCGCAGACTAATCAGACTGCTCTTCTCTTCAAACAGTTGGATATAATCAACCATATTGGGCTCTATGCGAGGTTCTTTCATAATCTAGTGGTGGCCAGTACAACTGTTGAGCATGAGGTCCTGGCTTCGGTTCCCGGGTCTGGCTAAGTGTTATTGGGTTTTTGCATAAAGACTGTCTTTGTAACAGCTACGGATGATGGAAAAATCTTGGCTAAACCGCCACCAACCAAATAAAAATAACGAAATGGCAGTAGGCGGGTAACATCTGTAACATTAAAAGCCAAAATTGAATGATATTTTTTTAATAAATTGGAACTTCTCGAATAGGAAACAGCTCTAGGCCAAACTAAGCTAAAGTTGGCACCGAAAGAGTAGTGAGTGACAAATTACCAACAAAATAACAACTAAAGTCACAAGGCCTTCTGATAGAGGCTTATTAAATGGCCTTAAGCTTTTGGTTCAATCTTCAGGTTAAGCCGTGTTTGCTTAGGTTGGTCCGTGGATCCACCCATTACATACCGAGTTTTCTTCGTGCTTTGGAAAGCACGTTAAGCCATTGGTCCCGACTGTCAATTGTAGATCTTTGACAGTCTTTAAGTAGTCAGCGGCCCGAAAGTATGACAACCACTCTTACCAAGGGGTATCGTATAACCCCGTACTAACTGGGGGTTGTAGAGGTTAGATCAGCAGTCGCTCCATGTAGAGTACTGGTACCAAGCTGCATCTGGTTAGACTGGAAACCGACCCTAACATAGTTGGGAAAAAAGAAGGCAAACGATGAAGCTTTTGGGTTGCAGCAAGATTTAAAGAGTTGGTACTTTTGTAGTGATCGTTTATTTTCGTTTTAGGGTTAATAAACCGAATGACAAAAACAGAAACCTTGTTAATTTCCTGATAATTTCCATCTATTGCCATCCGGATGTCAAACAACAATTTTATTTCTTTTCCATGGAATACTCTATACTCTTTTACAATACAAAACTTGCCTAGACAAAATAGTTTCCAAATAATATAACCTTCAACTCAGCGTAACTATGAACGAAATCGTTTGTGTAAATCAGATAGATTTATTACGTCGTCTTGTTAACTTTATAACCTAGTTTATTGCTAACGAATAAACTTTTTATGCCTTATTAACGTCAATGGTTTGATGGTAACTGTTTGTTTTTGTTAAAGATAATTTGACAATAGTTTTGTGCTTATGTGGTAAGTGGTGTAGCTAACAATAAACAAGCTTAACAATTAACAAGGAGAGCATCGGTGGCTCAGTGGTGGCGGCCCCGACTTACGAATAGTAAGTCGGGTGTTCGAAGTTTCGATTCCAGTAAGGTGCATTACTTTGTGTAATTTATTTCGTCACCACTGCTTTCAAAACGATGAAGGAACATCGTGAGAACTGGCCTATCCTTGAACCAAAAAAACATCGAAGACATGTTACATCTACCAATTGATCAGTGAGGCGACACACATACTTATCAAAATTTCCAGGTTTATCATTAAAGCTGCATGGAACCACTTAGAGTGGAAACTCTAAGTTAGAATCCTGGTCCCGGAACTGCCTTCAATTCCTTGTACCCACCATGAAACCGTTATTCATTACACCAGTATTGTAGTAATGTATTGAGTATAATGTTAGTAGAAAATGTAACTGAACATACGAGGCAACTAGTCGCCCATTTGTCACTATACGCACGAGTAACTTTCCCAGAAGCTACAGAACTTTTTGCACGTGTCCTTCTTACACGTTCAACCTGGACCATTATTAAAACACAAAGGGCGTACAAAATCACGAGTTCCTAGAATAAAACACTCTCACCTGAGAACGAAATTGCGAGCAAACTCTTTGAGAAAACTTATCGCCGTGTCATTTGACGAGTCCTTTTCAAAAAGGAAAAAACTTCAAACTGGACTCGTTTAAAACCTTTATTGTATTGCAAAGAAATGGCTTATGGTAGGATCTATGATATTCATTAACGTCCGTTTTCTATAACTCACTTACGTGTAACTGTTAGTTAATATGCCTACGCTCGCAGCTATCGGTGTTTAGTTAGCTTGAAATATCATATCCGCGTCACTTTCATGTCACTTGTCTTGCAAAATCAAAGAAAGCTTTTCTGTTACGTTTTGTTTCTAACCGTCTGTAAGCAAAATGTCAAACAAGACAGAGATAGCAACCTACCGTAACCTGCTAGTAAGTTTTTGAAAATTGCCGTTACCTGGTCTACATAATATCGGTTAGTGGATTGTGGAGGTCAGGTAGGTAGTCTATCATCGGTCCATAACGTTCCCACAGGCTTTATTTCTTTGACATAAAGTGTGCTGTAATACAATTGGTGGGTGTTTTATGTCTTCGAGTTCTTGGTTCTAGAATATATCGGCTTCTTTATGGTGTGTTTCTCCTGTTTTAAGAGCTTTATTGATTAGGCTTTTTAGGGCCTCTCTCGTCATCGTTGTGGCTGATAGAATAATACTTTGTTTCGACGTACTGCGCCAAAATAACTGAGACTAACACTCCTCCAAATGGGGGCTAAAGTGTCGTAAGAACCGGCCTAAGAAAATCATAACTTAGATCTTCTTTAACAAAATACAGCGATAAATCTGTCTAGCTAAAGGATATTTATTAGTCTTCAAAGTTTCGAACTACTCCAACTTGTTGCTTCATGCGATATTCATAATAACTTCAATAATTTTGCATTAGCGTCATTTTAAGCTCCATTTATTCTGTCCTTACTTTCAACCCAAGAGCAGAACTATAAGGCAATAAATAAATCTGACTAAGAGCTCTTTCAAACCAGCTGAGATAATAATGTAACATAAAATCATGGTCCTGTCTAACCCTTCTAGGATTTCAAGCGTGATGTAGTCACCAGAGTGTTAGGCAGATGTGTATCTAGTAGTACAACCTTTCTTTGGCATTGTTCGTCGTTTCGTTGAGCTCCTTGAGTTATAAGTCGAGCTACACAATAACTGACAAATGTTTGCATCGACTGGCCAGGTCCACTCAAATCTGTAGGTCTTTCTTCAAAAGACCATCTCAGACACTAATCTGCACATTTATCATGTGAGTTGAGCAAGATTATGTCTGGACTTATTATGACCTCTGCGTTTGTTTCAACTGTTTCTTCTGAAAGTACCTACGAAACACCTGTCTCATCAAGTTTAAAAAAATACGAGTTAAAGTGTTTGTAAAAAAATATTTGCAAAATAAACTTAATTTATCTTTGTTTTTAAATCATCTCCCATATTAGCCATCCCCATTATTATGCCTTAAAATTTAAGTAAAAAAAAATCGAAATAATTTCAAAATAAAATCCGGTTTCTCGAAAATTGAAATCGTACCAACATTCAAATTGGCGCCGTAATGAATACCTTCCATTTCTCCCAGCTCTGAATCTTCAAATTTTTCAACCCAATAACATTTGTAAATGTCGCTTTTACATCCGAATTCGAAGGTAGGAAAATGAATGAAATTCTTGATCAAAATTCCTAGTCTTCGAGAAATATTCTGTGATTAAATGCTGTTTCTGAACTTCTTTGAAACGTTTTGGTTTAGACCATATCCTCGTTCAGTATGCGGCTTGGTGAAATGGTGGACAGCATAGATACAATTTTGAATTCAAGGAATTTAGAAATGGACTGATGCTTGTGTATTTAATAATTTCTTCATACCGTGTTGAAATGAAGTTTGAATGTAGTTGAAATGAAACAAATAGTTAGAGTATTAGACATTACAACGAACGAAGTGCAATTCAAACTAGCGCATAAAGGGTAGCACCAGAAAATATAATTCAAATTTATGACAAACAGATGGATAGGACGAATCCACACGGGTTCGTTTTGGCAACGGAACCCTAAAAAAATGTGAAATAACTGTTTATTTTAGGTTAATGACCGCGTCTTTTTTAGTTACTTGAATAAGATCTTTTTTGTGAAAATTTACAAATCTTTTTATACCAGTACTGGGGTACTGGTATCAATATAAAATCTACATTAATTATTATTGTGGTCGTTGACTCTTCATCTATCCTTCTTTTTGTTTCATTATATTTAGTTAGACATCTATCCTACTAATATTATAAATGCGAAAGTTTGTGAGTATGGATGGTATGGATATATGGATGTGAATATGTAGGGATATATGGAGGTTTGTTACTCTAGAGCTTTCACGCAAAAACTTCTGAACGGATTTTGACAAAATATTGCACACAGATAGTTTATAAACTATCTGTGTGCAATATTTTCCTATAATAGAACATAGACTTTTTATCCCGGTAGTAAGATCCCATGGGAAAAAATTATCAAACTTCACGCGGACGTAAGCGCTGACAGAAACTAATACTCAATACTGTTGAGTTTCCTAGCCAGCTTTTGACCTTTCTAGGAAACATCTTCTATTTACCGCCACCTGTACTCAAAAGCAATGTAATCCTTCAATGACTCAAGTAAGATGCCATAAGAACCGACCACTAAGACGCTCTTGAGGTTACCTCTCAACATTATATTCCAACTCATCGCTTCGTAAGACTCTTGAGAAGTGTTTGAGGGATTATATTGGGGAGATGAGCTGAAAATTTGAACTGTTCTTATGTTCTTGTTGAATTTGTGTACGTTCGTGCTATCTTCGTTCGGTGATTGGCGTATCAAAGTGTGGCAATTGGGACTTATTTTACACAGAAAATTGCCTTTCTTTCAGGAGTTTCTGAGTAGCTGCCACGGAGATTAAACTTGTGCCCTGTTGATGGCTTTAGGCTCGCCCCTTTTTCATGGGACTTCAACATTACTGGCGAAATGTGGTTGTACTGTTACGGTACTCCCCAAGGGCAATGGGATGGTTTGAAAGAGATACCGTGGCCCCAGAACATAAAAGGCGAGGAAGGAACCTGGATGGGTTTTAGTCAGTAAAAGTCTAACACTCCCTTCCGCTCCGCCCGGAGTGGGAGAAGTTATTTGATGATTTCCCATTCGTAAAATAAAAAAAAGGGTACCCACCAACCTGCGGGGATTACAGCCGTGGTGTTATGTAATGGCTTCCTTTTGCTCTAGTTGAGCAATTAGTTCCCACCCTTCCACATGAGAATTAAACTGACAAAGTGTGGATGCATTATGCATGCAATGCACCTTTGTAAAACGTATGGGGATAACATACGTGACCTAATGTTATACCCAGAAGATGTGTTGGAACCGCACTCAAGGTTTGGTAAATAATTTGTTAACTTTGTCTGAAGGTAAATGTAGGTAAGTCATAGAGAAGTATTGAAAAGACCCCAAATACACACACACTTAGAGGCAAGCCCGGAAGACCTCCCACTAGATGGACCGATGACCTGGTGAAGGTTGCGGGAATCCGTTGGATGCGAGTCGTACGAGACTGGTCAATGTGGCGACACTTGGGCTCCCCCAAGTGTCGCCACATGCCTATGTCCAGCTGTGGACAACTTTCGGCGGAAATGATGATGATGATGATTATGGAAATTAGCTACATACTAAATATATCTATCTGAATGCCATATTTTTCAACCTTCTATAAAAATACCGCTGTAATTCATTCGTGTCGAGTTTTTTTACACTATTCAAGTGACCAGAAAACATGTACACAATTCTTTTCCCAAAACAAAATACTTTTGTGTTGATTCCTTCCTGAAACGGACATAAAGACAAACGAGCTACTCAAAGGAACGGAACAGTAGATCCTAAACGAAATATCAACGCTTAGCTTTGTTCTATTTCTAGAATTAGAAATACTTTTCTTCAAGAACCCTTTTCAGTTAGGTAAGTTTTTCAAGATATCTGGGTCAAGTTTTAAAACTATCTGTAAATTGAAATGATTCTATTAAAGTTCTTGCAAACATTTGAACTCATTTTATAGTGAATGCTAGGCATGGGTCCAAAGATTTACAAGAAATTAGCAAAAACTTTAAAAAGCATAACCAACATAAACTATTTTAAATCAAAGCTTAAGAAATTCCTGATTGAAAAGGCTTACTACTCGATCAATGAGTTTTTAGATGATAGAAACATAAAATAAAAATGTCCGATCCGAATATTATTCTTCTTAATTATGACTTTACTTGTTTGAAATATACTTATTTAGCTTGTAGTTTTACGCCTAATTTGTACGCCTTGCAAGGCAAAGCATAGTGACACAACACAATTTTTTTATACCATGTACCATATTACTTATGTTTAACAAATAAATTACTTTGACTTTGACTTTGATTTTGAAAAGTAAGCCTGAATAGGCTTGTTAACTGAAAAAATCTAATTAGTCCGTCACTTAGATTATCAAAAAATATTTGACCCGTATATTTTTTTTTGTTACATAAACCAAAATTGACGAAGATACGACGCTTTTAAAATTCTCAATACGTCACTGTTTGGTATCAGTTTTAGTGAGTTATGACGTCACAAGCCCCCACTCCCGAGTTTTGATGCGTTTTATCTTTGTCAATATTCGTTGATTTACAAAAACAAAAAATACGTGTCCATTATTTTCCAATACTTGGATTTGCAATTTATTGATGGTGGAAACTAGCCTATTCTTATCGCGCTGAAGGTCGGTCGCGTACGAGTAGGTAAACAATGTGTTCTATATAACACCAAACTGCAACGCTGACGTCAGCGGCGACCGACTGCTGTATTTTGTTCTCGCTGACGTCACGACCAACCATAGGCGACCGACCGTCAGCACAACTAGAAATCAGGCTTTAGTGGGGGCTTTTAGGTAAAAGGACTAAACTAAATTAAAACCCTCGTTGCTGTATTCTGCAGGCACAATACAACTCACACTTACAGTGGTTTCGCACTACGTCCGATCCGAATCCGATCCGAACCCGGTCCGGAGTAGTCGTAGAACTATTTCTATGTCAGTTTACGCACTAGATCCGGCTTCCATCATCCGATTTTGTATTGTTGTGTATTTTCACGGGTACGGATCGGACGTAGTGCGAAAACACTATTTTATATTATGTACAGTCTCTTCAAGATTTTTTTGTAACCCTTTACTAAATTCTGTGTTGATACCAATTTCATAACGAACACAATATTGAACGCAACGTTGACCTCATTGTCCGAAATATTTCACTTAAACCCTCCGTACCCTTTGCATTAAACTGCCCCACATTATACACAGCCGTTGTGGCAAGATAACCGAGGTCAGGTCAAGTTATCATTGCTTACTGAGGTCATAGGTCACGCCAGGGGCCACAAACCGACAATAATTATTTATTTTAGAAAATTATGATTAAGGGTATGTCTCACCAATAAAAATAAGGCATGAATTCTTGTCGCCCTGAAGTTAGGTCATCATCATCATCATGAAGACGATGCGTTGGAAGACCTCCCACTAGGTGGGCCGATGACCTGGTGAAGGTTGCGGGAATCCGTTGGATGCGAGTCGCAAGAGACCAGTCAATGTGGCGACACTTGGGGGAGGCCTATGTCCAGCAGTGGACGTCTTTTGGCTGAAATTATGATGATATAGCACCATACTGTCAGAAATCAGAAATCATTTATTTGCCATGAATGTGGGTACAAAATAAGATGTAAACATTGTAAATAAGGCTCAAGATTGTAAAATGAAAAAGCAGATCCAACTCACTCTACCTTACGGAATGCAATAGTAAAAATCGTATTTGAATCTACTCAATTATACAAACAAATTAAATTATTTTGCTTACATTAACAATTGAATGAGAAATAAAATATGACAGATTAATTTATTGTAACATTTTAAACTATTATCATTCAAAAAATCTTCTAAAGAATAGTAACATTTATCTATAAGTAAGGATTTTAGCCTCTTTTTAAATAGACTTAATGATTCTTCTTTGTAGGCATGAGGTATTTTGTTATAGATAACTGGCCCTTTTTGTTTTGTATGCTATTGCATAGCTTCTATCGCGGGCCTTGAGCGTGGAGACCGAATCCAGAAATTCCGTAACGAAAATAACCTAACACCCCATGTCAGATAATGACAATGACAAGCTAGTTTTATTTTTAATATATTGCCGTAACTAGGAGTTGTAGGTTGTATACATTTGATGTTAGACCTTTGTAACCATTTCATTCTTCTATGTTCTAGAACCATCATTATAAAATTCATAATTTCATCGTGATGGGAAGCCGAGCCTGAACATTCAGTCTGCGTTTGGTCCTCGAGCCGGCAACAAGCGGAAAAATTAAATAAATAAATAATTATAATTGCATAAGTTGATAAAAAATGCTATGCAATAGCTTTACCGCGATAGTCCCCGAGTGCCAGACGTCTATTTATTTTTTCGGATGGGAAATCATCAAATGACCCCTCCCACTCTGGGAGGAGCAGAAGGGAGTGTCAGTCTTTTACTGACAAAAAACCATCCATGTTCCTTCCTCGCCCTTTATGTTCCGGGGCCGCGGTATTTCTTTCGAACAGTCCCACAGCCCCACTGTGACGCTGACATCAGCGGCGACGGGCTGCTCTATTTCATACGCGCTGACGTCACGACCCACCGTGCGCGACCGACCGTCTGCGCGACAAGAATTCATGCCTAAACGTGAGACATCGTAAAACATAAACACATTCGAAAGCTGTCAATAAATAACGATGGTGGCAACAAAACATACATAAACTCACGCCTTTTTCCCATGGGGGTAGGTAGAAACTATACAGAACGCCATCTACTCAATTTGCCTCGTTCACGTTCATACATCTGATCAAACACGCACGCCGGTTGCGAGTACAATACACCTGACCTGAAGAACCTCACTAATAAGGTCAGTGTATGTCCTTCCTCATCAGGAACTCCCATCCCTGATGAGGTAATTAAAAACACTTCGATAACTTTTTGAAGTGAAAACTCCTTTAGGTGCGTTGAGCACTAATTCGGTATCTAAACTATTTTTCAGGTATTTTTTTTACATTTTTATTTCGTTAAACATTTAATTTTAAGCAACTAATTTTAAGCATTTTTTTTTCCAAGTAACAGTTTCTTTTTTATTATTTTTAAGTATTATTCGTGATGACGTCATTTCATAGCCTGAATAGCTTTAAGTCTTTGCCACGTTTTCAGTACATACAAAAAACACTAACAGATAACTTCAAAGTTGACATTGATGACAGTTGACGCTTGACAGATACGTGTTTTTATTTTGTTGTGAAATGTGAATGCTGTGATCGTGACTGTGATGTGAAATTTTTGTTTGAGTTTCTTTTCCTACGATTGTTAGCAAATTTTAATTTCTATCCATTATCCGTGCTGCGTATCCGTGCAATGAATCTGCCATCGACAACTAGTGCTAAATGCTTCGTACCGTCATGTAAAAACACTACAACAAATAGCCGACACAAATTGTTTGTAAATGTGAAAGAAACGCTAAAAAAGAAGTGGTGCAAGGAAGTAAATATGGAATACAAGCCTGGGCGTCGTCTTTTTTGTTGCGAAGATCATTTGAACGCGAAATTATCAGCGCGCGATGCATTCAAATAAATAACACAGTAACTAGCATTGACAGTTTTGATTTGACACTGACGGTATGACAAACAAAAGTTTTTTTTTTTTATTATCATGAAAAGAACGAAGGAAGTAGTCTATTCAGGCTACGTTATGACGTCATTTAGAGGTCAAATGAAAGTCAAGTGATTACAAGTATTATTGTGAAAATAAACATAATCTTGTGTTAAAGAAAGCTAAAAATAGAAAAATAAGGCATAAGACTCTAAAATCTCTAAATGGTTTTGGAATCAGCGTAGGTTAATTTTTACTTTACATAACAAATTGGGTGAACAAAATCATGGAACTCGCGTGACCGTCACCTAACGCTTCGTAGCACTCGTAGCCGATCCGCTACGGCGTAGCACCACGTGTGGCGTGCGCGCGGCACAACTCGTAGCAGATATAGATTACTTAGTTTTAATTTCTATCGTCAGTCCCCAAACGGGGGCATGCTTTTTTTAACAAACAGAAGATTTTAGCGTTTCCAATCTGTTTACTCTGAGAAGAAACAGCCGAAACAAAATCAGAGGTGACATAAAAAAAATGAAAACACCTTTATTGATTCCTTACACTGTTTAAACATCCACCAATTATTTACATTAATTGTTTTTAGCAACAACCATATTAATGTTATGCCCATTTGGCTGTTAATAATTTACATTAATTTATAATATTTTTTTTTTACAATACAATTATTACAATAGAATTAATTATTATTTAATTTAACAATAAGAATTATTTGAAATAACACATTATATTAATTTCTTCATGCATTTTTTTTATCATTACCTTGTAAGAATTTCATCATGCAAATTTTTGCTAACGTAATTTATTATGGTGACAGAGGTGACATGCCGCTTTTAAAATCCAGAGATACTCTTGTCCACATCATATGAGGATCGGGCTGCTTCTCGTCTGAGATGGTCTTTTGAAGAAAGGTGACAGACAGTGTCATCATTGTTAAGGAATATTGTCAATGACAGCTGTTAAGAGCTGTTTAGATGGACAAATCGCGTTCATTCGTTCGTTCCTAAAGAGTAATGTGATCTAATTTTGAAAATTGAGCTCCAATTTTTTAAGAATCGAACTCTTGATTCTAAAAATTGGAATTCAGATTTATGTTCGGAATATGAATCAATTAAATTATGGTTTGGGTCGCATGGAATCAATGGAAATGAATTAAATCAATTGGTTGGTTCCACTTCTGTTTCCTAAATGCGGTTTTAAAAAGAATTGAATTTTCAGTTTTGTAAACGGATATATGGAAATTATTAAATTATTACATTCTTTAGTTTCAATTTTCAGGTACGTCTCTTGTAAATCTATTTATAAATAATAAATACTTCTATTTCTACTTGTGCAGAAAAAACCGTTTATATTTATTTTCTAAATGTGTTTAGCAGGTAAACAAACAAAAAGACATTCTTTCGGTAAACAAAGTATTTTGTTGCACTTAAAAAGACACAAAAATAACCACGGAACCATTAAAGCTGTTTAGAAATGGTTTTACCACCGCACTTAAACGGCTGAGGAAATTAGGTTGTACTTATCAGTTCACAGTCACGCGCACGCCGCTGTCAAGGTCGGCTGTGTTTTGTCCGTGCGACGCGCGACGCGCTAAGTCCGTCGACGCAATTTGTAAAAATGTCTCAAGTGTTAAAATGTAACGTCTGCAATATCGTCATCGACGAACTATTAGCCTATGTGCAAAACAAAATATCTGTAATTGATGAAGAAACGCTAAAGAGAATCTGTGTGTCTGCATTCACAAGCAGTGAAATCAGCAAATCAAAGTCGTTGTTATTCGAATCGCTGCCAACGGATCAACGTAAAATCACAAGAAAAAGGAAAGGAAAGGAAGGAAGAGACCTGGACGACATCGTTAGTGTGTTTAAAAGTACAGATCCTGATGTGATTCCAGTGTTTGTGGCGAAGGTACTTGAAAAATTACCCCCAATATTGTTCGATCATCTTGATTGCACAAAACTACTAAAAGATATAACGAAGTTAAACTCTGAAGTCGAAAATATCATGAATACGTATGCTACCGTCAAACAGCTGGAGGATCTACGAGCAGATATACATGAATTGAAACACGCATCGCTACCTCCACCAACTTTTCCGTCTGGGTATGTGAACATGAGACGGGGAGCTTGGAATCTGGAGAGTGGACCTATAGGGATGACTTTGAGCCACAACTACACCTCGGACGAACATGGCGTGCAACAGTCGCATAATAGTAGGCAGAAAAACTCCCCCGCATCTATGTCGTCCCCAGATAATAATTGTCAAGTGGGTATTGTGTGTACGCCGTTACCTCGAGTCATGCAGAAGCATGAGTCACCGAACGTGCCCGTCGCTGCGACGAAGTCGGCGGAGCCGGCGGTCAGCTGTGTTGGAGGCTTAGAGGGGCAAGAAATGCCGTTATCTAAGATTGTTGACCCAAGTATATCCAAACACACAAAACGAGTAGAAGTAAAATCAAATTGCGAAAAGGAAGATACTCCCTGGCAAACTGTAAGTAAGAAAAAAAAACAAAAGTACAGGTATTTGGGCGAAAGAGGAAAAGCTGATGCACCAATATCTTCCTTTAAAGCTGCCAATAAGAAAATACCTATTTTTATAACAAATGTGCATATTGATACGTTGGAATCCGATATCGTGGACCATATAAAATTGCAAACTCAGGAGAGGGTATTCCTGGAAAAGATCAACACGAAAAAAGTATTGGATCACAAAGCATACAAATTTTTTGTGTCTGAGTCAAAAGTGGATATGTTTTTAGACGAGACAACATGGCCCGAGGGTATTATCTTTAGGCGTTTCGTCCACTATAAATATCGAAAGGCAGACGGAGGGTCCGCTGCAATCGGCCCAGTGTCCTCTAACAATGGATAGTACGACCTACAAGTTTGCCAGCTATAATTGTAAAAACGTTAAGAGCTCCGTCAACGATGTTCGACGTTTATGTGACGAGTGTGTGTTGATAGCACTACAGGAAACTTGGCTGCTTCCAGAAGAGTTGGCGTATCTGAGTAGCATAGATAGCAGATTTGGTTCCATTGGGACCTCAGCTGTTGACACGACGGCGGGCCTACTGCGCGGCAGGCCTCACGGTGGGACAGCGCTGTTGTGGAATACAAGTGTGTTTCCTAGTGTTACAGTGATAGACTGCGATAATCCGCGTGTGTGTGCTATTCGTGTTAATGTGGCTGATGGTCCATTGATAGTAGTGTGTGTCTATATGCCGACAAACAAATCAGATAACCTGCCGATGTTTACTGACTGTATGGGAACTGTAAGTGCTATTAGTAATGACTATGTAAACGAACCTATTTTTGTTTTAGGGGATTTCAATGCTCATCCTGGAGAATTATTTTTTAATGAATTGAATAGTTTATGTAATGATTTTAATTGGGTAATTTGTGACGTAAATATGTTAGGATTGGCCTCGGAAACATTTACTTATATAGATCAGGCCTGTGGGTCTAAGCGGTGGCTCGATCACTGTGTTATGTCGCAATCAGCTGTTGTCTCTGTGTGCAATGTGTACGTTAATTATGACGTGCTCTGGTCGGATCATTTTCCCGTGATATGTGAATGTAAACTGGAACGTTTGACTCCTCTTAGAATTACGTCGAGTATCACTGATAATCGGGTCATGTGGGGAGAAAAATCCGCAGACGACATCACGAAATATCGAACTGAATGTCATAAGCGTCTCAGACTTATTGATTTTCCGACTGAATTTCGAATGTGTAGTGATCAGTACTGTGATGACCCTACTCACATCTCAGTTATTGACAAAATGTACTCCGACATCGTGCTTGCGTTATCGCAGGCTGCGGTGGGGGAGCGGGGGGGCAAGCGTAAGCAGCGTAAACGTCCACCTAGAACCATTGTTGGATGGAATCAAATTGTGAGCGACAGTCACGGGGCGGCCAGGGCGAGTTTTCGGGAATGGCTATTGTGTGGTAGTCCCACTACTGGTGTTATGTTTGCTAAAATGTGTGAAACCAGAAAAATATTTAAATCGCGGTTAAAATGGTGTCAGAACCATCAAAACCAGTTACAAATGGATGTTCTGGCAGCTAAACATAGCACGAAGGATTTCAAGGGGTTCTGGAAAAGTACCAACCGTTTGAGGATTCGCCCGGGTCTCCCCGTGAGTGTTGACGGGACGAGTGATTTGAAAGGTATAGCCGATAAATTTAAAAACAACTTTATTGTTAGGTCACCGTTAGGATCATCCTCGTCACTACGGGTGGGGGGGGTGAGTGGGGAATGTGTTGATACCAGAATTTCAGCCAGGGATGTATCAATGGCGTTAAAATTAATTTCCCATGGGAAATCTCCTGGTCATGACGGATTGGGCGTGGAACATGTTCAGCATGCTGGGCCTCATATGTGCAGGGTGTTGGCTATGTTCTACAACTTTTGTATTTCACATTCATACCTGCCGGCTGACATGCTGAGGACTATCGTAGTGCCTGTAGTAAAAAACAAAGCAGGGGATTTGTCGGATGTATCTAACTACAGACCAATTTCTCTAGCTACAATAGTTGCAAAAGTGTTTGACAGCATTCTTAATACACAATTAAATAAATACATAAAGTTACACGATAATCAGTTCGGGTTTCGGCCGGGACTGTCTACAGAAGCTGCAATATTGTGTTTTAAGAGTGCTGTTAGATACTACACCGAGAGAAAAACACCTGTATACGCTTGCTTCCTCGACCTTTCCAAAGCCTTTGACCTGGTCTCATATGATATCTTGTGGAATAAGATGAGATCATCCCAGATACCGTTTGAACTTATTAACATCTTTAAGTATTGGTACGGGAACCAGGTTAACAACGTGAAGTGGGCGGGCACGTTGTCGGACCCATATAGGTTGGAATGTGGGGTGAGGCAGGGGGGGTTGAGCTCTCCCTCCATTTTTAACCTGTATGTGAATGGACTGATCGAGGCGCTCAGCGAGCAACATATCGGTTGTCACATAGATGGCGTCTGTTTTAATAACATCAGCTACGCGGACGATATGGTGCTGCTGAGCGCCTCGGTCTGTGGACTTAGGAGGCTGATGAGTATATGTGAGGATTACGCAGCTGATCACGGGCTGCGTTATAATGTGAAGAAGAGTCAGTGCATGGTTTTTCAGGGTGGGTCTAAGAAAGTGCGAGAAATGCCACCCATTAAGCTGAATGGCTCACCCTTGGAAAGGGTGGACATATTTAAGTACTTAGGACATTTCGTGACGCCTACCTTGAAAGATGATGCGGACATTGAGCGGGAGCGAAGGGCGCTGTCGGTCAGAGCGAACATGGTTATCCGCAGGTTTGCGCGTTGCTCTATAGATGTTAAATTAACGCTTTTTAGAGCCTACTGCACTAATCTGTACACGTGCAATTTGTGGACTGACTATACGCAAAAGTCGTACAGCGCCCTTCGTGTGCAGTTCAACAACGCGTTCAGGATGATGTTGGCGCTCCCCCGCTATTGCAGTGCTTCGACAATGTTTGCAGAAGCGCGCGTGGATTGCTTCCACGCCACTATGCGCAAGAGAAGCACGTCGCTGGTGCGGCGAGTGCGGGGGAGCGCTAACAGTATGCTGGCCGCGCTCGCGGGAAGGCTTGATTGCTCCGTTATCTCCCACTGTTGCATGCGACATGTGGCGGGCTGATGCGACTGACTGACCTGAGTTTAATATGTAATTTTATTTTTAAATTGACTATGATTATTTTTTATTAGTATTTTTATTTTGTTTTTAATTTTTAATGTGTATTTAATTTGGTTGAAATTGAAAATATTGTGTATGTAATGTGACTGTATTAATTTGTGTGATTTCTATATGAGTCTGTGATACTCGAATTAAAATGATTTTATTTTATTTTTTATTTATTATCGCGAACATCTTATTTTAACCACATGCAGTTTGCCGTTACTGTTTATGTCAATGTATTTGTAGCTAACTGTTGGTTATGTTTTTGTTTGCTTACGAAGTTTAAACCTATCTGCCTAGCCTTTTCCCAACTGTTACAAAATATAATGGTATTGTGTACATTTAACTAGCAAC
This sequence comes from Xestia ashworthii, assembly GCA_950022955.1. NCBI lineage: Eukaryota > Metazoa > Arthropoda > Insecta > Lepidoptera > Noctuidae > Xestia > Xestia ashworthii. The sequence continues at coordinate 22,479,997 of OX465561.1, forward strand.
ACCGTTAAGCGTTGGCAACACCATACCCCTCCCACTAACCGTTGTGCTTACGGGGCAGCCAAGGCTTGATCATTCCATCGCTGATCGTCGACTCAAGAAGTTCATATAGCGGAACCTCTGCCTGATTGACCGTTGCTCGTTGGAAGTTTAAAATATTGTTGAGTAACGGAAATATTATAATTTATTGTATGCGAGATTGTGATAAACTGATTTGATTGTGAGTTTGTAGTCGTTGATACAGTGACTAATAAACATATATAATCCTGAAGCTGCCGTTTTTCTGAGTTGTCTTACAACTCAGAAGTGGGATTACGATAACAAGGTAAGAAAATAAGTTTTTTTTATATTATTTTTCTCTTGTTCTAGTTGTCCGATACTTGTTGTCGTCCACTTGCCCACAGACATAAAAAAAAAAAGTAGTGAAAGTGTTAAGATGTCAGGGTGAAGTTTTGTTAACATTGGTCAGGGACCAGGGTACTCCCTGACAATGTTGATAGATGAACATGATGAATGTTGATAGAGCTTGCGTCTTCTACGATCACAACAATTGGTCTGGTTACCCCCCAGCATTGAGGTTGTATGGTTAGAATTTACTTTCCCAATTATATTCACGTAATTAAACCTTTACCAACCTAACAATGTTATTGTTAGCACTTGATCAGGGCCTAATTCTGCTATTTTAATAAATTCGTCACTCCAACACGATTCCATTCTCATCCCATTGTCATTTTGCTTAAAGTTCGTAATCTGCTAAATTCACAATGGTCGATCATTGGCCGTCAATGTTCTCGTAATAAAATTGTGTTTTAATGGCATTGTCGTCTTGTCATTATTATAAAACCCTTAGTACAAATGGTTTTCGAAATCATTCATGCCAGATTTCATGTACGAGATTATCATACTATGACACTTCTTTCAATGGAGTGTCAGTGAAAAGTCATAATGGCGCCATTATGTTAATAGAATTAACAAACTTGTCAAAATTTGACAGAACTTGATCATTATGAAATCAATGATCGACTGCTCTGACACTATTATAATAGCAGAATCGAGGCCCAGGGAACTCCCTGATGGTGTTAGCATGATATTGATTTATGCAGTAGATCATGCTCATAGTGACATTTAACCAGGGTTCCACTTGCTCTTTAGTTGAGTAACTATCCACTTTTCTGGATGGGTTGCATTTGTTTATGGTACTCCCTGACAATGGTAGTGATCCCTGATGTTTGGTAAATTTACACGTAAATGCTAAGCTTTGTCTTCTACACTAACCAATTAAAAGGATATGATGCGTTTTTTTTGTTGTTGTTTGTCTTTATCAGTATAACGATGGAACCTGAGCGGTTTCAAACACCGTCGCGTTGCCGAGATGGCAGCTGTGAGGCTGATGACCAATGCAGTTGGCGCAACCGGAGTAAGCACCGGCGCAGCAGTACTTCGTCGCACCAAGCGACGTGACCGTAGCGACTGCAGTGACGGGGACCCCGGCGAGCATCGCAGCAGGAGCAGCAGGGAGCGCCGCAGTGAACTGACGAGTGCGTCACGCAGTCGCAGCAAGAGCCGGCCACGACACCGGCACGACAGCCGACTGAGCAGCAAGCGTCGGTCGGGGCGACTGGCATCAGAAACGTGGCAGAGCGAAGCATAGCTCTGATCGCGACGGTGAGACTAATGAGACGAAACGAAGCAGATGTAACGTAAGCAATCAAAATACTAATTTATTGATAGAGTCATTCTTAGATATTATGAAGTCTTCGAAATTCGGTTCGAGTGAGAGGTTTTCGTCTCTAAACCAGGTTATTCCTGAATTCGACCCATTGACCAAAGAGCAAACTATTAATGCATGGATTTCTAAAGTCGAAGAATGTAGACAAATTTACGAGTGGTCAGAAAAACAGGTCATACTATTACGTGAAAATAAACCTACTTAACCGCGGTAATATTCGTGGTAACGATGCTGTAGATTGTATCGTTTATGGAATTGAGGACCGAAGTATAAGGTTAGGAACTCAAGCGGCGCAGTTTTCAGAGCCAGAACAGCTATTTAAATTTCTTAAAAATATAAAACCGGGAACTCTTAGGAAGCCAGATAGGTCAAGTAAAGATAAAGAAAAACTTTCTACTATTCCTGTTCGTATTGGCTATATCAAAATCAAAATCAAAATCAACCAAAATCAAAGCAATTATTTCAAGTTGGCCAATTACAGGCACTTTTGAATTGTCGTAAGTAACAAAGATGACATTTTAATGTAGCTACAGTCCCAGTCACAAGACATAAAAACTGGGAAATTACTGTAGTTGCCCATTCCCTAGCGTGGATCTCTATGGAGAAGAACGGGCAAGAAACTCTATGGACACTATTTTAAATCAGATTATTGTTACAAATCTTGGTTACATCATTCATGTTGAGATGGTAAATTATGTGAGAACAATGTAGCAAGATGTGCACGTTAAAAGTGTCCATATTAAAAACAAAATAATTCATTCAAATAAGCCATGGCAACTAAGACATGACCAGTCACAACTGACAGGGCCCATTCACGAACATGACGCATGGATCAGCACCATTCAGCTCAACCATTTTGAAGGGAACTGAATGGTCCGACACACGCGCCACCATCAGCGAGACATTTAAGTGAGCATGACATACTCGCAACCGCCAGGGCACGTTCAAGTCAAAAACCAAAGTAGGTTTCCAGTGAATGATAGTTTTCTAGTACATAGTACTCACACAATATAGGCTATGCGATTATATAATACTAAAGAGATTGAATCTATACAATGCAAAGATAGTTGTATAATCTTCAGCAGCTCCAACAATACCATTTAATGCTATCAATTTTTGCGCCCCTGTGGAGCAGGACCAGCATTGAGCCAAGCATTTTTATCAGCGACATAATCGCTCAACTTGTAATATGCTTGCTTACATAGTGTGCGTTTAATGCATGTTTAACATTTAGTCTCATTCAGTTCAAGAATACTTTGTGGAAATTTTATTATAGCATCTCAAACAGTAGGTACCTCAAGAAAGATGAATCTACTTTAGCGAGTCTAAAGCCTGGCTGAACTGTAATTATGTCCGTCACCTCTTTTACCGAAAAGATGCAGATTTTTTCTGACGTACATTATGTTTTCGTAAATGTATTGGTAATGAACAGTCATGATGCCAATATCCTTAAATAGTTCCCATAGAGAATCGCGCCTACGAAGATTGTATATGGCTCTGATGGCTCTTTTCTGCAGAATAAATATAGACTCAATGTCTGCAGTCCCCATATCAAAATACCGTAAGACATAATACTATGGAAGTAACTAAAATATACCAGTCCAGCGGTATCTACATCAGTGAATTGATTGATTTTTCTAATGGCATAATTATTATGCTGCTGAACTTAAGCGCCCCGCAAGAGATGTTAACTGAGAACCCCATTGTAGCCTTAAATCAAGCGTAAGCCCCAGGAAAACCGTTTTGTCTACGAATTCGAGTTTCTCTTTATTCAATATTATCTCACAATCACTACTTTTAACATTCGGTTATGAAAATCTTATGCATTTAGTTTTTTTTCATTTACTACCAAATTGTTTGCTGTGAACCAATTTTGGACCTGAAGTAGGGCGTCATTCACGTCATCTAGATTTTGGGCCAGTCTATTTGTCTCAAAAATTTGAGAAGTGTCATCAGCAAACAACACCATATTTTAAGGTTGGTTTTTCAACAAATAGGGTAGATCATATACATATACTAGAAAAAGGAAAGGACCCAATATTGAGCGGAACCCCCATTTTTACTTTCAAACCCTGTGCATTAACACCATTTATCTGAACATGTTGTTTTCTATCACTCAAATAAGATTTTAGCAGCCTAAGTGCAAGTTTACCCAGTCCGTAATGCTCCAGTTTCAAAAGCAATGTGTCGTGATTTACGCAATCAAATGCTTTGGAGAGGTCACAGAAAATTCCTATTGCGTCTTGGGACTCTTCCCACGCAGCAGATATGTGCTTTAATAGGGTTACACCGGCGTCAGTTGTACAACGTCCCATGCATGGTGAAACCATACTGTTGATCATGTAAGATTCTGTTGGTGTTAAAATGATAGAGCATTTGATTAAGCATTACTTTTTCAAAAACCTTGCTAAAAACTGGTACTTAACACGGATACAGGTTTATAATTATTGGCATCTTTACTGTCCCCGGATTTGAAAAGAGGTATGACTTTACTGTATTTCATTAAATCAGGGAAAACTCCTTGGTCTACACATAAATTAAAAAATTAAAGCTAAGTACGGGGCTATGGTCTCAAGTATAGATGTACAAACTTTTATAGACATTCCCCATAAATCTTCGGTCAGTTGGATTTTAATTTGCCAGAAAGCTTTAATATCTGTCATTGGGTTAATGTGTTTAAATTTAAATTCAGCCAGGCAGCCAGACAGCCAGACACATTCGCCTTTAATAATTGAGACTTCAGGTGAGGAATTAAGGGCCCCCGTAGTTTTTATTGGTATATCGGTAAAGAAATTTACAAATTCTTGAGCTACTTCCTGATTAGAGCTTTTAACATGCTGTATCTAATGTAAAGTTATTATTACGTATTTTCTTTGTTAGTCTCGTTATTTATGACTTACCAAACGGTCTTTATTTTATTTTCTGCTGTTTTGATCTTGTTGCAAATGTGCAGGGCTTTAGCAACCTTGCAACTATTTCTAAAAATCTTGGAATACGTAGCAACATACTTGCTAAAAGTTTCGGTGTTTATAAAAGGCTTAAGGCTATAAAGCTCAAATAGCCTTTCACTACTTTTTCTGATACTGCTAGTTGCCCAATCACTAAATATAAATTTAGGACAAATACTCTTTGTCTTATTTTCAAAAGTTTTGTTGAATTTCGTGTGAACTAATGAAAAGCAACGATCATACAATTGATTTATATTAATATCCTCTTGGCTCATTACACTTAACTTATACCTAGCTATTAAATAACTAAAACTGCAACAATTATTATTATTAGTAAAATTACCGATGATGTCAAGATATCCCACTATCACGCAAAGGGCGACGCTATAAAACCATTATGCTGTAAGTAAGATACACCCCTGGATATCATTTAATACCGTCTCGGAAAGTGATCACGGTGATAACCCTAATTTTAACAGCGATTGTGATAGTGACAGTTTTACTGACCATGATAAGTCTCCAGTCGAAACCACCTCACTCGACACCGATGCGATGCTAAGACTATAAGTTATGTTAAAATGTAAACCCGCATGGATGGATTGCGGACAGATAATAAGTGAAAAGTCCATGCGTATACCGTGACCAGGGAATGATTCATGTTCAAGGTATCACATGGCATGATGTACAGGCTGTCTATTGTGGGCATGATTGGTGCAATGATGTGCCGCCTAAGGATAAATCAATGGACAGCCTGAAGTGATGTTCGGGACTACTTATTGTGGGCATGACGTGCACAATAATGTGCCGCCCAAGGAGAAGCAATAAGTAGTCCTAGTGATCTTGATTTGGGCTACTTATTGTGGGCATGACGTGCACAATGATGTGCCGCCCAAGGAGAAGCAATAAGTAGTCCAAGTGATCTTGATTTGGACTACTTATTGTGGGCATGACGTGCACAATGATGTGCCGCCCAAGGAGAAGCAATAAGTAGTCCAAGTGATCTTGATTTGGACTACTTATTGTGGGCATGACGTGCACAATGATGTGCCGCCCAAGGCGAAGCAATAAGTAGTCCAAGTGATCTTGATTTGGACTACTTATTGTGGGCATGACGTGCACAATGATGTGCCGCCCAAGGAGAAGCAATAAGTAGTCCAAGTGATCTTGTTTTGGACTACTTATTGTGGGCATGACGTGCACAATGATGTGCCGCCCAAGGAGAAGCAATAAGTAGTCCAAGTGATCTTGATTTGGACTACTTATTGTGGGCATGACGTGCACAATGATGTGCCGCCCAAGGAGAAGCAATAAGTAGTCCAAGTGATCTTGATTTGGACTACTTATTGTGGGCATGACGTGCACAATGATGTGCCGCCCAAGGAGAAGCAGTAGGTAGTCTAAGTGATCTTGATTTGGCCACTTATTGTGGGCATGACGTGCACAATGATGTGCCGCCCGAGGAGAAGCAATAAGTGGTCTAGTGATGTTGATTTGGACCGCTTATTGTGGGCATGACGTGCCGCCCAAGGAGAAGCAATAAGCGGTTCTAGTGACTTGGGCTTAGGTTGCTTATTTAATTGGAGCAGGATGTTCACAATGATGTGCCGCCCAAAGAAACCATAAACATAATTTTATGATGTAAGCAGTAGTGAAGTTTTGAATTAATTAATATAGTTACAAATTCGATATGTTTTATAGTGAAATACTGAACTTGCCCGATTAGTTGATTTTTATATTAAAACTGAATAGAGGATAAGTGCTTGCTTTCTAGACTATTTTTCTAGGCACAGTGATGTGCCGGGGATTTTGGATGTAATGTAATAAAAATAACTTAAATATGGATTCGATAATGGTGTCTGATTGTGAGATACTGATACGTTGCCTCATAAGATGTATTTTAAACAAATAGAAAGATAGTTTATTTTTGTTTTGTATTGATACAAATAATAACGTGAGAAATCTAGGGATGTAAATAGATAAATAAACCTAACAGAAGCCAAATAAAATATTGAATGTAAGTAGGTATTAGATGTCTGAAGTAGTTAAGTATTTACTTTCGATTTAAAATGTTATTTTCTTAATTGTACTTGCAAAATTACCACAACGAAGGCACTCGTTGGCGAACGGATGGCCGAGCTGTTACAAAATATAATGGTATTGTGTACATTTAACTAGCAACACCGTTAAGCGTTGGCAACACCATACCCCTCCCACTAACCGTTGTGCTTACGGGGCAGCCAAGGCTTGATCATTCCATCGCTGATCGTCGACTCAAGAAGTTCATATAGCGGAACCTCTGCCTGATTGACCGTTGCTCGTTGGAAGTTTAAAATATTGTTGAGTAACGGAAATATTATAATTTATTGTATGCGAGATTGTGATAAACTGATTTGATTGTGAGTTTGTAGTCGTTGATACAGTGACTAATAAACATATATAATCCTGAAGCTGCCGTTTTTCTGAGTTGTCTTACACAACTATGTTGGGGTCGGCTTCCAGTCTAACCAGATGCACATGAATACCAGTATTTTACATGAACCGACTGCCTATCTTCCCTCCACAACCCAGTTAGTACTGGGCAATACGATACCACTTGGTAAGACTTTTTGGGCCACTGACTACCTGTAACGACTGTCAAAGATCTACAAATGACCGCCAGGATCAACAGCTTTTCGAGGCTCAGAGGAAACTCAAAGGATGGGCTTTCACTGACCAACCTAGGCAAGCATGGCATGACCTAAAGATTGACCCGAGCAGCTGTTATTCTCCAGCCACGAGCTCCTCTTACAAACTATGTGTGAAGCATTGGCTTGTCTGCGATCCCAAAATAAGTTGAAAGATAGAATACATATAAATGCTCCATTTCTATTTAAATATCATAGGAAAAAATTCCAATTTCCAACAGGTTACATTTATCGCTACAGTTTGAACTAAAAGCGTTGTCACAGCCTCTCTGCTCTCAAACATTCTGCAGATAATTTAACTGACACCCGCATAAAACTAACGTACATACGGTCAGCAGTAAAAGCCGTAACACACCGATACGTTTACGTAAAAATTTAATCCATAAAAAATCTGCAAAGGATAATGATATGTGAGAAAATCCACCCAACCAACTATTGCATCTAAACCAACTTTTTGCATGCCCATGTGACAGCATTATGTGGAGAACCTTATTATTATAGAACGTCTATGTACCTTTTACCATGTTTTGTTTGTTCATTTCCAAAATAATAAATGATTTGATTTGAAATCGACTATTCATAGAACTGTAAATTCGAAGACATAAAAAATCTACCAACTCGCAATGGGGCCGTGGAGTGGGTTACCACCTTCTATGTGTATGGTTACCACCCATCGACCATCTCACCGAGAGGAGGGTTGAGTCAAATCAGTGATAAAGTGTTATTATAACTATGGCGATTATACATAATCGAAAAAAAAAGAAAGAAAGACAACAGAAAGATGACAATGGCAGTCATTGACTCACCTACATTTGTTAAAGTTCTAGTACCTACTTTGAAAACCAATAATAATCTGTTTAAGTCTTGAATCGTCATCTAACGTGATCTTCAAATTTTTTTCGTATATATGAAACAGGATACATGGTTTATTTGTTTTGGTTCGTACGAAGAGATATTAGGGAAAGGGCAATGACCGCAAGGGTAATCATCGTTATCAGGCAGCAACTATAGTTTCCAACTAACATAAAAGTTGTAGGTAAAGCCAGCCTGTATGACGTAAACACAACCCTGTGCTGTTGCAGACAGAAGACATTTTCCGGTACCTACACATATATTTCTGTTTCTTATGTATCACTTTAAATTTCGTATTTCTAGTTGTCAAGTTATCCTTAGTTTATAAGGATATAGCCACACTATCGAATTAGGTTTAAGATTACCTGTAATGATAAATGATGTATGTATGTTGAATAAATAAATAAATAAAATAAATATCGCTGGGCTGGCTGGAATAATTAAATAAACATGTTTAAATGCCTAACAATATTCGTGGCAGACTGTACCTATATCTTTATTACATTAGTTTTTCATGTGCTGAATATAGTCCGTAACAGAGTATAATTTGATGTAACATTCAATTCTGTCCATCATTTATTTGGTGTGAAACAGCAAATAAATCAGTTTTGATTAAATATTTGGGACTGAAAATATAATAACGGGATACTAATTTCATCAATAGTCTGTTAGTTTAGGAATATAACGAACTGACGCGGTTTCACCCGCGTACTTCCCGTGATTTGGGGGTGTATGGGGGTAAATTGTATTTGCCTGTGTTACTCAGTAAAAACGTGGCTGTCTAATGATAAAAGAATTTTTTAAATTCGTCTGTTTTAGAGTTAAATCCTAACAAACACACAAAAAAACAAAAAATCATATCTTTCCCCTTTATAATATTGGTTTAGAAGTATAGAAATAGGTGATTAATGCTATCAAGGTGCCCCCAAAAGCTCTTAACTATACATAAACCATAGCGTGATCGTTCAATATTTTAATACAATGAGGAAATGACACCTAATAGCGGCACTTGAAAGGATCGTCCCCTCTACGCACGCGATGTTATAGTCAAAGAGTGGGATTAAGGGGCCGGCGGAGCATGCGTATTTCATACAAACGTAATACCAAAATCATTTGTAAATAAAACATATTCTTAAGGTAGTGTGTATTTATTTCGATTGGATTACAGAATATCTATGTTCCCAAATATATTTTTTGAGGGGACAATGATACAAAGACGAGATATGAGGAATTTAAAATTTCCATAGAAAACTTATTTTTCTTATAACTCTTGTTAAAATCAGTGTCCAATCAAAATATATATTTGGGAACCTAGATATTCTGTAATTCAATCGAAATAAATACACACTACCATAGGAAAATGTTTAATATGCAAATAATTTTGGTATTACGTTTGTATGAAATACGCATGCTCCGCAGGCGTCTTAAGGATAGGACATGATTTATTTATATTCTTATTTGGTGACTTGCGGTAGAAAACACCAACAAACCATACGGATGATTTTTCCTAAATAACATAGTATCTTAAATGAAAGGAAGACCACGAAATTCAACATTTATTTAAAAGTTAGGCATGAAAATTAATAATACTTTTCTACGATTTTGCAGTGATTCCGCTAACGTTATCATTTCACTGTATTTGCCACCGATATAGCCGTGGTACGGTTATAAACGAAAAATAGAGGTTACACAAAATAGTGAAAAGTTCTTGATAAAATATCGTATGATATCAAAGTAGTATTTCAGCCACACGAAAGGTCAGAAAAACCACTAAAGTTGTAGTTAAATATGACTTTGACAATAACTAGCAGATTCTACATTGTATAAACGAACCACAGGACACATTAATATTATTAACAACTTCTACTTAGACTCTAGTGAAAAACCAACAGCACATTATTCACAATAACATTCACTAACTTCAGACACCAAATAAATAACAAAAACTAACATGAACATCAAATTCGCATATTCACCGCCAACATAGAGATTTATCGCGTGTTTTCTCACAAAAGCACATTACTACCATCGTGTAGGCAATAAAGTATTACGCGATATTATCTCGTCTCTTTTTTTCCATAATCTTTGGCCGGTTACGTAATATGGCCATTTGGGCCATTTGTGATTGAACTGAGTTCGTTTAAGATTGAGTATGGTTGGTAATGCGTTTAGATAAAAATCTTTTACTATGTGTATACGTCACGTTATTGCTGGATATGGACAAGCAAGGTTCTTAGTAGGTATTATTTACAGTGTTTTGTATGGTGTGTTACTTAAATCAACTCAAATAGGTACCTAACACTTATTGCGATAATATTAGACCTAGCTTTCGTCAGAATAAATAAAATTACACGCAAACATCAAATTCACATATTCACTGCCAACACCAAGATTTATCGCATGTTTTCTCAGAAAAACACATTACTTCCATCATGTAGGCAATAAAGCGCTACGCGTTATTATCGTATCTCATTTTCTTTCCATAATCTTTGGTTAGCTAGGTCATTATGGCCATTTGAGATTGAATTGAAGTACAAATTGGGGAATGGTTGGTAATGCGTTTAGATCAATAATATTATTTTGTTCTACATAATTATTATTATGTTGATATATCACGCTATTGCTTAATATGGGAGTAAGCAATATTGTGTTTTGGGGGTCAGTGGGTAGGTACGACCAACATAGAGTTAGGGCCTTATCAGACTAGTGAGTACGAGCGTGTGGAAATGCGGCGATTCGCGTTTTGTACAATCATTCATTTGTTTTTCTTCGCGACGTGTTCGCTGCGCACACGCTGCGAACTCGCGGCGAGCTCGCTGCGCACATGCCCCGCTTTCCACTCGCTCGCAATTCGCTAGTGTAATAAGGATCTTAGAACTTTCAGCACGTCGTTTCATCCAAGGAGTCTTACTCAAGAATAAAAATAAAAAAATAGAAACCAACTTACCAATTTTACATTATTTCATACTAGTCTTTGCTTGCGACTTCGTTATCCGAATTAGCCCACTGGAACTACCTTAAACAGAGATAAAATATTTTAAGTCTTAACCCAGGTCATGGTATATCTGCGTACCCATCCAAATCGGTTCAGCAGTTACGAAAAAGTAACATGCAGACTGTCCAAGTTATATTTTTACATCTATGAGAGTACATACGGTGCTTACAGCACGGTTTTCAAATTTTGCTGTCTGTTTGTTCCTAATCTCCGAAACGGCTGGACTGATTTTAACAAAGCTTTAATATGCTGATAGCTGATGTTAGAAAGTGTTGCACTTTATTATTATTTACTTTTAATCTAGTAATAAAATTAGGGTTCCTTGCAAAAATAGATAATAAAATAGGGAAGTCATTTATTATTATAATAATTTCACGCCGACGAAATATTAGTACGTACGTATAATGGATTATTATTTCTAATAGCGAAACTATGTTTTCTCCATTACTATGCATCATAGCTTCCTCTTACACATTTATAATACTACAGATAAAGGGAGTGGAACCGGATCAAACGGACCATAACTCCTTCAAGAGGTCCGGGTTTCCGACATAGCAATACATATACATCTACAGTATGATATGATTTCCAGATGAGACTGCATTTGCTGGAAGAAAAGTGGAAATACTTTAAATATAAAATAATGGTCAAAGAGGGATTTATTTTGGAGTTACGTTATTTATTTGGATTACTCAAACATTCAGTTGAATTGAAAAAAGAAACCTGACCCCATAATTATTAACAACGCTTCGATTCAATTTCGATTCGTGAAGTCGTATGTCTATCTCGCTCGTTTTCGTTATGCCAAAAAAGGATAGACATACGACTTGTCGAACCGAAATTCATTCCGAGCGTTTGTGAATACGGGGGCTGATTTTGTTTGCAAGAAAATGCAATTTAATAACATAAAAATGAAAGAAATGTGTTTATTACATAACTTTCCAGCACGCTTGTGATACCGGGAGGGTTAGGCATAGGTTTAACTAATGGTACATCTACATTCGTCAGTTATGTTTAAGTTCCATAAAACAGGAGGCGTAATATCCGGCAAAGACCTCCACAATAAAAAAAAAAATTATGGCTTTTGCAATAAAGTTTTTTTTTTTTAATGGTGGAGGTCTTTTGCAGGAGTGGGACAATACCCGGCCAACTAAAAAACTTAAAGAAGGGGCGAGCCTATATTTGTATCAACCGGGTACAAATTTAGACTCCAATGAATCCGGAAAATCGTGATGGAAAAACACTATGCCCGACTTGGGAATCAAACCACGGCCTACGTCAAGGACAACGATCTGAAGCGAACTTGAAAGTGCCAACGTTTCTAAAAATAAAGCTATCCTGCAAAGAAATGCTTAAAATCTTCTGAACATTTTTACAAAACCGAGACAATATGAATATAAAAGCGCTCTGTTAAATTGTCAACGCTTAGCTCAGGGTTGAGAGTTCAAATTCGAATAGGGCAACAGACCATTCATAAAGGTATCGGTTAATATTAGTAGAAATGTCCAATGTTTCCTTAAAAACTTGAAGTCGGTGCCCCGATTCCCAAGTTCGCCCCAACTTCCGGTCCACATAGTTCTAAGTCTGTAAGTCTGACCGGTCCAGCTCCAAATTATACCACTAGTTAATTAGCAGAGGTCCCGCCAGCAGACGTTCGAAGTAATGCTACAATTTAGGTGCATTACCCACTTAACAACATAGTTAGGATAGTTTAATATGTGGACGGTTGGCAGAAAAGTCGATAATTATTCCGGTTTTTATTTTTTTATCATTCATCCTATCACTAGCACATTAGCAGTCAGTTATTTCAATAGTGTATATATACAGGGTGAAAATAACCTCATCAGCAAACCAAGCATTCTGTACATCAAATTATGTAACTTTAGGCAAAAAATATTGCTGGGAAACAACTTTTTTTTTTCAAACAATCATGCTTTGTGGTAGAGGCAATGTAACGCACTTAAAACATTGTGCTGATGGATGGATTGAATAGTGCGGGGGTTGTGGAGGTGTTAAAAGTCAAAATCTTACAAAAAAAACTTGTCAACGAGTTGTAAATTTGACCCCCCATATCTCCGTAACTAGAAGGTTCCCAGGTATGGTGTAGACCAAAAAAATGATCGCAATGTTAAGGAGAACCAGTGCCTTTCGGCTTCGTGAAGAGGTATTTTACACCCTTTATTTTTAACCCCCGACGCAATTTAAAAACGACGGGGTGTTATAAGTTTGACTGTTCTGTGTGTGTGTGTGTCTGTCTCTGGCATCGTAGCTCCCGAACGGATGAACCGATTTTGGCTTTTTTTTTGTTTGAAAGGTGAATTAGTCAGGAGTGTTCTTAGTTATGTTTGATGAAAATCGGTCCAAGATGGCCACCGCCACAAAATGGCGAATTACAATATTTTTCACAACTCCCTCAACATGGGTATCAAATGAAAGGGTTTGACTAGTAGAATACTATATGCGAATATGAAAATTTCAAATTCAAGATGGCCTCCACCACAAAATATGGTGAATTATGTTTTTTTTTTTTTATCTGTATAAATATAACATATTCTGTTAGTACGTTAGTTAGTACTGGGTAATACAAGGCCCCTTGGTAAGACAAGTTGACAGACTTTCGGGCGATTGACTACCTGTTTCTACGGTCAAAGATCTAAAAATGACAGCCGGGACCTATGGTTTAACTTAATTGGTTTTTTATATTAATCAGAATGTAAAATAAAAATTGCAGAGACCAGTTACCCTTTCGCTCAGTAGTTTTAGAAGACTCAAGGTATTTTTCTAAGAGCACCTTTCTAAAGATGTTTCCCAGCAGATATTTTCTTGAAAATGCTAGTAAGATGAGATGAAGTTTTATGTTACATGCGTAGTAAACGAAGTGTGTGGTTACCTTTTGAGAACGAAAGAGTAGAGTAATAATGTTGTGGGTTTTTATTTCAAATTTAACGTGTATTCCCCACCCAACATAACATCACGCCTTGTTATCCCCAAAAGGTTAGACAGAGGTGAACCGAATAGTACACCCACATTTCGCCAGTAATATTTAAGTCTCTTATAAAAGGGAGCGAGCTTATTGCCATCAACCGGTCGCAAATCCAAACTCTGTGGCTGCTACTGAGAAATTTTTGACGTAAAAATCAAATAGCACTTCACCTGACCTGGGAATCGTACCCAGGACCTCTGGCTCAGCAGTCACGCTTGCGTCCACCACACCAACGAGGCACTAACTTACTGTATTATACAAAAACATGCTCTGCAAAATAATAATAGAATTCCCCTGATTCCCTGGACAGGCCTGTTGGTCTAGCGGTTAGTGACCCTGACTGCTATGCCGGAGGTCGTGGGTTCGATTCCCACTCAGGACAATGTTTGTGTGATGAGCACGATCATTTGTTCTGTGTCTGGGTGTAATTTATCTATCTATATACATATAATAAAAGAGTAAAAAAGCTGTGTCTGTACATTGAATAAATTTAAAAAATAGTAATTGAAGGGCGTTTAGAAACAGTAATAGAGCACGAATCCAAAAAAAAAAGTCTGTCTGTTTGTCTGTTTATCTGTTTGTCTGTTTGTCTGTTTGTTTGTACACGCTAATCTTCGGAAGTACTGGACGGATTTGAATGATTTTTTTTTTGTTGTAAAGGTATTATGTCTGGGCAACATATAGGCTATAATTTATCTTGGAAACCTGAACACCTGATGTAGAACCGCAATAGACCAGCTAAACTATAAGAGATACAAATATGACACCATAGCAAAAATTGTTTCACGTGATGAGCATTTTCTGCTGAGAGAATAAATTTGAAGATCTGGAACACCTGATGTGGAACTCCAAGAGCCCAGCTACACCATAACACATATAGGAATGACGTCTTAGCAAAAGTTGTTCAATCTGATGAGCACTCTCGGTTGACTTATAAAAATCGAAGATCTGGGACACCTGTCGTGGAACTCCAATAGCCCAGCTACACCATAACACATATAGGAAAGACGTCTTAGCAAAAGTTGTTCAATCTGATAAGCCCTCTCTGTTGACTTATAAAAAATCGAAGATCTGGGACACCTGTCGTGGAACTCCAATAGCCCAGCTACACCATAACGCTTATAGGAATGACGTCTTAGCAAAAGTTGTTCAATTTGATGAGCACTCTCTGTTAATTTATAAAATCGAAGATCTGGAACACCTGTTGTGGAACTACAAGAGCCCAGCTACACCATAACACATAGGAATGATGACGTCTTAGCAAAAGTTGTTCGGTCTGATGGGCATTTCCTGTTGACTTATAAAAAATCGAAGATCAGAAACATCTGATGTGAAAATTATTGCAAAGCTATCACTAATTTCACTGTATAATTATAAAATGACAAAAACTGGGAGTACCTCCACGCGGTTAAGGAGGTAACAGTTTAGGACTGATTTTCGATTTTCGATGACGATGGTATATCATTGAAAATTTGACTCTACTGGCCAAAACTCCCATTTATTATTTTATTTTATCGAATAAATATGTCTTCGAGCTTATGTTATTTGAGTGTTTTTGGCATGAAGAGACAGAAGAAGAGCACCGAACACGCGCACAACAAAATATTCATAATCTGTTAGAAAGTGAGAGAGAAAGAATTGCTGGAGTACGGCATGAAGAGACAGAAGAAGAGCGCGAAGACTTCGACATTCTCTGAACAGAATGTCGATTACATCTGAAGAATCGGGTGTCTCAAGATATAGCCGTAGGGCATGATGACCTTCCTTGGGTTGATAAGAAACGGAGTTCATTTACGTAACTCCTATGATTGAATACGCCACATATTCCGCCATCGGAGGTATGGTTCAAAATTTTACTTTTTGTGAAGCTGTTAAATGGCAAAAAGAAACACACGGTATGTGTTGCTCAGGTGGGAAAGATCCATTATTTTCCCGTCCCCGGGCTCTTAGAATTAGACGTTTCAGATCTTCGATTTTGACGAACCCGGTGTCGCTGGCAAAAGCAATAGGATCCGCGTACGAAGTCGCGGGCAGAAGCTATCTATATATATATTATATATACATATAATAAAAGAGTAAAAAAGCTGTGTCTGTACATTGAATAAATTTAAAAAATAGTAATTGAAGGGCGTTTAGAAACAGTAATAGAGCACGAATCCAAAAAAAAAAGTCTGTCTGTTTGTCTGTTTATCTGTTTGTCTGTTTGTCTGTTTGTTTGTACACGCTAATCTTCGGAAGTACTGGACGGATTTGAATGATTTTTTTTTTGTTGTAAAGGTATTATGTCTGGGCAACATATAGGCTATAATTTATCTTGGAAACCTGAACACCTGATGTAGAACCGCAATAGACCAGCTAAACTATAAGAGATACAAATATGACACCATAGCAAAAATTGTTTCACGTGATGAGCATTTTCTGCTGAGAGAATAAATTTGAAGATCTGGAACACCTGATGTGGAACTCCAAGAGCCCAGCTACACCATAACACATATAGGAATGACGTCTTAGCAAAAGTTGTTCAATCTGATGAGCACTCTCTGTTGACTTATAAAAATCGAAGATCTGGGACACCTGTCGTGGAACTCCAATAGCCCAGCTACACCATAACACATATAGGAATGACGTCTTAGCAAAAGTTGTTCAATCTGACAAGCCCTCTCTGTTGACTTATAAAAAATCGAAGATCTGGGACACCTGTCGTGGAACTCCAATAGCCCAGCTACACCATAACGCTTATAGGAATGACGTCTTAGCAAAAGTTGTTCAATTTGATGAGCACTCTCTGTTAATTTATAAAATCGAAGATCTGGAACACCTGTTGTGGAACTACAAGAGCCCAGCTACACCATAACACATAGGAATGATGACGTCTTAGCAAAAGTTGTTCGGTCTGATGGGCATTTCCTGTTGACTTATAAAAAATCGAAGATCAGAAACATCTGATGTGAAAATTATTGCAAAGCTATCACTAATTTCACTGTATAATTATAAAATGACAAAAACTGGGAGTACCTCCACGCGGTTAAGGAGGTAACAGTTTAGGACTGATTTTCGATTTTCGATGACGATGGTATATCATTGAAAATTTGACTCTACTGGCCAAAACTCCCATTTATTATTTTATTTTATCGAATAAATATGTCTTCGAGCTTATGTTATTTGAGTGTTTTTGGCATGAAGAGACAGAAGAAGAGCACCGAACACGCGCACAACAAAATATTCATAATCTGTTAGAAAGTGAGAGAGAAAGAATTGCTGGAGTACGGCATGAAGAGACAGAAGAAGAGCGCGAAGACTTCGACATTCTCTGAACAGAATGTCGATTACATCTGAAGAATCGGGTGTCTCAAGATATAGCCGTAGGGCATGATGACCTTCCTTGGGTTGATAAGAAACGGAGTTCATTTACGTAACTCCTATGATTGAATACGCCACATATTCCGCCATCGGAGGTATGGTTCAAAATTTTACTTTTTGTGAAGCTGTTAAATGGCAAAAAGAAACACACGGTATGTGTTGCTCAGGTGGGAAAGATCCATTATTTTCCCGTCCCCGGGCTCTTAGAATTAGACGTTTCAGATCTTCGATTTTGACGAACCCGGTGTCGCTGGCAAAAGCAATAGGATCCGCGTACGAAGTCGCGGGCAGAAGCTAGTCTATAATATGTATGTATTTAGAAATATATAAGTATGTTTATCAGTTGTCTAGTACCCATAACACAAGCTCTGCTTAGCTTGGGACTAGATGGCGTTGTGTGATAGTTGTGGAATATTATTATTATTATTATTATTTTTTTTATTCTATTTTTAGAAATGAATTCGGGTCCAGTTCAGGTTCGCGAACAATTTTTAATCAAACTACAGTTTGATCAAAAGTTAAAAATTCAATTAGGCAGCTTACAGATTGCTCTATCGCCGTTTTTACAAGTGAAACAACGAAAAAAGTGCTGATTAATTCAGCAGATTAATATCAAGGCCCGTAGCAGCGGGAGAAATGTTTTTTCGGTGGTGTTAGCATAAAGTTAAGTCTGAGTCATCGTTCTCCTATATTAAGCCATTGTGGGATATTATAATATCTTATCAAATGCTCAATTCAAGGCCAGGAATTAAATACCAACCATATCGAATTGAAGTTGTGTGGATGCTTTTCGAATTTACAACTTTGTTTACAATTATATTAAGTTATATTTTATTCTGCTAGTAGTTTTATTGTTTAGTATTCTTGTTATCACCTACACAAGTACAAGGTGACGCTTTGGTAAATCCTGGTAAAATTCATGGATGTGACAGATTATCAAACTGAACAACTTTCTGTATGGGAACACCATCATAATCGTAGAACAATAATCAGCTGTCTCATACATTTGGTGGAGTAGTTTTTTGGAATTTTGTGTGGGGCGTTGATTAATTTTTCGTGATTACGATGGTGGTGCCATGGAGAAAGTTGTTCAGTTTGATGGTCTGTAGCACACTCTTGAATTTGAGGATGCAAAGCAACACTTTGCATGAGTCACGATGAGGCTGACATAGTTAGGGATGTTGGAACCAAAAGCTCTAAAAGTTAATAAAGATTTAAAAAAAGCCAAGATGGAAACAACTGGAAGGCAAGCCTTTGCGCAACCAGTAAGATGAAGCGGGCTAACAGTATCGGTATCAGTAGGTACAAAAAAAAGTCTGGATCTGATACCAGTACAGTTGTGACGTAATGGGTGCAGATGATGAAATAATAAACGTTTCTTATGCGACTTGGTAGTTTATTATTGTAGAAATCGTATGATTAAAAAAAAAAAACCCGTGCGTCGGGT
The DNA here is from genome assembly GCA_950022955.1 of Xestia ashworthii. Lineage (NCBI taxonomy): Eukaryota > Metazoa > Arthropoda > Insecta > Lepidoptera > Noctuidae > Xestia > Xestia ashworthii. Next base: position 22,498,992 of record OX465561.1, read on the forward strand.
TTTTTTAGAACTTCTTCATTAAATAGAAACTAGCTGTGCTAGTTAGAGTAAACACTCAATACTCTGGTACCAGGAAGAAACTTAGGAAGATGTATATCGTTACATAATTTTGGTAGGACTGATGATAAAAATGGCTGTGCAGTCAATGCGACAAGCCAATTTCAAATTTGAATTTTGAAAGGACTGTTACATTTCTTTCTTTGAGTACAAGTAAGTACTATGGAGGTTTTTTAGTCGTCGTGGAGGTTTTACGTCCACGAGACTGTAAATGAAACGACATCGTTACAATACCGGGGTGGCCGGCGCAAAATACTGTATCAGTATCAGTATCACTATTGGCTATTTAGTGTTAGTTCTGCCGACAACGAGCCAAAGCGATAACAGTATGAATTCCTTCCTTTATTGAAGCGGTCATCGCAAGACCCAAACTCAACAGTGGTAACTTTCAAACTACAGAGGAAGGTCGTGGCAATACAACATCACAAGATCCTCATTTAAGTACTTAAAACACACCAAACATTAATTTCCTTAAAACAAATTCAATCCAGAATAATGACTAAACTTAGTACTTTACACTCAAGAAATCTTACAAGAATGCTTCACCAATATCTCCAAGACACATTAACATTTTGGACAAAAGTCGAACAAGTTTCGTAAACATTTTGTTTGGTATTTGCAATAAACAAAACGTTTTGAAGTTATCTCGTGTGGATGTGTTGAAAGTTTTGACAGCCATTAGAGAATGTTTATGAATGTTTGTTATTTTGGCAGTTTATTGTTCGAGGCTATATAGTAAGAAATGTCATAAAAACAGTTATTCCTTATCATTCTCAGTGATGTAATTACCAAAGAAGACATTTTTTTTTGGGCCCACCTGGTCGTTGCATTTATTATTCATAATAACACCAAAAAAAGTTACCTTTTTACTATAGTATTATACGAAATATTGCGTAAAAATGAAACCGGAATCATAAAATCGTAATAAATAAGCTGTTATGAAATTTTTTTGCGAGTCAAATCATTGCTGTTGTGGTCAATGTCATTTGACAGCAAATACTTAAGTGAATTGGTAATCATATCCGCTATAATTATTATAAAAATAAATAGAAAGAATAAAAATAAATATTATTAAACTGTGAGCATTATAAATGCTATTTGTAAAGGTTAACACTATAATCGCATAGATGGTTTAAACAATCAACTTGGCACGGAACGTTATAAACCCACTTTTTTAGTGGTTGACAGACAACTTCATTATTTTGACATTTAATTTTTCTGTTTTTTTTCTTTCTGTTGTTTTTGCAGATTTTTTGCATTTATTCCGGTTAGACAATGCTTTGCTAATTTAACCTCTGTAATCTAGAGGTTATAAGGAATAAATGCTACAATTTATGTGGGTGGCCTAATCTCCAAGCAAAAAAAAATGTCTCCTTTGGCATTGTACAGTTTTACCGACACTAAAGGTTGGGCCTGAATTCTTGTCGCGCACGGTCGGTCGCGTACGAGTATACATTGTGTTCTATAATAGCACCATACTGCGACGCTGACGTCAAGACCGACCGTACGCGACCGACCGCCAGCGCGACAAGAATTCAGGTCGAACCAGTTGGTTATTGTAAGAAAATTAGGAAATGTTTTTGCCGTTAACATGATTATCTATGATTATGGGTATTTTTTGTCTGATTGTCTTGCATATTTTTTAAATTTTGTGGCTAAGCAACATTGTTCGGTCTCAGTTCAAGAGTAATAAGACATTATGGGCACGTAATTCAATTTAACTTTTCCCGTCGTTTGTTAGGCTGTTTCTTATTACTAACAGTGACTCATTTTGTTTGACAAAAACAAATACATTATAGTTATTTTATTCACTTTTCACAAAACAATATTGCAAAACTTTTGCAATATCCATATTGTGGCTAGTTAAACTGTACCTATTAAAAAGTTTTAGTGAAACTCCGAAACACCTGAATTTGATACATAATGTGTTGCGCCAAATTGCTATTTTTGGCAATTAAAACTTTGACAGTCACTGACCGTTAGTGTTTCGTGGCAACACTTTATAGGCAAGTTCTAATAGAATTGTGGAACTATTTTGTTGTATTTACATGGTAGCTTTTAGTAGTGGCGACTGCTGAGTATGAATGAGGTCCTGGGTTTGATTCCCAGGTCGGGCAGTGTTATTGGGTTTTCCATCAGAAATTTCTCTTAGGTTGGTCTGTGGATGGTTGACCACCCTTACATACCGAGTTTTCTCCGTGCCCTCGGAAAGCACGTTAAGCTGTTGGTACCGGCTGTCATTTGTCCATCTTTGACAGACATTATAGGTATAGTCAGTGGCCTAAAAAGTCTGACAACTAGTCTTACCAAGTGGTATCTTATTACCCAGAAGTAACTGTGTTGTGGAGGTAAGATAGGCAGTCACTCCATGTAAAGTACTGGGTATTCAGCTGCATCCGGTTAGAATGGAAACCGAAAACAACATAGTTGGGAAAAGACTGGGCAGAATGATGATGATGAAAGGGTGTCTGGCCTGAGTGAAAGACCTGGCTATCTGGGAAACTTCTAGTTACGGAGATATAGGGGGTCAAAATTCCATTTTTTTTACTTTTTTATTTTAATTCCGGTTTTAAAATTATAACTTTAAATACTTCCATGACCCGTTTACTATTCAATTCAACAATGAGCTATATTTTTTGCGTAAAGTTACTTGGTTTGATGTACAGAATGCTTGGTTAACGGCTGTTTCTGTTGGTCTGTTTTCACCCTGTATTCGTTTCACATAAAATATTTTCATAACTTCAAGAATGTATATGTCACCGTAAAATTGTGAAATACGTTATATTGTAATATCTCTAGCGACATTGTAAAATCTCGAAATATTGTCAAATGAACATACTGCTTATTAATGGATGATACTGATAATGCTTGTTGCAAACAATTAAACTACCTAAAATGCTAAAGGATGATTGTATTTTCGATACAAAAATCAACGTATAAATTACGTTAGGCTTACACCGTGCGCTTTTGCTAGAGACTCTAGTCGTACACGCACACCGGCTTCGAGATCCACGCACCTGACCTTTTCTGAAGAACATCACTAACAAGGTCAGAGTTTTTCTTTTCCAGTAAAGTTACAGATACTAGTAAAGTCTTAACTTAAATCTTAATAGTATCACGTTTTAGAAGAAATGTGCGCGACTTGGCTGTGAGACAGAATCGTACGTGCTAGATTGAGATAGTGAGGTAATGGAAAAATAATAGTTTAAAAAGAGAAAAAAATCCTGATAAAGTCTTTATTGGGACTTTGCAGAAGAAACTAGTGAGATTTGAAGAAAGAATAAATATTACAGTAGTCTGGAGACTAGTTAGGGGAGGTTTGAATGCCTGAGTTTTGTAAAAAAAAATGTTAAAGGATTCGGCCTAAGTGAAATTTCAAGGGTCTTAGTTCTGGAAATAGAAAAAAATGGTAGTATACTCGGCTAGGGACTAATTTTGAGGGGCCTAAATACTTTAGTTTTGCAGACAGAAAATAGTTTAGTGATTCGTCGTGAAAGTCTAATATTACGTAGAGGGTCTTTTTAGTGTCTAGCTTCGGAGGTTGGAAGAAAAAATAGCAGTAAGAATCTCGGAAATTGATGACTATTTGGTACCTTCAACCAGGTATTCTTAACTCTATTTAACTACCGTCAAGGACTAAAATTGATTCATCATCATCATGATCATCTCAACCGAAAGACGTCCACTGCTGGAGTCTCCCAAGTGTCGCCACATTGACCGGTCCCTTGCGACTCGCATCCAACGGATTCCCGCAACCTTCACCAAGTCATCGGTCCACCTAGTGGGAGGTCTTCCAACGCATTGTCTTCCGGTTCGCGGTCGCCACGGAAAAATCGTAAATTGATTCAGTTCACTAGAAAAATAAAAGATCCGTAACAGGAGAAACAAGTAAAACAAATAGTGAAAATCGATTTCTGCTCAATAGGCTTGTTAACTGAAAAAATCTAATTAGTCCGTCACTTAGATTATCAAAAAATATTTGACCCGTATTTTTTCTTTTGTCACATAAACCAAAATTGACGAAGATACGACGCATTTAAAATTCCCAATACGTCACTGTTCGGTATCATTCTTAGTGAGTTGATACCGAACAGTGACGTCACGAGCCCCCACTCCGAGTTTTGATGCGTTTTATCTTTGTCAATATTCGTTGATTTACAAAAACAAAAAATACGTGTCCATTATTTTCCAATACTCTAATTGACGGACTAAATAGATTTGCAATTTATTGATGGTGGAAACAAGCCTATTGCTCATCTTCCCCTAGTGAGTAGTAAAACTTTGAGATTTATACATTCGCATAGTATTGTGGGTAAACAGGAATAAAAAGAGCGATCACAACAAAGTACTTACTGTAAAGAACCCACGATTATAACAACTCTGAAAATGAACAGTTTCTAGATGGAAACTTTCAGAACTGTCGAATGAAACTTAGTAGGGGCTGACACGTACGCAAACCGTAATGGTGCATCCATACCACAGTTACTTTTTGTGGAGCAACACTGTGCAACATTATGTAACAATCTGTAACTTTTGTGGCTACTTGTTACTATTAGTTGAATGTTATCAACACGTCCATGCCGCGAGTAACATAAATTAACAAAATATAACAAAGAGTAACTAGACTATAGACGAGAGACTAGAGTAGTAGACTATAGTAAGGCGTTCGATAGAATCGATCATGACATTCTGCGGAGGAAGTTTATCGACTTGGGCATTAGGGGCGACCTATACCGATGGTCCTCGTCCTATGTAAAAAATAGAACTCAAGCAGTGGTCCTCAGTGGCTTTATATCCTCCTGGTCAACCATCCCATCTGGTGTGCCGCAGATACTGGGGCCATTATTATTTGTTATTTTTTTTTAACGACATTGGCGAGTGTTTCAAACATTCTAAACACTTTGCAGATGACATGAAAATCTTTACATCAGTTACAAATCTGAATGACGCTATACGTTTGCAAGCAGACATATCTAGATTAGTAGAGTATTGTAGAATAAATAAATTAAACCTAAATATTTCTAAATGCTTAGTTATTACCTTTACCCGGAAAAACCTATCAATAATATTTAATTATTCAATTGCTAATCAGTCTTTATCTCGAACTCGTGTCACCAGAGACCTTGGTATTTTTCTGGACAGTAAGCTCACCTTTGAGTGTCATGTTGACCATATTGCCAAAAAAGCGTCCAAAGCCCTGGGATTCATTATCCGTAATGCCAGTTCGTTTAAGAGAATGAAAACCTTGAAAATCCGGTATTAAGCTTACGTCCGCAGTCATCTCGAATAAGGTAGTCAAGTTTGGAATCCAAATTATGCAGTTCATTCAGACAGATTGGTACAATTACAAAAGAAATTCACGCGATACTTAGGTTTCAATAAATTTATAATCCCTTATCTAAGTTACATGGAACGCTGCGTACGGTTCCACACTTGTAACTCGGAGAAAATAATCTGACATACGGTTCCTAGTGAAAATAGCACAATCAAGGATTGAGTGTCCTGAACTTCTTTCCAAGCTGTCCCTGAATGTTCCTCCTCGCCATTCTCGCTTGAGAAATCTTTTTCGTGCTCCTTACGCTTGCACAGTTTACCGTAGTAATTTTTTTTTTCTTCGTTCAATCAAAGCATTTAACGCAATTGTAACGAACGAACACCCATCAATCGATTTGTTTGCAAGTAGCTTAGCGGCAATTAGTACTGCCTTGTCTAAAACCTATGTTGTTTGTGATGAATTTGAATAGTATTCTTTTTCTTTATATAAGTGATATTTATGATAAGTATTATATAAGTAGTTTTATGATAAGTTATATCAAGGATTATGCTTAGATATAAGTTTGTGCAACAATAGTTTAGTGCTAAATGTGGAGGCTTGTAAATGGCTTTTCGTTGATTGCCTTACTATACATGTTTGTATTGTTAGCTGTAAGCCACCCAAATAACTTTCAGCAACAAGCGAGTTGCACTGCATTTGTTCTATGTTGTAGTAACATTCTCTAACATGTTATACATTTTTACCACATGTTGACTGTTTGCAAAAGTTAGGCAACATTACTTAACATGAATACTAACACAGCGACAATTTTATGGTCCCATTTAAATAAATGGACAAATTTTAACACAGCGTTCAGTACGTCTAACGTGGTCTGGCCAAAGATATCTTAGCAAAAACAAAACTGAGATAACAAAGACATGAATGTGAATCGGGTAACCATCATTTTTTGTGTATTTTCATTAGCTGATTTGTAAGTATTTAATGCTTTTTTTACCATTGTCCTTATTTTGGTGGTCTAAATGATTCCCAAAAGTTTGACAATCAATTTTAATGGGTGTACTCGTATAATAACAATAAATAATTTTGTGTAATCGGATGTTGCTCAATAACTCTTGGGAACCTTGCTCCACAAAATGTAACTGTATTGTGGATGCATCATTAGTAGATAAAACACGTTATAGTGTTGGGGGTACAACTCCTAGTTACATAGCACCTATGTATATTTTACATTCAACCAGTCGAAAGATGTCCACTGCTGGACATAGGCCTTCCCAAACAGATAATCATTTCTGAATAAATATTCAATATCGTAGTGAAAACCGCAGTTAAAAGTTCTAAGCGGAACACAGAGATACGGAAAAAAGACTTGGTTTCGATATATGACATGAAAAAAAAAAACTAAAATTATGCTGTTTCATTGCTACACAATATTCTATATCTTCTTTCTTTTAATATATAAAATCTCGGATCGTGGTGTTCGTGGTCGCATTTCTCCGAAACGGCTTCACCGATTTTATGAAATTATGTGTATTTTGTAGAAATTAGAATAGATCCTAAAGTATATTTCACACCATAATTTATAATATATGGAAAAACAACGTTTGCGGGGTCAGTTATTGATACAGAATTATTTTCCCCATAAAACTTTAATCCCTTTTACCAGCCTCTATCCTTTAAGTTAGTAGAAACAAAACAACTAAGTAAGTTCCCAAACTATAAGACATAGGTATCACACAAGTAGAACTAACTGTATTAGCGCCGTCACGTTCAGAAACCTGCCGAAGTACGAAGTACTTACCTAGGTACGTGTTCCCTGAAATTCGGGAACAGTACGGTTCGAAGGAGGCTGTGGTTACAGCGTTACACAACCATGTGGTAGGAAGGTACAGAGTTGTGTCTTTTGCATAAAGTTTGCGGTTTCGAAACCTGGGATTTGTACGTGTTCAGTTAATAGGAGGTACGAGACAAAGGAAAAACCTGAGAGTTTTACAGCCAGGTAATTTCGACATTCAATACTTTTTAGATTTTTTAATACAATTCATTTTATTTATCAACTAACAAGGAGACAGAAAGTAAATATATGGCACAAATTATACACTAAAACACAAAACAATAACCATTTTAGCCGACTGTATTACGCAAAAAACCGACTTCAAAAAAACACACAAAAATAACACAAAAAGAAAAACACTAAAAAGTGAAAAATAACTAGCTTCAGAAGCCGGTGACAAAAACACCAAATCAATCAAACAAAGGTCAAGCTTCAGAAGTCGGTGACAAAAACATTATATCAATCAAACAAATGTCACCGACTTCGAAGCTTGACCTTTGTTTGATTGATTTGGTGTTTTTGTCACCGGCTTCTGAAGCTAGTTATTTTTCACTTTTAAGTGTTTTTCTTTTTGTGTTATTTTTGTGTGTTTTTTTGAAGTCGGTTTTATTTTTTTGCAAAAAAGTTTTTTTTATTTTTCCATTTTTAGTTCTAATATCTACAAATATTTTACAAGCATTTATTTTACATTGTAATCAATACCTGTCATGGTAATAGGCTTATCCGCAATAAACGTAACTTAACATACTGAAACTGTCGAAATCTGGGTGTGTTGTACACATCTGCGTACCCCTCAGAGCATACAGGCGTGATGTTACGTCATGATGTTTTATAAACAATAAACATCCAAGCGATTGCAGCCATCACGACCGATTTACCGTCTATTTTTGAAGAGTTCCATTGTATATCTCCGAAGATTTGCATCAGATCTTCACCAAATTTAAATGGGACCACCTCAGGAGTATACTCTTTCTAATAAAAAAAATAATTTTGAGAATCGCTCCACAATCATCTGCCTAGCCTTTTCCCAACTATGTTGGGGTCGGCTTCCAGTCTAACCGGATGCAGCTGAATACCAGTATTTTACATGCAGCGACTGCCTATCTGACCTCCACAACCCAGTTAGTACTGGGTAATACGATACCCCTTGGTAAGACTGGTTAATGTCAGACTTTTTGGGCCACTGACTACCTGTAACGACTGTCAGAGATCTACAAATGACAGCCGGGACCAACAGCTTAACGTACTTTCCGAGGCACGGAGGAAACTCGGTATGTAAGTGTGGTCACCCATCCACAGACCAATTCCTAGGCAAGCACGGCTTAACCTTTTTTTTTTTTTTTTTTTGGGATGGGAAATCATCAAATGACTTCTCCCACTCTGGGCGGAGCGGGAGGGAGTGTCAGACTCTTACTGAATAAAACCCATCCATGTTCCTTCCTCGCCCTTTACGTTCCGGGGCCGCGGTATCTCTTTCGAACAGCCCGCAACCCCGGCAGGCTTCGGCCCTTGCGGGCCCCTCTCTTCTGCTGACATCTCTTTGAGGCGCGCGTGGAACACGAACGCGCCGTCGACACGGCCTGTCGTCACTAGACGGACGGACGGCTAGCTAGCCCATAGCTAACCGTCCACAGGCCCGCATCTACGGTGGCCGGTAGCCACCACGTGGCCCCCGACGCCCGGTGCGTCTCCCGCGGCGGCCGGGAAGAGAGGCTCTCTCCCTCTCTTGTTCCGCCACCTCCTTCGCCAGCATGACTGCTTCGCAGAAGGAGGTGACGGCTTCCCATTCCGTCTCGCTCCGGACCATGGATTGAACCAGGGCCGGACGGGAGAGGTCGCCGCCGCCGATCGCCGCTACGAGGACACGGCGGTGCTCCGCCCGCGCAGGGCAGACTTCCACCGTGAAGCACGGCTTAACCTAAATATTGATCCGAGCGGCTGTTATTATTTTGCCACGAGCTCCTCAAATCGCTCCACAAATGGGGGAGAAATCAAAATGTGTACTGTACACATCTGCGTACCCCCTCAGAGCACATAGGTGTGATGTTACGTCATGATTTTGTATAAACAATAAACATCCAAGCGATTGCCGCAATAACGACAGATTTGCCGTCTATTTTTGAAGAGTTCCATTGTGTATCTCCGAAGACCAGCATCAGATCTTCACCAAATTTAAATGGGACCACCTCAGAAGTATACTCTTTCAAATAAAAAAAAAAAAAAAGAATTTTGAGAATCGCTCCACAAATGGGGGAGAAATCGAAATGTATACTGTACACATCTGCGTACCCCCTCATAGCATACAGGCGTGATGTTACGTCATGATTTTGTATAAACAATAAACATCCAAGCGCTTGCCGCAATAACGACAGATTTGCTGTCTGTTTTTGAAGAGTTCCATTGTGTATCTCCGAAGACCAGCAACAAATCTTCACCAAATTTAAATGGGACCACCTCAGGCGTATAATCTTTCAAATAAAAAAAGAACCATCAAAATCCATTTATAATTGGCGGAGTAATCGCGTAACAAACACACATAAAAAAAAAAAACATACAGTCGAATTGATAACCTCCTTCTTTTTGAAGTCGGTTAAAAAGAGGCTAATGTGCCTATCAGTCAACGTATGTTGTTTCTTTGTGGCGCTCTAGCATGATAACACGATGCTAGCATTCACGATAGCAATCCCTTCCTGGTAAAAAAAAACCAGTCATAGTGGCATTGTTTCTGTTTATTTTTTTGTAAGGAATTACCAAATATCTAAATGCCTGCAAAGCATTATTTAATCATTCAGCAGGTTCGTACAGTCGCGGACTTTAATTGGTGAGCCAGTTACCACTATTCGTATTTTAGCCGTGTAACTCAAATCTGGTTTAGTCGGTAATATTCGTACTCGTGAATGTATAAAAGTGCAAGATTGGAAAATAGTGAAAGTGGCTTATCAATTGAAGTCCTTGACTCCATCTGTGCTTGTAAACCATTTAGAGCTATAAAGTAGAATAGTTGTTATGCGATCACAACTGATTTGCCTAAAGACTTACTAAATCAAAAACTTGAATAGGCAACAGCAGGGTTATCCCGCTTCGCTCGCACAAAAAACGAAACAACAAAACGAAACAACAATTTATCAAATAAGAAAATGTTTCAACCTAAAGTACTGGCCCGAAACAACTTTAAGTAAAACATAACAAAGTGTCAATATAGCCAAAAACTATCAATACATGGAAAGTTCGCAACTATCGGAGGATCGGCTCTGCTAACTTTGTTGGGGTTGTCACGCGCGTGCCTTTGTTAGTACGTGTCTGAGGAGAGAATAATTTGGTACAACTGTGACTGTTTTGATGGTAGCTGTACCTATTATTTGAAATAAGGTGACACTTTGCCATAAGAATAAGTTTCAACAGCAAGCAATAACGGTTTTTCTTTTTACCCGCTGTTCTTTTCTTAGTATGAGCACGCAGTTGAAACGTAACAAAATTATATCACTTTTTATTCGAAAATACAGTTATTCTTTAGCATTTAAGTGAAACTGTTTCGAACTAGCACAATCAGTATTATCCACAGATAAATACGTGTTCGGTCTAAAACCAGGGCAAGTGTGGTGACTGAACTGTCCGCGATTCGCGGAGACAATCAAATTAAAGTTGCCCTTACGAAAAGTGACTTACCTGGTGCCGGTGGGCTGAAGGGGATGACCAGTCCTTGATCACGCCGGGTCTGCCTGTGTGTGTGTGTGTGTAGTGTTATGTATGTAGTAGGTGAATTTGCAGATCCGACTATGTTTCAACAGACGCTAGACTCAGTAGCGCGTAACAGGTCGGAATGCAGCACTGGTAATAGTTCAAGCTGCACAAAATATGTCCACTTCAATTTTCACGTCGCACGCGGGGCTAAACGTAACCTCAAAACCGGCGCTTGACAATGAACAAATAAACCCGGTTTCTGGCACAAATGGGGGCGTTTTGTCCAATTAACACTGAATCACAACCAAAATCTTACAAACAAAAGGGATCCACTTGGATTTTCAAATTATCTCAATCAATCAATAAAAATTCGATGTAATCTCGTAATGAATCAACGACAAGTGACTAAACGTAAAAAAAAAAACAAACTGTCAGATGCTCGGATGACAAGACATGCGTTCGGAAACACGCATGGTACGAAACAATAAGTATGAATAAGTTATGTTATGTAAAATATATCGAGTATTTTTAATAAAAAAAAATTAAAATCGTATTTCGAGGGAATTTTAATCGTTTCTCCGGAACCGTGTTTTCTGGTTTTTTAAAGTTTTAATAGCAGGACAAAAAACTGCAGTGTTTCCCAATTATATTTTTTGGACACCAGCTATCCCTTAATGTATAATAATAATAATAATAATAATAATAAAATTTATTTTGCTCCCACAAAGTACAGTTACAATATAAGGTGTTACAAATATTGAAGGCACAAAGATTTGTGGGAGTCAGGAGTTCAAACTAGGATACCCTGTGCTATGGACTCCTGGCCCCCCTCGCCGAGATTTATGACAATTTTTGTTTATAAATACATGTCATTGTAGGACTATTGTAAAAAAGAATTACATGAAAAAGTACTTATAAAATAAAATCAAAAAAAAATAAAAATGCGTGTGTGTGTTTGTGTGCGACGTGTGAGTGTCGAGTGTAAGGTGTGGTGTTGTGTGTGTATGTGTGTGTGTGAGAGAGAGAGAGAGTAAGATAGTGTTAAGTATGTATAAAGATGGATGTGTATACAATTGTCTGCGTGAAGGGGTGGACTGCCACCCCCTCCACCCGCTGTAGTTATGAGAAAAACGCTAGACTAGGATAATTTAGTAAGCAGTTTTTCAGTTTCTTCATAATCAAGTTCCAAAAGCCACTGTGTCAGCTTCTTTTTACATTCTACTCTAGACAGATTAACAATTTTAAGAATCTTATTTATTTTATTATAAAGTCTGCTTGATCTGAAATTATAGAAATTACTGGCAAAAGAGGTTTTTACCGGTGTTGTTTCACAGACTTCATAGAATCGTCTAGTATTAACCTTCTGTTTAGCCGTAGAAACGTCTATAGAGGAATGTTTTTTTATAACTGTTTGCAGTATATAAAGTTGCCTGATTGATAATACCTTTGCTTCGTTGTAGAGGGTTTTTGTAGCGTATAGACGTGGTTTGAAAAGAGCGACTTTTAGAAGAAGTCGTTGAGCTCTTTCAACGTTTAAGACATTTGTTTTATGTGAGCCGCCCCAGGTGGAGATACAATACGCTAAGATTGATTGGCAAAGGGATTCGTACACATTTTTAACCAGTTTCCAATTTGCAACATGCCTAAGATTTTTAAATATATGAACGAGTTTTCTAGTTTTCTGAACCAGATGTGCAATGTGTTGTTTAAAAGATAAGTTTTTATCGATCATTATGCCTAAGTATTTTATTGATTCTGTTTTTGATATCATTGGGCACCTGGTACAGTTGTTGGTAACTGGATTACATGTGTGTGCATAAACATGGAAATTATTAGTGTTTGATGCTATATTATGTATTGTAAACTCTACATATTTAGTTTTAGTTGCATTTAAGGTCAGTTTGTTGAGAGCAAGCCAGTGAGTTACACTATTGAACCCTGCTTGGGCAGCAACAAAAGTTTCGTCCCAAGAGTCACCATAAAATGTTAAAGTAGTGTCGTCGGCATAAGACATTACATGACAGTTTCCAATCATCAGCTGGCAAAGATCATTGATATAGCAAAGGAAGAGGGGGGGGCCTAAGATACTGCCTTGTGGGATTCCAATATTAACCGGGCTCTCTTCACTCAGCGTATTGCCTATCCGAACTGATTGATAACGATCTTGTAAATAGCTCTCAAACAGTTTTAATTGTGTGTCCCTTATTCCCATTTGTTCTAGTTTTGAAATTAATATGCGTGGGCACACAGTATCAAAAGCTTTCTGAAGGTCCAGAAAGATAGTCAAACATTTTTTTCTATTATCTAATTTACTTACAATGAATTCAGTGAACGTATGAACACAATCACACAACAATGTATACACAGCAAATATAGCAATAGCTACATTGCTAACTATTTTAAACAAACACTTAGGCTTCTTATTAACATACTTAATAAGAAACCTACGTATTTGTTTAAAATAGCTAGTAGCTCTAAAGTAGTCTGTTCCAAAGTTTTCATAACGTCGTCCTGGATTAACTACATTTTCGTAGAAAATCTATGGCTTTTATTAAGGACAAGAACATTAACATCGCAAACACTGAACAGTTTCATAATAATACCTACAATTATTCTGAACTGTATCCAAGTGACAATAAACTATAATTTACAGTACGCATTCCTCTAATAATAAAACATATCTCACCAGCACCCCTACAAAAGACAAAAATCCCACGCTTATAAAAGTTACATCACACAGCTGCAGCGCCTTAAAGCGATAAAGCGCTGTAGCGATATTTTTCAGCGTTCCCCGCCCCATTCACAAAGGGATTGTGTTTCACAGAGCTTGTGAGCCCGACAGCCGTATTGTATGTCCGTGTATAGGATTCCTTTTACACTCAACACAACATTCTTCTAGATAGCGCAGTTATTAAATCATCTTCTGGATTATTCTTTCGCTTTTTGATACGATAAGAATTATGTCAACAATATGATAATGGCTTCATTTTAAATTTGGCGTTTGTAGGCTGAAGGTTTTTGTTCTATTGTGAGCTTGGTATAATTATAAACGTGTTTAGTTTAGGTTATTGGTGAATTAGGTCCCAAAATACGTTACGAATGTAACAAATCTAGTTCTAGCCGACCTTTTTTTAATTAATATAAGATCGGGTAAAGCTTAGAAATTAATTTGGTTATCTGTTATTTTGTGTGCAATAAAGAATAAAGAATTATTCTGTTTTCCCAAAAGGTAAAGTAGATCTGTATACCCATAGTAGCTACTCGTACATCTACATTTTGCCAGTTATTTTTAAATCTCATAACCGTAACTGCTTCGTTGGTCTAGAGATCGCAAAGAAGCACAACTGCTGAGCATGAGGCCCTGGGTTCGATTCCCGGGTCGAGCAAAGTGTTATTGGGTTTTGTCCATCAGGAATTTCTCAGAAGCAGGCACGTTTGTGCCCAATTGATGGGCTGGCCCTCTAAACATGAGACTTATGCAAAACTGGCGATATGTGGGCCATCTATTAGGTATGTACACCACTAGGATTACAGGTGTGATGTTATGTTTAAAGTTGTATGTAATAGGAGGCGCCTATTGGCATCAACTAGCCATAAATCCAGACTCGGGCCTGGTACAGAGAAATTCGAGATTGAAAAACGCAATAACAAATCGAACCTACTATACAACGTGTAACAGAAAGGGTATAGTCATATGAAAGGGTGTTCCACAGACCATCAAACTGAACAACTTTCTCGATGAGACTACCATCGTAGTCGCGAAAAAAGAATAAGCTGTCTCATACATTTGGTTGAGTAGATTGGAATTTTGTATGGGGCAGTTGATTATTTTTTCGCGATTATGATGTTGGTCCCATAGAGAAAGTTGTTCAGTTTGATGGTCTGTAGCACATCCTTTCATATGACTATACCCTTTTTGTTACAAGTTGTATAAAAACAGGCAGCTACGACCGCCACATAATTAAACCAAGTGATTTCCCTTTTACCTGCTTACTTCCTCTTAATTTAATAACTTCGTTTTAGTACACCTAAATACACACGGATTGTTGGAGACAGGTAGAAAATCAAATAAAACCTGTATTGCGGTCACGAAAGAAGATCGAATTTACAGGAACGGACGAATATTCTGAACGAATCCTGAACCAAGGTGCGGGTCATACCTATCCGCGGTTTTTCTTTGTTTGAAATACTCTCTAGAACAAAGGAAAACCGTCGAATAGGGTTATGAGATTTTTAGCAAAAGGTGTGCAAACATATTATAATGTACGCTTTGCATATTCATTTAGATTACAATTTTGATTATTACGACTTTAACAAACAATAAAATATTTGTTTAAGTTACATTAATATTAGGATGGTACTAGTTTTTTTCAGCCTAATTTACTTGGGGAAATGGAATTGTAGTAGAAACTTAACTTTATTGGTGAGTTTTAAAGTTATTTTTCCAAAAACATATTTTTTTTTTGTTGTAGACCGACTGTTTTTTTCTTAGCAAAACTGGCTTAAGCTGGACTTGATTGCTGTTGCTCACTTTTAGGTTGATATGAATTATTTTAAAAGAATAAGTAGGTATGGGGAAAGCGTTTTTTGGAAAATGTAAAAAAATACATAATCAGAAAAAAAACGTCATGAGTATAAATAAAGTGACATTCAATAACGATGATAGCACAAAAACCATAATTTTGGTCTCAGTTTTTTTCCATCATTGATCTGACTCATTTAAAAACTACAATTAAATCAAAAATAAAATAAGTATGTTCAAGTATCAAAATAATTACCGGGCTTCAAAAAATTCTTCAATAGGAAAAGTACCAAGAAGTCTGAGAATCCTGGCAGCGTATTCTTTCAAACTAACAATGAACAATCTTGTTGAAAGTTGTTGTCACTCTAAAAGAATACACGTATCCAGTTTTAGTATTAAGTCGATTTCAGTGACCCATCCTATTGGCTAGATTCCCAATTTCCATTCTTCTGTCATGTCCATGAAGGCTTATCACAGTTCAAATTTTAATCTTAAAATTCTAAAAGCCGGACAATTCTGGAAACAAAGTTGGCGCTTTCTTCTAGCTAGGTATTAACGCGACAGAATCTCCAATCGGGTCGCAAGTCATGTCTCAAGTCCCGACGCAAGTCGTGTCGCAGCTAGTTGCATCAAAATGCCCAACACCCACATCGCAAATCGTGGTTCTAGTCGTGACGCAAGTTTCAAGTTGCATCACCTGAGGTTATGCTGGAGGCGCTACATAGCGATCTGTGTACAAATGTATATCAGTAAAATCTACCTCTCTGGCCGGTTGGCTGTGTTCCCTTGGTTTTATTTGAATTCCATCCATGCTTGTGTCTGCATCCGTTCAGATATCAAGTTACGGATGCAAATCAAAGTGATGCTCAAATTATTTTTGGTTCAGTTGAATGAATTTTCTAAAAGTGGGTGCTTGTTTACAAAACTTTTCTAAATCTTAATAAATGTTCATTAATGTGACAACCCGAATGGCGTAGTGATAGTGAGACGTTCTTAGGGCCAATGTTTTTTTTTTTAGGATGGAAAATCATCAAATAATTTCTCCCACTTTGGGCGGAGCGGGAGGGAGTGTCAGACTTTTACTGAATAAAACCCATCCATGTTCCTTCCTCGCCCTTCTTTACGTTCCGGGGCCGCGGTATCTCTTTCGAACAGTCCCGCAACCCCGGCAGGCTTCGGCCCTTGCGGGCCCCTCTCTTTATGCTGACATCTCTTTAAGGCGCGCGTGGAACACGAACGCGCCGTCGACACGGCCTGTCGTCGTAAGACGGACGGACGGCTAGCTAGCCCATAGCTAACCGTCCACAGACCCGCTTAGGGCCCTGGGATTCGAATCCCGGTAGGAGCAATGTTTGTGTGATGAGCATTGACATTTGTTTCCGAGTCATGGATGTTTATGTGTATAATAAGTATGTATTTACAAATAAAAAAGTATATATTAAGTAGAATATCAACTATCTGGTGTCCACGACACAAGCCTTTCTTATTCTGGCACTGGATGGCGCTGTGTGTTAATGTCCGGCGATATCTATTTGGTTTATTAATTTGTGTAAAGGCATTAGAGGAGCATTAGAGGAGCTCGTGGCAAAATGATAACAGCCGTTTGGGTCGATCTTTAGGTTAAGCTGTGCTTGCCTGAGTTGATCTGTGGATGGGTGACCACTCTTACATATCGAGTTTCCTCCGAGCCTCGGAGAACACGTTAAGCTGTTGGTCCCGGCTGTCATTTGTCCATCTTTGACAGTCGTTACAGGTAGTCAGAGGCCCAAAAAAAGTCTGACAACCAGTCTTACCAAATGGTATCGCATTTCCCAGTATTACTTAACTGGGTTGTGGACGTCAGATAGGCAGTCGCTCCATGTAAAATACTGGTATTCAGGTGCATCCGGTTAGACTGGAAGCCGACCCCAACATAGTTGGGAAAAGGCTATACAGATGATGATAAGGCATAGATGTACCTAAAGTGAAAAATCTTGTCATTTGTTTGTACTAGAACGAAGCAAAAAGTGACGAAACAGCTCATTTCTTCCCACTCCCATGGGAAAAACGCGAGAGGTTATATAAGTACTTACATCAAAAAAGAAGCAGCAATATCTACCATAAAAAATAACCACTAAGATCATAACACGAACAAAATATTTTCCAACCGAACTTAATTTCAATCGGTAGAACAACTTATTTTTTCACAACCTCTTTCTTAAAAAATCCTTTTGCCTTAGAAAAGCAGGCATAATAGACCCATTTTATACCCCAGACCCCATTTTGACCTGAACTCAAAAATGCAGGATAATGGACCCATGAAATAAATTTCTGTACCCACACAATATTTGTGGCAGGTAGTCTTTACCTTTGTTAAGAGGTATAAGTAGGTCATTTATTGACCCTAATTAGTTTGGGAAATGGACAAGGGTTTGTTAGGCTGGTCATAACCTTGGTCATATCTTGTTTTACATGACTGCTGTGAGCTTAGAGAATGTAATGAATGAAATATCGACATGTCTAATATGGAGAACAAAATGTTTTACAGATGTAAGTGTAAGGTCGGAGTAAAAAGTAAAAATGGTCTAAGAACGTAACAGAGTGGTGTCCAAGACAATACAAAAGAAAGAAAGGGAAAGAAAGAAAGAATAATGATTATTTGACGTCAGTTCATTATGCACACAGAATACAAAAAATTAAAATAAAAAAATTAAAGACGAATGAAAAAAAAACAGGAGAAAATATATCCTATGTGTTGTCTGATGCTGGTCGTCCAATAAACCTTTGGGGGGAGGGGGTCGGACTTGGACACAGCCTTGTAGAAGGTAGGATGACGTTATAAGATCAGCAAGATCCTACTATTTGTATGAAACAAGCGCAGTTAGTCTATAGTGAAAGTTAGGGTCCGTGGCTTAGGCCTCCAGTGGTCGAGGTACATGTGGTGGACGCCCCCAATTAGATTAATTTGATTTGTATAACCGATTAAAATCGAATTTTTAATGCAGTTACTGCTTTGTAAAAATTAAAACGCTGATTATTTTTTTCAAATAACTGTCATTGATTACACTAAGGTACTATAACGCAATATAAAGTATCATAAGAACCCGATATTTCGACGCTGTTGCAAGCGCCATGATCGCGGGTTGGAATGTACTCGTATATTAACCCAACAGAAGATATCCCATAAGTGACAATATAGGTTTAGTCCCATTACATCACTAAAATCCTGATGTTACACTAGTACCAATTAACCATCAACAGGCTCACAGTAGTTTGCCCACGTAGCCCAAACGGGCGAGTATTGTGGGCACAGCTAATCCGACTGCTGAGTGTCGAGCAAATACGACGCTTTTGGTCAGATGGGAGAGCTATGGATTGTTCAGAATTGTAGTCAGAGAGTGGTGTATGCGTGTAGTTGAGATTACTATTATTGGTTAATCATTCTTGAAATGTTTCTTATTATAACAGCCACCACTAGACACGGTAAAAGTGGTAGATTTTAGCAGTAGATTTTCTTTTACATTCTTTAAATTCAAAAGGAACGAATATGGGTAAAAAAGTTTCGCTAGTCGTTCAACTCATCATCAGCCATTAATGTTCCCACTGCTGGTATACAGGCCTCCTCTCTATAATCCACCGCGTGGGCCCAGTTGCAAATACGTCAGCTCTAACATTAAAGATAAACAAAAATAAAGCATTACTATTGTATTCTTTGAACAGTTTGGTCATTGATAACGGCGCTTTCCAGTTCCATTTAATATGGGGCGAGTTCATTTCCACTAATCGGTAATCCATGATGATGAATATCATAGTTCTATTACTCTCTGCAGCTGGACTCTGTTTATTTATACATACAGTGCAGTGTCCAGCTGCAAAGAGTGCCAAGTGTTTTCCGAACTATATTGGGGTAGGCTTCCACTCTAACCAGATGCAACTGAGTACCAGTAGGTCGGTAGTTTGCTTGATGCAGCTGCTAATCTGACTTCCACCCCTCAGTAGGTAATACGATACCTTGGGTAAGGTGGAAAAAATACGTCTAACATCATCTGCCTAGCCTTTTCCCAACTATGTTGGGGTCGGCTTCCAGTCTAACCGGATGCAGCTGAATATCAGTATTTTACATGGAGCGGAAGAATACGGTAATTCTATAAAATATGCTCAACGAAAATCTCAACCAAAACAAAATGATTCCCGTTTCCTCGTCTTTATAATAATTTACAGACGCAGCATGTAGTCGGTAAACCTGATTTATTGTTTGAAATTAATTAAATTATATCGGGATTTGGTTACATTCGGTGTGAGAGACTTGTTGGTTACTTATAACTTTAAGTTATCACGAACAAGGATTCTAATGGGGGATTGTAAACAACGCTATTTTGTAGTCTATTTGTTTACTGTTTGTTTCAGTTTTGTTCTTCGTTGCAGTCATAGAAAAAAACTGAGGAATAAAAGGAAGACACCTACTGATATTCTGAATGCTAAATCAGTTTTGCTTTTGCTGTAGACGAGTAGTCTTGTCTTAATTTAACTTTATTTTTTTTAGAACTTTTCTCTCTAGGCACCCGTTCCTACTATGTCGTGATGACAGATCTTGTAGTTTTAAGTGTCGTGGCTTGTGTATTTTTACATAGAGGTGTTCACATATAGGACGACGCGATTACTGACGTCCACGACTTGCCAACTAAAACCAACGATAAATGAATCGTCGCAATATAGTGGGAACGGGGTCTAAGTATTCTCTAGAAACTTAAGTTTGCTAGCTCTCTATGACAGCTGCCTTTTTACCCTAGACTTCATGCTCCTCAGTCACGCTTGCAACCACTAGAGAAAGCCCAACGAGGTAGCCAAGCAAAGTATTAGTGCGTTTTCCTATCAGGAATTTCTCAGAAGCAACCACGAAGTCTTGATTTGTGGCCCGGTTGATGGCAATAGGCTCAGCCCCTTTTAAGTATAATTGAATAAATGTGTGTTTACTATTAGGTACACCGCTTTTTTTTTTTTATGATGGGAAATCATCAAATGACTTCTCCCACTCTGGGCGGAGCGGGAGGAAGTGTCAGACTCTTACTGACTAAAACCCATCCATGTTCCTTCCTCGCCCTTTATGTTCCGGGGCCGCGGTATCTCTTTCGAACAGTCCCGCAACCCCGGCAGGCTTCGGCCCTTGCGGGCCCCTCTCTTCTGCTGACATCTCTTTGGGGCGCGCGTGGAACACGAACGCGCCGTCGACACGGCCTGTCGTCACTAGACGGACGGACGGCTAGCTAGCCCATAGCTAACCGTCCACAGGCCCGCATCTACGGTGGCCGGTAGCCACCACATGGCCCCCGACGCCCGGTGCGTCTCCCGCGGCGACCGGGAAGAGAGGCTCTCTCCCTCTCTCGTTCCGCCACCTCCTTCGCTAGCATGACTGCTACGCAGAAGGAGGTGACGGCTTCCCATTCCGTCTCGCTCCGGACCATGGATTGAATCAGGGCCGGACGCGAGAGGTCACCGCCGCCGATCGCCGCTACGAGGACACGGCGGTGCTCCGCCCACGCAGGGCAGACCTCCACCGTGTGCTCCACCGTGTCCTCCGGTCGATCCTCGCAGTGGAGACACCCGGGCGTTTCCTCCCGCCCGATTCGATGCAGGTACCTCCCGAAACATCCGTGTCCGATTAGGTACACCCCTGCCTAATCTTTCGAGGATTTCAGGCGTGATGTTTTTATAGAATCCAGGGACATCTAAGACCATGATGCTACAAAGACCTTTTGGCGCTTGAATGTCGTTCACAGAACACACTGCAGAACAGAATAGTATACATTAGTGAAAGGACATAGTTTTTTAAAATGTTTTGAAAACAAAGATGACGTTCTAGTCATGCGCCAAAAAAACCTTGTATAGCTGGCTCTTTAGATATTAATTTTATATTATAAAAGTAATAAAAAGCCACGTTTTTTATACTACTAAACCACAATTTCTAGAAAAGTCTCATTTACCGCTCACTCCTGAAACCTCCATTTTAATTAATATCCGTCCTACGTGAGTGCGCTGTGTTAACTTCACTCATGACAACTTTACTCGCTCTAAGCGGTTTTACTCGCTAACTTTCTGGCTGTACTCGAATTTCCGAATTACTTGCAACGTCGCCAAATACTCGCGTTCCATTTATACTGGAATTAGAAGTGTCAAAGTTGCATTTGCGTACGATTGTTTTAATTATTGGGTAATTTATGTGTAGCGGGTATTGGCTGCTATTATTTAGAAATTAATCATTTCGTATCTTTGCTAAGAAAATGGAGCTTAGAAAGTGACACTAACATACCTATACTCGCAGCGGTAACGGCTGGCCCTGACCTAAATTAATTTCATCCTGTTTTCAAAACGGTAAATTACTACATCGTTAGGAGACCGGGCATGTCCCGGTAAATACATACATCGTGTGGAAACTGGACATGTCCCGGTAAATGACTACATCGTGAGCAGCATCATCATCAAGACATGACATATTCAATAACCTGTACTGTACTGTACCTGTGTGCAACAGTTCGTACGTTGGATGGTCACTTTCTCAAGAAGCCTACCAGCTGGACTGCAAGCACGATTATTTTTAATTTATTTCAGGATGTCCATAGCAAAAGATATACACAAAACATTACGTACATATATTTTAGAAAGAAAGAAAAATAACGTAAAGTATTTTTAACCGACTTCCAAAAATAGGAGGTTCTAATTCGTCGGAACCTTTTTTTTTTTATGTGTGTTCCCCGATTACTCAAAGATGGCTGGACCGATTTGGATTATTTTTATTTTGTTTGAAAGGGTATATATACTCGTACAATCACTGGTCCCTTAATCATCAAGTCAGGATCTGATGATGGGATCATGGAGAAATAAATAAAATAAATAAATATCACTAGACATTACACACAGCGCCGTCTAGTGCCGTACTAAGCAAGGCTTGTGTCGTGGTCACCAGACAGTTGATATACTACATAATATATACTTTTTGTTTGTAAATACACACTTATTATACATATAAACATCCATGACTCGGAAACATAAATGTCCATGCTCATCACATAAACATTTGCTCCTACCAGGATTCGAACCCGGGACCCTAAGAACGTAAGGCAGCCTCACTACGTCAAAAATAGAGAGAACTCTTCAAATTTTATGAAGCGATTTGGGTAGTTTTCTGAAGAATACTTTCTCGGAGTAGTCTCACTTCAATTTAGTGAAGATTTGATGACGAACTTCGAAAATAGGCAATGGAACTCCTCAATAAATGATAGCAAATGGACTGAGATTGCTGAAATCTCATATCTGTCTATTGTTTACACCAGTTCATAACATAACATCACGCCAGTACGCTGTTAAAGGGTAAGTGCATGTGAACCACACTGAAAAGGGAAAAATATTAGACTTTATTGCAAAAAATAAAACCCACTTCTAAAAACACAAAAAGTGTAAAATAACTTTAGCTTCAGAAGTCGGTGACAAAAAAACTTAATCAATCAAACAAAGGGCACCGACTTCTGAAGCTAAAGTTCTTTTTCACTTTTTTGTGTTTTACGATAAGAAATTCACAATCCTTAGAAAATTTGGTTCAAAAAAATTAAGAAATGGAATCTTAGCAGTTAACACTAGCTAAGCATTTTTGTTTATAGGTAAAACTACTACTTCCAGCATAAATAAACCTATATTCAAAGGTATCAACAAATTAAACAGGATGACAGCTTACTTTATCGGAAAACCATATCGAAACTTTTCACTGTACAGCAAATGAATGAAAGCCGGCTGAACTATTCGGAACAAATGAATGAATGTGGTCCAGAACTGTCAGATAAGGAAATATCGAGTGACGGCAAGTGCACGATCATTTGTTTTTAAACTCCTAGTTGAAAATCAGCCTGCAGGTGGTCTTAAATGGCCACTTTAGCAGAATCATAATAGGAACATAATTTGAATTGCAATACAATAAAATGGTCTTAAAAGAAAATTTATAATATTAACAGTATCTGTGACCATTTAAATAGTACATTATGGTACAAGTGTGTAATGTTGGTGACTACCGCTGAGGCGCCATTGAGACCCGAGCCGTCAGGCGAGGGTCTTAAGAGAGCCGAGGACGGTAATCATCAACACACACGTGTATCATACGACGTTTTTCAACACACTTGAGAATAAAATAATACTAAAAATAACTATAATTTCAACAGTGAAAACGAGTTATGAATTTTTTTTCGCAATGGCGGGAATAATTAATCAGTTTTCCTATGCGCGCGCATCTAACAATGGCGATCGGCCATAGACCAAAAGAATGAGGTTTCTTTTTTTTTACTTTTCGCGGATAGCGTTTTAGCCACGTACGAAATGGGGAATTCAAAGTTTTATTATAGAGAAAACAAAAGTTACATTTGAGTGAAAGTTTTATTTATTAAAAACTTAAGTTGAAATTATCTATGGAGGTATACGAAGTTGCATAAAATGAGCAAGAAATAGGTACATTAATTTATTTGTACTATTGATCACGATCTTTTTTGTATCGAAACTTTTTTAAGAACAAAGCAATTCAACCAATAAAATAAAAAAAAACCCTATAACTCACTAGTGAATAATAGCAATGAAAAAGTCACAGTTTGATTACAGGTGTCATTATGTGCCTAATTGCGGTGAAATTAGAGCCACTTTATGAGCAAGTGTGTTGAAAAAATTGTAACGCAATTCATATAATGTTTCTGTTATGATTTTGGTAAAGCGTCATTTCCCCCTCTTTTTTTATGGGAAATCATTATGATATGACGATCTGTTTTTTCTTTATGTCAGCAGAAATCATTCTAAGGCACGTTACGTAACATCAAAGCATTTACAAGGCAGATGTGAGTGGCAGTGCCAGACGGGGGCGCCCCAGAAGACCATACACTGACCTGACCATATTGGTTCAGAAAGGCCAGGTGCATAATACTCATAACAGATGCCAAAAGGAGTATGCAAGGATTGTAGCACTACTTTAGGACAGGTACTTATTACATTGCAGTAGTGAAGGGTAAAATTTTATAACAGGTAAGCCGAACCATACATCGAAGCATTTGTAGTTTTAGTCATGTTTGGGCAATCACGTCCTTCACGTCCTAACTGACTTACCTACATTGTTTTACTTTTGGTAATGGTAGACTCCACTTGTTCCGAAGGGAAGCTGGTAGGTTTCGAGTTGTATGAACCCCTCGCCACTGCTACAGTTTGATTTATTTAACCTACCAATGCTCTCAAAAGCTGTCCAAAAACCGAAGACCTGTGGCATGATGAGGAGCTCGTGGGTTAATAATAACAGCCGCTCGGATCAATGTTTAGGTTAAGACGTGCTTGCCTAGGTTGGTCTGTGTATGGGTGATCACTCATTACATACCGAGTTTCCTCGTGCCCGGTTAGACTGGAAGCCGACCCCAACATAGTTAGGAAAAGGCTAGGCAGATGATGACGTGGCATCATGCTACGACCATGTTGGTACACAAAGGAAAGTGCTTGAGCTCGAATCTTCGACCTAAAACATAAACGTAAAACAAGGGAAAAAAGAAGAAAGAAAGAAAAATGTTTATTTGACGTCAGTACATTTAGCACACACACAATAATATTAAAAAGATACAAAAACGGACAAAAATACATAGTATGTACTGTGTGCCTTACGGCTGCGCCAAAAAGGTCCATTTCAGCATTTATGCCAGACAGGTGATGCTGTCTGACGCTGGACCACTGCATTTACATTATTTACCATACCTTTCCACACTATCACCATTCTTAACAATCTCCTTGGTACATTACCAGTAAATCACCAGATCAGGATGGTATATGGGCCAGCTAATGTGCGCACGGAACACTGTGATTTATAGCTTTCTTTTGATGCTGCTAAGTTATTGGACCGGAGTGGTTAATGGCGGTGGTTTACGGGAATTGAGCACCTGAACCGGAGATTTAGATCGGAATAAAAATTCTGCGTGGAGCAATGATATGGCAACGATGCGTCTTAAGGCGACTACACGAGCTAAACGCGAGTTTTATAATGCCTGAACAAAACCAGAAAGACATGTAATTCTTCAAGATATATGCTAGTATGATAGTGTTTTGAAAACATAATACATTTAATTTTACAAAAAAAAAAATAACGAACTTAAACCTAAAAATGTCTTTTAACGAGTAAAAACCATACTAAAATACATGCGATCATTTTTTTTTTGTGCTTTATTAGCTGACGTCAAATAAATATTTTTCTTTCACTGTTTCTTTATTATCATAGTGTTTTATTTTTTTAGCGAAATCAATAATTGTTTTATAAATCTTTTAAAACCACTCATTTCGCACTATTCGGCCCGCAGTGACTGACGTAACAACCACTTTATAATGTAAGCTAATTAAAACTATATTCAAATATATTTCAAACTAAGTTTGAACCGCCACAAATAGAATTGCTTTAGCTCCTGCAGTCCCCTTAAATATGCTTAGTAATCGTTGCGTTCATTTTGTTCGCCTAGTCACGTCGATAGAAGGCACCTTTTGGTTTTTCGAACAACCACTTTGAAAATAAAAACTCTTCTTCATAATTTTCGTGTCCAAAACGGCTAGATTTGTTAGAAACTTTGCCACAACCTGTTAATGAAATGATAAAACTACTACAAAATTGAAAACGGAACCGTATCTACCTACTTTCAATAGAGTTCAATTTGACTAAGCAAGAAAATCCATTAATTCGCTGAAAGATACATAATGTTTTTTTTTAAGCCAATGAAATACTACATCCTATTCCTGAATGATAGTTCAATTTGGAATTCCACTGTCGTAAATTTTGATTCAGCTTGGTCCTCATAAATTCGGAATAAAATCGATTCTTGTGAATTCTTGTTAAGTACCTAGTTCCAAACATGAGGAAACGGAAATAAAGTAAATTAAACCATAAAATAGTAAAATACTGTAAGCATCACATGAAAATGCTTTCTGTGAAAATGAGATTCAAGAAAAGTAGTTTATTTTCATGTCTGTTTGGTTTTCATCTCTTTCTTATAGCCTTGTTCTGCAAGTTCATGGAAATCTGTTTTATGGAACTTTTTATTCAGTTGCATCTTCGTCTATTTTCGTAGTTTTATACGGTAGGTAGCGGTAAAATGGTTTGGTATGCATTCAACCAGCATTGCTGTCCACCAAATGTTTTGAACTCAGAATATTGACAGTTACAGTCCCCGCCACGAGAAGCTTTAAATTAGAGTCTGGCAAATGAAAGTAGACACTCGAATTATTTGCAAACTTTTCATTTGGCAATGTTTTATTTATGTCAATCTCAATTTGTCAAAATAAGATGGCGTGTTGTTGTTGATTTATTGGGGCCTTTAGAGAGCATTTTTTCAACTTAAACATGAATAAAACGGTTAACAGTGACGGGGGATGTTGTTTCGCATGATTTCGAAGTTTGAAAAAAAACAACAGGAGAAAGACGCCTAAATCAATCAATAACAAGATTGTTCATGTGTGGTGTTGGATTTCATAAGTTAGTATGACGCTTTGATGTTGATACTTTGTTTGTATTCGTAATTATAAAAAAATATTATAAAATATTGATGTTTTTTTTTTATTCAGACAATTTCACATATTACCTAGTCCTATTTTATACCAACGAAGTTAGCTGGTTTTCTAGTTGTCACGCACGAAACGTCTCTTTGGTTTGGATCATAATGGGTAGACGTGATTTTACATCTCGAAACTTCAGTTTGCTTCATTTGATTAAAAACACGACTTTACATACAATAAGTACCGTAGGTTCCCATTTTTTGACCTGTCCATGCTGTCAAGCAGTAGTGTACAAATATTGTTTTACACAAAATAAAAACAAATAACTGTAAAGTATCAAGTCAGGCTATTCCGGGCAGGTTACTAGGCTGAGATTTTTTAAATTTGCCGCGCTTTTTCAGTCCCTACTTTCTTTTGCCAGACTCTATGTTACACGTTCGGGTTCGCAACCTTTAGAACGAATTTCGAATTTTAGGTGGACCGATGACCTGGTGAAGGTTGCGGGAATCCGGTGGATGCGAGTCGCAAGGGACCGGTCAATGTGGCGACACTTGGGGGAGGCCTATGTCCAGCAGTGGACGTCTTTCGGCTGAGATGATTATGATGATGATGATGAGAACGAATTTAAAAATGACAGCGTCAGCGTGAACCTACTTCAAAATGGCGGCCCAAATGTTTACGTTCCATGATGTCAGATGCGTTCCAGTACCACAAAACATTAGACGACAGCGCTTTATGTCGCCAAAATATAACCCGACCAAGTGAAATTGCTCGTTAGTTTCGTATTACGTATGTACGATAATTTGAGTTGATTGAATTAGGAGTATTGTTTGTTGATTGAATTGTCGCTACGTATCTTGGTAGAAATTCATTGTTTACAAAAATTATAGCTTCTCTTGGCGCGGAACCGTGCAGTTGAAAAAAAATAAGGGGTTAAAAACTTTTATATTTTATTATACTAGCTGTTGCCTGCGATTTCTTATATAATTTCTTAAAAATTAGTCAATCCGTTTTGGAGGAGTTTGATAACAAACACTGTGACACGAAATTTTGTATTTTAGAAGATTTTTTCATCGTTTTTGGAAATCCCTCCACCAAAAACGTTAAAGCGACACGGGTCTTGAGACAGCAGTTGCGGAGAAAATAAACCTTTGTTGCGTGGTTAGTGCTTAACCTGTTGTTAGAGTTTATATGATAGGATAATTTGGTTGAACGGCGAGAATTATCTTTCAGACATGCTGGTTTCCTCACAATGTTTTCCTTTCACGAAGAATGTTTTAATTTTATAATACGCACACGAATCCGAAAAACCAGCGTTGCTTGTCTTGGGTTCGAACTTGAGGCCCATGACTTGGCAGGTCATCTAATCTATACTATAATATTATAAAGCTGAAGAGTTTGTTTATTTGAACGTGCTAATCTCATGATCTACTAATTGAAATTGAAATAATCTTTTTTTGTTGGATATTCTATTTATAAGCTATGTAACATCACGCTACATCCAATAGGAGCTGAGCATAAATTAAAATTGTTGCAAAAACGGGAATTTTAATTCCTTTTGTGGGCTTTTTCTCTTTTATGTGACGCAGACAAAGTTGCGTGGGTCAGCTAGTAGGCTATACTGGCAAAAAAAAAAAAATGAAAAAAGTCGTTGTTTAGTTCATGCCACGAGTTACCGTGACGCGTCTTGCGGAGCGATCGAACTCACAAAGTGAGAAGTAAAACGCGCGATTGAGGTTGTGAACAGGGCCTAAGGATGAAGTTTCCCAGTTATCAAAGGCGTTAACAAAATTAAGTAAACAACGCAACTTAACTTTTATCCCTGACAATGTTGGTAAGTAACCTCTTCATAATTTAGCCGACGGCGCTGAGAGAGGTTATGTCAAACTTCTGTATTATCGTGTTACGATGATGATTAACGAGTTTGGTTTTAAACTTTGAAGACACGATTAGGTACAGAAGGATGAAATGAGGTGGAAAGAGAGAAAAGAGGTTTTTTTTGTGTTATCTTTCAAACTG
This sequence comes from Xestia ashworthii, assembly GCA_950022955.1. Classification (NCBI taxonomy): domain Eukaryota; kingdom Metazoa; phylum Arthropoda; class Insecta; order Lepidoptera; family Noctuidae; genus Xestia; species Xestia ashworthii. Next base: position 22,527,894 of record OX465561.1, read on the forward strand.
GTTCAAGAGACACTGAAGCTTTTTTGTAGGTCTCTGGCATTGTTGACTTGAGTCAAGTCTTTTTCAATTTAAATGACAGTATTTGCTTTAATATTCAATAATGTTTGTATTTCAATGCATACAAACTTAATCATAAGTTTTTTGTTCGTGTTAAATTGTAGCCAATAGACACAATCACATGGTGAGAAGCGGTCATTCTCAGAAGGTCCATCGGCCAGATCCATAATGGATCTAGTGAGAATTGTTTTCCTCATTGAATTCTGATTTTAAGATATGGATCTATCTATCTGTCACATTTAAGGATATAAGACACAAGTAACAAGTGGCATGAGTTCAAGGTGGTATGTATTTAAGATTCGGTCTAATAGTAATGAATACAATGATGTTATTTAAATTACATCTTGAATTCATGCTAACCTTCGATAAGAGCCTTAGACATTCGGGTGCAAAAGTTAAAAAGTTGAAATAAAATGTTTATAATTTTTTTCTTAGAGTTGCATTATCTTCTTTAGATAAACAATCTTTTTGCCCCACCACTGAAAACTTCGTAACTTCTGATCATGCTGCAACGAGCTGTTATAGAAGTTGGCTGATATCATAGCATAATTATGTGAGTTTTTATTTTTATTTTGTCTACCTTTAATTATCTCTTTTCATTGCAGTACTTTGACACAGTCAAACAGAGGAATTTGTCGTAAAAGGGAAAGCTAAAATACCCTGCAGCATTTTATTACCATGACGACTGTAAAAATAACATCACCCTGTGCGCTCATTAGTAAGCGTTTGCTTCTTCCCTAATGTGAGTTCTTTGAATGCACACGTAACGTTTGTTTTGTGAAAAACGATATCAGAAAACCCAGGTATTTCCAGGTACAAAGGGTAAGTATTTCTTTAACGTATGGAAAAATAGTGGTTCTGCTAGGGGCCAACAATAAGGCAAACCCATCTACAGGCTGTTCAGTCACCCTAACATCATAAATAGTAAGTAATAAGAGTAAAGCCAAGCTTTTAGGTTGTGTGAAAGTACCGCCACTACTTTTATTTACCACAAGGTCCAAGGTTTGCAAAAAAACCTTCAAATAAATATATCAAAATTTGAAGCAGATAAGAATATTATGCCTATAAAATATAATCAAAGCGAAATTACATAACTCCAATTAAAAAAACAGCTGTTCCAAACTAAAGTTTCTCACAATTTAAACAAAACCAATCTTGCGAGCTGTCTCGGTATTGGCGGAAGAAATTCATAATTATAACGAAATGTGCTTAAAAGTTTCTCAATTCCTTTGCCATTTCATCTACCCATAGACTTTACCCTTTTAGACTTTTCCCTCTCATAAAGAAGAGGCCTGTGTCCTAACAGTGGGAACATTAATATGCTGATGACGATAGACTTAACCCGACTATGTTGGGGTCGGCTTCCAGCCTAAATTCAACTGAATACACTGGTATTTTACCTGGAGCGACTGCCTATCTGACTCCTACAACCCTTTAATTCTCACAGGTCTAATTGGTCACAAGTTGTTAGATTTTTGTGTTTTTGACTACCCAGAATGACCAACAAAGATTTTCAAATGCCAGATGGGACTTAATGTGCTTTTCGACGCTCGCTGCGTCATCTTCTGCCAAGCCTTTTCCCAACTATGTTGGGGTCGGCTGAATACCAGTATTTTACATGGAGCGTCTGCTTATCTGACCTCTACAACCCATTTAGTAGTGGGTAATACGATACCCCTTGGTAAGACTGGTTGTCAGACTTTTTGGGCCACTCACTGACTATCTGTAACGACTGTCAAAGATCTACAAATGAATGCCGGAATCAACGTGCTTTTCGAGGCGCCAAGGAAACTTAAAAGACCCTGTGTGTAACAAATCCACAGCCCAACCTAGGCAAGCACGGGTTAACCTCTAGATCGACCCGAGTGGCTGTTATAATTTAGCCACGAGCTATTCATAACGACTAACAATAATTTACAAATGACAGCCAAGCCTTGTGCCACGTGCTTATCGATGCACGGAAATGACTCGATTAGTAAAATTTGGTCACCCATCGACCTCGGTAGCCGTAACTTACGTTTGATCGACTGGTGCAGCTGTTATTATATTTTAACCCTTCAATTCCTTTGCCATTCCATCATCATCTTCATCATCCACAATCTGAATCTTCCACTTCTGGGTGTATGCCTCTCTTTTCCTTGGCCATTTTATGTTATAATAATTCATAGATCTAACTACACCCGTCGAGTCGTCCAATAATGAATATTTAATAGTCATTAACGAGAAGCAAATTTAAATCGTTTCCGATAGTATTTTTAACGAAAATCATGACTTTTAATTAAAACGACTCATTATGTAGTCAAAACTTACTCGTGAAGGAAAAAAAATTCTCAGAATTGAGTATTTTTTTCTAATTTATGTATTGTTTGAGAGCAGTAGCTTAGTTATTGTATTATGGTTAAATTAATTAGAAATTGTTAATCGGGTTAGCGGTCTTGTTTATTCACAGTTTTCGTAGTTTTCCACAAATAATAAATTCAAAACTCTTTTATCAGGCGGGCGCCTTAAAAATAAGGTGATAATGAGCAAAAAGGTTGACAATACGACAATGACCTTTTTTAAAAAATGCAATTTATTACAGTAAAGTATCACCATGATTTTCTCATATAATTCTTACCACAGAAAACCCATTTAAGCTACCTGTCTTCCGAGCAAAGTTCCCCCATCTAAACGAGGCAAATCTTGAGTCTTATTTGCATCAAATTTTCCGTAAAAAGGGAGAGATTATGTTGAAATTTCTCCTCAATCGGTTCAGTAATTTTCGTACCGTACCGGAGACAGGACAGATGGACCAAATTGCTTTGGCAAAATGGTTTCCGTTTTCCATAGTAACTTAAGAACTGATTTAATAAATTCGGTGTTGAATTTTCGGGTTCGGTTTCAGCAACTTGACTTTACTTTGTGCATAATTAGTGAAGATTGTGAGTGTCTTGGAAACATGATACCTACTGTGAACATTGAATAATTGAATAATCAGAGGGCAATGACCTGAATTAAGCAGGAAAAACTGTAAAAATAGGAATGTTTTTATTTTATGAATGTTAAGTATGTTAAGTAGGATGTACTGAAAGTCTTACTGAAACTCTTACCAAGGTATTATTACCCGGTACAAACTGGGTTGTGAAGGTCAGACAGGCTTGTCGCTTCATGTAAAACACTGAGACTCGGCTGTATCCAGTTAGACTGGAAGCTGATCGCAACATATTTGGGATAAGGCTAGGCAGATGATGATGACTGGTATGGTGTACCTATATTATGTTCCAGTCCAACCTGTTAGTCAGTCAAAACTCTTATGAAGTTGAAATGCGTTTTCTGTACTGACTTAAAATGCGTTTTCTTCACAACTGAGGCGTTGTAATTCTTAGATTCTCGTGATATCTTTCTAAGGATCACAAAAAAAAAAACTAAACAACGTAGGTACTTAATTAGTTTCTAAGTAAATGTTAGTCATTGTTATTACACTTATTTGCATATAATAAAGAACATACTATTCTAAAGCAGTCTATAATTCTGAAACTTCAACTGTCCAAATAAAATTACTTTAAAACCAACTTTTAGGTACTTATAGACACCAAAATTTTCTTAAATCATTTAATAAGGCAAGAGGTTTAGGCTTCCAATCTAACCGGACAAGCTGAGTACCAGTATTTTGTCACAAAGATGATAATGTAGGTAGCCATTAAATTCTAAATGAGAATAACAATGACACTTCCAAAGAAGATAAAACATTCTCGATTACCAACAAAACAATACATTGCCAAATGGGCCAACGAGCTAAAAGAAACATCGTAACATATCATAATATGTCTTGCGCACAAATTAATGTTATGATTAATGAGGACCGATAGGGAAGACGCCAGAATTACGTGTTCGATGTTCTTTGTTCCGACATTCGATCAGAATCGATCATGGACGAAAGTTTTCGACGAAAACTATAAGGCGGAGAATGAGGAAAAAAAATACAAATAAGTGTTGTTTTGCTACAGATAAATAAGTGGTTCATTTGATTGGAGGATACTTTTACAAGAAAATAATGATAACAACTCATACTATTACTTCCTATCGATTTAGACGACAAACCAACGAACATTGTAAAAATATTTTACCCAATAATACTTAAAATACCGGTGCCTATTCTTTTTTATTTCAAAAAAGGGTGTTCTAATACGGTCCAATATTGAAAGATGATCTATTTAGTAGACATATTCAAATGACAATTTACCTGATCGAATTAATAAAGCAGAAAAACTGCAAAATCCAGGATGTTTTGCAGATAAAGACTCTCATTATGCTGCTGCTGTTTTTCTCAGCCATCCTTGCGAACAAACAGATTAACAGCTAGACTGCTTTACAAAGACTTAACAAATCTTCTCTTTAACAAACTACTGTTCCGGAATTTATTGGAACAGTAATTAAAAGGATTTGTTGCACGGATGCAAATCGGTTTCGGATAAAATGACGGGTCTAATACGTTAGTAGTAACGTAAACACGAATCATTCCTAAGTGTACAATCGTATCTATACATGAAGGGTGTAAAACACCTCTTCACTGCAAAAAATAAGATAAAAGCGATAAAAGTTCCAACTTTTTGTTATTATTTTTTTAATATAAGTTTTCATTGTAAAATTTTTACTTTAAACACGTCTACGACCCCCGAACTATTCAATCCATCCATCAGCACAATGTTTAAAGTGCGTTACATTGAGTTCTACCACAAAATATGATTATTCACCCCAAAAAAAAAAGTCGTTTCCCAGCAATAAAAGTACTTTCTCTCCAAGTGGCATTGAAAAATTCCACCCTGTACCATAGTACTTATAACAAAAAAGTTAATCAATCATTAAATATCGTCATTCATCATCACATTATACAAACTTACTAATTTTACTAAGATTTCTAGTGAAATTCGCTGACAGCTCTTGAACACGGTTTAAAAGTACCTACTGATCACGTTCAATTTCATTTGTGAAATTAAACGGAAGAAACTGTGCTGTTAAATTGAAAGTAACTAAAGAACCCTAATTATGCAAGCTTGGGTTGTAATTAACTGTTTTTGTATCGGAAGCTCGTTGCTAACAAAACAGCAAAAACGGCTTACGGCTTTGCTTCCGAGACGGTAATGGAATGAACACAGGAGTATTTTAGACACAAAATGTTAAAGAAATTGTGTCTGAAGACAACTTAAAGGAGTGCCGCAGGAATAAAAACTGTAAGTTTGTAGACACGATACAAGATGTGACACTAGAAGGTACTATAGTCGACTAGTAGTATAGTCAAACAAGGTCTTTGGTATTATCATTTCAGCTGAAAAAAAACTCACTGCTTATACTCAGTAGGCCTAAAATGACCACTTTATCAGAACCATAATAGAAAATCACAATTCTTAATTCCTCAATTTATAATATTTCGACGACCCAAATGACGCAGCGGTAGTGAGGCCGCCTTACGTTCTTAGGTCCTGGGTTCGAAATCCCGGTAGGAGCAAATGTTTGTGTGATGAGCACAGATATTTATTTCCGAGTCATGAATATGTATAATAAGTATGTATTTACAAAAAAAAATAGTATATGTAGTATTTCAACTATCTGGTGTCCACGACACACGCCTCGTTGCTTAGTGTGGCACTAGGTGGCGCTATATTTATTTATTTAATATTACCATTTTAAGGCGCGTCCCCGAGCAAAAGCCGTTTTTTGTGCTTTTTTTGGAGCCAACTACTCTATAACCAAAAGAAATACCAAGTAATAACAAATACATTCAATTTCTACATATTCTTGACTGCAAAATGGTAGTTTTTTTTTAAGTCTCATAATATTTAATAAATCCATCCCCTCACAATGAAACGACAAAAATGAGAAAAAAATATTTATAACATGCTTCTTCTCGTAAATTTAACATTATTTTGATTTCCTTCTTATACTAATGGATAGGCAACTCAATTATGAACATAATGCTAGTTTTTTTTTTCTCTTAAAGACGGAAATTTGATTTTATGAAGAATAAAAACCACTAATTTCGCACTATTCGACCCGCAGTGACTGACGTAAAAACCACTTCGTAGTGCAAGCTGATCAGAACTGTATTCTAACAGTGATTCAAATGAAGTTTGAATCACCACAAATAGAGTTGCTAATTTCGCTAGGGGACGCGCCTTAAGAATTTTAACGAGATTCTTAATATCGTAATTATCCAATTTTAGTTTAAGTGGTTATTCTAGACCCCCAGAGTTCTCTCAAGTTTCGCTATATTGATCAGTCCCGTGTTTCTAGCATCCAGCAGATTCCTGCGACCATTTTGTGGTCGTCAGTTTGCCTTGTGAGAGGTGCTTCCAACGCAGCAACTTCTGGTAAAAAATCACAACTAAAGAGCATTTCGACCTCATTGGACATTCGTTATGTGAGCTACTTGTATTTCTATTCATCTTTTCAGTATACTGCTAATGTAGTATTCTATTGTGTCATCTCTTTTTGAGTTTCTAATTACTATCTATACAAAAATGATGTAAAAGAATACAACTTACCCAAAATTAATTAAAAGTAGTATCACAACTAAACTGCCTGTATACCAAATAGTTTGGCCGACTGTACTTCTGAATATAAAATTGCACTTTAAACGAGGACTGTAAAAAGAAAATAAGATAAAAAGAGACGTGAAATAGTTAAACATGGCAACATTGTTCCATATAGTTGCCAGAACAAAATGCTGGTGAACTGTATTAGTAACGGACAGGTAAAATTCTTCATCAACTTTTAATAGGGGAAGAATTCTCATGAAGTGGAAATAAAAATGGAGCATTGCAAACACTAGCCATAAATATTTTTACCGACAGTTATTAGTTATTAGATAAAAAGGAGTATTTTCTTTGAGGTTTAACTCGCAAAAGACTTACATCATTACTGTTACGAATACTGTGTATCTTGAATATGAAAATAAAGTGCATTTTGCAGTTGAGAGGTTGAAAGAGAGACTTGTTATAGTACTGTTATCATAAAATACTTTCCACTACTCCAATTCTAGGAGAACTATTCAGTACAATGCACGAAAATGACAATTTCTCAGGAATTAATTTGTACCTAACACGTTGATAGCCAAACTTACTTCTATTAGGACCCAAACTCCGGATCGGCTAAGTTCGTCGAACTTCGGCTAGCTTTTGGGGAAAAGTCTTCTATTGTGCAACTGTCAACCTTGAATAGGCTTGTTTCCACCATCAATAAATTGCAAATCTATTTAGTCCGTCAATTAGAGTATTGGAAAATAATGGACACGTATTTTTTGTTTTTGTAAATCAACGAATATTGACAAAGATAAATGCATCAAAACTCGGGAGTGGGGGCTCGTGACGTCACTGTTCGGTATCAACTCACTAAGAATGATACCGAACAGTGACGTATTGGGAATTTTAAAAGCGTCGTATCTTCGTCAATTTTGGTTTATGTGACAAAAGAAAAAATACGGGTCGAATATTTTTTGATAATCTAAGTGACGGACTAATTAGATTTTTTCAGTTAACAAGCCTATTTAGGACTGTAAAGTGGAGATTGAGATGCCCGGGTTTAAGTGATAAATTACAGTGCCCAATGTATTGGAAGTTATTTCCAAGTTTTTGGTATAACATAAAGGTGTAAAGAAATATAAATGGTATTATTCCAGTGACTTGTTCTGTTTGTGTATGTATGAAAGATCTTTACCACCAAAGGGGACGGTTCAAAATAGCCTAATTTCTGATACGAATGATTGCGTCGGGTTCATGTAGGTATCTCATAAGGCGTAAATAATATTGACTAATAAAAAATGATATTTTCAAGTCCTTTTTTGCATACAGTGATGGAACTCGAAACATAACAAACGTTAATGCATCTATAAAATCTTCAAATATTATAATAAATTAATTTTCTTTAAAAGCAGTTTATCCCTTCATTAACAACGATAAAATATACCATACAATTTCAAATGCTAAACTACATCCATTGATGAAGTATTTATTATTAAATAGTTAAGTTCTAATTTTATACGATTTTATTTATATTTTTACGACATACGCATGCTGATTTCCTTGCCTTGCCCATTGGAGCAAGGTCAACGACGTAATACTACTATGACGTGTAAAGATACTCGTAAAAGACAGCCCAACGGAGAGATACATTATATTCACAATTATACCATTAGTGTGGATATTACATACACCTAAAGGTGTTACACTATACATATTGTTCCAACAAATATTCTTAAACATTTTCATAAAATCTCCGCCACCTTGCATCTTAATGACACTCAAAACCCATTTATCATACGCTCTCGTAACTGTTTTACAAAAATACGTTATTACTTTAAACCTAAAATGTTCACTTTACGTTCGTTCAACCATGAAGTGGTGTTATTGATAACGTGTAGGAATATTAATAATTCTTTTATTATTTCTGCTATTTTGGATCACAAAACTTTAGTAAAATTTGAATTCCTGAATATTTTCAGCTGAAAGACGTCCACTGCTGGACTTAGGCCTCCACCAAGTGTCGTTACATTGCCTGGTCCCATGCGTCTCGCATCCAGTAGATCCCCGCAATCTTCACCAGGTCATCGGTCCACCTATTGGGAAGCCATCCAACGCAACGTCTTCCGGTTCGCGGTCGCCACTCCAGAACTAAAACCTAACAAGTTAATGGCTGAAACTTCCAAGTCGTACAACTTTATGTAGGCAATTATATTTAAAACTTATAATTTCTTAAATCTAAAAGTTTAGTTTCACTTTCTGCCTACAAAATCAATCATATAGCTGGGTGATTGATTATCCTGAAATTCAGTAAATAAAGCTTTGAATATTTACTGGATATTCAGTTTGATAAAATATTGGAAAGTCATCTTGTTCAGGAGATGAACTGATTTATCACAGAAAACGAATTGTTTTTTTTTTGAGATCGTTTGGTAACCATATCCATTGAATATTCCATAATCGACTTTTTTTGCCTTGTTTTAGTCAACCTAAGAAAATGTACCCTACATATTTCTCATGAATGTGAATAAGTTTTTTTAGGTGTAGGTATTACAATTTTCGTTTACCCAACGGATGTACGGATGGACGGTTTATAATATATTATACTTGAAAATGACGTACGGACGTCAAACAGTTGGAAGCATATTTATATATCTCTGCATTTTAAAATAAAACAAGTGGTCCTTTGGAAGTATCTATTTGTCTAAATTATACGAATACATGTAATAGTCAAGATACATCGTTATCCAGTGGTGCAGTGCTTTATTTGGACAGAAAAGTGCAATAAAAACTAACTTAAAAACTGAAGTGAAAAAAAAAGTACCTGCTACTAAAAAAAGTGAAAGTTACGAAAACTGTTTGCAAACAGAACATTCAGTTGTTTATGTGCGTCCGGTGTGTGTCTTGTTGCAAGAGAAGTGCAGTGTATGGTGTTTAAACACCATAAGATTATTAGATTAACGCTTTTCTGACACACACAAACATTTGGTACAGCGCCATCTATTGACGCCCCGGGGTACTCAGCAGAATCGATCGTAGATACCAACGCTGTTCATTTATCCAACGCAACGCAATGCCGGCAGCAAAGTGTGGCGGTTGTGCTAAATTTATTTCGCCACTAGAGGCCGCTAGGTGTTGTACTTGCAACGCCCTTTATCATCGGGCTTGTGGGTTCCTGCCACTGACGGGTTTCATTGCTCCCACCTGGACTTGCTCGAATTGCAAAACTACATCGTTGAGGGTCAAGGTGGACGATACAACAGCGGAAGCATATGGGACTGAGGAGTCGATGGACACCAGCGGTTTAAGCTGCAGCACACTGGCTGATGCTCAGGACGTTGGTCCTGGCTTGTCAGCAATCCTGAGCACGTTTAAGGAAGAGTTGCAAACTGAGTTGCGCCGAATGTTCAGGGAGGAGTTGCAGGCCATGCAGAATCAGTTCCTTAGCGAGTTTCAGGGTCTTCGTACGGATCTAGCGGAGCTGCAGGCAGACAGAGACCACATGAAGGGGGCGTTCAAGGAAATGGAAAACCGAATGGTCACTCTCGAGAAGAAACTGGCAACGGTGAATGGTTCGGCAGCGGTTGAGGAAATAGCTCAACTGAAGCGGGAACTGAATGACCGGGACCAACAGCTATTCTCAGGTGATCTGGAGATATCAAATTTACCGGAGTTAGCTTCGGAAAATCTAGTACACACCGTAAAATTAATAGCAACAAAACTAGGCGTTGGTATTGAAGATGGCGACATAGTGAGCGTGGACCGTATGGGCGGCAGACAGGTTAACGCTACGAGCGCCGCGGGCCCAGTGGAGACCCGCCCGCGTACCGTTGTCGTACGCCTTGTACGCCGCGACCTGCGCGATCAGCTGCTGCGCGCCGCGAGAGTACGGCGAGGTGCTAACACCGCGGATCTCGAAATGACCGGTCCACCAAGTAGGTACTACCTAAACGAACGCCTAACAAAGCTTAACCGGCAGTTATTTCGCCGGGCACGGGAGGCAGGCCAACGCCTCGGCTGGCAATTTGTATGGACGAAGCATGGCCGTATACTTGCCCGCCGTAAGCCCGGTGATAAAGCGAAACTCGTGCGCACTGAGACGGATCTACGGGAAGTCTTTGGGTCGGACGCAGATAATATTCCGCAGAAGTAGACATGTAAATATTTTGTTCGGTCTCGTTATTGTACTGGGTTCTGTAATGTTTGTAAAATGGTCGAGTCAGTATTTATATTTTTTTTTGTATTGTTGTGCAATGATTGGCACTGCGTGCTTTGACTGTGAGGCAAGCAGGTGTGCAACTGTTATCTATATAACGTACGGTTATTATCAACATTATCTCATAAAAATTTTAATTCTGTATTGTTTAACTTTGATGTTCCCTTTGTTTATTAATATTTTTATTTTTTTAGTGTTAAGTATGTACTTTTATTGCTCAAATGTTTGGTATCCACCCGATTTGTCTCGCTCAACCCCTTTTCTTAATGTGTTTAACCATACTTTTAGTATGAACAATGTTGCGAAATAGAAACATTAAATTTGGGCTTCTCAACGCAGGTTCATTGTCGACAAATCATGATGAGTTTATTATTGCTATGAACCATCACTCAGTCGACGTGATGGCAATAAATGAGACGTGGTTGCGCGAGGGGGAGGAAGGCCGGGCGCCAGTGGTTCCTGGGTATCAGTTGCGTCATAGACCTCGCCCGGAGTCAATCCGTGCGGGGCGCGGGGGAGGGGTCGCGTTTTATGTCAAAGCCGGAACCACCGCCCGAATCAGAGCTCACCCGCATCATCCACAGGTGGAACAAATGTGGCTGAATATTACCGCCAATAAGAAAAAGTTACTGATAGGAACTGCATACCGCCCCCCTTGGTTAGATTTAAATATATTTCTAGACGCGATTACAGACAGTATCTGTGCACTGGCTCCATACGACAACATTATTTTACTGGGTGATCTCAATGTAAATATGCTTGACATCAATAATTCCAAAACAAAAAAGCTCACCGAGTTTTTAAATTATTGTGACATGGAACAAATAGTACTTACGCCTACGCACTTTGTAGGAGAAAGCGCTACCCTGATCGATGTGATATGTACGGATGCGCGGAATCGGGACGTTGCTGTGAACCATATAGCGGAGCTAGGTCATCACTCGTTTGTTTCATGCGTAATTCTATTTAAAAAAGAGAAACCTTTACGTAAAAAGGTGACATATCGTGCGCTTAGAGACATATCGGCTGATGATTTCAAGAGAGATCTCGAGGCCATCCCATGGGACTCAATCTGCGAGCTGCAGGATGTTAATGACATGGTGCATTCCTTTAACTCACACCTAATTCAACTTTTTGATGCCCATGCACCTATAAAAACCAAGGTGTTCAAAACGCAACCAACACCGTGGATAACTGACATTATAAAGTTAATGTTTAAATTAAGAAATGAAGCCCGCGATCGATACCGTCAAACCAAGCTGGAAGCACACAAACGTTACTACCTAGACCTCAAACACCAAGCAATAGTTGGTTTACTAAATGAGAAAAAAGCATTTTTTACAAAATATATAAATGAAAACATAGGCGACTCAAAATCTTTATGGCATAATTTAAAAAAACATGTACTTCCTGTGAGTAAGAACGATGATGTGCTCTTAGAACCATTTGACGACCCGAACGGTATAAATTCAGCTTTTCTAGATGTCCCAGGTGACCCCAATGTTAACACCACTCAAGAAAACTTTTTTAAATCTAACCGTTTTGGGTCCGCAAATTTGTCGATAATGCCAACTGACTCGAAAACAGTTCTAAATATAATTAAAAATATATCAACTAACGCACAAGGTATTGACGGTATATCGAGAGACATGTTATCCCTTACACTACCGCAATCACTTACTACAATTACAGAAATTATAAACAGATCTATAACCTCAAGTGAATTTCCTGTTTTGTGGCGAAATGCAATTGTTCGGCCTCTTCCAAAAAATAATAACCCTCAGAGCTACAAAGACCTTCGCCCCATAAGTATTTTGCCATGTTTGTCCAAGGTGTTGGAGAGGGTGGTGTATTTGCAGGTCACCGATTTTCTCGAGGCGCATGGTATGCTGCCTGAACTGCAATCGGGTTTTAGGAAAGGGCGCGGAACCGCAACTGCCCTGGCGGATGTGTTAGGTAACATTCTGGAAGCTCGGGACCGTGGTGAGGGATCTATACTGGTATTGCTTGATTATTCACGTGCGTTCGACTCAATTAATATTCCCTTATTACTGTCAAAATTGTCGTACTATGGTTTTGATAGGCGGGCAACGGGTTGGTTTGAAAGCTACCTCACCGGCAGGTCACAACGGGTGGAATTGCGCAAGAAAGACGGTTCCACGTTATCTTCCTCACCACAAACAATAACAAGGGGAGTTCCCCAGGGATCCCTGCTCGGTCCGCTTCTCTATATACTATATAGTGCTGACATAACGACATGTATAAAGAAATGCAATTATCATGTATACGCGGATGACACTCAGCTATATGTTTCATTTAACGCCAGTAACACAGCAGCCGCCGTACGTACCCTTAATGAGGAGCTTGATAAAATTGCTATGTGGTCTAAGGACAACTCTCTAGTACTGAACCCTCAAAAATCAAAGTTCATGGTCATGGGGAGCAGAAATCAAATCAAATCAATCCTTTCTGCTAAACCTGATGTCAAAATTATGGGGGAAAGTATTCAAAAGGTAGAAATCGCATGTAATCTTGGGCTAATTACTGACCCGGAACTACGATTTGAAGAACATATAAATGGTGTAGTAAAAAACTGTTTTTATAGACTGAAAGTTTTGTATAGAGTGAGGGATTTCCTTAGTGTCACTATAAGGAAGAGATTGGTGGATAGCCTAGTACTGTCCAAACTTAATTATTGCGACACTGTTTACGGGCCATGTCTTCTTACACGTACTGAACGATTAATACAACGAGTACAAAATGCATGTGCTCGTTACTGCTTAAATATACCCCGCAGGCATCATATCACACCGTATTTAAATGAAAACAACATTCTTAAAATGGCTGCACGACGGAAACTACACTTGGCCGTTTTGATGTTCGGTATCATAAAAACACACAAACCGGAATATCTGTCCAAAAAAATTAGCTGGAGGCACGATCACTACAGTTATTCTGCTCGTTCCACGTCCAATCCACTCTCGATGCCTCGACATAAGACAATTGCCTTCAGGGGTTGTTTCAAGTATGCCGCCACTCGCTGCTGGAATGATCTGCCACCTCCAATAAGATCCCTAAAAACAAAAGAAAATTTTAAGTTACATTTAAAAAGAATCCTTTTAGAAAAACAAAAATATGAACAGCAAATACAATATAAATGATTACTTACTTAAACTTTATCATCTATCGACGAGGCATATCTATCCAGGCGGCTCGAGACGGCATCACTTCTTCCAAGAAAACACATTATGTGTTATTAAGCCTCGACTAAGCTGTATGTACATACATAGTAAGGTAGCTATCGGTAGCACCATAGCAACTAGTCGCGTGACATGCATCACGTGAGTACACAAGACTCGTGAGTCGTGCGAAACCGCGCCGCCGCTGAGGGCTCGGCGCGCTGCGCTGACTTATGTATGACGCAACGTACGTCAACGCGCCAACAGGCATAGAGGAGAAATGCAGCGCGCGCGCAGGGCCACAGGCGAAGGCGCGGTGGCGCGCGGCGACGCGCAGGTGGGGTATAAGAGCGAGACAAAAAAATAAAAAAAAAACACCTGTCATGTCTTTGTTATTGTGTTTGTTTTGTTCAGCCGGCAGTCTGTATAATATTGTACCTTTATTTTTTATTTGAAATGTTTTTGTTTTTGTTTTTATGACAATTATTGCATACGAGTACTCTAAGTCCGATCTGTTTTGTTTTAGTTACATACTCATTTAATCGCTGTATTGGCTTCCGTACGTTTTTCACAGGTGACCACTGAAAACCAGCGCTGTTCTGTGGGTTCCCCATAGCACAGCATCATGCTGAGTGGTAAACCTATTTGTCGCACTCACGGCGTGCAACTTTTTATTTTTTGTCCGTTTAGTCTTAAGTACTTATGTTAATGTTGCTGTGTATTTTTCAGTTTTAGTTAAATGTTTGTGTTTGTATTAATGCGTTCTATGTTTAAGTACCTTATTAATATTGTATGCACGTCATGGATTTGCGACGAATAAACATTTTTTCTTTCTTTCTTCTTTCTTTACTAGCTTTTGTGCTGCGTTAATTTAGAATTTGACAATCAATTCGGGTTGTACTCTGCTTGAAATCATAAAGTTTGGAAAAACCTCTTAACGAAGCCCACTTGTCCTCCCCGTCACTGCGATATTTTTTTGTTCTACATCATACCTATTTTTTGACGAGTTTTTTATATACAAGCTTTTAATGTAAGATTTTTACCAATTTTCTTAAAAGTACTAGCTTTTAAGGTCAAAACATTATTTTAACATCTCCACGACCCACGTACTATTCAATCCATCTATCAGTACAATGTTTTGAGTGCGTACATTGAGTTCTACCACAAAACATGATAATTCACTAATCATGATATTACTTACCACAATAAAGGAGATTACTGCGCTATTTTCAAAAGTAACTTAACTACAAACATTTTAAGGCAGAATTCAAGGTCTGAAAACCGTAGATTAGGATGAGCAGGATCAACACATCGATGAGTTTGGGCTTTAAGGAGATCGGCAGATCTCCCTTGATTAGCGTCTTCATCGACCAGTAGCATTTAGGTATATTATAGTAATCATTACTATTTATTTAAAACTTGGGTGTAGAACTTGGGTGGCATAAAAAAAAATATATCCATGAGTTCTATTTAATTATGGCGTTTATTTTAGTTGACCGGCAAAAAAAAGAAAATTACCCCAATTTGGGTGATCTCAGACATTTTACAACTTTGGTGTAATAATAAGAAATGTTTATTGTGTTATGCTCTATCAAATAATAAATTATTTTGATTGACTTTTGAAAATAGCCCAAAAATGTATGGAGGCTGGATGGTCTCCTTTGGAGTCGGCACAGTATGTATGTCTTTTTCTTGCATTTTTCTCTATTACTCGTCTCATCAGACACTTCTTCATTCTTTTCACAGTCCACACAATTTTAAACAAGACATCAATAAAAAACTATTTTTTAGATATATTAATGACTAGCGGACGTCCCGCGGTTTCACCCGCATAGTTCCCGTTCCCGTGGGAGTACGGGGATAAAATATATCCTATGTTACTCGTGGATAATGTAGCTTTCGAATGGTGAAAGAATTTTTAAAAACGGTCCAGTAGTTTTTAAGCCTATTCATTACAACCAAACAAACAAACAAACAAAGTTTTCCTCTTTATAATATTAGTGTAGAAAAACATTTTCTATAAAACAATTATTTGCCCAATTAAACCCATTGTATTTGTGGTCCATCGTACCAACCCACAAACAGGCTGCGGTCACCAACGTCCAACGCAATAATTTGATGTAAATTGTTTCAAAAGCGTTAATTTAATTAGTTGTAAAATGGTGATTCAATTTTAATCAATTTGTCAAACAAAGTTATTATATATGAATTGAATTATCTTTCTACAGCTGTTAGGACTTTTAGTCAGGCACATTAGACTAAAAAAAATTCTACCCTGACACAAGACATTCTCGAGTCATCATCATGTGCCTGCCTTTTCCGAACTATATTGGGGTTGGCTTCCAGTCTAACCGGATGCAGCTAAGTGCCTGTATTTTACATGAAGCACCTACATATCTGACCTCCACAACCCAGTCAGTACTGGGAAATACGAAACCACGTAATAAAACTGTTTGTAAGAATTTTTGGCCCACTGAATGACCTATAACGACTGTTATAGATCTACAAATGACAGCCTCTCGAGTCCTATCAACGCTAGAAATATTTTGAATACTTGCTTGGAATAAGGTTTTTATAAGAAATAGTTAACTTTCGTTTATAACATAAAACAAAAGATGTACCTAACAAATGCAGCTAAAGCTTTAGACGATAATCATCTAACAAATATACCTAATACTACGATTTCAAGTTTCCATTTTATAAAATGCAAACAAAATACGCACAAAGCCACGGGCCCAGTTAGTACAAAACCTTAATTAACAGCCTAGCAGCTTATAAATAATTATACATTCCAGACTACATTCAAGCTTCTAATGGCGACTCTAATCAAATATGCATTAGGTCCACTTTGTCGCGCAAACGTGCGGTTAGCTCTGGTCGCTCTAAAATTTATCGAGTGCGTGAGTCTAGCACTATGTAGATGAAAAATGATACAAGGTTTTGGCCATGGTTTTGTCCGCATGAAGGTCGGAGTACAATTACGGGAATAAAAAATACTTATGTAATGTGTAATGCGAGAACAGCGGTGGCCCGTGAGTGGTGGCGGCTTCGACTAACGAACAGTAAGTCGTAATCAGGAATATCATTAGTTAGGTAAGCATTGTGCAGCATTGGTATTCATAGAATTGTTATTAATTAGATAATATAAAACGTGATGATACAATCACCAGCTAAGCTATACCCTACAATGTCGTCAATGGTGTCCTAGCATATCCACTTTGTACTCGAAAGTTGGATGTGCTAGCCATTTGAGAGCGTATGAAAGAGACGCACACTTTAAAACACATTTTTGTAGGGGAACATGTCCCTTAAACAGCTGTTTTTAGATAATCAAACCGTTATCTTTTCGGTGAACATGGACCTAAGAATCTGTCACTATTAAACCGTAACTGTAACCATACCGTATCGTATTTAACAGTAACCGCATTATCCGTCTGTCACTATTTTAATTACAAAAGAAGACACTTGTAACATTATCCGTCCGTCTGTCTGTCACCAGGCTGTATCTCACAGGCTGTGTAGAGACAGTTGAAATTTTCACAAATGATGTATTTATGTTGCCGCTGGCGCTGTTACAACGAATAATAAAAACAAGTAAAATTTACAGGGAGCAACGACCCTCCTACGATGGTTCAGAACCCTTCTTGCACGAGTACGACTCGCACATGACCGTTTTTTGATTTTTCAAAGAAAATGCATGAATTACTAAAAGATTAAGGATTCTTAAAATAGGTGGTTCTTTCAATCTGAACTTTGATTATAATACAAAGTTATATACAAGGTCAAATTTAATTAGCTAGCAAAGTTAGCTAATTAGTTAGTAGCAAAGGTCACTGTAATGTTCTAACTTTACAAAGACAACCGTTTGCAATCATAATGCCTTTCCTGAGAAAAGAACCCAATGCAATACGACGACAGATACATCGGGCTGCCTTATCCCAACTATGTTGGGGTCGACTTCCAATCTAACTGGATGCGGCTGAATACCAGTATTTTACATGGAGCGACTGCCTAGCTGACCTCCACAACCCAGTTAGTACTGGGTAATATGGTACCCCTGGATAAGACTGGTTGTCAGACTTTTTGGGCAACTGGCTACCTGTAACGACTGTCAAAGATGACAACTGTGACCATCGGCTTAACGTGCTTTCCGAGGCACAGAGGAACCTCGGTATGTAATACTCGGTCAGTGCAGTACGCCATCCCAAACAAATGAACAGTACAACAGAACAAGTTCATTAACCCAATAAAACCTAACATAAGTATGTACTTATTACAATTCACCAGTTTAACCTATCCTATTGTTTTAAAGTACCCATCAATTTGAACGGCTATGATACAACATGCAGGAGTACAGGTACAGTCAACAGCAAACACTTTTAAACTGAGCTTCATTAGAGAGCAAAGTAACATTGGTTCTATTAAAGAATGTTGTAAAAGTCACAAAAGTCGTGCTTTACTATGCTAAACCTTTTATTACTTCCTTTCAGAAAATATTTCCTTATTTCACTACATTTCATTGCTTTATTTCACTTATCATTTTATTTTTTCTGCCTTTTCCTTGTGGAGTCCAAAACGGTGAAAAAAAGTCGGTGGAACAGAACTTATCCTTTGGACCTTGGGGCTTTCTATTCGGGAAACTACTTAAATAAAACCGAGATATTAATTGACACCAACCAAAAGCCTCAACATTGAGAGACTCAATGTTGAGGCTTTAGAAGAAGTATACCTACATATTTCTGCCCCTAACGGTACATATCCAGGTGTGAACAGTAGGTATGTACTCGTCGGCTGAACATAACCATTTCAACTTATGGCAGCGAGAACAACCGTTTGAGCTGAATATCGGTGCATATTAAGCACGCTGTATGTGCCGTATTCAATCTATCGTTACTTTGGTTCAAATGTTAAGGTGAATGCTCCAGTAGCCCGCAAAATTCAAATCTTCTTACGTTTTTTGCAATTTGCAGGCACGTGCTAGGTTGTATGTTTATTAAAATATTAATCGCGGCTGTAAGACGTATGTAGTAGTAGTTACAGAATTATAAGCATCACCTTCCGAGTTCATGTGACTCGATTGAATGACTATGTCATGAAAAACTCATTAAAATATAAGAATCATATTTGAATCAGCATACAAACTAGCACTGGCCTGCAAATGTCAAAAAACGTATGATTTGAATTTTGCGGGCTACCGCAAAGCATTCACCTTAAGTTTTATTATTATACTATGTGTGTTGTACTGTTGGAAACAAGTGATCTCTGTCTGCGTGATGTTTTCAGATCAGTAGTCAGGATGGTACTCGGATCATCGTCATCTGCCAAGCCTCTTTCCCAAATAAACTAAAGCGGCTATTCTGTTACCCCAGATCCGTTGTGCAACAAAGCTAAAACCGTAATATTCTACCACCAACCCATCAGTTCCATTCCAAACGCGGATTGTAATCGCTTCATTTCGGATATGTGCGGTTTATTCCCGTGCAGGCCGGCTTCATAGTGCATTGACACGTCACCATAAGTTATTAGCTCTCTCCAGCATATGTTGTATTCGGGTATATCACGGACATTGTGATGAGCCGCCAATTGAATTGATATTCATAGCATTAGTAGGAGGTTATTAGTAGAAGCCCGTGGCTCAATAATAACACCCGCTCGGGTCTATCTTTAGGTTAAGCTGTGCTTGCCTAGGATGGTCTGCAGATGGGTGACAACCCATTACATACTGTGTTTCCTCCGTGCCTCTAAAAGCACGCTAAGCCGTTGGTCCTGGCTGTCATTTGTAGTTCTTTGACAGTCATTACAAGTCGTCAGTGGCACACGTCATGTCTGACAACCAGTTTTATCAACGGGTATCGTATTACCCAGTAATAACTGGGTTGTGGAGGACAGATAGGCAGTCACTCCATGTAAAATACTGGTATTAAGCTGCATCCGGTTAGACTGGAAGCCGATCCCAATATGTTGGGTAAAGGCTAGGCAGATGATAATGGTGGCAATAGGCACCCTGTCTTTAACATGGGACTTATACATAACTGGTGGGGATTACAAAGGTGATGTTATGTTACGTTCACATTACTAAAGGTCTAAAAAATTAGCGATGTAAAATCAGCAGTGTGAAAAAAAAAAAACGGCAAAATTTGTTGCTTTTTTGTTGCTAATTAGTTGCCAAAAAATTTTTTTTGTTGCTCCAGCCGATCGCAAAAAAATTGCAGTAACGCTAGTTTTTCATTATGATAGCGTGGAAATCACTCGATGTGGAATTATCGATCAAGCGAATAAGGGTTAATTTGTTGCTAATTTGTTGCTAAAAGATGCAAAAGAAAAAAATAAAAAAAATCATAAAAATATATTTTTGTTAAATATGCCAAAATAAATAAAGTCCACGCCAGCTTAACTGTCAAGTTTTTCGTAGAAAATGCTAAATAAAAATTTGTTGCTGCTCATACTGAAGTTACTCTGAGCACAGAGAGTCAGCAACAAAATAAAAACTGAAAGTCGGATTAGTTCGGAGATCGGTTTACGAAAAAGCCGGCCACGCCAGCTTAACTCTCGAATTTTCTGTGGAAAAACTATATTAAAAATTTGTTGCTGGTTAAATTTCAGCTAATCTGAGTACAAAGAGTCAGCAACAAAATAAAAACCGAAAGACGGATTAGTTTTCAGATCGGCTTACGAAAAAACCGGATACGCCAGCTTAACTCTCGACTTTTCCGTAGTAAAACTATAGTAAAAATTTGTTGCTGTTCATATTGCAGCTAGTCTGAGTACAAAGAGACAGCAACAAATTAGAAACCGAAAGTCGGATTAGTTTGGAGATCGGTTAAAGAAGAAGCCGGCCACGCCAGCTTAACTCTCGATTTTTCTGTGGATAAAGTATATTAAAAATTTGTTGCTGGTTAAATTGCAGCTAATCTGAGTACAAAGAGTCAGCAACAAAATATAAACTGAAAGTCGGATTAGTTTGGAGATCGGTTTACGAAAAAACCGACTACGCCAGCTTCACTCGCCTTTTCCGTAGTAAAACCATAGTAAAAAATTGTTGTACTGCAGCTAGTCTGAGTACAAAGAGTCAGCAACAAAATAAAAACCGAAAGTCGTATTAGTTTGGAGATCGATTTTCGAGAAAATCGGCTACGCCAGCTTCACTCTCGACTATTCCGTAGAAAAACTATGATATAAATTTGTTGCTGCTCATGCTGCAGCTAGTCTGAGTACAAAGAGTCAGCAACAAAATAGAAACCGAAAGTCGGATTAGTTTTCAGATCGGCTTACGAAATAACCGGATACGCCAGCTTAACTCTCGACTTTTCCGTAGTAAAACTATAGTAAAAGTTTGTTGCTGTTCATATTGCAGCTAGTCTGAGTACAAAGAGACAGCAACAAATTAGAAACCGAAAGTCGGATTAGTTTGGAGATCGGTTTTCGAAAAAATCGGCTACGCCAGCTTCACTCTCGACTATTCCGTAGAAAAACTATGATATAAATTTGTGGCTGCTCATGCTGCAGCAAGTCTGAGTACAAAGAGTCAGCAACAAAATAGATACCGAAAGTCGGATTAGTTGGGAGATCGTTTTACAAAAACAACCGGCTACGCCAGCTTGACTCTTGAGTTTTCCATGGAAAAATTATTGTGAAAATTTTTGCTGCTCATTACAGCACACGAAACGGTTTTTCCCGGTTCTCATAAAGCCGGGAAGCATCGGGTTTTCACTTTGTAAACAAAAACCAGAGTTTTCGGGTTTTTCGGTCTTTTTTAAATAGGTCAATCTGTGAGCTTCGCAGATCAGACACGGAACACGTCGTAGTGTATAAAACTATGAGTAAGTTAAACTGTCTATCTTCCGAGTTATTCATCTTATTTAAAAAAAAGTTATGAATGCTGGAAGGTCAAATTTTGGTCAAATCTCAATAAAGTATAAAAATTAACATATCTCTTACCTAAACTATAAAACTTTTGTTAGGGAAAGTAAGGTTCAGTAATTAGAAAATGACCCCCTCTATTTGCGAATTTGCTATGGCGGGTCCAGACCTAGTCACCCTTTATAAAAAAAATAGAATATAAAAATGTACTGATTTTTTTAAGTATTTATATGAAGTGTTTAAAAACTTCTTTAACGTCTTCGCGCGCGCGCTGTCAGTAGCGGTCGCCGAATTTTGTCTTACGAGAATGTCTGTAAATGAACTAAAGTGTACGAGTTGCAACCTAGTGATATCGGAAGTCCTTGCTTTCATACGAGATCGGCATCATGTAGTCGATAATGAAAGCTTGATAAGAATATGTGAAACTGCATTTTCGGAAGAGGAAATAGATGAGGCTAAGAAGTTGTTGTTTATATCTACGAACACAACAAGAAAACTGGTGTCGAGACGCAAGAACAAGAAACAAAAAGACCTGGAAGATATGGTAACTGTGTTTAAAACAATAGACCCTGAACAATTACCAGTGTTTGTGGCGTACGACCTACACAAACTACCACCAGTATGTTTTGATCACGTCGACGTCACAAAATTATTAAAGGATATATTGGTTTTACGGAAAGAAATTGAAGATATAAAGAGTGACTATGTAACAAATGAACAATTTGAGGAATTGAAGCAAAAAGTGAATTTGGAAAAAACGAGTCCGTTAATGAATTCGAATGTTAACATGAAGAAAAGAGGCGGAGGGTACATGATAAATTGTGATAGCGGCCCGTTTGGCCTCCTACCTCACATCGAACCGCGGTCGGTAAACATCGTCGATGTATCGCAATCCAGTCGTAAGGATATGACTCACGATAGTGCAAGCGAAACGCCGCCAGCGCCTATATATCGCTCTCTAGTGCACACGCATACCGAAAGTGTTACCCAGACTAAACCCGTCCTTCTTGCACCTGTTAACTCGACTATGCTTGAGAATGATAGCTTAGTGGCCCCAGATGACGCATGTAAACAACAGACTTTGGCAGATATTGTTAAAAAAGGCGATTGGAAGGAAAATAAGCATGATGAACAATGGATATTGGTGCAAAGGTCAAAAACAAGAAATCGATTTGTTGGCATGACAGGAAAAGCTGCTTCGAATTCAGTAGGAAATTTTAAGGCCGCCGAGATAAAAATACCTGTTTTTATCTCTAATGTGAGTAAGGATGCAACTGAGAAAGACATATGTGAATACATACAGCAGAAAACTAGTGAAGTTGTAAAATTGGAGAAACTCAATATGAAGTCGGAAAGACAATATAACGCCTATAAGTTGTTTATACCTAAACACAAATTATGTACTTTTTTGGATGACAAATTCTGGCCGGAGGGAATAATGTTCAGACGATTTATTAATTTCAAGAAAGGAAAAGTCTCAGATATTGTTACTGATAATCCCGTAGTTAATAATGGATAACAACAACAAAAAGAATGTAACTTTATCGACATTCAATTGCAAGAATGTTGTTCGATCAGCTGATTGTGTGCGCAGGTTATGCCGTATCGCTGATGTTATTGCACTTCAGGAGACTTGGCTTTTACCCCATGATGTGCCTTATCTCGGTAGTATTGATGATGATTTTGCGTATGCGGGCAAGTCCGCCGTCGACACGTCTGCTGGAGTTCTGCTTGGAAGACCGTATGGTGGAGTTGCGCTTTTATGGAGAAAAACAGCGTTTACGGCGGTATCAGTGGTGCAGTGTAATAGTGATCGTCTGTTAGCTATTAGGATTGAGCACGCGGGACGTTCCATATTGATATTCTCAGTGTATATGCCGACTAACTCATCTGATAATCTAATTGAGTTTACGGAGTGCTTAAGTGAAATTATTGCTATAATTGAGAACAGTAATGTTGAATCAGTGTTCATATTGGGTGATCTTAATGCACATCCAGGTGAGCGTTTTTCAAACGAATTGTTAACTGTATGTGGGGAGCAATCGTGGTCGTGTGTTGACATGGAACTACTTCCAAAGGACACGTTTACGTTTGAGAGTACCGCTAACGGTGCATTGCGCTGGCTTGATCACTGTGTGGTGAGCAGTGCAGCTCGACATTTAGTTGTAGACGCGTCAGTTTTGTATGGAGTATATTTGTCAGATCATATTCCTATAATTAAATGTAATATTGATTTAATAATACCTAAGTTGGCAAACCCAATCTATACTTGCAATAAGGTTATAATGGGGTGAAAGAGATACCAATCAAATAAATAATTACTCAAAATTTTGTAATTCTAAATTAAAATTAATTGATTTTCCTGATGATTTTCGGTATTGTGCGCATAAAATGTGTTATAATGCTAATCACGTGCAGGTGTTAGATACAATGTATCACAGTTTGGTAAGCATTTTAAAGGAAGGCGCCGAACGTACTTATTTATGTAAACATATGCGTCATAATAGCAAGAGGTACATAACTGGTTGGAACAAATATGTTCGTGATGCTCACAGAGAGGCTCGACTGTGTTATCAAACATGGTTGTTTTATGGTAAACCGGCTAGTGGTTATGTTTACAATAAAATGTGTCAATCTAGGAAAACCTTTAAGACCAATGTGAAATATTGTCAAGATAACCAACAGCAGATAAAAATGGATATTTTAGCTAAACATCACACTAAAAAGAAATTTGGATCATTTTGGAAATCAACAAATAGTTTGAATCCGAAGTTGAGTCCACCTGTGAGCGTGGCGGGGGTACACGAGCCGGCGGGGGTACACGAGCCGGCGGATATAGCCAATGCATTTCGGCGTCATTTCCAGGTGAAGTCACCTCTTGCTAGACCTGTGCAGGTGTTTGATGCTGGTGGCAACTCTGGGCAGATTTCTGTTGTTTTCACGGCACAAGAAATATCAGCCATCATAAAGAAAATGGAGAGGGGTAAATCCCCGGGTCATGATGGCCTCAGCATCGAGCACCTGAGGTATGCGGGGGGACACTTGCCGCGTGTGCTAGCTTTATTTTTTAACCTGTGTGTTAGCCACGGTTACTTACCTGATGACCTAATGTATACAATGGTAGTACCTATTGTGAAAAATAAAACGGGGGATGTCTCTGACTTATCCAATTACAGGCCCATTTCTCTGGCCACTGTCGTGGCTAAAGTGTTGGACAGTCTGCTTGATAAGCAATTGGCTAAACACCTCGAACTACATGACGCCCAGTTCGGTTTTAAGCCGAGGCTGTCAACTGAGAGTGCAATCTTGTGCCTCAAGCAGACTGTCCAATACTACACGGACAGGAAGACTCCTATTTTTGCTTGTTTTCTGGATCTGACAAGGGCATTTGATCTTGTATGTTATGATGTTCTGTGGCGTAAACTCGAAGGTGAAACTACCTTACCAGCTGAAATAGTGTCAATGTTTAAGTACTGGTATAGTAGTCAAAGCAATAGCGTGAAGTGGAATGGTTCACACTCGGACGTGTATCGGTTGGAGTGCGGGGTGAGGCAAGGGGGGCTCAGCTCACCCAGGCTCTTCAACCTATACATGAACCAGCTGATCCTTGAGCTCAGCAGCACTAGCGTCGGATGTCATATCGACGGGGTGTGCATTAATAATATTAGTTATGCTGACGATATGGTGTTGCTGAGTCCATCGATCTGTGCTCTAAGACGGCTGATCGCTATTTGTGAAGGCTACGCGGTGAAGCATGGGCTCAAATATAACGTCGCAAAGAGCGAAATAATGGTTTTTAAAGCAGGCAGTGTGACATATTCCTGTATTCCAACTGTCGCTCTTAGTGGAGAACCACTGCGAAGGGTGGACAAGTTTAAATATCTGGGCCACTGGGTCACTGAAGATCTTAAAGATAATTGTGACATTGAAAGGGAACGTAGGTCGCTGGCTGTCCGTTGTAACATGCTGGCTCGCAGGTTTGCACGTTGTACGAAGCCAGTTAAAGTAACACTATTCAAAGCTTACTGTCAGTCCTTCTACACGTGCAGCCTGTGGGTCAACTTTACTCAGCGGACATACAGCGACCTACGCGTTCAATACAATAATGCACTGAGAGTGCTGCTGCGGCTGCCGTGGCGTAGTAGTGCGTCGGGGATGTTTGCAGATAATAATATTGATGGTTTTGCCGCCATTATTAGAAATAGATGTGCATCCCTGATGACTCGTGTTCGCGGCAGCACCAACAGTATTCTCAGTATGTTCGCAGATCGGTGGGATTCCCCGATGATGCGGAGATGGATACGACTCCATGCTGAATATTGACTGTATGTAAATTTTTATCTGTGTGTGTAACCTACTAACACTAGAACTTAAGTAAAATTGTTACTAACCCTATGGACTCCGGTCTGAAATAAAAAGTTTCTATTCTATTCTATTCTATTCTAAAAAAAAACAGAAAACTGAAAATATAAAAAAAAAAATAAGTATACTTATAAATAATAAATTAGAAAGTGTTTTAAGAAGTTATCGTTATGCAAAAATGTAAGTGTATGGGCTAGTTTCAATCAAATATTTAATTAATTGTTACTATACATCAAATAAATACAATATCTTACGTTATCATCCGTTATGAGTGTCATCAAATATATTTTAGCCTTTTCTGTTTCCGTTTCATCTCCATTTCGTAAATCACCATCTGTCTCACACTGGGATATTAACAGCAATGATCGAATTATTTTTTTAGCAATTTCCCGATTCTTACAAATGATTAATTGCCCCATAACTGCTTTGTAGAAAATAGAAACTTTTCGGGGTACATCTTTCAATAAGTTTTTATGAAGTGGGCATTGTCTATCCGGATGTAGCATGATGGTAAGTCTGAGCCATAACATGCATTAGCATAATCATTAATTGTTGAACAATTCGTGAACGCTCGGACAGCTGCTGTTATTATAGCCCGACCACCATCTATCACTACTTCTTTCGGAGAAGGAGCACCTGTTTTAATCCATTCCATCAACCAATCATTGATTCTGTTCGATGTTTGGCTTTCGCTTATCATTTGTGTGACTGGAAACTGTACTTGATCGAAGCCAATGACACCGTGGTACAAATAAATTGATTTAGGTGGAATTTTTTCGTTGTGTACTATTTTCCTAATAATTGAACCTGTTGCATCAAGACACAAGCGACTAGATCCTTTATTTACATAATCTTGGTAAATATTTAATTGATGCCGAGACCAGTAGTGAACATAAAATGGGTCTAGGCCTATATTTCTTACAATGAATGCAGCATCACCGTGTTTCATTTTTTGGAGAGCTTTGATCGGATCTGGGTCGATAAATTGTTTCCTTCTATGCTGGCTTCTGGCAGTCCGAAGTACCGGAGAAGACGGCAAAGTTGGTGGCTCAATATCACCTTCTTTCATTTTTTCGGCTGCTTTTTCGGCTCTGTATAAGTGCACAGTTTTTGTTCCCATATCTTTTAAAATTTGCTCTCGTTTTTCATTTCTGAGCCACCTTTTACCGCATCTTCCACTTCCTACAGTGATATTACAAATGATTTCGACGAATTTTTTGTTGGTGTCATCATTTGTCATAACTCCATCGACTTTGCTGCCACAGGTGCAATGAGCTGTAAGAAAAATATATATTTTATAATTTGAAAAATCAATCAATCTGATAAGTGCGAAATCGTGCTTGGTTATATTTTTTACATATTCATTATTTTGTCTGTAGTTAACATAAACCAGTTAAAAATATGTCGGTTTATGTATCTTATTATTAAAATGCCTTTTTTCCATTATTTGCTTCGTCAGTGACCAGTCTATGCAAAATATATTATGCTTGTTTTTAACCCTTTATATTCTTTTTTCTTTATATACTGGGTTGTGGAGGTCAGATAGGCAGTCACTCCATGTAAAATACTCAGGTATTCAGCTGCATCCCGTTAGACTGGAAGCCGACCCCAACATAGTTGTGAAAAGACTAGGCAGATGATGATGTTCTTTTTTCTTTGAAATACAAACCTTTAAATGTTCCATGACTTTCATCTGCTGAAATGAAATGTCTTTCAAAACTTAATCCGCATGTTATTTTCGTTGAATCGACAAGTAAATCGTTAATTACATCTTCCCAAACTCCAGGCTTGAATGCTTTGTATTTTTCAATGTTTGTATTCCTTGTTATACGTTTCCGAAATTTTACAACTATCAGTGCTTGAAATACTTCTTTGGACAAAAAAATCTTATAAGATCTTTTTATATTTTCATGAGAACTAGAATCACTTGCTTGAGATAAATTAACAGAATCTTCTACAGTAGTATCAATGCTATTTTGTGAAATATCGGGTAATATGCCTTCACGTTCAAATAATTTACTTTTAATTTCAAACCTATTGTCAGTCACATAAGAATACAATGATAAAGGTGAAATAACGTCTTTCAATTCAGCTGATATTGTTTTCCAGATAGCATTTGTTTTTTCAATGATACTTCCACTTTTGGAAATTATTATTTCCTTTGATCGAGGTAAAATGGCATCAATAATTTTTTGCGCTTCAACAGCTGCAGGTCTACCACGTTTGCCCATTTTTAATTTCAATATCTAAAAAAACAAAAAGTAAAAAGGGTAAAGTAGGCTGCTCAAGAACCAGTACCTGCTCACTATCTATATTTGTATAAATCTGTATTCACAAATGCAGATATACAAATACATGGAGTGAGCAGGTACTGGTTCCTGAGCAAGCAGCTACTGGGTGCTTTACCATAAGTCGACTACAGGAGCTAAACGCGAGCTTTATAAGGCCTGATGATGATAGTATATGAAAGAAAGAAAGAAAGAAAGAAAAACCGTTTATTTTGCACAGACAAACATATATGATATTCTTTAGGATACATGCTACTATGATAGTGTTTTGAAAACATAATACAATAAATGTTACTCGATAAAAAAATCACGAAGTTATCTCTAAAAATCTTTTAACGAGTAAAAACCATACTACCTAAAATACATGCAAACATTCAGATTGTTTGGCAAATAATTCTACAAGCAACATATTACCATCATAGTGATTTATTTTTTCAGAATCAATAGATTTTTTGTAAATCGATGGAAACTACTCATTTCGCACTATTCGCCCCGCAGTGACTGACGTGACGTTACAATCACTTTGTAGTGCAAGCTGATTAGAACTTTATTCTAACAGTTTTTCAAACGAAGTCTGAATCACCACAAATAGAGTTGCTAATTTAGCTCCTGTAGTCCCCTTAATTGAAATGATTAATACATGAAAATCTTATTTAAACTTTCACGGTCAGAACAATTACATAACATACTAGTAGCTGACCTGAGCAAATTCGTCTACGTAAAGAGCCGCTCGACCGATTTTGTACAAACTTCACATAAACCATCTGTTACGGACGACGTCGCTTCATAATAAATAATGATTGAATAATGTAAATAATGATGATTACATAAGTAGATTTTAAGTAGATATAAGGATGATTAAATAAAAACCATTTGAAAGTAGGGAAATCTTTATTGTGATTCGAATAAGGCTGTTTTATTATCCTATAGTAAGTAAGAGATCAAAATATGACGATGTAAAGTGGACGCGAGCACGATCCGAGCAGGTTCGGACAAGTCGGAACCTGTTCGGAGGCCATCACTAGTGAACTCTGACAAAACGCGATATGATTGGTCGGAAGGAATATATTCGGTTATATTACGCTCGCCTCCACCCACTACTTGCACTATGCAAAAATAGAATATAAATAGGACGGTTTGTTGCGAAATTTGTAGTTCAGCAGCAGTGTTCTCTCAAGCAACTCCGAAGCAACAAGCCGATCCTGAAAAGTGCAGTACAAATTGTGAATCAAGATTTAATGAAGATTCTGAAGAAATACATTCAACTTACCATCAAGTCAGGTGTTTCATTCCTAGGGAAAAATACAGTCCACCTCGACACCATCTACTAAATAGTCCGAACAAAGCCTAAACATTTGGTTTGGATAGGTGAGCCCGTTCTTGAGTTATACAATTTTAAGTAGGTAACGAAAAGTGGCATTGATTTTTATATTTAACAACTAGCCGATACACGCGGCTTCGCCCGCGTAAAATTATATACTAAAACCTTCATTGGATATTATTATTATATGTACCTAACTAGCCGACCCGACAGACGTTGTCCTGTCACCTACTACTACTACCTACTACTACTACCAAAAGCACACGAAACGCCATTGTTCCTCTGCCCAATTTCTGTGTTCAAGAGCCCATTGGTATCGAATCCTACGATTGTGCATTGCTATAGGTGGTACCCGTAGCGGTGTTCGAGAATGAAGGTTCACTTCATGCAAGCGGTTTCTGACTGTTTGGTCGCTAATTAAGTTCCCTGAAGAGTGATGAAGCCTCACGGCTAACATCATGGCGGTTATTGTTGGAGCTCTTCGAGTTAAGATTTGAATGTATCGGTCTTGTCTCCGTGTGGTGCAGCGATACCGTCCTCCATGGCGCTCAGCCGGTACCAGTGCTTCGGTAACGTGTCCAAAGTCGACTGATAACACTCTGACTTGTATTCAGAGCTAAAGCCACAGTACGTTGCCGGGAACCAGCTTCTATCATTCCCACGGCTCTGAGCATTTCTTCCCTGCTTAAATGACGTCGCCGCTCCATAATAACGTTGGTTTTAATCAATAGTAGGGAAACAGTAGAACTAATAATGTCTTCAATGCGTTGTATGTTTTTATAGGGAAAATATTGACAACTGATTTTCATCTTTTACTCGAATTTGATTGACAGTTCCTGTTTCAAATTATGAAATGCACCAAAAAGGATCCATATAAATTTATTAAATCATAAATTTATTGCAAAGCCACATCTGAATCTCAAGAAATCCGCATAAAAATGCTTGATCCCTAGACACTTTTGATGTGTGTAGTTTCTCCACAGAAAAGTCGAGAGTTAAGCAGGCGTGGCCGGCTTCTTCTTTAACCGATCTCCAAACTAATCCGACTTTCGGTTTCTAATTTGTTGCTGTCTCTTTGTACTCAGACTAGCTGCAATATGAACAGCAACAAATTTTTACTATAGTTTTACTACGGAAAAGTCGAGAGTTAAGCTGGCGTATCCGGTTTTTTCGTAAGCCGATCTGAAAACTAATCCGACTTTCGGTTTTTATTTTGTTGCTGACTCTTTGTACTCAGATTAGCTGAAATTTAACCAGCAACAAATTTTTAATATAGTTTTTCCACAGAAAATTCGAGAGTTAAGCTGG
Organism: Xestia ashworthii; assembly: GCA_950022955.1. Lineage (NCBI taxonomy): Eukaryota > Metazoa > Arthropoda > Insecta > Lepidoptera > Noctuidae > Xestia > Xestia ashworthii. The sequence goes on from OX465561.1 coordinate 22,558,979, forward strand.
CGTGGACTTTATTTATTTTGGCATATTTAACAAAAATGTATTTTTATGACTTTTTTTATTTTTTTCTTTTGCATCTTTTAGCAACAAATTAGCAACAAATTAACCCTTATTCGCTTGATCGATAATTCCACATCGAGTGATTTCCACGCTATCATAATGAAAAACTAGCGTTACTGCAATTTTTTTGCGATCGGCTGGAGCAACAAAAAATTTTTTTTGGCAACTAATTAGCAACAAAAAAGCAACAAATTTTGCCGTTTTTTTGTTTCACACTGCTGATTTTACATCGCTAATTTTTTAGACCTCATTACTAAGATCTACCTACTCTTCGTGACAGTAAGCCATAATACACCCAGTGCCCGGTTTGTGCCATTGACATAGTGAAATAGAATTTCTAATTCCCAGTACAGTACAGCAATTACAATTTAATTACGTCTACCTACCAATGCCAATAATTACCTAAATATTAATATCTCATTATTCTGTTTCTGAGAATCAAGAAATGTTAGTGATAGGAGCATGTTTAAATTAATTTTAGAGCTAACTTAATTAAGAGTTTCTAAGAAAAGGTTTTGATTATAAAACAAAAAGTCTAAATAAAATAATTAAAGTACGCTTAGTAAACCATTGATTATTTTGTCGTTCGACTGACAATAGGTACCTACTCGCCAATAAATCTAATTCCTACATTATTTGCCTAAGGCTAGGCAACTATGTCAAGCTTGATTTCTAGTCTAACTGGATGCAGCTGAATACCAGTATTTTACATGGATCAACTGCTCAATCCAGTACCGGGGTAACACGATACCCCTTTTTTTTTTTTTTTTTTTAGGATGGGAAATCATCAAATGACTTCTCCCACTCTGGGCAGAGCGGGAGGGAGTGTCAGACTTTTACTGACTAAAACCCATCCATGTTCCTTCCTCGCCCTTTATGTTCCGGGGCCGCGGTATCTCTTTCGAATAGGCCCGCAACCCCGGAACACGATACCCCTTGGTAAGACTAGTGGACATACTTTTATGTTTTTGACGGTCTACAATTACAGTTAAAAATCTACAACTGTTAGCCACCACGAAACAACACAACGACATCATGATTTTCTAATAAAATTATCATCATACGGTTTTCAATATACGAGTATCCAAAATCGCATTAAACGGGTGAATCGGATAAACATCCGAGATAGAATAAATCGGAAGTAAACCCGGAATGAACTGGAATAGAACCCATGCGGTATTTGGGGCTGATGGACTGGATGTAAACCACATTTAGAAACAAACGCACATTGCCGTACCATGTCAGTACCTATTAGATCCCATTCGCGACATTCTTGCGTCGCGATTTGTGTTTTCTGACTGTTGACTTTATGGTATGCTAAATGCGACTCTTTATTGCAATTGTCAGTCGCATATACTTCTGAAGTCCTGGTTTACTCACGCAACAAATCGTGTTGAACAGTGATGTGATGTGCTACGGCGTAGTCGTTGTAGACAATCTGTTTTGCTACGGCGTAGCAACACTAAGTTCCTGCCCGTACGCTGATGTTGGTATTAATATTATTGATTTTTACCAGACCACGGCGGCGGCGAAACCAAAAAGAAAGGGAAGGGTGATTTTAGTTGTCTTGTCTATGTATGTGTTTACGTGTGTTTCACAGTAGCACCTAATTTTGATGAGTAGGGTGTCATTCGACTCGTTATTATGACCCGGTAGGTTACATTTTATTCAGTTTTCGGGTTTTTTAGGGGTATTAAACCACACAAGTTAACCAAGAGAACCAAGGTCACCGACGTAGCCCGAAGAATTGCCAAACTTAAGTAGCAGTGCACATTGCTCGCAGAATGGATGGCCGATGGGGCCGAAAAGTTCTAGAGTGGCGACCTCGAACCGGAAGACGATGCGTTGCAAGCCCTCCCACTAGGTGGACCGATGACCTGGTGAAGGTTGCGAGAATCCGTTGGATGCGAGTCGCACGAGACCAGTCAATGTGGTGACACTTGGGGGAGGCCTATGTCCAGCAGTGGACGTCTTTCGTCTGAAATAATGATTATGATACCACACAAATTCTTGTTCTCCGTTTTGGCAAAAATTAACCATTGAAATAAGTACAATATTAATTCATGCCTCTAACAAGATGGACTATATTTTTTACATTCGTTTAAAACTTGTAGATGTTCTTGTCTGAGTACCAGCTCCAGATTAACTCTGTAACGATTATAACAAAATATGTTCAGTATTTTACGTTGTTTTTAACTGCATAATCAACCCCTGTCAACAAAATATCGAACGCGGTGTACTCGTGCGTAGTTGAACCGATATTCGCCATTAGCCACACACGAATAACCTCTAATGCATTAGGTAAACAGGTTACTCAGTGGGCTGAAGTTAATGATAAAATAATATAGCTTTTTCTGAGGTTAACGTTGAACTTTTTACCTTAAAACTTGTAACAGTAAAGATGTAGACAGATTTACTCAATGGAATACAATCGAGACGGGCGATAAGATGAAGTCGAGTAAAGACCGTTTACTATCACTTACTTACGTATAACTGTCAGTTAATATACACACACTCGTAGCTATCGGTGTTTCTACAAACAAAGCAGTCCCATACGCGTCACCTACTTGTCACCAGATTCATAGGAAAAAAAAGGAAGCTTTTCTGCGACGTTTTGTTTCTATAGATTTTTAAACTATATGTCAAACAGACAGAGATAGCAACCTATCGATATCTGTTGGTGAGTTATTGAAAATGGCCGTTAATAAGGGGTCCATTGACATCATTTGCCGATAGTTAGTGTGTATAGTTTATTATTATAGGGACCCTTAGGGTTAATATTAAAAAAAAACCGGCCTAGTGCGCGTTGGACTCGCGCACTGAGGGTTTTATACAAACTTGTAGGTTGTTCCTTTGACATTGCTTAGACATTGTTTCTTGCCAAATTTAATTATTCTAGGTCAACGGGAAGCATACTATATGTTTTGATTCACTTGTAAAACCGCAAAATATGCGCCATAAACGGCCATATCTTTTGATTGCGTTGACTAACAAGTTTGATTTTTCATAGCTGAATGCGATCGTATACCCGAGTCGAGTATTTTATATAAGTTTATACCTCTACGCGTTTCTAAGAAAAAGGGTCCTGAAAGATAGACGAACAAAAGAGTGATCCTATAATAGTTTTTTTTACCTTTTGAGGTGCGGAACACTATAAACGGTATATCAAGTAGATTACTACACTGGATGGCACGTTTTTAATACATTTCAAGTTAAAGTTCACCAATGTATATTCAACATTTTAAAGAAATCAGTCAAAAACTTTATAATTAAACCAGCATAACTACTTTCGTTTTGACTTGCCCATTAGATACAATGATCTTGAGGAGAAAGACGCTGAGATCAATCACAAGGCTATCAGGCCTATATCCTCAGAACATGGCTCCTACGTAACCATCTAGATGGAGCTATGTAGTATGTTGAGAGCGTCCGGCGACGAGTCTTATCATGATTGATGATCTTTTGAAGTTTCTCAGCCTCGAGCTTGAATGACGTTCGTTCATTGAAGGTAGTTGTCAGGGCTTATTTGTCTACTGAACAAACAAAGGTTTGTGTCTCTATAATTTTCTGCAGAGAGCATCTCAGATTTTGTTTAGAACAACTACAACAATAAAACATCAAAAAAGTCGTCAATCGTTGGTTTTCTTTCATTTTTTTTTTCTTCAGTTCTGTTTTATTTTCAACGTTTATTTTGCGTTGTATGTTTATTGTCTATTTTTTTTTCTACTCTTGTATGCACCGTATGCACGTCACGTCATTGCCTCAAATAAATATGTTTTATTTCTTTTTTTAACTCTTCACTTCTTTTCGGGTCGATAAAACTCAAATTGTGTTAGACCATAGTTGATATGCTACATAGATACTTTTTGTTTGTAAGTAAATACTTATTATTATATATAAAAACATCCACGACTCGGTAACAAATGTCCATGCTCATTACACAAACATTTGTTCATACCGGGATTCGAACCAGGGACCCTAAAACCGTAAGGCAGCCTCACTGATGTTCGGGTCGTCATCCCCTCCCCCTCCTGTCCTTTCACCCCTTTTTCCCTTCTTCTCTAAATGGAGAATGAAGAATTTTTTACACTGTTGTAATATCTACCTGTATGTATGCTGCTGTAGCCCATGGCTTTTTGCTTCAAATACCACGGCAAAGCTATATTTGCTAACGAACCAATCAGTTTACAGATAATACGTTCAGTACATAAAGCGCATTGAACCAATGAATACCATTTAGTTCATGTGACTGGTGGTAAATACAGTGCATATTGTACAGCATGACCTGTATGTAAACGGACCCTTCACTAACCCGTCAACCAAGCAGTCTGTACATCAAGCTAAGTAACTTTACGCAAAACTTATTGCTGGGAAATGACTTTTACGAGTATTTTAGGGTGAAAAATCACGTTTTATGATAAAACTCGATGTAACGCATTCAAAACATTGTGCTGATGGACGCATTTAACAGTAAACGGGTTAAATTAAAGGTATTTAAACTAAAGTTATGACCTTAAGAGGCCTGCGAAGCATACGTCTTTCATACAAACGTAATACCAAAATAATTTGTAAATCAAATATATTCTTAAGGTAGTGTGTATTTATTTCGATTGGATTATAGATTATCTATGTTCCCAAACATATATTTTGAAAGGACAATGATATAAAGACGAGATATGAGGAATTTAAAATTTCTATAGAAAACTTATTTTTCTCATAACTTCTGTTTGACCATGCAAAGCAGGGGTTGCTTTGGTATGTGCAACAACAGTACTTTCTCAAGTTATTATACCTTGTGACTTTGATTGTGACTGTAGCTTCGCTTTTTTTTTTGTTTTCTTGACATTCAAAAATCGTAATGGTCTTTTTTGTAGAACTGCATCTAATGGTTAAACCTAGAGAGGTTGTCGTCTGCTTATCGGGACACCGTAATGGTTTACTTGATATAAATTATTGCTCTAAGTTTGAGTTGTTAATTAGCGAGTATGAACATAATGACACGTATTTTTTTACATAAATATTGACTTAATTTTATTATCTTAGATGCTAGTCTTATCTTACTAATATTATACATACGAAAGTGTGTGAGGACAATTGGATATTTTCTATTCTTTTACGCAAAAACTTCCTTGCGGATTTGGATTTAATAGTTGCACATTAGATAGTTTAAATCCTGGCTTAACAGATAGGAGATTTAAATGCAAACGAAGTATTAACAAGATTAATTTTAATGAGGACTGAAATAAATTATTCTGCTGCATTAAATTTTAACCATATTATCATGAAAATTATTTGAATTTCGGATGATATTGAATGTGATGTTTTTGATTAATTAGTCTCAAAAGAAACAGAGAACATTTTATAACTACACAACAACGTTTTTGCAACTAATTATGTTCTGAAAAGATAGCTAGAGGAGTTCCAAATAAAAGAGTTCAAATATCATGGTACTTCTGGTTAGTTCGTCAGTTTATTCGGGAGCTGAAGTAGATCGAATGATAAACCTTCCCACCCATTCACCCCGTGAAAATGATCGAACGAATGATTGAAAGTTTTTCAATGATTGCGAGTCGCGTGTTCTATTTCCACACGGAACAAATACTTGATGACATACTGGTGGTTATTTGTTAATGTTTTGAGTTCGTTACATTAAGTTCAACCTCGAAACATGATTTTTCACGCCAAAAAAAAAACGTCGTTTCCAGCAATATTTTTTGCGTAGAGTTACTTAGTTTGATGTGCAGAATGCTTGGCTGACGGCTTCGTGATGAATCTGAGTACACCGTGTACCTATAACATTATAACACTAGTCCTTCACAAAACCATATACACGTCATGTTGCAACCAAGACTACAGGCAAATCAAATCAGTCTCACACGGACGCCTGCCGCGTCTGCCTAGGTATGGAATCTGCATAATTGCCTTAGGCACAGCCTATGTCTGACTACGTCACACAGATGGAATTTATACTTGAAACGCTTGCTGGAATACTAATTTACGCGTATGATATATCGGTGTTCTAATAGTCGCAAAGTACGACTGATGAGTATGAAGGGTTTGATTTCCAGGCCGGGCAAGTGTTGTCGGATTTTTTTCTGTTTTTAGGGTTCCGTAGTCAACTAGGAACCCTTATAGTTTCGCCATGTCTGTCTGTCCGTCCGTCTGTCCGTCCTCGCTTAATCTCTGTGACCGTTAGCACTAGAAAGCTGAAATTTGGTACCAATATGTGTATCAATCACGCCGACAAAGAGGTAAAATAAAAATTGGAAAAAAATGTTTTTCACTTCTCATGCTCTAAAAGTACGCCATTATAGCCCTACGAAGCGGGATTAAAGTGACCGTTTATTCCCTAGGGAGTAAAAAGTCATTTAAAAAAAGAAAAAGTGAAAAATAACTTTAGCTTCTGAAGTCGGTGACGTTTGTACGATTGATTTAATTTTTTTGTCACCGACTTCAGAAGCTAAAGTTATTTTTCACTTTTTCTTTTTGAAGTCGGTTTTACTTTTTGCAAAAAAGTTTTTATTTTTCACTTTTTAGTGGTTCACATGGAAAGTGCATACCGTTACAATTACAACAAGCCCAAACACGACTAGGATACATTGTCTCATTATGGAGTTCCGTGACTCTTGGCTTCATCATCAGATCTGATGGTAGAATGGTTCTTATCAAACGCAAATGCTTCACTTCTTGTAGAAAATATAAAAATTGCTGTACGTTATCCTATAAAATTTGAAGAGTTCCCTCGATTTCGCCAAGATTCCATCATCAGATCCCGACTTGGCGACTATGGGACCAACTTGGAAGTATACCCTTTCAAACAAAAAAAGAATTTTTCAAATCGGTTTAGGCGTCTTCGAGTAATCGGGTAACATACATAAAAAAAAAAAAAAAAAAAAAAAAAAAATACATACAGTCGAATAGAGAACCTCCTCCTTTTTGGAAGTCGGTTAAAAATGGAACGATCTTTTACTCAGACAAAACAGTAACTCTTTTTTTTTTTTTTAATGGATCAAAGGTATTATTTAAATTTCGAATTGGCTTGCAAATAGAAAGCGGTTTACTGAAAAAAAAAAACAAATGAACTCTTCAACGCGAGAAAAATTATTGTTGTTTGTGTGCATCGTTGATTTTGAAAAGTATGTGCAATGCTTCTGTTGCTAGCCGCTGTAGTAATGTAGGTACTAATTATCTGTGGACTGTGGATCATCTTCATTGCGACAATGTTGAGAGTTTGTGTTGTGTTTTAAATTGTTATTCTGTGACTGACCTGATAGAAGAAAAAACTGACCGCTCAGTTCAGAATTTTTGTCGAGTGTAAATTTGTTCGGTTTTAAATGACTATTTTTCTCGCACTCGAAGTGAAAAGTACAGTTTGCACCTCGAGACTAAACGCCAACTTAATATACCCTCGCTTTTTAATGACTCCCTCGCAAGCTCGGGAGTCAAACCACCTCGGGTATATAATGGCTTCGTTTAGTCCCTCGTTATAAAATATACTATTATTAGGGTAGCCCCCCTATATGTAAAGTGGGAAGTGATTTTTTTTTAAATTTCAACCCTAACGTGTGATATACTGTTAGAAAGGTATTTAAAAAAATGAATAGGGGTTTACTAAAATAATTTTTTGATAATGTCAATAATTTCGGAAATAATCGCTCCAAAAGTAAAAAACAATGTGTCCCCGGGTCCCTCTAACTTTTGAACCATAAGTTTAGAAAATATGAAAAAACTCTGAAAAGTAGAACTTTATAAGGACTTTCTAGGAAAATCATTTTGAACTTGGATGGAAACAACAGTTTTTGTACAAAAAAGACAAAAAGTTGTACAAAATAATTTCTGGACTAAGTTTGTAATATAATCGTATATGCAAGCATTTTTTTTTACTTCGTTTGCATATTTTATTATCCTGAACGTATCTTTTTTCAAACAAAAAAAGAATTATTAAAATCGGATTGGATTGAACACTTATTGTGACGGACGGGAAACTACGGAACCCTACACTGAGCGTGGCCCGACACGCTCTTGGCCGGTTTTTTTTTTTAAGAGTTTGGAAAAAAACTCTAGAGCTCAGCAGTAAAATATAATCATTTATTTCAATCAGCAAAGAATCATTAAATCAAACATAAACACATTTAACAGAGAATGAGTTCTTTTAAGGCCATTTTCAATAACTTACTAGCCGGTATCAGTAGGTCTGTTTGACGTTTTGCTTACTGGATGGTTAGAAACAAAAAGTTGTTTTTTTTTTTTTTTTTGATTGTTCTATGAATCCAGTGACAGGTTACGATAGGTAGGTGTCACGGATAGGATATTCTTTGTTTATAGAAACACCGCTAGCTACGGAAGAAAGCACATTAACTAACAGTTATACATAAGTAAGTTATAGAAAAACAGCCGTTAGTTGAGTTTAACTTTTATACTCTACTAATAATGGTAAGTAATATGCAGCGCATATCCTGATCCCCTAATATAAACATAGATCATAGTTAACTAGCTCTTAAAACCACTTAACTTATAAAAATTGGAAGCGTTAAAAGCCTTGCTCTCAAGTAAAGTGGATCGTATTTCTAGTTATAATGATCGTGGTTCGATGAAGAGCACCGATGCTGGCTCGAATACTTGAATCTAGGGAATATGGACTATAGGTACATAACTTCCTATATTTTTAGCTCTTTGTTAAAGCTAGCATGGAAGTAGTTTATTAATAAAACGGTAAAAAAGGATGTGAAATTGTTTCATTTTTCATGCTTTAGCTTTAGTCATCCTGAATTTCGACAGTTAATTATTTTGACACGGTCCCAATTTCGAATAACAATACTTCGACTATACTTATTGCTCCGACAGAAAATACTTCGACAACACACACCTTCGAAAAACACTACTTCGACAGAACCCTTCTTCGAAATGTACTTGTTCGGCGGATTCCTGTTTCGACAGAACATACTTCCGACATAATCGCTTCGAAATGTGAAAATAAAAAAATCTCGTGTTCTCGATCACGATCCTTCATTTTCATCATATTATGCCTAGACTTTTCCTAACCTAGATATGAGTGATATTTTTATTAGTTGTTCAATTCCACTGCGTTATGAGGATAACCCAGACCTTATAACAGGGTCCAGTATAACAACGGGTTCAGGATGTTGATGGGGCTGCCCCGTTTCTGCAGTGCATCAGGTATGTTTGCACAAGCACACGTCGATGGTTTTCATGCCATCGTCAGACAGAAGTCTGCCTCTTTGCTCTGCAGAGTGCCGGACAGCTCCAACTCCATTCTGAAGACCATAGCGGGGAGGTACGATTCTCCTTTGTTAGGTGATCTTGTTCAAAGATGTATCTTGAATAACAGCCTTACTGCCAAATAGAACATTATATAAATTTATTAACATAGGTACAAGTTATCTTTTTGTTTTTTTTTTACTAACCCTTATGGATGTTGCTTATCCGAATTAAAGATTATTTTATTTATAAAGACGATACCCACAAAAAAAAACTCTAATCTGGTTGAAACTAATTTCTGTTGTCAATTTTTGTTTTTCATTTGGCTATCAAATTAAAAAAGTACTGTTCTTGAAGCTTATTTCATCATTACATTAAATAAGCAATTCACTCAGGTAATTATACCTACCATCTTTAAATCCTACAATACCTCTTACCAAACAGACGAACTCATAATTTAAATTCCCTAGAAAGAGTTCACCAAATGATTTATCAGCCTTCATCAACATGCTGATGCGTGAAATTTGATATTGCACAGTGGACCGATCACGCTCTGGCTATGAACGTGGACAGAATTTGAAAACCGAATTTATTTTTACATCTTTTTTTTATTTAGTTGAATTTTTTGCACCTACTCGATAGTTTTATTTGATACAGTTTGTTTATAAAAAGTGTGCGTGAATATTTGTACTCATATTTCGGGGCGGCAATCAAATTATTATTTGCATTTGTAGCTGCGCATAAAAGTTAACAGAGAGTTTAAATATTTATGCTGAACTAGCATTTTACCACGGCTGCGCTCGCTTGGAGGTTGGTAATTATCATACAGTTACGTACTACTGCCATATGAAGATGTCCTCACCCAGGTCATATTATTATACATACTTAATTTATTTTACATTGATCATTAGTATGGATGGTGTTTTTTAGTGTTTGGTTTTACCATACCATGAACGTATCTGGCACGAAAATAAAGCATAGCATATAGTTATACTAACCAAAATGTTATTAGTATATACATTTAGGTTAAGGTTTATCTATGGGTTTTTGTAACCTGAAATAAATGGTTTATTGTTATGCATATTATTGCATATCAACGGCATATCCAACCCCGTTTATAACGGGTTTAGAATGGTCATACGTGGTTATAAACCTGTATTTTTGTATTGAATAGTATCAGACAAAGTATGTTTTTGCCTGACAGATTTTGCTAGAAAGGTCATAGATATGAAATGGTGTAGTGAGCAGATTTTTTAAATCTTAATAACAGAAAAATCTAACTAACATAAAATTATAATTCACGAGAATTACATTATCTTCGTGTAAACCATCCCCATATTTGTTGTCTTTTTATCAACTACAGACACTTCATAAAACAGAAACATTAAACCACTCATATAACCTTAACGTTGATACCAACGACGTGATGTGTCCAGTAATTGGCCACAAACTTTAAACAAGTTCTAAAAGGATTTCACTGTCAATGTACTAGAAATAGTTTTATTATGACAAGGCGAGGACAATGGTGTTTACCCTTTACGGTCGCTTTACTACAGGGAATGAGCAGAACTTCGAAAACAACATCAGAAAGTCACCTTTACGGATGAATGACATTTGAAATAAAGACGGATGACCTCATGAAGGACGCAAGGATCCACTGAATCAGGTAAGCTCACCTACACAAAGACACAGCGATATTGTATTACCCAGAATTAGCTAGGTTGTGGAGGTCAGCTAGGCAGTCGCTCCATGTAAAATACTGGTATTCAGCTGCATCCGGTTAGACTGGAAACCGACCTCAACATGTTGGGAAAAGGCTAGGCAGATGATGATCGAATGGAAAAGGCGACCACGGAATTGATGGAGCGTTTGTGTGATGAGTGATATGAAAGAAATAGGAGTAAATGGAAGCTTGATGGTTGACAGAGGAAAATGGAAGAAAAAAACGTGTTGCTTCGACCCCAAGTAACATGGAACAGAAGCAAAAAGTTGATGCATCGAACGGAAAAGTTGAAAATCCAACCGTAAATAAAGTTCATGAGTAGAATCAGAAATAATTTTCAAGCGATTGCCAATCTATAGGATCCAAGACAAGTTATTGTGGCTGTCGTAACAAAGCTCAGACATGATGAGTGACGATTTTTCTTCAACCTTACGAGCATATAATTGTACGCAAAATACGCGCCTTGACGTGGAGTTGCGGACACCAGCCCGTTATACAATACAATACAAGCACGAGCATAAGAATACGAACATAACCTGAAATATTAAGAGCTTAAAGAAGACTAATTAGTTAACTATCGTAGATTTATTAAAAAAACAATAGCACATTCACCAAAGTCGAAAAATGGAAGAGACTGTGACATGTGCAATTACAAGCTATACAGCTATAACAGTGTTTACAGAGCTAGTTATTTTATTGCGATATCGACATTTGACATTTTCCAACAATGCAGTAAACCATACATATTTTCGGGCCCCGGGATAAGTAGGCACAATAGGGTAAATTATGTAGATATTTGGAGAAAATCCGTTCAGCTGAACTCAAATTGTGCCGAACTGTCTTATGCCGTAACCACCAGAAATATTAGTTACCTGATGAATGAGAACCTATTTGTCTCCACTAGCTGACCCACGCAACTCCGTCTGCGTCACATAAGAGAGGGAAAAAATCCTCGTTTTTGCAACATTTTTCATTCCTGCTCCGCTCCTAATGGTCATAGCGTGATGTTTTATAGCCTAAAGCCTTCCTCGATAAATGGACTATCCAACACAAAAAGAATTTTTCAATTTGAACCAGTAGTTCCTGAGATTAGCGCGTTCAACCAAACAAACAAACAAACAAACAAACAAACAAACTCTTCTGCTTTATAATATTAGTATAGATGTGTACTAATTGCCTCCAGTCGGTTTTAAATTGTTCAACAATTAGGTACTACCGAATTGGAGGTTCCAAATTCCAACCAAAAACTGTGTGTATCCCAACAAGAATAGCTCATGTTGTGGTGAAAAGATTAACTCGGCAAGGTTGCTGCGAGGCTAGCCAGCTACTTAACATTATTTATTCAGCCCGTGAGTGAAACACTGTTAATGCGCTATTTGACCTTCGTAGTTTAAAGTAAGCAACAATGTCTCGTTCTGAAATTCTTGTGGAAAGAGTTCGTGAAAATAGGGATGCTCCCTGACTAAAAGAAAATTAATGAGGTTTAATCCGTCAGTAATGGATAAGCACGTGTTTTTTGTTTTATCAAATTCATAAAAATTTGAAGAAGATGAAATGCGTCAAAGATCATGAGAGGGCTTGTGATGTCACTTTGTAAAAATGTACTCAATTGTGACGTCACATGAGTTTTTTGTTAACGTGAAAAATTAAAAAATATGTCCAATATTTTTTGAAAATCTATCTGAAGGACAATCTTTTTTGTGTCCTCCTTTTGTCTTTTGTCATTTCCTTTTATCAGGTCCTCTCCTCCTTACCTGCTGTCACATTGACAGCACAGCACGACAGAACTTCTTTTTCATGTCAGAATTCACTTTCATCACAGACTTTCATCCTGGACAACGTCAACTTTCAATAAACCAATGTGAGGTGTGTGTGTGTCGATGTTTTCTTTAGTCTACTTCTTTTCATCAGACGGTCGAAAAGATTGTATTCTGGATAAAGGGATTTTTTTACACGTCAAAACGTTGAGGCTTCTGTGCTGTAGGTATTAAAACTACATTTTCTTGCATTAATCACTTGATAATCCTGGCATAAACTCTCTTTTAGTTAATATGACTACTTCCGTAGCTATCGGTGTTTCTATAAACAAAGAATATCCTATCCGCATAACCTACCTGTCACTTGATTCATAGAAAATTCAAAGAAAGCTTTTGTGTGACGTTTAAGAAAAATGTGAAACAGACAGGAAAGCATTCGAATGAATAATGATGCTCAAATTATAAATTCTTTGTTCTTGACCTATTGCTCACTACCACTGGTTAGGCTATCTATCCACGCATGCAAGTGACGTGCGTTCACACTCATTTCCGACTCTTCGTGCGTCTGGCGGACCCCTGCATTAGACATGATGTGCTTCGAGGCAGTATGTCACTAGATAAGTGACTATTTTGCCACTAATCGTCGGTAAGCTGGCATAAATTATATAATTCCAATTAGTTTTATGATGATTTGATTGCATGACTCGACCAAATACTAATCTGTCTGTTCATTTAATGGACAGAACTTAAATTAAGTATCGAAAATATTAATACCAGATAATATTTGAATTCCTATCGAATAGATTAGGTAAGTAAAGCTGTGTAGCGACTAAAATTTCTTAAGGAAAAACTAAAGATGAGGCACTTTTTCGGTTGCATTTATGGTTAACTTGAAGTGTATAGCATTAAGTACTAGGTTTTCGTTCATTTGAAATATGTTATTACTCTCTCGCCTAAGGTGGCAATAATACTGTCCGTGGGAGGTTAATAATGTTTAGCTACATTTATGTAGCAGCGGTGGCCCAGTGGTGGTGGCCCCGACGAAGTCGTGGGCTCAAACCCAGACAGGCGCATTACTTTGTGTAATTTATTTCATAACCGCTGCTCTCAAAACGGTGAAGGATAGATAACATCGTGAGGAAACCGGCATGTCCTAGAACCAAAACTTCGAAGACTTGTGACATCTACCAACCTACACTGGGCCCGCGAGGTAGATTAAAACCCATTCCCATTGAGAGAAGGCCGTGTCCCAGCAGTGGGAACATTATAGGCCGATCATACTGATGGTGATGACATTTATGTTCTAAGAGTTTGACATCTAATCTTACCAAGGGGTAATCAAAGAACTGGGTTGTGGAGGTTCAAAAGACATTCGGTTAGACTAGAAGTAGATCACGGCAACAAAGGCGAACAGGCAGGCAGATGATAATGTTTGTTTGGAATATCTTGTAGTGGTAAGGCGGTTTCATAACAGCGTATTTTGAAGCACGTATAAGCTCGTACAGCTTACGCGCGTACGCGTGCATCACGTTACGTGCTTCAAATATTAAACGCGCTTACGCGCGCTTATTTTGACGAGTTCGTTTGATTTAAATCACAGCTGTCAGTAAAAAAGTCGTGTGACTCATGCGTGTACGAACTTATAGGCGCATCAACGCTCGTATGAGTTCCAGTTTTGGCAAAATTCACGCGTATACGCGCCTACACGTGCGTCTAAAAACGAGCGTAAACGCACCGAAAATACGTTAATCCAAACTCGCCCCTAGTAGACAGTTGTTCGATGTTCTTGCAAAAAAAAAGTAAAATACCATGGAAAAAATATCTATAGACGCCATAAAATATTAAAATTCATATTCCCGATTCGGAATGTCAAGGCACACCCCATTTTTCCATAATTATTTGTCCCTCGATCGTCGTATCCCTATGTAACACAATCAATATCCACTCGGTTGATCATTTTTCATACATCCAACCATAACCAATATCGTGGACATCAATCACGGTGCCAGACAATGGCGGAACGCCATGAAATATGGCAGGATGCGCTTTGTTACGTTTTTAAGAACGACAGTATGGAAAATGGGGATGGTGGATCGTTTTTGGATATTGTTAAGGCACACAGGTGGACCGATGACCTGGTGAAGGTTGCGGGAATCCGGTGGATGCGAGTCGCAAGGGACCGGTCAATGTGGCGACACTTGGGGGAGGCCTATGTCCAGCAGTGGACGTCTTTCGGCTGAGATGATGATGATGATGATGATGATACAGTTGGAGAAAGAGTAAATTTGATTTAATATTGTACAATAAAGAGCAGTATTTTTAAAACGCACTGAGAGAGAGGAGGAGATAGTAGGACGAACTAGACAGATTCCGTCCGATCTGAAAAGAGAACCCGCGGGCTCGCGAGAAGAGGAAGGATTGGAGTGGGACAAAGCAGGCTAGAAAACAAACAAAAAGGAGTGAGTGATGTCCATATTCTGAACCAGTAATAAACAGAGTGGATAAAATCAAGAACAATATTTATTTGATAAACCGAAAAAACAAATGACTTCGTCTATCTTTAAGTACAATCTGCTGTTCTTAGCGTTGCTCATTTATGTTATCATAAAAATATTCTGTGTATTCTTAGGAAGATACGGTCATGACGGTTTTACCTGTGATCCATGGAAGCTAATAAAAACATTGGATTTTAGCCGCAAGTATAGAATGCACATTTTATTTAAATATTTTTCTTAAATAAAAAGGTGAGGTTAGTTTCTTAGCACTGTATTAGATATAATTTAAACTGAATGTAAATATAGACTAAATGAGATCTTTCTGCGCTGAAAACGACTGGCAAAAAATCCAAAGACTGAATTTAATTTATGAGAAAAAGTCTGTGAATAGAATGCAGATGCTTTTCAAATCTACATTCTTTGGTGTAAAGAAGGCTCGACTTGAAGTAAGACAATGCATTTTCAAGATTTTTAAAAGAAAAGAAAACTAGTACGATCTGCTTGTAATACTCGTAAAATGATAGACGTAAAATATTTGACGTTCGACGTAATTCAATAAATGTCCATTTAAATAGATCTTTATTTCATTCCCAAAAAATATAAGCATTAAATAAAACAGAATGAGCTTTATTTTTGATCACGTAAATGCCATTTTTGACACAATCACTTTTACGTGTTTTCGTTTATTACCTGCCAGTCTGACATTATTTATTAGGTGGTCGAAGGATCTCGTGGCTAAATAATAACAGCGATCTTCAAAGTAACCAAGAGATATCGTATTGCCCAGTACTGACTGGGTTGTGGAGGTCAGACAGGCAAGCAATCCGTGTAAAATTCTGATAATCAGCTGCATCCGGTTACACTGGAAGCCGACCAACATAGTTGTGAATATGCAGGCAAATGATGACAAATATGTTCGGTTATAATTCGGCAGAATTGAATTTGAGTGTTGAAAACCTGCATGGCTAAGCTCAAAATGACCGACCCGAACATTATTCAGAGATGGTAGAAGTTAAAGTAAAGTAAGGGAAGGCAGCAGTGGTCCAGTAGTGGCGGCCAGGCTTACGAACAGTATGTCGTAACCGCTGCTCTCAAAACGGTGAAGGAAAACATCGTAAGGAAATCGTCATGTCCTAGAATCAAAAAAATCGACATGTGACATCTACCAATCCGCACTGGGCCCGCGTGGTGGATTATAATAATAATAAACCATTTATTTCAGGTAACAAAGACCCATAGATAAATACCTTAACCTAAAAATACATACTAATACCCCGTTCCCTCTCATGGAGAGGAGGCCTGTGTCCCAGCAGTGGGAACTTTAATAGGCTGATGACATAGTCGTTTAAAGGTCTAACACTCCACCAGTAGATTTTTGGAAGTTTTGTCATTTTGATGCCGTTTTTTAGAGAATCGAAGCAGGCGACGTCTTTTTTTTTTTTTTTTTTTGCTGTCCATATTTCACACAGCGCCATCTAGTGCCACACTAAGCAACGAAGCTAGTGTCGTGGACAGCAGATACTTGATATACTTCATAGATACTTTTTTGTTTGTTTTGAAGTGACCACGCATCATCTGGGGTCGTAATCGGGGCGTTATGCTATCCAAATAGCTATGAACAATTTAATGGAGCACAGTATTCATTTTGTATTGATCAGGTTTCACCCCACCGGGCTCTTAATACCGGGTGAATGGAATGCGTGTCCACCTGGATGCGGATAACATTGGAAAATGGAATATTGGGTTACAGTCCCTGGTGGTTGTAAGCTAAACAGTAGTTGACCTGTGTGAAAGTTGATTTATGTGTTTTTATTTTGGCTAACTAGTCACATTACTTATCATGACATCACGCAAGTAATTCTCGAAGGGATAGGCATAGGTGTACTTTGTAGTACACACATATTTGGCCAGTTATGTTTATAAGTAAACTATAACATCATGGTAAGGCCCCCCCGGCAAATGTCACAAAGGTAGACCCCACACGCTTTGGGAGGACGATATTAAGAAAATAGCGGTGCCTTAATGGATACGGATAGCCCAAGACCGTGAAAAATGGAAAACTTTGGAAGAGGCCTTCACCTGAGAGGGGTTCCTTATTTATTGTTAGATTATAAGTTAATAATAATAATAAAGTTGCTAATTGAAAAAAAAACGTACTAACTCTATTATAAACAAATGAACAACATTGCACAAGCTATATTTAAAATTAGTTTTAAGGTAAACTTATTATTTTTGTAAAACATTTTTGGGCCTGGCAAGTGGATTTGATCAAATTTTTTTTGAATTAATAAATCGAATCGGGGGCGTCGCGGTCGGCCACAGGTGCCTAGACCACTGGGGGCCTAAGCCACGGACCGAATTATTAGGTTTAAATTGTACCATGGCAAGGCTTTTTTTATTTTTATTTATTTTACTATGTTTATAAGTTCCATGTGAGGGCAAAACTATATTGCCATCAGTCGGACACAAATTCAGGCTCCGTAGCAGCTACTGAGAAATTGCTGATGGTAAAACTAAAATAAACAAAACTAACAACTAAATAATACTTTGTCCGCCCTGGGAATCGAACTCAGGACCGTCGTGTTTGCGACTTGGGTGTCGTTTAGGCTGCCTAGTTTTTGTACCACCTGGCAAGGAGCAGTGATCACAGCAGGTGGCGTACAAGTACTCAAAATGGAAGTGCTGGGGCTCAATTCTGTAAAATAACCAACTTGTCAATAGTGTGTCGGTAGTGTGTCAGTAGTGTCTCAATAGGCTAATCATTGACATTTGGTATTCTACAATTTTTTTATGGCCTTTGACTTGCGACTGAAGTGCTATTGAAACGCCATAGTAAGATTGTTGTAATCATTGGTATTCTGCTCCACTATAATATGTCAATGTCATCATGATGGTCAAAGTAAAGGTATTCTGTAAATATTTTAAGTGTATTTGACAGTTGTGTCTATCGTGTTTGAATGGTGTTTTCGTCTTCGAGCCGCCATTGTGAGACCATCGAACAACGACACCTCTTTTCCGTATTAAATTGGTTCAATTTGTTTATTTTTGCAATTAGTGATCTATGTTTTGGATTTAAAATAAAGTGTACATGGCTGTGTGCGTCTTACACTTTTAAGTTTATAAAGTGGACGTAGTTTTTCGTCACAATGAGTCGTATAGTTGATTTCATGTTTGAAAACTTATGATATTAATTTAAAGGTATAATTATGTGAATGTTATAGAATCTCGCTAGAATCTTGTTAGTTGTATTACAATTTAGCATCATGTTAGTATTAAAGTCTATTATGACCGATTAGAAAGGAAAACACGTAAATTAAAATTATTGTATCATTTAATTACGTAACTTGAAATAATGTTTTTTTGTTTGTAAATATATAATGTTAAAATTAGAGTCAAAATAATGGTCTTAACTTAAAACCATTTTCTACGCAAGAATTATGTAAATCGGTCTAGTAGTTTAGAACATATAAAGCCAACTAAATAGTAAACATTTCGTACATCGTAAGTTTCATACATAATGTTCTACGATATTTTTAATATGCAATGTAAGGTGGAATATGATTGTTTTATATGAAAATAAGTGCAATAAGCTACGCAAAAATGAATATATTGTAAGGTTTATTTCAATAAATAAAGAAGGTATGGGGTTTCAGGTTTCGGCTTTCGCGAAAACAAACGCAAAATTGGGTTCAAAACTCGCGGGTCCCGTTGTGGGTGGGAAGGGCCGTATATAAAGACGGGGCCGACGACGAACGATGGTCTGTTGCAGCCAGCCATCGAGGAAGAAACACTATAAGGAAAAGCGAGATACCGAAACCTGGGGAACCGTAATTGATGAAAGAAATCCGGGTTTTAATCTATGCAGCCCACCAACCCCCTCTTTCCACCGAGGTCCTGCTTTACAAAGTCGCCAGTACCCGACCTACCCTATATGCATTCATGGGTGCGTGGAAGCGTGCGCCACCAGCAAGTACTGCAAGGATTGCCCGCCTCAAGTTTTTCAAGTAGAAAAATCCCTCCGGCAAGCCGCAGGAGGAGGTAGATTTCGAAGAAGGTGCTGGAGCGTCCGATTATTGAAAATTTGTATAAAGAGTTGTACTTATGTGTACAATCTACAAAAAAAAATACGATTTCAAAATCGTTGTCCTGTAATGGAAAGTTTACCCTTTTTAAAATTATCTCATAAGAGTTTAGCATGGAAACGCCCTCAAATGTTTAGTTATATTTTTTTATTTCGAAAACTATAATTTTTATCGCTAAACTTTGAAGGTAACAATTGTAAAGTAAACAATTTGCTTTCAAAAAAAAATATTTGCGACGGTCAAAATGTTTACTGTTTCGGAGATATGATTTTTTTTTGCAAAATATTTGGAATTTTCAACTCCCTCCCTAATTTAGGGGTTGCATCAAAAAAGTTTTAACATAACGATGTCCGTATTCGTACTCAGAATGATAAAAATGAGAAACGGTTCAAAAATTTTCCATAGGAAAAAAGTTATGGCCAAAAAACTGATTTTAGAAAAACCGCCCCCCCGCCGCCCCCCATTGACGAATTCCGCCCATTCACGAACTTAGCCTAAGTTTTGACCGTTTCGATTTTTTGGCCAAGTTTGAAAGCAATCGGTTCATAATTGCGACCTGTAGAGTGTGGCTAAATTTTGCTTGTCACCCATATACATACGTATTCATATATATCCCCGTAGGTGAGAGACCAATAGGTAGATTTTTTTTTTTTCAAAAAAAGGAAATCTACCTAAAACGCCGGTGCAAGTTTTTTGACAGTTGTGTTGGGGTTTTTTTTTTTCAGAAAGGCATAGACAAGAAAATTGTTGTGATAAAATCTTATTTTTTTAACGATCATTTCTTATTTTTAGTGAATAATAATATATAATATATAGTTTTTGGCCTTAAAGCGTTTTTATATTGTTATAAAAACTTATATTTTATAGATGTTATTGAAAAAATTGGATTTCAAAAAGTGGTAGTTTTGATGTAACCTCTATAGCTATTTGCATGGTAGATTTTTGTTAGCAACACCTAAACCTATTGAACTGCCACAATGTCGACATACTATCGACACACTACTGAGACACCACTGAAACGTCACTGAAGTTTTTGCAGAATATCAAATTTGCAACAGTAGCAACATAATATCTATAGTGTGTCGATAGAGTGTCAATGGCGCGTTTCTTAACGCAAAGTTACAGAATCGGCACCCTGGTCTTCCAGGGGAGAGATGGGCAGACGACATGGTTTCCATTAAACATGAGGCTGGCACAGGAGCGTGGAGATTGCTAATAGAAAAAAGAGGCCTATTCCCATCGGGGTGAGGTCGTTCTCTGGATGATGAGTGGAGAAATATTGGAGAAACTGGTTTTGAAGTAAACAGAATATCAAACATTTTGTCCACAGAGCGAATTTTACCAATACCTCAAACATTGCTAAGACAAACATGATAATAGAATAAGGAAAATAAGGTGACAACAATGGGTGAGCATAACAATGCATAATAGTCGTGTTTTCGTGCTATTTGCATTGTTATTTTCACTGAATAGTGAAGCACAAACATTTGTGATAAGTCGATAATGTAGATACCCTCTGCGTTAACATAACATCATCATCAGACTACAGCCAGCTAACAATTAATTGTTATTTTAGTTATATTGGTATCGATATTTGGTTATTTGTTTGTACACTGGATGTAAATTAATCTAAAATTCAGTTATTACTGGGATTTTATTTAAATAGTTACACAGTTTTATTTTACTGCATAAATTATAGTTATCATATATTTTGCTAAATATTTACAAATGTACAAGAAACCAAAAGTTGATTAAACCTTAAATTCCTCTCCCTTGCTCTCTATGGATTTATTGAAGGCGAACGTTTCAGCCTGCTCAAATGAATTTAAATTTCAGCATGTAAACCCCATGACAATCATAAAAGCTTTTAAGCAAATCAAGATCAAATTAACCGAAGATCTATGGGGTATGTCTATCAAAGCTTGTACTTCAATTGTTGAGACTGTAGCGCCGTATTTAGCCTCAATATTTAATTTGTGCGTGGATCAAGGGGTCTTCCCGGATCTAATGAAATTCAGTAAGGTAATACCGCTTTTTAAATCCGGGGACAGTAATGACACCAACAATTATAGGCCCGTATCCGTGTTGCCGGTTTTCAGCAAGGTGTTTGAAAAGATAATGCTCGATCAAATGCTTAACCATTTTAACACCAATAAAATCTTACACGAACAGCAGTATGGTTTCACCAAAGGACGTTGTACGACTGACGCCGGTGTCACTTTATTAAAACATATTTTTACTGCGTGGGAAGAGGCACAAGATGCCATAGGAATCTTCTGTGACCTCTCGAAGGCATTTGATTGCGTAAATCACGAAACCCTGATTTTGAAGCTTGAGCATTACGGTTTAGGTAAACTTGCGCTCAGTTTAGTAAAATCATATCTGAATGATAGACAGCAGCATGTACAAGTAAAGGGTGTAAATTCGATGGGTTTAAAAGTAAAAATGGGTGTACCACAAGGTTCGATATTGGGTCCCTTCCTCTTTTTAGTATACATTAATGACCTACCCCATTTATTTAACAACCATCCGCAAATGGTGTTGTTTGCTGATGATACTTCTTTAATATTTAGGATAAACAGACGTGCCACAAATCTTGACGACGTAAATAGCGCCCTACTGCAGGTTCATAATTGGTTTACCGCTAATAATTTAGTACTAAATGGGAAAAAAACTAAGTGCATAAGATTTGCTTTACCAAATGTCAAAAGTAGTGATTGTGACATAGTATTGAATCAAGAGAAACTTGAATTTGTCAATAAAACGGTTTTCTTGGGAATTACGCTTGACCACAGGCTACAATGGGGTCCTCATTTAACATCTCTTGCAGGCCGGCTGAGCTCAGCAGCGTATGCTGTTAGAAAAATCCGTCAATTTACTGATGTTGATACGGCGAGGATAGTCTATTTTAGTTATTTTCATAGTATTATGTCATACGGTATTTTACTATGGGGACGTGCTGCAGACATCGAGTCTATTTTTATTCTGCAGAAAAGAGCCATCAGAGCCATATATGAATTACGTAGACGCGATTCTCTAAGAGAACTGTTTAAGGAAATTAATATCATGACAGTACCTTGTATAGATTCAATGTTAGTATTATATAATCGCATAGCCCATATTGTGTGAGTACCATGTACTAGTAAGCTATCATTCACTGGAAACCTACGGCAGTTCTTGACTTGAATGTGCCCTGGCGGTTGAGAGTATGTCATGCTCACTCAAATGTCTCGCTGATGGTGGCGCGTGTGTCGGACCATTTAGTCCCCTTCAAAATGGTTGAGCTGAATGGTGCTGATCCATGCGTCATGTGCGTGAACGGGCGCTGTCAGTTGTGACTGGTCATCTCTTAGTCGCCATGGTTTATTTGAATTAATTATTTTGTTTTTGAGTTGTATTTTGTTTTTGTTTGGCTATGGACACTTTTAACGTGCACATCTTGCTACATTGTTCTCACATAATATACCTTCTCAACATGAATGATGTAACCAAGATTTTGTAACAATATTTTGATTTAAAAGAGTGTCCATGGAGTTTCTTGCCCGTTCTTCTCCATAGAGATCTACGCTAGGGAATGGGCAACTACAGTACTTTCACAGTTTTTATGTCTTGTGACTGGGACTGTAGCTACATTTAATTTTCATCTTTGTTTCGACAATTCAAAAGTGCCTGTTATTGGCCTACTTGAAATAAATGCTTTGATTTTGATTTTGATTTTGATTTCAATACATCTATGAAAACATCATGTACGTTAGGAAAAATCTGCATTTATTCAGTAAAAGAGGTGACAGACACCACTATAATACTAGAAATAGGGACCAACTAGTTCAGCCAGGTTTCAGGCTTGCTAAAGTAGATTCATCTTTCATGGGGTACTGTTTAAAATGTTACAATAAAATACCTCCCCACATTCTACAACTGAATGAGACGAAATTTAAATCTTGTGTAAAACGCACACTATGTAGGCAAGCATATTATAAGCTGGGGGATTACATTGAGGATAAAAATGCTTGGCTAAATGCTGGTCCTGCTCCGCAACCTTAGATGCAAACTTATTGGACAATTATTGTGGTAGCTGCAGAAGATTGTAAAAATATTCTTGCATTGTATAGATTCCATCTCTTAGTATTGTATAATTGCATAACACATGTGTGAGTACCATGTACCGTAAAGCTACCATTTGCATTTAGTTATGTTTCATTGACTTGAATATGCCTTGGTGGCTGAGAGAATGTCATGCTCGCTTAAATGTCTTGCTGATGGTGGCGGGTGGGTCGGGTCATTCAGTTCCCTACAATATGGTTGAATTGAATGGCGCTGATTCATGCGTCATGTTCGTGAACGGGCGCTGTCAGTCGGGACTGGTCATCTCTTAGCTGCCGTGGATCATTTGAATTGCTTTATTTTTAATTGTTGATTTATTTATTTTTACTCTGGACGCTCTTATTGTGCACGTCTTTCTACATCGTTCTCACATATATGTATAATCTCAACATGAAAGATGTAACCAAGATTTTGTAACAACATTTTTGATTGAAAAGAGTGTCCATGGAGTTTCTTGCCCGTTCTTCTCCATAGAGATCTACGTTAGGGAATGGGCAACTACAGTACTTTCTCAAGTTATTATGCCTTGTGTCTGTGACTGTAGCTTCGCTTTATTTTTCGTTTTATCGACATTCAAAAGTGCCGTAATGGTCTAGTTGAAATAAATGATTTGAGTTTGAGTTTGAGTTGAGTTTGATTAATTATTTTGAAGACTGACTTAATGCCTAGAGCCTAGAGGCATTTTATTAAACTTAATCTTATTTGAAATAAACATGATATCTACCGAATTACTATGTTTTTTATTTTACCCTTTTCTGCGCGACTGTACCAGGACTACCAAGCTGCAGTATACACATATACATGTACTTATATTAGAAGAATGAATCAAAATAAATGTTCTTCAGGGGACGAATGGGCCCCTCAAAAGTTCCAGGGGACGAGTGGGCACAGGGTGCGAATCTTAGGGGACGAATGGGCTCTGACCCTGCTGGACATACTCTTCAATCTCACGTCACCTAACTGGATTCTCGGCAACTCTCATCTAGTTTCTACCAGCTACCTTGCAGAAATCGTCGCACCTCATAGCGTTTTTTTTTCGGATGGGAAATCATCAAATGACTCCTCTCACTCGCCCTTTATGGTCCGGAGCCACTCTATCTCTTTCGAACAGTCCCGCAGCCCCGGACACTTCGACCTCTTCCACCTTAAGCAGCGCTTGCCGTTTCGTGGTGTCCAGTCAAGAACACGTCTACTCCAACAGATATGGCCAGCCCATTCCAACTTTCATTAAAGTTGATAAACATAACATGAAACTGAAGGATGGAGTTTCTTGTCCGTTCTTCTCCATAGAGATCTACGCTAGGGAATGGGCAACTGCAGCACTTTCACAGTTTTTATGTCTTGTTACTAAGACTGCAGCTACATTTAATGTTCATCTTTGTTTCGACAGTTCAAAAGTGCCTGTAACTGGCCTACTTGAAATAAATGCTTTGATTTTGATTTTTGATTTGAAGAAGTGTTCTTATAGCACACTTATATTTCACCAGTTATAAGTTAAACCTAAAAATCACACAATACGAATACAACCTAAATTGAAGCTTGTATCACAGGCAGACGTTTGAAATTACCCCGAACAAAATATAATTATGACAATGAAGAGAACGAAATAGTTCAAAATGTGACGTAGAGTTTCAAATATTTGTCATGTTTCAATGTGTAAAGTTGGGTCATATTTGCTTATTACTGTACGATAAATGTACAGAATGTGAAACGTTTTAGAAAATTATGAGAACCTCAATTTTGTTCCGTTTTGTTTAATAGTGATGAAATAAGTTTGCAAATTCACGCCTGTGATTCCCGAAGAGTTAGTAGAGGTGTGTGAACTGTAAGCCCGCATTTTACCAGTTATGTATCCCATGTAACGGTGGACGAGGGCTTGCCATCAAACGAGCATAAACCTAGACTCCGTGGCTGCTAGTCAAAAATTCCTAATGGATGATTTATCATACAACCATTTTTCCGACTAGGAAATTGAACCCAGGACCACATGCTTAGCAGTCGCCATTGCAACCAATAGGCCAACAGTCAGTCCTCCCATTTATTGAATAGAATAAAAAGTTTGCAAGTTGAGCACTTTTTGAGTGAACAAAAGTCATGGAGCTCGCGTGACTGTCACGTACGCGGCTACGCCGTAGCGGATCGGCTACGGGTGCTACGAACTCATAGCCGAATCGGCTACGAGTTATCAGTTCTATTGGCAGTCCTCAAAGACTCGCTTGTTTTTTTTTTTAATTTCAGACCGAAGTCCACAGGGTTATTCAAAAAAAATCTTATGTTCCAAACGGGTAATTTTTCTTAGGTTCTTATTAATATTGCATTTTAATTAATTATTCTTCAATTCAATTAGATATTCCTAGAATAGCATGTTATAATTCAACGAAAACTAATATTGAATTTATAATTTGAAGTGTCTTCAGAACGTTAGTAGCTCTTTGAAAAAATATATTATTCAAGAGACAAAAGAAGAAGAATTTGATTGAAACCAGTTCCAAAAATAACTGAATGAAGTTTTCAATTGTCTTAAAAGTAAAAACGATTTGTATAAAATGATCAATTGCAGTTTACTACCAATTCCAGTGACATAATATTAATTTGTTTGTGTTTTTGTCGAACTTTTATGTTTATGATCAAAATCGCGTCATGTATCAAAATTTGTCCGAGTATTTTCTAACATTACAAAATCAAATTATTTTATTTCACATAGGCCTACATGGGCACTTATAAAACGTTGAAAAAGAAGCACGGTTCCATGGAGAAGAACCGGCAAGAAACTCCATGGTTACTCTTTTCAAATCATTTGGTATTACAATATTAATAATATACAATGGCCCGCATTCGCCCTTAGATCGTAACAACTGGACATCATGGGGAGAGGCCTTTGCCCAGCAGTGGATGATACAGGCCAGCAGTAACAGTAATAGTAGCAGTAACTTGATAACTTGGAAAATAACATAAGACAAAAAATGCCCAGATATTTTACTGTATAATTTGGAAAAAAGTCGCGGATTAAATTCGCCAGAAACACATCTATCTGTTAAATAAGAAGAATATTCTAACTGACCTCTTAATTACTCGAAATGTGATATTTTCCTCAGCGAACTATCTTACGATACCATTGGCTGTCTTATTGTGAAGAAACATCATCTACCTAACCTTTTCTCAAGTACATTCGGGTTGGCTTTCGGTGTATTCGGATACAGCTGAATACCAGTATTTTACATGGAGCGACTGCTTATCTGACCTCCACATCCCAGTTATTACGAAGTAATACGATACCGCATAGTAAGATTGGCTTGGAGACTTTTTGGCCACTAAATACCTACGGTTTTTTTTTTGTAGGATGGGAAATCATCATATGACTTCTCCCACTCCGGGCGGAGCGGGAGGGAGTGTCAGACTTTTACTGACTAAAACCCATCCATGTTCCTTCCTCGCCCATTATGTTCCGGGGCCGCGGTATCTCTTTCGAACAGGCCCGCAACCCCGGCAGGAAATACCTGCGGCTCAAGTGTGAATAATATCAACTTTAAATTGCTAACGCACAGTAAGTATGTCTTTTATCCAACTACAGCGAAGCCAAAAAGAATGGTTATGATTTTAGCAGTCTATGTATGTATTTAGGTATGTTTGTTTGTATTTACGTAGCGCCTAAACTATTCATCCGATTTTGATGAATAAGGTGTCAATCGATTCGGCCCGGGACTTACATTTTAACCGACTTCAACAAAATGAGGAGTCAATTTTACCTTGTAAACACTGAATTTAATTAGAGGGTGTTTTTCATTAATTGGGTTTTTATTAGGTAGATTTCCTTTTTTTGAAAAAAAAAAAATCTACCTATTGGTCTCTCACCTACGGGGATTTATATGAATACGTATGTATATGGGTGACAAGCAAAATTTAGCCACACTCTACAGGTCGCAATTATGAACCGATTGCTTTCAAACTTGGCCAAAAAATCGAAACGGTCAAAACTTAGGCTAAGTTCGTGAATGGGCGGAATTCGTTCATGGGGGGCGACGGGGGGGCGGTTTTTCTAAAATCAGTTTTTTGGCCATAACTTTTTTCCTGTGGAAAATTTTTGAACCGTTTCTCATTTTTATCATTCTGAGTACGAATACGGATATCTTTAAATTAAAACTTTTTTGATGCGACCCCTAAATTGGGGAGGGGGTTGAAAATTCCAAATTTTTTGCGAAAAAAAATCATATCTCCGAAACAGTAAACATTTTGACCGTCGCAAATATTTTTTTATGAAAGCAAATTGTTTACTTTACAGTTGTTACCGTCAAAGTTTAGCGATTAAACTTATAGTTTTCGAAATAAAAAATTATAACTAAACATTTGAGGGCGTTTCCATGCTAAACTCTTATGAGAGAATTTAAAAAGGGTAAACTTTCCATTACAGGACAACGATTTTGAAATCATATTTTTTTTGTAGATTGTACACATAAGTACAACTCTTTGTACAAATTTTCAATAGTTGGACGCTCCAGCACCTTCTTCGAAATCTACCTCCTCCTGCGGCTTGCCGGAGGGATTTTTGTGTTCTTGTGTTTTTCGTGTTGTCACAAAAAAAATTGTTAAGAATTCGTCCTGTTGAGAAAAGGCCTTTGGCTTGCAGGGGAACTGTTAATAATGCACACACGTGTCTGTTAACTCAAAGGTCAGGTTTACCGATAACAATTTTGAAGTGGTCGCAAAGTTAGGAAGCTTTTGAAAACTCGTTAAAAGGGTCTGATCGGAAAACTTTAACCCTTCGTGTCCCTAATACTATTAATTATTATTTGATGTGAACAAGCGTTTTATCTGATGTTGTTTTTATTTTTATTAACCTTTTATATTCGTTTTTACTCGTTTAGATACATAAATTCATTATAGTTTATATCACAAAAACCAGCGAGAACATGGGCACTTATGAGACGTCAATAGATACTTAGGTGTACGCTTTGGATTGGTACTTTTAAGGACTAGCAACTCCATGTATAAAAACACCATGATTCTAACAAAGACTTAAAATGTTAATCCTTATGGCCTGCCCTGCCAACTCACTCTAGGTAATGCTTATATCTTCTCTTTACCATTCAAATTAATTTTTCATTAAAATTCATTCAAAATTAATAACAAATTCTTTTAGTGAAAATTAATAATTGTATAATTCAGTCAATATTCTTTTGTTTGTATATTCTTTTATTTGTTTTTGTTTTCCTTTAGAAGTTCTTAAAAAAAATCCAGTAACCGTATTACCTTAGTAATTTTTTTATGAATAAACTGTAGGATAATTCAATTAAAACACTACCTGAAATACAAACGTTTGCCGACTACTTTCCGCTGAAAAGTAAATATTTTCAAAGTAAGACCTAGTTATTTTAATCGAATAACCGCATAAAGTAAACTTCGTCAGTGGAGTGATTGAATAAGCTTTCAATTAAATTAAAGTCCTTAGAAATCCTTAAGCACTGAAATTAAGTTCTTAAAAAAAGAAAAGTAAACCTTTCACATTTTAAAATTGAGTGTAACAATCGAATCATATCAGTAAATATAAATAATGCGTTTCAAAGTTAAAAATCATCTTACTATTAACTTAAAAAGACGTCTATTTTTAAACAATAATTGTATCCGTAAAAAAAAAACCTTTTATAACAACTTTTTGCAAGTTAAACTTCAAAGAAATTGTTTCCAAACACACCGAAATTTTTTCACCGAAAAATCCTAAAATTAAAAACAATGACTAAACTAAAATACATACCTTACAACAAAAAACTTTTCACAACACTACAAAAGCACACTAACAACACTTTAAACCACTGAATAAAACTTGGAACAACAGTTGTTTTCTCGCGAACTTTTTGGGCGGGCGGGTAGGGCGGCGCGCCTTGTTCTCGCGACTCCTGAAACCGACTGAAGCCTGAAGGCTGTGTTGCAAGCTCGTAACGCACGCGCGCACTGATATACACGTTCTAAGTTGGGTGGATGATAGTAGGAATTGTAGTTTTGTTTGTTTTTTTATCAGCGATCGTATTTGGAATGTCAACTACATTATAGCTGATTGTTTTGATTTCGACTGTGATACACTATGACAAAAGATAAGTTATGGAATCAGGCGTTACTTTGCGGAAATCCATGGCATTAAATGCTATGAAAAATATTTAAAAAATATTTAAACACGTGTTTCGCCCCTCCACGGGGCATCCTCAGTAGTTGTTGACTCGGTATTAAAACTAAATATTTTTCATAGCATTTTAATACTATGACAAAATCAAATCAAAAGAAAATGTATTAAAAGTTCTGGCTGGTTTTTTTGTTTTTTTTTTTAGGTAAAAACTGTAGGTACAAAGGCGGACTTAATGCCTTGGGAATTTGCTACTATAAATGTTGTTGAGATTTTGCAATTATATTTTGAATAATAAGACTACTGCTCAAAAGTGAAATCACCTTTTAGTTCAAGTTCAGCACATTGTGTACCCAGCATAGGAATACATGGTTATCAATTATTTACATTATACAGCATCCCATGAGTGGCAATACCGCATTTCCAGGGGGGATTTGTGGAATAAGTATTTTTTCGATTCCGGTTTTCCCCCTGGGGGATTATCAGGGGGCAATTCTAGACTTTTCTTTTTAGATTCCACTTTTCCCCCTTAGTGGGACTTTTAGGGGGGATTTCAGGAATAAGCCCATTTCACTCTTGTTGTGTAGAACTGGGATTAAAAACTGGGTGAATAACATGACCAATGAGATTAAACAGTAAACGCTTTGGCATTTTTCCCTTGACTACAAAATATTTTTAATCCTTTTCTGATTGATTTCATTTTTGGTTCCATTAACTGTTTTTTTTTGCAGGATTTTGTAAGGGGTGTAAATAGACCTTTAACAAAACCGAAAAGCGATATTTTTTTGTTTTGGACCATACCTGGGAACCTACTAGTTAGGGAGAAATTAGATATCAAAGTTTCAACTTTTTCTCAACTTTTTTCAAATACTGGTTTTCAAGGTCATAATAAGTCTACTTTAAATACCTCCAGAACTCGTTTATTATTAAATGTGTCCATAATGTGCGTTGCATTGAGTTTTATTATAAAACGTGATATTTCACCCCAAAAAAGTAGTTTCCCAGCAATAATTTTTGCGTAGAGTTACTTAGTTTGATGTACAAAATGCTTGGTTGACGGCTTTCCGAAGGTTCTGCTTACATTCTGTATACAAAGTAAAATATCTACATTATTTTTATTAACATAGTATTTTAGTCGTTTAATCTCTCTATGGAATTAGTAAGATCATATTTTAAAAATACATGCAGAAAAGTGAACTTTTTAAATTACACAGTGGGGTGTTTCATGAAGGATCACATCCCGAAAGTGGGTCAAGGATATCATTTGGACGCTTTTAACAGATTGGGCAAAGATAGTAATAAATTATAAGGTGGGCAAGAATATGGGGAGACCTTTACGCACCTTTTGAAAGCTGTGTTGTTGTTTGAGAGAATCTTTCTTTAGCTATCGACTTTTTAATTAGGTTTTCGTATCTGTCCGTGCGAGTGCGTTGTATTTCAACTACGCAACGGATGGATTGCGGTTTTTTTACTATCATTTAAAGAATTTATAAGAAAACTCGCTTCTGCCCGCGACTTCGTTCGCGTGAAGTTTTGATATCGCAACGTATCGCTTGCTCAACGGAAGCTTTTTTCCCGCTTGTAACATTTCTTATTGCTGCTCCGCTCCTATTGGTCATAGCGTGATGTTATATGGCCTATAGCCTTCCTCGATAAATGGACTATCCAACGAAAAAGAATTTTCCAATTCGAGCCGGTAGTTCCTGATATTAGCGCGTTCAACCAAACAAACAAACAAACTCTTCTGCTTTATAATCTTTCTTCTTTCTAATATATAAAACTAGCTGACCCACGCAACTCCGTCTGCGTCACATAAGAGAGGGAAAAAATCCCCGTTTTTGCAACATTTTTCATTCCTGCTCCGCTCCTAATGGTCATAGCGTGATGTTTTATAGCCTAAAGCCTTCCTCGATAAATGGACTATCCAACACAAAAAGATTTTTTCAATTTGAACCAGTAGTTCCTGAGATTAGCGCGTTCAACCAAACAAACAAACAAACAAACAAACAAACAAACTCTTCTGCTTTATAATATTAAGTATAGATATAGATTCTCGTGTAACAGTGTTAGTTACCATACTCCTCTGAAACGGCTTGACCGATTTTTATGAAATTTTATATGCATATTCAGTAGGCCTGAGAATCGGCTACTATATATTTTTCGTACCCCTAAGTGATAAGGGTTATCCACCCCTAATATTTTTTTAACTAGAAATAATTTATATGGCAAAACAATGTTTGCCGGGTCAGCTAGTATTATTAAAGATTTAATTATCAAACTCCCATTAAAACCAAGAAAATGTTCTCGATGTATTGTCAAACACAAGATCGTAAAAAGCAAGAGCGCCTGGCTAGAAAGCTCATGTATAATATAAAATATGTTTTTCATTCCTCTAATTTTGCCTAATAAAATCTTGTATTTAACTTGTGTTCAAAAAGGATATCATCTGCCTATACTTATCCCAGCTATGTTAGTATCGGCTTTAAGTCTTACCGCATGCAGCTAAATACTAGTATTTTACATGGATCTCGCCACGCTCGAGGCGCATATCTGACCTCCAGTATTACATGGGTTATATGATACGCCTTGGTAAGACTGGTTGTCAAGGCTTTCGGGCCACTGACTACCTGTAACGACTGTCAAAGATCTACAAATGACAGTCAGGACCAACAGCTTAACGTGATTTCCGAGGCACGGAGGAAACTCGGTAAGTAATGGGCGGTCACCCATCCACGGAGCAACCTAGGCAAGCGCGGCTTAAACCTAAGATCGACCCTAGCAGCAACAGCTGCTCGGGTCGATCTTAAGTTTAATAATAACAGCTGCTCGGGTCGATCTTAAGTTTAATAATAACAATTATTAAACTTAAGATCGACCCGAGCAGCTGTTATTATTAAACTTAATATCGACCCGAGCAGCTGTTATTATTAAACTTAAGATCGACCCGAGCAGCTGTTATTATTAAACTTAAGATCGCCCCAGGCAGCTGTTATTATTAAACTTAAGATCGACCCGAGCAGCTGTTATTATTAAACTTAGATCGAACCGAGCAGCTGTTATTATTAAACTTAAGATCGACCCGAGCAGCTGTTATTATTAAACTTAAGATCGACCCGAGCAGCTGTTATTATTTAGTCGCGAGCTTAAAATAAGATTATCAAACAACAATTAATTGACGATATGTTAGTGGTATGTCAATGTTTTTGCTCATCGTAACTTGGTTGCAAAGTTAACTTATTTTCTGGATATAGGGCAGGCTGCATGGCCACTGTTGTAAATTATCACCTTGGTGGAGCAGTGAGGCGAGGGGCTTATTATATTACAAGTCGGTGAAAGTACAAGATTTACTAATCATCTTCTTAAGAGGCCTACGGAGCAAGTGTAGTCCATACGAACGTAATACCAAAATAATTTGTAAAACTAACATATTCTTAAGGTAGTGTGTATTTATTTCAATTGGATTATAGAATATCTAGGTTTCCAAATATATATTTTGAATGGAAACTGATTTTAACAAGAGATATGAGATAAATAAGTGTTCTATAAAATTTTTAAATTCGTCAAATCTCGTCTATATATCATTGTCCTTTCAAAATATTTATTTGGGAACATAGATATTCTGTAATGCAATCGAAATAAATACACACTAACTTAAGAATATGTTTCATTTGCAAATTATTTTGGTATTACGTTTGTATGAACTGCGCATGCTCCGCAGACCCTTTAACTTACGTATATGGTACCTACGTAGTTTTGCTTTTATGACGTTACATTTTAAGATGAAAAAACCCAATAACATTTTGCCCGACCCGGGAGTCGAACCCAGGATCTCAAGCTCAGCAGGCGCCTTTGCGACCACAAGACAGTCAGTCGATTTTATTTTTGTTTGATCGCAATTTTCACTTTCAAACTCATCATCTTTTTGAAACTCAAATAGAGATAATTTAAAAAGCGCTTACCTTGTTAATGCTCAACGGTAAATACGGAAAGTTAATTTAAGTTTATTTGATTATCATGAACAAAATTAGTCCATCAAACCAAAAATGAATCGGACCGTGAAAACAAACTATTAGCATTCAAATCATAACGCAAATAAATACGGTCATCATTAAATAACGTCACATTTGACATTATCAATTAACGCTAAAATATAAATTTTGTAGCAAACAATAGTAGTTAATGACTGGCGCTCCGAGGCTTGTTAGCTGTGCTTTGAAACAATTTACAGTAAATGATGATTAATGATAGAATTTTCCTTATAAAATATGGGCCGAAAAACTGTATTGTCTCAAAGAATAGACCAGTTCATTGTCCAAGAAAATTTAATTTAAGACCTAAATAAATGTATTGTACTTTGTTAGTAACAGAATTATTTCACACAGTATTGCTTAAATGACACACTGGCAAAAGTTTCTTTTCATATAAGTTTTGGATATAAATCATAATTTTATCTGAAAGAAGCCCACTGCTGGAAATAAGACTCCCCCAAGTGTTGCCACATTAACAGGTCCCATGTGTCTCGCATCCAGCGGATCCCTGCTACCTTCACCAGATCATCGCTCGACCTAGTGGGAGGGAGGCCTTCCAACTCAACGTCTTCCGGTTCGCGGTCGCCACTCCAGAACATTTCAGCCCCATCGGAAATCCGTTCTGCGAGCAATGTGCCGCCCACTGCTTCTTAGGTTGGCAAATGTTCAGGCTTTGTCGGTAACCTTGGTTCTCTTGCGGATATACAGCGTGTTAGGTTAAACGAGGGACATATTGAGGGAAGGTATTCAGTATTCGATTCTTAACCCAAATAATTATGTAAAAACTATGATCAGCGTGCTATTTTAATGTTTTTATTGTATCTTTTATTTTTAAGTTACAGTTAATTGCTATTTTGCTGTGTGTAATGGAACAATTTAAAATCACTTGATGATGTGTAGCGTCCGAAATCTTATATTTGTACGCCGTTCAGGCCAAACATGACTGTAATAATTATAATTTAATGTAACATGCTACTCGTATGTGTGTGTTTTGAACAAATAAAAATATCTTATCTTATCTCATCTATAACCTTAATTTTTGACATAATTGTCTAATAAAATACATTACTCGTGGTCACTGAGCGCGCAAGAAGTGAACTCTAGGTGCCACGCGGCAAAACACAGACACGGATCAGGCAGCTCAGTGCGCAAACGCCGCCCCTTTCTTTTGTGTTGTCACCGGTGCACCGACAGGGCACACCCCCGCGGCACCCCGCGCTGGCCTCAGTGTATGCGCGGGCGCCGCCACTTCCGCGTGTGTTTCCACGTATCGCATAAACAAACAACCCCGCATAGTAAAAGTTGTTTGTTATCATGAGCACAATCACGTGTTTAAGTATCGTACACTCATTACCAGTCACCCTATATAATGTTTTGGATATAATTATTATAATACCAAACTAACAGTCACAATCATCAGCCTATAATAATTGTTTTTTTACTAAAACTCATGTCATTGTTAAAACGAAGCGTGTCTGTATTTGACCACGTTTTTCTGCTAATAGTGCAATAGATTTTGATAAGGTTTCCACAGGTATTCAGATAATTTATTGTTTGTCATTTACTATTTTCGGTTTGGTATGGTCAAGCAGTCGCTTCATGTGAAATACTGGTATTCAGCTGCATCCGGTTAGACTGGAAGCCGATCCCAACATAGTTGGGGAAAGGCTAGGTAGATGATGATTTACTATTTTCTGTTTCTCATTTACATTCTTCTCTCTTTCAGAATTCATCTCGAACCCAGCGGATTTGCGTCAGTTTGACCAGAACTTAAAGGTGCCAAATTGTGCCCATATATTCTCAGAAACCTCTCGATTACTCCAGCGTTCCAGTAAATTAGTTAGCAATGCGTAATGAAGCGGGCACAGTCCCCTCACTAAGTAATAGATACTTATTTAATTACTTTTGATCACCGAATCTGTCGGTGGAAGTAATTTCATTTTGTTATTAGGTACCCAAGTTGGTGATTGATGTTCTTTTCTAGAGCTTCCAAGGGGTCGTGTCTGCACGGGGAATTGGGGAAAAGTTTTTTGGAAAAAGGACTTTATAGGCTTCAGCAGGTGAGGGTTTTATAGTCCTTTTCTAAAACCTTGATCTAAAAGCTGTTTTCTACTAAAGAATCGAAGAACGGTAATGAGCACTAAGTGATACATCCTGCTTAGGAAACGAGTGAATACAAACGAAGTCACGAATTCTCTATCGTTCTTATAAAAGGAAAAACATCGTGAGGAAACCGGTATGTCCTAGAACCAAAACTTCGAAGACATGAGAGATCTACCAACCTGTACTGGGCCCGCGTGGTGGATTATAGCCCATTCCCTCTCATAGAGAGAAGACCCGTGTCCCAGCAGCGGATACTTTATAACATGATTATGCTTATGCGTATATTATCTTTACACTTCTTATCGATGGCATACACTTGTCTTTTCTAAGGAAATTAGGGACCTGAGCGCATTCTACTGGAATTATTCTATTACACTATAACTTGAGGCATTCAGTCTTATCAAGGGCTACCGTATTACACTTAAGAGGACTGCGGAGCATGCGAATTTCATACAAACGTAATAATTTGTAAATCAAACATATTCTTAAGGTAATGTGTACCTATTTATTTTGATAGGATTACAGAATATATAGGTTCCCAAACATATATTTTGAATGTACACCGATTTAAACAAGAGTTATGAGAAAAATAAACTTTTCTATGGAAATTTTAAATTCCTACGATATTAGTCGTCTAATCACATAGGAATTTAATCTATATCATACGTCTTTAGATCATTGTCCTTTAAAAATATTTATTTTGGAACATAGAAATTCTATAATACAATCGAAATATATATGTCACCGTAAAATTGTCAAACACGTTATATTACAATATAACGTGTGTCTCTCTAGCGATATTGTAAAGTCTCGAATTATTGTCAACTGAGCATAAGGAAGTATCTCTGCCCCCCTATTGGGGACTTGGGGCACCCCCCCTTTAGGTTAGGTTAGTTAGGTTCCTTTAAACACTGCACTCGGAAATAGGGGCCCCGGGCTCCGTTGACTACGCTTTTTAGGGGAATATAGTGTTTTAAGGTTAGGTTATATTAATCGATATTTCTCAGGAATGGTACAGTATCTTTTCATGAGAGTGGTACCGCTCGACAAGGGGGACCCCTCTTTCCCTCCACTCCGCGTGTGTTGAGTACCATCGCATGCATTTCACGAAAAACAATGCGTCTTATTGTAAGTAGTATGTTCGTTTGACAATAATTCGAGAGTTTACAATATCGCTAGAGATATTACAATATAACGTTTTTGACAATTTTACGGTGACATATACACACTACCTTAGGAACATTTTTGATTTTCATATTATTTTAGTATTACGTTTGTATGAAAAACGCATGCTCCGCCGGCCACTTAACGTCACTTGGCCGTTTGGTCGTTATTAGACGTAGTCGAAACTATTGCGAAAAGGCTAGGCTGATGATCATTATGAGTTATTTATTTATTTATTTATTTATTTACCAGAAAACAAACGGTCACACTGTTTTCATATTCTAAACTTAAACATTTACATAAACAGACCTATAGTTTCCTTAATGTAACAATATTAAGTAACGCTATTGTAGCATGACAGCTTAAAACTATTACAAGAACAAGCAAAAATGATACAAGTATGGGATAATACGGTTAAAATGTTTGATTACATTTATCAGTCAAAACCTTTTTTAATGGAATTTATTGTGCAACAGAAAACATCAATATCAGACAATCTGTCGTTTTCATTATAAAGTTTACATGCACGCCTTATGAACATGTTTTTACAGTAGGATGTTTTACTTTTGGGGATACAAAATAAATAGTAAAATAAAGTTATGACTTTAACGTTAAACAAGTCGGTCATGTTTGGTCAAGACCACCGCTCTTGCACTGGGTGTAATTAGGATTGGCAGTACCTAAACATGGTTAAAATAGATAAAAGCTTTTAAAAAAAGTTGAAGTTTTATTTATACTAGAATCAAATCGATGAAATTCATCCTTTTTGCTGTCGAAAGTTTTAAACAAGAATTTTAAAATTGTCTTAGTTCTGATAACTTTAAAATTCCAATTTTAAAACTTAGTAGACAAACAGGGCAGGTCAGCTCTTTACTGTTTTCTTTATTGTTTGAAAATAATGTGTTTATTTTTAGGTATAATTACCAAGGTCAAGGTCAAAGGACTAATGTTGAGTTCAGATCACGAAACCTTTGCAGCGAATTAATTATCTTCTCGCGTGCAGAGGTTAAAACAAACATAGCTGTAATTTAGGTTAAATATATTGGGTTTTTTTGGGTGAGGTTTGTTATGTACTATTGAACCATCATTTGGCTAGTTTAAGTAGGTACAGTCCGTTATTGGGTGCGATTTCCCATTGAAGAACTTCCATACAAAACTTTCAAACTTGCTATTCCCATCAGTTGAAGCCTTTTCAGAATTCGTTTCTTAGTGCTCACTTTAGATGTATGCAAAACTTTTGTGTAAAATTTTATAGTTTGTGTACACGCATCCAGCGGTTTTGGCTGTGCGTTCTCTGGCAGTCAATGTAAGATTTTATTCGGACCCAGTTGTAATGTAGGTACCAAATTGGGAATGATTGTGTTGATAAAACCACTTTCTATTGGGTTATGCCCGATTCGTCATGTCGCAATCTTCCTCTTTAACAAACCAACAATAAAATGTATAATTTGATTTCTCCAAAATCAAATTATACATTTTCGTTAAGAGAAAATAAGAAGTTATAAAACTATTTTATAATAATTTTAAAGTCAAGATAACACAAAAGTAAATAAAAGCTACCGCAAATAAAGTTTTAAAGAACTAAAACCTCTTTTGAACCGTTAAATTATTAATATAACATTCAGAGCAAGTTTACAAAGTTCCTCATTACGTAAGTAATTAATATTATAACGCTATTTTAAAGTTTAAAACAATCTTTGCAATTCAAGCTTGAAAAAATCGTAAAAAACGTAGCCTGGAAATGTTCAAGTGCGGCCTCGAAAGTCTGGCCATAGATGTAGAGAAGAATGGATACGGTTAGCAAAAGGTGTTGTGATAGACGCTCACTTTCAATACTTACGAAAAAACTGGTATCCTTGTTTGCTACGATGGTCTACTGAGCAGAAGCGAAGGGTAAATTTTTGTAACAGGTAAGCCTGTCCGGTGCATATTTTAGTAATGTTTGAAAAACCATACATTGAAACAATTTATAGTTTTAGTCATGTTTGTCTCAATCACCTCTTAACTGAATTACCAACATTGTTTTACTTTAAGCAATATTATAGTAGGTTGTACCAAAGGGAAGCCGGCAGGTTTCGAGTTGTATGAACCCGTTGCCACTGCTACTGAGACTGAAAAGAAGTGAAAAGTTCCATTCCCACTTCGGGCAATAACATTTTTTGAGTTTTTCATAAGGGAATTCTTATTAGCAGTCTAGATTTGCGCGTGGATGTTGGCAATAGGCTCGAACCTTATTCCGTAATGTACTACCACTTCCTAACAAATTGGCAAGAAGAAGCACAATACTGAGTGTTCCGTAACCATACATTTTTATCTATGCACGCACTGTGCTTGCGAACGAATGAGAGACGATATCGAATCCAAGATGGCAGCTATTCCAGTTGCCTAAGTGCGCGCTCCTGGTTAAAATTCTTGCTATGAGGGTTAATCGTAGCTAAACGGCTATCTATATATCAATCTGGACTTATTGTGATTCCTGAAGGCTCATATAGTGCAGTACAGACTTTGGTGCACCAATTTGTGAGTAAATAAGCAGACCAGCCGGTCGTCTTGCAACGCCAGCCACGTGCCACATCAGGACAAGATTCCCTCGGAAAGCCACAGGAGGCTAGCAGGTGAGTGACGCACTTTATACTTAGAAGGTCTAACGATATCCCCTCGAGCAAGCACAGTTAATCATATTCAACTAAAATACGTATTTATCGAAAACTGAGCTTGCCCTCCAATGTTAACTACCATCGGCTTGGTACACTGAGAGAAGTAAAAGGAACTAGTTAGTAAAATCACAGCACATGTTTTTCTTTGTATTATGTTTCGCAAGCTAAGTAAACTCTTATTATTGTAAGGTTTTAAATTATTGTATTTCATTTTTAGAGCCACTTATTTTATTATTTTTCATTTTATATTTCTTATATGATCACTTTTTTTTTGTGAATGCTGGGCCTGTAATTTTCGGCTGTGTAAGTCCAAGACTGCGAAACTTAACTATACCTTAATGATGTACGTACACAGAAGCTGTTAGTTTTGGTGAACCCATATTAATAAATAAGTAAATAAGGATTGGAAACCTTTGCTCAGGAGTGGGACAGTTCAGGCTTCGGAAGTAAATAAAATTACACTAGAATAATTACGTTATGTGTTTTGTGCGTTACAAAAACATGTCATGCGCAAAACTTGGCATACGTTTACCTCAAGGCTCTCATTATTCCGGAGTTCCGGACAGCTTGCACCATCTACGGTTTACTAACTCTGTGGCTCATACTTCATACTTTTACCGCGCCCTTAATTACAATGAAATTTGCATACTTCAGAAGTTTCATAATTTCATAAATATATTCAGTGATAGATGTCTTTTTATTAAATTATTATTTTGACCCACAGACGCAATTTATTAAACTTATCATTTACTAGGTTTACCCGTGATTTATGATAAAGTTGCGTTTATGTCACGAGTTGGACAATATTTTTTATTTAGGTTTAATTTCAATAATAAAAGCTGTGTTAAATAAAATATGGTGACCTCTCCTCCTGTCCCTCTGTTTGTTAGGGTTCCGTATCCAAAGGGTAAAAACGGGACCCTTTAGCTAAGACTTCACTGTCCGTCTGTCTGTCACCAGGCTGTATCTCATGAACCGTGATAGCTAGACAGTTGAAATGTTCACAGATGATGTATTTTTGTTGCCGCTATTATAACAAATACAGGATAAAATAAATATTTAAGTGGGGCTCCCATACAAGAAACGATTTTTTTTAATAATAATGGTACAGAACCCTTCGAGTGCGAGTCCAACTCGGACTTGGCCGGTTTTTATTAAATAAAGGCCTCGTTGGTCTACTGAGCATGGGGTCCTGGGTTCCATTACCGTGTTGAGCAAAGTGCTATTTAGTTTTTTCATCAGCCATTTCTCAGTACCATTCACTGAGTCTAGATTTATGCCTTAAACACTTTGGGACTTAAACATATCTGGCAAATGTGGGTGTACTAATAGATAACACCAGTCCTGTGCCAAACCTTTTGTGAATTACAGGCGTGATAATATTATGTTATGTAATTTAGTAGAAAGATATGAAAAAAAAAAGAAAATGTATTTTCAGCAGTTGGTCGAAGAAATGAGAACAGAAAATGGTTATGGATAGAGGAAAAAGTGTTCTTAGGTATAAAGCTTCAATTTTATCTGAAATGTTTGGAACCCAGAAAAGTGCTTCTATCTATCTAAACCCAGGTATTTCCACCGATCGTGCGCTGAAATGTGTAGATATATTTTGTCGGAAGCCTAATGTATATTTTTTTGTATTACCTAGATGAGTAGTTTCTTTTAGCTTTTTAGGGTTCCGTACTCGAAGGGTAACCAACGAGACCCTGTTACTAAGCCTCCGCTGTCCGTCAGGCTGTCTGTCTATCTGTTAGCTGGTTGTATCTCATGATCCGTTTTAAGTAGACAGTTGAAATTTTCACAGAATGTGTATATCTATTTCTGTTGCCGTCATCAGAAACACACTCACACACACTTTCACATTCTGTAAAAAACTCACATTTAATAAAAAATAAAGGGTTCTCCCCTATTACTATGGTACGGAACCGTTCATACGGAAGTCCGACTCGCACTTGTCCGGTATTTTTATATTGTTTTTTTTTTTCAACCAATTGAGAGTTATGCAATATTCCTTACCGTGTAAAACATTTGACCAAAGCTTTGATTTACAACGTCAAAATTTTATCTGTTCCCAGCTAAGAATAATTTACTTTCCCCCGGAGTGCAGTCAAGGCAACCGAAGATTTATACCGTCTGAATAGGGAGCATGCAACACTACAGTCCTTTATCATCTATTTTACTTAACATGAACCTTACGACAACGAGATAAAGGTCACCGTGATACAAAATCCGAGGTAAATTAACCATGAAAGAACAGTACCAGGAACAATGTTATGTGAAAATGTCGTACCCCAATGGATTGGGGTCAGACATTGTTGCATGGTCCAGAAACGCGGCAACTTGAATGAACGTAAATCTACATTTGGCTTGAATTATAGTGGTGGGGACTGGCTACATGTAGAGGAATTCGTAAGGAACGGTAATATTTGTCCGAAAAAGTAGCGAAGTTATGTCCCTGTGTTGGATATGGATGTCTGTGACATAAAAGGTATGTTAGACTTTATTGCAGGTAGTTTTGAAGGAATTGCTGAGAGATTACTTTGTTTGTAGTGGTTTATTTTATGACTCAAAACATTTTGTGCTGATGGATTGCATTTAGCCCAGGGGTCGTTGACGTTTTTATAATAAAATTATTACACTAACAAAAACTCTGGGTTAAGCTCGCTTTTGTACATAAGCTTATATTATTGAAATGAATATGTATATTTGCTGTTTTGTGTGCGATAGAGAATAAGAATAAAAGAGGATAACTTTCCTCTCCGTAACTGATTCTCAGGTTCTGGGCAAAAAAAAATGTCACAATTACCCATTATTGCCGTCGATAATCTTAGAGTAAAACTAGATTACCAGCTGAGTTCTTCTTAACAAGTAGCAGGAAGGCATCCCGCTAGGCGGACCGATAATATAGCCTGGTGAAGGATGCGGGGATCCGCTGAATGCAAGACGCACGGGACCGGTCAATGTGGCGGCACTTGGTGGAGGCCTATGTCCAGCAGTGGGTGTCTTTCGGCTGAGATGATGATGATGATGAATTCTATAACAAGTTCACACGGGTTGTGGTGTCACACTCTCTATCTCATTAGAAAGGGGGCCACAGGCGGATTATGCTATGCAACGATTCGATAGTTTCATCCGCTGTTTTATCATAAAACTCGTAGGTATATTTCTGTAAATTGGTGTTATAAAACACTTTTATACGTCACATAACATCATGTTTCGCACCTGACTATTCTGAAAAGAGCTCAGAAGAAAAGAGAAACTCAGAGGTCATAGAAATCTCTTTTAAAGTCTAAACATTGGTCAAGTCATATGAGGACAAAGCCGATTAGTATACGAGATGGTCTTTTGAAGAAAGAACCACAGAAATAGATGGGAACAGCGGTGGCCCAGTGCATAGCTGCCACGCCTTACGAGCAGTATGTTGTGGGTTCGAACCCAGGCAGGCGCAAACATTTAAGTGATTTATTTCATCACCACTGCTCTCAAAACGGTAAAGGAAAACATCGTGAGGAAACCGGTATGCCTTATAACTAAAAAAACTTAGAATTTTGAAGACATGCGACATCTACCAACCCGCACTGGGCCGCATGGTGGATTATAGCCCATTCCCTCTCACAGAGAGGAGGCCTGTGTCCCATCAGTGGGAACATTATAGGTTGATTTTGCTCATGCTTAACCACACAGATTTGAGTGGACCTGTCAAGTTAATACAAGCATTTGTACGGTGATCGTGTAGCTCGACTCACTATTCAAGGAGCTCAATTTCCGTCTTTTGGCAATGATCTACTGGTTTTAGACCACTTTAACTTACTAGCAGAAAATATGACAAAACAAATCATTTTAAAGAAAAAAAACTAATTAATTATAGAAATTAACTAGATATACTCTAAATCAAATCCAACCTCACCCACGTACCATACCACAATCACACATACCACTAATCACATTAAGGTTGAACATTGCGTGTCACCCAGCATTCCTAGGCAGGTTCGGCCTTGTACACCATATTAGTCGCAAGTAATAAACGTCGTCGCGACACGCAACAACTAGTTGAAAGTCTTTATTGTTTTAAAAGTAAGTGAATGCTTCATAAATAATGGCAAATTGTTGTGAGAGAGACAAATAGTTGGCCTTTTGTTGGCAGGCGATCGAATTCTTTTGGGTTTTATTGAGTTTGTGGTTTTGTAGGCATGATTATCTATACTAAGATTAAGGCGCTTAGACGA
The DNA here is from genome assembly GCA_950022955.1 of Xestia ashworthii. Lineage (NCBI taxonomy): Eukaryota > Metazoa > Arthropoda > Insecta > Lepidoptera > Noctuidae > Xestia > Xestia ashworthii. The sequence goes on from OX465561.1 coordinate 22,602,703, forward strand.
GCTAAATTAGCAACTCCATTTGTGGTTGTTCAAACTTCGTTTGAAATGTTGTTAGAATAAAGTTCTAATCAGCTTGCACTACAAAGTGATTGTTACGTCAGCCACTGCGGGCCAAATAGCGCGAAATGAGTGGTTTCAATCGATTTACAAAAAAACTATTGATTGGATTAAAAAACTAAAACAGTATCATGCTAATATATTGCTTGTAGAATTATTTGCCAAAAAAATCAGAATGATCGCATGCATATTAGTATGTTTTTTATTGTTTGAAAGATATTTTTAGAGGTAAGTTCGTGATTTCTTTTTATCGAGCCAAATTAATTGTATTATGTTTTCAAAACAGTATCATGCTAGCATATATCCTGAAGAATATCATATATTTTTCTGGTCTTGTTTATAGCAGTGAAATATATACTTTTAGTAATTATAAAACTCGCGTTTAGCTCGTGTAATCGCCTTAAGTTTTTTTTTGTAAGTTTGTGTGTAAGGGGTACTCTCCGGAACTTATGATCCTTCTCTGGCAGAAAGTTACATTATTCGTGGATGCTGAAGGCTATGAATTATAAAGGGTCTAAAAAACCTATTAACAAAGCCGAAAACCACTGGTTCTCCCCGTTTTTGCGATAATTTTTTTGTTCTACACCATACCTGGGAACCTTCTAATTACGGAGATATTGGGGGTCAAGTTCCAACTTTTTTACAAGTATTTTCGAAAATACCTACAAGTTATCATTGTAAGATTTTTACTTTAATCACCTCTACGACACCCGTACTATTCAATCCATCCATCAGCACAATGTTTCAGGTGGGATCCTGCCGTTTTGCCGAAAAGATTTTGACAAAATTTTATCACCCAAACAAATCTTAGCAACCTTTTTTTATACCATTGCAATATTTCGAATGATTTTAGTACGCATATTTTTATTTGGTCAAATTTTTACTTGGCAAAATATTACCAAGTACTCGTATAATGTCATAATGGCATTTGGTCTTTAATCAAATTCCTTTCGGCCAAACAAGGGAGACCCGTTTCAGGTGCGTTGCATTGAGTTCTACCACAAAACATGATTTTTCAAAACCCCCCAAAAAGGCCATTGGCTTCGTGATGAGGTTGTTTACATCCTGTATGTACTCGTATATCATGCATATTAACCGAGCTATGTAGGAGGAAATGTTTGTGTGATGAGCACGGACATTTGTTTCCGAGTCATGGATGTTTATAATATGTATAATAAGTATGTATTTACAAACAAAAAAGTATATATGTAGTATATCAACTATCTAGTGTCCACGACACAAGCTTTGCTTAGTGTGGCACTAGGTGGCGCTGTGTGTTAATGTCCAGCGATATTTATTTATTTATCACAATTTTGGACAAAGTCACGCGTGAAATGCTAGTTACCTCGTTGGTTGCTTGGTTGCAAGCGTGGCTGCTCGGCCTGAGGTCCTGGGTTCGATTTTCGGGTCTGGCAATGTGTTATTGGATTTTTCCATCAGAAATTTCTCAGTGGCAGTCACGTAGTCTGGATTTTTTATGGGGTCGCCCCTTATTACTTAACTCGTGAAACGTTTGACAACCAGTAGGGCGAAGGGATAGACTTAGTAATTGATTGGAGAAGTCAGATAGCCTTCAGTGAAACTTCAGTGTCACCGGAAGAACGCAGACGTACCGTGTTCGATCCCAGGGGATATTATTTATCATTGCGTGTACTTTTATATTATGTTAGTCAAAACAATAACAAGATTACTCTCCAAGGTTGTTAATAATGTATGTTTCTGAAGGTACGTAAAAAAAAATAACGTTCCCACTGCTGGGACACAGGCCTCCATTCTGTATAGGTGGAAATCGTTTCGTATTTTTATACCGACTGCCACCAGGATTGACGTAAGGGTTTCGTTACCTTAATGTCAATCGAATCCACTCGAAACTTCACGAAGAGCTCGTGACATAATAATAACAGCCACTCAGGTCGATGGTGAAGGCAAGCCGCGCTCTCCTAGGTTGGCTGCGAATGGGTGACCAGCACATACAAACCGTGAAAGAGTTTTCTTCCTGACTCGGAAAGCACGTTAAACCTTTGGTCCCGGCTGTCCATAGTAGATCTTTGACAGTCGTTTTAGTAATCAGTGGCCCAAAAGTCTGACAACCAGTCTCACCATGGGGTATCGTATTAACATCGACTGGGTTTTATAGGTCAGAAAGTCAGTTGCTCATTGTAAAATACTGGTATTCAGCTGGTTAGGAGCCGATCACAGCATGGTTGGGAAAAGGTACGCAGATGATGAAGTCAATCGAATCCACTAATCACTTTCCATCGTCATTTTTAATGATAGACGGCTGTCACGGTCAGGTAGCTAGTTGTGTAAAAATATGCACATATTTTCAACATAAACTAAACTCACTTCAAAAGCTTTCCTTTGCGTTCACGGTCTCATATTCAGGGGTGTTTCCTGGTAGCGTAATAAACATGAAAGTGTTTTGCATAGGAGCGTAAGGTCAGGTACGACGTAAAACCATACGTACCCTTGCAAGGTGAGTTTTGATACTCGCCCTATAATTATGCCAAAGGCAATGCTGCTGTGTTTTTGGAAATTTAAACATAACTTAGGGTCTTGTTAAGGTCAGTATTTGAGGAAAAACTGTGCCGATCTAGAGCAATTGCTCTTCGCTGTTAACAGATTTTTGGCTTCAACCAGTCACACTGTTCTCCGTCTACAAATTGCTGAATCGTGTTCGGGTCGGTTCGACACAAGCCGAGCGGTTTTTCCAGAATGTACTTATTTAACACTAGCTTCTGCCCGCGACTTCGTACGCGGATCCTGTTGCTTTTGCCAGCGATACCGGGTTCGTCAAAATCGAAGATCTGAAACGTCGAATTCTAAGAGCCCGGGGACGGGAAAATAATGGATCTTTCCCACCTAAGCAACATATACCGTTTGGTTCTTTTTGCCATTTAACAGCTTCACAAAAAGTATAATGTTGAACCATACCTCCGGAATATGTGGCGTATTCAATCATAGGAGTATACGTAAATGAACTCCGTTTCTTATCAACCCAAGGAAGGTCATCATAGGGCACGCCACGATAGTCAGTGGCGGTAAGTCCCCTCTTTGAGGAGTGGCTTGAGAGGCGCCACGGCGCCCTCACCTTCCGCCTGACGCAGGTCCTCACTGGACACGGATGTTTCGGGAGGTACCTGCACCGAATCGGGCGGGAGGAAACGCCCGGGTGTTTCCACTGTGAGGATCGACCGGAGGACACGGTGGAGCACACGGTGGAAGTCTGCCCTGCGTGGGCGGAGCACCGCCGTTTCCTCGTAGCGGCGATCGGCGGCGGCGACCTCTCGCGTCCGGCCCTGGTTCAATCCATGGTCCGGAGCGAGACGGAATGGGAAGCCGTCACCTCCTTCTGCGAAGCAGTCATGCTGGCGAAGGAGGTGGCGGAACAAGAGAGGGAGAGAGCCTCTCTTCCCGGCCGCCGCGGGAGACGCACCGGGCGTCGGGGGCCACGTGGTGGCTACCGGCCACCGTAGATGCGGGCCTGTGGACGGTTAGCTATGGGCTAGCTAGCCGTCCGTCCGTCTAGTGACGACAGGCCGTGTCGACGGCGCGTTCGTGTTCCACGCGCGCCTCAAAGAGAGAAAGGGTTGCGGGACTGTTCGAAAGAGATACCGCGGCCCCAGAACGTAAAGGGCGAGGAAGGAACATAGATGGGTTTTAGTCAGTAAGAGTCTGACACTCCCTCCCGCTCCGCCCAGAGTGGGAGAAGTCATTTGATGATTTCCAATCCTACAAAAAAAAAAAAAAAAAAAAAAGGAAGGTCGTCATGCCCTACGGCTATAACACCCGATTCTTCAGATGTTATCGACATTCTGTTCAGAGAATGTCGAAATCCTCGCGCTCTTCTTCTGTCTCTTCATGCCGTACTCCAGCAATTCTTTCTCTCTCACATTCTAACTGATTATGAATATTTTGTTGTGTGTGTGTTTGGGGCAATGTATGATAATCTCGAGCAGCAGTTAGTCGCGCATCACGTTCATCGCTCGTTTCAAAAGACCTGTTGGTAGATGTGCGAATACGCTGAGAACTCAAGCGCAATTCTCTATCCGTGAACGCAGTCAGGCATCTATTCTTCACTGGTCTCTAGAGACCTAGATGTAGATGCGTAAATTCGCTGAGAACGCAGGCGTGCTTCGCGATCGGAAAAGCTTTCCACGGAGCAAGTTGCAGCCTGATGTTCTCGAACAGCATCAAGTCTCTCCTGACGCTCTTCGGTAGATTCTTGGGATCTTATGATCCTCAATCTTTTAGCTCCTTTGGAACATTGGGAAAGGTTTGACCTCTTTCTAGGCATGGTTACAGTTTTGTTGTGAATATACCTGATCAATTAAAATCTGCGTTACCGGGTAGGCTACCGAGTCACGAAGATAAATGGAAAAGGAAATTAAACACTCAAATAACATAAGCCCGAAGACATATTTATTCGAAAATTTTCAATGATATACCATCGTCATTGAAAATAAGTCCTAAACTGTTACCGCCTTAACCGCGTGGAGGTACTCCCAGTTTTTGTTATTTCATAATTTTATTATGTAACAGTGAAATTAGTCATAGCTTTGCAATAATTTTCACATCAGATGTTTCTGATCTTCGATTTTTTATAAGTCAACAGGAAATGCCCATCAGACCGAACAACTTTTGCTAAGACGTCATCATTCCTATATGTGTTATGGTGTAGCTGGGCTCTTGGAGTTCCACGACAGGTGTCCCAGATCTTCGATTTTTATAAGTCAACCGAGAGTGCTCATCAGATTGAACATTTTTTGCTAAGACGTCATTCCTATATGTGTTATGGTGTAGCTGGGCTATTGGAGTTCCACAACAGGTGTCCCAGATCTTCGATTTTTATAAGTCAACGGAGAGTGCTCATCAGATGGAACAAATTTTGCTAAGACGTCATTCCCATATGTCTTATGGTATAACTGGGCTCTTGGAGTTCCACATCAGGTGTTCCAAATCTTCAAATTTATTCTCTCAACAGAAAATGCTCATCACGTGGAACAATTTTTGCTATGGTGTCATTTTTGTATCTCTTATAGTTTAGCTGGTCTGTTGCGGTTCTACATCAGGTGTTCTGGTTTCCAAGATGAATTATAGCCTATATGTTGCCCAGACACAATACAACAAAAAAAAAATCATTCAAATCCGTCCAGTACTTCCGAAGATTAGCGTGTACAAACAAACAGACAAACAGACAGACTTTTTTTTTTTGATTCGTACTCTATTATTACTGTTTCTAAACCCCCTTCAATTATTATTTTTTAAATATGTTCAATGTACAGACACAGCTTTTTTACTCTTTTATTATATGTATAGATTGCTGCTCGGCTGTGTCAAATCATGCCGAAATGAAATGAATCTTCCTGCCCTTGTCATGGTTGCGCTTTGAGGAATAATTTAGTTGCGCTTAGATGGTTGCGCTTAAAAATAGGTGCGCTCTGAGGAATACCTCCTTGTCCCATGTTATTTGGGGTCCGGCGTACTTTTGTTTCGGCCATTGCCACCTGGCAATCTCCACGCTATCATGTACTCCTTTTTCCTTCATATCATCTAACACAATCCATTCTTTTATTTGGTCTTCCTCTTCCTCTCCATTCATTAACATTTTATTTATCTATAATATGTATGTATTTAGAAATATATAAGTATGTTTATCAGTTGTCTAGTACCCATAACACAAGCTCTGCTTAGCTTGGGACTAGATGGCGTTGTGTGATAGTTGTGGAATATTATTATTATTTCGTTTATTCATTTTGAAACATATTATTTACATTTTTAAATATATCTTAAAATAAAACTAAAAAAAATACATTTAAAAACATAAAAAATAGTTGTCCACCGATATCGGGAGCAGGGTCCAAGCTACCGGTGGTTAGGGCTGCAGAGACAGGAACCTCCTCACAATGCGAGCCGTATCGAGGAGTACTGCTTTCTGTATCAGGCTCTTGATCCAGCCGCCTAAAGAGAGCTTCGATAGATGGTCATCGAAGCTCTTGGCAATAAGGCCATTGGCCGTCACGACAATCGGCACAATGATAACCGAGTTCATATTCCACATGTCGCGAACCTCGTGCGCCAAGTCGAGATATTTTATCTGTTTCTCTTTCTCAGCTTTCACGAGGTTCTCGTCATGCGGAATGGTAACATCGATTATCATTACGCGGCGCGCTGATCGGTCTATCACCACTATGTCAGGCTTATTGGCGACAATAGTCCTGTCAGTGATGATAGACTGATCCCAGTACAACGTAACATGGTCTTTCACGAGAACTGGGTCGGGCACATACTTGTAGTACGGTACCTCTGATTCCACAAGATTATATTTCAAGGCAAGTTGCTGGTGAATAATCCTGGCTACTTGATTGTGCCTGTGCAAATACTCGCCGTTAGCCAGACGAGAACAACCAGAAATTATATGTCTGATGGACTCACCCGGAAGGTGGCATGCCCGACACACGTCAACCGTCCCGTCCTTCATAATATATTTCCGGTAGTTGTTCGTCAACATAACTTCGTCCATAATCGCACAGACAAAACCTTCAGTTTCCCCGAAGAGGTCGCCAAAACGTAGCCAGGACACGGACGCTAGAAAATCTACATCGGGCCCATGAAGAGCCCGGTAGAAGCGCCCGTGAAGCTCCTTGCCCTACCATTCTTTCTTGCGGTCATCAGTAGTAATTACCACAGGTTTGCGCCAGTTCTCTTTAGCCATGGACAACGGGGTGAGTCCCTTGTCCACTGCGACCACATCTCTGTGCATACCCACGTCGGCTTTTTGAAAATATTCTCTGAGGCTGCACACCTCGCGGTTGTGGAGGGTCTTCGCATTTAAAAAGCCTCGACCCCCGCACTTCCGCGGGATGAACAGTCTCATCATCGATGACCGTGGGTGATGCATCCGGTTTTCGGTCAGCAGTGTACGAACTCTTCTATCCAGGGCGTCAAGTTCGGTCTGAGTCCATTTGAGTATGCCGAAAGAGTACATTAAAACCGGCATGACCCAACCGTTGAAGGCGCGCACCTTGTTCCCACCTGAAAGAAGGCTATTTAATACCTTCTTCAGGCGTCCGAAGAAGCGCCCCCTCAACGATTGCTTCATGTCAGTTACGTTAATGCCTAACGCTTCCGACATACCCAAATACTTATAGCTCTCGGATGAGGAAAGGGATCTTAGGTGTATGAAATCCGAGAGCTGAAGTCCCTCGGATTCCATAATCTCCCCTCGCTTTACATACATGACTGCACATTTGTCCACACCAAATTCCATCCTGATGGCGTTACTAAAAGTTTCAGTTACTTTTAGTAGCTCCATCAGTTGCAATTTGTTGGGGGCAAAGAGTTTCAGATCATCCATGTAAAGCAGGTGAGATATGACCTGACCATCTTTCCTCAACCGGTAGCCTAACCCTGAATTCTCCAGCAATGTGCTTAGAGGATTCAGGGCTAAACAGAACCAAAGTGGACTCAGACTGTCGCCCTGGAATATTCCCCGTTTAATCCATACAGGTTCATCGTTCCCCTGGATCTGTCGGCATCCTGGATATCGAAGGACCGTCCTCCATTGCCCCATACATGACTCAAGGAAGGCGCGTAGAGTTGCATCGATCTTGTACAACTCCAGCACCCTCATGAGCCATGAATGTGGCACCGAGTCGTAGGCCTTCTTGTAATCTATCCAGCATGTTGACAGATCCTTGCGGGATCGACGGACCTGTTGGCTAATGGCCATGTCGATGAGGAGTAGCTCCTTAGTACCGCGGGACCCATTCCTACATCCATTTTGAGAGGCAGACATGATAGAGTTTTTGTCAATATGTGTATGAATTTTCACTCTCAAAATGGATGTAAGAAGTTTATAAACCGTCGACAAACACGTGATTGGTCTATAATTCTTGGGTTCCGCGGGACTACCTGACTTATGGAGCAGGTGGGTAACGCCTGTTGTTAAAAACTGCGGAAGAGACCCAGACTCTAAGGATGACTGGAATTGGGATGCCAGACAAGTGTGCGAACTACTAAGCCACTTGAGCCAGAAGTTGTGCAGTCCGTCCGGCCCCGGTGACTTCCAGTTCGGTAACGGACGAACTGCATTGGCTACATCTAATGGTGTTATAAAAATTGGCTCCATTTCTGGAATAGGTTCACACACTCGTTCGACATCACGCATCCAGTCAGCCTCAGTATGACAAACGGGTACCGACCATATGCTGCGCCAGAAAGAACTCGTGGCGGCATCATCTGGGCGGCACACATCTGTCATATTTTGCTGAGGTTGCTCCCAAGTTCTGTATACCCACCTCTCATCGCTCTGGAACATGCGATTCTGCGAGTACCGATCAACCCGCCGCTTATACCGCCGAATACGGTTCGCCCATGCATAAACTTTCTGCTTCAGGAAGTCAATGCGCTCTGTGACACGGGACATGTATTCTTGCGGACTGATTTCGGTCCCCGAGAATGCCCGCCTCACAAAGCGCATCACACGTGGTCGTGTATTGCCCTCCCTGAAGCAGTATAGTTTGCCGATGAGTACCCTGGCCTCGTCGATACGTCGCTCGATCCTGCGCTGCCAGGCTGGTACGGCTGGTTTTGGTCGAGTAGCTATGTCACAATTTGGGAACTTGACATTAGCTACTCGACATGCCGCAACAGCCCCACAGAACAGAATCGAATGTGTATCAACGAGGTCCTCGCTACTCTCGAATACATTCTTGAGTTGCGAGTCCAAGGCACACACCAACGCCCTATTTTTCTTATGCATGGGTAAACGCGGTAATCGGGGCCTAAGTTCGGTAGGAGTGGACCTATACTCACGAAGCGCATCTTCCAGAGCGCTCCTCAATCGGTCGTTGCACTGGCTACTTGCCAAGGCAACTGTATCATCCTCCTCTACAACAACAGGATTCGACCGCGGTAAGGTTGCGTTGACAACTGACACTTGTACCGCGGTTTGTGTCGGAGTTATGATGATAAGGTTGCTCAGTACTTCTGAGCGCAGCCTATCAAGTGTGGCATCATCCAACCTGTGACTGCGTTGAATGACCCGCACCTGATCCGACAGTCGTTGGGCCGAGACGTTGACGGCTGGTTCCAGATCCTGAAACAGAGACAGCATCCTATCACGGTACGCAGTGAGGTTAATTCCCCCCTCTGTAGACCCGTAGTATGCGCGCATGACGTTCTCGTTCATGGACTGAGTCCATCTCATGCGCTGCACACAACCACCGGTAGCGGGGACCCGGCTCAGGGCCTGTTGGCCCCTAAGTCCCAAGCTCCTCGGTGGCCGGCCTCTCCCCGCACGACGTACAGGTATTGGCGACGTCGGCGGAGAGAAATATTCGTCGCTAGAGCTCGACGCAACTGCCGCAACCGGTGACACTGGTGATCCGGGGTCCGGCGGCGGCGAGGCGGAGCTGAGCGACGAGTCCGGGGTTGGTGGGCGTGCGCGTCGTCGGGAGGCAGCTCTCGTGATCATTTTTGTAAAATCATCTTATTAATCTCGTTTTTCCAAATTATTGTATTGACGTCTCTGACAGATGTCATTGGTCGTAGTATTACAGTTTTTCATCTTTTCTGTTTTGGTATTCTTCCGGTTTTTTTTTTTCAATGAATTAAATTTGTGTGGTTTCAAAACTTTATAAGAACTATTGTAAATTGTTTTGTATTAAAACCAATATTTTTATGCAAATAAAATGATGATGATTTTTTTTGACTGATAAGCTCACGGTGTTGCCATTATTATTATTATTATTATTATTATTATTATTATTTAAATTCATCACTCTTTAGACACACGCGATTAATCATGCCAAAATATAAAACACCTCTAATGCCTTAAAGAAATGTTACGTATAAAGTGGTAAAACTGCTTGTATTTTTTGGAAATAGTGGTCTAATACTCGTATTATACATTGATTATGGCGTTAACTGCTTAAAATAACTTTAAAGTTATGTTTAGAAAGAAAATAGTTAACGTAAACATCAATTCTAACTATCGGAAAACCGGTAGGTACGAGTATATTGTGCATCTCGTCAAAATTCCTCTAAGAAATAGTTTTAACACGTGAGCGCATTTTGAAAGCAATTTAAATGCTAATCAAAGAGAAACACGACTCAAGACTCCAAAAACAAGAATCTAGGTATCTTTGGAATGTGGATCGACCAAAAAAAACTGGGAAAAAAGCGTCTGCTTTCTTACCTGTCGTATGGTAGAATGGGAAAACAAGTCTCGCTTCTGTAAACGCACACATTTGTGCAATATTCCTTGCGTACTCAAATTATATCAGTTGTGAAAGTTGTGAAATTCCGACGGGCGGATAAAATCGAGATCCTTTTTTACCACGTGGCTGTCATTTGTTGACTTTTGATAGTTGGGGATCGAATGGCACCTGCAAAAAATATTGATAGGTGCCGTATGTGGAATACCTCAGGTGCCATTAACTCAGGTACCGTTAGAGCGGGTGCCCAATGTGGCATACGTAACTGAGCTCCGGAGGTCGATAAACAGATACTACACGTAAAATATTGATATTCAGCTGCATCCGGTTAGACTGCAAGTCAGCGTCCTAATATGGAAGGGGTAAACAGATCACGAAATCGTCAACCAAGCTTTGTGTACATCATGCATAAATTATGGTTGGGAAACGACTTTTATTTTGGGGTATAAAATCACGTTTTACGTTTAAACTCAATGTAGCAAGCACTCAATGTTACATTGTGCTGATGATTGCTTTGAATAGTAAAAAGGTCAAAGAGATAATTAAAGCAAAGTTTTTACCTTAAAAACTAGTAGTTTTAAAAAACTTGTGACGTGGAATTTTCACTACATAACTAAAAGGTTCCCAGGTACGGTCCTGTACAAAAAAAAATCGAAATGACCGGAAGAAACAGTGCTTTTCGGCTTCGTTACAGGATATTTTTACACCTTTTGTAATACTTAGTTGAGTGGCAATAGCTAATTTCCCTATACCCATAGACAATGAAAGTTTCTATCGTATCCCCATATTTTTTTAGAACTGATAATGAGGGTTTTTTTTAAACTATTCCTTAGTAGCTGGATAGATGGCGCTGAACTTGGCAACTTATTGCAAGGAATGGAACGATGGTTACATGCGGAAGCATAAGTAAACGAAAGTGTTAGTCAACGAGCGTCATGTGACGCAATGTTTTTTTTCTAATCGTTTTGGCTTTGGTAACGTAGTAAGTTCAACGCCATCTACAGAGTTCTTGGAAAATGTGTTTTTTTTAAATCCTCAAAAAGAAAACCTGAGAGGTTTTCTTTTTAATCTATGCTCTTTAAGTTTTCAATAGCGGTCCATTATCATGAAATTATTTCTAGGTCACTGCCACGTCGCGTCGATCTCGTCTACATTCAAAGGTAAGAGATAAAATGTAATGAGCAAGTCGATTATATTTTATTGGAAACGTGTTAGTTTCCTTACGATGATAGTAATATCTTCGGTCTGCAGTCTAGGGTTTATTGGGAATTGAAATGTTTTGTGAAAAACTACTAATTTTTGTGTTCGTATTGATAAACTGATCAGTCGGAGGATTGGAACCTTAACTAATATCTTAAGAACGTACTGGTTACATGCTTTGCCAACATGTTTAAAAAGTTTAATCTGACGACCCGAATGGCGCAGCGGTAGTGAGGCTGCCTTACGTTCTTAGGATCCTGGGTTCGTATCCAGGTAGTAGCAAATGTTTGTGTGATGAGCATGGACATTAATTTGTTTCCGAGTCATGGATGTTTAAATATGTATAATAAGTATGTATTTACATACAAAAAGTATGTATGTGGTATATCAACTGTCTGGTGTCCACGACACAAGCCTTGCTTAGTGTGGCACTAGATGGTGCTGTGTGTAATGTCCAGCTATATTTATTTATTTATTTATCATTCTCTTGATTCAATACATTTGGGATCGTCGCAGCATTTCTTCTTCATTCACACTCCTCTATTACTCGTCATCTCACCAGACACGTGTCTTCTTTTCTTGCCATATTATTCTTTACATAGTCCATCCATCGTTTGGTTAGTCTTCTTCTACTCATTAACCTTTTGGCAAGACTCTTATAGTCGTTAGAAGTTTGAAGATAAACTCTCTATGAATGTGAATGAATAATTTATTTGGCAAAAGTCCAGTTTTATATACAAATCTAAAACTTATTCTAACCAATAAAAACATTTACTTAATAATAAAATCTAAAATTACAAAATAAAAAAACCGGCCAAGAGCGTGTCGGGCCACGCTCACTGTAGGGTTCCGTAGCTTCCCAGACCATTAAAAATACCAACATTTTTCGTCAGCAAAAATAACTTTGTTTTTCATAGTATTTGTATGAAAAACAAAGTTATCATTTGCGTTTTTTTGAAAAAGTGCTATATAACTCAAAAACTATTCAACTCATCAAGTTGAAAATAATTTTCCTAGAAAGTTCATATAAAGGTCTACTTCTGTGATTTTTTTCATATTTTTTAAACTTATGGTTCAAAAGTTAGAGGGGGGGGGGACACATTGTTTTTGACTTTCGGAGCGATTATTTCCTAAAATATTAATATTATCAAAAAATGATTTTAGAAAACCCCTATTCATTTTTAAATACCTATCCAACAATATATCACACGTCAGGGTCAAAATTAAAAAAAAAATCGCTCCCCACTTTACGTCTGGGGGAGGTACCCTAATAAAAATGTTTTTTTAAATTTTTATTTTTGCACTTTGTCGGCATGATTGATATACATATTGGTACCAAATTTCAGCTTTCTGGTGCTAACGGTCACTGAGATTATCCGCGGACAGACAGACAGACAGACAGACAGACAGACATGGCGAAACTATAAGGGTTCCGTTTTTTGCCATTTGGCTACGGAACCCTAAAACACCAGTAAGATAAAAAGATTTTCAACCAATCGCGTCACAGCATTGGAAACAAATGGAGCACGCAGGTCACCCTCACATATCTAAGATAGCACCAGAAAACAGGGACCCCACAAGAAGATGAACTATGATTACCCTTAAGAACACTCTGAACTAGGGGTGGCACTGGACCGAGAACAATGGAAACTGTTGGAGGAGGGTTTTGTCAAAAGGCGCATCTAATGACGTGATATTTTACAAATTGAATTAAATATGGTAATACTGACGAAGTACAAAATTCAGATATAAAAGCTTTTATTAAATTATTTAAAAAACACTAGAAGATAGACTAATATAGGTAATTGAAAGCATAATTTTGGTCCACATCTCAGGTCTCATCAGCAAAAGTAATATCATAGATGCAGTCTTGTCTACGAACAAACTCATAGCCCATGGTTTTTAACAACAGAAGCAAATTTTCCTTCCAACCACACTTAGCTACACGCCTTTCCACTCCTGAAAAGGAAACATACTATCCATGCAGCTGAAGTATCATAAATAAGCCACATTTTGTCCAAAACCCCTTACATGCATGGTGTTTTATGGCATATCTTGTAACTAATATGATATCACAACATCCTTCAATAAATCAGTAAACCTTATAGGAAACGAGTTATGGTATAATGTGGATGACGGTAAAAGATAAGGGGTCTTTGTTGTATTTCTTTTGGGTACTTTGGAATATTTGTTCCAAAAGAAAACATGCCGCGACACTAATTCAATTTTTTATTTATTATAAGCCTATATTATTGTCCCTCTGCAGGGTAAAGGCCTCCCTTCCCTCCTTCCACATTTCGCGATCTTGTGCGATTGTAGGCTAATCCTTTGCGAAAGAGTCTAGCTCATCCCGCCATCTCCTTCTGGACCTGCCGCGTTGTCGTTACCTGCTTCTTGGTAACCACTGAGTGGTAATTTTTGCCAATTCAATATCAACCATTTCAAATATCTATTTCATACCTATAAGCATGAGAAGCTCTTGGTCAAATAATAACGGCCGCTCTGGTCGATCTTTAAGTACAGCCACGCTATCCTAGGTTGGTACATGGATGGGTGACCACCCATGACATTCCGACTTTCCTCCGTCCTGGCTGTCATTTTTTAGATCGTTGTCAGTAGTTACAAAAAAACAGTGATCCGAAATTATGGCAAACGGTCTTACCGAATGGTATCGTTTTACGCAGTAGTACGTACAAACTGGGTTGTGGAGATCAGATAGGTACCTAGTCGCTTCATTTAAAATACTTATATTCTGCTGCATCCAAGCTGATCGCAACGTGGTTGGAAAATGCTAAGCAGATCATGAAGCATAAGATTAATCAGCCTTATAATTTTCCCACGGCTGGGACACAGGCCTCAGTTCTAGGGCTATAAATCCACCACGCTCGTGCAGTTAGCTGTAGCAGTACAATTCACAGACATGTGACATGTTAATATCTTCAAATAGGACATGACTGTTTCCTCATGAAGTTTTCCTTCAACGTTTTGGGTCACCCATTTTAATCGATGAAATATACTTTTTTATCTATAGCTCTCAGTAACGTTCAGTCATTATTTAGTCATCATCATCATCATCATTTCAGCCGAAAGACGTCCACTGCTGGACATAGGCCTCCCCCATTATTTAGTAAAATCATTAAAATTCTTATGTGCAATATACACTATAGCGAACTATATACAGGGTTATTTGTAAAACAACAACAACCTCGCAGGAGTAGATTAGTAACATCATAAACAACATTTGTTCCACCACTTTTTCGAAAACAAGCAAAAATTATCGACTTTTCATACAAAACTCGATCAGCTATTCGGACATATGTATGGAGAGTTGATTTATTTTTTGTCTGTTTTTAGAAAAGTCGTAGAATAAAATGTTGTTGTTTATAATCTATTCCTGCGAGGTTGTTGGTGTTTTAAAAATAACCCTGTATAATTACAAAAATAAAACGACTTCAGTAGTACTCCTACGCAAAACTGTCATCCGGAAACATGCCCAGAAGACTGGCAGCATGCTGGCAGCATTGCCACGTTAAGTGGAAACGCAGAAAGAACCAGCCCTCTGGTCATGCGAAGTGTCGATTCAGTCGGTGGAAGGTTTCCTTATTAACTTATAATAATAAAAATGCAAAAATTCAACATGTAAGAAATAACACTCCATAACTTTTATGTACACTTTAAACAAGAAAAATCGCATGAAAATATGCAAATTATATAAAAAATACTCGCATTCTTTCACGCAATACCTGCCAGACCAAAATGCATTATATAAACAAAGCATAAAATTATATGGCATCAACAAACACTTTTCCTAATTGGCGAAGTCAAAGAAAATGTCAAGAACACAGAAAATGTGCAAGTAAATTACAGTAATTAACCGTGTCGGGTTAGGTAGTTAAAAGAGAGGTAATGGGTTTTAACTGTGCTAATCGACAGTTACAGATTTATTATAAAAATTAAATAAAAAAATATTTTTTATTGTTCTTTTTTTTTGTTTTCAGGCCAACCGAAATGTACTTGCTGTGAAAACCGGATTTTGACAGATACTGTAGAACACAATCAGTCAAAGAGTTTTAGTTGAACCTATAGGTTACCATTGATACGAGTAGCAAAGGAAAACTCTAAGTAAACTAGTTTTTTTTTTGGTTAGTTCCATGAAACTTATCTCAAAGTGAGAAATATTGTTAAAAGAAAACAATGTCCATGAAACTCACAAAAACATTATTTGTTATGAAAATTGTTTGTATTCTAACACAACATCTAACACCGTTTTGTGAAACAATACGCCACGAATTTACAGAGTTGTAGAACATAAACAAAACAGAATGCGTCTAAAAATACGCCACTCTGAAATAATACGCCGCAATGAAACGCGACGATGCGATGGTACTTTCGGTACCGGGTGGCCGGCACCCATAAAATTGCATTATAATGGATGAACTTAGCATTTTTATGGTTTCTTCACTGCGACGAAAATTAAAGTAGTTTTATTGTCAAACGCGGAATATTACAGATTTACTCATACTTCTCTCACTTTCATGTATTATGTGTTCTTTCTAGAATTTAATTTTGGACTAAGTTAAGGGGCCGGCGGAGCATGCATATTTCATACAAACGTAATACCAAAATAATTTGTAAATCAAACATATTCTTAAGCTAGCGTGTATTTATTTCGATTGTATTACAGAATATCTATGTTCCCAAATATATTTTTTGAGAGGACAATTATACAAAGACGAGATATGAGGAATTTAAAATTTCCATAGAAAACTTATTTTTCTTATAACTCTTGTTAAAATCAGTGTACAATCAAAATATATATTTGGAAACCTAGATGTTCTGTAATTCAATCGAAATAAATACACACTACCTTAGGAATATGTTTAATTTACAAATTATTTTGGTATTACGTTTGTATGAAAAACGCATGCTCCGCAGGCGTCTTAATGCCTTGGCATGACCGTGACTCATGTATGTGACATGTACCAATTCGCACTGGAGTCGCCTGGTGGATTCCAACCTTTCGAAGAAGGACACCAGTCTCTCAGCAGCAGTGCTAACTTTAACGGCTGATTGCGTTAAATTCTTGGTGTTTTCAGTTACAATTTATTGCTTTTCTAACTGATTTGATGAGTAACAATCGGTCTCTGATTAAATCTACTAAAGTCGACATGCCCTATTGGAAACTCTATAAGACTTTGTGTCATAGCAATATGTTTCGAGAAATATATTTAGTTTAATAAAACTGACAATGTAAGAGAGTATACTGTCACATTAGGTAACAAACTACCGTCCGGTAACTTTGTTATGGGCGGACATAAAGTTAAGTGGGATTCAGGTAGATGAAAGTATCAACGGTTACATTTTGCACGGAAGGTTTTATTTGTAAAAATATATTCTAAAACTTGTTTAAAATCCCGGTTTTTCGAACGGAACCGAAACTGCAAATCGAAACCTGATATAATCTTTACAAACTTGATTCGCTTCTTCAGCGTTCATTCATATTGTCATACATAATCAACATCCTATCCTTTTCCGAACTATGTTGAGGCCAGCTTCCAGGCTAACTAGATGCCTCTTCAAACCAATTATCAAACAACACAACATACAAGGCTGTATATTAATACAGCCTTATCTTTGTTTACTAGTTCACATACTACGCCATTTTAAAAACGAAAGTTCTAATAATAGTTTCTGCTTCTGTGCCAAACCTCCAGACTCACCAGAAATGCTATTTATTGGAAAAAACTGTCATCATTACTAGTAATAACATAGCAAGTAAATGAGACTTTTGGGTTCCTCGAACTGAAATAAAAACATGGTGTTGTGAACTTTATGAAAACTCCTCAATGAGATAACGATTTCAAAGGCTTGGGGTATCTGAAGGCAGTTTCAAGAAGTGATAGCTATGTTCCACCGCACTACATATATTTTGTTAGAATACGGTACAGAATGTAATGAATGGTAAAATTTATGAATAGTACTATAACCAAATTATTCATTTGTTTTTCAGTCTGAGTCTTACCATTGAAGGACAAAGTTTCTCCTTTTCAATCTTCTGCTCATAATTATGTAGGTCTAAGTACCTTGAATAAAAATGGAAAAATCTTGTGTGTTGACCTGGACAGTAAAGTTAGGATATAAGTAATATAATTGAAATGATGAAATTGAAATTAAAAGGACATTTCAAAGAGCTGCAGAAAGAAGCACGATTGGCCTAAAAATAAGCGACCGCATAGTGAGCAGCGACATCAGAGTGAAGACCAAAGTCACTGATGTTTTGTATATGGCCGAGAAACTTAAGTGGAATTGTGCAGGCCACATCGCGAGAACCACAGACAACAGGTGGAGCGAGCGCATCCTGCACTGGTATCCACGAAACGGAAACAGTCGCCGAGGCAGACCATTGCAACGATGGCGAGACGCACTGGCTGGGATAGAGTGGACCAGAACGGCCCAAGATAGATTCAGATGGAAACAGATGGAGGAGGCCTTCACCCAGAAAGCGGAAAACTTAACAGATTAAGTTATTTATAAAGTTATTAGGATAGGTTATTTTATTGTTGATTATAGGGAATAGCGGCTATTTTTATTTTATTTTATTTAAGTAATATCATTTATTAGCATAATCAGCCTAATAATGTTCCCACTGCTGGGACATAGCCTCCTCCCTATTAGAGGGAAGGCTGGTAGAATAATTCACGGTCTTTGAATTTTTGGTTCTAGGACACCCGGTTTCCTCACGATGCGATGATTTCCACCGCCATTTTTGAGAGCAGTGGTGATGAAATAAATCACACATCAAAAACAATAGCCGGTCACAAATTATTGTAATAGGGAGAAAATACCATACTGCGTTATTCGCGATTAAAAGTAGTCAATCCTTAATGTTTATGACTTGCTAATGAAATTCGAGAATGAGTGAATTATTAAGTGTCTTCACAAAACTCTGAACACAAGACGAAAGAAGACTAGCAAAAAACTTAATGTCAACGCAACCTAACAAAATGGATTGCGCAAAACCAATCAAAAGCTTATTCCAATTGGTTCAATGAAGATTAAGTTTTACTTCATCCAAGTTAGTAACAAGTTGTGTGGCCGCTAGTACTACGTAAGCTAACAACTGTACAATCGGAGATGAAGTTTAACAAAGTCTCCGATCTTCGTCCGGGACGTGAAGTGATTTCTACGAGTATGTTAGTTTATAATTGAATTAAGCATCTGATTCGATGTTTGTTAAACGACGTACATACCGAAGGACGTGAGATTTGGGAGCTCGTAGCTAAATAATAACAGCCGCTCGGGTCAATCTTTAGGTCAAGCCGTGCTTGCCTAGATTGGTCTGTGGATGGGTGACCACCCTTACATACCGAGTTTCCTCCGTGCCTCGGAAAGCACGTTAAGCTGTTGGTACCGGCTGTCATTTGTCCATCTTTGACAGTCGTTACAGGTAGCCCAAAAAGTCTGACAACCAGTTTTACCTTAAGTGGTATCGTATTACCCAGCATTGACTGGGTTCTGGAAGTCAGATACGCAGTCGCTTCATGTAAAATACTGGTATTCAGCTGCATCCGGTTAGACTGGAAGCCGACCCCAACATACTTGGGAAAAGGCTGAGCAAATGATGATGAAGAGGCTAAGATGAATAGATGCTAAGAGGCTGGTTTACACATGCGCGGCGACAAATCCTGCATGGGTTTCTTGCCGCTCAAATGACGGTGAGAGAGGGGTATGCTATCGGTAAACATTTGAGTTTATTATCTTGTGAAATGTATTCTAAAACCAGTTTAAATTGTTCCCATTCTCCTTGTGTAGCAACGTATTTCAATGTTGTCATACGACTGACCAATGTCTATATTGTCCTTATGTCAATGTTGTCGTACCTGGGACAAACGGTCTAGTTAGGTAGGTCTATCTACGAGAAAGAGGTCAATCGTCGAATCCGACTCGGCAGCATTCGGGAAGTTGCGCGGTATCTTCTCGTCCAACTTACCGCAATTTCTCAAGACGAAAGTCTATGACCAGTGTGTGTTGCCAGTGATTACATACGGGTTGGAACGTGGTCGCCAAATGGGCCTTTCCAAAAAGTCTAAAGTCACCCAAAGGGCAATGGAGAGCGCTATGCTCAGAGTTTCCTTGCGTGATCGAAGCGGGAATCCGTTGGATGCGAGTCACAAGGGACCGGTCAATGTGGCGACACTTGGGTGAGGCCTATGGCCAGCAGTGGACGTCTTTCAGCAGAAATGATGATGATGATGGTGATGATGATACGACTAATAAAAATGTCTGGGTCACCTAACATTTGGAAGCTAAATTAAAATGAATATCTAATTAAACTGTCCATAACGAGTCTACTTTAAAAGACCTACTTAAATAGGGTGTAAAACACCTCTTCACGAAGGCGAAAGGCACTTGTTCTCCTCGTCATTACGATCATTTTTTTTGTTCTACACCATCTGGGAGCCTTCTAGCCAACTTTTTGACAAGATTTTTTTTAAATACATGTTTTTAATGTAAGATTTTTACCTCCATACCTCCACGACCCCCGTACTATTCAATCCATCCATCAGCACAATAATTTAAATGCGTAACATTGAGTTCTACCACAAAACATGATTTATAACCTCAAAAAAAAAAGTTGTTTCCCAGCAATAATATTTGCGTTAAGTTACTTAGTTTGATGTACAGAATGCTTGGTTAACGGCTTTGTGATGAGGTGGTTTCAGTAGATGAGGTGGTTTCAGCAGTACCTACTTTTTGAGTTTAGCCCGGACATACATACAGACAAACAGACAAAAATTCTAAAAACTGTATTTTTGGCTTCAATCACACGCCCCAAGTATTCTTTTAAAAAAATATTCCATGTACAGTTTTGACTTTCCTACGATTTTATTATATGTACATAAAAACATAGATTTATATTTATTTATTTATTTATTTAAAATATATATGTATATAGATTAATGAACTGAATACCTGCATAACATTATGATACGAAAAAAACATGCGAGGCGAGGCAGTCTTTGGGGACTGCCAATACACGTCAAAACTCGTAGCGGATCGGCTACGGGTGCTACGAAGCGTTAGGTGACGATCACGCAAGTTCCAAGATTTTTATTCACTCAAAAATTGTTCAACGTGCCTAAAAAAGTTTTAACTTCAAAAATAACTTGGTCCGTCTGTCTATTACGTTCTTACGCCTTGCTGAATAATTTTTGATAAAATTGAGCACATAAACAGATATTGACCTGATGTAGGAGTGGGCATTACGTAATTTTAACCCAGTGTGCAGATTGCCATGGGATGAATTTCAACCTGTACGTGAGTAAAGTCGCGGTTTACAACTAATGTTCAATAAGGTTTTTTTTATATTGGTCGAAGGAATGCGTACCAAAGATAAGTCTTTTATCTTCATTGTTATTAAAAATATTTAATTAATTTTAACAATTCGTTTAATCTTTTCGGTAATTAGAAGAATTAATTAACCTTTAGCTTTACATACCTGCAAGATAAAGGGATGAAGCAATTATAATATTATAACAAAAACGTTAAGTATTATTATCACATTACGAATAATGTTAAATCTACCTACAAAAAAGTATATGCAGATACAAACTTAAATAATTTTCATTGTGTAATTTTCATCCATCCAATTTAAGCCACTTCGCAGAATGTTTTCAAAATTCATGCATTCTTTCTTAAAAATGTTAAAACTTGGTTTCAGTCATCTCTCTTGGAAAGGTAACTTAAATAAAAGATCCTGAAAACTGTCTTTAGGGTACTTTCGACTCTCAAATAGGGTTCCCCAAGGTTCTAACGACAGCCTGCAATAAAAAATCAATTCCGTAAGAGACAAAATCAACCGCCCGGACATTTGGGACCAGAGATTTTCTTAACGGGTGACCACTGAAAACCAGCGCTGTGCTGTGAGCCCCATAGCACAGCATCATGCTGAACGGAAACTGGTTTGTTGCAGTCACCACGAACAAAAAAGTGGTTACTCGTAGCTTGCAAGCCATCAACTTTTTTTGTTCCTCCTGTTGTATTCAAAATGTTTGATATGCATTCATTTTTTTTAGTTTCAATGCACGTCATGTCCCTGCAACATATAGCATCTATTTTTTTTCTTTTTTTGATGGGGTCAAATGCCCCTGGCCTTATCGTGACCAATCTGTAGCGGCGTAACCCCAGAATTTTAAATTTAATAGAACAACTTACAATCCGACCTCCAGAGCCTTACACAATGGCAGCAAATTATTATGACATACTTCTCCTATCGATTTGTTAAGCCGAGTGTGAATATAATAGTGTTACATGAGTGTTTTAATACCTAATTATGTACAGTTGCAAACAAGCCTTATTTACATCCATGATATGAATCCTCCATAAAGGCTTCTGAAACCATAGGGTGTTGTAGTGTTGTAAGAAGTCATGTAAATTCATGGAAAGTTTAATTGCTAAGTATTCAATTAGTTATATTATATGCAACTTTTCGGCCCCAACGGATGGCCGTTGGGGCCGAAAAGTTCTGGAGTGGCGACCGCGTACCGGAAGACGATGCGTTGGAAGACCTCCCACTAGGTGGACCGATGACTTGGTGAAGGTTGCGGGAATCCGGTGGTTGCGAGTTGCAAGGGACCGGTCAATGTGGCGACACTTGGGGGAGGCCTATGTCCAGCAGTGGACGTCTTTCGGCTGAGATGAAGATGATGATGATGATATGTAACTGCTGTATAATAACAGGACTACAGGAGCTAAACGCGAGTTTTATAATGCCTGAAAGTATAATTATGATTCACTGCACTAAACAAAACCAAAAATAAATATATAATATTCTTCAGGATATAATATGCTAGTATGATAGTGTTTTGAAAACTTAATACAATTAATTTTACTCGATAAAAAAATCACGAACTTATCTCCAAAAAAAATCTTTGAACGATTAAAAAACATACTAAAATACATGCGGTCATTCTGATTTTTTGACAAATAATTCTGCAAACAACATTAGCATCATACTGTTTTATTTTTTTATTCCAATCAATAGATTTTTTGTAAATCGATCGAAACCACTCATTACGCACTATTTGGCCCGTAGTGACTGATGTAACAACCACTTTGTTCAGAATTCGAAACGTATTAATAATCAAAGTAACTTCAATACAGCCGTGCAAAATTAAATTGATAAACTCTTACTCTAAATGATTGCTTAAACCCAATCAAAATACGACCTAAAATACAACAACAAAACAAACGAGACAGAATAAATTAAATCATCCTTCCAAATTAATGTAACCACGTTACGCCTACCACTAATTCCGCCACACACGACAATTTCAAAACAGATCGCTTTACTAAACCCAATTGAAAATTGAAAGCCGACATAACGTGATTGATAATATTAATATGTTTCTGCCACCGCCAAGTTCTGGAGTCACGCCATCGACCGTATTGAAATCCATTTAGAACGCTTTGGTTAGTAGGGCGGTGTTTCTCAAGGTATTCAGAACTCGGTACGTGTTTTTTTTTTAACATTTTATCATCATACCATCATGACGTCTGTATTTCCCGAATGGTTTAGTAGAGGTGTACCTTACAGTACATTCACATTTTACTAGTTATGTATAAGTCCTATGTAAAAGCGGGCGCTGCATGCGAGTCGCATGGGACCGGGTTATGTGGCATCGAGTGGACGTCTTTCGGTTGAAATGATCATGAATAGTCGGCGAGTCTTGCCGGGCACAAATCCAGCCTCGATATGAATGTTGTAGTTCAAGACAGTGATTTTTCATAAAAGGTTTTACGTATTAACATTATAGCATTTTTGGATCGTCTGACATCCTGAATATATTAGGACAGGTCAGCGTCGATGATTTGTTTACTAAATTAAAAGTAGGTAAATAAAAAAACACGCTTTGCATAGCTCCCTTGAGGACCCCTGTAATAAATTCAAGTTGGTTTGTTTAAATTATCATTTAGAACAAAATGAGGCGTGAGACGCCAGAAATAAGATTTACGTAAATATTTTCGAAGAGAAAGGAGGATTATTTGAGGAATATGTTTATGAGGTAAACAAAGCTAAGACGGAGTGACGTCTATTTTGAATTTATCATTTTCTTGATGAAGAGTTTACTTAACTTAAAATTCAATGTTTTTTCTTCAACATCGGTCGGAGGTGTCGATGTATAAATTTGCCTATTTAACCAACTGGCGCGCGTGTATGACTCCTATAGGGGTAGGTAAAACCATAGAACCCCTCCTGCTACCAGAATCCTCCCAACTGTTGGAAGAACTACGCACCGTATCTTTCTGAAGAACCTCACCAATGTGTGTATGTCCTTCTAAGACGTCCCTAAAAGAAAATATTATGAAATCATTACACCTATTTAAATATATCATTCCCCTATGGGAAAACGGCGTGAATTTACGTTTGTATGTTCGTTCATCATTTTCTTTTAAATATATCGTGGGGTCGGATTCCAGTTTAACCTGATACAGCTGTACACCGTTTTTTTTAAATGTTGCGACTGCTTATCTGACCTCAGTAACCCAGTTTTTGGGTACCTTTTGGTAAGATTGGTTGAAGACTTGTTTTCAAACAATCAGATTTCTGACTGCCCGTAACGACTGTCACAGTTCTGTAAATAACAACAGAATACAACGGTTTTATGAGCCTGAATGTTCACTATTATCCACAGATTGACCTCTGCCAGACATGCTTTACCTTTAAGATGCTTTACCTTTAAGATGCTTTACCTCATGAAGTCCAACACCACTTGCGATAAATTAGTTACAAAGTTCTAAATGTTTACATAGCTTACGATGTTGACTATCCAACAATTTACCTGTACTCACATGCGTCCACTTTACAGCAAAAGCAATTAAAACTTATTTAATATAAATAAACATTCTTTGAACACAAAAGGCTATCAACTAGACTTTTAATTAATTAATTTTGTTGGCCATACCACAGTAGACACATCAGTATTAGGGAGCCTAGTTAGTTTACTGGGTATAATTTATACTGTGGCCATACGTTGGCGTTAAGTTACTGTTTTTAAATAAATGTGTTTTTATTATTTTTATCCACCAATTACAGCAACATTATAAACACGATGCTATGATTTAGGTAACAATTTACAACAACATAAAATAGAAAACACGTAAAATTACACGTAGTAATAATATTAATTAAACATAACTATATCTATAGACATAAGATCGCGAACCGGAAGACGATGCGTTGGAAGTCCTCCCACTATGTGGACTGATGACCTGGTGAAGGTTGCGGGAATCCGTTGGATGCGAGTCGCACGGGACCGGGCAATTTGGCGACACTTAGGGGGGGTCTATGTCCAGCAGTGGACATCTTTCGGCTGAAATGATGATGATGATGATGACATAGGCCTACATGGGCACTTATACATTGTGGTAGGCAGATGATTAGATCGTGACAGTTATGGGGGAGGCCTATGTCCAGCGGTGGACGTCTTTCGGTTGAAAATTTCAACTTAAGTATGATGATAATGATGTATATAGTTGCACACCTCTTATCATAATATCTACTCCCGACTACCGCGCTGTCGCAAGCGTGACAGCTGAGCATTAGGTCCTGAGTTTGATTCCCGGATCGAACAAAGTATTTCCCAGTAGCAGCAAAGAGTTTGTACTCGGTTGATGGCAAAAGACTCACTCACCTCATGGAACTTAAAACAGAACTGCCGAAATGTAGGTATCGTTCGTGAAAATGGTTATACTCGTAACTCGGCTAGTTTGCAAGACATCAACATAATTTATAATAGCTTATGTTACTCGGTAAAGATGTAGCTTTCTAATAGTGAAAGATTTTTAGGGTTCCGTAGTCAACTAGGAACCTTATAGTTTCGCCATGTCTGTCTGTCCGTCTGTCCGTCCTCGCTTAATCTCTGTGACCGTTAGCACTAGAAAGCTGAAATTTGGAACCAATATGTGTATCAATCACGCCGACAAAGTGGTAAAATAAAAATTGGAAAAATGTTTTACTAGGGGAGCCACCCTATACATAATTATGTAAAGTGGGATGTGATTTTTTTTTTATTTCAACCATAACGTGTGATATATTGTTGGAAAGGTATTTAAAAATGAATAGGGGTTTACTAAAATAATTTTTTGATGTCAATAATTTCGGAAATAATCGCTCCCAAAGTAAAAAAGAATGTGTCCTCTAACTTTTAAACCACAAGTTTAGAAAATATTATGAAAAAAATCTGAAAAGTAGAACTTTATAAGGACTTTGTAGGAAAATTATTTTGAACTTGGATGGAAACAAGTTTTAGTACAAAAAAGACAAAAAGTTGTACAAAATCATTTCTGGACTAAGTTTGTAGTATAATCGTATATGCAAGCATTTTTTTTTAACTTCGTTTACATGTTTTGTTATCCTGAACGTATCTTTAAAAAACAATTAAAATCAGATTGGATTGAACACGACGGGAAACTACGGAACCCCTCTTGTTTTAAATTGGTTGAGTAGTTCTTGAGTTGTTTATATTTTTTTTGTTTATAAACAAAAAAGCAACATTGTGCACAAGTTAGATTTTAATTAGTTTTTTAAAGTAATTTATTAGATTTAAACTGTAGCATGTTTTTAGGAAATAAAAGGCTTTTTTATTTATTTTATTTTATTTATTTATTTAGTTCTTGAGTTAAATCGTAACATACACAAAATCAAATCTTTCCTCTTTATAATATTACTGTGATTAAAAAACTGGTTATAATAACAAGGAAATCTTGTTTAACATTTCAAGCTTCTAAAACCAGTAGTTCCGGTTTTTTCTAACAAATTAAGGCGATTACATGACCTAAACGCGAGTTTTATAATTACTAAAAATATATGATTCACTGCTATAAACAAGACCAATTATTAATTTGACTTGATAAAAAAAAATCACGATGTTATCTCAAAAAATATCTTTCAAACAAAAAAAAAATATACTAAAATGCAGTCACTGTCAAATAGTGCGAAATGAGTGGTTTCAATCGATTTACAAAAAAAAACTATTGATTGGATTAAAAAATCAGAATGATCGCACATTCTGATTTTTTAATCCAATCAATAGTTTTTTAAAAAAGAGTCCAGCTTTAAAAACGGTAGACTCAAGTTGTTTATAATCTCGTATACTAATCACCTGTGGTCGTTAACTGTCAAACTGGCCACAATGCGAAAAGCGACATTGCAAATAAAGTCACACGACTATTTGTGCCAATTCTTTTTTAAAAGTGTTATAGTGCCCATACATGCCTATGTGACATAAAATATTTTGATTTGTTAAAAAAAAAATTGGTTTCCCAAAAACCTTTTAAAAAGAAACTCGACTATAATTTCTCTTGCCACACAAGTTTCGGTAAAATGTGGTAAAATGACTACCTACAGCAGAAACTGAAACTACAGCCGACATCTAATTAAAAATTTATAAAAGCGTAAAACTTTGACAAACCCGGCTGGTTTTCATCTACATTATGTGTAAGTAAAGTGAGTTAATTTAGAACTACACTTACTTGAAATATGCCGCTTGCGTAGCGTAGAACGGGCCTGTTTGAAATGCCTACTGAATCTAAGTGATGTAAACAACTAATTATGCAGACTAATTCTAATCCTAACTCGTATTAAATCTCCTCGTATGACTAACTCCATAGTTAGTCTAGAAATACAGCAAATTGACAGCACTTTGATGTAGAAACTGGGGCGACACATTCGGCAGTAGGCGTCGACTTCATCTCTGTCCTTGGAGTAGATTGAGGTCTAGAGTAGGCTCATTAAATATAAAAACAAAACCTTTGGCTGAAATTCATGACCTCTTTTACTCCAGCATTTTTTAATTTTCCATTCAAAAGAAGAATGTTCATATTTGACCTGACTGTGTATAGAAATGAAATAAATCTTAAAATATAGCTTATTGAATTGTATATTAATTACGCTTATCACAATGTTAAAAGAAACGCAGGAAAAAAAGATATTTTTACATTTATTTAAGCTAATTCTAAACTTAATGACATATTTTGAACGCATCCAAACCATCAATTCTTTAAAACGTTCCATTTTACAAATTGCTGGTTGACCATATTTAACTTTGTTCCTTAGTTTTATACTTATTTTACGTTTAATTCGATCAGTAACTATTTTTTTATTAGTCATGAGATAAAGTAATTAATTTAAAAATAACACGATAATTGAATTAAATTAATCATTCAGTGTTTCATTGAATGTGCGCAAGTGAAATGGATTTTTTGACATTTGACAGTTCTGTGATTTGCATCGGTGTTCGGTGCAGTCCTTCGTTGTTGCGCTTGCGTCTCGTTGTGTACTGTGCCATTTTGTATGTGTTTCTTCTTATTACGACCCGATTTACCGCCCCTGGACCCCGATATCTTCCTCATCTGACGACCTTTGCTTACCATACCTGATACCGTTGTAAATCCGTTCTGTTGACAATGCCGCCATCAGCAACAAGTCGACGTATACTTTGCATAAACTGCAATGTCTGCGTAAATACGTTTCGACGTTATCTCGTTCATGAGCTGAACACAAGAGTTATTTCGTTACTTAGCGAGTGGATATCACCAGTAATCGTAAGTATTTTATGCTCACTATTTTTAATCTAAAAATCATATTAAGAATGAGAATTACACAAAGCTCTTAAACAATGTGTAACATAACACATACAACTGTTCGAAAAATGTGTTTATACAAAGATTATTCACATGAAATAATCTTAGTTTTGAACCTGTTGTTTATTGTTATGCGGAACTATTTCTTCAACATAACCTCCTGGTAATGAGCTATTGAATATTTTGTAATCAAAAGAAGTTTATATTGAGTTTCCTGTTTCAGATTACTGAGGAAGATTACATTTGTGAACGTTGTAATGAACTCCTCATGAGAACAGTAAACCAGCAATTAACAGCAAGCTGTGATGGTGCTCAAGCTTCCGGGTCATCTCAACCAGGACGTAGACAAGTGTGCAGTATTTGTGGACGGTCTACACTTAATCGTCAGAGCCATGCTATTGTTATTGACAATCCTTCAGAAGAACAAAGACAGGTTAATGCCGTTATACAAACAAGAATTGCACCACGTCAGGTATTTATGTTTCTATATTGTTTATTATCATATTTCTTCTGGATATCAATAATTATACCTGATAGTGATTGACCTACTATGCTGTAACACTTTTCACCATAAAAAAATAATTATGAAAATAACAGGTGCATAATATTATGGTTTTTTTGACCTTGAATGTAGTGATATGTCTTTTTATCCTTTAAAAATAATACCAACGATACCTGATATTAATTCAATGTTTTTTTTTCATAGATATCATCATCTGATAGAATATGCCATGCATGCTGGATGAGCTGCAAGCGTGCTGCCACACGTATTGAGCATGCTGATGATGCCCGTGGAGTATCTACTACTGAAGAAGTTGAAGTTGAAACAGGTGACTCTGAGCCATACACTGCTGAACCAGTTCATGAAAGTCTTGAAGTGCCTTCTGTTGCATCAAGTGAAATAACAATGGAAAATTATAGACGGGCAGCAAATACAGCTTCTCACTGCCTTTTTCCTCAATGTACTAATATTAATCTGCACAATTTGTCAGATTCATTTAGGGCTACAATATTCAGTACATATAAATATTATATCCCTGTGCACAGCCGTGTTTGTACAGAACATAGACTGAGTAACCAGTGGAGCAATCTTTATGATTCGAGTAATAGCATTAGAACATTTACTTTACAACAAGTGGAACATATTTTTTCATTTGTCAATGCTTTCAAGCCTTACCTTAATTTCACAAATGTAGAAGCTATCCAAGAAATTGAAGATAACATATTTTTCTTTTGGACTGGAAGGTCTAAACAAGATTTTTTTACTCTCATTAATGAAGTTCCTCGCATACAAGGAATGCACAATGGCCTTTTGGGATTAGCTGCATTATTAATCAAAATGAGGACCGGTGAATCAGATGTTCGCTTGGCTACATTATTGGATGTACCGCGTAGTACATTAGAAAGGCTAATGAACAAAAGCAGGGAAATCCTGGTTCAAGATTTTGTACCTATGCACCTGGGTATTACTCACATATCGAGAGAAAGTCTAATGGATCATAATCTGACAATACCAAATGGTATATACAATGAAAACTTCACAAACGCTATTATTATTTGTGACGGTACATACATAAATATAAATAAAAGTTCCAATTACTCCTTCCAAAAGGATACATATTCATTACATAAGTATAAAAATCTATTAAAGGCATTTTTATTTGTGGCATGTGATGGTTACATCCTCGATTGTTTCGGTCCATACAAGGCTACCACATCCGATGCCGATATAATGATTTCCCTCTTTGATTATGAAAACGCTCCTCTTAGATTATATTTTCAAGAAAACGATGTGTTCATATTGGATAGGGGATTCCGTGATTCCATAAGAATGCTGGAAGGTTGCAATTACTGGCCATACATGCCTGAATCTCTATTAGAAGGCGAACACCAACTAACAACACAGCAGGCCAACCGGAGCCGCTGTGTAACAATATGTCGTTGGGTAGTTGAGGCAGTAAATGGACACTTTAAAAGGGACTTTAAGCTCCTGAGGCAAGACTATTTTAATAAATCAGTCCCGAACATGATGCAGAATTTTCAAATAGCTGCCAGTTTACTAAACAGATTTGGTGTTCGTTTTCAGGATAGAAATGATGCTAATGAAATAGTGACAATTATTAGAGAGAGAATTAATTTTGAAAATAATTTAGCCAGATTAGTTGAACAACTAAACATGAATAGAAGATCAACTGCTTTTCAGAGTATTACTGCTGACCGAGATAATTTATTTATGTTTCCTAGATTAAGTTATAGTGAATTAATATTATTTGCTCTAGGTACTTACTAAATAAGACAAGCAAGGTCATACTATGGAGAACATATAAGATTTCACGGATCATATTGAATAGAAGTATGTAGGGATACACAAGACTTTTCTCAATATAATCTTAGAGGAAGTGGTGATAAAACACTAATAAGAGGAAAAATCAAGTCCAGGCACATTTCAAGAAAACAATATTATGTTTATATTTTAGTAGAAAATAATGTGCCTGGCAGAAACGGGATAGTTGAATATTGTTGCAATTGTTTGGTCGGTCGACGAACTATC
This sequence comes from Xestia ashworthii, assembly GCA_950022955.1. Classification (NCBI taxonomy): domain Eukaryota; kingdom Metazoa; phylum Arthropoda; class Insecta; order Lepidoptera; family Noctuidae; genus Xestia; species Xestia ashworthii. The sequence goes on from OX465561.1 coordinate 22,633,375, forward strand.
GGTTGTTGCGCTCACGTGATGACGGTAGTGTGGTACCTTGGATGGGCTAGGTACGAAAACAATATATCTGCTCCAGCAGAATTTCTGGATGACGTAGTTGTAAGAGATTTGGATGAAAATGATGAATATCAATAAACTATTCCACTGTAACATAGTGTTTTATTTATTTTCCCCGTTTCATTCAACAGGTATGTAGGTTGGTAAATAAGTGATCATTTTTGAAAACATGAATTTAGTTAGGCATTTTAGAGGTAGCTTAGCATTGACTTAGGGGTAGTTAGTTTCAAGGAATTAACTGAGTAAAAAAGATGTTTTAGACCATAGTTAGCTAAATATCCCTATTTTAGAGTAAACTACGAGCGTTATTAATTAGTTCATGCACGTTTGTTTCATTAATTCTGGTGACGGCCAATCCTAACCTAACAAGAAACATTAATATTTTTTGAACTTCGTGGCGTTTAAATTGCCGAAATCAAAATCAAAATCAAAGCATTTATTTCAAGTAGGCCAATAACAGGCACTTTTGAATTGTCGAAACAAAGATGAAAATTAAATGTAGCTACAGTCCCAGTCACAACACATAAAAACTGTGAAAGTACTGTAGTTGCCCATTCCCTAGCGTAGATCTCTATGGAGAAGAACGGGCAAGAAACTCCATGGACACTCTTTTAAATCAAAATATTGTTACAAAATCTTGGTTACATCATTCATGTTGAGATGTTATATTATGTGAGAACAATGTAGCAAGATGTGCACGTTAAAAGTGTCCATAGCCAAACAAAAACAAAATACAACTCAAAAACAAAATAATTAATTCAAATAAACCATGGCGACTAAGAGATGACCAGTCACAACTGACAGCGCCCGTTCACGCACATGACGCATGGATTATTCATTCACCATTCAGCTCAACCATTTGGAAGGGAACTGAATGGTCCGACACACGCGCCATGATCAGCGAGACATTTGAGTGAGCATGACATACTCTCAACCGCCAGGGCACATTCAAGTCAAAAACTAAAGTAGGTTTCCAGTGAATGATAGCTTTCTAGTACATAGTACTCACACAATATGGGCTATGCGTTTATATAATACTAAATAGATTGAATCTATACAATGCAAAGATAGTTGTACAATCTTCAGCAGCTCCAACAATACCATTTAATGCTATCAATTTTTGAGCCCCTGTCCTTGTGGAGCAGGACCAGCATTGAGCCAAGCATTTTTATCAGCGATATAATCGCTCAACTTGTAATATGCTTGCTTACATAGTGTGCGTTTAATGCATGTTTTAAATTTAGTCTCATTCAGTTCAAGAATACTTTGTGGAATTTTATTATAGCATCTCAAACAGTACCCCATGAAAGATGAGTCTACTTTAGCGAGTCTAAAGCCTGGCTGAACTAGTTGGTCCCTATTTCTAGTACTGTAATTGTGTCTGTCGCCTCTTTTACCGAAAAGATGCAGATTTTTTCTAACGTACATTATGTTTTCGTAGATGTATTGGCAATGAACCGTCATGATGCCAATATCCTTAAAAAGTTCCCTTAGAGAATCGCGCCTCCGAAGATTGTATATGGCTCGGATGGCTCTTTTCTGCAGAATAAATATAGACTCAATATCAGCAGCCCGTCCCCATAGCAAAATACCGTAAGACATTATACTATGGAAGTAACTAAAATAGACCAGTCTAGCGGTATCTACATCAGTGAATTGACGGATTTTTCTAATGGCATATGCTGCTGAACTTAAGCGCCCCGCAAGAGATGTTAAATGAGAACCCCATTGTAGCCTTGAATCAAGCGTAAGCCCCAGGAAAACCGTTTTATCTACGAATTCGAGTTTCTCTTTATTCAATATTATCTCACAATCACTACTTTTAACATTCGGTAATGAAAATCTTATGCATTTAGTTTTTTTTTCATTCAATACCAAATTGTTTGCTGTGAACCAATTTTGGACCTGATGTAGGGCATCATTCACGTCATCTAGATTTTGGGCCCGTCTATTTATCTTAAAAATTAGAGAAGTGTCATCAGCAAACAACACCATATTTTGAGGTTGGTGTTTCAACAAATAGGGTAGATCATTTATATATACTAAAAAAAGGAAAGGACCCAATATTGAGCCTTGCGGAACCCCCATTTTTACATTCAAACCCTGTGAACTGATAAGTAATGTCTAATAGACAAATGTCTATTAGACATTACTTTCTAAACATAAAGGAAGTATTTCTACTATATCTTATAACTATACATATACTTTCATCATCAGGTTTTCAAATGTATGGAAGGTGGGCATTGTTCTTTACAAAAGCCGGTTTTTTTTTATAAAATGTTAAACTCTCAACATAACGATAATTAACAAAATTACATTGTTTCTTTAACGTTTTGACAAGACGTCTAAGGCACAGGACTCACGGAAAAGATGTAAGACGCAGACGGGGCCCAGAAATTTGTCTCTTCCGCGTCTTTTTCATACAAAATGTGGAGAAGCGGCGTGACGCAAATCACACAGAAAAGACAGGGCGCGGATACGACGTTTGCCCGTCTGTGCCCTATTGTAAAACAGATAGAAAGGACAGGGCACGGGCGCGAGCGGACGAGGGACGGACGAGAACGGGGGTCCGGGTGGGGCGGGGCGCGAGTGCCGGTAATCGTACGGCGCGCGCGTCCTTCGTCGTCACTCGTGGCGGCGTCACGTCTTTTCTATGTGCTTTCAAAGGTCGCGACGGTGTGTTAACAGCCCGTCCTCGTCTTACCTCTTTTCCGTGTGCCCAGCGTTGAAGGGGATCGCCACTAGAAATCAAGTTATCTATGTTGCGACATTTCTTCTCAAAGAGTTTTGATCTACTTTTGCTTATGACGACAGTTACTTACAGATGTTGTGTTACAAAACAATTTTAAGATAAGATTAGTGAGGACACTTGCGTTAGAAGTAATTAGTTGAAAAAGTAGTGTTTGTTTGAAGAATATATTATGATGCCATACATTACGCCTGTTATACGTGAAGGTTTAGGCAGAAGTCTACCTTATAGTACACCCACATTTCACCAGTTATGTTTAGGCTTCATGTAATTGGGGTCGAGCCTATTGCCATCATCCGGGCACATATCCTGACTCCGTAGCTGCTACTGAGAAACTCCTATTTCTATTTCAAAAATAAGTAGAACGTATAAAGTAAATCATGTGTTTTTCATTACACAAATAAAGTGTGTAAACAGACCCTTTACGAAGTCTTCAACCAAACATTTTGTATATCAAAGTAAGTAACTCTGCAATGCATTGAGTAGCAAACGGGTCATGGAGGTCAGGTTAATAATTATTATACTATCATAGACAACTTGTGTTACTAGCAACAATTACAAAACAAAAAGTATACAAGCCTCGTTGCTTAGTGTGGCATTAGATGGTGCTGTGTGATAATGTCCAGCGATATTTATTTATTTTATTTACAAGGAGAATTAAAGCCTGTTGGCTGTACGCCCTTTAAAAAAATGAATGTTTTTTTAGGCAGGTACCAATGTGCACATTGTCCAATACCACAGGATGTATAAATAACGATAACAGCCAATAACCGACCTCGCAACTATGCAAATGTACCGATCAGCCCGTATATTGACAGTATGCTAATCACTGCTCTATCTGTGTATACGTGCGAAAACTATGCTTTTGTGTTAAGGGGCCGGCGGAGCATGCGTCGTTCATACAAACGTAATACCAAAATAATGTCTAAATCATACATATTCTTAAGGTAGTGTGTATTTATTTCGATTGAATTATAGAATATCTATGTTCCCAAATATATATTTTGAAAGGACAATGATATAAAGACGAGATACGAGGATTTTAAAATTTCTATAGAAAACTTATTTTTCTCGTAACTCTTGTTTAAATCAGTGTCCATTCAAAATGTATATTTGGGAACCTAGATATTCTGTGATCAAATCGAAATAAATAAACACTACCTTATGAATATGTTTTATTTACAAATTATTTTGGTATTACGTTTGTATGAACGACGCATGCTCCGCAGGCGTCTTAAATTGGTTCAACAGCTGCTTGAATAAATAGTTTATACACTCTACGAAGTACTGTTTACGCACTAAAAACAAGGGCATATTTCAGGGTCTAAGTAGACCTTGAATGATGCCCTTGTTTTTAGAGTAGAATCATTATCATCTGCCTAGCCTTTTCCCAACTATGTCGTAGTCGGTTTCCAGTCTAACCGGATGCAGCTGAGTACCAGTATTACCTACGATACGATATCACCACAACAGTATGTCGTGGGTTCGAACCCAGACAGGCGCACCACTGCTCTCAAAACTGTAAAGAAAAACATCGCGAGGAAACCTAGAACGAAAAAAATCGAAGACGTGAAATTTACCAATCCGCACTGGGCACACGTGGTAGCCCATTCTCTCTCTTAGAGAGGAGGCCTGTGTCCCAAAAGCATTAATATGCTGATGATGATGATGATTAATTAATTCTATTGTGTTATAAGTTATTGGTTTTCATTAGATGAAACTACTACAGATACAGGCTGCCTTTTTAAGAGATAATAAATTATATTACGAGTTTTATCAAATAGCTTTGAAAGTTCTAGTGAGCAAACTTCTAGCGAGTACTTACTGAATATTATGCATAACTTATGAACACCTGACGTATTTCTTAAATTACCATGGAACTCTCTAGAGGAGCACGTGGCTAAATAATAACAAACGCTCGGGTCGATCTTTAAGTTAAGCTGCGCTTGGTTAAGTTTGTCCGTGGATTGGTGACCACCCCTTACATACCGAATTACCTCCGTGCGTCGAAAACACGTTCATTTGTAAAGCTTTGACAATCGTTGCAGTAGTCAGTGGCCCGAAGTCTGACAACCGATCTAGCCAAAAGGTTTCGTATTACCCAGAATAAATGATTTGTGAAAGCAGTCGCTCCACGTAAAATACTGGTAATTAGTTGCATTTGGTTGGACTGGAAGTCGACCCCAACATAGTAAACATAGCAACGTAGTTTGCCTGGCCTTTCTAGGCAGATGATGACCATTTGTGACGTCGTACGAGAACATTCTAAAGTACTAGTCTCGAATGATCTACCGTTACCGGTACCGTCTATCGTTTGACGACCCAATTAGCGTAGCGGTAGTGAGGCTGCCTTACGTTCTTAGGGTCCTGGGTTTGAATACCGGTAGGAGCAAATGCTTGTGTGATGAGCATGGACATTTGTTTCTGAGTCATGGGTGTTTATATTGTATAATAGGTTTGTATTTACAAAAAAAAAAAGAAAATAAATAGTAAATCAGCTATCTGCCTTGCTTAGTGTGGCACTAGATGGCGCTGTGTGTAATGTAAAGCGATATTTATTTATTTATTTACTGTGAAACTATTTAGACGACTCGAATCTAGAATATTCTACTATAGAAGCGACTAGACGATTCAAGACGGTTGTGCAAGTTTCTCGAAGTACAATGCTCCACTATGGAACTGTTTAGAACATTCGAGGAACCTTCTCGAAGGAAGGTGTTTACTATAGAACTGTGAAGAACGTTGGAGAAAGTCTTGGATCTTTCTCGAAGGATTGGTCGCCATATGAATAGTCGACGTGTTTGCAGTCTGATGTTGGCTAGAACCGAAGTGGAATAAATTATGCCAATTCTACCTACCAGTCTGATGCTGGCTGAGGCGCCAGACTTGTCAGCACTATTGGCGCTGTTGCAGGCGCAGGCTCGCTGTCAAGAGGAGTAGGCTCGCCGTCAAGAGGGGCAGGCTCGCCGGTTGGTAGAGCAGTTGCAGCGAGACAAAGAGGAGGTCTGCCACCAAGATGAGCAGATGCTCCTCATAAAGGATCTTCATGCCACTTTTGGCAAAGATCTTAAGGCGATGAAGGATAAGGTTCACCAGCACGAGAACCGTAAGGCAAGACCGGTAGTCTTGCCTCTACTTAACGCACCGCGTCAGGAAGGTTGTAGCATCACCTGTAAGCAACCGCCCGCAAGGGTACAGTCCTAGCTGTCCTAAGCGCAGCAACTAGAGAGAAGACGAGCAGGGAATGGTGGCTGAAGTGACTGCCTTGCCACAGTAGATAAACGAGTAAATGCCAGGACTGGAAGGCGGATGCTGGCTGATATTGAAAGAGCTCCGAGAATCTTAATCTCGCAAGCACATGACGGGAACAGCCTAACCATTAAAGGCGAAGTCAACAGAACATCATGAAAACTGACGTTGGATACTGGAGCTTTTCACACGGTCGTCAATTTTCAAGCTAATTCCTAGCAAGTTGGTTTCTTAGGGACTACTTCAATAACCATGACCGTATTCAACTACTAACAGCTATCGGTCAGCACATAATCGTCCGAAACAAGAAAGAGGTGGAGTTAAAATTGGGTGACAGATTTTACAAAGACAATGTCATCGTGGCCGACATAGTGAACGATTGCATCTTGGGCTTGGACTTCATGCGGAAATATCGTTGTGAGATCGATGTTGATCAAGGAGAATGGAAATGTGGTTCAGAGGTAGTCATGGAAGGTGCACCATCTGGAAAAGTGTAGCTACTGCCTGAAAGAAATTGTTCTTCCTCGCAGATCAGAAACGATCGTACCAATAAGTTTACCAGAGAATTCTGGACACAAAGATTGAAGTGTTCTGATAGATAGGGTGAACAATGACTTTCCATGGAAGATGGCACGGACTCTGGTCAAGGCCACCAACGTATCAGCAGTACACATACTGAATCCAAGTGACAAGGAGCAAGTGATTAAGAAGGGCACGTTGATTGGCACTTGCGAGGAAGTAGCTTGGATGCGTCAATTGCAATATGTGCCTACCGGAAATAAAATTTGTAGTACATAATTTGGCATGTTAACACTTTTGGAAAACTACGACTTAACTGAAGAAGAAATGGACAAGTTTATGAAGATGTTACTCCAGTACACCGATACTTTCTCTTCAAATGATGCTGACATAGGGAGAACTAAACTTGTTCAGCACAAGGTTAATGCAGGTAAGGAATTACCTATCCGTTAGCGACCAAGAAGACTGATAGTTGCACGAGAAAAAAAGGTGGAAACCATGATTGAGGGAATGGTAAAGGACGGTGTTATAGAGCCTTCATCCATGGTGTTCTCCTGTGGTTCTGGTAAACAAAAAGGACTGCAGTATGCGCTTCTGTGTGGACTATCGACGACTGAACGATGTCACGAAAAAGGACAGCTACCCGCTGCCACATGACTAAGTTTACTTACTCATGTGCCGCTGCCTAGGATCGATTACACACTGGAAACGCTGACTGGTATGAAGTGGTTTACCACACTTGACCTGAAAAGTTGCTACTGGCAAGTAGAAAAAGACCCTAAGTAAAGAAAACTGTATTTTCAACAAGAAAAGGGTTGTGGCAATTCAAAGTTATGCTCCTCGGTTTCTGCATTGGTCTTGCCACGTTTGAAATACTGATAGAGCAAGTAGTCGCCGGATTGATTGAATACGGATGTCTTGTCTATCTAGAAGACATAATCATCGTAGGCCGTTCATTTGAAGATCACCTTAAAAACCTCAACCGAGTGCTGTCGAAAATCCCAACAGCAAATCTCAAGTTAAGTCCGAAAAACACTTTGGTTTTCAGACATCAAGTGAACTTTATATGACACATAATAATATGTAGTTTCGAGGGAAGGTATTAAAACAGACCCAGAAAAAGTAGTCGCCGTTAAGGATTGGCCAGTTTCGAAAGACAATAAACAGGTCAAAGGTCAAAAGCATTTCTGGGTTTGTGCTCCTACTACCGAAGTTTTTTCAAGAATTTTGCCGACATTGCAAAACCTCTCCACAAACTCACTGAGGAAAAGCTGCAATTCTGTTGAGACAAAAGTGCGACGTCTCATTTCACCAATTAAAGAAACGTCTGTGCAATACACCTATTTTGGGATATTCTGACACTGAAAATGATACTTGACACAGGTGCAAGAAATACTGGAATCGGGAGCATGCTGTCTCAACGGAAAAGAGACCGGGAGGTTTTTTTTTTTTTTAATAGCCTTGAAGTAGGCTATTAAAAAAAAAAACCTGCAAGTCTTTATCCAAACCAGAAAGAAATTACTGCGTTACAAGATGGGAGGTTCTCGCCGTAATAAAGACATTGCAGCACTTTAGTTAATATCTGCTGGGACGTAAATTCCAATTACGAACTGACCATGCTGCACTGTAGAAGCTATTACAGTTCAAGAATCCACCGGGGCAAGTAGCGAGATGGATTGAACTACTACAAGAGTTTGATTTCATTTAACTGAACATCGGAGTGGGAGAACTCACGGTAATGCAGACGCCTTGTCAAGAAGACCTTGTCCTGAAGACTGTAAGCACTGTGCCAGGCAAGAGACTAAGGAAGTAGTGCCCGTGAGGATGAGGAGGAATGGAAAGAGACCCTACAGCAGGCCTAGCAAAATGACTCGGACATCAAACCGATGTTCGAGTGGATCATAGCTGGTGTTCCTAAATCCAAGTGGAGTGATGTAGCAGGGATGAGTTCCATCACGAATAGTTACAATGGAACAGCCTTGTAATCCAGGATGGAGTCTTGTCTTGTCTTGTCTTGAACGCAGAGCTGTCATCTACAAACGGTTGTCCCTTAAGCTAAGGTACCGCATGTTTTACGGCCTTGCCATGATGGATGTTCAGGAGGACATATGGGGGTAAAAAGGACTCTACTAAAAAATCGAGAACGCTTTTACTGGATGATGGAGATGATGTAGAAGACTGGTGTCGCAAATGTACCAGTTGAAAGGCAGACACGCAGCAGAGTTGCATTAAAAGTGTACAATGTTGGAGCCCCCTGAGAACGGATAGCACTAAACGTTGTGGGACCATTTCCAGAAAGTAAAAATGGAAACAAGTACTTTCTGGTGGTCATGAATTACATCACAAAGTGGCCCGAAAACTTCGCCATTTGTAACCAAGAAGCTACATCTTTCGCAGATAAATAGGTTCCGGAAATCTTCTGTTGTTTTGGGGTACCCTTAGAAATAGACAGCGATCAAGGAAAGAATGTTGAATCGCACTTGCAATTTGACTTTTTTTTGATTTTGTCGATTGATGGTGTAGTAATATTATTACGTACTAACCGACTGAACGTCCTCAATGGTTGACATTTTGTCTGTACATCAATTTTAGGTCAAATCTTCATCACATCCATTATTAGTTTAAGCTTTATTGTTTCACGTTGCTCTTTTATTGCCATCCTTTCATTTAGTTTCATTGTAGATATCGTTTTACTGTAACAATTACGAGTTTATCATTTTCATTTTCATACTACACTATACTCACAAATTGCTCACAGATGATGCGCAACATTATTTACTACACTATCCACGCACCAGAACCTTTAATTCCATCGTATTTCTTCATGTTTTTGCTAACTTTGTGTTTATTAATTCTTTGACATTTTATTGTCAATAATCTGGTCGTCATAGTTACCTTTTAATCGTTCGTGGTTTTCTTTGTGGCCATCCACCGTTTTTGTCTTAAAAGCCAGATAATCGTTCTGGCCTTCTACTTTACACACTCTTTTCGTCTAATTTTCAAACATTTTGCAAATTCCACTTTTGATTTCGAAATCGGCTATATAAGACAGGGCCGCTCTAGACATTCATTCATTTCATCGCTAGCTTTCGAGCGAAGAAAATTATATAGGCCTTGTCCCGGGGCCGACTGCTCCGGGACTCAAGAAAAGACCTCAAACCTCTTGACTTCTCCACCAGTCACCTCAACTAAAACCTGCCTCTGCACTGGGCTTCAGAGGAGGACTGCTGCATCTGCTGTCAACCTTCATCCGGGGCTGGAGTCCTGTGCTGCGAAGCCTGCCTACTGCTGTCAACCTTCATCCGGGGCTGGAGTCCTGTGCTGCGAAGCCAGCCTACTGCTGTCAACCTTCATCCGGGGCTGAAGTCCTGTGCTGTGAAGCCAGCCTACTGCTGTCAACCTTCATCCGGGGCTGGAGTCAGCGGTTGGACCGGTTTTTGGCTGACTCGCCCCGGACTGCCGTCGACCCTCTCCTGCGACCCTCTCCTGCTCGTCTTCATCCCGTGATCATCCCTTCACTCCATCCTCATCTTCACTATCATCTTCATTTTGTTACTTTCAGATTTTATTACTAAAATAAATTGTATTACGTTTATCCTTTTTTTTTTATTTATTCTATTTTTTTCTTCATATCTGTCGCTTCACGACAGTTTGGCGCCCAATTGTCTTCAGGTTCTACACTTCTACATAACACTACACATTTCCATCATCACAAAATTCTAAAGAAAACACTTTGTCTAGTGTCCATAAATCAGAGGGAAAATAAGTACCCATTTTAAAAACATTATTTCTGGTGGTCATACACGTAATACTTTTAAGATTGTGGTATCTTACCTTTACATAGTGTGACTCATTATATAAACTAAAGAGGTCATTACTCTTCACTAAACCTTAAAACCTTTATACAGACTTGGTTTATAAAAATTGTTTCTGTTTCACCTTAACTACAATTTTCCTCTGATTTAATATAAACCTTTTTGGCAGTCTCTCTTGGCAACTTCACTTTAGATCATTAGTTCATTGTCATACTACAGACATCATTAAACATTTTCATATAGCTATCATTGTAACTATTTTTTCTTTTGGAAGGAAAATAATTTTTCTTTAATCTTTTACTAACTTAATACTTCTAATTTTTTTTTTTTTTTTTTTTTCTTCTAGAAGGAAACAAGGTATTTTCTTTGAAACTTATCTTTATTTTACCAATATGTATAGAACAATTAAGTTTGAATTTCTTAATAAACCTGAACTCGAATACGAAATTAAGATCAGACTTGAGGAACCAGTAGACACTGTCGTACGGTTAAGAAAGCAAATTCTTCGACTTTCTTCTATTACCTCCTCGGAGGAAATTTTAATCTCACCAATTCCAATTGAGGAAGAGCTCCCTCAAATTAATACCACTATTAATTACTTAGACTTAAAAGTAGATAAACTTCTACACGGTGATTCCAAATACACTCGTCTTATAGAAACTTATCTTAATCATTTATTTTTTAGACTCGAGCGTATAGACGTTGCACGTTGACGTACTGAACTCTGAACAGAAAATTGAGTTTGACGCTTTACGGTCCAAATTTGATAGCCTCAACAACAAATTTGAACCATTCACTTTTCTTCCAGCGGAAAATACTTCCCCTCCTCTCTACGATTTACCTACCTCTCATGACAACTCGGGAACTCCTCCTTCAAATATCCCTCCGTCACAGACCATTCTTGAGGCCCTCCTTCAACAAATTAACTCTACAGTTCCTCCTCAACAAGTGAAGCCTCATATTTTTAAAGATTTAAAAAGATACACTTATAATGGAAAGTCATGTCCTAGGTCGTTCCTTCAAAAACTAGAAGAATATTGCATTTCACGTAGCTTTGACAAAAAACTTTTGATTAATCAAGCGTACGAAATTTTTACAGACAATGCTTTACACTGGTTTAGATTTCAGATTAATTGTAATCCAAATCTGACCTGGCATGAAACTTCTGAGCTTCTTATAAAAGATTTTGGTGTTTTCGATTACGATTACAAATTACTAGAAGACATCAGAAAGCGAACTCAAGGTCTGGACGAAACTATATCGGTCTACATTTCAATTATGTCCGGAATGTTTTCACGCTTGACTAAAAAATTGTCTGAGTCAGAACAATTAGAGATTTTACTGAGGAATATCAGACCGTGCTATTCAGTTTTTGTGGCATTAAGAGATTGTACTACTATTGACTCTCTCTTAGCTGTTTGCCAGATTTACGAAAAATTCTTGGACAAAGATAAAAACTTTAAAGAACCATCTTTGCAACAAAATACTTTAACAGCTGAATTTAGCTACAAACCTCGTATACCAGTTACTAATTCTTCCTCTGTAAATTTTCAGAAACCTCCTCCTCAGTACCTCCAAAAACCAAAACAAATTAACACTCTGACTCGATCTGATCCTCCTCAACAGAGTAGCTTTTGCGTTCGTTGTCGTGTGCATGGACACACCTTAAACACTTGTAAGAAACCTCACTTCATTATTTGCTTCAAATGTGGTTTGAAGGACTTTAAAACTGCTGATTGCCCTAAATGCAATCCTAAGCCTGGTACTAGCTCAAAAAACTAACAACTGACTTGAAAAGTGAAAATTTCGACGTTAATGATTGGAATAATTGGATCAAAACTCTTAAAAATTTCTTTTCTTACTACAAAATTTCTTCAACCCTTTACTCTAATGACAATGATTCCAAACGCCCTTTCATTAACGTGCGAATTATTAACTTAAACATTTTTGCCTTACTTGATTCAGGTAGTTCTGTTACCATACTTGGCAACAATTCTCACCTGGAAATTCTTAAATTAGGTTTCAAGCTTTTCAAGTCAGACTTAATTACTGTCTCAACTGCTAGTAACCAAAAAATTAAATCTTTAGGATATTTTGAATTACCTATTTTCTTTAATGACCAGACTCATTTAATTAAAGCTTATGTTTTTCCAGAATTATTCCCCTCTCTTATTCTTGGTATTGATTTCTGGAAAAAATTTAATCTTCTTCCTACTATTTTATCTTCTGTTTGTCAGTCGAACCTTAAATGTTCATCTATTCAAGATGCGGAGAAAAAGATACTACCTTATGAACATCTTAGTACAAATCACAAGGATATTGCAGATAACATTATCCAACGCTTCAAGAGTATCTCATTTGAAGAAAAAGGCATTTTGGGACGTACTCATTTAATTACACACAAGATCGACACAGGTGATTCTCTCCCCATCAAGCAAAGATGTTATCGATTGTCCCCTGAAAAACAAAAAGCTTTAATCAACGAAGTGGATAAAATGTTGAAATGGAATGTCATTGAACAATGCGAAAGTCCATGGCTATCTCCGGTGCTTATAACTCCGAAGAAGAATGGAGAATGGCGTTTCTGCGTCGACAGCAGGAAACTTAACTCAATCACTCGTCGTGATGCCTACAGCCTCCCACTTATAAGTGAGATTCTTGACAATCTTAAAAACGCCAAATATCTCTCAAGTATCGACATTGCGAAGGCCTTCTGGGAAATTTCTCTCAACCCTGCGGACAAAGACAAGACTGCCTTTTATGTACCCGGAAGAGGCATGTACAGATTTAAAGTAATGCCCTTCGGCTTAACTAACTCTCCTGCTACTCAACAGAGACTAATGGATATGCTGTTTACTCCAGATTTTGACAACAAAGTATTCTGTTATCTCGACGATATCGTAATTATAAGCGATACCTTCGAAGAACATATTTCTCTTCTCTTAAAAGTTCATGAAAAACTCTCTTTTGCCAATTTAACTATAAATTTTGAAAAAAGTCAATTCTTCAGGAAAGAACTCAAGTACCTCGGTTTTGTTGTAGGTGAATATGGCCTGAGAGCTGATCCTGACAAAATTCGAGCCATTTTGGAATATCCTACACCATCCTCTAGAAAAGAAGTACGTAGATTCATCGGTACTTGCAGCTGGTTCCGAAGATTCATTGCAAACTTCAGCACAATTGCTTCTCCACTTAACAGGCTAACTTGCTCTGGGAAGATTGCCCCTAAATTCGTTTGGAACCCCGAAGCAGAATCGGCATTCGTGAAACTTAAAGAAGCTTTGGTTACTACTCCTGTTCTCGCTTGCCCAGACTTCAACCTCCCATTCTCTGTACATTGCGATGCATCAAATTTTGGCATAGGAGCAATGCTTACACAACATCAAAACGACAAGGAAGTTGTTATTGCTTACATGAGTAAAGCTCTTAATAAAAACCAGCAGAACTATTCTACAACAGAAAGAGAAACTCTAGCCGTAATAACTGCTCTAGAACACTGGCGTTGTTACCTAGATAATGGTAAACAATTTACAATTTACACAGATCACGCTGCTCTTAAATGGTTCCAGAACTTATCCAATCCTTCAGGAAGACTGGCTCGTTGGACGCTACGCCTATCTTGCTTCAACTTCATTCTAAAACATAAAAAGGGTAAAGATAATGTTGTCCCTGACCTACTATCCAGATCAAAAACTCATGACTCTGAAGATTCTCAACGTCAAGGTGTAAATCCTATTTTAACGGACGAATCAGTTCCTAATCGTGACTTGGAACACTACAACAAGATTTTACTTGGCTGTCAGAACAATCCTGATTCTTATCCAAACTATACGGTTAAAGAAAACAAGCTCTATCGTTGCATTCACTCTCCTCATGCTCTGAACGATGACTTCACTTGGAAAGAAGTTCCACTTCCACATGAAAGACAGGCTATTATCGAAAGGAATCACAGTTCTTCTCAAGAACCTCATCTCGGAATTTTCAAAACCTACAAGAAGCTTTCGTTACGATATTACTGGTCTGGCATGTTTAAAGATATCGCTAAATTTATCTCTACTTGCGACATTTGTCTTGCTTATAAACATCCAAATCATTCTCCTTATGGCCCTATGGGTAAACCAAAAATTTGCTCGAGACCTTTTCAATCTATATCGCTTGATCTTATGGGTCCTTTTCCCATGACCAGAAGACGTAATCAACATATTTTAGTTATTAATTGTACCTTTACTAAATATACTTTTATCTTTCCCTTAAAACGTGCTACTGCGTCTAACATAATTAATATTTTAGAGAATTCCGTATTTCTCATCCATGGTGTTCCACAAACCATTATCATGGATAACGGTCCCCAATTTCAATCCCGTGAATTTACTACATTTCTTAATAAATATAAAGTCCCTTTTATATTCTACTCTCCATTTTACTGTCCCCAAGTCAATCCTACAGAAAGGTATAATAGGACCATCATCACGGCTCTAGCTACTTTGGTAGGTGATGATCATCGAACCTGGGATATTTATCTCCCAAAAATTCAACACGCGATAAACAGTTGTGTTAATGCTATAACTGGTTTTTCTCCAAACTTTTTAGTATTTGGTCGAGAAACAGTTCCTTGTGGTTCATTCTACACTCCAACTCAAAATCTTGAGGAAGTTGTTTTTCTACCTCGCGATGTCTACGCTACAAATATTGGTTTCCTCTCGTCAATTTTTGATAAGGTTCAAACTAATTTATACATAGCACACGCTAAGAATAGTGCTCGCTATGACCTACGTCGGTCATTTAAAGAATTTAATGTCGGTGATACAGTTTGGCGTAAGAATTACGTACAAAGCAACGCGGGTTCGTACTTCAGCGCAAAACTGGCCCCTAAATTTCTAAGATGCAAAGTCTTTAAGAAACTCTCGCCCTTAGTATACATATTAGAAGATACTAATGGAACGAAAAATAAATGGCACATCAAAGACATTAAAATCTAAACCTCGTCTTCATCGAATCATCTTATTTAGATAGTTAATCTCTCATTAGCTCATTTATCAATCGCTTAAAATTAATCTTTATTTTTGTTTTGAATACGAGTTTTTAAACTCACTATTCAACGTCCTATGCGGCGTTACTTTTAACTTGTCTTTATTTTGTGATTTAGAGCTTACTGCTCTTATTCTTCACTTCTACAAATGAGGTCAGAAGATCACTAGTTCAGATACCTTTACTTTAGAGCCCTACCGCTCGAATCTATCTTAGACTAAACTAAATAGTCATCTTAATAATTATATAATTATTCCTTTATAGGGTTTTCTTCGAGCGGCTGACTACTCGTAAAATAAGCCTTAGGTCAATATATTTTCCACCCATGGAGCGGTTGATTACTCCCTAAATAAGCCTTAGGTCATATTTAGGAACATACTTCTAGAGTGGTAGTCATTGACTGTGAACTCCACCCTTACCATTATGTAGATGATAGTATACCTGAGGAAGAATGAATGTCTGTTAGATGATTTCTGTTTGGACGAAGTAATGTTTCAAGGATTTCTCTCGAACTTTAAACATAAAATTTTCTCTGAGTCGAAAATTTTCTGGGGTTGTCGGGGAAATGTAGTAATATTATTACGTACTAACCGACTGAACGTCCTCAATGGTTGACATTTTGTCTGTACATCAATTTTAGGTCAAATCTTCATCACATCCATTATTAGTTTAAGCTTTATTGTTTCACGTTGCTCTTTTATTGCCATCCTTTCATTTAGTTTCATTGTAGATATCGTTTTACTGTAACAATTACGAGTTTATCATTTTCATTTTCATACTACACTATACTCACAAATTGCTCACAGATGATGCGCAACATTATTTACTACACTATCCACGCACCAGAACCTTTAATTCCATCGTATTTCTTCATGTTTTTGCTAACTTTGTGTTTATTAATTCTTTGACATTTTATTGTCAATAATCTGGTCGTCATAGTTACCTTTTAATCGTTCGTGGTTTTCTTTGTGGCCATCCACCGTTTTTGTCTTAAAAGCCAGATAATCGTTCTGGCCTTCTACTTTACACACTCTTTTCGTCTAATTTTCAAACATTTTGCAAATTCCACTTTTGATTTCGAAATCGGCTATATAAGACAGGGCCGCTCTAGACATTCATTCATTTCATCGCTAGCTTTCGAGCGAAGAAAATTATATAGGCCTTGTCCCGGGGCCGACTGCTCCGGGACTCAAGAAAAGACCTCAAACCTCTTGACTTCTCCACCAGTCACCTCAACTAAAACCTGCCTCTGCACTGGGCTTCAGAGAAGGACTGCTGCATCTGCTGTCAACCTTCATCCGGGGCTGGAGTCCTGTGCTGCGAAGCCTGCCTACTGCTGTCAACCTTCATCCGGGGCTGGAGTCCTGTGCTGCGAAGCCAGCCTACTGCTGTCAACCTTCATCCGGGGCTGAAGTCCTGTGCTGTGAAGCCAGCCTACTGCTGTCAACCTTCATCCGGGGCTGGAGTCAGCGGTTGGACCGGTTTTTGGCTGACTCGCCCCGGACTGCCGTCGACCCTCTCCTGCGACCCTCTCCTGCTCGTCTTCATCCCGTGATCATCCCTTCACTCCATCCTCATCTTCACTATCATCTTCATTTTGTTACTTTCAGATTTTATTACTAAAATAAATTGTATTACGTTTATCCTTTTTTTTTTATTTATTCTATTTTTTTCTTCATATCTGTCGCTTCACGACAATGGGTACCCACAAAACCAGAACCACCTCTTACCACCCACAATCTGATGGAAAGGTGGAACAATTCAACCAACCGTTGGAGAGACATCTGGCAAAAGTCGTGGAAAGCAGGCAAAGAGATTGGGACAAACACATACAGCCGTTTCTTGTGTCTTACAATCCGGCCAACATATGTCTGAGAAAATGAAGACCCGTTATGACCGGAAGGCAAACGTGTTTCGACGAGAGTTCACTGGTGTGGTTGCATAACTTAGTGCGGAGCAGGGTATCCGAAATTGCAAGCAATATGGGATGGATCATACCGAGTCGTGACTAGGATCAACGATGTCAACTAACGAATACAGAAGGGTCTACGAGTTGTGCCTAAGATTGTACATGTAGACCGATTGGCGCGATACTACGGGGCTAATTTTTATTTAAACTTTATGCACAAAAAGTACAAAGGCGGACTTAATGCCTTGGGCATTTTCTACCAGTCTACCTTAGGGTGATGCAGAGATAAAACAGTAGGTGCAAGTACAGAAAATTATGAAGAATAAAATATAACAATAAATACATATATACATACATACAACAACTTATAAAAAGTGAGGAAAGATAAAAAACAATAAATAAACGTAGATGAAGAAAACAAACAACTTAATTGTGGGATGAGTCTGCCAACTTTTTATGTAAGTGCTCACGAACTTTTATTTTAAATGTGAGCCGACTGGTTGCCATCCTGATATTCAAAGGGAGCGCATTCCAAAGAAAAACCGCCTGGACAGGAAAGGAAGATTTAAGAACACCAGAGCGGTGAGTAGGACATCGTAGAAGACGGTTATTGGAAGAACGAAGATCCTTGCTGTGCGCAGAGCATAAATACTGGAAGTGAGAAGTCAGATAAGAAGGAGAAGTGGGTTTGTCCAGAAGAGAAAACAACAAAGGGCTAATGATGCTCGGGACGAACATGTCTAAAGAGGGGGCAGTGTTACGTCGTACGAGAACATTATAGATTACGAGTCTCGAATGATCTACTATGGAACTGTTTAGACGACTCGAATCTAGAATGTTCTACTATAGAAACATCTAGAAGGTTGTGGAATTTTTCGAAGGAATGCTCCACTATGGATTTGTCTAGAACATTCGAGTAAGTTCTGGAACCTTCTCGAAGGTTGGTGTTTACTATGGGACTGTGAAGAAGGTTCGAGAAAGTCGTGTATCTCGAAGTATCGGTCGCCATATTCGACATGTTTGCGGGAGCAGGCAGTCTGATTCTGGCTACACGTCGAAGCGAATCGAAGTGAACTAGAAGTGCAATGTCTAAGCGATTAATGATCAGTAGAGTATTTGTGATTAAGTTTTAATTGTTTCGTGATTATTAGTAATTAATTTATCCTATATCCAGCTCGTAACAATATTGACCGTGGAACTTGGAGGTACTGCACAGGTTACAAATTAGGTTTCTGTTTAGCCACAGACAATTAGTAATAAAAGATGTAAAAAGAATATTAACGAAGCCGAAAGGCACGTGTTCTCTCTGTTATCGCGATAATTTTTTTGCTGTGGACCATACCTGGGGAACCTTCTAGTTACGGATATATTGGGTGTCAAAGTTCCAACTTTTTTCAAAACCCATTAGGGAGTAGGTTGCCAAAATGAGAATTAGCCCTAATGCGCCGTAACCTATTTTTTGAAGTACTTTTTTATAATGTAAGAACTTTACTTTAAACACCGCCTTGGCCCTTACACTATTCAATCCATCCACTAGCACAATATTTTCTATTTACTTGTATTTTTCCTTTCATAATGACGTGCGCTTACTGACGATCGACCAGTTTTAAACTTTATTGCTAGGGACATAAGGGTAAAAATTGGTCTACGTATTTCCCCCCAATGCATTGTCGTCACCAATCGTATCGATTAAATTGAAAGTGGCAACGAACAAAAGAATTACGATACAACTGCTGAAATGATTGTTTGATTGATCTTTATTAACCTTGTGATATACAGGACTCTAGAGTTTATTTATTTTGTCGATTAGTTTTGGTTATGATGGATAACCATAACCAATTGCATCAAAAGATGATTTCCACATCTTGTCAAAATTCAAAGTTGTGACAAAAAGTATTCAAGTACTTATTCATTTATTGAGGCCATTAAAAGGCAGTTATGAATGTCAACATTTACAAAAAATGATCAAAATGCCCATAGCATAAAATGGTACTTTGTCTGGATCAGAATGGGCATCACAATCTTTTAAAGATGTTTTAATGTGGCCACGCGGTTCATAGCAAACTTTGTTTAATATGACTGGTAAAATCTACTCCTGGACAACGATGTATCTTTTAATTTTGGGCTATATTTATTTCCGTACAGTCATCGTATCTACAACATACCACTCAACTTTGTATCAGCAATCCATAAGTTTCCTCAGGTAAGCTAGATCCTCAAATGAAGAGATTATATCTCGGATAAAAAAAACGTGGCTAGTTTTATTTTAAGACGCCTGCGGAGCATGCGTATTTCATACAAACGTAATACCAAAATAATTTGTAAATTAAACATATTCCTAAGGTAGTGTGTATTTATTTCGATTGAATTACAGAATATCTAGGTTCCCAAATATATATTTTGATTGGACACTGATTTTAACAAGAGTTATAAGAAAAATAATTTTTCTATAGAAAATTTAAATTCCTCATATCTCGTCTTTTCATCACTATTCTCTCAAAAAACATATTTGGGAACATAGATATTCTGTAATTCAATCGAAATAAATACAGACTACCTTAAGAATATGTTTGATTTACAAATAATTTTGGTATTACGTTTGTATGAAATACGCATCCTCCGCCGGCCCCATAAGCACAAAAACCATTAAAGTAAACATAAAAGAGAACTCAAGAAAAACAATTAACCTTGTCTTTAATTATTCCAAAAAGTGAATCAAGTACAAAACGAGTTTGACTAAACGATAAAATATATTATTCATACCGAATGACTTGAATGAAAAACACGCTGTATTTGAGGATGTCGAAATACTAGTCTGACAACGTTGGAACGAACTTCATTGTGCAGTAGAACACCTTAAGACATAATGGTGAAAAAAGAATTCGTTGTGAATCGCGTCCCAAAAAGACATGTTAATAAGGAGTGTGAAAAGATTAATGTAGACATTGAAGAGGCTCTTGATTTGACAGGTCTGTGAGTTACAAGTGATGAGTGTTCTAAATTCGAATTAGAAATAAGTAATGTTGTGCTGTGTTCGATTTTTAAATGGAGATCGTTACTGCTGTTGTTGCACATGTGTTTTTGATTTTGACAGTTGAACAACGGTAAACAATTTTAACATCTACTTTAATCACCAAAATTATAATCATGGGCACTTTATCGTTTACTTTGATTGAAAGCTTCATGCATTTATTTTTTATTTCTATCGTTCATTAGACAAATCTCTTTCATCAGAGATAAAAAGGACTATTTCCTCGACATTTACATAGACAATTCGTTTTGTTGGTCCTAATTGAAACAAATTCATAAGGAATTTAGAGGCACTGGCGTTATTTTAATATGCGTGCCAGTTTTAGAAATATTAATTAATTTTACTGTTAATTCGTCGAGCAAAATCTAGCTACGTCCAAATTCTAAGCGAATTAGAACATTATTTTAAATTGTTACACTCAAATTGTTAAAAGATATTTTTGTATCGTGTTCTACTTGGCACGGAACGGAATAAAATTACGCACGTAGTAAATAAATGGTGTGTCTTGATTTATTTTGTTTTTTTTTTTTTAATTTTGAACGTTACTTTATATTTGTGGAGATTATTCACTATTGAATACAAAACTACGTACCTACTCATTGTAAACAATGGTACAAAGTAACATCAAACAAATAATTTATTTAACAGATTATAAAATCCAATTTGTTACCACACACATTGCATAATAAAAATACGATCATCGTATCGAAACTAAAACTAGTTATCCTATAGCATTTTTTGACCAACACAATTAGATACGAATAAAATCTAAAAATAAAAACTAAAGAAATCTAGAATCAGCTGTGTGAGAAACGAGTTTTATGTTTTAGGATTTACGTTTAGTTTACTCCGTGCGTATGATCTAGTGGAATCTATGAGGCATTCCACATTAGTTTCGTATCCATCAAAATTCTTGAATCTCTTCATCGGACACTCGGAAAGCAAGAATTTGTTTATTTGTTTGTGAGGGTCGGCGGGTTTTCGGACCTAGGACCGCGGTCCCGGATTACCCATAAATATTTTTGAGTGGTATTTTGGGACCAAAAGAAAAAAACAAAGTTATATTTTGAGAAAGTACGGTCAATGTAACAATTTAGAAGTTATTTTATATATTTATTATGGAACAATAAACAGCTACAATAATAATGTCTACAAGTAACTATAATATACATATGAAGTATTAACAATATTGCAGCCCACTATATTATCCGCATGTTAACAAAATTAGGATAAGGTAAAACGTGCCACTAGATTTAGCACTATGCAGATATGTGTAAAGGGTGACTGGTAATTAGTGTACCATACTTGAACACGTGATTATGCTCATGATAACAAACAACTTTTACTATGGGACAAAAGTTGAAATCGCGAAAAGAAAACAGCTGTTCGGTACATTAAGCGAACATAAGTGTACTGAACAGCTGATTTTTTTTTCGCGATTTCAGGGTTGGTCCCGGGTTAAAGTATCGTTCACTAATTACCAGTCACCCTATATTAATTGAAATAAAAAAGAAACAAAAAACATAGATTATCAAATAAATGATTAAATAAACAATAAAAATTAAAAATATAAAATGAAGTTGCTATTATAGGATTCCACCATACGAAGAATAGGGCAACGCAATCCTGAATTAGTCCGACAGGTATTTACTGCGAACAATGTACCTGCACGGACACTACGCTTATTCACAGTGCGGGGGACCACATAACATAACTTACTCGTGAGATCAATGGAATCGAAGTAATTATGAACAATACCATGTAGTATGTTGGCTTCTAGAAAATTTCGCCTAGATTCTAATGTTAACATGTTATTAGATTTATATAGGGTGACTGGTAATTAGTGTACGAAACTTAAACACGTGATTGTGCTCATGATAACAAACAACTTTAAAAAAATATTAGTTGTGAGTATGACAAACACCTTTTGTAACACCTATAGTACATGGAGCGAAGAAATTTACGCTGGATTTTCTCTATCATATCCATATATTTCTTATAAAACGGGTTCCAAATAGAGACGGCATATTCGAGCTGCGAGCGTAGGCAGGAAATGCCTCCTTGACCTGCCTACACTCGCAGTGGTCTAGCCAAAGCTTGTGGTTTTGTTCACTAGTTCGTTTCCTTACCAGTGTGCGTAGGTATGCGAAAGGGAGTGGTACGATAGGTTCGGGTCCCACCGCTGCCCTGCTCGATCCCCTTCTAGCGAGTTCATACGCCGCATCGTTACCACGGGAATCGCTGTCCTTTGATCCATTGGATGGTCAATACAGGGTGTAAACCACCTCACCACAAAGCCGTCAACCAAGCGTTCTGTACTTCAAACTAAGTAACTTTACGCAAAAATTATGGCTGGGAAACAACTTTTTTTTGGGGTGTAAAATCATGTTTTGTGGTAGAAACTCAAAGTAACGCACTTATTGTGCTGATGGATAGATTGAATAGTACGAGGGTCGTAGAGGTGTTAAAAGTAAAAAAAAAAATATAATAAAAACTTGTTTTTAAAAAAGAACTTGTCAAAAAGTTGGAACTTTGAAGCCCAATTTCTCCGTAACTAGAGGGTTCCCAGGTCTGGTGTAAAACAAAAATAAATTATCGCAATCACGGGGAGAACAAGTGCCTTTCCGCTTCGTAAAGAGGTGTTTTACACCCTTTATTATTGAGATTACCAACCTGGTCCAGGTGTTGATGACATTTCTCGCGGCTCATCCACAAAGGCAACAGTAGTCACACGGCGGTGTTTTTAAGGTTCCGTTGCCAAATGGCAAAAAACGGAACCCTGTCATACTGTGTGGTATCTATGGATAGGTCTTCAAAAATGATATTGAGGTTTCTAATTTCATTTTTTTCTAAACTGAACAATTTGCGCGAGAGACACTTTCAAAGTGGTAAAATGTGTACGAGTCATGTTTCGTACCTACATGGCACGCGCGCATTGCATATATCAGCACCTTTCCGTCACCTTGCACAAATTATAGTGTAAAGCGACAGTACACAATCAGCGTTCATAGTCAGCTGTACTCATTCACGCATTATTCATATAGCATTAGTTACGTGGTAGTTAAATATATTCAATAAACCATCATCTTTGACCATCCGTGACTTATCATTCAAGCTATCAATCAAGGTGTGTGCGACCCATTCAGCAGCGCATACACGCCCCCCCCCCCTGTAATTTCTAAAATAAGAGAATCATAAAACTAAAAAAATATCGTAAAATCGTAACTTTTATATTATGTTACTTGCTGCTACGGAACCCTTTTTTTATTTTTGATGGGATGGGAAATCATCAAATGACTTCTCCCACTCTGGGCGGAGCGGGAGGGAGTGTCAGACTTTTACTGACTAAAACCCATCCATGTTCCTTCCTCGCCCTTTACGTTCCGGGGCCGCGGTATCTCTTTCGAACAGTCCCGCAACCCCGGCAGGCTTCGGCCCTTGCGGGCCCCTCTCTTTATGCTGACATCTCTTTGAGGCGCGCGTGGAACACGAACGCACCGTCGACACGGCCTGTCATCACTAGATGGACGGACGGCTAGCTAGCCCGTAGCTAAACGTCCACAGGCCCGCATCTACGGTGGCCGGTAGCCACCACGTGGCCCCCGACGCCCGGTGCGTCTCCCGCGGCGGCCGGGAAGAGAGGATCTCTCCCTCTCTCGTTCCGCCACCTCCTTCGCTAGCATGACTGCTTCGCAGAAGGAGGTGACGGCTTCCCATTCCGTCTCGCTCCGGACCATGGATTGAACCAGGGCCGGACGCGAGAGGTCGCCGCCGCCGATCGCCGCTACGAGGACACGGCGGTGCTCCGCCCACGCAGGGCAGACCTCCACCGTGTGCTCCACCGTGTCCTCCGGTCGATCCTCGCAGTGGAGACACCCGGGCGTTTCCTCCCGCCCGATTCGGTGCAGGTACCTCCCGAAACATCCGTGTCCGGTGAGGACCTGCGTCAGGCGGAAGGTGAGGACGCCGTGGCGCCTCTCCAGCCACTCCTCAAAGAGGGGACTTACCGCCACTATCGTGGCGTGCCCTTGCTACGGAACCCTTCATGGGCGAGTCTGACTCGCACTTGGCCGCTTTTTAGTGGGTGCAAGCCCCACATTACCAAACCGTCTCCCCGGGCGGTGCGGTATGCGAAATTTTCAATAATTCACGCCTTGGTATAATAATTTTAAGTGCATTCTGACGTCGCGAGCCTCACTTCCGAGTTTTGATGCGTTTTATCTTTATTGATTTACAAAAACACTTTTTTTTTAAAATTACGAATATATTC
This sequence comes from Xestia ashworthii, assembly GCA_950022955.1. NCBI lineage: Eukaryota > Metazoa > Arthropoda > Insecta > Lepidoptera > Noctuidae > Xestia > Xestia ashworthii. Next base: position 22,658,002 of record OX465561.1, read on the forward strand.
TAAGTGACGGACTAAATAGATTTGTAATATTTTGATACTGTCGTCATGCATATTCTGACTATCCTACTAGATACCCCGTATACCTAACCACTGACACAGATCTACGAATAACAACCGGGCCAAGAGTTTTACTAGTCAACCTCAGAAGGATGCAGAAACAAACAGTGAGGTGCAAATGTTTTGAAGCGTGAAGAGGTCTCAGAGTATAATGGATAGCCAACGAATCCACCTTGGCTAGTATGTTTTCTTTTTTTGCATCATAATTTGGTTTATTTAAAAACTAGTGGTGTTTATAATTCGCTAAATTTTTAGGTCGAAATTAGAAATGAAGACCATATTTTATTTATGAAGAAAGTAATAAAATACTTTCTAATACTTTAAATACTAGTTTTAGCATTCCTAAATCATAATAGTATCTAGATTGCCGTTGTGACTTTCAAATGTAAGCAAAAAAGTCTTTAGCTGTTGACTTTTTAGTTCAAGTCTATCTCAATCTAGGCTCAGTAGTACCCATAACTTACTCGTACGTGTTAGTAGACTGTGAGTTCAAACTCAGGCACTTTACTTTGTATGATCACCACTGCTCTCAACACGGATATAAGAATACTTCGTGACAAAACCAACTTTTGATTGACAAAAAATCCCGTGGTCCCACAGGAAGTTGTTCTTACCCGTGGTGCTACTGGGATTAGTACGATCAACAATTATAATAACAGCATTGAAAATCAGTTTTTAAAATGAAAAAAATATTCAATGTCTTGGGCGTAATTGGCAGCAGCGGCCGCCGAGTGCCAGGTACCCTCTGTTGTTGGTGAAACACCTGTGTTCGGTTAGGTTTGAACAGTGACCGGATGGAAATTAACATGTTTGGAGGAGGCTTTTGCCCAGCAGTGGACGTGTTTTGGCTGAAACAAAGATGACGATATTACCTAATTTGTTTTTGAAAATTTATGCATTTTTCAGGTGACATATTTAATTTCATTCATAACTGTTGACTGTTAATTTGATTATACAGTTATCAGGACTAACCTATCCAAATAAATAGAAACATTTATTTGATACTTGATGATATACCTGAGTGATTATCTGTAATTTATTATGGAATTGTTCTAAAATTTTTTGGCGACTACATTTTGGTGACAGGTCTACTATTTTGCGGATAAAACATATAAATTATTTAATAAATGCAAAAACTGATCACAGCTTATTAAATCATACCCAAATTAAAATAACAATGCTTGACCTTTGATGACTGTATTACTTAACTATTTCGTTACTATTTTTTACCAAAACAGGCCATGGCCGCTACGACCTGCTCCTCATCTGCACCTGCTGCACCATCCACCTGGGGTCCATTATGGACATGCTCGGCTACAGCATAGTCGTGCCGGCTGCGAGCTGTGACCTGGATCTCAGCTTAGAAGAAAGTGGCATGCTCACCTCCGTGTCTTTTGCTGGTAATCTGTTCAAGCTGTCTAATTTAGTTTTACAAACACACATTCAAATCACCATCATTTGCCTTGCTATTTCTTAACAATAGGAAATATGCAAGAAATATAAAACTCTTTACATTTATTAAAAAAACCTTGTAGGTATTGGCGCTTAAAAACATTTCGGTACATTTGTTTAAGTTTCTAAAACATCACTTATTTTATAATTTATTGTTTTATGTAGCATGTTTTTGGTGAAACGGAACGCAAAGCACGTTATCCTCGATAACGGCGGTAGTGACATCAAAATCTATGTGTCAAAAAAACACTTTTACTTGAAATGTAGGTCAAGTTTCACTACGATTTTATTATCATAGCGTTTTCGCAATTTTTGCTTGAATAAAGCACATACAATTAGTAAAATTACATTATTAAGGCCAAAAAATAGATATTAACAAGATAGATTGTGATAAATGACGTCACATTATGGCTGCGACAATCACGGACGTTTAAACTGTCACAGAAAATTGCAAGAGTTTAATATTATTTTTGAGCGACAAGCATTGATGAGACACATAATTATGTGTCTCATCAATGTAATACGAGTAGACACACACATGCATGCTGCATTTGCGTACCAAGTAGACCGGTACGGTCTAAAAATCTCCTAACTGACTTGTCTCCTTGCTGCGTATGTGTATTTCCAAACCTACAAAAAGTATCTATGTAGTACATCAACTACCAAGAGTCCACGACACAAGCCCCGTTGCTTAGTGTGGCACTAGATGGCGCGGTGTTTAATGTCCACTGATATTTTTTTATTTTGAGTTTGTTGAATAAGTTTTCACAAAATCATGATTATATTTATTTACACCCGGTTAGACTGGTATCAAACCCTATTATGATTTTGAATTCGGCTCGACGATTGATGGAAAAGCATAATTATATTAATAGTTCAAGTGATTTTGAATGCTTTATGTTTCAGCTTTCATGTTCGCATTACCCTGGGGCTACTTCACTGACAAGTATGGTCGAAAAAAAGCTCTGCTCATCTCATCTTCTGTTGGCTTCCTGCTCTCCAGTCTCACAAGCTTTTCCACCAGCTTCTACATGATGCTGGCGCTGAAGTTCTTGGCTACTAGTTTGTAAGTTTTTATTTTTACCTCTAAAATGTGTAGGAAAGCATAATTAGATGTTCCCTGCTGGGAAAAAGGCGGCCTCTACGCCACTGTGCTACAAGAATTCAAGAGAACAAAATACGTGTCGTGATTCTTTGTAAATTCTTGCAATATTATAATAATTATTCCATATCAGTAGCTGTTTTGACTCTAAATTTTAACTGATTCAAATAGTTTATAAATCATACTGTGAATTTTAAATATATTAAATTATTAGTAAGCATTATGATTGTCAGATATTTATTATTAAAATCATGTTTAGTTTAGTTGCTGTATTGATGTAAGTAAAGTTGGAAGGGGACATCCCCTCCATACTGCCAACGGCGGCGATGGCTGACCATGGCCGAGGCAGTTGTTCGGTGACGGCGGAATGGTGAAGTCCATCTAACAAAAATACCGCACGCGCAAGATTATAATTTAAATATAGTTATTGTTGTGATGAATATAGTAGTGATTGATGTCATTATATGAAGTTATATTTTAAGTCAGAAGTGGGATAAACCTGCGAGCCATGTCGGACAAAAACCGTAAGTAGTTTTATGAATTAATAACGTTATTTTCTTTTTTTTTTGTATCAGACAAGTTCAGTGAGCGATGTATTATGTAGTGTCATGATTCTGTAGCAGTCATTGTAGCATATTTTCTGGATAATTAGTAGTAATTGGGCCGATACACGTAGTGCCTTTGGTCGAGGCTACTCCTCGATAGGGTAAGCGTTGTTGGACTAATTATATAATGAGTTAATAGTCTGGCCAGTGTTCACGGTGCCTTCGGTCGAGGCTACTCCTCGATAGGGTTACCGTTGCATTGAACTGATTATTTAAAGAGTAAATGGAATTTAATTGAATTTCGCTACGGGATTTCACTTAATCGTGCTACACGAGTCTGTTTCACTCACTGAATTTTCTGATTGACCTTAAAGTCTGATTGATAAGCGACAGTTTAGATTTTGTTGATTGCGACAATTTCTAGTGACTGTGACCTGTAATATAATGTGTAAACTCCTATGCGGCGTGCACTCTGATTCAGCCATGTAAGTGAACTGTTCAGAGATGTTCGAGCGTAGTGTAAACTCCTATGCGGCGTGCACTCTGATTCAGCCATGTAGGTGAGCTGTTCAGAGATGTGCGAGCGTAGTGTAAACTCCTATGCGGCGTGCACTTTGATTCAGCCATGTAGGTGAGCTGTTCAGAGATGTACGATCGCAGTGTAAACTCCTATGCGGCGTGCACTCTGATTCAGCCATGTAGGTGAGCTGCTCAGAGATGTGCGAGCGTAGTATAAACTCCTATGCGGCGTGCACTCTGATTCAGCCATGTAGGTGAGCTGTTCAGAGATGTACGAGCGTAGTGTAAACTCCTATGCGGCGTGCACTCTGATTCAGCCATGTAGGTGAGCTGTTCAGAGATGTACGAGCGTATTGTAAACTCCTATGCGGCGTGCACTTTGATTCAGCCATGTAGGTGAGCTGTTCAGAGATGTACGAGCGTAGTGTAGACCCCTATGCATCGCGCACTTTGATTCAGCCATGTAGGTGAGCTGTCCAGAGATGTGCGATCGTAGTGTAGACTCCTATGCTGCGTGCAGTAATACAGCCATGTAGGTGAGCTGTTGTTTTGAGCTTAGAGTAAGCATTTGTGCAGTAATACAGCCATGTAGGTGAGCTGTTGTTTAGAGCTTAGAGTAAGCACTTGTGCAGTAATACAACCATGTAGGTGAGCTGTTGTTTAGAGCTTAGAGTAAGCATTTGTGCAGTAATACAGCCATGTAGGTGAGCTGTTGTTTAGAGCTTAGAGTAAGCATTTGTGCAGTAATACAGCCATGTAGGTGAGCTGTTGTTTAGAGCTTAGAGTAGGCACTTGTGCAGTAATACAGCCATGTAGGTGAGCTGTTGTTTAGAGCTTAGAGTAAGCACTTCTGCAGTAATACAGCCATGTAGGTGTGCTGTTGTTTAGATATTAGAGTAGGCACTTGTGCAGTAATATAGCCATGTAGGTGAGCTGTAGTGTTAATTTTATTTTTATTGGTTTATGTATATACATTGGTGTAGATAACGAGAGCTACACTCCAGAACGACCTCGATCACGGACACGACGAAGACTACGGTCTCCCTCCAGTGAGTCCGATGAGTCACGTAGGCCCCGGAAAAAGTCGAGGACTAAAAGAGGACTGTCTGCGGAAGACCTGTTGAAGATATTAACTGCACTGCCAAACAATTCAAGTAAGAGTACTTCTACGACCAATGTGTTACCCGAGTTTGATCCTAACAATAAATCCCAGGATGTCGAACGGTGGTTGAGGAAAGTAAATCAGTGTGCTGTGATCTATGGCTGGGATGAAACGCAAACCATCCATTACGCGCTTCAAAAATTATGTGGTCTGGCAAAACAGTGGTACGAGTCTCTTCCATCGCTCGATTTCTCATGGGAGGAGTGGCAAATTAAATTTAAGAAAGCGTTTCCAAACGATATAAATTTTGGTAAACTACTGGAAGAAATGTTACACCGAAGATCTCGCACAGATGAAACACTTAGAGATTACTTCTATGATAAATTAGCATTACTAAGTAGGTGCGAGATTGTCGGTCGTAAAGCCGTTGATTGTATTATATATGGAATCGCTGATAATTCCATTAGAAATGGGGCTCAAGCTCTTAAATGTGAAGAGCCTGAAGATTTGCTAAACTACTTAGCATCGCAACAGCAAACGCTAGTGAAGGAACCTGTGCGAGGATCATCCGATCGATCTTTTAGAAAGCGCGATTTTCGTGCAAGTAATAACGATCAGAATAGGGTTTCATCATCAAATAGGCCAACTGAAGGTGTTTGTTTTAATTGTGGCGAGCGCGGACATAGTTACCCTGCTTGTAACAAACCTTTGATAAAATGTGTCAAGTGTAAGAGGGTCGGCCATAATTCGAACAGATGCGCTAGGAAGCCTTTACAGGAAACCAATAGCCAGTCTACTCAGAATGCTGAACAAAAGGTGCTTAAAGTAACTTCTGATTTACATAAAACTAGTCAAGTAAATCCCACAACTTCAAATATTGTCGTTAAAAATGACTCTATGAGCAATAACAACAAATTTAATAAAATTGCTTATGTTAATGGTACTCAGCTAAATGCTTATATAGATTTTGGGAGCGAGTGTAGTATGATCAGGAATTCAGAAGCTAAAAGCCTCGGTCTCTCTGAGCGCCACGAATTGTTACCAACTATAAAAGGTTTTGGTAATTCCAATGTCAAGCCAAGGTTTCAGTCCACCGTTTGGATTAAAATTGATGAAATAGAAAGCGAACTGAGTATTTTGGCTGTCGACGATGAATTGTTAGATACTCCAATGCTAGTAGGTCAGAACTTTACCGAGCTGCCGTCCGTAATGGTAATGAAAGATAGTAGGAGTCTTAATTTTTACCATGCTCCTTGTGGTGTCTCTGGCGATAGGGACACGGTTCTCGATCTTTATGTTGCTAAAGAAATAGTCATATCGAAGGGGGGGCTAGTAGAAGTATATACACGCGAATCATATACGGGTGACATATACTCCGATGGATGCTCTAGAATGATTCCAAACCGGGAGTACTACCTACATCAGGGATGTTATAAGATAGAGGGCAGCAAAGGAATCATATTTGTAACTGCGTTAACAAATACTCCCATTATTTTCAAAGCGGACAGACTAATAGCTAGAGTTATACCCATTAAAGAGACTAAGACGTTGATCGTGCGTTCGGATAAATATCATAGCAATTTGTTGCCCTTAAACGAATCTGATATTAAAGTAAGACATAACATAGATCAAAATGTCCGCGATAAATTATACAAACTCTTGCAAAAGTATAGGCACTGTTTCGCGGCTAATCTGAGTGAGTTAGGCTGTGCAAAAGACACTGTAATGAACATAGACTTGCAGGATAAGGGTCCAGTTGTCTACAGACCCTATCGTCTGTCACATAATGAACGTCAAAAGGTTAGGGATATAATCAATGACTTAGTTAAAAATGATATCGTTCAAGAGTCCAATTCAAACTATGCCAGCCCCATACTATTAGTAAAAAAAAAGGACGGCGAACCTCGGCTTTGCGTTGACTATCGGGCGCTTAATAATAAAACGGTAAAAGACAAATACCCATTGCCATTAATTGACGACCAACTTTCGAATCTAAGTGGCAACAAGTTTTTTATAACTTTGGATTTAGCTTCGGGCTATTATCAGATACCAATGGGAAAACAGAGCCGTCACTTGACTGCGTTCGTCACCCCGGACGGACATTATGAATTTAAACGTATGCCGTTCGGGTTGGCAAACGCACCCTCAGTATTTCAAAAAATGATGAATCGTCTACTGGGTTCACGAAGGTTTACATCCGCACTAGCATACATGGATGATCTCCTTATTCCATCGGCCTCTATAAACGAAGGTTTTAATCGACTAGAGGACGTACTTAACGTGATTCAAGAGGCCGGTCTTACATTGAAGCTTTCAAAATGTAGTTTTTTCGATACTAAAATAGAATATTTAGGGTACGAAATCTCGTCGGAGGGTATAAAGCCTAGCGAACGAAAAATTTTGGCTGTGCGAGATTTCCCAGTGCCACGTAATGTTCACGAAGTGAGACAGTTCCTCGGTCTGGCGAGTTATTTCCGCAGATTTGTGAAAGGATTTGGGGAAATTGCTAAGCCCTTGACAACTCTGCTCAAAAAGGATGTGCAGTGGCGATGGAATTGTGAAGAGTTAAAATCCTTCACAACTCTAAAAGACCGTCTAATCGAACGTCCGCTGTTGGCTTTATACAACCCAGAGTTGGAGACTGAAGTGCATACAGATGCTAGTGCTCTCGGCTTAGGTGGTATTCTAATGCAATGGCAGCTTTCGCCCAGGGTGTTAAAACCCATTGCCTACTTTAGTAGGCAAACCACACCCGAAGAACACCATTTCCACTCGTACGAGTTAGAGACGTTAGCCGTGGTTTGCTCATTAAAGAAATTCCGCCCCTATCTTTTAGGACTGAACTTCTCTGTTTATACAGACTGCAATGCGTTGCGAACCACCTTGACTAAAAGAGACTTAATTCCTCGTATAGCACGTTGGTGGTTGCAAATTAGCGAGTACAACTTCACCATTGAGTATCGGCCAGGTAGTCGAATGAGCCATGTCGATGCTCTGAGTCGGAATCCTCCGAATGGAGATATTACTAGCCAAATCCTAAAAACCTTGAACATAAGCACAGATAACTGGATACTCACCCTACAGATGGCAGATCCTAAACTCGATCATATTTTCAAAATTCTAAAACCCAATGTTACTGAGGAAGTTTGGGAAATAAAAAAGAACTACGCTATTAGGAATCATTCGTTGCATAGGAAGGTTGGGGAAGAGTTTCGTTTAGTCATTCCCAAAGACGCTAGGTGGCAAGTTTGCAAGGCAAATCACGATGACGTAGGTCATTTTGGGTTTGCTAAGACACTAGAGCGAATTCAGGGCCGTTACTGGTTTCCAAAATTAAGGCGCTTTGTAAAAAAATATGTAGCAGCGTGCATAGACTGTGCATATAACAAAGACAATGCATCCCGGATTCGCACTGGCCTTCTGCATCCCATACATAAAGTGGAAAAGCCCTTCCACACGCTCCACTTGGACCACTTGGGCCCATTTGTACGGAGCAAGTCTCGCAACAGCTATATTTTAACGATAGTGGACGGTTTTACGAAATACCTTTTTGCCAAACCGGTTAGGGACACAAAAACAAAAAGTGTTATTAAAATTCTGGATAATTTGTTTTGTGATTTCGGTGTACCATGTAGAATTATTTCGGATCGCGGGACGGCTTTTACTTCGGCTCAATTTAAGACTTTTTGCACCAATAAAGGAATTAAACATATCCTTAACGCAGTTGCTTGTCCCAGGGCAAATGGTCAGGCTGAGAGATTCAATCAGACGATCCTCGCAGCTTTGTCTACACAAAATTTTGGCAAGGATGAACGTGTTTGGGACGAGCAGCTGGGTCGAGTCCAATGGGGTATAAATAATACGGTCAATGCTACCACTAAGAAAAGTGCATCAGAATTATTATTTGGGATAAAACTAAATGGTCCCATTGATAACATGTTGACAATCGAGACCATTGAACCCAGTGGTGAATCGATTTCTCACACATCAACTGTAGTAGCCACTGAGATTAGTAACAACCATTTTCCCAGTAGCAGTAACAATGTCGAAATGTCTTCTGATGATTTGCATGATATCAGTAATGCCAATCAATCCCCGTCGGCCCCTCTAAATACCTCCACTCTTAATAAAACGCATGAGATCCCTTGTCCACTTTCTTCTACCTTACCTGATGTTTTAGTGGACAATGAACACTCTTATCCATTTTCGTCAATTCGCCCCGAGCCGTCTGCGGAAATTGATAGAATTAGGGAGGAAGCTTCAATCAACATTACAGACAGCCAAATTCGCCAAAAGTCAGTTTATGATAGACACAGGTCTCCAGCAGCTTCATATCATGTAGGTGACTTGGTAAAAATCACTAGGACCAATTTTAAGAATGATGGCAAAAGCAAAAAGCTTTTACCAAAATTCATAGGTCCTTACAGGATTACAAAATGCTTAGGAAATGACCGTTATAAAATTGCAAATGTCCCCGGTTTTAAAGAAAGAAAATACGAGTCTGTAATAGCGGCAGATAGGATGCGGCCTTGGATAAATATCAAAGCGCTAGAAATTAATGAATCTTCTAGCTCTTCTACGTCGGACTCTGATACTAGTTCAGATAAAGAATACTGTGATTAATTGTGTACATTATTGATTTTGGTTTATTTTGTCACGATAAGTGTGATTTTAGACATATTATGTGTGGTAGAGATTGTATTATAGGTATATCTACAAACAATTTTATGTTAAAAAATTAGAGATTAGTCGATTTATGATTTTGTGGACATTATTTTGTTGTAATATTGATAGGATCTGTTTCAATCAAATTGATGTTTTGTTTATACTCACGTCAGATTTTCACTTCAGCTGGTTATTGTGTATAATGTTATTTTGTAATAAAATGCAAGTATGTATACGCTATAATTGACAGGATTATTTCGAATGTCGTGATTTATTGCGTGCACCGGAGTTTTGCACGCAGTCGGACGGCCGAATGTCGTGATTCTTTGTAAATTCTTGCAATATTATAATAATTATTCCATATCAGTAGCTGTTTTGACTCTAAATTTTAACTGATTCAAATAGTTTATAAATCATACTGTGAATTTTAAATATATTAAATTATTAGTAAGCATTATGATTGTCAGATATTTATTATTAAAATCATGTTTAGTTTAGTTGCTGTATTGATGTAAGTAAAGTTGGAAGGGGACATCCCCTCCATACTGCCAACGGCGGCGATGGCTGACCATGGCCGAGGCAGTTGTTCGGTGACGGCGGAATGGTGAAGTCCATCTAACAAAAATACCGCACGCGCAAGATTATAATTTAAATATAGTTATTGTTGTGATGAATATAGTAGTGATTGATGTCATTATATGAAGTTTTATTTTATACGGCTGTCGATCGTCACAGTAGGTGCTATATATTTAGAAACAAAATGTATACTCGTACGCTACAAACCGCGCGCGACCGACTGTCTGCGCAACAAGTTTATGTTTAGAACAATACATATTTATAAATCACCACCACCTATGAATCTAACATTTTCTCCTCTTGTTTTCAGTTCAACAGCGTCAATTACACTAACAATCACATACCTGGGGGAGTGCACTCCCAGAGGACGTAGGAACAGATACGTGTTCGCACAGAACGTGTCCAGTCTAGCCTCAGACTTCGTTGGCTTCGGTAAGGAATACAGATGTATTAACCTATATTTAGTAAGTGCCAGTTTCCTTTTCCCTAATATCTCTTCGTACGTAACCAAAACAAATGAACCATAAATCGTTTTCATTAGTGAAAAAATGTTGAAGATCACAATAGATGACGATTCAAGACTTGAGCAGGCTTATTTTTAGATTTTAAAGTTAAGAACTTTAATAAAATGTAGGTGGGCAATAGCGGTCATTGGATCTTTAACTGGCATTTAGGCACCTACCTACCTACCTGTATAGATGTTTTGATCTTTTTGTCTGAGTCCACTCTTATAGTTGCTATATTGGATGGGGATGTTGATGGAATTGATGCTGAAGTGGATTCGATTGGTGAAAGTATTGCTTTTACATCAGCTCCTTATAAATAGCATTGAGTTTTGGGTGTCTAAAATGGCTGGTTTAGCAGAATCATAATAGGTTAACTAAATGCATCACAACTATCACAATTCCGGGTACACAATGGTGTAATGTGACACAAATGAGCCGTCCAGACTGCAATACAACATAATTATGCGTATACCCAGCATAACGTATTTCATAGTATTTTCCTATTCTGATTCTGTTAAAGCGGCTATATTAGGCTCCCTGATTAGTGCAGTAGCTTAGTTTAATCTTCTGTGGTTTTGTTCCCGAGTTGAAGCACACAGGGAAGAAGGTATAGGTTTCATTATTTTAAAGTGTCAAAGAAAAATAAATGTAAGTGGAGAAACACAAAAATGATTTTGTGTTTCTCCACCTACGTTTTATTTTTTCATGTTTATTTTTATTTAGTTTCTTCTTTAAAGAAGAAACCTGTAACGTTTAATAGACGGCAATATTTTCAGACGACCATCACTTAAAAGTATTTTTTTAAACATGGTCAATTTAAATTCAACTAATTACAGGTCTAGCTTATTTCATCCTGCCCCTGGACTTCAAGATTCCCACCCCACTGCTGACTACCTACAGACCTTGGAGATTGATGACGCTCCTCATGTCAGTTCCACTTGGAGTAGGCTCCCTGCTGATGTGCTTACTGTACGAGAGTCCTAAGTTCTTGGCTAACATGGGGGAGACGGACAAAGCATTGGAAGTCTTGGCGGCGAGGTATCGGGTTAATCATGGAAAAGGCAGTGTTTATCCTGTAAGTATTTAGTTAGCTAAACTTACTATGTTTTTATCACTTCTCTAATAATATAACTTTGATGTCATTCAGATATGAAAACTGGGCCTCAAGTCTGCTATTACAATAGTGTCAGAATAGTCTATTATTGATTTCATAATTGACAATATTTGACAAGTTTGGTAATCTACTAATATAGTGGAGTCGCTAAGACTTTCTAATGGTCAACCACTAACACTCCATTAAAAGAAATGTCATAGAATGGTAATCTCGCACATATTGACAAATGTGTAAAGAAATATAAATATAAATGAAATCTGGCATGAATAAATGTGTAAATTTAGTAGTAGATTTTGAAAACCATTTGTACTAACTGGGTTTTATCATAATGGCAATACAACAATGTCATTAAACACAATTTTATTACGAAACCATTAACCGACCGATGACCGACCATTATGAATTTAGCAGATTACAAACTTTTAGCAAATATATGATGGGAATGGGATCGTAATGGAGTGACGAATTTATAACAAACTTGGGCCCCTAAACAAACGCAATTCTTAAGATCTGAAAAATGTTAGCTCTTATTCGGCCGTTTTTATTTTCCTAATATTTGGGTGCTCAAACTTGGTCCATAACCGAGTTACAAAAGTCCAAACTCAAGATTTGCCAAAGGTATGAGCGTACTGCGACCGAATTCGCAATACCACAATACGTTCAAAAGCCGGGATCCGGGCTAGTAAAAAAAACGTTTATACACAACAGTGCAATGCCATTATTTCTAACCGACTTCCAAAAGTAGGAGGTTCTTATTAACAAACGTTTAGAAGATAGTTTTTCATATCAGATTGCCTAATTCCGTTCCTAATTCCGTTTTCATATCAGATTCCATTATAACAATAGAAGTGATCGTTTTAACAAAAACAATGCAACAACCTTACTGCCTTTCCACAGAGTATTAAATACATACTTTTAATTTCAATTTTTCCAGGTGAAGTCCTTAGTAAAAGTAGACAAACCTGACACCACCATATCTTTCTGGGACTCGGTGGTAAAACAAACAGTGCCGATATTTAAACCACCACTACTCTGGAGGTCGTTCCAACTATTTCTATTGTTTTCAATCTGCTGCGGTACGTAAGTACCAGTATTTATGTTATCTTGATTACTAAATTTGTCATTGGGTTTTTCCATTAGGATTTTGTCTGTGGCAACCTTAATTTTGTCCGCTTAGTGACAAAAGGCTTCTACTGCATGGACTTCAAAACAGAGAATGAATGTACATATATTATAATAGCTAAATTCATCACAGTCATGGTATTGGAACAAATATATTTCTAGAATTTAAAAAAGACCTGTTTAAAAGTGGCCTTTGAGTCGGATTCGGCTGTTCTTTATCAAGCAAGTACGAAACACCGACCTCATCTAGTTTTAAAAACAGTCCATAACATATCAGTTCAAATTAAAAATAAGATAGTTAATTTAAAGAGAAAATACGGGAAATTTCTCCAAGTTAAGCCATTGATAATGATGACATAAGATGGCTATTAATAATCTTCAATTAAGCAGCATCATTTTTCTTAATATTCCGTTCGTTCCGATCTTTTCATTAAGCAATAAACAAGATGGATTGAAGGGAACCAATCAAACAGGATACAATCTTTGTAGATTTCCAATTGAGCAACACCATTTTTAATTAACGAATAGTTCGGTTAATTTAATTATCGCTAATCAAATTGCTTCATCGCTGAATCCTACTTGAGAAACAAATATTAAATTCGCAACTTTGAACAGGCATTGACTTTTCAATCTCCCTGACGCCCATTCTGAAGTCAGCGACTCAAGATTATACTTATACTAAGTACCGTTTAGATTCTGTAAACATTTTATTCCCCCTTTTAGCATAATATCGATACAAAATTGAGAGTTAAAGTGCTTTTTGCGTCTGTTTGAAGAGCAAACAATACAGAACTGAATTGAAATTAGCGACACGCTGTTGGCAATGAGATTTAACAGGCTGTAATAATTTTGTAGTATTGGACGTTACAGTATTTCAAATACTTTTGTATTGAATTTTGTTTTTGTTTATCCAGTAAGTACAATTGTACGAACGGGTTGCAATTGTATTGTGATGTTGATAGTTATCTATCAACAACCTGTTCTTGTATTAGTTTTTTTTTGTAGTATTAGCTATTGTAATTCAGGTCATGTTTGATGTACTGTGGGCCAAAATAGCAGGAAACTGATGTCCTGATACAGTGAGGCGAAGTCACGACAGCCCACGAAGAAGAACTGGAAAAGTTATCGAACTGGAAAGAGGATGTGTGGATTTATGATTAGTGGAAGGAGCGTAAGGCGGCCTTTGTCCAGGAATGGACAATAATTATCATCAGCTTTCATAATATCTAGCAAAGCATTTGCAAGGGCCAAACAATAATATTATTTAGTCCCATTTGCTTAGGACTAATTTTGACCGTAATTATTTTAATTTCAGCAACAACGTCTTCTTCATGTGGTTCCCGACGATGGTAAACTCTTTTTTCACAACTGTCTCAGAAGACACCAGTTTCTGTGAGAAGATTGTCGCTAACATCACTCCTGTTCAATTGAATGTAAGTAGAATTATTTTACAAGTTCCACATAATATTTTGCTCAATTTTTTTCTTACTAATGCTAGGAACTGCATCTTTTGATTTAAACCACTACCGCAATATTTACTTTGAGAAAATTTAAGAAAGATTGTCAATTAATATACCTGTTACCTTAGCACAAGAGACAGCATGGTCTAACCCAATCCATTTATTTCAATAAGGCTAATAAAAGGCATCTTTGATAGGTAAAATTTACAAAAATATATTAATTTTAGTATTTGAGCATTTCTGTGAGCAACTTTAAACAGATTTTCGATCCTGTGTGGCAAAGTTTACATACAAATGGACCTTGTCTTTCAAATATTTGCAACGATATATTAAAATGCCTTGTTATAAATAATTTCCCATCTCGCAATTAAGCACTGCACAGAGGAAACAATAAGCTGATTATGGTTATATGCACGCTGTCAATATTTCATTGAATATTTCCAGGACACCTGCATAGACACAGACCCGACGAACACCATCTACTCCGGCTTAGTCTTCAGCCTCTTCTTCACATTCATTAACACTGTCACCATTATCGTCGCCAACTGGAGGAAGACGCTCATGATATGTACCTTCATCATCTCTGGAGTATGCTGCATCTTAGTGGATTTAGTGCGCCAGCCTGCTGCTAGTATGGTGATCTTTATTGCCATCCAGCTCACCGGCATCTGTATTGGGACCGTTGGATCTTATTATGTTGATCTGTTTCCTACTTCTTATAGGTGAGTGCTAAAAATTTGTCTGTATAGTAACATGTAAGGCCTGAGTTCATACTACGCTGACGTCGATCGCGCGTACGAATATGTATTGTGTTTTATATAGCGCCATATTGCAACGCTGACGTCAGCAGCGCGTTTGTTGCTACTGCTTTTCATGCTGACGTACGCGACCGTCCATACGTGACCGACATCAGCGTTGCAGGAATTCAGGCTTACTAAATTTCAACATTTGCACAAAACTTATTTTTGTTACTTAAATAACGCTTGACTCCACTTTTATTTGTGTTCTCGTGTTATTGAATGGTAATAATTAGTTTGGCTAACTTTTAAAATTTTGACCGCTAGAGCATAAAAGCACGCTCGTGCCTTCCACGACAAGCCACAATTTCACCTACCATTTTTTCACAAATTTAGTTGTTGGGCGTTCAGGGTACGCGCTTGCTAATATTTATGTGATAGGCGGTCAAATGTTAATAAGTCTACCGTTTACGAATAACTGCATCAATTAGAGGGACATTGCAGGTGCGTCGCCATCAGAAAAAACAAAGTTTTCTCGTGTGCCTTTAGAGACCCATAACCTACAAACTGGATCACAACATGAACAGTGTTATTTATGACGACAGAAAAGTCAGTAGTTTAGTTAGAGTTAATTCTTTAAAAAATATAGAATCTATGTTCAAAATGTTTATGTCCTCACTTGTAAAAGAGCTGATTGACGCAGAAACAATTGCACATTATTATTAGGATTATCTGGTCTCATTTGAAGACTCGCCTTAGATCAGATAGCCAAAAAAGTTAGTAATTAATTTATGTGGTAGAAGTGCCAAAGAAAAACCATTTCATTGCAGATTTATCTTGCCATAAGTTGTAAGCGTCAGCTTTGGGATAGCTCAAAACTAAGATAAGGGCACTTGGTAACTTGCCAACCTATCAAAATTATTTAAAAATAGAACTTACAATTTGTAAAACTTTTACCTGGCTTGAGAAGTGTCTGGGAACTGTTTTCTTATCTTCTGGCTGGTCAAAGATTTAAGTTGTCTGCCTAAAATTGTTGAATGTGATAAGCTCATTTGAAATTATTTCGTAATTTCTCTTCATCAAGACTTTTCTTATTTTTTGATGAGTCTACTAGTTAAGGTGCCGAATTTAGAAGGATGAAAGGTTACTGCTAGATGAAAATAGAAGATTATTATGTACTCATTGTCATTAGATAGACTATGACTTAGTGATTATTTATTTATTTATTGAACCTCACACTACGCTGTTTGTTATCAATAGCAATAACTCTATCATCATCATCTGCTTAGCCATTTCTGAACCATGTTGGGATCGGTTTTCAGTCTAACCGGATGCAGCTGTATGCATAAAGCAACCCATGTCTATCTGACCTCCACAACCCATTTAGTACTGGATAACATGATACCCCTTGGTAAGACTGGTTGCCAGATATTTTGGGCCACTGACTACCTGTAACGACTGTCATGCCAGCCGAGACCAGCAATTACACTAATGGAGCAACAACTTGCGCGATTTTGTATGAGACGCGTATGTACGCGCGCGTTCAAACTTACGTTTTCATCTGCTGCTTTCCATCCACAGATTCGTGGACATCGAAGTAACGACGGTCCACGATGACTCCTCCATAGCTCCAATCGATGATATTGTTAGACAACCACTCTCATAACCACTTGTATGTCCATTAGGGGTTTAGCTACCGGTATCGGCATGATGTTCGCGAGGTTCGTGTGTCTCAGTGGAGTCAACATCGTCGGTGCAACCGTCATCAATTACTGCCGAGTCACTTTCTACTGCTGGGGCGTGTTTGTGTTCAGTAAGTATCACTCCTGTCGATAAAAGATTTTATTTATGGACACACAAAATACTCAACATGACATTACATGAAGATAGAAGAGCGCAAGGTTATCTGCTTAGGAAGTATAAAGGGTGTTAACCGAAAGGCACTTGTTCTCCACGACATTGCCAAAAGTTCCGACTTTTTCACAATTTTTTTTTTCAATAACTACATAGTTTTAAGGTCATGATAACTCTACTTTAAATAATACCCGTTTACAATTAAATGCATCCATTATGGAGTACAATGTTTTAGTTACATTGAGTTTACCGTAAAACGTGATTTTTCACCCCAAAAAAAATAGTTTCCCAATAATAATTTTTACTTAGTTCTATATTTGCTTACTCCATGTACTTATACTGTTTCAAAAAAAAACGGGGTTTGTTCAAAAATTTTAGGTTTAAAAACACGAGTAGATACAATTCCAAAGGCTACTGCAACGATTAGTTCACTGCTTGTCGTTGCCGTCGCGGTGTCGGGCGGAGGCGCGAGGCAAATGATAAAGCTGCGTTTCCACCAGAGATGAAGTAGGTTGCGTAGCGAGGAATGTGTAGTACCACTACTAACCAATCACATAGCTAGAATACCTCAAGCTGTGATAAAGAAGCTATTGTTACGAGCTGGGTATGAGATAAATTAATTACTACCGATTAAACAGCACAATAACTTTATTTATTCACAAAACAATTAGAACTTAATCACAAGTACACTACAATACACTACTGATCACTATTCGCTTAGATATCGCACTTCAAGTTCACTTCGATTCGCTTCGTTGGTAGCCAAAACAAGACTGACTGTCGCGGCCCTGAGCGGTCTATTTATACTCGCCAACAGACACACCAGAATAACCACGAATATTCTAGAAGGTCATAAAAACACTAACAAAAGAGTAGGTAGGTAGGTAGGTAAAAAGTAGTAGGTAATTATTATTACCAGCTACTTGTACAACACAAACAAATATGAACCGTATACCCTAGGCGTACGGTCGAAATTCTAATGTCTTTTTATAAAGAGGTCGCGAGTTTGTAAATTTGAAAGTAATAATAATAGAAAACACTCGAAATTTCAACGTACACATACTGTAATCACGTGCTTTCTCGAATGTTCTAGTAGGTCCGATGTAACACTTATTGGTAAGTTTCACACAAATTCCTCGCTACGCATCCTCGCTCAACTCTGGTGGAAACACAGCCTTATGTGATGCACCGCGCGGTGAGGCTGTGAGCGACAATCGTCCGCGTGATCGGGCAGTGTTATATGCGACGTGACATCCGTATCAGCATCCGACAGGCGTGTGAGAATCTCCAAGCTACTGTGGCACAGCCATAGAACTATGATACTAGTCATGTTGCTATCGTCCATCATAGCGATTTAGGCTTTGCGGCTGCGGTGTTCTACAGAAGTGTACCTTAAATCAGTATCTAGACTATTTACCCTGCAATTTGAGTTCCCTGTTATTTTAGGCTTCTTTTAGAATAGCTCGTTCCGTCGTCGACCTCATCTATGTCTTCAGGACTAGATTAAGGTCAAGAGATAGGCTCATTTAATATCAAGGATGTAAAAAGACTTAATGCAGCCGAACGGCACTTGCTCTTCCCATCATTTTTTGCGATCATTTTTTTCTTCTAGTCTAGACCATACATAGGTATCTGGTAACCTTCTAGTTACGGAGATATTGTGGTCAAAGTTCCAAGTTTTTCACAAGTTTTTTTTCTTTAATACCTACACGTTTTTAATGTAAGAACTTTACTATAAACATCTCCACGATTCACGTACTATACAATCCATCCATAAGCACAATGTCTTGTTTGCGTTACATTGAGTTCTATAATAAAACATGATTTTTCACCCAAAAATCCTAGCAATAATTTTTGCATAAAGTTTCTTACTTAGTTTGATGTACAGAATGCCTGGTTAACGGCTTCGTGAAGAGTTAATTTACACCCTTGATGAAAACACCTATTGATGCGACTATAGCATCGATTTGCAAAGAACAATAAACAGAATCGAAAAATCGTCATTAATATAATAATAATATGTACTACATAATAAGTGAAAGAACTGTTATCTTGAATACCATTACTCAAAGACGGTCGTGTACAAAAGATGAGAGAGGAAAATAGATCTTAACTCCATTTTTCTATTACAGGTGGGATATTAGCAGCTTTATTGCTTCCATCGGAGGCTAAGGCAGATTCGCCTGACGAGAAATAGGATAAGAAAGTATATTACGAGTATTTTCTAGATTAGGTATATTTTTATTAAACCATGCTAGGACACAGAAAATTGTTGTAATATATTTTTCTACTTTACTGGTTTTCTTTACTATTCTCTGAAACATCAATCTGAGATCATGAGAATTATTATTGTTAATTTCTATTATTTATTTTTTGCAACGTAAAAAGTTTGTCAAGAGTTTTATGAAACTGTTAATTTTGTGTTTATCTACCCCGATTTCTTATTTTGCAAGTTCAAACTAATCCCAGTTACTTAGCATAATATCGTATTGGTTGAAATGAAGTCAACTCATTGTCCAACAAATCCAAAGACGGATCGCTGCACGCCGCTGTTTTTAAACACTCAAGGCCTCATCATCATCATCTGCACCTGCCTAGCCTTTCCCCAACTATGTTGGGGTCGGCTACCAGCCTAACTGGATGCAGCTGAATACCAGTATTTTACATGGAGCGACTGCCTATCTGACCCCCACAACCCAGTTAGTATACTAAGTAAATACGATACCTCTTGGTAAAACTGACTGTCAGACTTTTTGGGCCATTCACTACCTGTAATGACTGTCAAAGATCTACAAATGACAGCCGGGACCAACTGCTTAACGTGCTTTCCGTGCCTCGGAAATTGTTGTCAAGATTCTGTGTAATGTGTCAATGACCCCTACCTTCATCGGTAACGCGGTCCATACTACCCTTGTACATCCCTTAAACATATTTTTAAATAGGTCACATTATACAAAGGTAGAGACTATATTTGCGAGATATAAAAACCCTGCTGGGAAGAATGACGTATCTATGGTAATGCCATTACATGTGTCAATGTGACTTCTTTTCCTCTTGAGGAAGAATGTACGACAGTCAAAATATGACCCTCTTGTAGAAGGCCCACATTTACCCGGACACCCTGCAAAAATGTTCCGGAGAGAATTTTACTTGAAAACGTAATGGCTGAAATTCAGGTAAGATATTGAAATAGAATTTAGTTCTAGAACTTTTGAAGTTACGGGTGTAATTGTGGAGTTAGTGAAAAAGTTTTGGACATAATGTGTGCTTATAGAAGTTTGAGAGAGCATTTAGAAGGAAACTTAAACTATTTTTATTTCAATTAGGCTTCACTAGGTCGTTTAAGGTCAAATAAAATAAAAGGTGTATTAGTTCTAGAAGGGGGACCAGTCTTATCAAGGGGTATCGTATTACCCAGTATTAACTGGGTTGTGGAGGTCAGATAGGCAGTCGCTCCATGTAAAGTACTGGTATTCAGCTGCATCCGGTTAGACTGGAAGCCGACCCCAACATAGTTGGGAAAAGGCTAGGCAGATGATGAGTTCTAGAAGGGAGACGAATAGATTAGAAACGTAACAATACAAGAATAGTATTCAAAATGGTTTTAGCAAACCCTGAGTAATCCCTTGAAGATTGCCTCGTTGGTATAGTAGTTGCAAGCAACTGCTGAGCATGGGGTCACTGTTATCGATTTCCGGGTCGGGCAAAATGTCATGGGGTTTTCCATCAGATATTTCTCAGTAGCAGCCACGGAGTTTGGATTTGCGCACATTTGATGGCAATAGGCTCGCCCCCTTTTATATGGGACTTAAACATAACTGGCGAAATATGGACGAACTATTAGGTACAAACCCCTAACCCTTCCGGTATTGCAGGCGTGATGTTATGTTATGTACGTGTTATGTTAATTGTGCTAAATTACCTTTCAAGTTAACCCAACAACAAGTTCATTATTAACTTAAGAGTTCACCTTTCTGACCACTAAAGTTATGACTCAACCGCGAATAGAGGTACCACATAGTCCATAGTTGAAATTGACGTTACCTAACACTCAAAACCTTAATGGGTGTTGTACCTGTAACTTTATTACTTTAACGTTAACTTAACCGTCTGAAAACTCAATTTGGGTAAAAATCTGGTTAGATTTTAGTGTTAGATTGTTCCTAGGTTAACTGAAAATTTTATTTTAAAGTCTGTTTTGTTTCTCCTTTCAAAAGCTGTTTGGTAACTATCGTTTTTAGTTACAAGACGGTATTTAGGTATGATGGTGAACTTATATTGTCACTTTCGGGATATCTGCGGGGGAGGGGGGGATATCGGGAGTCCACAAAACCTGGTGATACCGTGAGTGCGTTATGTCTTGACTGTTCGACTATAGTGTCGAGTTCCAATAGTGCGCGTAGCAAAAGACAAAGAAAGAGGGTAGAAAGATTTGTCTGCTCCTAACAATTTATTTTCTATCCACCCGCATTCTCCAGTCAACCTGTGATCATGGCGCTTGCAACAGCGTCGAAATATCGGGAGCTCAAAATAATAAATAATCACGAAAGATATCCCGTAAGTGACAATATAAGTTTAGTTTTAAACCTTGAAAGCTTAAAACATAGGAACGTATGATCTGAGGTATTTAGCCTTTTTTGCAAATGTGCCAGTTTCATAGTAATTTGAATACCAATATGGTCTTCGATAAGGAGAACGTTATGTAATTTAAAGTGAGCATCTATGTAGCACTGTTTTAGACTTTCACGGTATTTCGACGCTGTTGCAAGCATCATGATCGCGGGAATACTGAAGAGGTATGCGGGTGGGACGAAAATTATTAATTATGAGCAGACAAATCTGTCTACCCTCTTCCTTAGTCTTTTATTACGCGCACTACTGGAACTCGATTGTAACTCACGACAGAACGCACTCACAGTATCACTCGGTTTTTCTTTATAATGGGGACGCATGTTAGTTTTTATTAGATTTATCACTGGATTCCACGTAATCTAATAAAAACTAACATGCGTCCCCATTATAAAGAAAAACCGAGTGATACTGTGAGTGCGTTCTGTCGTGAGTTACAATCGAGTTCCAGTAGTGCGCGTAATAAAAGACTAAGGAAGAGGGTAGACAGATTTGTCTGCTCATAATTAATAATTTTCGTCCCACCCGCATACCTCTTCAGTATTCCCGCGATCATGATGCTTGCAACAGCGTCGAAATATCGGGTGCTCGAAAAACCGAAACAAAATCACGGATATAATCCCGTAAGTACTTTAAATCTATGTAGCAATCATTAGTGGATGGGTAACCACCCATTAGATACCGAGTTTCCTTCGTGCCTCGAAAGCACGTTGAGTCGTATGTTCCAGCTGTCATTTGTAGATCTTTGACAGTCGTTACAGGTAGTCAGTGGCCTGGGGTCAAGAGGTATCGTATTACCTATTCACTAACTTTGTCGTGGAGATCTGGGGGTCTAAAATGGCCACTTTAGCAGAATCATAATAGGAACATATATTAACTGTGTCTGTGACCATTTTAAAAGTTTTGATTCCGATAAAGCGGCCATTTTTATTTTTATTTTATTTATTTGGGATTTTAGACCCCCGGATAGTTGAGTGAAACCTGTCCTTACTCTCAAGGCATCCACAGAATAGTCCGGTTAAGCAGAAGCCAACCTGACAGGTTGACTTGCGAGATGCAAATAAAACAAAAAACTACCAGCATCTTTATTTCCATGTACCTATTGTACAATGATTTCTCAGTGAATCCATTTTTATTTCAAAAATGTGTTTTTCGTTTTCCTTTTTTTAGATTCAAAACCTTAAAAAAGCCATACTTAAAACACCTGTCGCCGCTCTGCGACTCTGAGTGACGCATAGCTTGGGTTATATCTTAAAACCTTTAAATATTTATGGCTCAAGCAGATAAGGACAAGGCTACCGCGCATGGTGGCGTAGCATTGCGTCCATTTGCGACATACTGCAGACGGCAGGTTAGCTTGTTTGGTATTGCTCACGTACGATAAAAGACATTAAATTTTTTTTAAAGAAAATAATACTAAATAGGTAGGTATTGTTCTTGTTTTTGTTGGATAAAATACTCTTTATTGCATACCTGAATTTATGAAAATCTGTGAATGCAGATTTGTTTCTTTTTAAAATTAAAGGAATGTTTACTTTGAGTAAAATTTGCTATCTCCAGTATTTCTAATACTTTCGATCCAGGTGGCATTGAAAAATTCCAGCCTGTAAATAAGCGTCAAATAATTTGAAGGCGCGCGTGGTGGGCCTCTCTTAATGTAGAAGGTGCCACCGGGGCGATGGTCGTTTGGAGAACAGAAATAAAAAGTCTAAATGCACTGTAAACTATTTACACAAAAATGTATGTACAATATCTACGAAATCAACAAGAAATATTATCATACAGCATGGAAAAAACTTTTGTCAAGAAGTGACAGACAATGTCAAATCAAAAAATAAATAAATATGGTGTCGCAGCACCCGCCAGTAACAAAACGAACGCCGCCTCCTTGGTCGCGGCCTAGTGATGAGTAGTGTTAGGCACTACAAATTGATTAACTATCTCATAAGACAAGGTCATCTAAGTATCGTAATATATTGCAATCTATGTCTTCTTGGTTCTTCGGCCACATCCACATTAGTCTTCTCTAGGTAGGGCTGCTCCATCCCTGAAGCCAAATAACTTGGCTATGGTTTAAAATATCTTGTGCCGCGAATGCAGTGCTAATGTCTATTCTTATTTAGTCATGAAAATAATGTTGGTACCGTACAAGTATACCAACATTACGCCAGTTATGTTTAATTCCCATGTAATTAAAATAGAAGCTACTTTATTGCTATCAACCGGGCACAAAACTAGACTCCGTGACTGCGACTTTATAATGAAATTCCTGATTGAAAAACCCAATAACACTTTTCTCGACCCGGGAACTAAAACCTCATGCTCCGCGGACCTGTGGATGAACTATGGGCTAGCTTGCCGACAGCCCGCTGACAGGCCGTGTCGACGGCGCGTTCGTGTTCCACGCGCGCGTCAAAGAGATGTCAGCATAAAGAGAGGGCTGAAAGCTTCCTACCGATTGTGACGAGTAAAATTTCCAAAAAATACGATTTATTAAAATCAAAATACATACATTAATCTGTTACTTAGAAACTAATAATAATAAATAACAATGTTTTACAAACTTATTATTAATGTCACCGTTATGAAACATTTAAGATCTACATCAGGAACTCGACTAACAATTCGATTGTTTTAACGACTAATCGTCTAAACGTAATCGATGGAAGATGAACTAGATTTTATAATTATAAAATGAATCTTTATTACGATAAAAATCTATGTCAACTAATCAAACTGTCTATGGTCTACAATAAACAATTCGATGGGAAATCGATGCTCATTATAAACTATTTTTATAATAGTAACATACGATAAATTTAAGTAAATTACAAAATGATTTAAATGACATTTCAAAATCGACTAAAATATCTGTATCGATACAATAATCGTTTCGTTTTAAGTACAACACTAACAATTTCGGCCCGCAAGGGCCGAAGCCTGCCGGGGCTGCGGGACTGTTCGAAAGAGATACCGCGGCCCCGGAACATAAAGGGCGAGGAAGGAACATGAATGGGATTTAGTCAGTAAAAGCCTGACACTCTCACCCGCTCTAGGCGGAGCGGGAAGGAGTGTCATTTGATTATTTGCCATCCGAAAAAAAACAGGACCTTAGGCTCAGCAGTAGCACTCGACCATTAGACTAACGAGGTGGAATAATATTATCATAAAGGCATGGAAGTAAACAGTATCCAAGAAGGATACTTAATTAAAGACCAGCATCATAAAAGCTACTTTCATTACATTTTTAAAATAAATATTTGATTACCAGCAATACAGGATGAAATTGCTTTAATAATGCAAGTGTAGGTTGCCTCCGATTTTCGTCGAACCGGGACTGTCCCGTTAATTTATTCAACGAAGTTATGTGGACCTACAGATGTTGGCATCGGGTAATTGGTTTGAATCCCGTTCAAGTTTAGTTTGTTAATTATTTAGTAGACGTATCTGGGTAAGGTTGTAATGTAGGTTCTTGAGTTATGTAATAGTTTAGGTATTTTGATATGTATGTGACAGCAAACCAGTTGACGTTTCAGACATAATACTACAATTATCTGATTTGATTGTTTGTTTATTTAGTGCCTCTTCCATTCCAACTAATGTACCATAATTAGAAAGTAGGTAACACTCAGACCTTTGTTAAGTCATCATCTGTGGAGCCTTTTCCCAACTATGTTGTGGCCGGCTTCCAGTCTAACCGGATGCAGCTGAATACCAGTATCTCACATGGAGTGACTGCCTATGTGACCTCCACAACCCAGTTAATACTGGGTAATACGATACCACTTGGTAAGACTGGTTGTCAGACTTTTTGGGCCACTGACTACCTGTAACGACTGTCAGTGATGGACAAAAGACAGCCGGGACCAACAGCTTAACGTGCTTTCCGAGGCACGGAGGAAACTCGGTATGGAAGGGTGGTGACCCATCTACAGACCAACCTTGGCAAGCACGGCTTAACCTTAAGATCGACCCGAGCGACTGTTATTATTTAGCCACGAGCTCCTCAGATCTTCGTTAAGTACAAACCATCAAGTCGGTAAACTGCTTCGTTCATCTAGTGCTCACAACCAATAATGTGGGTATACTATAAGGTACACTTTTGCCTAACTCTTCGTGGATACAGGCGTGATGTTACCTATTCTTATTATTATTTCGTTTATTAATTTCTGTACATATTATTTACATTTTTAAATACATATAATAATTGTTTCGTACCATGCGTGTTTCCGAACGCATGTCTTGTCATCCGAGCATCTGACAGTTTGTTTTTTTGACGTTTGGTCACTTGTCGTGATTCATTACGAGATCACATCGAATTTGTTAATTCAATTCAATTCAATTTCAATCATTTATTCTCTCTCACAAAGTTGACTTAGAATTAATGTTAACAAAATAATGTCATATAATATGCTGTATCCAACCGTTGTGAGAGACTGGTGCCTGATGTAGGTTTTTAGAAAAAACCTGTGTTACAGGTCACCAGGCCCCCCTCCAGGATAGAATCAGCTTTTACAGCGATAACGAGTGAGAGTATTCAGAATCAAACAATATGATTACCCAAATTAAAAGCAAGTTAAAACAAATTAAAAACAAAGGAAAACTAAAATGCCTACCTATAATATTGCAGAAGGTGTGGACTGTGTGGAGTCATGTGTGTGAGTGAGTATGTTTCTTGAGTGAAGTGTGAGCCGTAATCGCAGATGTATGAGTGAGGGTGACTTTGTGGGGTAAATGTCTAAATGTAGCGAGATTTGCAGATTGTCAAGCGAGTAGAAGGAGGGAAACAGTTAGAATGAGTGGGGATGGTCAAAATAGGGTTATTTCTGAACAGTCAGGAGATTTTCGGTTTTTTGATAATCTAGGGTTTTTAGGTATTTTTTTATTTCCCTTTTACAGTAGGATGTAGTTTTTGGATATAAGTTTAGGGATTTATTCAGCTTATTGTAAAGATAAGGAATCTTTTTCTTTCTTTTTCTTTTTTTATCTTTTTTCAAAGCAAAAGAATCTTTTGGGGAGCGTACATTTGAATTGATTGAGATAATTGAGTAATCCAAGTGGATCCCTTTTGTTTGCAAGATTTTGGTTATAATTCAGTTTTAATTGTACTAAACACCCTCATTTGAGCCAAAAAACGGGTTTATTATTATAATTGTCCGCGCCGATTTTGAGGTTAACTTAGCCCGCATGTGCAATTTATCATGGTGTTAAGTGTCGTTTGAACTATTATTGTGCTTCATCCCGACCTGTTATACGCTGCTGGGGCAGCGTCTGTTGAAACATAGTCGGATCTGGCAAATCACTCGACCACACATCACTTTTCACGTACACACACAGACATACAGTACCAAAGCCGGCTTGATCAAGGACTGGTCATTTCCTTCAGCCCACCGGCACCAGGTAAGTTACTTTCATAAGGCCAATTTAATTTGATTGTCTCCGCGAATCGCGGACGGTTCGGTCACAGCTTGCCCTGGGTTTGGACCGAACAATGATTTAAACTGTATAAAAAAAACATTTGAAAATATAAATAAAATAGTAGCCCACTAGCGTTAGGAAGAGGGTCCGAACTGCCGGTCAGGGCTCTTGAGAGAGGAACCTTCTAATAATACGCGCCATGTTTAAGAAGTATTGCTTTCAGAAAGCAATACGACCAACATCTTAGGGATCAAGATCCAGCTGCCAAACGAGAGCCTCCTAAGATGTTGGTCGAGGCTCTTGGCTATTAAGCCATTGGCCGACACGGCTATCGGCACAATGATTGCTGTACTCACGTTCCACAAGTCGACAACCTCGCGACCAAGATCTAGATATTTGAATTGTTTATCTTTCTCTGCTTTCAGCGAGTAACATAGGCTATATTTTATCCCCGTAATCCGCTAGTGTTATGTAAAACGGTATACAAATCTGTTCTTTGCATGTCAATAATTTGTACCATAAATTAGCAGTTGTATAATCAAGGTCAAGTAATTATACTACTCAGGGGGAAGGTTACAGGTAAACTCGTAAGTACCACCCTCGCCACGCTTTACCTCGGTAATGGACGGTAATGGGGACCTCTATTACAACTTCCTTGTTTTGAACGTTGAGTTAGACCTTTCTTTTTAAGAAATAATGACTGTTTCACTAACGCTAAGTGACATAAATACTTAAATAATATTCCACTGTACGAATTACTCGTGGACGGGGGCTTTTGTCTGCTATTTTGATTTTGTCATTCCAATACGATCCCATTCTCATCTCATTGTCATTTTGCTTAAAGTTTGTAATCAGCTAAATTATTTTGGTCGGCCAATGGTCTCGTAATAGAATTGTGTTATAATGATATTATTATTATCATATTGCTATTATTATAAAACCCGCCAGATTTCATTATCAGTGTAATAAGCAATCTGAAGTATTAAGAAGTTCGTAAATAGAACCAGTCATTTATTTGTCATTATGTACGAGATTACCATTTCTTTCAATGAAGTGTCAGTGGTTGACCATTGGAAAGTCATAATGACGCCATTATGTTTGTAGATTACCGAACTTGTCAAAATCAACATTTATGAAGTCAATGATCGACTATTCTGACACTATTGTAACAGCACACTTGAGGGCCTGCTTCGTTGGTCCAGTCCGTTTGATTTGCGACTGCTCAACATCAGATAATAAGATCTCAAGACATAATCATTGAAAATGGTTTTACGATCTGAAGATCTACTCCTGTCTCAGTAAAACTACATAGTTAGAAAGCTTAGTGGCGTGCATTGCAAATTGATAAAATTGCATCGCTTGCAGAAAAGAGTTCGTAGTTTTGCCAATGTTGACAATCTGGAAGGGTGCCAGCGCTTGCTCTCAGGTATTTGTTAGTATAATTTTTGTAAATTATGATTAGGTCAATCTTTTTGCTGGTTATGTTTTTCTTGTAGGAAAATACAAGCTGATGATCATAAATGTAGGTACTGAAAAATGTGTGTGACTCTTAATTAACTGTCTGTTATTTACACACAGTTGTATCTACTCCTGCAGAACACTATCAGCATCATCATCATCATTTCAACCGATAGACGTCAACTGCTGGACATAGGCCTCCCAAGTGTCGCCACATTGACCGGTCGATCCAGCGGAATCCGCAACCTTCACCAGATTTTCCAGAGCTACGTCTTCCAATTCGCGATCGCCACTCCAGAACTTTAATTGTCCTAAAAGCAATGTGCACTACATAACATACTTGAGTACTTACAATCAAAAAACATTTTATGAAACTCAAAAACACCTATCCTTCAATCCTTCTCTGTGCGTCAACTGCAATTTAGCAATTAAAAAGTTGTCGTACTAGTATATAAAATCGTGGTCACATTAAAGTTTAATGTTAAACTGTTGTTCCCACGCTATATTGCGCTCTTAATTATTAGTGACAGCAGATATTAACATAATGTTCCAACTATGTCAATATTTACTGATGTCACAGCCACCGTTGACAGGGACGATAAGTCATGTGTATTTGTAATTATGTGAAAGTTTACTATAAAGTTTTACTGTAATCGTTCACGAACCACAAGATGGAATTGAAATTGAATGCAGAATCTATTAAAATTTTGGTCATTTGATAAATGCAAACCTTTTATTGGTGAAATTAATACCTACGACGGAGTAGGTCACCGCGAACAGAATGACATTGCTTTATAAGGCCTTCCACTAGGTGAACCAATGACCTGGTGAAGATTGCGGGAATCCGCTGAATGCGAGTCGCACGGGACCCGTCAATGTGGCGACAATTGGGGGACGTCTTTCAGCTGAAATGATGATGATGAAGTCGGTCACCATCATCATTTTCATCGCCTAAATTGCGTTGACCTCATCCAGGATTAACCTGCCCATGAATGCAATATCTTCGTCTGCCTATCTCGCTGTCGGACCACTAACCGATGGAAAGTGGAAGAGAAACCGACAGACAAATGCCATAATTAGTAGGTACATCATTCTGAACCCCACCACAAAAATTATCTATAAAAAAATTTCATACATAATTTAAAAAAATCAGCTGTTGTCCACAAAATACGGTCAACTATCTTTCCAGTCCTTGGACACCCGAACATCAACCCATCACAAATAAGCAGCTAGATTTCCAGAAAGAAGGATTTCCGTATTTGTTTATTTTCTCAAATGTAATATTGTCTTTTCAAAATGAAAGAATAAGAAAGAAATATATTTCTGTACAGTTTCGGTTTCTATGAAACGGTCAGTTTTATTAGTAGCCACTATTCGGAAAGTAAATTGCATCATATTAGTCGTAGACCTAGAGATATTCATAAATGTATTTACGAATCTTTTCCGTACCAAAAGACCTATCAACGTCATGAATTTTCGTAACTTTTCCATCAATTTCCGCGTTTATTTCGTTACCTCTCATTAAATGTTCAAAACTACATATAAATTATACACTGTTATACACAGATGAAACTCGTAAGCCTTCTGGTAACGATATCAGCTCCCGGAATTTCATACCAGCCACAGTGCAACATATTGGATCTAGGAATTCCTTTTGTAGAAATGCAAATGAAATTAACTGCCCGTTCCCCATATACCAGGAAACTAGCCTATTTCTGTCGTACACAGTCCTTACCAACAATAAGAAATCGAACGTAACCTTGTCTTTCTGTTAGACGGGTTGGAAGACAAAAAATCTGCTGTTCCTAGAAAAAGCCCCCACGGCCAGAATGTATGGAATATTCCACACATTTTGGCCGTGTAGGAATTGCTTTTTATTGCGCAGGTGGACCAAAGCTGCAACCGAATGGCGTCCAAGAACTGGAAAAAGGAACGTGAGTCGTCCCGTGATGGGCAGATGACATAGTTGCCGTCGGGGAAATAACCTGGATGAGGCTGGCACCGGACCCTGGAGATGGGCACAAGGAAAAAGAGGTCTATACCCAGCAGTGGGTGAGTTCGGCCTGTAGATGATGATGATGAACCGTTTTTGGGTCTGTGTTTCTTCTACCCAGTATTTTGACACATAAAACGTATCAAAACGACCACACGTCACGTCGTATCATACCTATTTTGTGTGTATTTATAAAAATATATAATAATAATAAATAAAGGACTGAACGTATTTCGTTGTAATTTGACACACACATAGACCATAGACCTGGGTAAGTTTAGAAGGGGATGTTTTTAACATAACATCTTTATATTTTTAAGAAAGTTTTTGTGGAAATTCCTACCAACACGCGGACGCATCAATGTGAAACAGCCAGTATAGCAATATTCATAGCAATCGCAGAGTACTCGTATGTAAGTGAATTCTACTGCCCGTTTCTCATAACTGTTGTAGTGTATGCGCCTGGGCGGCGCGCGGGTAGTCGAGCGCCAACCGTGAGCGAGGGCGGTCGTGCGCTAGACGCATATACTACTTCACCTACGTGATCAATCAAATTGTGTTTTATTAAAGCAAAGAACATTACAAGTGGCGACGAGGATAAAAGTAAGTACTGAAAACATTTACCAAAAAAGGGGAAGAATGCACGCCGAAAAATAATGCAAGTTGTTTACGATCAGTTAAGCGACTATATTTCGACAAGGATCGTTAGTAGTTTGGATACTAAAATGAAAACAGAACGTAGTCACGCTGTACCTACCTACATAAACGTTAATAAACCGTTATCAAGGTAGATGTTCACAGCTAATGATCACTTTGTTGCCTCAGTTTCGTATGATTTAAGTAACGGGAAATAAATTCTGCTTCGATTGATGTAAACAACTGATAAGCGTAAATGTTACAAAGGCCATGCAGTGAGTGTTGTTTACAACAAAACAAAGGGCCATGCCTGAATAGTATGATGTGCCGTAATGCAAACAGTGAATCATTGTTAATTATCATTAATGAGTAAGTGCTTTCATTTAAATGACAAGATAATTGAGTTATTTGCACGCTTCTTATTTAAAATAAAAATAATAACCAACTATTATCATAAATCTTGGACATACTTAACTTTCCTGTTGTAAATAACCTACATACCCACTTATTGTAAATATAAAACAAAATCAGTAGATACTATTTTAATCAGGTCACTGGTTTTGCTAGGATCAAGCGTTTGCATTTCGACACAGAAATATCAAGGTCACGCAAATACTATTCGCACAAACGACCATGCTTAAAGAATAAATGAGAGAAAAGACCGGGAAACGTTAGTGTAAGCATCAATAATGGCTTAATTACTAGCATAATTATTGCTAACCAGTTAGTAAATATAATAATTTGTTAATATATAAAGGTTATTATCAGTCAATTTCCATAATAGTAGTTATTGATTAAAGTTATTTAGTTAGTCATACTTAGATGCTTACGTCAAAGGTCATGCCGAATCCGAAATGCTCTAATGGGCACGCAAGTACTAACAAGTACCCTAAGGCCATGCAGTAGTGTTACCGTTATATATTTAATATATATACAAAAAAAAAAAAGAGGTAAAAGGCCACGCTTAAAAGTCTCAAAATGGGCACGCAAGTACTAACAAGTACCCTTTTTTTTTTTTTTTTTTTTTTTTTTTTTTTTTTTTTTTTTAGGATGGGAAATCATCAAATGACTTCTCCCACTCTGGGCGGAGCAGGAGGGAGTGTCAGACTCTTACTGACTAAAACCCATCCATGTTCCTTCCTCGCCCTTTACGTTCCGGGGCCGCGGTATCTCTTTCGAACAGTCTCGCAACCCCGGCAGGCTTCGGCCCTTGCGGGCCCCTCTCTTCTGCTGACATCTCTTTGAGGCGCGCGTGGAACACGAACGCGCCGTCGACACGGCCTGTCGTCACTAGACGGACGGACGGCTAGCTAGCCCATAGCTAACCGTCCACAGGCCCGCATCTACGGTGGCCGGTAGCCACCACGTGGCCCCCGACGCCCGGTGCGTCTCCCGCGGCGGCCGGGAAGAGAGGCTCTCTCCCTCTCTCGTTCCGCCACCTCCTTCGCTAGCATGACTGCTTCGCAGAAGGAGGTGACGGCTTCCCATTCCGTCTCGCTCCGGACCATGGATTGAACTAGGGCCGGACGCGAGAGGTCGCCGCCGCCGATCGCCGCTACGAGGACACGGCGGTGCTCCGCCCACGCAGGGCAGACTTCCACCGTGTGCTCCACCGTGTCCTCCGGTCGATCCTCGCAGTGGAGGCACCCGGGCGTTTCCTCCCGCCCGATTCGGTGCAGGTACCTCCCGAAACATCCGTGTCCGGTGAGGACCTGCGTCAGGCGGAAGGTGAGGACGCCGTGGCGCCTCTCCAGCCACTCCTCAAAGAGGGGACTTACCGCCACTATCGTGGCGTGCCCTGCACGGGGTTGCGACAGTCGCTCTCTCCATGTCGCCATGAGATCGCGCCGGAGGTCTGTCCGCTGAGCGGCAATTTGCCGCGGCAGCGGAGTTTCCCCCCGGCGTAGTGCCTCCGCGCGCCAGTCGTGCAGGCGCGCGAGGACTATCGCCTCCAGATCCCATGGCGGCAATCCGGCAAGCAGGCCCGCCGCCTCGCGGGAGATCGTGCGGTAACCACGGACCATTTTTACGGCCACCACTTTCTGGGGCGCGTTCAGGTAATGGGCGGCTCGCCGCCTCAAGGAACGCGCCCACACTGGGGCCCCGTAAAGGGCCATGGACCGCACGACCCCCGCATAGAGCCTGCGGCAGGAGGCGTTTGGCCCCCCAAGGTTGGGCAGGAGCCGCCTGAAGGCAGCCCCGGTCCGTTCCAGCCTGGGGGCCAAACGTCGGAAATGTTCCACGAAGTTCCATCGGCTGTCGAGTACGAGTCCCAGGTACTTCAACGTCGGCTCGACGCCGATGGATACCCCTCCCACCGTCAGTGTGGATCCCGATGGTGGCGCATTCCGAGGCCCATGAAAGCACATGGCCTCGGACTTGTGCAATGCCACCTCGAGACCCAGTTGCCGGATCCTCTCAACGACTATCGCAACCCCGCGTGTCATAATTTCGGCCGCCGCCTCGTGCGACCTCCCCTGTGCCAGCACCAGGGTGTCGTCTGCGTAGCAAACGACGCTGACACCACTAGGGAGGTCGGCGCGCAGCACCCAGTCGTAACCGATGTTCCACAGGGGCGGTCCCAGAACCGATCCCTGTGGGACACCGCACGACATCTCTCGCCGGTTCCAATCTCCGCAGCGACTGGGGTAGATGACGGCCCTGTCCGTCAGGTAGTCCCCGATCACACGACGGAGGTAGGTCGGCACCCGGTGATACCGGAGTGCCTCCCTGATGCAGCTCCAGGGCAGGGAGTTGAAGGCGTTGGCGATGTCGAGAGACACCGCCAAGACCACCCCGCCCCGGGATATCGCATCCCCCGTCGTGAGGGCTCTCACGCGCATGATGGCGTCCACAGTGGAGCGCCCCCTGCGGAAACCAAACTGGTTCTCCGCAAGATTCGGCCCCATCCCCTCAAGGTGCTCGGCGAGGCGGTTTGCAATTACTCTCTCAAAGAGCTTGCCCACCTCGTCGAGCAGCACAATGGGCCGAAATGCGGACGGAGAGTCCGCAGGGCGCCCCGGCTTCTGGATGAGGACCAGTTTCCCCGTCTTCCAACGAAGCGGGAACTGGCCTCTCTCCAAGCATGCGCTTAAGAGCCCTTTCAGTCGGGGCCCACTAACAAGTACCCTAAGGCCATGCAGTAGTGTTACCGTTATATATTTATATATATACAAAAAAAAGGTAAAAGGCCACGCTTAAGAGTCTCAAAATCCTGTTACAGGTCGCCCCAAAAAATGACTCACGCAACTTTAATACTGACAACCTCCGATCACTTTGATTGTAAGGGTGACACGACATCGGTTTGTACCCGATGGGAGAAATGGAAACGGGCCCTAGAAAATTATCTTTTAGCTGCTAATATTGACTCCCCTAATAAAAAGCAAAGCTATATTTATGAAAGATACATTTTCCGGCTCATTAAATAAACCAATAAGCAGTAGAACATTCCTACTGGTCATTCAAATGACTGTTGTGAAATAACAGTGATAGCAGTAAAATATATTTACTGGTCAAATTGACAAGTCATCAGAGAATGACAGTGATATTAGTAGGATATACCTACAGGGCCTCAAGTCTGCTATTATAATAGTGTCAGAATAGTCGATCACTGATTTCATAATGGAAGTTCTGTAAAGTGCTGTCAAGTTCTGTCAAGTTCTGTCAAGTTCTGTCGAGTTCTGTCGAGTTCTGTCAAGTTCTGTCAAGTTCTGTCAAGTTCTGTCAAGTTCGGTCAAGTTCTGTCATGTTCTGTCAAGTTCTGTCTCTATAATGGCGACAGTCCATTAAAAGAAATGTCATAGAATGGTAATCCCACACATATTGACAAATGTGTAAAAATATATTACAAATGCAGTTTGGCATGAATAAATTTTCACATTTAGTAGTAAATTTCGAAAACCATCTGCAGTAAGGGTTTTATAATAATGGCAATACGACAATGTCATTAAAACATAATTTTATTACGAGACCATTGACCGACAAATGATCGACCATTGTAAATTTAGCAGATTATGAACTTTAAGCAAAATGACAATGGAATGGATAGGGAATAGTGTTGGAGTGACGAATTTATAAAAATAGCCGACTTGGGCCCCAGGTCATTAAATTGACAGGAATGGCAGTAGAATATACCTACTGGTCATATAATGACAGATATTTAATTATTAAGAGCGGTGATGGCCTAGCCAGACATATGTCATGGGTTCGAAACCAGGCTGGCATTTTGTGTTATTATTCCACTCATCACCAGTGGATGCTTTTTAAATGGTGAAGGAAAACATCGTGAGGAAACCGGCATGTCTTTCGAAGTATTGATTGGTGTTTATTGGTTGTGTGTGGGTTGGGTAGTACGAACCTACATGAAATTGGTGCGTGTACCCTGGAATCGATGCTTCGAGAGACATGGGACACTCGCCACGCACTGTTTGCGCGTGGTAGGTCAATGGCATCCATGAAATTGGAAGCAAGGGGCGTCCATTCAATTGACAAGTGAGGTATTGTAAAGTTATTGTATTGTAAGTATGGTAATGTTGTACTATCAACGAAAACTAACGAAAACGAACTAAGTTTCTGAAAACTAACACGAACGTTGTTGCAAAAAAAAGGTTGAACAACCAAAAAAAAAAAAAAATTGTTATTTTAATATAAAGATAAATGATAAAAAGGAAACTACGGAAAAAATTGGGTGATAATAAGGGCACAGTGTTGTTATTACGTGTGCTGAAATGGGTACCAGTATCAAACGACTAAGATCGGGGATCAAACGGATCTTGGTATATTTACAAACTGAGGACAATGGTTCTGGGATGGCAACAAAGTAGCTCTACCCTGCCATTTCTGTTTCGATTCTTTAGGGTCGTGGCGTGGTGTTAAGTGGCCTACTGCCTTTTTCGAGAACTGGATTAGGGAATTAAAATCTATTATTATAGAACCAATGTACCTACCAAAACAAAAGGTACACATACCAAAATTAATCTATAAAATGTTAAAACATTGATTTTAAACCCACTGCTGGTTCCAGCCAGAGATTGGGCATTAATTTGGTTACCAGTCACAAAACATTGATGTTATGATCAAAGTCAAAAAGTCAAAGTAAAAAAAAAAAAAAAAAAAAAAAAAAATATTTATTTGCATTTAATGTGGTAAGTAAAAAAATAATATGTAATACAATGACACATTTCGCCATAAAATTGGCATGCAAACATTAAAGTATTAGATACTAATTCCAAAATACAATGATAACTAAATGTACAGTGTAACAAACCTTAAATTAGATAACTAGGACCAGTGTGTCTAAAAGTTGAGTTACTAAAAAAAAAAAAAAAAAAATTTAAAACAGAAGGAAAATATAATATTTTTAAGATACAAACACAACAACTGTATGTAATGTTTTTATGGTCTACACGCATCATAATGAACACCTACCAAAAGTTCTTCTGTAAACAATTCGGAGGAATTTTATAAAATCGGAAATATAAAAAATAGAAAATGAATCATTTGATACATTGGTTTTGCCTATGACTCGACATATTTGCAGAATACCAAGATTAAACAAACAAGTAATACACAATACCATAATAATATGTAATAGTATATAGTGATTTTCTCACATGAGATCCCGTTGTACACTGACTCGAATGTGTCAGGAAATCCCTTTTATACCAAAAAAAAATCAGCAGTTTTTCCACATCAGTTGTTTATTTTAATTCTATACTTCTCTCTAGAATTTTTGATTTTAAAATCAAAAATGTGAGTTGCCTGTATTTAAAACGACCAGTATTATTCAGTAAAAAACTTCCTCGAAGAATTCTGAGAGCGTGCTAATTAATTTTATAAAAGTAAGATAAGATACTGTTATTTAGTAAACAATCGTAATTATCTCTAAAATACATTATTTGAGCTAATATATTGATAAAATTAAATTAAATTATATAAATCAAAAGAAACCTTCATAGGCCTAGGCCAGTACGAAAATCCAAAAGTAGAGGAAAAGTAACTGACAGCTTGACAATTGCCGTAATGTCAAAAAAGTAAATATTGAGAAATTGATTTTTATTTCAGCTAAATCAATGTTAAAACATCGTTCTAGATCGAATCTAACGCAAGCTAAAATAATTACTGCCAAAGCGCGACTTAGATGTAAAAAAGATATGCAAGGATAATTAGTATGAATATAATATAAAGTGTACATCGCCATCTGAGTTATTTTTTAAAAGACGCTTTCGAGATAAAGTTCCTTTCGCTCCAGATGTAGAAAATAAACTCATAGATTCCGATGTGAGAGATAGGGATTTATGCTAATGAAAGAAAAAGGGAAAGAATATGGGGATAGAAAAAGAAGAGCTACTGATTCTAATTTAGAAATAGGGGAAAAGGTAATGTTAAAAAATATAACTAAGGATAACAAATTGACACCTAACTATAACTCTACCTCTCACACAGTGACGGGAGTCACCGGTGGTGATATTCATGTACGGAACGACGAAACAGGTAAAGAGTATCGTCGAAATATAGTACATTTAAAGAAAATTAATGATTCTTGGCAGGTTGTGGACAATGATAATAAGGACACAGGGTCATTGAACAATGAGGACTAAAGTATTGCAATATACCTTTAAGCGATTAAAATGATTATCTGTCTGTCACTCTGTTGATGATATAATGTAGTATGCCTGATTTACTAGTTTATTTAATACTAAATCTATTCTGTTATTTCACTGTTAATATTGTAGTTTAAGTTATTGTAACTTAATTCTAGTATTATATAATCGCATAGCCCATATTGTGTGAGTACTATGTACTAGTAAGCTATCATTCACTGGAAACCTACGGCAGTTCTTGACTTGAATGTGCCCTGGCGGTTGAGAGTATGTCATGCTCACTCAAATGTCTCGCTGATGGTGGCGCGTGTGTCGGACCATTTAGTTCCCTTCGAAATGGTTGAGCTGAATGGTGCTGATCCATGCGTCATGTGCGTGAACGGGCGCTGTCAGTTGTGACTGGTCATCTCTTAGTCGCCATGGTTTATTTGAATTAATTATTTTGTTTTGGTTTTGCTATGGACACTTTTAACGTGCACATCTTGCTACATTGTTCTCACATAATATACCATCTCAACATGAATGATGTAACCAAGATTTTGTAACAATATTTTGATTTAAAAGAGTGTCCATGGAGTTTCTTGCCCGTTCTTCTCCATAGAGATCTACGCTAGGGAATGGGCAACTACAGTACTTTCACAGTTTTTATGTCTTGTGACTGGGACTGTAGCTACATTCAATGTTCATTTTGTTTCGACAGTTCAAAAGTGCCTGTAACTGGCCTACTTGAAATAAATGCTTTGATTTTGATTTTGAAATTATTTATAAAATAAAGAAGGGATGTAGTGTATGCGCCTGGGCGGCGCGCGGGTAGTCGAGCGCCAACCGTGAGCGAGGGCGGTCGTGCACTAGACGCATATACTACTTCACCTACGTGATCAATCAAATTGTGTTTTATTAAAGCAAAGAACATTACAACTGTCATCACTTAACTAGTCTATTTTAGCCACGGACTACAGCTAGAACTGTCTGATTGGGCTAAAGTTAGCTGCACAAGCGTGTTACTGAGACAATCGTATCAGGGAACAATTATAATATCTGTGTAACGCAATTTGCCGCACAAGTGAGCTAACGATATTAGGGCGCTCTGAAGATATGCTCGGGTAAGGCTGTGGTGGCATGGATTGTGTGTCAGTGGGTTATTTTTACGTACATTATGCGTTAACGGTGGTTTAAATAAGATGAATATAGAAAGAAAAAGACAATCAGCTAGGTACAGTTCAGTTCAAACAAAAGGGATACGCGCATCGGTAATCTTCGAGTTTCATGAAAACAAATGTTATTTATGTTCTAATTTCTGTCGGCGTCCACTCTTGCATAAGGAAAGAAGCTGAGAAAACTGCCTAGGGTTTGTTTTGGGACAAACCCGCCACATTATTTCCAAACCACAATATTCCTGAAAGCCAAAATCAACAGTGGCGATCACCAGAAAAGTGCCGAGACAATATGTAGCTTGACGAAGTCCAAGATAAAGAAAGAAAGAAAGAAAAAGCATTTATTAGGCAAAACTCACAAAACAAAATTGTCAACTACCAATACAAAAAAGAAAAAAAAAACAGAGAAAAAAGAAAAGAAAGAAAAAAAACCGGCCAAGAGCGTGTCGGGCCACGCTCACTGTAGGGTTCCGTAGCTTCCCAGACCATTAAAAATACCAACATTTTTCGTCAGCAAAAATAACTTTGTTTTTCATAGTATTTGTATGAAAAACAAAGTTATCATTTGCGTTTTTTTGAAAAAGTGCTATATAACTCAAAAACTATTCAACTCATCAAGTTGAAAATAATTTTCCTAGAAAGTTCATATAAAGGTCTACTTCTGTGATTTTTTTCATATTTTTTAAACTTATGGTTCAAAAGTTAGAGGGGGGGGGTCACATTGTTTTTGACTTTCGGAGCGATTATTTCCTAAAATATTAATATTATCAAAAAATGATTTTAGAAAACCCCTATTCATTTTTAAATACCTATCCAACAATATATCACACGTCAGGGTCAAAATTAAAAAAAAAATCGCTCCCCACTTTACGTCTGGGGGAGGTACCCTAATAAAAATGTTTTTTTAAATTTTTATTTTTGCACTTTGTCGGCATGATTGATATACATATTGGTACCAAATTTCAGCTTTCTGGTGCTAACGGTCACTGAGATTATCCGCGGACAGACAGACAGACAGACAGACAGACAGACAGACAGACATGGCGAAACTATAAGGGTTCCGTTTTTTGCCATTTGGCTACGGAACCCTAAAAAAGGAAAGTAAAAAGAAAGAAAATAATAAAAAAAAAAGAAAGACATCAAGGAAATAATCAAACAATCGAAAGAAAAGAAAGAAATGTTAAGAGAAGAAAGAGAAGATTGACTGGTAGAGAATGCCTTGTGGCATTAAGTCCGCCTATGTACCACTATGGTACATGGAGTTTAAATAAATAAATAAGATTCAAAGAATTTAACTGTCTTTCAATAATCAGAAAAAAAAAGCGGAGGAGTAGGAAAATCCGTAATTTCCAATGCCTAGGGTTCCTGTCACGGCGGCATTGCTCATCTGCTACTCTGTGAGCAGGTATCGTCTGTCCCCGGCTCATCACAAGGATCGGTGCCAGCACCACTGGGTGCAGACCCTGCGGAAGTAGTGAGCGCCTTGCCTTCCCAGCCTTAAAAGTTC
This sequence comes from Xestia ashworthii, assembly GCA_950022955.1. Classification (NCBI taxonomy): domain Eukaryota; kingdom Metazoa; phylum Arthropoda; class Insecta; order Lepidoptera; family Noctuidae; genus Xestia; species Xestia ashworthii. The sequence continues at coordinate 22,698,210 of OX465561.1, forward strand.
TCCAATACCACCTGAACAGCGGCTCTTTTTTTTCGGATAGGTAGGAAATCATCAAATGACAGGGGTCACGACCTTCACCGTTTTGAGAGCAGCGGCGATGAAATAAATTACACAAAGTAATACGCCTGTTTGGGTTCGAACCCACAACTTACTGTTTGTGGGCTGCCACCACTAGGCCACGGCTGCTCTCTGTATCCCATAGGTTTAATTTAATATTTTAAGCTCCATAAATCTTTACACACTAAGGCGTTAAATCGTTTATTTTTGAAACGTCTTTTTACTGCCTCGATTGGTCGACTGGTCGCATGTGACTGGTACTTAAGCATCAAGTCCTTTTTTTTTCGGATGGGAAATCATCAAATGACCTCTCCTGCTCTGCGCGGAGCGATAGGGAGTGTCAGACTTTTTCTGACTAAAACCCATGTTCCTTCTTAGCCCTTTGGGTTCCAGGGCCGCGGTATTTCTTACGGACAGTCCCGCAGCCCCGGCGAACCGCGGGTGTCTTGGGAGTCAATTGTAGTTCTATCATGGGCAATTAGTTCTGTTGCACGTATGATATTATAAAAAAGTTTTACTTTCTGTAATAGTGTAAAGCGAACCCAAAATGCCTTAACAGGATAAACTACGTGTATAATTGAAGTCACTTTACGTTCAACGTGCAGGATTAAAATTAGCTGCACGTGCGTGTTACTGAGACAATCGAATCAGAGAACAATTACATCTGTGTAACGCAATTTGTCGCACAAGTGAGCTAACAGTATTAGTGCGCTCTGAGAGCATTGCATTGTAGAACATTGTTTTGGTTGAGATGTATAGTAGGATCGATTGCCGAGCTAATATATATGATACTCTGGGACATAAATACAAAATGTTTTAGATAAAATAACGTCAAATCACAGCCGTAATCCTGGAAAGCAGAGGTGTACCACTACGTATAACACACCCACATTCCTCTAGTTAATAGGGCGTGCCTATTGACATTAACCGGCTCCATGGCCAGCCTGCTGCTATTGTGAAATTCTGGATGAGATTTCACATCGAATTCCTTCCCGGGTACGCAATCTAAACGAAAGCGCTGCCTGATAAAATGTTAATTACGAACAAAGATAAAAAAGGACCGGTAGACCAGCGGCCACTTTAATGAAAATACATTCTCTGTGAAATTCAGAATTTGCAGAATTAAAAATGATGCGATTTTCATGAAAACGCCACCGTGATGTGGAATATCACAGTTTTATTCTTAGTTTTAACAACTGGGCTTTATTAACTTTGTTATTGGCTAGCTCAGCAACAACGTATTACTACGTCATTTGTATTACAACAGCGAAAATATTAAAAACTATATTATACCCGCGGCTTCCCCCGCGTTTAGTTCGATAACTGTTTCACGAAATCATACGAGCACTACTAAAATAAAATTATCCTATGTATTAATCTGGATTAATACATAGATGATGCTGGATTAAAACCTGGGTTTTAAACTGTCTATGTGCTAAATATCATCAAAATCAGTTCAGTAGGTTTTGCGTGAAAGAGTAACAGACATACACACATACACATTTTCGCATTTATAATAAGTGTGATTGCCTTGCCGTTAATGTAGGAATTGTCGGTCTCCGTTAGGCTCAGCGCAGACAGAACGGAGCGCAGCGGAGAGGATTTTATTAACGCACTTGAAAATAAACTTGAAAACGAATAGAATAAAGTGCATAAATGTTTGAACCTGACAAAAAATGCTCGCGCGTCCTCGACGATACCCTCGAGCATACGCGATCCGTAAAAAAAATGCCCGAGACCGCGCGGGGATTATTCCTCTCTCTCTGCGCTGACCCTTGGTCTGCTCTGGGTCTAATGCCTGCATAAATCGCTTTCTATTTAAATGTCAAATGTTACACGTGTTTGACATTTCCGTTCGTTTGATTAAAGTTGATAATTCCTTTCCAGATAATTCGTTTAACGCTCCAAGCATGAAAATAAGATTTGTGGAAGTAGTTTGCTCATATCGCATTTTCAGTATTCTGAAGTGACAAAAAGTTGCCAGAGGACTTTTGTCCGTTGAAGATGATGGTTACCTTACGTCGTTTTCCTTCACCGTTTTCAGAATAAGTAATAATAATAATAGGCTCGCATTATGAGGAGGTTCCTGTCTCTGCAGCCCCAACCACCGGTGCCTTGCCTTGGATGCTGCTCGCGACACCGGCGGACCTCTATTTTTTTTTAATATTTTAAAGTGTTTTTTTTGTCTTTTTATTTTTATGAAATACTTAAAATATAATTACATAAGAAGATAATTGAATAAACGAAATAATAATAGAAGCAATTAAATAAATAATAAGTAACAGACTGCTACTATAAAAACATTATTATGTTTTCGATTTTCAGTCCCTTAACGAATGATTTAGTTTTGCTAACGTTGCTTGGAAATATTTAGTAACAATACTTTTAAAACCCAAACATAAAACTAGGAGAACAAAAAATCTGACAACCTACTTCTATCTAGACACAATAATTAGCAAATAAGCAGAATAAATTTGCCCGGGGCCTGCTTGCAGACCGTAATAATTATTGACTTACACACTAAATAGTGTTTTTTAAAGAAAACCTTGCACTATTTTAAAAAAGGTTTAAATGGCTACTTTTGTTACTCGTTTTTCAAAGTATGTTTGGGATGGAGGAAACTATTTTGATGTATTTTATAAGTAATTATCATGCCATTCTTCGTGTAGCTGGCACAACAATATTATATTTCGTTAGCCCAGAACTTTACCGCTTCCACCGCGTCATCGGTGGCAGCGCAGAGGTACTTACTCTAAAAAAAACTTTTATTTTTATTTCAGGTTCCCCCTTATTAATAAAAACTACACGAGACATGAGATAAATACAAATTAAAAATAATAACAAAAATAAAATAATAATAAATACAATGTCAATAAATCAGAAATGTAATAATATAAAAAGACAAACAAATAAGAATGTAGGGCAAATTTAGGATAAAATATAATAACTTAAATTAATAAAAGGTCAGCAAATAATGTCAAATCGGTCGCTAATATGCCCTGGCTGTATGCACTACTTTGGTAGTATGTTTTGGGTCTAAGAGGGCAGGATAGAAGATGGAACATAGTATGTGACACAGCTCCTTAACCACACCCCACTGCTGCGTCATTGCGGTAGCTCCACTTAACGAGGTTGGGATACATCTTCCTACTTGAGTCCGAAGTCGGTTCAAGGACTTCCAAGTGGACCACGGAAGGTTGGACTCTGCAGGAACATGCTCATTTGGTGGTAAGTAGTGAATGAGAGGGGGACATCTATCTCCAGAAAGGGACGCCGTGGTTTTTAAAAACTGGAGCTCCTGCTTCTACGCCATTGCTTTGGCTATTGGCCGCCGTATGCTGTTTGTGGAAACTAACATGATAAGTACATGCTGAAATAAGTACAGATGACATGCAATCAGTCTAATTATAATAATTATTGTGTACGTACTTACTGAGGAGCTCGTGACTAAATAATAAAAGCCGCTCGGGTCGAACTTGCCTAGGTTGGTTTGTGGATGGGTGACCACCCTCACATACCGAGTTTCCTGCGTGCCTCGGAAAGCACGTTAAGCTGTTGGTCCCGGCTGTCATTTGTAGTTCTTTGACAGTCGTGACAGGTAGTCAGTGGCCCAAAAAGTCTGACACCCAGTCTTACCAAGGTGTATCGGATTCCCCAGTACTAACTGGGTTGTGGAGGTCAGATAGGCAGGTCGCTCCGTGTAAAATACTGGTATTCAGCTGCATCCGATTAGACTGGAAGCCGATCCCAACATAATTATATGGGGAAAGGCTAGGCAGATGATGATGATGTTCATACATAAAGGCCCTTTCAAAACAAACCTAAGCAAAAAGCACTTTTTTTATGTTTCATATTAGAAGGTACAAAAATCAATATTAGTCCAACGTTGTTCCATTCTAGAACATTATTTCGAGCTCAAAAAACAACTATACACACTCATTCCCTCACGAAAAAAAACTTATACATTCGTCAAGAACCTTTAACATGCCCAATTACCTACCCACTTCGCAGCAAACTAAATTCACTTACAATAACCCAACAACAAAAATATTCCTTCAGAAACCTTCATACGTTATTCAAAAACCCTTTTTCCTTCAACATATTCCATCTGAATATATTCTCACAAAGGTTGGTTTGCCAGTCTTGGCACAGTAAATTTATTCCTCCACAGAATGCATCATTTGGCGTACCACCTGAATGAATTGACCTCGCCATCGGCCACAATAGGTAGTAATCTGAAATCTTTCACCACAAAGGAATTTTCAGTTTCAGTGCTGAAAGGACTTTGATCTAATTGTGGTCCACAGCAGATGAAAAGATGGCGTTTCGTTTCATTTCTTGATAAAAGATTGGAGAATAAAAGATTTGAAGTGGTCCTTTGTCTTATCTTAGAATTTTGATTGAAACTGTTATCGAAAGTAATTTATTTAGTTTCAAAGTGCATTTAATATAAATGAGGTATAATTTCAAGTCTAATGAAATTCTCGCAAATACTTCCATAGTGAAAGATGTCCCCTTTGAAATGCGACAAAGGCGGTTATACATAATTGAATCGGTTATTTTGAAAAGGGCTTAAGTCCACTTTTGTAAACTTTTCAGGAGACACAAAAAACAATCTCTTGCATTTTTTTTGTATGGAGTGTTAAAAACGTTATATGGCCTTTAATAGGCCGTATTAAAAGTTATTATTTTCTTATATTAGTAAGTCATATATAATACAGGAAGTGTAGATAAAGCTCATTTTTAGACCTGGACTTATGCCCTTTTCAAAACTTACAGGATTAAGTCAAGTTTAAATAATGTAAGTACAACATTTATTAAAGATTATGAACAATAATTACTATTTTAGCAATTATTCAGCATCTTCTTCAATTGTTTCAGAAGTTTTTGTGGGCCAATTATTTGTTACTTCATTACCTAAAGTTTGAGGGAATGTGCTTCATGACTTTCTTTAGGTATGTCCTCAATTTTTTTATATTTATAAGCTTATAATAAAATATTAAGCTATAAGCTTTTTCAGTTGGCCATGATACATTCTCTCGCCCGGAGGCCAGTTTGAAGTCATATTTCACTAATCCATCAATATGTTCACTGGTTTTCACAATAGGTACCTGGGTTTGAGCAATCATAATGAAATTCATGAAACAGTGACACATTAAAGTTCATTTTCTTGTTTTTAGGAACTTTTTTTCCTAATGACTGTATGGCAAGGCAGTTCTTTTTGTAAAACCTAGACCACGTAAAACCTAGACGTTTGTTATGAAAAGGGCACAAGTCCAGGACTAATGCCTTTTTCAAAATAAACAAAAATTGACATGACCTGTCATTCAGCAATGAAACAACGGACTAGTGCCGTTTTTTGTGAAAACGTGCGGGGATCATACACAAACACTTCCTCATAATTAACTCAGTTTCAGCAAAAGGTGTGACTTGTGCCCTTTTCAAAATAACCGATTCAATTATATAACACGGCACCGCCCGTCTGCGCAGACAAGTGCAGTGGCGCTCACCGCCTCTCAGCGCGGCGCATTGCCCATACATGAGTTCAGTTTAAGACCATTTGATGCCGATACACACCTTATATGGTACTCCCTTGCTTGTCCTAATTTTTTTTGTCAGAAAATCCATAACACGTTTGCTATAAACTTCAGAAATCATAATGTTCAAAATATCGAAATTTTGTTTTACATAGCTAACTTTACTTCTAATACTATTTTGTCCTAATAGCGAATACTATACTAATTTAATCTCCTAATTTTACATGGCATAAAGTCGTATACGTCCTAAGTATTTTATCACATAATGTGTATGATTCCGAATGGTCATTTATAAATTGTTAGTCGCTAAAAAAATCCCTGAAAGTTAGGTTTTAGTGACACAAACGAATCACTGTAAATCTGACTCCACGCAGTCTTGTCTGCGCTACCCCAAGAGTGTAATTTAAAATCGCGTAGGCGCGGAGGGGCGAGGCGGGCCGCGAGTTGAGGAGCAGGTGGTGAGCGTTAAACCCTTCTGCGACGATAAGCTCGCGTGAGGCCGCCGGAGCCCCGCAGCGCTTAGCTGTAACAGAAACCATGCCTGCTGCATGATCCTTGCTTGTTGCATGCTTGCTTGCTGCATGCTTGCTGTATGCTTGCCGCATGCTTGCTACATGCGTGCCGCATGCTTGCTTGCTTGTATATTATAAAATAAAAACGTAATCATCCTGCTACTTTGAACTAAACAACGTAACAAAGTGAAGTACATATCTCAAAACAAGTCGGTAGAAGAAAAAATATTTCGTGCTCTTATCTATGTAACGCCTGACAGAAGTTCATTGCAAACAATTTATGATACAAATTAGTTCTAAGAATAGGACATGACTTTTATTGAAATCGGTTTTGTGTATTTTGTATATTATAGATTGTAATACTTATGACAAACGGATTTAGGGCATATTATATTTAGGGATTTCAACTTTATTGCATATGATATTATGTGATATAAAGTTCGGGAAAATTATCATTCGGACAAATGATGATTAGGACAATAAAATTATGACATTTTAGATTATGGATTAAAAAGTTAGGTAACATGATAGAGAATTTTTTTTTTTACTATGACAAAATAGTATTAGAAGTAAAGTTAGTTATGTAAAACATAATTTCGGTGTTTTGAACATTATGGTTACTGAAGTTTATAGCAAACGTGTTATGGATAATGATTTTCGGACAAAAAGTTTTAGGACAATCAAGGGAGTACCCTTACATTACTTGAGACTTAAATAATAATGGGTGCGTGCCATTTGATATAATAACAGAAAGTCTAACGTTCACGTGACCTAATTTCGTTTATCATCATCATTCTCCTGCCCTTATCCCAATCTATTTGGGGTCGGCGCAGCATGTCTTCTTCTTCCATACTGCTCTATTTTTCGTCATCTCATCAGTCACTTCTTTTCTTACCATATCCTTCTTAACACAGTCCATCCATCGTTTCTTTGGTCTTCCTCTACTCAAATACCCATCCACATTCATACCCAAAACTTTTTTCACGACATTTTCCTCATTCCTCCGCATCACATGCCCATACCACGACAACCGAGTACCACACAACTTTTCAGTCACCGGCGCCACTTTCAGACTTCCTCTAATATACTCATTCCTTATTTTATCCATTCGCGTAACACCACACATCCCCCTTAATCCACCTAATTTCGTTTATATAGGGTGTAAAACACCTCTTAACGAAGCCGAAAGGCACTTGTTCTCCTCGTTATTCCGATCATTTTTTTGTTCTACACCATACCTGGGAACCTTCTAGTTACGGAGATATTGGGGGCCAAAGTCACAACTTTTTGACAAGTTTTTTTTTAAATACCAGTTTTTATTGTAAGATTTTTACTAAAAGTAGCTCCACGAACCCCTTAATATTGAATCCTTCCATCAGCACAATGTTTTGAGTGCGTTACATTGAGTTATACCACTAAACATAATTTTTCACCCAAAAAAAAAAAAATGTTTCCCAGCAATTATTTTTGCGTAAAGTACTCAGTTTGATGTACAGAATGCTTAGTTAACGGCTTCGTGATGAGGTGGTTTACACCCTGTATACTTTTTGTTTGGTATAACGCTGAAATGATATACTTACTGAATTATTGATATAATTTCAGTTCATCTAATTTTATATGGCTTAATTAATATTTCCTATAATGCACTTTTAAACTAATATTAATTTAGTAAGACTGGTTCTACTTGCACAAGTATATGCTCTTTTTCATAAAGCTGAATACATTCCAAATTCCACTTGTTCAAAGTGCTCTCTTTACTCCATTTTTGGTAGCTTCTACCACAAATAGTTTTCCTCGTTGTCATTACTACAATTTTCTGAGTTTGTCGCTGGCGTTACTTTTTATGACGCCGTCGGCACTTTAGTGCCGCGGTCACGTACCGGACGGCTTCTGTGGTACTTTTAGTGTTCGTACCATAGTGGTTAGAGAAAGGTTTATTTTGGTGGCGTTGTTCAGATTTATGAATCAGGAAAGGATAGGAAGATAAGTGTTGAAAAGCGGTGACAGTTGGGCAAGATATTGTGGAAGGTGGAATGAAAATCGTCAATACGAACTACGAACCCTCTATGTACATTTTTTCCTATTGAATGACTTTTTCGCCGATACCAAATAAATTAGGAAAAGGTCAGGCAAATGGTGATGAATGACTTTTTCACGAAATAGTTATCCAATGGCAAGAGCTCGTGACGAAATAATAACAGTCGCTCGGGTTAAGCCGTGCTTGCCTGGGATGGTCTGTGGATCGGTAACCACCCTTACATACCAAGTTTCCTCCGGGCTTCGGGAAGCACGTTAAGCTGTTGGTCCCGGCTGTTATTTGTCCATCCTGGACCGACGTAACAGGTAGTCAGTGGCCCAAAAAGTCTGACAACTAATCTTACCAAGTGATATCATATTAACTGGGTTGTGGAGGTCACACAGGGAGTCGCTCCATGTAAAATAATGGTATTCAGCTGCATCCGGTTAGACTGGAAGCCAAAGCACTTCGAACCCATCCAATGGTATTTTATGATTTAAATTCATATAGTCCCATTGGGTATAATAATGTAATGATTACAATTCAGTAAGTAAGTACATGCGTGGTCCTGTCGCGAATCATAGATATTTAAATCCATTTATAACGACTTATCGTTGGTGTTAAAAATCAAATTGCAAAAAACGTGAGAAAACGGTGCGAGCTTCCACCCTAATAAAGAGTGCTAAAACAACATAAACACGCGAAACATCAAATGTTTACCTAGTTTCGTTTTCGTTACGTGTTTACATGTACGTACGGTCGAACAAGCTATTTGGTTTACATTTTACAATGTAATTTGTGGGTTAAACTGTAAACCAAATAGCTTGTTCGACCGTACGCGTATTTACAAACTACCTTGATTTCGACAATTTGGGAACAACTTACGCGCGATTGAAAAGTAACCCTGTAATAGCCAAAAGTTTCGTACTCGATATCGAATGAGAGTTATTAGGTGAACGCGCAATACTTCGTTTTCATAAAAATCTTATGAAAGAGCCTCAAAATAATATTAGGAATAAAAACGTACAAATACTACTTACGTTATAAAATAAAAATCTATACTTTAATAATTTTATAAAGAAGAAAGATTTGTATTTTTGTCATCATCTGCCGAGCCTTTTCCCAACTATGTTGGGGTCGGCTTCCAGTCTAATCTGTCGCAGCTGAATACCAGTATTTTACATGGAGCGACTGCCTATCTGACCTCCACAACCCAGCCAATACCGGGAAATACGATACCACCTGGTAAGACTGGTGTCAGACTTTTTGGGCCACTGAATACCTGTAACAACTGTCAAAGATGGACAAATGACAGCCGGGATCAACTGCTTAACGTGCTTTCCGAGGCACGCAGGAAACTTCGTATGTAACGGGTGGTCACCCATCCTCAGACCAATCTAGGCGAGGCTTAACCTAAAGATGGATCCGAGCTTCTGTTATTATTCAGCCTCGAGTTCCTCCGATTGATTACGTCAATCTATCAATCAAAATAACACCACTGTCACACCAATACACGTTGTAATGAATGCATTACACAACACAAGTTCTATTTGTTTATCTCTTCTGCCAATCCCACATTCACTTCCGTACATAAACGTAGAAACCAGTTCCATGGGTAATATAAAAAATATTTCACCGATTTTTGCACAAAAAGATTTCCGATAACTTGACACCTGTCAGAAACAATTGAATAGAAAAAAAGAACTCGTTATGGAAACTCCGATGGACTGAAAAAATATTGAACAGAAATTGAAAACATTCAGGGACCAATAATAGGGAATTGGCTCATTAACATTCTTATGATTTATAAAGCGAATAGCCAATATCTGAAGTATATAATAGTACACTGTAATGTATTGTATTCATGAAACCGAGAGGGAATACTAAATTATATTGAAGGAAACATACATTATTATTTTAATAGAGAACTCGGTATGTAGAATGTGAATTTTATTTAAATACATTATTTATGACACATTGTAAGAATATCTAAGACGCAACAGAAAATTATAGTTTTAGTTTGTTAATAATGTAAATAATACTATGGAATTACAAGTCATCGAGCTTCATTGACTCGGTACTTTTCTAGTGGTCGCCGGCCGCTTTCAGGAGTTAAAACTACAGTTTGGCGGGATTGTCCAATCAAGTTTTTAAGATGAATCTAGCAGTGGTACCTAGTACTGATGATAGATCTGATGCTAGGCATTATTACCACGATTTTACTTAAACTCAAGCAAAATAGAGTAATTTTCAACTCAAACCGCTTAACATTACTTTGATAGAAACTTTACAGTTTTATTAGTACTTTAGGTTCTTCTACAGCAAGACGTGACCTGGATTTATGGGACACTTTAGTGTTCACATAACTTCTAAGTATATTTTTACTTGGAAGGAAGGTGTCCTCGAGCAATGTTAGGATACACTTCATTGAATAATGGGATAGGTAGGTTGTCTTTTTTCACGATTCACGAACTTTCACGATCAGAACACATTATAAAACTGAAAACGAAACGTCGAAACGTCGGGCTTAAATTAAAGGTAAATTCGCGATAAATACCCGTTTTCATATTTTTATAATGGATATGTGGGTGTTCGAAGGTGACAAAGGGCAAACTTTGGAACCGTTGCGGTTGACCGCAACGTCAGCCAACAATGTCGCTTTGCCAAGTATGTACGTTATGTCCTGCGACAAATAACGTCGGCACTGGCTGCTGCGCTGCGTTCCCCATATGGAACAATAGCGATTGGGGTGGTTTTGCCACTGCGTCTTGTGGACATTTGGAAGTATACCTTCACGTATAGGAAACGTGGAGCAACTTTCTTTATACTTGCTTCTTTAACTTGTTCCTGCCGTACCTAACTGGCCGACCAATTATTATGTTAAGCAACATTAGCTCGTTTATATACTCCGTTTTATACACTTTGTATGTAGTTTTTTATTTTTGTAGAAAGACAGTCTGGAAAGTCATTTAAAAGTCGCATTATTTTCCAGACTGTCTTTCGACAAAACTAGAAAAAACTATACAAAATGTATTTAAAACGGGCATGTCTTTGAATATTTTACGTTGACACCTACTAAACTGTCTGAAACCTGACAGTACAAAAAAATATAAAAGTATGTAAAGTTAGTGTTTTCACAAACAGTGCTTTTTATTAGTGGGGACAGAGTATGTAGCTTTAAACGTGTTTTTTTTTTTAAACAGCAAACACTGTTGGACTACGTCCTTTATTTTGGGGTGACCATGCTTTAGGTGCCGGGATAGGTGGAGTTTTTTTTTTTTTTTGTTACCTGATACCATTGATTATCCCTGCATAATTCTATTAACGCAACATTTTAAATGCATTCAGCGCTACCATAAACTGTGATTTTGACATATTATATAATTTTCCAGGGAAAGTTTTTGCGCAGTATTACTTAGTTTGATGTACAGAATTCTTGGATGACGGATTTGTGACGGGATGCTTTTACTCCCTATAAATAAAAATGAAAGTAAATCACATACTGTCAGTTACGCTTATGTGCCATAGGCCAAATAGGGGTGAGCCAAATGCACGCCTAGTAAAAGTTCACACCTAAAATAAAGCTGTACCAAAATACTACTAAACGACCACCTATTAATTTGAAATAACCGATCATTATTTACGACTCTCACACGAACCTATAATTTCACTCAAATGTAATGGCGGCTCACATTACATTTCTACAATAAACCGTGCTAATAATATGTATAAGTAATTCTGTATGTCTGTTACCTATACACGCCTGAACCCCATGGCCACAACATACAAGTTTCAACGACTCGCGTCTTGCGACAGCGCCTGCGGAGAAAACAAACCACGCTATACGCAAGTCGCAACGACTTTTTGGGAAATAGGAAACTTTTTATCCCGACAGTACATTCCCGTAGGCTAGTATGCAACCGCCTCGAGAGCGAAGCCGCGGGAAAAACTTGGCGCCTAATAAATATAGGTAAGTGAATTGTGCGTGCGGTGTACGTGTGATCGATTAGTATCGTTTAGATTTATGTCAGTGATTAAATAATTAATGAATTGGCTATGATGTACAGAAGGCATAATACATTATAACATGATTTTCAGAACTGATTTTCGGTACGTTTATTATAATAACATTAACATTGAACGTTAGATACACCTAGTTGATAAGAAAGTTTCGGTTTCTTTGGTCACGATTCTGCGGAAAAGACCTTTTTCATTAATTAGAAACAATATTACAGAACTCACTTACCGTCCCGTCTGTACATAAACGAAGTTGATTCTAGGAATAATTTATCTTGTACTAAGATCAAATAAGAGTTTCCTTTTTCTAGCTTTGAGCACGATGATCTTTCAAATGTGTTTCTTTTTTGCTTTTTATTCCCAATAAAAAACTTTTTCATAGTCTACTGCGGCTTCGTTGTGAATGATTTCGCTGGTTATCTACATCTGACAATTCTGCTAAGATTTACTCGTAGTACTGCCTCGTTATTTCTCGCCATTTATGTTCCGGGGCCACGGTATCTCTTTCGGATAGTCCCGCAGCCCCGGGGTAATCTTATACCTAATACAGAGTAATTTCACTATTTTACCAATTTCTTGAAATTTGAGCCCTTTTTTGAAAAAAATAACTATGACATAAGTACTATTTTTTTTCTGGTCAAATGATCTTTCCTTAAAAGTTGTACGAATATCTCCAATTGGATTTCTCCCTGTTGTCCAAAATTAAAGAAACACTCTGTATGACAGGTAACTCTGACAAACCCGTTGGGAGTTAACAATTTTTGTCTTACGATTTGTTATAAAATTTGTCATTCATAACAGAAAAATAATCTTTTTTCATTAATTCACTACCTTTTATTTATTTTCCTTTGTATTGCATCCAGTTATTTGCAATAGGAAGTCATAACAAAAAAAAACTCATCACCTCTTGTACAGGTTTCCAATATTGAGATTTTGTCTCCGGAACCAATGAAACTTCCTTTGATTTCACACTTCATTGATATTTTCAGGAACTTATTTGAGTATTCCTATTGAACTTGTTCATTCAAAGCGTTTTGAACATACCTTTATAGCTTTGAAAAGGAAATGCTGCTTTTCGTTTCCGTTAAGGATTCCTTATTGCAGATTTTAATTTACAACGTTTTTGCAAAATTATGTTATGCACTAAAACAAATCTTTATTTGATACGAAACAACAGGGGAACGCGAATTCAACAGTAGGTACCTAACTGAATTTTTTAAAGACGATGTCATGTGATCATCGATTTACATCAACATAATTATCCTGTCTTAAATTAAAATATTACTAATGGGATATTTTCCGTGATTGTTATTGCTGGAGCTCAAAAGCTCTCGATAAACATATCGGGAGTTTAATCGCGATCAAGGTGGTGGAGGTTGTGATGATCGCGCATATTCAGTTAGTTGTGAATCGTGATAGCCTAAAACAGTTTTCCTGTCTTGTCTTTTCCCAAATAGAATACTTAAAAATATTGTTTTAAGCTGAAGACGAAGGCTGAGTGGGTGAAGCGTAACCCGGAAAAGTAAAAAACATTCTTCAAAGTCCCCCTTTGCCCCCCTTTTCACCCCTTTTAGGCGGATCTCGGAATTAAAAAGACTTGGAAAATTATTTTTTTTAGTCATAAAAAGAGTTGGTCAAATAGTACATTGTTACCCTAGGGGTGAAAGTAAGTGATTAAGTCTCGAGACGGGGTTTGGCGCCCAAGCGTAGCGCGGGCCATACCTCCAAAGCCAACCATTCCATACCTCAAAAGGAAAATATGGAACCACGGACTGAATTCTGAAGCACGGACTAATTTCTGTGGGGTACCGCAAGGTAGTATATTGGGGACATTACTATTCCTTCTTCACATAAATGATTTGCTGCAGCCAGTAAAACATCAGTGTGTATTGTTCACCGATGACACCAAAATTATTATTAAATGTAAAAATTTAGAAATTGAAATTAAGCAAACATTAAATGACATTATGCAATGGTTAGATGTTAATAAATTAAAACTAAATACTTCCAAAACTAATCTGCTTTATTGCAAAATATTTAAAAATAAGCCTGTACGCCTTAATGTTGCACTTAACAATAATAAAAGAGAACAGATACGTAATGCAAAATTCCTTGATATAACATTTGATGAGCATTTCACTTGGATGAATCACATCGAAATAATTAAAAAAAATCAATCAATTCGTATTTGCTTTGAAAAGAATTAAAGTTATTACATCTTTGCGTAACGCCATAATGGTGTATCACGCATACGTTTGCTCAATAATACGATACGCTATAGTTGTGTGGGGAAATTCTTCCGAAATAGCGAAGATCTTCATCGCCCAAAAGAAGTACTATTCAGCATACAAGACCCCTGCGTTCTAGGAAGCTGCATATAAAAGCGGGGCCAAGCTGTTTCTCGTGATTTAATGAACCGATTTTAATAAAACATGATACCAACTTTTGAGCTATGCTGTTAACTATTCAATTTTTTAATTTATTTAGCCATGTTCATGTGATGATGTTACAAAAATAGAGGCAAACACACAGAGAAAAATTAAAGATTTGTGTTAAGTGGCTTATTCCTAGCATCCCTAGCTGATTTTAGCCAAAAATTATGAAATGTACTGACTTTTCCATCCTAGCCACCATAAATTCTGGGTTATTGGTAAAACGTTAACAACCTGAGGGTAGGGGTTTTAGTCCACTACAGAGCCATATTTCTTATTTTCACACAGTAAAATTGCCAAATGAATTAAAACATGTAAATATTTGACAGCTATTTGCGACGTTGCCAACTTTTGGGATACGCGCTCTTAAGTATCGTACACTAATTACCAGTCACCCTATAGAAGTCGAATCCGCCATCTTTTGCTTCTCAAAATAAACACCATATTCGTAATCAGCACCCCTGATAACCCCGAAGTTGACACACATTTTGATGTTTAGACATTTCAACCCCATCGCACCCCAATATTAAATCTTAAAATCGTTGTTTTTGTAATACACCCGACCCGATAACCCATACAAATAATACCCATGCTGATTTTCAGCCTTTTTCACATTATTTCCCCCATTAGGGGTTGAATTCTGAAAAAACCTGAAATACAAATATCAACTCATTTATCGACAGAAGTACTCCTGTGAAGTTTTGAAAACAAAAACAGTCTAACTCATCTGGTTTCCCCATACAAACTTTGGACTCTCGTTTCACCCCCTTAGGGGGTAAATTTGGAAAAAATCCTTACTTCCCTCAGACCTCATAAAAAACCTACACGTGCTAAATTTAGAATCTCTAGACCCAGTGGTTTTGGCTATGAGTTGTTTTTTAGACTTTGTCAGCCCATTTCTCCATATTAGGGGTTGAATTCATTTACTTTTAACTATTGATAGGAGCTGTATTCCTGTGAAGTTTCGATTAAAATATTCTAACTAATCTTGTTTCCCCATACAAACTGTGGAGCCCCGTTTCACCCTTTTAGGTGGTGAATTTTGAAAAATCCTTTCTTAGTGCACTCCTAGACTAGGTACATAAGGAACCTACTTGCCTTTTGAATCTGTAGACCCAGCGGTTTGGGCTGTGCATTGATTTATCAGTCAATTTCTTCTTTTATATATTTAGACTTAAAATGTCACTTACGGGATATCTTCCATGATTAGTCCGAATTCGAAGTGACATTTTAAGTTAAGAAAATATAATGTGTTGGTGGTCAGTTTTCAATGTGTTTTTAGGGTTCCGTAGTCAACTAGGAACCCTTATAGTTTCGCCATGTCTGTCTGTCCGTCCTCGCTTAATCTCTGTGACCGTTAGCACTAGAAAGCTGAAATTTGGTACCAATATGTGTATCAATCACGCCGACAAAGTGGTAAAATAAAAATTGTAAAAAAATGTTTGGGTAGCTCCCTATTATGTAAAGTGGGAAGTGATATTTTTTTTCCTAACGTGTGATAGACTGTTTTAAAGGTATTTTAAAATGAATAGGGGTTTACTGAAATCATTTTTTGATAATGTCAATAATTTCGGAAATAATCGCTCCAAAAGTAAAAAACAATATGTCCCTCTAACTTTTGAACCATAAGTTTAGAAAATATAAAAAAAAATCTGAAAAGTAGAACTTTATAAGGACTTTCTAGGATAATTAATTTAACTTGGATGGAAACAAGTTTTTGTACAAAAAAGACAAAAAGTTGTACAAAATAATCTCTGGACTAAGTTTGTAGTATAGGTAATCATAATTATATGCAAGCATTTTTTTTAACTTCGTTTACATATTTTTGATTATCCTGAACGTATCTTTTTTCAAACAAAAAAAGAATTATTAAAATCGGATTGGATTGAACACTTATTGTGACGGACGGGAAACTACGGAACCCTACACTGAGCGTGGCCCTACACGCTCTTGGCCGGTTTTTTTTTAAACGGATGCAGCAACATGATTATAATTATTATGCATGGAGCAGCTGCATGTTTGAAAATCCATTTTCTGGGTGTAATGATAACTCCGGGTAAGACGGTCAGACAGTGGTGTTGGTGGTGGGGAAGTCACTCACATGATGACTGCCATAATGACAAAGATCTACAAATTAATATCATCAAGGACTAAAAGCTTGACGTGCTTGCCGCTTCGCAGAGGATACAGGTACCTCTGTATGTTGGGGATGGGCACCCATCCAGAGACTGACCCTGGCAAGCGGCAAACCTCCGTTCATCCCTGTGATTATTTGGCACTGAGACCCTTTAACTGACAATATCACCATAATGGTTGCTACAATGAGTATGTTTAATCGTGAATTCCGCAGCATAAATAAAATTTTAAACACACATCATTTATTTCATCAGAAAACTGAAGCCATTCATATTAATTAAATCCAACTTTACAATTACGGACTTCACTGGGATGCCCATTATTAATGCACTGAGGTTTTTATTAATCATTAATAAAATATACATTCAAAAGCTTCTCGATAAATAATGTTATGTTATTTTTCAGAAGAAACGATGAACCGATTAATGAAAGATCATAATATGGCTAGAAAGAGAGTGACTTTTAAATAATTAAATGAAGACTTAAAGAGAAGAAAGGAATAAGAAGCCATGCTGGCACCCCAAACCAAATTGGGACTAAAGCAAAAGAATGGTGATATTTTCTGAATGTTCACCTTGATTGTTCAGGCATATTGCAGATTGTGCGCAGAGTTTTAACATTTGTATAATAAAACGACAGTGCATTAAATTTTATTAATATAAAAAATGATAAGAAAATATTGTGTGAATTTGATCGTAAAAAACAAAAGTTTGTTAAACAAAAATTTGTAGACAGTCCATATATTCTACATGAATCTTGGTCACCATAGTGAGCTCGTTGAAAATCGACAAGAATGCAATGTATGCAAACTTTATATTGTATCGTGAAGAGCTTGTGCTCATATTCAGTAGTACAACATCGGCTTAGGATATTTATTAGAAAAGTTGGTGGAAGATAGAAAAGAGAGACTGCTTTGTGTGCAAGTTACTGAACTTCTGTTATGCAGAGAACGCTAAAAGAAAATAAATTAGTGAACAGAGAGGTAGAAGTCGCATAAATGTAAAACGAATTTCATTAGCAATGGCCCTAATAGATTAGAATCAGTCCAACATCACCAGTATATTTTTAATTTTAATATAAAGAGGAGTTCGTGACTGAATAATAACAGCCACTCAGTTTGATTTCCAGGTTAAGCTGAGCCTACCTTGGTTGGTCTGTGGATGCGTGACTACCAATTTAGGTACGAGTTTCCTCCATGCCTTGGAAAGCACGTTAAGACGTCGGTTGGTCCCCGCTGTTGTTTGTGGCGCCAGCGTTACAGGCTTCGTCTTTATCTGGCTTTAGATTTCAGAAAGCTTGTGGGTCATCAAA
Source organism: Xestia ashworthii (assembly GCA_950022955.1). NCBI lineage: Eukaryota > Metazoa > Arthropoda > Insecta > Lepidoptera > Noctuidae > Xestia > Xestia ashworthii. The sequence continues at coordinate 22,716,229 of OX465561.1, forward strand.
TTTGACGACCCGAATGGCGCAGCGTTAGTAAGGCTGCCTTACGTGCTTAGGGTCCCGGGTTCGAAGCCCGGTAGGAGCAAATGTTTGTGTGATGAGCATAGACATTTGATTCCGACTCATGAATGTTTATACATATTATCAGTATGTAATAACAAAGTAATTGAAATTATTTACTAATCAAGTCCTTAGCATATGTATTATCAGTATGTATTAACAAAGTAATCGAAATTATTTACTAATCAAGTCCTTAGCAGGAGTTTAACAGAACCATTAAAGGTGTAACAACAACTTAACAATCATAATGCGGCAGAAATTTATAAGCACTTCATAAAGTTGAGAGTTTTGAACGACTTGTCCAAGTTACTTCAAGTAGATATTAAGTTAGCAACAATGTTGTTTGGGCTAATCATTGTTTGTTCAAGTTCACTTATATCTTACTTGAGGAACCCTTGACTTTTGGGGATGGAATATTTAGGTAGAAAAGGGTAAACGACAAAAAAAAAAATCAGTCTATCAGATAGTTTTCCAAAAAATATTGGACACATTATTTTTTTGAAGACGATACGAGTACAGTAAGTCGAAAACTCGTGTGACGTCATATTTGAGTACTCCATTTACTACCAGAAAATGAAGTCATAAGTCCCCACTCATTATCTTTGATGCGTTTTATCTTCGTAATTTTTTATTCATTTGATAAAATAAGAAACACGTAAGTAGGTATTCAATATTTTTCGATAATGTTACTGAAGAACTTAACATAATCATAAAATCAAACAAAATCAAAATCAAAGCATTGGCCTGGTACAGGCACTTTTGAATTTTATTGTCGAAACAAAGATGAACATTAAATGTAGCTACAGTCCCAGTCACAAGACATAAGAACTGTGAAAATACTGTAGTTGCCCATTCCCTAGCGTAGATCTCTATGGAGAAGAACGGGCAAGAAAATCCATGGACACTCTTTTACATCAAATTATTGCTACAAAATTTTGGTTACATCATTCATGTTGAGATGGTACTCGTATATTATGTGAGAACAATGTAGCAAGATGAGCACGTTAAAAGTGTCCATAGTCGTTTCCCAGCAATATGTTTTGTACAGTTACTTAGTTTGATGTACATAATGCGTGATTGGCGGCTTTATGATGAGGTTATTTATATTACCGGCCAAACCCGATTTCAGGACAAACTAGTTTTGCCTAGGCTAAACTAGACCGACTTGGGGCACCCGACACGGATAGATTAGGTTAGAAAGGTAGGGAAGGGGGAATAGACCCCGCCATACCCTTCGTGGTTATTTTTTTACAAACCATTCAGAAGTAGGAGCCCCGCCAAGCGGAGCTCCGTCGACCAGGTCTCCCTCGACTAGGATGCAAGAACGAGCTCAAGTTTCAGTTTAGCCTAGGCAAAACTAGTTTGTCCTGAAATCGGGTTTGGCCGGTAACATTACACCCTTATATTATGTAAATCCAAAAGTCAGTCTGTTTGTAGGGTATGATGAGACGGCTTCATGAATCGTAATTAGATTTTAACCTGGTTTATGACATACTTTTATCCCAGTACAAAATTCCCATCTAAAAGTTAATAAGCAACACACGATAGTAACCGCGGGTAAAGAGCTAGTTTTTAATTGATTTGAATACACAGGCCGTACTCAAAAATTGAGCGCTCAAATATTTTAAAATCATTGACAAAGTAGAATCATATTTCATTCCTGTATATTCCTAATAGATATCTTATTTCAAAACTAAAATTATATGCTCCTAGTTTTCGTTCGCAATTCCAACTTCAACTTCTGCTAAAACGTTTCCCAACAAATATTTAGTCACCTTTGTATGAATTGCATGCTTCGACGTGACGTGCAATGTGAGAAATATGTATTTTATATTTTCTAGAATAGCTTCAGGAATCCTGTACCTGGTGAAGTATCGGCACTGCTTTACATTTATAGCGTTGAATATTTGAAATTCTTTTCAATATTTCATGATGTTGGGTTTTTAAACACCCGTTTACAATTTTATTTTATGTGGAAATATTGATTTTGTTTTCGTTGGAGTAGACTTATTATGATTATTTATTTTGACCTGCATAATGGAATGGTTTTTTTCAGAGGGTTGAGGTTTTCTTTTAATATTATTCATTTTGGTTTCATAATTCAGAAAGTCGAACGTATGATTTTCACAAAGTCAACTGGTGACATGAATCAAGTAATGAGAATAGTTGCAACGTGTTATGTAAATGCAACAAAGGCCCTCCAAATCTACGAGTATAAGTTTTTTTTTGTGGTAAATACAAGTGACAAGAGGTACAAAGTAGTCATCATTTCTGGCCGGAATTATCCAATGTTGGGTATAGTCCTTCCCTTTTTTCTGCCACTGTTCTCTGCTCTGACGATAATAATATGGTCAACCCAATGCGCCTTTGGACAGCCCTGGTTTCTTAGGCGCAACCTTGGCCACCATTCAACGATCAAAACCTTACTCCATCAGCCATCTTCGCGTCTTAAGCCAAGTATGATTTTTTGTTAAGTCGACTGATGATAATAATTATGCGAGTACTGAGAACTATAATCTCGACCTGAGACGCATTAGGTCGGATGTAGAATTTGTCAAGTTTCGAGGAGAGCCAAAAGAAAGTTATTGACAAAATCGAGTCAAAACTTTTGTTTATTACCGAATAGGCTAACAAAAATAGGTTTATATTTTAGATAAATCGTGTGCCCTTGTATGAGTACAGTAATAAAACCATTCACAGTAAAATAATAACATTTATTAATCAAAAACTACTTTTTTGGTGACATCCAACCTTATGCTTGTACAGAGTTAGTAAACAACAAATCCTTTTAATTCTTTTTACTGATCCAACTTTATGCCTGCAATTCTTTGGTAAATTCAATGCGTATTGTAAGCTTTTTTAAAACATGTAACATTATGTTTCACCAAAAATAGAAATTAAGTTACGTCCGATCTTGTTACATAAGTATCTATTTATGAGGCATTTCAATTAATTATTATTAAGTACCGTAGGAGCCGTGTCCAGAAGTACCGCTTTCTGAATCAAGCCCTTGATCCAGCTGCCTAACGAGAGCCTCCTCGGGTATTGGTCGAGGCTCTTGGTAATTAGACCGTAGGCTGATACGATTATTGGCACAATGATTGCTGAGTCTACTTCCCACTTGTCAACAACCTCCCGAGCTCAGTCATTCTTGATTTGTTTATCTTTCTCGGATTTCACAAGGTTCTCATCATGCGGCACCGTTATGTCAACAATCATTGCGCGCCGGTCTGATCAATCCACCACTATATCAGACCTATTGGCTACAATAGTTCTGTCAGTGATGATGGATTGATCCCAGTACCATGTGGCACTGCCACCATCGAGAACTGGGTTGGGCACGTACCTATTGAAGGGCACTTCCGATTCCACAAGGTTGTATTTTAGAGGAAGTTGCTGATGAATAATCCTAGCTACAAGATAGTGTCTATGCAAATAGTCGCCATTAGTTAGATGAGACAATGTAACGGATTGATTCGCCTGGACGGTGGCATGCCCGACATGCAACCATGCCGTCCTTCACAATAAATCTCCGGTACTAATTCGTCATCATAACTTCATCCATTATTGCACACACAAAACCCTCGGGTTTCTCCGTATAGGTCCCCGGAACGGAGCCGGGCTACGGGCGCTGATAAGTCTACCTACATCGGGTCCATGCAGGGCCCAGAAAAACTGTCCGTGAAGTTCCTTACTCTGCGGTCGTTAGTGGCAAGAACTGGAGGTTTGCGTCAGTTCTCTTTAGCCAAGGAGAGTGAGGTGAGCCCTTGTCCATTGCAACCACATTTCGATGCATCTCCACATCGGTTTCTAGGAAATATTCCCTGTGGCTGCATAACTCGTGATTTTGGAGAGTCTTAGCTTAAACGCTAAGACTCTCCAAAATCACCCACCTCCTCGCCTCGACCCACTTCCGCGGGATTCTGCAGATCAGACTGTCGATTCAGACTGTATAGTCTCATAACCGAAGAACGTGGGTGATGCATTCGATATGCCATCAACAATTTACGGACATTCGTATTAAAGGCGTCTAGTTCTGTTTGAGTCCATTTGAGTATGCCGAAAGAGTACATCAAATCCGGCATGACCCAACCGTTGAAGGCACGCAGCTTATTTCCACTTGATAAAAGACTATGATATACTTTTTTCAGGCGGCCAGAGAAGCGCTCATTCAAAGGTTGCGGTTGCGGTTATCAGCAACATTGATGCCCAGCGCTTCCGACGTACCCAAATATTTATAGGTTTCTGTTGCTGAGAGGGATCTAAGATTTATGAAATCTGAGAGCTGGGTTTTCACAGATTCCACAATTTCCTCTTGCTTAACATGCATGACCGCACATTTGTCCACACCAAATCCCATCGTGATATCGCTACTGAAATTTTCAGTTACCCTCAGTAGCTCCATCAGTTGCAAATCGTTACGGGGAAAGAGTTTCAAGTCATCCATGTAAAGGAGCTGAGATATAACCCAACCATTTCCAAACCTAGACCGAATCCGCCAGCAGTGTGCTAAGAGTATTCAAGACGACATCCTGGATAGCGAAGGACCTTCATGTCATCATGTATGGGGCAATGGAGGAGTCCATTGCCCCTTACACGACGACATGAAGGTGCGCAGAGTTGCATCAACTTTATACAACTCTAGCACCCTCTTGAGCCATTTTATGTGGCACCGAGTCATAGGCCTTCTTATAGTCTATCCAACGGGTCGACAGATCCTTTCGGGAACAGCGAACCTGTTGACTAATGGCTATATCAATCAGTAGGTCGGTCCTTAGAACCACGGGGCCCGTTTCTACATCCATTTTGAGAAACGGACATGACAGAAATGTCATCTATATGTTTGCTAATTTTAGTTCTCAAAATGAATTTTAGAATTTTATCGACTGTCCGATACTACTCGACTTATAGAGCAGGTTAGTTATACCCGTTGTCAGGAACTCTGGCGGCGACCCTGACTTTAATGGAATAGGGTCGCCAGGCGAGCGTGTGACCTTGTGAACCATTTTTAGCCAGAAGTTGTGCAGTCCCTCCAGCCCTGGAGATTTCCAGTTAGGCAACGGACGGTCTGAAATAAATAAAATATTATTAATTTTAATCAACTTCAGGAAATAACTTGTAAACATAAAGCACGTGGCACAAGCCCGGTGCTGTGCTCTGATAGGTCAAGCCACCGTGGCGCCGAAAAACGGCTCGAGTGTCCGGCGATAATGTCCGATATCATTGTATCGCGTCGGTGTGCGGTCACGAAGTCAATGGAATAGTGCTTCTTCTTCACATAGGCATTTCTGTACAACGATAAAATAGCACTTCTTAAAGGCATAAGGGCGAATTATGTTTGTAGACCCTAACCAAACAAATAAAACTTTCGAGGCATAACACTATATCTCAAAGTCCGACATCTGATTATTTAATTTCAGGAGGCATAAAGTTCTATCTGACAATACGTATTATTTTTACCAACAATCTTTGTAGCATAAAGTCGAATGACAAAATAGTCCCTTCCTTATGCGTAAAATAATTTACAAGCATAAAAACTGAAGTCAATGTTCGACCTTCTAATTAAACCCATATTTTAAGCATAAATACTGTACTTGCTATCAAGCCTTATTCCACGATATAAATTAAAAAATTAGACAGATTCGACCTTATGCATTTGTATAACATCAGAACAAAAAGAGATAAAATTATGATTGTTATATGCTTAGAAAGAGCGCGAGATACTGGTTTCAGCTGAATATTAAAGTTATTTTGGTCTGATCTCGATATTCGACCTTATGCGTCTCAGGTCGAGTATTATCACTTATATATTGTAAACCCCTTGCTAGGCGTCCTGCCCAACTCCATTTGAGTTCCGTAACGCGATTTCCAAAATCGAAATACGAAACCGTTTGTGCGTTTTTGGATTTCAACGCTGGGAACTCGACCTCATCTTTATGCCGAGCATAGTACTCGCTACATGACTCTCTGTGCACAGTTTGTACACATTCTCTTGAGTGTGCGTCCATATCTAAGGCTGTCACCGAATGGCGTCTAAGAACAGGCAAAAGAAACGTGGGTCGTCCGGCGGGCGGTGAGATGGACAGACGATATAGTAGCCATCGGGGAAAAACCTGGATGAGGCTGGAACGGAACCGTGGAGACTGGCACGAGAAAAGACAGGCGTACCCACCAGTGAGTAAGTTCGAGCTGTGGTTGATGATGATGATTTATGTAAGTGCAACAAAGGCCGTTCCAAAACAGATAGTTTTTTTTTTTGTAGTAAATACAAAACCAATTGGTACATGTAGTGTAGAATAACAAAACTTCAGTATAATTGCAATCCAACTTTTTACACGAGACAAAACAAGATGTGAAGTTTTCCCATCATGATAAAGTTAAGTCGAACAAGGAAATGTGTCGACACACAAGGCGACTGTTTTATTAGCGTTGTAGGACAGGCAATCAGGAAACACTGCATGAAGTGAGATGAGACGGATTATAAATGTGGAAGCGGGAGGTAGGAGGACTGCCTCCGGGGCTGCGGGACAGTTCGAAAGAGATACCGCGGCCCCGGAACATAAAGGGCGAGGAAGGAACATGGATGGGTTTTAGTCAGTAAAATTCCCGCTCCGCCCAGAGTGGAAAAAAACAAAGTGGGTTGCCTAGTTGGTCGCAAGCGTGACGGCTGAACCATGGGTGAGATCATGGGTTCGAGTGCCGCGTGGGGCAAAGTGTTATTGGGTTTTTAGCAGCCACGGAGTCTGGAGTCTTGTGCCCGGTTGATGGCAATGGACTTGCCCGTAATACATAAGAATCAAACATAACTGGTGCAATGTGAGTGTACTTTAGGTACACTTCTGCCCAACCATACCGAGGTTATGGTCGTGATGGTAAGTAAAGTAAGACGATGTGACAATATTATAACTGTCGAATTAACGTAGTTCGGGCTACATTGGTAACCTTGGTTCTCTTGCGGATGTTTTCATTTCTAATTTGATCACGCAAAGGAACAGTTACTGGCAACACACACTGATCATAGACTTTCGTCTAGTTTTTTTATTCATTATCTTAGTTGCTGGTTGCGAATCAAGAAACGCTTTTCTCCCATCGCAACTATGTATGGTTGCGATATTTTTATTATTTGTTCGCAACCAAGTTGCGGTTAAGGAAAAAGTTTTCCTGATTCGCAACTGGTTGCGAACAAGGAGTAAAAATTCCTAATTCGCAACTGGTTGCGAATCGCAGTTGCGAAAACGGCCGGAGGGGTTACTTTGCCTCACTAGACAGAAAAACCTTTTTAAATTATAAAATTTTAACTGAAAATTCTGAAAAGTCTGTTGGAAGCCAAACGTTACGTGGTTTTTCGTTTAAAATACTTTGAATTTTTACATATTACAAGACCATAAAGGATGGCCACTCTTCAGAATCTGGTTTATTTGTAAGATGTTAAAATAGCACCCATATTTTATTAATCATCTAGTACATGGAACCGTCTTTATAAAACGATTTATAAAACAATGATTAGACCTGCTGTGTTGTATGGATCAGAATGTTGGGCCACAAAAGGGATGAATGAAAGGCATCTGCATGTCGCGGAGATGAGAATGCTAAGGGGGATGTGTGGTGTTACGCGAATGGATAAAGTAAGGAATGAGTATATTAGAGGAAGTCTGAAAGTGGCGCCGGTGACTGAAAAGTTGTGTGGTACTCGGTTGTCGTGGTATGGGCATGTGATGCGGAGGAATGAGGAAAATGTCGTGAAAAAAGTTTTGGGTATGAATGTGGATGGGTATTTGAGTAGAGGAAGACCAAAGAAACGATGGATGGACTGTGTTAAGAAGGATATGGTAAGAAAAGAAGTGACTGATGAGATGACGAAAAATAGAGCAGTATGGAAGAAGAAGACATGCTGCGCCGACCCCAAATAGATTGGGATAAGGGCAGGAGAATGATGATACATGGAACCGTCTTTAATCAAGCTATTTCCTTGCCTTTCATCAATATTGGTTTTTGGTAGCAGAGCATGCATATTTGAATACCCGTTAAACAGTAAAAAACCTTCGTAGATTTCTACGACTATTGTAAACTGAATCTTAAACCCACTCACTCGTTTACAATGCAGTGTCCTCACATGATCAGAAGAAATCTACATTTATATATCCTCCTTCTCGATATTCTTATTCAAGTCCTACTTTCCTTTGCAACGTTCAAGTAAAGAGGCAAACAGATCCACATAATATTGTGTCAATATTCTTTGGTGCAACATACATGAGTAGCTTTTGAACAGTCCCGCAGCCCCGGCAGCCTTCGGCCCTTGCGGGCCCCCTTCATTTTGCTGACATCTCTTTGAGGCGCGCGTGGGACACGAACACACCGTCGACACCCGGCGAGCTAGCCCATAGCTCACCGTCCACGATCGCCGCTACAAGGAGTGGTAACCGGGCCCAAGGCCTCCAGCCAGGGGCATGAAACTTCTACAATAGCTATGCGACCGCATGCTAAGGGCATCCCCTGTGCGAGCCAAGTCTGAGGACGTGGCAGGGGATTGCAGCGAAGGGACAGGCAAGTTCTGAGTTAGATTATTTAGGGGCTAGTAAGCTACTGGCTCAGAATCGCCAACTGGCTCGAGCGAGGGTCGAAGGGGGCGTAAACGGGAGCGTCGCAATCGGTCTCGACGGCGAGGTCAGACGCGTGGAATACATAAACTCCTCCTTTTATGAAGTTGTTATACAGAACACTTTTTTTTCCGCCTGTCACAGAGGTTTATTTTTGAAAATACATAGACAAGATGGGTGCGAGCCTGTGGACGGTTAGCTATGGGCTAGCTAGCCATCTGTCCGCGACAGGCCGTGTCGACGGCCCGTTCGTGTTCCACGTGCGCGCGCAAGGGCCGAAGCCTGCCGGGGTTGCGAGACTGTTCGAAAGAGATACCGCGGCCCCGGAACATAAAGGGTGAGGGAGGAACATGGATGGGTTTTAGTCAGTAAAAGTCTGACACTCCCTCCCGCTCCGCCCAGAGTGGGAGAAGTCACTTGATGATTTCCCATCCGAAAAAAAAAAAAAAGATGGGTACCATTTCAAGTTTTCCTAATTGGCCGAACATCGTGGACGTTGCCCATTTTTCATGCTATAATTTCAGGGTTGCCCTCTTACCGCTGTCACGAATTAGGTACTCATACTCAAGCAAAACGTGTCCTGTGACAGCTACTGAGGTAAAAACAATTAAAAGTAGTAGGATTTGGGTTCACACATCCATTAGAGCGATATTGACGCTGCAGTGTGTAAGCGGTAAAAATATAGGTACAACTCAGTTTTCTATAACATACGAGTACTTACGGTGTTTCTATAAACAAAGAATATCCTATTTGAGTCACCTTGTAACTGTCACTTGATTCATAGAAAAATCAAAGACAACTTTTCTGTGACCTTTTGTTTCTAACCTCTTTCTGACATTTTACTTACTGACCAGTAAGTAAAATGTCAAACGTCAAACAGACAGAGATAGCATCCTTCCCAAACCGGCTAGGAAGTGTTAGTAACGCAACTTTATTTCCCCAAGCGTTATTATTTTCTTGAACAGGCACATGTAACGCCATCTAGTGTAAACTTTGCTGAACTGTGACAGTCTCTCACGGAGCTTGAGTGCGAGAAAATGCTGTGATAGTTACGATACACCACTGCCATCTAGCTTGTTGTTTTGGAAACTTGATTTTGGAACTTGTTCAAACAAGTGGTTCCATAGAAGAAACCGAGTTGCTAAATGTTCCGTATAAGCAGCTATAATGCAGCTGGTTTTCAGTAGATGGCGGTATTTGAAAAAAGTTTTAAGACTTAATTTTTTCTAAACTATCCCACTAGTCGAGTGTAATTAAACATGGTGGAACGAAGTTTATAGTGTCCGGATTTTCATGGGCTTTTTTATTGAGTTTTTAGGGGAGTGGAGAAGAAAGTTATAAAAAAACGATGATCACTACTTTTTGCTTTTTTTTCCTCTGGAATATTTTGTTTTTCGTTCATGAATAACATCAAATTCGACGAATTCATTTTCTTGCGTTATAGTGGAACCTACGTGCATCCATTTTCCTATTTTCTGCAATTACTTATTTCTAAACTGTCGAATTTTAAGACAAATATTTCTTTTGAAATTGGTAACTGATGCTTTTTCTCAGATAACTAGACCAGAGACTATTACAATTATAACAAACTGCTTTACAGATTGGCAGATTGGCACTCCTCTATGAACTCAATGAAGAAGTCCCATGAAAATCCGACCACTATAAACTTCGTTCTACCTTTTGAGTGTTTTTTGTCTAATTGCACTCGGCTACACAGTATCTGGTTGGTTCGTTGATAAACACAGTTTTGCTGGATACCTTCGAGTATATTTTTCTGGACTTTTTTTCTTTTGAATTTTTTAAGGGATCCTACTTCTTAACTATGCTTTTTGCTTGTAACAGCAACTTGCTATGTTTTCAGAAAGCAAGGCGTGTTTTAGTTATTGCCTCTCGGCCTAACCAATGGAATCGGTCCCGTTCCCGATCATACGTCATTAATTTGTTCCGAAAACCGGAAGGCCTGTGAGCGCCTCCACGCGTTCCAGATCGCTGAACATAAAAAATGCTATGAGGTACGACAATCTCGATTAGGTACCCGTTTTATAAGGAGTGCGTCAATCGTACCTGCGTACCCCCGGCTACCGTAGGCGCGGGCCTGTGGACGGTGAGCTATGGACCGTCGTCCATCCGTCTTTTGACAACAGGCCGTGACCCACGCGCGCCTCAGCTTAAGGAAGGAGTCCGCAAGGGTCGAAGCCTGCCGGGGCTGCGGGACTGTTCGAAAGAGATACCGTGGCCCCGGAACATAAAGGGCGACGAAGGAACATGAATGGGTTTTAGTCAGTAAAAGTCTGGCACTCTCTTCCGCTCCGCCCAGAGTGAGTCATTTGATGATTTCTCATTCGAAATAAAGGGTCCCTGCGTTAGATTTCCTCATCAGCAAAAACATTAGAAGGTAAATGGCAAACCCCTTGGAAATGAAGTTGTCTTTAACCTAAATCCTAAACCAATCTTCTGATACCATAAAAATAACATAAGTTAAATACTTTGCCATCCAATACCGTAAATAAAATTAAGAAACTTCATCCCATAAAGTGAAATGATCGCTTACACCATTTCAGGGGCAAAGGAACAAAAAATATTAATTACGAGCTTAATCTTCCTAATTTATTTACTGGGTTTCCGTTCGAAGTTGCCTAATTAGTGTAATATTCGGATTTTACAAAAGTTTTAATGGGGTATCTCTTGCCTTTGATGTAAAAATCATTTCGTTTAGTTAGTTGTTAACATGATTTTCTGCTTGCTAACTTTGGATGAGTGATTTTAAGTGGAGAATAACACACATATTAAGTACATTTAAAACACCTTTAATATTTTTGTCTTTTACACAATTGAATACTCAAGGAAATATTGAAATTTGGGCAAATATGCCCATTTGTTTAAGTATTGATTACGAACAGTAAGTCGTGGGTTCGAACCCATGCAGGCGAATTACTTTGTGTTATTTATTTCATCACCGCTGCTCCCAAAACTGAAGTAAAACATCGTAAGGAAACCGGCATGTCCCAGAACCAAAAAATCGTAGACATGTGAAATCTACCAATCGCACCGGGCCCGCGTGGTGTATTATTGTCAATTCCCTCTCAAAGAGAGGAGGCCTGTGTTCCAGCAGTGGGAAAATTAATAGGATGATGATGATATTGATGATAGCATTACAATTAGGTTATCCTCGGTAAAAGTTTCACTCTTTACATCAATTTTAAAATCGATCATGTTTTGCACGGTTCGGGTCGGGTTAAAGTTACTCTTGTGTGTGTATCGCATCCAGTGAGATATCATAGCACGAAACTCATGTTCCGCCCACATAATACTCGAGCCTAACGAAATAAATCCTGACAACCGGACCTATAGATATCGTTAACAACCTGTCTTCTGTTTTGTAAATGAAGCAACTATGTACAACTTTGCTAGTGATGTTTACTATTGAAAATGTTTGTCCTGTTATTTGGCTAGAGTCGTGAATGTGATCCCAATTAAAGTGCTTTCTCTTGTTAACTGTCACTGCGAGTGCCAAGAGCTAACACTATAGAACTACGTGGAACTGCGATTGTCAAGTGTCTGATGTCATTGTTGTATGCACTTTCTGACTCGTGTCTGTCTATCGTGGTGATGGAAGTATAATCATCACTCATGGGGGAGTTGAAATAGGTCAAGGTCTGAACACAAAAGCAATACAAATCTGTGTTTACTATTTAAAGATTCCTATGGATAAAATTAAAGTGAGTGGGTCCTAATGGCGTTAAAACGGCGGCAAGTATCGGATCACAAAACGTTGGAGTAGGGGTGAGAAAAGCTTGCAAAAAACTGCTCAAAAGACTTGAGCCTATAGATAGATATGAGATCAACAAATTGTTGATAGAACTCTATGGTTTATTGAAGTCATTGATAATTTTAATACCAAAGTATTATATTATACATTATAGGGCAGCTTAAAGGAGTTTATTGAGCATTCATTTGCCCAAAACCGCACACCGACACGGAACATTATTTCAGGTGGAAGGTGCGTTCATTATGGGGCTTGGCTACTGGACTTGTGAGAAACTTGTTTATGATTACAATACTGGGGAACTGCTGACCAATAGAACGTGGAACTACTCAGTTCCGATGAACACTGATATTCCACAAGACTTCAGGGTCTACTTTAGAAATAATTCTTATAGTTATGAAGCTATACATGAGGCTAAAGGTAATTTTCGGTTTTAAATCAAGGCGTTTCTTAGGTGCATATGCAAAGGTTTCTCCAAGAAACGTACTCCTCTTTTTCTCTCTACATAATAGTAGTTTTGTAAAACTTTAAGTTCATCAGTATTTTGCCATCTCCTAGGAAACCTATACAATTCAATTGTCAATATTTTCTAATACTCCTAGTTAACGCTCTTTCTAGCTGTTGGCGAGCCTCCAATGTGTTTGGCAGTGTCTGTTGCTTTAGCAATTAGAGAAGCTTTCTCAAAAGCCCGACAGGAGTCAGGGATACCTCCTACAGAATGGTTTAACATAGGTCCTGTGACCTTGTTCTGTCATTATTTCAGCCGTATAAGTACATTAAAACATAAATATAAAATTAATAATACAATCTTCATAATTTTCAGACGGTCCAGTTACAGTTGAAATGATTGGTTTGTCAACAGCAACCAAAGCAAAAGAATTGAAGTTCAACTAGAAGCTTTAGTAAATTGTACATACGTCCCAAAAGTGTAATTGAAATAATTGAAAGTAGTCCTTTAGATTTAGCCTTATAAAGATGTTAATGTTAAGTTGTTGTATTTTCTTGTTACCCTATCGACCATGCTTCGCTCGAAGTCACCTATCAAAAATCTGTATTTTTTTTCATATTTTTTTACAATACTTAATCGTAAAATTTTCAATAACGCGTCCGTATTTGTACCTTTACCTACCTGTACCTTTTTTATTACTTTTAGTCATTCTACATCGTATTAGCTAGGTACTTAATTGTAATTAATGTAATTGTAAATGCAATGCATTGTACATGCAAGGTTGCTAAAGCCCTGCACATTAGCAACAAGATCAAAACAGCAGAAAATAAAATAAAGACAGTTTGGAAAGTCATAAATAACGAGACTAACAGGAAGAAAATACGTAACACTAGCTACACATTAGATACAGCAAGTGGTCCTAAAAGCTCTAATCAGGAAGTAGCTCAAGAATTTGTAAATTTCTTTACAGAAATACCATTAAAAACTACGGAGGCTCTAAATTCCTCTCCTGAAGTCTCAATGGGTTTATTAAAGGCGAATGTGTCTGGCTGCCTGGCTGAATTTAAATTTAAACACATTAACCCTATGGTAGTTATTAAAGCTTTCCGGCAAATAAAAATCAAACTGACCGAAGATCTATGGGGAATGTCTATCAAAGTTTGTACATCCATACTTGAGACAATAGCCCCATACTTAGCCTTAATTTTTAATCTATGTGTAGACCAAGGAGTTTTCCCTGATTTAATGAAATACAGTAGTCATACCTCTTTTCAAATCCGGGGACAGTAAAGATACTAACAGTTATAGACCTGTATCCGTGTTGCCAGTTTTTAGCAAGGTTTTTGAAAAAGTAATGCTTGATCAAATGCTCTATCATTTTAACACCAACAGAATCTTACATGATCAACAATATGGTTTCACTAAGGGACGTTGTACAACTGACGCCGGTGTAACCTTATTAAAGCACATATTTACTGCGTGGGAAGAGTCCCAAGATGCCATAGGAATTTTTTGTGGCCTCTCCAAAGCGTTTGATTGCGTAAATCACGACACATTACTTTTGAAACTTGAGCATTACGGACTGGGTAAACTTGCACTTAGTTTGGTAAGATCATATTTGAATGATAGACAACAACATGTTCAGATAAATGGTGTTAATTCACAGGGTTTAAAAATAAAAATGGGGGTTCCACAAGGCTCAATATTGGGTCCTTTCCTCTTTCTAGTATATATAAATGATCTACCCTATTTATTGAAAAACCAACCTCAAAATATGGTGTTGTTTGCTGATGACACTTCCTTAATTTTTAAGATAAACAGACGGGCACAAAATTTAGATGACGGGAATAATGCCCTACTTCAGGTCCAAAATTGGTTCACAGCAAACAATTTGGTATTAAATGAAAAAAAAAACCAAATGCATAAGATTTGCTTTACCGAATGTTAAGGGTAGTGATTGTGATATATTATTGAATAATGAGAAACTTGAATTCGTAGATAAAACGGTTTTCCTGGGGCCTACGCTTGATTCAAGGCTACAATGGGGTTCTCATTTAACATCTCTTGCGGGGCGCTTAAGTTCAGCAGCATATGCCATTAGAAAAATCCGTCAATTCACTGATGTAGATACCGCTAGACTGGTCTATTTTAGTTACTTCCATAGTATAATGTCTTACGGTATTTTGCTATGGGGACGGGCTGCAGATATTGAGTCTATATTTATTCTGCAGAAAAGAGCCATCAGAGCTATATATAATCTTCATAGGCGCGATTCTCTAAGGGAACTGTTTAAGGATATTGGCATTATGACGGTACATTGTCAATACATTTACGAAAACATTATGTACGTTAGAAAAAAATTGCATCTTTTTGGTAAAAGAGGTGATAGACATAATTACAGTACTAGAAATAGGGACCAATTAGTTCAGCCAGGCTTTAGACTCGCTAAAGTAGACTCATCTTTCATGGGGTACTGTTTGAGATGCTATAATAAAATTCCACAAAGTATTCTTGAACTGAATGAGACGAAATTTAAAACATGCATTAAACGCACACTGTGTAAAAAAGCATATTACAAGTTGAGCGATTATATCGCTGATAAAAATGATTGGCTTATTGCTGGTCCTGCTCCACATGGACAGGGGCGCAAAAATTGATAGCATTAAATGGTATAGTTGGAGCTGCTGAAGATTGTACTTAACTATCTTTGCATTGTATAGATTCAATGTTAGTATTATATAATCGCATAGCCCATATTGTGTGAGTACTATGTACTAGTAAGCTATCATTCACTGGAAACCTACGGCAGTTCTTGACTTGAATGTGCCCTGGCGGTTGAGAGTATGTCATGCTCACTCAAATGTCTCGCTGATGGTGGCGCGTGTGTCGGACCGTTTAGTTCCCTTAAAAATGGTTGAGCTGAATGGTGCTGATCCATGCGTCTTGTGCGTGAACGGGCCCTGTCAGTTGTGACTGGTCTTCTCTTAGTCGCCATGGTTTATTTGAATTAATTATTTTGTTTTTGAGTTGCATTTTGTTTTGGTTTTGCTATGGACACTTAACGTGCACATCTTGCTACATTGTTCTCACATAATATACCATCTCAACATGAATGATGTAACCAAGATTTTGATTTAAAAGAGTGTCCATGGAGTTTCTTGCCCGTTCTTCTCCATAGAGATCTACGCTAGGGAATGGGCAACTACAGTAGTTTCACAGTTTTTATGTCTTGTGACTGGGACTGTAGCTACATTTAATTTTCATCTACAAAGATGAATGTTAAGATGAATCTTATGAAACAATTCGACAATTCAAAAGTGCCTGTTATTGGCCTACTTGAAATAAATGCTTTGATTTTGATTTTAAAAATTGCATGTTTATAACTCAAACACAAAATTTTGTAACAAGTGTTAAAAGATGGTACTTCAAAGGGATTGATGACAATGAAGCATTGTGTTTTCATATAATTTATTTCGGTCAGCAAAAATAAACATTAGATATAAAAGCAGCAATAACAACTTGGGAATTTAGGTAAAATTACTTTTAATCATTTCAAGCACGATAATCGCATATTTCGGAACTTTTTAGTAACGATACACATTGCTGCAAAAGAACGGTCGTATGAGAAAAAAGAACATTTCGGTAGACATGGCATACAATTTTAATTCTAAAAATCTCATACGGTCAATACGACTTGTTTTTAACACTCTGTCTTCCAAGTTCTTAGTTTGGAATCATCTATCAGTCGATACAAATTACGACGTACCTACTACGAAGTCAAACATAAGGTAGATACGAGTATTAATGCTATTACATAGAACTACGTCAAAAACTTGATTAAACTGGCAATAATTTCCAACAAAAAAAAACATCAAAAAACATCAAAAAGAAACATCAAACTGGCAATAATTTCCAACAAAAAAATATTTGTACACCTTCAGTTCTCAGACTAAATAAAAAGTTAAGACAGAACTCTGCGTACAGAGAAGTGAGGCCGGTTTCGTAAGCATGTGTGCACTTGTTGAAACATACTTTAATTGTAGTTTGATGTAAATGTGTGCGTATGAGCGTGTATGCACAGAGCGAGGCGTAGTTTTGCGCTGGCCTCAGTTTATTGTTCGCAGCGTTATGTCCTGGTTTTTTATTTAGTTTCCATTGCTAAGACACAGGTTTCTTACGGGGTCAGCCGATACCTCGTCATCAGTCACATCGAAGGTTATCAAACGCAGCGAAGGCCTAACAACATTTTGAAGAAACCATAACTGTAGACGCCGTACTCGATCCTGCAATGCCACAAGTTTGCCTATTATTTTTTCGCAGGCGCTATCGCCCGCATAGTGGTGATTTTTCGCTTCGTAAGTCTGATGCTAATTGCTTGTTCCTTGTATTATACAGGTTTATCCTTTATTCGCGACATTTTCATATATAAAGGGTTCCATGCGGTAGGCAGATTTTGTGGTGAGATTAAAAATGTAAAAAAATCTCATTTGTAGGTACGGAGTCAGTTTGGGCTATTATGGTATTTGTTTTTATTAAAATGAACTTTGGTTAAGTCGTTTAATTAGTATTCAAATTTTTAATTAGTTTGATTAGGTAAGCACACGTAATCCCGGGCCATAAACGAATCGATTGACATCTTATTCACCATCGGATAAATAGTTTAGGCGGTACGGAGGAACATACCTACGTTTAAAGGGTGGAAACGGTAAACGGTAGCTACCCTTACTGCCCGTAAGGGGAGCTACCTTAACAGTTGCAGCTGCACGAAAATACATAGTTTTTCGTGAAATTTTGATTCCCAATTACAGATTTTTCTAAATGTACAGTTTGCAAGAAAATTACCATTTAACACAAAACATTTTTTTGATGCCAATCGATCCTGTTTCTATTATTGATCTAAAAGTTCTTCTAGACCAACCCAGGTTGGAGTACTTAAAAAGTCAGAAATTGCAAAAAAATAACTAACGGGGCAGTAAGGGGGACTACCTTAACCGTTGCAGCTGCACGAAAATGGGAGAAAGTCCATTTTAAGAATTTTAAATTTTGTTCAATAAAATGAATCACGAAAATTAAAAATTCTTAAAATGGACTTTATGGTAATGGTTACAAAGACCATTTTAAGAATTTAATATTTTGCTGCCATTTTAGACCCCAAGTTAAATGTATTGGCGATGGTACATTACGAAAGAAATAACACGCACAGCGGTGAGCAGCGAGTGGAGACTCACTCAGTGAATCGGCAAGGCAAACTGTGTAAACTCAAATCAAGAATACGAATACTGTGAACTCAACTCGACTCGCCAATCCGTTTGGCCGCTGCTGCGAAGCGAATCCCATCCGGTTGATGCGAGTCGAGTCAACTCGAGTTGCGATTTCGAGTTAGCTGCCGAGTCAACGAGAGTTATTCGAGTTGGATAAAATTCGACTCGTAACATCGCTACAGTGATATTTCAAATATTTTAATGATATATTTTAAGAGTATTATTATTCGAAAATCGCTGCACGCTATCGCCTGTCACATAAAACAAAACCTTGTGGGAACTCAAAAAACTTACACAAATTAAAGTTTGAAAAACAGCTATAAAGCGTTGGTGCCTACCCGCACCCCATTTAGCATCCAACCCTTATTGAATAAAACATATTTTTTTCGCCAAACATATTTCTGCATTTTTTAATAATTCATGTATGGTAATACCGTTGAAATACTGTGGGAGTTTTAAGGCTTCACCGCTTAAGTTCAGAATGTTGTGGGAATTTGTGATGTGATCATGTGACATTTCGGTATAATACGATTATTGAGGCATTTTACAATTGACCGTCAAGGTCAATATAACACAAAAAAGACGAAGAGAACAAGTGCGTTTCGGCTTCGTTAAGAGGCTTTTAAACCGACTTCCAAAAGGAGGAGGTTCTTTATACCCTTTAGATGCCAATACAACAGCTATGATGCATCAGCTGCGTCGGCACATGCAACATTAACTACAATACAAACACTGCTACAACATGATACCTTGACGACTGATAGAGGAGAAAAGAAGAAGAAAACTTGTTGTGCCGACCCCAAGTAGAGTGGGACAAAGGTTGAAAGATGATGATCGTCATCATCATCATCATCATTAGCTTATCAATGTTCCCACTGCTGGGACACAGGCCTCATCTCTATGAGAGGGAATGGGCAATCCACCAGACGGGCCCAGTGCGGGTTTCTTTATGTCACATGTCTTGGAATTTTTTCATGATTAGTTGTTCACTAATTAATACATCAAAAATAAACTACCAACCAATTTAATATGCGTGACTAAACAAAAACATATTACACATTGACCAGGACAGCTCAGATTCATAAGAATCGTTTAGAACACGGTAGCATTTACGTCCTGCAATCAAAAATATTTAAGCCCACTCGATCCCAACAATAACGAAAGAGTCTTCTCAATAAAAGGAGATCGATTAATTACTTTTTCTAAAAGCAATCGCTTTTTAGGGTTCCGCACTCTTTGGGTAACGGGACCCTTTACTAAGACTCCACTGTCTGTCAGTCACCAGGCTGTATCTCATGAATTGTGATAGCCACACAGTTGAAATTTACACAGATGATGTATTTATGCTGCCGCATTAACAACAAATAATAAAAAAGTTATAAACCATACTTTTTTTAGGGTTTCATATCTCATTCAACAAAGATGGAACTCTTATTGGATCCTTTTGCTGTTAGTCTGTCAAGACCCTTTTTCTCAGAAACGCGTGGAAGTATCAAGTTGAAATTAATATCAATTTCTCAAATCCATGTTAATCATCGCGATCAAAAGATAATTATGATCATATATTTCGCATCTTTAGGGTACTTCCCGTGGACCTAGAACGTTGACGTTGACGTTTCATCAAGAAGTATAATCATCAAAATCATCAATACAACCCCTCAATGTGTTCATGAAAATGGATTGAATGACTTTTACATGAAATTGTCATTCAATCGACATACAATTTTGCACTGAAAACCAATTGACAAGTTTGACATTGACATTAAGCCAATGTTGCAAGGAGGCAAATTCTAATTTCCATAAATATTTTATCATTTATTTAATTTTTTTTTTAAGTGTTTGGGTCTACTTATGAGTTTTTATGAAAATAGTGCCTTCAAAGTAAGGCTTTTAAAGTCTCAGTTTAAGATACAAAAAACAATAATTTTTATTTATTACGAAAAGGTTGCTTATTTCAAATTCAATATTAATAGTAAAATGAAACAACCCGAAGCTTTGTGGAGGAATCTAAAGACCACCTTGCTACCTTTTAAAGGTGAAACTGATTTACCCTCTCATATTTTCAATGACCCAGATAAAATTAATTCTCACTTCTTGAATGTCCCAGGTGATATAATTGCACCATCTACAAGTCTAGCTTATTATGAGTCTCATAGATTTAATGAAGGCGTATTCGCTATTGGAACTGTGGGTCAGTCAGACATAATGAAGATTTTATCTAAACTCAAATCAAATGCAGAGGGTTTCGACCACATTACACTGGACATGTTTCTTCTGACTCTTCCACAGACTTTGGATATCCTTACTTCCATTATTAATCATTCCATTGCAACCTCCACCTTTCCTGATGTATGGAAAATAGCCGTTGTGCGTCCGATCCCTAAAATCGCGAACCCAACTACTGCGAAAGACTTACGGCCTATAAGTATTTTACCCTTTTTATCAAAAATACTGGAAAAAGTAGTTAATGCCCAACTAACTGCATATCTTGAGCAAAATAACATCCTCCCTGAGGTTCAATCCGGTTTTAGGCGGGGGCGGAGTACTGCAACGGCTCTGTTAGATGTTACAGACAACATATTATCAGCTCAAGATGAAGGGTGTTGTACTCTGTTAGTTCTGCTGGACTTTTCTAGAGCATTTGATGCTATTAATTTGAGTCTATTGCTTTCGAAGATGACCTATTATGGATTCGACGCCGCTACTGTTAAATGGTTCGCAAGCTATCTGAGTAATCGTCAACAGCTTGTGGAAATTCGGGATGCGAATGGGTCTAGTGTTTTTTCTAATATGAGCCCAGTGGTAAAGGGGGTTCCACAGGGATCGATACTGGGTCCTCCTTTGTTTATTCTATATAGTGCCGATATTATTAATATTATAAAAAACTGTAAATTTCATATCTATGCAGACGATATTCAATTATACCTGGCCTTTAAACCTGAAGATTATGAGAGCGCAGTAAAACTAGTTAACGAAGATCTAGCAAGGATTGTGGACTGGTCAAGGCAGAACTCTCTTCTACTTAACCCAGCGAAAACTAAATTTATGCTCTTCGGATCCCAAGGGCAACTAGGTAAAATAAACAGTAACCTTGCAAACGTGACTGTGATGGGCCAACACATTGATCGTGTTTATGAAGCGAGAAATCTGGGTTTGATTATGGACCAAGGCCTTACTTTCGAGGCTCACATCGCAAGCTGCGTTAGAAATTGTTTTTCCCGCCTAAAAGTCTTGTATAAAATGCGCCCCTATGTAAACGAGGACCTGCGTAAACAGCTCGTTGAAAGCTTAGTTTTATCCAAAATAAATTATGCTGATACCGTCGTAGGTCCACGACTACTGGCACGCACCGAAAGACTTATTCAGCGGGTTCAAAATGCCTGCGCACGGTTTTGCTTTGACGTACCACCAAGGAGCCAATTGACACCATTTCTAAACAAGCACAACATTTTAAAAATGAAATCCCGTCGTAAGCTGCATTTAGCATGTCTTCTTTTTGGAGTTATCAAATATAAATGTCCGTCATACCTGTACTCAAGGCTTACGTGGATAAATAACCACAGGCAGCACAAGGCCAGGCGTTGTGCTCAGCAGCTGGCTACTCCACATCACAGAACCGCAGCCTTTCGAGGAAGCTTCCGGTATGCAGCCTCCAAATGTTGGAATAATATTCCTCCACCAATTAGGGACCTAAACAACATAAATACATTTAAGTTAAGGCTTAAGACATTTATAATTCGTTCACAAATTGAATTTAATGATATTAATATTGACAAATCGTTTATCTAATTTAAGAATCTAATTATTTTCTAATCTAATTATTATCTAGCTATTATTTCCTATTTTACATTCTAAATTTTTGTTTTAATTATTTATCACCATAGTAATTACCAAATAAATAAGTATAGGTATGTGAATTCTTTTAATTTGTATTTTTTCGATTATAATTTCATAGGAACTCACCGTCAAATAATGTGGGTAGATGCGCGGCGGTGGTAAATCCGTTGTCTGCGATAGCCAGAATCCATATGTGTGTATATTCACTTATCCTGTTATGTATTTGTACACTCATCGATTTGCTTCGACTTCCATTGTAATTCCTTATTCCATTGTAATAAGTAGGTAGTTTTGTTTTTGAACTCAATGCTCAGCAATGTTACTCGGCACTGTACACTTTCTCGGAAGCATTTGTTTTGTTTTATTTAGCTCTAAAAAAATGTCGTTGTGGTATTGCATTTTAAAAATGCGTAGGTCGATGCGGCATCGGCCGGCCCGAAGTGCGAAATGTCAATAAACTATGTTTCGTTTTCGGATAAGTACTTATTTTATTTAGCAGGTATCTTCGTGTTCTATTATTACTAATATAATTCTGTTTTCCTTTTTGACAAAAACATTTATTGTATATTATTTATTTATTACACACTTAAAAATGCCCAATTAATATAATATCATTATTTATTTACTACCTACTACCCTCATCCGTGTGTCACTGCGGGGGGCCTACTGAAAACCAGCGCTGAGTGTTTTACACCCAGCATATGCTGAGTTGGCTACCCTTTCGTTATGGGCATGCTCAGCGCAGTTGAGCTGTTTTTAATTGGTTGTTAAGCTGTCTGCTGTTATAATGTAGATTGTATGTGCTGCTCTATTGTGTTGTGATGTCCATTAACGAATAAAGGATTATTCTATTCTATTCTATTCTATTCTATTTAACCATGTTTTCTACTTTTCCTCATATTCAAGGAGATTTTGTAAAAGCATAAAATAGGCTTGTTTCCATCATCAATAAATTGCAAATCTATTTAGTCCGTCAGTTAGAGTATTAGAAAATAATCGACACGTTTTTTTGTTTTTGTAAATCAACGAATATTGACAAAGATAAAACGCATCAAAACTCGGAAGTGGGGGCTCGTGACGTCAGTACTCACTAAGAATGATACCGAACAGTGACGTATTGAGAATTTTAAAAGCGTCGTATCTTCGTCAATTTTGGTTTATGTGACAAAAGAAAAAATACGGATCAAATATTTTTTGATAAACTAAGTGACGGACTAATTAGATTTTTTCAGTTAACAAGCCTATTGTCTTTGAAAAAGCCGAACTATGAATACGTTTTTCGCTAGCCTACCGACATCAATATGTCAAGATAATGTACGAATTTGCACGTTAACTTGAATGTAAAGACTTGCGTTTCTCGCAAGCGTTGTTATTGCAACCAAAATTTTTCGTTATTATTTGTGTTACGTTAGCTTCCGACAGCGTCGTTACTAATGTCGAGACTCGATCTCGATGTCGATGTTACTAATGTGTACGTTTTTTGCAAATTGCAAAAAACGTAAGAAAATTTAAATTTAGCGGGCTACTTTGGAGCATCCATCTTAATAACAAAATATCTACAAGTTTATACGGAATTCTCGGTGCGCGAGTCCAACTCGCCCTTAGCTGGTTTTTAGTTTACTAAACCCTGCTACTTGGTCCAAGTTTCGTGTTACCAGTGTTACCTTTCTAATAAAATGAACACCAAAAGAAAAAGAATCTGCTGGTAATATTTTTTCTCTTTGCTTATTACTCGTGTAGAAAATTAACTTCTTTAGTTTCATCGGGCAACTTCTGTTCCAGAATTAGAAATGAGTGTCGAATGAAATTACCTAGAATTTTCCATTGAATGTAGATGAGTTATCATAAACGAACAAATTAAAGTAGGTGGTAAAATAACTGCTTTTCTGTACAAGAGTGTGTGAGACACACAATATTTTCTCTTTTTTTTCTGTCTAGTTTTTAGTTTTACAGTGTAGTTTTAATTTTTTTTTTTTTGTTTTTACTTTTTTTTTTTTAATTTGTCGTGTGCGCTTATGGCATGTACGAAATCAGTATGTTTTATTTCTTTCTTACTATCTAGCTAGATTAACAAGGAAAAAACAGCCAAGTGTGAGTCGAACTCGCACATGAAGGGTTCCGCACTATCGTATATTTTCACATTCTGTCAAAATTTCAACTGTCTAACTATCACAGAGGTTCATGAGATACAGCCTAGTGACAGACAGACGTACAGTTGAGTTTTAGTAAGAGGGTCTCGTTTTTACCCTTTGGGTACGGAACCCAAAAAGTAAGGTATGCTGTTAGAAAAACTAATTCTGAGTGAAGCTCGCCGTTGTACAAAAGCTTTATTATTGCAATTTTTTTGTATATGTCACCGTAAAATTGTCACTGAACATACGGAAGTATCTCTGCCCCCATAATCGGGACTTGGGGCACCGCCCCGTTAGGTTTGTTAGGTTCCTTTAAACCCTGCACCCAGAAATATGGGCCGACTACGCTTTTTAGGGGAATATAAAGTGTTTTAAGGTTAGGTTATAAAAATCGGTATTTCTCAGGAATGGTAATCTTTTCACCACTGGGCAAGGGGGACCCCTCCTTCCCTCCACACCGCGTAAGTTGACTACCATCGCATGCATTTCACGAAAAATAATGCGTTTTGTTGTAAGCAGTATGTTCATTTGACAATATTTCGAGATTTTGCAATATCCCTAGAGATATTACAATATAACGTATTTGACAATTTTACGGTGACATATACATATTTTAATTTTGTGTGGAATAAGTAAAAGAAGTCGCTAATTCAGCTCCATATGCCATAGGTGAAAAAAATATATGCAATAAAACGGACTAGTAAAACGAAGAACATGATTGTGTGAACGCAGCGTAACTTAAACCGATGGTGTCGCTAATTCTGTCTCTAAGAAAAATAAAAGCAAACAGTTGATTTTAACAAGTATTTTATTTAGATATTTACAAAGACTCTCAGGCAATACAAATAAATCGTTGTACAAAAGAAGTGGCAAGTATTACATTACCACTTTGCATATCAATCAATAGACTATGGGTGTTTTATACCCAAAGAACAATCATATTCAAATATCACAAAAACATCCCAATATCGATCACAGATTAAAAATGGTTAAATATTATACAAAATTAAAAACCCAAAGTCCATTGCTTCGAGTATTTAAAAAAATATAAGTTGAATTAAAAAATCAAAAATTTGAACACAATTTGGAACGCGAGGTCAGTTTAGTGATGTCCGTAGTATCCGAGACCGCCGTATCCGCCAACACCGTGTCCGCCATATCCGCCGTATCCGCCGAGTCCGTGTCCCCCGTATCCGCCGTATCCTCCGTAGGCGACCTGGTTAGCGTAGCTGACTGCAGGGGCGCTGTAGTAACCACCGTGACCGTAGCCTGGAGACAAACAATTTAGATTAGTTTTCTAAAATTCGCTGACGTTTAACATGAGGTCATCATCCTCTTGCCTTTATCCTATGAGGTATGACATATAATTTGATAAGGCCTGAATAATAATTCTTATCGGTCGGTCGCGTACGATCGGTCGTGACTTCAGCGAGAACAAAATACGGCTGAAAGTCGCCGCTGACGTCAGTGTCACAGTATGGTGCTATATAGAACACAATGTATGAACACCCACTCGTACGCGACCAACCGTTGAGCTGGAAACTAAATAAAATAGAGCTGAACAGTTTGCAGCCCATTGCTCG
This sequence comes from Xestia ashworthii, assembly GCA_950022955.1. Classification (NCBI taxonomy): domain Eukaryota; kingdom Metazoa; phylum Arthropoda; class Insecta; order Lepidoptera; family Noctuidae; genus Xestia; species Xestia ashworthii. The sequence goes on from OX465561.1 coordinate 22,741,907, forward strand.
TACGCGACCAACCGTCAGCACCAGTGCGACAAGAATTCAGGCCTAATCATTATCAGCGTAAAACTTTCCCACTGGTGGTACCTACATAGGTCACAAGATAAAGCATGCCTATTTTGTTAGTGTTAAAGAAATAAGTGCCATAATCATAACCTCTGAAATCGTATAATTAAGGGTGCAAACAACCTCGAAGCCGTCAACTAAGCACTCTGTACATCAAACTAAGTAACTTTACGCAAAAAATATCGAAGGGAAATAACTTCTTTTTTTGGGATTAAAAATCATGTTTTGTGGTAGAACTCAATGTAATGCACTAAAAACATTGTGCTGATGGATGGATTGAATAGTACGGGGGTCGTGGAGGTGTTTAAACTTAAAATCTTACAACAAAACCTTGTTTTTCAAAAAGTTGGAACTTTGACCCCCAATATCTCCGTAACTAGAAGGTTCCCAGGTATTGTGTAGAACAAAAAAATTATTGCAGTGACGGGGAGAACAAGTGCCTTTCGGCTTCGTTATGAGGTTTTTTACACCCTGTAAAGGTTCCACAAATCTTCCTCATTTTACAAAACAAACGCTAACTCCAGCAGAAACTTACACGGAACCGCTAATAGGACAACAAGCTAATTAACAATACATTGCTCTTGAAGAACAAAGTTACGTATTCTCTTGCGGAACTAAGTCTCACGTTGTAAACTTAGAACAAACGGCTAACTAAAAACTTGTTATAGATAGCAGCTATTGATAGATTGTTGTCAAGAACAATACTAGCATTGTAGTTGAGATAAAAATCAACATTATTTGCAAACAATTTTACACTTGATTCGTGTTCCCACGGTTTTAGGGTTAGGCTGTTAGATAATTAATGCAATCATGTTAATTTTGTTGGTTTTGTCTTCATCTGTCTGATGTAATGTCTAATGCACTTGTTACCTTATGTATGTTTTTAAAATCCCGAATCACGACTGACTGTAATTCAATAATTTTGTTAAAGTTGAATAGATTGCTTTTGACAATGTTTGGCTGCATCATTTTGGACCTTCATAATTTCGAAGTATGTTGAAATCGTCTTCCATTCAAACTAGATGAAGCTGATTACCAGTATGGACATGGAGCATCTTCCTATTTAAACTCCATATCCCAGTAACTGGCTAATGCAACACCGTTCGGAAAGATTGGTTTTCATCTGTATCATTTTGGGTGACTGCATGATTTGTATTATCATCTCTTTACAACTTTACTGCGGAACCGAAAACTCCCGAATCTACACTCGCAAACTTACCAAGACCGCCTCCATAGCCGCTAAGACCGCTGTATCCGCCGAGGCCGCTGTATCCACCGTATCCTCCATAACCGCCGTATCCGCCGTATCCGCCGCCGTGCGCGGTAGTGTACGCGACCTTGCTGACAGCTACTGGTGCGGCTGAGGACAAAGAAAGAAAGAATTGAGTACCTATACGAAGACATAATTATGACATAGCGGGTTAAGGCTCCTGGAAAAAAATATACAGAGGAAGGGAGGAGAGATCATGATGGTGACAACAATATTTAATGGGAAAACTAAACAACACTTTGCTTGACCTAGGTATCGAACTCAGGACCAGCTCAGCAGTAGTGACCTCGAAATCAACAAACCGATCATCATCATAATCATTTTAGGCACAAGACGTCCACTGTTGGACATAGGCCTCCCCCAAGTGTCGCCACATTGACCGATCCCGTGCGACTGGCATCCAGCAGATTCCCGTAACTTTCACCAGATCATCGGCCCACATTAAAAGAGAGCTGATTAAAAGAACCAAAATAAGATTAAGGTTTTCCAGAGGAATTTGGCTTAGCAAGAATTCCGCTAGATATTCTACTACTAAATGAAATACATTATATAGAGTATCCTCAATTACCATCAACGAAGATTCGTACTAAAAAGTTTCTATTCTACATTTAAACCAAAGCAATTACCGCATCAGCATTGTCACCCCAAATGAGAACAAAAACAAAGCATAATCTACTAATTACCTTGCCCAACCCCTTACGTTACGGTCACTAACGTAAACGCAAAATTACACGTTTACGTCCAGTAGTAGTACTACAGTATGCCAAGGACTTGAGTTTCTCACACACTTGTGACATTGGTGACTAACAATGGCTTATGACAATTTGTGGACATTTACTTCGTCTTAAGTTGGTTTTATTGAGGTGGGGCTGATAGAGGATCAATTAGATGATAATTTTTAGTTAATTGCTGGTGTGTGTTTATGTAAATTTAGCCATTTTTATCGAGGAGTTAAGTTTTAACAAGAGGTGTAACAGCGTTCATGAATCTAGAAAAATCTTATTTTCTTGTAGCTACAATGTTTTTTTCTTAATTTGCATTTTAAATCTACAATAACTTATTTAAATTATTATGTTAAAATTTAATTTATTATGTTAAAGAAAAAATATAACTTTGAAATTGTTACCGCAGTTCTTAGCATTTAATGTGGGAATGTAAACACTAATAATAGTATCTGTGAGAACATTATAGAAATAAAAAATACTTTATAAACCAGCAATCCATTGTGTAACAAACTTTTCTATCTCAGTTTGAAGGAACCAAAATCCTATTCCCTTGCCTTTAACATAGAAAACTAGCTTTTGTCAGCGGCTTTGCTCGCGCCCTAATGACCTTTGCGCATAAAAATAGCCTACGACCTATTTTCAGATTTACTAAACATAAAAAACCTACTAAAAATGTCACAAAAATCGGTCAAGCCGTTTCGGAGGAGTTCGATAACAAACACTGACACTAGATTTTATATAATTAGAATATTTATTAGAATAATTTAGTGCTCGACAACAAACATAACGCAATTAATTTTGCTCAATTAAATAGCTTAAGGGGGCAGTGCGTGTTTGACGCAATCACTTCTTCATTTTTTCAACAAGAAAGTGATTTTTTGCTAAGATCAAACTTTTTCGGCTGTAGAAAATAAATCACTCTCATATTATACTCTAACCCTCAAAACATCAACACATGTTACAAACCACATCCTCGCCAAAATCCGCCAGCATCCCATGGGACCACACTCAGGTACTAGAATATTCTGAGGCAAAACGAACGTAATATTATGTTAGACAGTTTGCAAATCACATCTGCAGAGGTTTGATATAGTGAGGCGGAGTCAGTAGCAATTTCTGTGCAGTCGGGAGTTGGTTCAGAATATAATGTGACAGTGCACGGAAATTGTTCATGTTTTAGATTACATTTTAGAACAAATTGAGGAGAATATCATCCACTGGATGCGAGTGGCAAGGACCGGTCAGTGTGGCGACACTTTGGGGAGACCTATGTCCAGCACGGTCTTTACGACGGTGTGGAAGGCTGAAATGGTGATGATGAGGATCATTTAATTGTAGCTATCAAATGGTTGATTATGTGTCAAACATTTGAAATAAGATTGAACACACAGGGAGGTATTTGAGATTGTCTCTGGGAGTGGTCATTCTGACGAAATCAATTTGAGATAATGTGTATCCTCGTACTATGAAAGAGGATGATGGATAGTCTAAAACCAGGATCTATAAAAGTAATTAAACACTTTGGGTTTTGGCAAGTTGTCGTATAGAGAAAGGTCTTTATAATCTAGGCACTATATTCTACCATTTCCTTCGTAGTTTGGATTAGGGAGGTGTTATCTAAGATAGACATGCCCTAGTATTAATCTTTCAGTAACTTAGTCGCAAGATTTTTTTTTCTAGTCATTTTTATGTCAATTTTTCAACTGAATGAGCATAGCAAAAACTAGCCGATTCATACAATAACAGTAGCCAGTCATGCGTACAAGATAATTATTATAAAAGATTTATAAGTTCCGACAGTTTTTTGCCTAATTGACAATCTGCGACCTTAACATTGAAATCATTGACCAATTTGTTCACAAAAAATAAGTCTTTGATAAAACATTTAGTAATATCCTTGCCCGGATGTAGTGTGATTGATTTCTACCTGGTGTATTTTTTATAATGAATTTTGTTCATGCGTTATGGAAAGAATGGATTGCAGAACCGATTTTACACGTTTTTGCAGAAAAACTTATCATTATTCTTGTTTTTTCCGGAATGACCGAAATTTGGTTGCAATAAAGGGATACATTCTGCCTAAGATGTATCCCTTTATTTCAACCAAATTTCGGTAATTTTGTTTAAGTTTCGCACAGTAGGAGTCGACATGCAAAGACAGTTTAAATGGTCTAGGAATCAAATCAAAAACCTAATATTTAGTAGTAGTGCTTGCAAGTATAAAACCAACAAGGCCATATTTTCTAGATTAAAGATTTTTAAATTCATCCTACTTTGATTGCTGATTTCCAGTTAGTCATAACATTACGCCTATGTGCAATAGCCTGAATAATAAACAATTAATGCTTTGAATATTATATACCAAGCAAGCAAATAATGACAGTGCAATAAGTTCAAGTAAATTGATTGAAGCAGCTTAATGTTGGGCGTAGGCAATTATTGTTCCTACTCAACGGCTAAGTATTCGTCCTTAACCTAAAGAATCATGTACTTACGAGCTAATTTCCTAAATAAGTTCCTGCAAAATACATTGCAATTACGTCAAAATAAGATTGAATTAGTCACGGATAGAACAATTTACTTTAGCACTTTCAACATTGCCATGGCAATATCAACTTTAAATTTGTCTGTATAAGATTCGAAATCCTTTTGCAAAACTGATAATGAGTTCGAAAAAGAACACTTACTCCTACTATTAATCTCTTAGGAACTATAGCGCTGTTGCGCTGCTTTATAGGTCGTCTAAGGGCCGTTAATTGAGTTCGCAAATTGCTCAGCGCTTTACGCTTTAAAATTTATAGACATTTCTAATGAGGAACTAATCGATCCATTGGTTTTTATTTTACTGTTCTGTGATAGCCTTTATTGGTGTGTTAATACGGTTTAAAGTGTCTTTTAAATATGTTATCTGGGAATACTGCGAAATTAAGACTAGGCGGCAGCTTTCCCAAAATGTGATTGGAATTCAATTCCAATGATTGTGGAAAGAAATTTGAATCTTAAATCTTTTGGCGATTGAGCATTATATTAGCCGCCTATTCTGAGCAAAAATGTCTGCAAATACATTAAAATTGCAATGCCTTGCTACATCCACATGAGAAAAACTGTCCCAAAAAGTCTTCTTACGACATTATTAAAACGTTCTTCAGCAACCAGAGCCAAGTACTCGGTGCCCACGTCACGTCTCCCAGGCTCTTGGCCAATTTAAACTTAGGCAGACAACTTGGCTGCGGTGGATTGTTTGAAATTTCCACTAAATCCTCGGTATTAGGAATTTGTAGGCATAGACGTGAGCATTCAAGTGGAGTTTGAGAATATGAACGTGTGTGGTAAAAGTATATTAGGTCTTGCAGACCTGGAAATCAAAATATCGGGATTTTTCATCAGCAGGAAGTTTAGATGTGTACTGATGGTAATAGTCTCGCCCTTGTATTACAGGGACATAAACTTATCAGACAAAATGTGGATGTAATTATGTTCTATCTAAGGTGTAATTATGTTCTATAGGTACATTTCATCTCTAACTTAACCTTCGGGATTACAGGCGAGATGTTCATCATCAACCCATTAATGTTCCCACTGCTGGGACACAGACCTCCATCTATGAGAGGGAATGCGAGTTATAATCCACCACGCGGGCGCTGTGCAAATTGGTAGATGTCACATGTCTTCGATTTTTTGGTTCTAGGACATGCCGGTTTCCTCACGATGTTTTCCTTCACCGTTTTGAGAGCAGTGGTAGTGAGGCGAGATGTTACAAACACAAATAATCGCTCTAGATATGTCCTAGAGAAGGTTACTCGACTGTGTAATGTCTTGTTTAAGCAGTTTTAATTCTATCTAGGTCTAACAGGAAAACCCTGGCTATTGACCGCGCTTTTGTCTGAAAAACTAGTCAGGCGTCGATTTGCCTAGACCACAATGCACAATCAGTGAGAGGGAAGTATTACAAATAGTGTTTAGTGCAAAATCCTTTCATTTTGTGAGTTCAAAACACAATGATTTATTGGATGAGTGCTTATAGCGCACCATCATGCTGTTTGGAAGCATTTTTGTCACAATCACGAAATGCAACTGCCAGCTTTTTCTATTCCGTATTTGCTTCCTAACTAATAAAAATTTGCATTGCTTTATATGAGTAGTTGCAGCGGTGGTTGTTGCGGTTGTTGTTGTTGTTGTTTTGTTGCAGTAGTTATTGTACTTTGACGATCTTTTGTCTGTTTCAGTAACGAAAAAGATTTAATTTTTTTCTTCCCTAGTTCTTTGTTTTCCTCAATGTCTTCAACATAACATTCAAAATTGTCAATGGCACTTACCGTATCCGCCATATCCTCCATATCCGAGACCACCGTATCCGGCGCCGCCGTATCCAAGTCCTCCGTCGTATCCGAGGCCGCTGTATCCAACGCCACCATACCCGAGGCCGGAGAGGCCTCGCTTCTCCGTCTTCTTCGCGGCTTCCTCAGCGGAGACCGCCACCATCGCAACGGCGAGGACAATCTGGAGGTAAAGAAAAATAAAGGTTACGGTAATGTGAATAAGACTGTTTTTAGAGGCTTACATCTACAGGGCGTGGACCATTATGAGAGTTCTTTAGGTTTCTTCAATCGTGACTTGTGATTGAATGGGATTCTGATAGTGGCTGTTCACTCTCCCCAAGAAATTCCGAGGCAGGGTGACTACGTGAGTATACATAGTAGTGCCCGTCTAGCTTCGGTGTTCCTCGTTTGTTATCGTCCCATGTTAGTTTCTTGTGAGACGTCGAGATAGCTCTCAGTCAAGAGTGTAAAGCTATACCATAAAATATATATATATATATTTGTCAAATCATTAACTGCCTAGCCTTTCCCAACTATGTTGGGGTCGGCTTTCAGTTTAACCAGATGCAGCTGAATACCAGTATTTTACACCACAACCCAGTTTGTACTGTGTAATACGATACCCCTTAAGTAAGACAACTGCCAAATAAATAAATAATTAAAGCGAAGTTATGACGTCATTATTGTTTAGCGGAAAAGACTTCCTGAGAACATAAAGGACAAACTATTAATGGAACCTTTTACTACAACCATCACACTTAAAACAACCCTTCAACCCTTTGTAGTTAACGTAGACCTTAAAGCTAAAATGAATGCTTTTCAGAATATCAAACGTAAAACATCTCGAAATTAAACATAAGGATCAGTGCACACTTATAAGCATAGCACGGGATCAACTAATTTTTACCGTTACGATGCCTTCAAAAGCGAATTAAATCAATGAAGCTAAAAGCACTCCAAAACATGATGTACTGAGTCCGTTCAGTCACCACCACCAGTGTTAATATTTCATTGCAGTGATGACACTAACAGCTCTCGTGAATCATCATCGGCTAAGACTTTTCCCAACTATATGTCATTGAAATCGGTTTCCATTTTAACCGAATGCAACTGAATACCAGTAAGACATTTGGTAAGACTGAGTGTCAGGCTTCGGAACCAACGGTTTAACTTGCTTTCCGAGGCCTGGAGGAAACACGGTATCTAATGGGTGGCCACCAATCCACGGACCAACCTAGGTGACTAAACCTGATGAAACACCCTAGTGGCTTTTATTATTTTGCCCCATGCTCCTCTAGCATACACCAACAGCTCTTGAATGCTGTTTATATTTGCTTATCGAGTTCATCTTCATTCGTGAAGTTCGTCCTAAGTATGCGTTACAGTAAGTATGGCTCGATACGAATCGAACCCGATGTTCCGCGATGTGTCCCGAATTCCCGATATTGAACTCGTGCAGTGCTGACTGCGCGTTTATCTTTAATGGTACTGAAGCAATCCACATTGATACAATCCTTTTGTCTTTGGCGGATATCCTAAATTGCGTCACTTTGTTTGTCGCCGAGACATAAGTGTACTATTATCGGGCTGCCATTGTCGTATTATCGCGATAATTATCGGGTTGGGTAAGCAAAGCGGGTGATCTGGGTGAGGTAGGTTATGGAGACTATTGGGATGATTACGAACTTCAGTTATGTTTTTTCATTCTCACGAAATATTTTTTTTTGTTTGTTATCCATACTGTGAGGTTTTAATGCCATCATAATTTCAGACCAAAAAAAGGGATGGCTGTAATCAGTTGAATGTCTCTTTCTCGCATGAGATTAATAATTACGGACTGAATGTCGTTATATCTGATGGGGTAGTATACTGCTTGTTATCGTAATATCAGCCCTTGGTTATAAGTAACGCTTCCATCATGATTTTTCAATAACGATAATTATTGTTGATGGTTTTATGTTGACGAGACCAAGTTTGTTGAACTTATTCTGGCACAACTTCAAGTCCTGCCTAAATTTTTTACCCCAAAAACCTTATTACGTTTTAGCTGACTTGACATTCTTGTTGATCAAGATTGCCAAGAAAGTCGGTAAGGGATAAAAATATAATTACTTCTAGTCACCTCTTTGATCTTTTGATTCAGGCCGGAAATAGACATTTTGTCGTCCAAAAATCGTTAATTAACACCGTGCCTAATTGATTCAGGGCCTCGGCCAGGGATTCGGCCACCGCCAAAAATTTGCATTTTAAAAGCAATTTGTGAACGGAAATTATAAAATTATAATTAGTGAATAAATATTATAATAAAAGTATGCCTACAAGTTAACAATGAATATAAAGTTAATATTAATGTATTCGACCTTCTGAAACACACGTGTTTTTCAAAAGAAACTAGTGGTAACTTAGACGAAAAACCAACATCAGAAATTTTAACTGGTCTTCTTGCAAAAATAAAAATTGTTTATTCTAAACAAACAACTCTAAATTATAATAAAACATGTATAGGTAAAACTATTGCAAATAGTTGTAATCAGAAAATATATAAATAAAATAGCCAAATATAGTTTTTGAACTCGGTAAAACAAATTTGGTACTACTAACACAAAAGCCATGCCGACAGAAATTAAACAGAAAAGGAAACAATAACTGACTGAATCTGATCGTTATCAAAGTACTTATCATTAATTTGAGTAATGCTGTCTGGCCACACCCCTTTGTAGCTAAGTTATAATTATTCTGATTATCATTAACATTACGTTTACTTACTCTACAATCAAGTTTATTAGGAGTTTTTTTCATTGACCTGTTAGAATATTTTTTTATTCTAAAAGAATTATGTTAGATGTTTTACTATGCTACGTTAATATCATTTTTATTTTTATTATGTAGGTACAGTACAAAGTATTCAATCAGCGACTAAAACGCAAAATTTAAAGTTAAAATTACCGTTCAGTAGTGAGAAAATAAGAATACTTTTACAGAATATAAAAGCTGTTATTTTTGAGATGCATAAAATGAGATAAAAAACTAATGCACCAAAAATTACCACGCAATTCTTAAAAACAAAAAGCAATTACCTAAATGCAGTTATATAACTCAATGTCCATCATCCACTAATTATTTAAAACAACCAAAAAGTTATTTTCTCAAGCAGTGAAACTACTACATAATAATCAACAAAATCTGGATCAACCTTTACTACATAATGTGCTCTTATTTACATTGCATTTGCCCAAAGGTGAAGGCGTCAATTGGTGATCGAAAGGTTGTGGGTGCATAATCTACTTATTGAACTTTTCTGGTCTAGGGCAAGTAAATTAAGGTAAGTTTGAAAGGTTAGAAAATGTATTAAGTTTGGGTTACGTGTATAATAATCGTCCATTGTTATAATTTCGGTTCAGATCACTAGGAAAGATAGAAATACTTAATATAATTTGGAGTGTAATTACGTATTGTTAAATTTACTAAATATAAAGCAACAGATACAGTGTAAATTGTTAAAAGACCATAGAAGCAGCACAAACTAGCAAAGTTTTAAGCAAAAATCAAAAGTAATTTTAGAACATTACAAATTACACATGAAAGTCCCCAAAGTTGTTTTACCTAGAGTTCCAAAAGAAATACCCCAGTTGTTAAAGAACATATAATTCCAAACCAATTTTCACTAGTACTAACAACTAAATTTCCTTCTAACCCCCAAGCAATATCAACTATCAATACGAAATATCAACACCAATAATGATAGTAACAAATACCCTATAATTTGTTGCAACGCTAAATATCAACAATCGTATGAATCATTTCCTATGTACTTGATATAAGGTATAATTTGCTATGAGTGATCTAGGGCAGGCTGGGTAAGGTGTGCAATATCCTATGGCAAACTATTCTTTAACAAATTGTGGTTGTGTTGAAGTTTGAAGTGAATTGGAGTTTGAAATTGAGTAGCTTGTTTTAATGTCGGTGACTGACATTATTAAGTACAGACATGTCAGTAAATGAATTGATGCTTGTTTGGCTATTGAGTAACAAGCTTACATTTAACTGATGTCCAATTTTTTAAATATTTGATGATCTATTTCGTGATGCATGCTGCGCGATCGTGCAATTTTCTTATAATATGTGAAAAGCCGAATTAGTATGTACAAGAAAGTTTTCAGAAAATTGCAGCGTACTTTCTAATAAAGTAGGTACTTGTTTTGTTAACATTATTCAACTCATGCAATACATTTTAAAGTTTTTTTTTTGCACTATGTTATTAATTAAAAGCTGCTGTAATTCCTTATGTCATAATAAAAGTGAATTAAAGAGCTTTTCATTAAAATTCTAAGATTTTCAGTTGAAACGTTAATATTAAAAAGTTTGTTATTCTTGTTTTATTATAACCACATAATAATAATTATTTTTGAACAATTTATACTAATATTATTTTTTTGTAATTATAGAATGTTTAATGATTTATTATTGACACACACTTTTGATGCTTTTTTTTTCACATTATTATAAATTACTCTTTATTTACCACAATAAGCCCCCCAAAATAATAGAAAAAGGCTCCCTTACCAAGAATTTCATGTTGGCTAGAAGTTAACACTGCAACGACTGATGATCGACTCCCGCGCAGTCCGCTTATATACCGCACTGAGTCGGACCAAGTACGACCATGTACTTCGATTATTTACCATTTTTTCTACTACCAAGGATACGATACGTAGGGGTGAAGAATTATGAAACACTTCGCATTGGCGAAGGTGAATTAGGCACTTTAAACTTAATTGCCTTTTGTTTAGAAGTTATATTGGCTTGGATGATGAAGAGGATGAAGTTGTGGGGGAAAACCATTGATCTTTTTCTGTTAAATTTTGAGCAGCTAGTTAGACATTTGTGGTAAAACCGACCGTAGGGCCAGGGTAGCAGCTATAGTACTTTATTTCATTATCAAACTTAAATAGAAAATCCCATTAATCCACGGATATAAATATTTTGAATGAGTATTACGACAGTAAGTATGTCTATCTAAAACCTTTTCCCGCTTAAATGGATTTGGAACTTGGACCCATGGATAAACCATGCCGCCATAGGACCTACGTACATACCTTTAATCAAGTTAATACTTTTCTTTGGAATGATATCCAACATAAACGGGATCAAAAGCTGAAATTGACATTAAATTCTCATATTGTTTTTTTTTTTGCTTTTAGGCAAACGAATTTTCGAAAGAAATGGAACTATAAATGTTCTTCACAATGAAATTGTTTCCTTCAAACCTCCAGGCTATTTTTTTCAAGAACTGATGCAACAAGAAAGCAATTCTTTACATCACCTTGAGAAGGCTAAACCAATTGGTGCTGAAGACAGGATATGTCCACAATGGGTAATTCCAAGTTTTCAAGGTGTACGTTCTAATTCATTTCACAGCATGTCAATTTGTTTTTAATATGGTGATTGATCGCTAAGCTTATTAAACCTTTGGGTGTATGAACTCTTTAATCATTCACGTCATACTGGGTATAATGGAGAAGTCTTGAAGTCAACTGCGTAATTAAGTAAACTTCGTTTGTCTAGTGATTGCGAGCGCGTCTGCTGAGCATGAGTTTCTGGGTTGGATTCCCGGTTCGAGTAAAGTGTAATTAAAATTTTGGATTTGCGCCCGAGTGTTTCCAAATAGGTTCGACTACTTTCTTGATTCTTAAAAATAACTGGTGAAATGTGCACGCATTAACAGGGTAAACCTCTAGGGCTACCCGTCGGGAATAACAGGTGAGATTTTATGTATTAAAAAATAAGAAAATTAATATGAATGTGAATTTGTCCGGTTTTACAACTACTAAAAACCCGACTACTTTAAAAACACTCTATTTCGGGGTTTACAAGGTAAAATCGACACCTCTTTTTGTTAAAAACGGTTAAAATATGCCTATGTTACACGGGTCATAATAACGTATAGATTGACACCTTATTCATCAAAATCGTATGAACAGTTAAGGCGTTACGGAGGAACATGCGTAAATACAAACATACTTAAATAGACTGCTAAAATCATAAACCATCATTTCGGTTTCGCGTAGTCGGGTAAAAATACTCTGTCTTTAGTGATAGAATAATTTGTTGATTGCTTACGTGTTGCCAGCGTAGTAGAGACACGACAAGTCGTAGATCTTATTTTTCTGGGTTTAAAAGAACTGTGGAAAAAGGGATTTCATCAAAGATTCATAAAAAGAAGGCAATATTTTACAAAAACATGAAGTATTTCTCAGGGTTTTGTGGGTACTGTGAGCCAAATTAAATTAAAATCTGTGCTGTCAATGGCATCATTTTCCTGCCTTTTTCACATGTTAATTGGGGTTGGTGCAACACGTTTTTTCTTCCATTCTCCCCTGGCAATCGTCATGCTATATTTTACTCCTTTTTCCTTCTTAATTTTATAATTTCTCACACAATCTATCCATATTTTCTTTGGTACCTTTCCCTCTCCATCCATCAAACTTACATTCATGACTCTTTTAAATAACGTTGTGCTGTCAACGACATGATTCAATAACAGACATACAAATATTCTCACATTAGATTGAATTAATATCAGCCATTCAAAATTGAGACCCTTCACATTCTTAATTAGCAGTCATCTGTCTACAGCCAATAAGCCAGTAATTACTAAACATTGTGTACTAAGAATTGAGTTTTGAGCTTGACAAATGAGGCACTTTATTGTAAACCAACTATGTATAGTTGTTAAACAATATCTGTTTGGTAAGCATTGTCCATAGAGTCTAGTTCCAATTCAGGCAGTTTTACTTAGTTTGAAAGGTGTATTACCCCACTGGTTCTTCCCACTGGTGGGGTCAACGGGAAAAATCAAAACTGTCGTTTCGTTGACCCACCTAGCCTCCCCTACTGGTGGGGTCAACGGGTGGTGGTGGTTAGGAATTTGTCGGTTTGAATGTATGTCCTATTAGTTTTTTGTCTCCCTCGCAATGGGCACCAAAGCAAGGACGGATGGTCGGCACAGAAAGAGGTGGCGAAATGACCTGCAAGTGCATTGCCTTGGGTGGTTCGCAGAGGTGCAAGAAAAGAGTTTGTGGAACAAGATGGCGGAGGTTTTTGCCCAGCAGTGGAATATTCATGACTAAGGAACAAAAAAATATGTAATATGCAAAATGCACTGGAACCGCATGGTGTATTCATGCCCATTCCCTTTCGAAATAAGGTCTTTGCTCCGGCAGTGAAAAAAATATAGGCTGATATTGCTTGGAGATCAATGAACCAATGGGCTTTCCACCTATTGTGTATGGGACTGGTGAAATGTTGCTGGACCGCCTTTAATTAACCCTTCATATAATATAAGTGTGATGTTATTATTATATAATGTAGTACGTCATTAAATGCAACATAGTAACATAGAGTAAACTGCTTGTCATTTCAAGCAATAATAGCCTAAAGGCTAAAGCGGTAACTGGCGTCCAACGGTCGAAGTAGTGGTGAGTTTAAACTTACCCTGTCAAAGTTAACGGCATTGTAAGCTGCAGTTTACAAACATATTGGGTTATGCAGGAGTGCCTAAACTTCTACTTATCGCAGTAGGTATAGCATCATCTGTCTATCTCAATCTTATTGGCGTCAGTTTCCAGTATGACGCAGCTGAATACCTGTATTTTACATGGAGTGACAGCCTATCTGAACTCCACAACCCAGTTAATACTCACTGGGTAATCCGGTACCCCTTGGTATAGGAAAGTATAAGCATATCATAATCAACCTATATTGTTTCGGTTTACAGGATGGGTAGATCTCTGTGAGAGGGAGTGGGTTATAATCCACCACGCGGTGGATGTCACATGTGTTCGGAGTTTTTCTTTGTAAGACTTCCTCATTAGGGCTCATTGCTCGCACAACGGCTGGCCGACGGTGCCGAAAAGTTCTGGAGTGGCGCCGCAAACCAGAACGTTGCGTTGGAAGACCTCTCACTAGGTGAACCGATGACCTGGTGAAGGTTGCTGGAATCCGCTGGATGCGAGTCGTCCGGGACCGGTCAATGTGGTGGCACTCGGGGAAGGCCTATGTCTAACAGTAGACGTCTTTCGACTGAAATGATGATGATGATGATGATGATGACGTCCTCACAATGTTATCGTCCGTCGACCGTATTGAAGAAAGCACAATAATAATACACAAAGTGCCTGCCGGGGATCAGACCCCCAACCTATGAGTCGAGGCCTTTATCACTGTTCTCCCTATATAGTAAGAAACTTAGCTTTTGACTATTCCCTCATTTCCACTTGTCTATTTTACGGTACGTGTATCCTTTTCTATTTTTTTTTTGTGAACAAATACGGATTGTAACAAAAGAAACTATTAGTAGTAGCTTTCATTGTATTTTTTCAGAGACCTTGAGTAAACTACTTGCATAAGTAATGTAACGAGATTGACCTCACTTCTTGAATGAATTTGATGTAATCTTTGCATTCTTGTTTTAATTTTTGGGTATTTTTCAATTGTTCTTTTTCCTGTAAATGTAGCTTGACCATAAATTATACCATTTCGACAAAACGATATTTCTCATCTTGATTTCTGGTGTCTCGTCTTACTGCAATATCTGATAATAATATTTCACTTCCCTCTATATCAGCAGGAGACAGAACGAAACATGGCCAAAAGGCAGAAAGGGACGTTTATAACTGGGATAGGCCCAGTAGCCTAGCACCACGGATAAATGGGTCCTAAGTTGTGAGCTTTTATACTTGATTCCATTAAATGCAAATTGACAGCCGGGACCAACTGTTTAACGTGCTTTCCGAGGTACGGAGGGAACTCGGTATGTAATGGGTAGTCACCCATCCACAGACCAACAAAGGCAAGCACGGCTTAATCTAAAGATAGACCCGAGCGGCTGTTATTATTTAGCCACGGGAACCTCCTAGTTAACAAGAATATTGTATTCATCATCATCATTTCAGCCAAAAGACGTCCACTGCTGGACATAGACCTTCCCGAAAGTGTCGCCACATCGACCGGTCCCGTGCGACTCGCAGCCAGCAGATTTCTGCAACCTTCACCAGGTCATCGGTCCACTTAGTGGGAGGACTTTCAACGCAACTTCATATTGTATTAATCATTTTCAACTGTAAAGAGGTCACAAACAAACCGTGGCCCCGCCCATCTTCCAGCTTTCTCAATAACTCCAGTATGGAGCGTCTCACCGAGATGAATCAACGTTGACGTAATATTTGCAACACAACTACTATAATTCTGGACGGTATCGGCTAATTGCATCTACGGTTTTGTAATTAAAACAATGAATGCATTGTACGTATGTGTTTTACAGGGTGTTTGTATTTAAAGCTGCTTGTTATGTTTTGACTTCGATGTTCAGGTTAAGCTGCGTTTGCCTATGTTGATTCATGGATGGGTGACCACCCTTTTTTTTTTTTTTTTTTTAAATCTTTATTTAATTTATAGAGAGTTTGATCAGACATGATCATGCCACCCTCATAGGCCTCACAAAAACTACTTACTACTAAAAAAAAAAACTACTTTCTACGCTTAATGGATAATTCAACTAATTTATAGATAACTTTTGCCTCTTTTGACAGAGGACGGGCCAGAATCAAATTACATATGCCCATTTCCCGCAAATCTATTTTAAATTCCAGCATAAAGCTGACCCTCTCAACCTCGGTCCGGGCACACTCGGCTAACACATGGTAAACATCTTCAACCACGCCACACTCAGCACAATTTGGTGAGTTGGATTTACCCATCAGAAAGGCAAAAT
The DNA here is from genome assembly GCA_950022955.1 of Xestia ashworthii. NCBI lineage: Eukaryota > Metazoa > Arthropoda > Insecta > Lepidoptera > Noctuidae > Xestia > Xestia ashworthii. Next base: position 22,758,053 of record OX465561.1, read on the forward strand.
TGTTCAGCGGCATGTGCCCGGACCGAAGTCGTAAGGCAGTCACAACATCTGTTCTAGACAAACCTGACTCTGCGAACCACGGTGATCGCAAGGTAAGGCAAGGTTGTATGGTCTTATACCAGATGCCTTTAGATAATGACCTCTCGTCAAAGTGTTCACTCCAAATCTCTGTACATTTTTGCTTAACTAAATACAAACAATCCGTAAATAAGGGTAGGCAGGTAAATGGTATTCCATTCAAGCTAGCTTCTCTGGCCAGACGATCAGCCTCTTCATTACCTGTTATGCCCACATGTGAAGGTACCCATTGAATTTTAATTACTTTATCACTAATCCTGAGTTTACGGAGCGACTGCAAAATATTATAGGCTATCGGTGTGCCTCGAAAATTCGAGGTGCATCGAGCCAAATGGAGAATAGCACTCTTGGAATCTGTCAAAATAACATATTTCCCGGCCTTAAAGGAATCAATGTAAGAAATTGCCTCTGCAATGGCTATCAACTCCGTATACATAATAGAGATTTTTGCTTTGATCATCAATTGGATGGAGCTATTAGTTTGAGGATCAAAGAATGCCAAACCACTACTTCCATCTTCGTTTTTCGACCCATCGGTGTATAATTTATAAAAATGTGAATAAGAATTCATCAAATAATCATTACAAATCTGTTGTAATTCGTACGGTTTATACTGGCATTTCGGCTTACAAATGGTTTTAATATCCGGTTCCAGTACTCCAGAAAGATCTATACCACTAACCCATAAGTCCAAAGAAAACATTTCTACTTGTTTTGTTGAATAAACTAAAATGTTTTTAAAGGTATCGTGAATCGAAACTAAAAGGGGTCTTTTCTTATTCCTCCAATACCAATTACGGCAATAATCACTCAGCTTTTCTAAGATGTTAATAATTTCATTATCAGAAAAGGACCTGCATCTAAACCAAAACTTGCCAGCAAGATAATACCTACGCGTGCTCAGTGGCTGAAGAACGAGTTCGCATTCCATTACGTGTATTGCGGTGCTTTTAATAAATCCTCCGATAATACGCATGCATTGGTTTTGTATTTTGTCCAGCTTGGCCAAGTGTGTTTTACAACTACTGTCATATAACGCGCTAGCGTAATCTAACCTACTCCGAATCATAGCTAAGTAGATCCTTCTCAAAACCATTGGGTGGATTCCCCACCCCGCGCCGGTAATGGCTTTAAAAATATTTAATAATTTCAGACATTTACCTCTCAATTCATTTATGTGCTTTGCCCATCGTAAGGATCTGTCCAACCATAGACCTAAATATTTAATGTTATCTACCACCTCCAAGGTCATTCCGTTTATAGTTATATCCACAAATTCCCTCCGGAAACCTCTTTTAAAAACACATATTTTGCTCTTTGTTGGTGAAATATCTAACCCAATTTTAGAAAGCAGCTCAACGAATTTATTTAGGCCTAACTGTATCTGCTTGCTTCCTTCCCGCACATTATCACAATTTATGTATATCGCAAAATCGTCTGCGTATTGTGAAATTAAGACATTATTGATACTCTTACAAATCTTTATAGTAGCCAAGTTAAAAAGCAGCGGGGAAAAAGGGTCACCTTGAGCCAAGCCGCGACACGAATATCTGCCAAATGAAACCGCGTCTACCTGCATTCTTAAATATCTGTCTTTTAAAAAATTCCACAAGTACCTACATATCAAAGAACTAACTCCTAATTGTTGCATAATACATATTAAACTTTTTACATCTACGTTATTGTACGCATTGTCGATATCTATAAAGGCGGCTATAGTCATTTGATTATGAGAAAAACCGGTTTGAATTGATAACACCAAGTTTGAAAGATTGTCTAAAGTGGAGTGATGTTTTCTAAAGCCAGATGTTTTGTAGGATAACAAGTTATTTCTCTCAATGTGCCATTCTAGACGTTTTATTAAAATACTATGAAAAGTTTTGCAAATGCACGATATCATTGATATTGGACGCAGGTATCCAGATGAGTGAGGATCACGACCTGGTTTCGGGATCGGAATAATAGTGATATCTCGCCACTGTGTAGGTACAAAACTTACTGCGTAGAACAAATTATACAATTTTAATAAAATGATTTTTCCATTGTTAGACAAATTGTATATCATTGAATATGATATGCTGTCACTACCTGGTGACGTGTCTTTATGTCGTAAACAGACATCTAATTCCTGTCTTGTAATTAAAATATCCAAACTAGTTTTATCGGGAACAAAGTCTGGATCATTAGGAAGTACATAGTCAGGTGTTAAACTGCACAATAGATCATGGGCTTTTTCCTTATCTACGCGGAAATGGGGCACATTATAACCCTTTAGCCACTTCATCTTGCGCCACATTTCACTTTGAGTGATTTTACCATCCAATGAATTGCAAAACTCGTGCCAAGATTCATCACGAGCTTGACGGATTAGTTTTTGAGATATTCTTATTTTGTCTTGCAATTTAGTTAAATTATTAGGACTAGGGTTACGTCGGAATTCAGACAGTGCAAGACGCCTTTCAGCTACACATTTGGATAGGGATGCGTTCCAATACGGTTTAGGTGAGAACTTATTGCTTGGATTACGGTTTATTTTATACTGTGGTATGGAGCGATCCGCTGCTATGTTTAGACAATTTACAAATGTGTCATATGATTTTTGGAGGTCATCCTCATAAAACTTAAAATCTTTAAACAGAACTTCTAATACATCTCGATAGGATATCCAGTCTGCTTTCCGGTAGTTACGTCGCGAATTTATGTGATCCGGGTTCCCTTCCAAACGTGTAAAAACCTTAATAATAAGATGGTCGCTGCCCAAGCTTTCATTTGTAGTGACCCAGTTCAACCTTATCGCGATGTCAAACGTAGCTAACGTCACATCAGGTGACGATGATTGGAGCTGATTGTTTACTAATTTTATACGTGTGAAACTTGTACTATCATTTAAGATTACAAAATTACTTTCCAAGAGGGCATCGTACATCTGGGAACCTCGCGAGTCCGTTTTGTAAGACCAATTCGTATGGTGAGCGTTAAAATCACCTAAAATAATAGCTTTTTGCCCGACGCTGTTAAATAAGTTCTCCCAGTCTGATTGATTGGTGCGAACTGACGGTGCACAGTAAACGGAGAATACATATTCAATAAACTCACAGTTGTTAATTTTGACCCCTAATATTTCAATATCTGAATTATTATTCCTGAAAATATGTAAACAAGTATCTATAGATCTATGGATCAGTAATGCTACACCACCATACGAATCCTGCCTATCCTTACGATATATTCTATAGCCATTTATCTTAAAATCACTATCCGGTTCCAGCCACGTTTCACTCAATGCTGCGATGTGAATTTTTTCTTGGCATAATATTTGCTGTAATGCTAATGACTTGGGGCGAACACTTTGTGCATTCCATTGAATAATATTAAGTTTTATGAGATTATTATTCATTGTAACCAAAATAATCTAATATTAGCTTCAATATCGGCCAGTCCGAAATATTTTCTACCACTACTAATATTACCCATTGAACACAGCATTTCAAACAACTCTGGATCTTTTGCTGTATTGTTCCTCCTTTTAAAAATAAAATCTCCTTTAATCTACTTATAAGCTCACTGAATTGTACTTCTCTCGCTTTATTCTCCTCTTCGTTTAAAATATCTTCTCCATCCATCGCATCGACTTGAACCGGTTGCACCGACATTTCCTCTTCAACAGGTTTCTTCGATTGTTTTTGTTTCTGAGGTTTTGACATATCTTTCTTCGCACTCTCATGATAACTGTCCATCCACGTCGCCTGTGTTGTTGCTTCTGTACCAGGTTGTTGTACACATGCCGAAAAAGACAATTTCTCTGTCTGTGCAGTCGCCACACCCTTTGATCCTGTTACTGTGACGACATGTTCAGCTGGTTTTATATCCTTAACTGGGACATAAATTGTCAATGCGCGTCGGTATGTGCAATTAAATTCAGCCATTATCTCCCTCAACCTCTTCTCCTTTAAGAATGCCGGACAGGATCGCACTAAAGCCATGTGTTGACCATTACAGTTGGTGCATTTAAATGAAGTGGTGTCACAGTTATCGTGCTTCCCGCTACATTTTGGGCAAATGATTTTAGTCGACGAACATCTTTGTGCCGTATGTCCCAGCTTCCAGCAACGTGAGGATTGGGTCACTGGAAATATGTACTGCTCAACTGGTATACGTAACCCATCTACGTATATATATGCTGGACGAAATGAACCCTTGAAGCAAAGGCGTACAGACTCACTGGGCTTCCAACCTTCACCCTCTGAGTTTCTGCGCATGAGTCTATGGACGGACACAAGTTGTGCAGGTTCCGCACATTCAATACGCTCCAACATTTCCTTTTCGGTCAGATCTATGTCCACGTCTCTAATAACACCGTAAGACAAATTCACTTCCATAGCCTTTTGAATTCTCCAACCGCCATCAGTTACCTCCTTGCACTTTTCAAGTAAAACCACATTTTCCTCATTTCTCATAACCACTCGGATTTTGTATGGATTAATATACTTTATCTTGTCAATATTTAGGATGCCTTCTTTTTTAAATATTTTGGCCAGTGCGAACTGTTTCGGCATTTTTTTGTCATTAGATGAAATGTAAACTTCAACTTTATCCTCTTTATGCTTCTTGCCTTTGTTTCCGCCAACCTCCGTCCACCCCTCCTCATCTTCAACATGTCTGTCTCTCTTATTTGGTCTTCGCTCTTCATAACTTTCGCACGATTCCTGTAAATTCTCCAGTAAATATTGTTCCTCTTCCTTCATTTCTTGTTCATAGAAAACACACGGTTCACTCATCCCTTCGACTGTATTTGTTATCTCTTGATCGGTAGTAATCTCATCCATTATTGTTGTCGCGCCGACCGGTGACCGCAGGTAAAACCTATCGGTACACGCGGACGGCCGCTCGCCGTCTTGTCGAGCTTTGCGCAGTGAACGACTCGACGTAAACAAACTAATTAGCTAATGTACGCGATCTCCTCGTACGAATGCCGATACGAGACTGACCACCCTTTACATACCAAGTTTCTTACGTGACTCGGACAAAACATCAAGCCGTCGGTCCCGATGGTGGTTGGTGAAAGATCTTTGACAGTTTTTAAGTAAAGTCAATGGCTCGAAAGTCTGACAATAACCAGTCTCACAAGGGGTATCGTATTACCCAGCACTAACTGGGTTATGGCGGACAGGCATATTCAACTAAATCCGGTAAGACTGGAAGCCGACCCCAACAAGTTGGGAAAATACCAACCGACCAGAGGCAGACGGTGATAATATGGTCCTAAGGTTAAGTAAGTCTCGCATGGTTGCAATTTCTCCCAAATCTTGAATTCAAACAAGATTTACTTTAAAAACCATGATTATTTTATGATTTTAAAGGTGACGTGACGTCCCACTCGGTTTGTATGGCAAGTAATGTATTCTATAATCAAATCACACTCGTATGAACGCATAAGTGAAAACTGTGACCACAAAACCGAGGAAGTAAACTATCAGTAACACAATACTGTATTTAATCAAGGTCAAGAACCCTAATTGTAAAGTGGGATTAAATCGGTATGATGAGGTGGTTAAAAATCTTCTTTCTTTCATTCTTTATTTTTAATGGATTGTTTTCGTACGTTTATACAATTTTGTTTTATTGCTAATTTTATCGGTTTGTTTTGTCCTGTGCGAGACGAATGAATACATTTCTTTTCGGAAATCAAACAACCACGATACCTGTAAAGTTTTGTTTTGTCACCATTGTTAGCCTTGCCTTGTTTTCTTTATTGAGAACAGACCTTATCCCTTTAATGTTACATTTAAAATGCTACAAAGTTCTGTCAATCCCAAGTGGGTGTACTATAAAGGCGCTATGTTATGTCATGTTATAATATTAGCAAAACGATTAAGTTTTTCTAAAGAAAATCAACCTGTATACAAGACTAGACTACGACGTACAAGTAACATTTTAGTGCATCAACTTCTGCGTACATGGGATGATTTCAGTTTTCGTAGATTATTATTATTAGATTATTGGTATATTTTGCGATTGTCTCAGCTTGTTCTATATTTGGTAGTTTTATTGGACCGTTATTACCTTATAGGACGATTATGCAATAATTATAGTTCGTTTATTACAGCAGAATTAAAAAATATCGCCTCTTTACTATGGGTTAAATTAGGATTACGCACAAACCATTTCATGGTCGCTGGGTTTCACTGTCGAATCTTCATTGTTACTGGATTACAAAAAAAAACGACTTCTAGAAAACTCTAAAACGTTAAAAATAACTTTATTTTCAGAAGCCGGTGACTGACAACGACTTTTTGCCACCGACTTCCAGAAATAAAGTTATTTTTGATGTTTTTTTAGTATTTTCTGGAAGACGGGGTTTTTTACTGGAAGTCGGGTTTCCATTCCGTTGCGACCGAGCTTTATGGAAAGTAATAGTGTGCAACGTTGTTTTCTTCCTAAATTTTTTTCACATTAAAAGAAAGATAGTTTACTGTACCATTATCAATTTCCTAAGGAGTCGGCTCAACGGGATGTCCGCTACTGCAAATTCCGAGTAATTATTTCGAAATTGAACTATTTTCATTGCTACATCTAGACATATTACAAATAAAATTACCTACATGTGAAGTATGTAGAGTAGTTTTTGGGTCATAACTTAGTAACTACTTGGCGGTGCGTTGCCAAATTTTGCATACCCACTTATTCGGAACGTGGTATGATCTAGTGTGAATTATGTAGTTTAGGTATTGTTTTTTTCGTAACGCATCGTTTGTTGTATAGAGCGAGGCTTTCTTAATGAGTATTCATCCTTATAATATTTACACACCAATTTACTTATTGTATAATGGCTATGGCTATGGGTGTAAAAACCTCTTAAGGAAGCTGAAAGGCACTTGTTCTTCTCGTCATTGCGATCATTTTTTTGTTCTGCACCATACCGGGGAACTTTTTAGTTACGGATATATTGGGGGTCAAAGTTCCAACTTTTTGACAAGTTTGTTTTTTAAATACAAGTTTTTATTGTAGGATTTTTACTTTAAACACCTCTACGACCCCCGTACTATTCAATCCATCCATCAGCACAATGTTTTGAGTGCGTTAGTAATATAAAGACAATAATATACAGGATTTGGAATTACCTAGAGTAGTACTAACCATAGGAGAGCCGTTTCATAAAATCAACGTACGGTTAGTGTGCGTCATTATTATTGTTGCACATGCACATCAAAATACAAGATTACACCACAGATCTTCGCGCTACATTTTTCGTAAATTTTTGTAGCACGAAATAGCCCTGCATCTGTGTATCTCGCAATGTCGTGCGACATTTCTTATTTGAATTGATTTTGTAGGTCACCCGTCAGTGAAACAAAGTAGTTGACCTGTAGTGGAACAGACGCTATAGGTTACAAGGCTGATGATTATATAGCGTTTATCAAAAACATCGCTTTTTAATATGCTTGTTAACTTTTTATTATCTTGTTTTACGTCCTTTTGTGTAGAAAGCAACGACTTTCGCTCCTACGCTGGTCCCCATACTTAAGTACCAATGCTGTAACATAATAATATTGGAATCATCTTTTGCTCAGAATAGTTACAGCACTGATGACAATATTTGTGTCACTTGTTAAATTTAGTTTTTAATTATTATTTTTTTTTACTTACCTTTCTAGAGATGCTTTTTTTTACTTATTATTTTGTGAATGAGTGAACATTGTAGGCTTTGTAGATTCCCAGATGCTGTTTAACTTTTGTTAAATATTTATCTTGTTTTACATTTTTTGTATAGTAAGCAACGACCTATTGTCGGGCCTACGCTGTCCTCCTATACTTGCTAATGCTGTAACATAATAATATTGTAAAAACAAATCATTTGAACAGAGTAACCATGGAGTTTCTAGCCGGTACTTCTGCATCGGAAACGGCCTACCCGAACCGTGCACCTTTTCTCAACGTTTTTTAGGTGTCCATGTATACCACTGACGAGGAGATGACCTCACTGGAGGACACAAACTGTCACATCCTACAACACATCTGCTTAGCTAATGCTGGTTGCAGATAAATAAAAGGAAAAAGAGATGTAGGTTTTTGTGATTTTTGATTTAACTATAATACAGGGTTATTTTTAAATCGTTCTGGAACCGAAAGCCATAAACTCGATCATCCAGTATTATCAGATCAATTTTACCTTGACAAAAAGATACTTGGAGCATATTAAATTTAGTTCAATCAATCTTATTTGATTGGTTTTAAAATGGGTTGCAATATTGTAGTGCCTACCTAGACTGTGATACGACGATGCTTTTGTTTATACAATTAAAAAGGACCCTTTAAGTTTTACTGTAAATGGAAGTTATCATCATCATTCTCCTGCCCTTATCCCAATCTATTAGTGGTCGGCGCAGCATGTCTTCTTCTTCCATACTGCTCTATTTTTCGTCATCTCATCAGTCACTTCTTTTCTTACCATATCCTTCTTAACACAGTCCATCCATCGTTTCTTTGGTCTTCCTCTACTCAAATACCCATCCACATTCATACCCAAAACTTTTTTCACGACATTTTCCTCATTCCTCCGCATCACATGCCCATACCACGACAACCGAGTACCACACAACTTTTCAGTCACCGGCGCCACTTTCAGACTTCCTCTAATATACTCATTCCTTACTTTATCCATTCGCGTAACACCACACATCCCCCTTAGCATTCTCATCTCCGCGACATGCAGATGCCTTTCATTCATCCCTTTTGTGGCTCAACATTCTGATCCATACAACACAGCAGGTCTAATCATTGTTTTATAAATCTTCGCCTTAAGTTTTAGGGGAACGCAGGAGTCGCAGATCGTTCCCGTGACCTGCCGCCATTTCATCCATCCCGTGTTAATTCTGTGCTTTACACTACGATCTATTTCGCCATCGCTTTGCATGAGTGAACCAAGATACCAAGATACCGAAAGTCGGAGCAGACAGGAAGAGACGCGCCATCTAGCGCTATGGCTCCAGAGCTGGAGAGACCGCCAAAATCGCAAAACATGTATTCAGTTTTACTTCTGCTGATTTTCAAGCCAACGTTCTCCAGTTTCTGTTGCCATTTCTCCAGTCTGCTCTGGATCTCAGGTCCATTTTCACCGACAAGAACAATGTCATCGGCAAACAGCATGCACCAGGGTGCCTCTTCTTGGATGTCCGACGTCAAAGCGTCCATGATCAACAAGAAGAGGTAAGGACTTAAAGCCGACCCTTGATGCAAACCTACAGCCACACTGAACTCATCGGTGTTGCCAGCAGCTGAGCGGACGTAGGTACACGATTGACAGTACATAGCACGAATTAACTCTACATACTTCCCAGGTATACCTTTCTCTTTCAAGGCCCACCACAACACATCCCGAGGTACTCTATCATACGCTTTCTCCAGATCAATGAACACCATGTGCAAGTTTTTGTGTGCACGTCTGTACTTCTCGCACAATTGGCGGAGTGCAAAAGTGGCGTCCATTGTTCCTCGACCTGGCATAAACCCAAACTGATTTTGAGTGATCTTACTCTCCTCTCTTATCCTTTTCTCTATCACTTTCTCCCATACTTTCATACTATGTGACATGAGCTTTATCCCCCGATAGTTGTTACAGTCCTGAACGTCCCCTTTATTTTTGAAGATGGGCACAAGCGAGCTATTGCACCATTCTTGTGGGATCGTTCCTTCATACAACAACTTACTGAAGAATAAAGTCAGCCACATACATCCGTCTTCTTTTAAACACTTCCATACTTCTACTGGTATTTCATCGGGGCCCAAGGCCTTTCCATTTTTCATACTTTGAACTGCCTTCCTCACTTCATCCATGCTGATTTCCCTCACCAAACCCATGTTTACTTGTACCTCTTTAAGCACACTGCTCCATTCATTCTCTTCATTCATTAGCTTTTCAAAATAACCCTTCCATCTCTCTTTTATTTCATCATCTTTAGACAAAACTTTACCAGCGCCGTCTTTCATACACTTGATACGATTGATATCTCTCGTTCTCCTTTCTCTTGCTTTTGTAATTCGGTAGATCTCCTTTTGGCCTCTAGGACTGTCCAGTGAGTCATATAACTTATCATAAGTTATCATAAATCTTGTAATAAAATAAGGAGTTTAACTACATTTTGCATAAAACAATAAAGAATTTCGGGTAAGTAATTGTGAGATGATCTTGAAGTAAAATTATGAGCAGTTTATCAAACCTCCCAAGTTGTCGATGTTGATTTTAAGTAAGGAAAAGAGTCATCTTAAAAACAATCAATAAACCTAAAAATAACCTACAATTAGGGTAAATTGACAAAGTATGACATTTTTTACTAGCGTCCTGGAATCTGAACTTTTTGTGACCGATTGTTAATAATTGGCCTGCCACCAATTACAACATGATGACACTTTAAAAACTGGCAAAATTATGATAAGCTCCTTTTTCCTGTTGGGAAATCATCAAATGGCTGATCAGTCATTTGATAAGGAACCCATCGCCCACCGCCCGCACTCCGCCCAGAGTGGTTTCCACTCTGAGCGGAGCGGGAGGGAGTGTCAGACTTTTACTGACTAAAACCCATCCATGTTCCTTCCTCGCTCTTTATGTTCCGAGGCCGCGGTATCTCTTTCGAACAGTCCAGCAGCCCCAGCAGGCAAATTTTGATAACCTGGATTGGACTAAAATATAAATATAAATATAAAATATAAATATAAATATCGCTGGGCATTAACACACAGCGCCACCTAGTGCCACACTAAGCAAAGCTTGTGTCGTGGACACTAGATAGTTGATATACTACATATATACTTTTTTGTTTGTAAATACATACTTACTTCGGCCTAAACAGGTATGATTTTATGTTATTTTCCATGTAACATTCAACTACGAGTTCCTTATGCAACAAAATCGCTGTTCAAGTTCATTACTCAGCTAAATTACTACAAAATCTAGTTTAAAAATAATAAAAGTAACCATTAAATGACTAAGTACTTAAATAAAGTCTTAACACAATATTTTAAGTGTGATTAACATGTCCGTTTCCTTTGTTTTTTTTTTTATTATTTATTTTAATGTTCCAATGACACATTTGGGGCATTGACGAGGAAGTTAAGAATGTTTGTAAACTAAGCTCTGCCCAGTCGTTTACTATACATACATAACATGACAACTTGTGTATTGCGTAACTCATTGAGATATTCAATATTATCGTTTTCCAATAGATTTAGGGACACTTACATTAGGGGCAGGGCACATTGCTCGCAGAACGGATGGTCAATGGGGCCGAAAAGTTCAGCCCCACCGGAGAAACGATAGAGACTCGACAAATCTTTTGTACATCTGTTATTGAATCGACAAAATGTCAGATGAACAAAAGGTTTGTCGACTCTCTGTCGTGTCTACGGTGGTCATGCTACGCGGGCTGGAGTGGCGACCGCGAACCGGAAGACGTTGCGTTGGAAGGCTAAAGCAAAGGGGAAGGTTATGGGACTCCGTTGGATGCGAGTCGCACGGGACCGGTCAATGTGGCGACACTTGGGGGAGGCCTATGTACAGCAGTGGACGTCTTTCGGCTGACAGGACGAAAACATAAAAAAAGTTACAAGTTACTTGACGTATTTAGTAAGTATTATTATTCAGTTCCAGTACTGTTATTAAGAAATTCGTAGCAAAAATACTACCTACTTATTATAATATTTAATGGTCAAACATATTACACGTATTTTTTATAGGAGCTATTTATAACAATAATTTCGTTAACAAGGTCGCATAACTGGAGCTACTTCATAACAAATGTAAATATGGAACTTATCATTCATGAAGCAGGCTCTAGCCTATTCCCAACTATGTTGGGGTCAGCTTCCACTGCTTCCAGTATTGCTGGATGCAGCTGCTGACCGAAAACTGAAGAGAGAACTTCTTTAGGCGCGTTGAGCAATTTTTTGGGTAAACAAAAATCATGGAACTTGCGTCATTGTCACCAAACTTTTTTATAGAATGGTTAGTCAAAATCAACTTTACCTATACATGATAAAGTTTATTTTGGATTACTTAGTTTTCACTTCTATTAGCAGTCCTCGAAAACTGCCCCGCGTGTTTTTTTTTTATAACCTTGAATGTCCCACTGCTGGGCAAAAGCTTCTCCCATATCCAGGTACCAGCCTTTTGCCAACTCGCCAGCTGTTTCTAGACATCCATCGTCAACCTTCAGGCACCCATCGCGTATAATTCATATCAAAATACTGGTTGTCACAGTTTTGAGCTTCTGACGCATGACAACCGGCATCAACATGAGAACGGGCGTAAGCATTCAGTTATAAGGTCTCCCTTAGTCTTGGTGAAAATGGGCATTGGGCATGCAGTTAGGCGTCGCTTAGTGTTGGTGAAAACAGACATCAGCTAGTAAACAAATACAATCGTCGGCTTTACCGTTGGTAGCTAGATGTGGGTAAATATAGACTTTTACCTAAAACGAGCATTGATATGTTCAGAGTTTAATTGAGTAGCTTAAAATTACTCTGGTGTAAAATTTCAAACCCAGGTACAATCAAAAAGTTAAAAAGTTTTCTAGTGTTGAATTAAAACTACCAATTTAAAATATCTGCGGCATTTAAATTACTGTCAAAAGCCACAAATCCCTAGAGAAATGTCAGAGGACGCGAAGATTAATGAACCCAGTAATATTTATAAAGTCATAAACTACTCTGATCGTTCAACTGAGACTAACCGATTTTTTATTCCCTCCTGAGACTTGGCTCACGCATCGAATCAAGAATCAAATCAAAATGTTTTACTAAATTCAGATTGCGTTACTATGGGACTAACTTTTTGAAACGTTGTCCTGGGACCAATGTAAATGAAGATAAATATAGAAAGAAAGTTTAGGGACTCTCCTTTGGTATTCTACTTATTTTTTTGATAAATATTCTGAGCACATAAATACAAGGTTCAATAATTTATTGTTGCATATTATATCACATACTGTTGGTTATAAATCAGTAAATCATCATCTGCTTAGCCCTTTTCCCAACAATGTTGGGGTCGGTTTCTAGTCTAACCGGATGCAGCTGAATACCAGTATTTTACATGGAGCGACTGCCTATCTGACCACCACAACCCAGTTAGTATTGGGTAAGACTGGTTGTCAGACTTTTTGGGTCACGGACTACCTGTAACGACCTCCGACGCATGGAGGAAACTCGGTCTGTAATGGTGGTTACCTATCCACAGACCAAGCTAGGCAAGCACGGTTTAACCTAAAGAGCGACCCGAGCGGCTGTTATTATTTAGCCAAGAACTCCTTTCATCCCATACATAGACAATTACCATAAAATCATAATCAGCAAATAAGAACAAAATACTGTTCATCTTTAAAATATCTCGGCACAAACGAAAAAGTACAGTCGACACCGATGTAGTAATTCCAACAAAGACTAGCCGACGAGCCGTCACTAAAGTCAACGAACACTGCGTTCGACATACCACGGCCATCAATGTAACGACACACCGCGACAATGTCACACATGCATTCAAAATCTTTCCCAGATAATTACGATATAATTCTAAAACACACCATTGTTGAGAGAAAAATTTAATTAGTAGCGAAGACAGCACATCTGTCCATACCTTATTGTCAAAGGTTTTCCCACAAAAAAGTATCGCTTCATAGCTACGTCCTCTCTGAGGTCGCTCCAATTACGACCAAGTACGTTACATGTTTGTTTTTGTGCGTGTAACTGCTGCAAGGTTTTGAGTGAAACTTTGTTGAGCCACGGAAGGTGCGTGTTGTTACTTTTTTGTTGTTGTTTGAGGTGAAACTGGGCCGTTGCGTGAGCATGAGCTCGTTCCTTGCCCGTCAAAACTTGAGCTTGAATCTGATATTTACAATTCACTTATTCAGAAAATGTTTGACAGCATCTTCTACTTAAAATTAATTCTCTAAAGAAGTATGATAAAAGTTTGGGAGCTCGGTATTTACAGCGATGTTAAATTCCAGGGGTTTTAATTAGAATGATTTCTCATCTGTCACCGTCAGCGTCTCCACCTCCTCCTCCCACTAGGTGGACACCAGGTCATGGTGACGTTGCGGGGATCTGCTGGATGCAAGTCGCACGGGACTGGTCAATGTGGTGACACTTGGAGGAAGTCTATGTCCAGCAGTGGACGTCTTTCGGCTTAAACCATGATGATTTCAAGTCGATGTACAAATCGCTTGTTTCTACCATACCCAAGGATGCCAATCCTCTGGTATTTTAAATTGTAATCGAACGCAGTATTTGTAAAAAAGAAAAAAATGTGAAGTATAAAACTCTCTCATACAAATCCACGCTCAAAGCTACCATGTATAATTCGTTCAAATCTCTTTATTACATCACAGAGATATATGGCAAGGATGTAACCATAAAAAACGGGCACATTCATTCACAGGTGACGGGTACGGAAACGGTACAGTCCGACTCGTTTTGATGCGAATTGATCTGCGGTTTAGAGACCTGATAAATTGGAAAGGCTTTAGGAATGCGTACAGTCGGGGAAATCATTCTATTTGCGAATTTAGTTTAGTTTGACGTTTTAACGTCTCGAAAAATTGTCAACCGAACATACTGCTTAAAGCCTGCTGACTGCTTTTTGCCCTGTATGTTGCAATCACTGGGTAGTGCAGAAGCACGTGGGCTGCTGTCTCGTCTTCCTCCATGCATGCACGGCACAGGGGGCTGTCTGTGACTCTTAGGACAAAGAGGTGTTTATTAAAAGAGCCGTGTCCGGTAACCGCGACTGTAGATGTGCGCAGCTGTGACTTGGAAAATAATGCGTTAAATTGTAAGCAGTATGTTCGGTTGACAATCTATCGAGAGTTAAAAATCTCGATAGATAGATTATAATCTAACGGGTTTTACAATTTTACGGCGATCACGTCTCCTGCAACCATCCTTATACTCCTTTAGTTTCGTTCACGTCCGTTATGATACTGCTACTGTTTGATACTTTATAATGATATATGTAATCAAGTATGTCAATCTTACTGGTTATAATGCATTTTTCATTTCTTTAACACACCTGTGACCTGCCATCTCTGACTTTGATCACAGTTCTGTTAGCCATAGTAAATTGTCAACACAATTCATCAGCACTTAATCCAGCTTCCATCTTTAAATTATCGTACTTCGCCCACTACTGAGGTAATCTGGAAACCTTATTCTTGCCATACGAGGTCTTATGTGAACTTGAAACTTACTTAATGTGCAATTTGAACTTTGTTATCATATCAAAAGTGGGTTTCTTAAAGGTTGATGCACTTAAAATGACTGAAGTTTATATGGATTTCTTAACAACCATGGTCCTTACTTTAATTTAATTTATTCAACCGCTTTCTATTATTTAATATATTAGTCGTACTCAGCGCTTCTCCTTCACGTTTATTATGACAGCCAAAGTGTGGAACTCTGACGGAATCTGTGTTCCCTCCCTCATTTAACCATTCAAAGCAAGAATAAAGAGGCATCTTCTGGGCACGCTCGTTCCATCATAGACCTCATCCATCGCATTCCATCAGGTGTGATCGAGGTCAAGGGCAGGCCGATTTTGTAAAAAAAAGAATATGAACAGCATTACATCACCGGTTTGGGAGCTACGTTGCTACAGTACAGGCGCAGAGACAAACATTCTCAGAAATATCACAAGTGCTCGGAGTTAGCACAAGCCCTTTTTTCTGACAGTCGTTACAGGTAGTCAGTGGCCCAAAAAAATCTGACAACCAACACTAGTTCCATTATTTTCAAATTCTCTCAAAATGGAACTAGTGATAATAAAAAACAACACTAGTTCCATCATGGAACTGTTAATGGTACTAGTGACAATGAACCGTCTTAACGAGGGGTATCAGATAGGCAGTCGCTCCATGTAAAATCCTGGTATTCAGCTGCATCCGGTTAGACTGGAAGCCGACCCCAACATAGTTGGGAAAAGGCTAGGCAGATGATTTCTAGTTACACGTGCTAAAAAAACCTATTCCGTAAACTAATCCCACTAAAAAACCCTCATAAAAGCAGGCGGTAAACATAGCTATAATCGTTTTTTGATTAAACTACGAGTATCACAGGCGCAAGTTGCAGATAATCCACTGATTTACAAACGTGAGCCCTCGATACATCGAAGGTTTTGTGGAAGGATCCTATCGGCACGAGGAAAAAATTATGTGAGGGAAGGGAGGAAGGTCAGGAGATGAAAATATTAGGATGTGTTTTATTTTTCAACGAAAAATAAAGAAATTCGTTTTGTTTAAATGAATCTATCTCTTGGAAAGGTCGTCTTATGATCAGCCTAGCCTTTACCCAACTATTTTGGGTTCGGCTTCCAGCTAGTCTAACCGGATTCAGCTGTATTTTACATGGAGCAACTGCCTATCTGACCTCCACAACCCAGTCAGTACTGTGTGATACGATGCCCCTCGTTAAGACTGCTTGTCAGACTTTTTTGGGCAACTGACTACCTGTAGCGACTGCCAAAGATATGACAGAAGGGATCAACGGCTTAACGTGATTTCCGAAACACGGAGGAAACTCGGTATGTAATGAGTAGTCACTGGTCACAGTGGTCACCCATCCACAGATCAACCTACGCCACGAGCTCCTCTCTCTAAAGGTCGTCTACTAAAGTCTAATCTTACTACCATTGGTTGGATAAGTGGATGTTATTTGTTATTCTTCTTTCAACCAAAAACTACTGAACGGATTTAGATAGAATTCATTTAGTATAATTTATAACCTGTAATCCCAACGTGTTACGTTGGGGATCCCTTGCAGAAAGAGCTCTTGGGACAATTCTCGAACCCCACGTAGGCAAAGACGCGTCCTGAGCTTGTTTTCTATTATGTCTTGTGGTACGATCTGACACAAATTCTTGTTTTAACCTACCAACTTTTAAACATTGTCATTAATTTTAGTGTCCACAATGTGGGTAATGAATGTTTTACATCTGGTGGGGTAACTCAACCAATGCAACCTTTTAAATAATTCGTTCGGTAGCTTCGTAAAGATCACCCTCAAAATGTCACTGATATTATACTTTAATTAATTATCCAAATTAAGCACCAACTATTTCAACCATATGCAACGATAATTTAATAAACGCCAAAATGTCTGTAATATAAAAAAAAAACAATGCGACACCGTACCATAATTTTAATCGTTTCTTCATTACCTCACATGACATCATTCATCACTTCGTGTGGTATTCGACGAAAGAAATTAGAACGCAAAAGTTAAAAACTTTCCAAATAAACTTTCCCGTATAAATGTTCTGTCAAATTGGTACGGACGAAGAAGAATTCCGGACACTGAGGCTTATTCCACTAATCCCCCAATTCAAATATTTCCCTAGTTTTACCAGTTCATACAACTTGATCGAATCTTTACTTACGTATCTGTCAGTGTGTCATGTCCGCATGATGTCCGTCCTGGTTGACTGAACAATAACTGATTTCATAAAACTGACAGTAGATCCTAATAAGGACAACAATTTGTGTTGTATGTATTTTAAAACTACCACTAAAAACCAGACTACTGAAAAATTCGGGGTTTATAAGGTAAAATCAACTCCTCTATTTTGAAGTCAGTTTAAATGTAGCCTGTGTTACTTGGGCTACAATAACTAATCAATTGACACCTCATACATCAAAATTGGTTGAATAATTTAGATGGTACGGAGGAACATGCGTAAATATTAAAATACATAGACTGCTAAAATCGTAACCCTTCCTTTTGGCTTTACCGTAGTCAGGTAACAAAAGTAATTAAGTCCCACTCGCAAAACATTCCTTCCGAAATGCACACGACTGTACAAAAGGCACGTTAAGCTGCTGATATATCGCGTTCGGCGAGTTTCGCGATGCGATACTATCGCGGATCGTATCCCTGATACACCTGCACGTACTATTTGTTGCGATGATTCCATTTTGCTAAAAATTGAAGTATCATTGTGTAATAGGGAATAATTAGTCTTTGGTATAGATGGTTGGGCAGCAATTAAGAAGGACCAAACACAACCATTTGATTTTTTTATGGTTGCTGTCAGTCTAGTTCTAAAGTTACAGGGGAATCAGCATGAAATCACAAATTTCTGTAACGTACTTGCCCTGAAAATAACTGTCTACTTTTGAAGAGGAGAAAGTAAACCTAATCGTACACGCACACATCACCAGTTACGATTAAAACCCATTTATTATTCCATTTATTTCGTTATTTATTTATCAAATTATTTACACACTAAAAATAGAAAAGAATAAAGGAACAGAAAATAGTACGAAGTTTCTAAGGAAGTCTCTTCCAGCATACCTGCAAAGGAAGATACTAAAAAAGAGATGTAGACATAGTGTGTCAAAGAAGGAGAGAAAATGGAATACATAACACATGATACAGATTGAAGATGATGATTAATGATTCATATACTATAGGGTGGCGATATTGCCATCAACCAGGCCTAGACTTCATGGTTGCTTCTGAGAAATTACTATAGAAAAACCCAATAACAATGCCTGACCTGGGATTCAAACGAAGGACCTCCATGTTAGGCACTCATGCTTCCAATTATTAGACCAACGACGCTTAGCTAAGTTAGAAGATAAACATTACAACAGTTTCCACATGATCCACATTTGAATATCCCTGAGTTTTCGTAGTAATGCATCTAGTAGAGTAACGTTACCCCATTTTAACAGCACGCTTTGTATTCGATCGCGGCACACTCGCGGCTCGATCTACATACGATACACTACATTTTTAACATCCAAATCCACAACGTTTTAGTAAGTGGAAACGGAGTAGGAAAATATGGTAGTAATATTATTTGGTTTGTGCTCTTTGAGATTTTAAGTGTTTATCATCATTTCCATTTCAGCCAAAATACGTCCGCTGTTGAACATAGGCCTCTCCCAACTGGCGACATTTTCCGCGGTCTCGTGCAACTTGCATCCAGCCGACACTAGGTCATCGGTCCGCCTAGTGGGTGGCCTTCAAATGCAACGTCTTCCGATAGGTACGCGATCTCCACTTTAGAACTTTTCGGCCACATCGGCCAGCCGTTCTGCGAGCAACGTGCCCTGCCCAATTAAGTTTTTCTCAATTCTTCGGGCTACATCGTTAAGTGCTTCTTCAAACCATGTTTATCTCAGTCATGATTCTTGTTGTCTATTTCCATTAATTCAAATTGACTAAGCAAGTTTTGGGTGAGCTTCCTCTGCTGAATCATACAATTCTTTTGTGGCGGAACCTACTACGCCACACGAACTAACGCATCATACCTGGCGTCACGCTAGATGGTACATCGTACGAGCGGAGATATCAGCAGCAGTTAACAACCCGACAATACCGTCGGACTACAGCTTACCATCTGCTACACCCTGTATGAAGATCTCTTCATCTTGCTCCTCACACCTTTATAATTTATTAAAATGACATCATCCTTCTTTTTCTTAGCATATCGATGGCAAAAATTTCGCATGTTCGTTAAGTTCTCACAGGGGAGTTATCCCCTCACTGATTTATCAATGCATTTTGAAATTAGCATCTAATTGTGTTTGCATACCAATTTTATGGTGAAATGTGTCATTGCACTACATATTATCTTCACCATCTATTGTACCACATTTATTGCAAATATATAATTTGGACTTGATGCAGTCAACAGATGACCAAGTGCACAGGTGTAGGGTATGCGGTGCAAAATGGAAGGTCATTTTCATTTTGATTTTTTAGAGACATAAATAACGGTTGTCATATTTTTTTTTAAACTTTACTTTATCTTTAAACTATTGAAATGCAAAACAAAAAATCAGCCAGCATTTAGCAGTTCGCGGACTTTATTGGAAGATTTATCTGCTCTAATTTCAGTGATTCATTGTTAACTTATGGTTCAAATTCAAAACTAAATAATTAAGGCCAGATCTATCGCCGCTATTTCAAATAGTAGAACATGCGTGTGCTTATTTGATTGAGCCCTGATTCTTTCAAATCTAGATCACTTTATTGTTTTTATTCGTAAGCTGTACCTACATCTATACAATGTGTAACGGAAAGGGTACAGTCATATGAAAGGGTGTGCTACAGACCATCAAACTGAACAACTTTCTCTATGGAACCATCATCGTAATCGCGAAAAAATTTTCAACGGCCCCATACTAAATTCGAATACCTACTCGATCAAATGTATGAAACAGCTGATTATTTTTTTACGAATTCGATGGTGGTCCCATAGAGAAAATTGTTCAGTTTGATGGTCTGAAGCACACCCTTTCATATGACTATACTCTTTTTGTTACACGTTGTATACTAATATTACAAAGGGGAAAAATTTGAATATTTGTATTTTTGTATGTAACGAATACACCTAAAAACTACTGGACCGATTTAAAAAATTCTTTCAGCAATGGATAGCTACATTATTAGCAAGTAACATAGGTTATATTTTATCCCAGTACTCCCGCAGAAACGGGAACTATGCGGGTGAAACCGCGAGACGTCCGCTAGTAAATTATAATTTAATCGCCGATTGATTAAGCCAGAAAAGATTTATTATTTTTGTAGATTTTTGTCACAAAGCATAGTCGTTTTGGTAAAATTACGGTACAGTGAGATAGTAAACCATGGTATTGCGAAAACAACCAAAACAAAACCCATATAGGTAAGGCACATTTTAAGTGGTCTACGAGGTTTTGCCCAAATTACAAAACAGAGCTTGTAGCTCCGAAGCTAATTCGATTTTGAAACAATCTTGCTTCTCCTTCACAAGTTATGGTCGAAAATGCCGGAATACTTGGAATTCTTGCTTACTTTTATTATACTAAATGGAGTAACCCGAGAGTATGAGTAGTCAGTAATTTTAGAGCTTGTAATTGTTGGAATTTAGTTCGTTTTTTTAACAAATTACTTGCCCATGGCTAAATAATAACAGCCGCTCGGGCCAATCTTTTGGTTAAGTTGTGCTTGCCTAGGTTGGTCTGTGGATGGGTGACCGACCACCCTTACATACTGGGTTTTCTTTAGACTGGAAGCCGGCCCCAACATAGTTCGGAAAAGGCTAAACAGATGATGACTATTGCCATTCAATGTAACAAAGCCGCGAGTCTTTAGATAGCAATGCTGAGGATTACATTGACGCATAAGCGTCCTGCTCTTGTTGTAGTCTTTGTATTCAGGTTAGTTTATATAATTTCACACAATTTCTTTTTTTTTAATGTATCTCTATTTAAATCCTACTTAACGTGTTTGAGCTATAGTGAGAGTTGTTGGGTTTCTTAATAGGAAAATCTTAATCTGAAACGGTCCACCTCGTTTGGACGTGCCAGATGCATTTTTTTTATCTCTCCGTTTCTTTTAGAAGGTTAGTTACTTGCTGTTATCTACCTACAACTTCGTTCGCGTGCCAATTTTGATGTGGATGTGTAAGACTAAAAAATAGCCTACGACCTATTTTCAGACCTACCATCATACACCAAAAATTTCATACAAATCGATCGAGCGGTTTCGGACGTGTTCAATCAATGCACAAATCAAGCACTGTGACACGAGATTTTTTTTTAATGTTATAGATAATTTTAAAATGATAACTATTTAAACTAGCCCAATACTACCTCCAAATTAATTTGAGCTCTAATGATCTCAAAATGCGTGTGCAATTGCCCGTACATGATACATTTACGAGATTGCACAAAACATTTTATTATAGACAGAAAAGTATAATACGAGTAATATGCTTTATAACTAATTAACTCAAGGCACTTCATTGTAGAATATAACACAGTTGTAAATTGTAAATAAAGAGTTAATTAATGAACACTATCGCAATAATATGAACGTTAGATAAAATTGTAATTTATGATAATTTACGTTTTTTGAGGTGAGGAAACAAGGTGGAACTATGAGAATAATTTAAGTTATAGTTATTTTTTGTTTAATGACGTTTTAGCTAACGGTAAAAATTGCTTTGAAAAAACCGCTTCTGATTATTTAGCTTTACTTGAACCCGATCTTGAGAACTTTCAATAACTAGGTGTATTGCTTCGACGACTAAGTTATCTAGCAAAGTTACTAGTTGTAAGTATTTTTGGGATAATGTTTCGAACAAGAATCTATCGAATGGGTTTAACTTGGGCTGAAAATATGATCTTCAAAATCAGGTTGATGTTATTAGAATAGGGATGACAACTGACTCTACAAAACATGATTATGTTTAGTCTGTCAGAAATGACAACAACTTGTGACGTCACTTTCGGGTAAAAAATGTATGTGACGTCACACGAGTTTTCGACGCACTATATCGATTTCATCGTCAATTTTTGTTTACTTAAGTTAAAAAAGAAAGAAATATGTTTCAAATATTTTTTGGATTTCTATCTGACGGACTAATTAGATTTTTTTGTGAAAACAATGAAAATTAACATAAAAGATACAAGATTATGTATTAAAAAAACAAAAATAAAATAACAATAAAGTTAGTAGCCGCCCAGAAGCGTTTATTAAAATAAGATCGGATACAGATACTTTACATAATATATATTTGATAATTATTTTGTAACGTCTAGAAATAATTACACCTAATTTTGTAGGCACATAATTAAGATAACATCTTTAAATTATCTAATTAAGTATGTATCTTTTCAAGCCCTTCTATGATGTTTAAGGCCTTGGAAATCGATTAAAATAAAAAACCTTTGACTATGACAAAGCAACAAAAAAAAAAGAAAAAAAAATAAGATTAATGATGACTTTATCAAAAAAGATATCACATTACTTCGTAGCTCGGAAAACTGTAATTATAACAATTAAAATGGTTTTTTTCCTAACAAGTTATGGACCATTTTTTTTTACGTCATTATAAAATAAGGGGTCAAAGAACCATCAGTCTGCTGTTAGAAGTCAAAATTACTAACAAGATTGATTATTATTTTTTGCTGTTTTTTTTTTTTGCTCAAAATTTGGGTCCATTTGCCTCAAAAATTCGGTTTAGGCGCATTAGGGCTAATTCTCCGCTAACCGTATTTATTAGCCTACTTCAAAAAAAGAAGGAGGTCCTCCATTCGGTTGCACTTTTCAACCGACTTCCAAAAAGAGGAGGTTATCAATTCAAACGCTTTTTTTTTTTTTGTGTTTGTTACCTCAGAACTTTTGACTGGGTGTTTGTTTGAAAGCTGGTGCTTCCCGTGTTCCCATTTCAATTTGGTTAAGATCTGACGCTGATCTTCGGAGATATAAATGGAACTCTTCAAAAATACACGGCAAAGCTGCAGTAATTGTTGCAATCGCTTGGTTGTTTATTGTTTATTTATACAACATCATGACGTAACATCACGCCTGTATGCTCTGAGGGAGTACGCAGAAGTGTACAATACACCCAGATTTCGACAGTTAGATTTGTTAAGTTCCATTTATGGGATCCTGGAGAAATAGAGGGAATTCCTTAAATTTTATAGGCACACCAGAAGCGATTTGGGTAATTTTAGGAAGAGTACTTTCTCGGGGTGATCCCATTTCAATTTGGTAAAGATCTGATGAAGAACTTCGGAAGATAGGCAATGGAACTCCTCAATAAATGATAGCAAAAGTACTGGGATCGCTGAAATCTCATGTCTGTCTATTGTCTACACCAGTTCATAACAAAAAATCACGCTGATACGCTGTGAAAGTCAGTGACAAAAAACTAAATCAATCAAACTAAGGTTACCGACTTCTGAAGCTAAAGTTATTTTTCACTTTTTTGTGTGAAGTCGGTTATATTTTTTGCAAAAAAGTTTTTATTATACAACATTGTTACCCTGCAACTGATAATTTACAGCAAAAGTAGGATGTTTTAAACAACAACGATTTGTATTGCAAGTGTAATATCTCTGACAATCAAATGAACCTTGCTAATATTATAAAAGTTGTCAGTCAGTACAAAATCTCACGGCCCTGAGTCTTGCTCATATCCTCTAGACCAATTATTATTGACCGCCTAATTTATTCACAAACTCAATTCTAGAACCTAGCTATTAGAAAGGAAATATTAAATCGATAAGGATTGCACATGCACAATGCATGAACGTGCGAGCAGTGGGTGGCTTAGAGCTAACTTATTAGTGAGTGGGTTCAAATCCAGGCTTTAATTTGTGTTATTTATTTCTTCACCATGTACTGCTCTTGTACCGGTGAAGGAAAACTTATAAGAAACTGGCGTTATCTAGAACCATTGATGTAACTAAATGTAAACACCCAGATGCACAATTCTTTGCAAATGTCACTTTAGAAAGTGTCTTCGATAGATGAAAATGAAAATTTGTCCAAAACTCACCAGTTCTGGTTGACTAAAAAACCAATACTTACCACTATTACGAAACTGCGCCCGGGGGTCGATTATAGCTCATTTCTGCTTATTGGACGTCGCCTATGCCCCAGCCGTGGGAATGCTACAGTCTGTGCGTAAACAGAACACGAAAAAAAAACTTTTTTTTTGTACGTTCCTATACTTGTGGTGCTTCCTCTTAGGCCAAGGGCACTGGGCCTTTGCCATTTTGAAAATAGTGATGATCAAATAAGTTGCACAAAGTAAATTGCATACCAACCTAGGCTCGACGATCGCACTAAACCTCGACATACAACGCCTATAGTAATTAGCTCAACCAAATTCCCACTGGAAATTACCACCAATTATCGCCAATTAATACCACAAACACCCAGAACTCGTGCTAAAATCGAATCTTCACCGCAACTATGTCAAGGGTAAGCAGTGACCATCAGCAACAACTAGGAACAAAGCCTTTGTGTCATTTTAGTGGAAATAGTAACGATGTGAGCGATGTATTCTTTGCTGGTTTTGGTTGGTTGGCAAACAGATTGACGGCCCTGAAGGAAAGTGGTTTTCTATGTACACCTCTTAGAGGATTGCAAAATATAATCTTGTTACCTTTACAATGTTAGCCATGATCATTATCACCCACTGACTGATTTCAGCGACTATTAGGGTATAAGGTTCTCTTTGCCAATCTCCTGTGCCAGCATCAAACTCAAACTCAACTCAACTCAAATAATTAATTATTATAATTAGACCATTATGGCACTTTTGAATGTCAATAAAACGAAAAAAAGGGGCTAAGTGCGAGTCGGACTCGCCCATGAAGGGTTCCGTAGCAGATTGAATGAAATATATATTGCTGTTTTCGATTTATGACGTATTAAAAAAAAACTACTCACTAGATCTCGTTCAAACCAATTTTCGGTGGGAGTTTACATGGTAATGTACATCACATATTTTTTTTAGTTTTATCATTCTCGTATTTTAGAAGTTACAGGGGGACACACACATTTTTCCACTTTGGAAGGGTCTCTCGCTCAAACTATTCAGTTTAGTAAAAACTGATGTTAGAAACCTCAATATAATTTTTTAAGACCTATCCATAAATACCCCACACGTATGGGTTTGATGAAAAAAAAAATTTTGAGTTACAGTTAAGTATGGGGACCCCCAAAATTTATTGTTTTATTTTTATTTTTGTGTGAAAATATTAATGCGGTTCACAGAATACATCTACTTACCAAGTTTCAACAACATAGTTCTTATAGTTTCGGAAAAAAGTGGCTGTGACATACAGACGGACAGACAGACATGACGAATCTATAAGGGTTCCGTTTTTGCCATTTGGCTACGGAACCCTAAAAACAGCGAAGCTACAGTCACAGACAAGGCATAATAACTTGAGAAAGTACTGTAGTTGCCCATTCCCTAGCGTAATCTCTATGGAGAATAACGGGCAAGAAACTTCATGGACACTCTTTTCATCCAGGATTTAAAATGCCGTCTACCAATTGCTAGGTCTCATCAAACATAATCATGTCATTAATTTATCTTCCACCACTGCTACTGACATCTTGTTGCTACCGGCCACTGCCCGCGCCAGGGCGTTACGTAACTCCATCTGGTCTGATGACTTCTTGCTTTACATCTTCCGATTCGCGGTGTACTCCTCCAGATCCCATCGATCAACTTTGTTTTTCCAACATTTGCCACATCACCATGCTGAGATAGGAGCCTTTTTTTGACCTCGTACAGAACTAAATTGATTGTTTTATGTTTTTCTTTTGTTTTATTATATCTTCTATCTTTTTCTGTGTTATATCCTGTGTGAGTCTAATTTTCTCTTCTTTCTTTCTTTCTATGTTGCACAGAATCGCAATATAATTTTCGTATGGAATATAAAGCAGTTTCGTAGACAAATACACCCAAAACCGCAAACTGCTGAGCCATAAAACGTAATATGTATCACGTTAAGCATTACGAGTATGTTTCACACATAAATAACTAAGTATGATACGTGCGTTGTGTGTGTGTAATAGTTAAGGTGGCTATCTATTATGGTGTAACAGCATTTTATTTCCCGACCACGGCGAAGCAAAAAAGAAGATCACTTCTTAGCAATTTGTAATGTGTTAATCTCTTGCCCTTATCCTAGGTTAATCCAGGTTACAAACTATTTTTGTGCCACATCCAAATCCGGGCAGTTAAAGAGTAACAAATATCCATCCAGCCATCCATCCATCTTCACAAACTTTGGTATTAATAAATCATCATCATCATCATCCGATTAATGTTCCCACTGCTGGGAGACACAGGCCTCTTCTCTATGAGAGGGAATGGGCTTTAATCTACCACGCGGGCCCAGTATGTAGACCCAGTTGGTAGATGTCACATGTTTCCAAATTTTTTAATTAAGTATAATATTATTTTTATTTATTTTTTTGTTTTTTTATGTAAGTTAAATATTATAAATGCAAAGTTACTACTCGACTACTATACCATACATAGATTCTAACACACAAAATAACTATATCGATATTTCAATCCCTTTACCTGAAGCTTATCGTGGTAAAAGCCTTCGTCTATGGGCACTCCAGTCTCTAAGATTTATTTTACGATATCGCCAACGATAAATCATAAACGGGCTTATTATTTGCATAAGGTTCTTTTCACCTCGGAAAAAGCTAGATATATTTTTTAAGTTTTCGCTTTCATGATCCCTATATACTACATGTAACCAAGTGGCAAAGTTACTTACGTATTTATACGACAACAGCTAATTCAAAGACAAGTTAAATTTTTAATAATAAATATAAATAAGTTATAACACGAAAGTGACTTGTAATTTGATTTACCTAAAAAAGTGATCTGACCAAATGATTGGGTTTTATGAATATTTAAAAGGATTGCACATTTATTATGACTTCTGTCAGTAAAAGCATACATAGGAAAATATACAATATGGGATAATTATATTTGGAAAATAAAATACAGTCCCTATAGTTCATACACATGTCCTATTGTTTGTACGTCACAAGGGCTGATGGACGCTACTGAAAGTGAGAAACTCGTCGCCAACTAAACTTACTCAATAAAAAAAAAAAAAAAAAAAAAAAAAAAAAGAAATGTCATCGACACTATCCAGCTTAACAATTATCCGGCTTCCAGTCTAACCGGATGCAGCTGAATAACAGAACTTTACATGGAGCGACTGCCTATCTGACCCCCACAACCCAGTTAGCACTGGGTAAAACTATACGTCTTGCTAAGACTGGTTGTCAGACTTTTTGGGCCACCGACTACCTGTAACGACTGTTCTCAAATCTACAAAGCACGAAGAAAACTCGGTATGTAATGGGTGGTCACCCATAAACAGACCAACCTAGGCAAGCACGCCTTAACCTAAAGATCGACCTGAGCGGCTGATATTATTTACCCTCGATCGAGCTCTTCATAGTAGCGACTTGAGTAACCACCACCGACTATCTGTAAGGACTGTCAAAGATCTACAAAGCATGAAGAAAACTCGGTATGTAATAGGTGGTCACCCATTCAAAGACCAACCTAGGCAAGCAGGGCTTGACCTAAAGATCGACCCAAGCGGCTGATATTATTTACCCTCCATCGAGCTCTTTAATGGTAGCGACTGATGTAACAGATAAAAGAAGTATTGCTCCGTTTGTTACACCTTAATATACGCACACCTCACCTCACTTGTTTAAACTCACGCCCTACTTAATAGTGAGTCACTGTGTCACTGGTAGGTGCTTTGTCTTTAGTGTCGCACTTGTAACACCGAAGGTGACGATTACTTACCGTGATTACTACTTCTGGTCATTAGACAGACTGAAGGGCCTGGGAAAATCTGTGAGACAAGGAAAAATAAATACGTCTTGATATCTATGGGAATGTCGTTCTCGACGTTTTGGTTTCCTAATAGTAACATTTTTTGGCTGACATCAGCAACTATTTTTTATGGTTACTTATATGTACTAACAATGGGATTTCAGGACGATTTTGGGACCATTTCAGACACTAAAGTTACGTACGCGATAGTTGCACCGTGAGAAACACCCGATTTACAGTTCGAAAATGTATTATTTCTCTATTGTACAACATGCATTTACAAAACACATTTCGCATTTGCACGGACACTCAGTTTTATTTTTGTCCGTTGCGACCGTCAATCGAGAAGTTACAATAGAAAGAAGTAAGAATGAGTAAATATATTAATTTTTCCCATGGACGTGCCGTGCAACAAACAATGCATACAAAACTAAGAAAAAAAAAAATAAACATACAACACATAACAAACATTTTGAATACAACAGAACGGAACGCTTCCACGTTGTGACTGCGACAAACAGGTTTCCGCTCACCATGATGCTGTGCTATGGGGGCCCTCAATACAACGATGGTTTCCAATGGTCACCCGTGAAAAAACATACGAAATGAAAATGAAATACTTACAATGAAAGAATTAAACTATTAATTTTAGTTTAGAACAATATCAAATGTGTAGCTGTAGAAAAAAAACTACCAGTTTATTTAACCTTTGAATTTAAGGTTTGAAAAACCTGGCTGGTAGCTTACGTATAGGAATACACCATTCTCACGTGCCCTTTTGGTAGCAACTAATGCTCCTAATTGTTATACTATGGCGGTGAAAATATATAATTACTTAGCTAAAGAATTGAGAAGTGCTACAGATCTAGAATTTAATAGAAAGCTACATAACTGGTTGTGTGAGAGATGGTTTTATTCTATCAACGAATATTTTGAGAGTAAAATGTAAACTGACATACCTACTATAATTATTATGACATATCTCTAATTAATGCCATGATTAAAATGACATTGAAATATTTTTAATTATTTTTGCTATTTTTATTTTTATTGACACGACATAATTCGACATCGCTATTTTAATTTTATTTTTAATTTTTATTTTTGGATCATCAAATACTATTTTAATTGACATGACATAATTATTATTGATAGCTATTATGCATAAATTATTATTTGAAATGAATCTAATTATATTTAATTGTATTGATTGGTTGTAATTTTAATTTTAATTATTATGAGTATTTTATGTAACTGCCAATTTCTAAATGTGTATTGCATGCTATTAGTATACCAAGACATAAAACTTTAATATTTGTATGGCCTTGCAAATAAATGCATCATTCATTCATTCATTCATTCATTCATCCTAATTTAATATCTCATGTAAGCCACTAATGTTAAAATGGGTATGGAGTTAAATAAATTAGCCAATTGACTAAAGTATTGAAGTTTACTCTTCATAACTAGTAAAACAAAACCGCTTTGTGTTTCACAAAAGCTGATGTAGGACGGCTAAACAAGTCATAGCGTTTATTTGTTCGACACAAACGGATAGTTTTCACGTGCATCTGTAACTTGGATGAGTAATAATGAGGACTTGAGACATATTGTAACCATTGGCGTCGATTCTGTTGTTCACAGACTAAACTTAATTTAGGGTATTGCTATCTTTTTCTCTCTAATGAAACGAGAAAGAGACGGACGTAATTTAGAGCTGCCAAATTTAATTGGAACTAATATGTCCATACAAACGAAGGGTGCACGTAAAAACTGTCGACTAAAAAGTAAAAACACGGTGAAGCGCAAGGCATAAATATAAACTATTTAGTTTGACTTCTCGAACTTAGTTTATAGCTATAGCCGTCTTTTTTCGCACTGCCTTTTAGTAAAAGATAGCAATAGAATCGAAACAATTGTCTGTCATTATCATTTCTTTCTGCTCTGTCAGCGCAACACGTTTTTTTCTTCCATTCTCCTCTGTCAATTGTAACGCTATCATTTACTTATTTTTTCTTTCATATTTATGCTTTACACAATCCGTCCATCGTTTATGATGACATTATTAATTTCTATAGGGGATGGGCCCTCTGTACTTTTTCTACCATTACATTCTCTGTAATATGAGATATACTTTATTGTAGAATTCTTCTTTTGTTAGTGGTTATAGTCAATTAATAAATAAAAACTACGGCAGCCGGACCACGCAATACGACAGCAAAAAGCATAGTTTAATTTTACTCAGATGGTAATAACGCAAGGATTTGTGGAAAATTGGAAACCCAAGAAGGTGTGAATGTGTGAGAGTATAGTGAAAATTGTAATGCTACCCCATTTATTATTTTCTCTACTTCGTTAGCAGAGGACCAGAAAAATAGTTCTAAAGAAATAGAGCATTATGAAACGATAAAAAAATAATAATGTCCTAAATCTACAGCATCCGTAACCTCCAAAAAATTCTCACAACCCAACCTAGTAGATCACGCAATCTAACTAAATTAATACCTTCGCCAGTGGAAATACGTGCGTTGTCCGATTATATTAATATTTTGACGTGATAAGGAAGGACTAGATAATCGTCCATTGTGAGCAACCTTGGTTGCTGATGCGTAACCGAAGGTTTTTATTTAAAGGTAGACGTGGAAAGAGTTATTTGTTGGAACCTGAAATTGATGTTTTTTGACATCTATATGACCTTGATGAAATTGCCAAGTAATTGGAGTTATTATGGGATATTACTATAGTTATTTGGCTTTGTAAGTAGGTTACTGGTGCAACTACTTGGTCACGTAAATCTTACTACACCTGCTGTATGTGTTCCATTAGGTACTCATTACACATACACCATACACATAAACCATACGATCACAAAATATGTCATCAGTTCTTTAAAAAAACCATTGGCCGGTGCTGAATTTATTTTAATCAGTCAGAAACAAAAATTGGAAATCAGGTTAGAAAAAGCTCTCTACAACTGTCCCTAGCAACAAGTTATCATAAGAAAATGATTACTTAAGTAATTTAATTTCACACATCTGATACCGCGCATCTGATAAGCCGGACGTCAACAAAGGGTCTAATGCACTCAATGCTGCTACCTTTGTATACAGAGAACTGATGAACGCTACTGAAGAAGTGAATACTAAATTCATTAATACCTGAATTAAGGGCCGACTCAATTTATATAAATGTTACCGACCAAACACGATTTCAGGACAAACTAGTTTTAGGCTAAACTGAAACTTGATGAAACTGAAGCTCGTTCTTGCATCCTAGTCGAGGGAGACTTGGTCGACGACTACTTCTGAATGGTTTATAAAAAAATAACCTAACCTATCCGTGTCGGGGTGCCCCAAGTCGGTATAGTTTAGTCTAGGAAAAACTAGTTTGTCCTGAAATCGGGTTTGGCCGGTAACATAAATATTGACGCATTATGGAGAAGACAGATCATGCTATTGAGCATCCCATCCCATTACTTTATTCCGTAGTTAAATAGAAGAAAAGGGGAAGACTGTTATCCAGAAACTATAAGAATCACATATTTTTACCGGCTTTGCTTCTTGGCTGGGTTTTGTTTTATTTATTTTGTATTCTTGTAGAATTCTCAATACTGTAATGAATAAAGGAAGTAGCGAGTCAACCCCAACACAAGTGTTTCTGATTACCTACTTACTGAGACTGTCTCAACACAATATGTATAGATAGTATGTAGCATTTGAGACACAATAAACATTGTTTTAATTTTTTTCTTATCCAAGTCACAGATAATATAATACTAGCTCCAAGTATAATAAAACACTCATATTGAATAATCTACTCAATGACTGTTATGCACCGTATTGCATAAAGCGAAACAAAATAGTTTGCCAGTGAACTTGACAATAAACTGTTGAAGGCCGTCATTCCGCTTCACTGCACACGATGCTCTGATTCACCTTTATGACACGTTCGCTAAAAGATATGACACTTTTGAACAATAAATATACACCATTCAACTTAGAGATGACCACTGCGGAACTCCGGCCTTCCCGTATATCGCCACTAAGACCGGTCCCGTGGGAATACCCAGTAGAACCGGTCGTCGTCGATCTGTCTTGCAGTATGGTTGTACTTGTAACATGAATTGTCTTTGACATATAATAATCTATGTAATTAAACTAATCTAATAAAGAGGACAGTTTGGTATTTTGTTTTCGTATTTTTTTATATTTTTGTTTGAACAAATAAACTTAAAAAAATACTGGACAGATTTGAAAAATTCTTTTAGCAATGGATAGTTACAAACACCAAGTAACATAGGCTATATTTAACGGGGACTAGGTGGGTGAAACCACGTCGTATAATATAATAAAGTATGTTATAATAAACAATGAGGACATCAAGGTAGGTAAAAATTATTAGGCCTTATGGCGCCATTATGTAGATATTAGAGATACATACATTGACGATGACGGTATTAAATACTTTCTTATCAAGTTGGCCTCAATTCCGAATTCAAAAATGCTCAAACAAATAAATAAAAACAAGAAAGGCGCACTCTAAACAGTTGAAACAATTGTAGCAATTACGTTGAGCTAGACGTTTTTGTATAAAACTACAGCAGCTCAATTTTATATTGATTCAGTGGCCAATTATAATTCTTTTTTTTCAGCTCAAAGTGTATTTGTGCAGTATGGTTTTTGTTTTTCCCTGTGTAGAAAGAATGTCAAAAATGATGCATCCTAGCGGCGAAACAAGGAACTTACATTGATTTGTTCCGAATTCTATTTGTGGAATAATAAAATTATTCGCCGTTCGCCACTTCAATATTATTAAAAATATCGCCGTAAATACCTTAAACAATAAAACTATTTAGTATTTGCATGTATTACACGCATTGTGTCCGTAATCTGTATAAAAAAAGTCTTTAAAACACACAATAATATTATATTAAATTAATTTAAACATAATAATTATGCTCCACCTCACGAATTAATAAGTGTACTTCGCGGGCGTACCGGCTAAAATGTTGTTTATAAGTGGCCAAAAACAGCGTCAGTTATTCGACACGAATCTCTGCGATAGTTGAGAAACGAGCGAGCGGAGTTTAATCACTAGGATCATTTCCTTACTCATCATTCGCTGTTCAGTCGAGTCAGTTAAGACCCTTCTGATGGCAACTTGAACAGAGTGCGCCCGCGGTAGTCGTGTTTCCGATGTAACGAAACCATAGCGAGATCTAATTCGACGTCAACGCCATCTATCGAGCTATGAGTTCAACTTTGTACGTATTAAGTTAACCGGTGCGCCGCTGTGGCATTATTATTTTTGTAGTTTGATTATTATTTCTATTGTGAAATTAAAAAAAAACAATCTAGGTATTATTAAGAACACATTTTTTGGAACACAAAACAAGTAACAATAAAAAAACAGCGTTCGTTTACCAACTTTGTCCCGACAAAACAATGTTCCAGAAATAGATCAATAAGTCGTTTATACAGACACCCTTTTATAAAGTTGACACTTTATTAAAGGGTATCTGTGTTTTATAATTTATTTGTTATTAACTAGTTTTTGCATTACCTATTTGTGTGTCCAGGATTTTGTTCTTTTACAAGGTAATTAACCTCATGGTATGAGTTACTGTGCAAAAAAAATACTGTCAAAGTATCAACACGTCATTAAAACAAATAATGTAGATTGATTTTGCTTATAATGAATAAGTATTATTAGGGAAAATAACGGAATCTCATATTATCTCTGGTGGCGCCATCTATGTGTCTCTATCTAAACTATATTTGCTAATATTTTTACAAATATTTGGTATTTTTTTGGACTCTGTATCAATGTTTTTTCACTGAAAGCCCATCAAAATTTGACAAAATGGCACCATTGTAAGCAGTGTGGAAAGTTGCTAGACTAATATTATGTACTTAGATGTTGCAGCCAAATGGTTTAATTTAGCTGTTCATTTAACCGCTTTAACCGCTTAGCCTCTTTATTTAAAAAAAAAACCTAACTAACCTAACGTTGGGGTGCCCTAAACTCAAAGCACTTTTAAATATTAGTATAAAAAGCGTAATCGACTCAGCCTCGCTTCGCGGGGCTCCTATTTCTGTCCGCAGGGTTTAGAGGAACTTAGCTAACCTAACATCGGGGTGCCCCAAATCCCGAACTGAAATGTTGTTTTTTTTTTTCAGACCACTAGTTAAACGGCCGCTGTTTAGTAAAGAGGCTAGGTGGTTAATTGAACGGCTAATTAAACCATTTGGCTGTGACATGGTCTATACTAAATATGTTCTCATAAATGTATAAAATTGTTGTAATCTCATTGTAACCTAATATCATTTTAAAATACTTAGGATACTAAACAGAAAGAAAATGCTCTAATAATCCTTTATTGCCGAGCATTTTTTTCAGAATTACTCATTACTATAGACATATTGACCCATTAAATAAGAATAACTTCACAAATCCCAGAAAACCCTGAGCATTTTACTCATAAAATCTGTACAAAAATAAAAATAAATAGCATCATTATAAACGTAATACAAAATATAATGTTTTTTTTCTAATTGTGTCCGATATCTCTCTATGATTGGATTGTATGGACCGGATTTATTTAAGCCAAGACATCAGTACAACGGATTCAGTGGATTTCGGTAAAATGTAATATTTCTCCCTTCATAATAGAGTCCTATCAGCAGATATATTGGTTTGTAGACGGGAAATTACATTTTGGTGCAAGAGGGTTTGTTTACACAGACACGGCAACATAATTCGACTACTGTTACTCGACTACATAGGTACCTATTTTTAATAAAAATAATAGGTAATTTATAACTTACAAAAATACAATAATAGTGCAGTGTGTATTATTATTATGATAGTTTTTGATCTTCACACCCGCAGTTGGACGGTTAACTGAAACATCGTAATTTAAATTTAATTATTTCATATGAATATAAATGGTGATTTCTGTAAATTATATTTTAAAACTAAATATAGCGATGAAGCTATGGATGATGGTCCAGCCTCAGGACTTGAAAATAGAAAAAGAAAAATTGTTAATTTAATTTCTATAAAATAATGCT
Source organism: Xestia ashworthii (assembly GCA_950022955.1). Classification (NCBI taxonomy): domain Eukaryota; kingdom Metazoa; phylum Arthropoda; class Insecta; order Lepidoptera; family Noctuidae; genus Xestia; species Xestia ashworthii. The sequence continues at coordinate 22,793,369 of OX465561.1, forward strand.
GTACTGTACACTGTACACCAGCATCTTGTATAATTCAACAGAAATTACAAGCGAGAAGTCTCACTCATTTATACTTCAAATCTGATTTCTGGATAGGCAACTTTACCTCTCATTTTCTACATACATTGCTACTTTAATACCGGACTGGTTGCCCTACCTTCCTCTTAAGCCGTCATTCTATGCAATCCAGCGAAAAATTTTAGTGTAAAATAGTGCAAGCGTAGAGAAAAATATCCTGGTATGAATAAAATCGGATGTTTGTGCAAATTGGTATCAAAAACCGGAAATAGCGTATAACATACGCTTTGTTTTGTGGAATGCTCTCGGTTAGTTTTATTTTGCGTTTATTGTGGTTGGTTTAACATACTTACATAATTCATTTTGTAGCGTTCTGAATTGTTTGGCCATTTGTGAGTGATTGGTATTCGTTATGTTTTTTATTCATTTGGTTTACTTAGTGTTTTATTGATAGGTATGGAATTGGTGTGGTGTAATTTATTACGAGTGCACGAATAGAAATACAATTGAACGGTACAAACAGCTGTTTTATTTTTAACTAATAGCTTCTGCCAGCGGCTTCGCCCGCGTGAAGTTTGATAATTGTCCTATGGGATCTTACTACCGGGATAAAAAGTATTATTTGTGTTAATGCAGGTTATAAACTATCTGTGTGCAAAATTTCATCCAAATCCGTTTAGTAGTTTTTGCGTGAAAGAGTAACAAACACCCATACATCCATCCATACTCACAAACTTTCGCATTAATAATATTAGTAGGATGTATAATAACATTATAAAGAGGAAATATTCGTATTTTGTATGTTAAGAATAAACTTTAAAACTTCTGGACCGATTTGAAAAATAAATTTACTATCAGCGAGTAACATAGGCTATTTTTTATCCCCGTACTCTCACGGGACCGGAAAACACGCGGGTGAAACCGCGTGACGTCCGCTAGTAACACAGCATAATGAATGTTGCTGATGGATCATTAAAAAAAAATACACTACTTAATTGGAATAGTTATTTTGATCTCAACTGGAATAACACACACTACGCCTATATAATTCTGATACGATTATTCAGAGGTACATCCCGAATAATACACGCCCATTTCGCCAGTCATGTGGTACCAAATGAATAAACCGAGAAATTTATAATTTTTAGCTCTGCAACTTGACATAGATGCCCTTTAAACACTCAGATAATGCAGGTCCTATTACATAAATTATTGATGTTTTTTTTCGGAATCGTGATGTGAAACTGTTTTATTTCCTGGTCCAAATTATTTGTTGTAGATTTAATCAAACACCGAATCATGGTCAAAGATAACGCCCACCATTATTAGCGTAGACGTATTTTTATATTGGTTGTGTTCGACCAGTCGCTACCAGTTCTGTCTTGTTTCGGTATGAGATATAGACAGAAGATAAAAGCTCCGCTATCATCATCCACCATGATGATAGTGATAAACCTTAGGTCCTAGGGCTTAGGGCTCAGGTCATCATAAGCTAAGCTTAAGGAAGCCATTGAAAGAGCAAAAAATCTAGCAAGGTAGATATACTAATGCCTTTCACCTGACTCATCAACTGACCGGATGCAGCTGAATACTACATGGAGCGACTGCCTATCTGACCACAACCTAGAGTACTGAGAAATATGATACCCTAGGGCTTTCGGGGCACTGACTACTTGTAAACAGTCTAGGAAGGATCTGCAAATAACAGCCGGGATGAAAGGTTTAACGTGCTTTCCGAGGCACGGAAGGAACTCGGTTCTGTGTTCTCGTTATTAAGATAAAAATATTTCGTATCATGATTAGGTATCGCAGTCATTTCCTAGTCCCACCTATGTATGTTATTATTTTATTAGAACGTGTGATTTACACTTGTTAATACCAAAGACTGGCCGAAGGCATTAATTTCTTACAAAATAGATGCAGATACCTTTTGGCAATCTTGATGTGGTCTGCAATTCAGATTTAAGACAACTCCACGTCAAAGCGGGTATTTTGCGTATGGAGAAATAAGTATTTATTATAACGTCATTATTTATTGTATTTAGAGGACTCTATAGTGAATGAATTGTCATGGACCATGACTCATGGTAAGGTTATGTGATGACTGATGATGGAGCATGCATAACAATGGCAGAAAGGGGTACAGTATAGCAAAGATGGCGCATATAGCATATCCTAATGGCTATACAGGAGGTGACGGGTTTAAGAGTATAGGAAGACCAAAGAATCGATGGATAGAATGTGAAAGTTATGACATGGCAAGAAAGGAGGTATCTGGAAACTACTCCCTAAGTCCGTCAACGAAGATACGGGGCCCGTCTGAAAGGAGTTTAAACTTTGAAATGAGCCATACCTACTTTCTAATATTTTCGTATTCATGAGTTATGAAAACACATTGGGAGTAAGGATAGATGATCAATCGTGTTGTCGTTTATATTTTGTTCGGTCTCCAAACGAATCATAGGTCCGTAAGTGATCACCTCCTTCTGCGAAGCAGTCATGCTAGCGAAGGAGGTGGCGGAACGAGAGAGGGAGAGAGCCTACCTTCCCGGCTGCCGCGGGAGACGCACCGGGCGTCGGGGGCCACGTGGTGGCTACCGGCCACCGTAGATGCGGGCCTGTGGACGGTTAGCTATGGGCTAGCTAGCCGTTCGTCCGTCTAGTGACGACAGGCCGTGTCGACGGCGCGTTCATGTTCCACGCGCGCCTCAAAGAGATGTCAGCATAAGGGGAGGGGCCCGCAAGGGCCGAAGCCTGCCGGGGTTGCGGGCCTGTTCGAAAGAGATACCGCGGCCCCGGAACATAAAGGGCGAGAAAGGAACATGGATGGGTTTTAGTTAGTAAAAGTCTGACACTCCCTCCCGCTCCGCCCAGAGTGGGAGAAGTCATTTGATGACTTTCAATCCTAAAAAAAAAAAGGTCCGTAAGTGATACGGAGAAAGAAACGACCGTACTTCAGCTGAAACTACGGATTTCGTGCTTAGAGAGTAGACCTCCTAATGAGATGATCAGTAGTAAAGAAGTACAGGAGAAGAAGACATGGGATGAGGGCTCAAGAATGATTAGAAAAGAAGTAGAAAAGTGTGGAAATACTGGCCATGCCCCGCTGACCTTAAACAACTTGGAATAAAGAGAACAGTGATGAATGTGATAATAGAGTGGATATATTATTAGCTAAGTCCTAAGCCACCTTTATAAACATTAACCAATATCACGAAACAAAAAAAAAACAAAACATTTCCTACTTTCATTTCCAAATTACAATTTATTCTCGTCTTAATTGTTTCTCTTTGATAGGATTGATTATTTTTTAGTAAGAATGAGGTGGAAAATTTGTAATTAATTGAAACAAAGGACTGGAGAGACCTTCACTTTCATTGTTCACGTTTGGCTCAATTTTAAACCGAGGGCTTCTCACAAACGCGCGTTTACGTTTTTGCAATGAGCACAATTTTATTTTTATCACCCATGGATTTGAATTTAGTAAACTATACGTATATAATCTATGTACAAAAGACTATTTTCAACTATTTAATCAATCGAATTGACTTTTCATTCATGGCTATAGGCGATGTGACTGTATTGCGTAGTTGATGTCAATGGCGTTCATTGACTCACCTACATTGTAACGTTACAATTTCCTGGATAGGAAAATGTAAGGTTGCATTGGGTGAGGTTAAAAGAAAAATGGCAAGAGATGAAATGATGGTTTAATAAAACAAGGGAAGCCGGGTAACATGGTGATAAGGATCCAGGTCCAGGTCCAAAGCTCGCAGCTGGCAGAAGCCGCTCGCCGCAGTGACAGGCTCACCCGCTGTCAATGTCCAGGTTCTCAGTAGTAGAAGTAGATGTAGAGTAGCAGCAAGTTTTCAAGGCCATCAGCGTCCAGGGGCTCACAATAGTAGCAGCAGTAGTAGCTTTTCAAGTATGGATGGCTTCGATATCACGCCAGGGCTAGATTACGCCGGCTTAACGACCACGTCAAATAATACTCGTTGTTTAGAGGAAGTTCCAGCTTGTTGCCGGCTCAAGGACCAAACGCAGACTGAATATTCAGGCTCGGCTTCCAGTCACCATGCAATTATGAAGTTTTATAATGTTGTAGAACATAGAAGAATAAAATGGTTACAAAGAAGGTCTAACATCAAATGATTACAACCTACAACTCTAGTTACGGCAATAAATTAAGAAGAGGCTGCATGGGCTAGATCCCTTTGCCTTCCCAAAAGGGAAAAGAAGATAATAATAATAAATTAAGAAGAAAACTAGGCTTGTCATTGTCATTGTCTGACATCACAAAAGTAAACAAAGATTTAAAACACTAAAATGTACAGAAATGCTATAAATAATATTAATTAAAAGGCGGAAAAGGCATGCTGAGCCTCCGCATATTAGGCCATACAGTTATTCAGAAAGAACGCATGATAAAATTTTGGATCACAGTAGTCGAAAACGTAAGTACAAAAACACAAACATTACAACTCGTATTTGAGTAGGTATTAATGAACGTTTATTTCGCGCGTTCGCTTTATGCCCACCGTTTGTATTTACTTGTTGGTAAGTGTTCAGTGTTCTTCGGCGTAAGAATTTAATTAGAAGTACAAAATTAAAATATTTACCAAAATGTTTGGAGAACTTCCTGTTTAATCCAAAGTTTTGACTACTTGGAAGTATTAATTAACAATTTTCAGGACTCTAGATTCTAAGAATAATTCCTGTTTATTCTTGATAGTGATGTTACGAAGTGGTTTTTGTCTTTAGAGTAATTAACAAGACCTCTCGATCAGCTCAACCCTTGGCCTTATTCAGAAATCTACTGTTAGCCGTTGGATAAGACGATGAAGATGTTATGTCACAAGAAGTACTTTGATTTTCTCTTTACCTACTGGTGGTCTGCGGTCTCCAATCATAATCGTTTAACTTTCTTCTTCATAGCAGAGCCTTCTTTTGTAGTATCATGTTGTATCACCAATAATCAACGCGAACCGTGCACCTTTTTCGACGTTTTATATGTGCCCATCTAGGCCTATGTGAAATAAAATATTTTGATTTTATCCTGTGTCATCTATCAACTCAGTATAATACCAGAATTACCTGTTAAAGGTCCCTCCCGAGCACCTTTCTCTACTTTGTCTTCAATTATTATCTACGGCTGTTTTCTATTACTTACTAACGTGTTACTGTTAGTTAAAAGGTCTATATCTCGAATCTATTGCTGTTTTATAAACAAATCTGCGTCACCTACCTGTCGATCGGAGGAATGTGATTCATAGAAAAAAACAAGCAAACCTTTTTTTTATTTTGTTTGTAACGGTCCCTATGTTACATGTTAAACAGTTAGAGATAGCAACCAACCATTACCTGTTAGTAAGTTATTGAAAATGGCGGCTAGTCTGTTCTAACCACCTGCACCGCTTAAATCTTTACATGCTCTATTTTAAAATCACCCTTAATCGATCCCTATAGCTACCAGATCGTGACCTCATCACTTTACACTAGACCGATAACTACCCGCTCCACCTTACTTCCTATTACTCATACTAAGTACGCCTCAACCGCGTATTACAGGTAAGTATAAGTTACGATCGTAAGTAGTGCCGATAAGTATCAATTTGTGGGGTCTAATCATAGGTCGGGAGGTCCTAACATTTCAATGTTTTGTTCTAGTACACTTTGACATTTAGTGCACAAAGGAACGTAATTCGTATGTCTACAGGTAGCAAGTTCTATTACTCAGCATATGGCAATGGGTTTGATGTCCAGGTCAAGCGAAGTGTTATGGGATGCTACATCAGGAATTTGATAGTAGCAACCATGAGTCTCCCCATATTCTTCCATGAAATCATTTTATATGACAAAAAAAAACTAAGTTATGGAATCAGGCGTTACTTTGCGGAAATCCATGACATTAAATGCTTTGAAAAATATTTAGTTTTAATACCGCAAGACAAAAATATCCAGGTCTGAAAGCAGGACACAAATCCCACCGTCATGCATATGCACATGCGGGCCCACCCTCCCGCCCTCATGCATATGCACACATACAAAACAAGTGAGAAATACACACACACATACATAAACACGTGTCGAGTATAGGTTTGGTTGCATGGCATGCTAATTATTTCTCACTTGTTTTGTATGTGTGCATATGCATGAGGGCGGGAGGGTGGGCCCATATGTGCATGTGCATATGCATGACGGTGGGATCTGTGTCCTGCTTTCAGACCTGGATATTTTTGTCTTGCGGTATTAAAACTAAATATTTTTCATAGCATTTAAAAAAAAAACTAGTTATTCCGTCAGATAGACCTTAAAACAAAAAGGGGAAACATATTTTTCGCTTTTTTTACGTAAAAAAAAAAATAAGACGACACAGTGCGTTAAAAATTCGTGCGACGTCACATTTGAGTACATTTTTTGGTTGCAATAATGATGCTTGCGAATAATGACGCAGACTGCTGGCCCAGGGCCGGCAGTCTCGACAGAGATAACGACAAAATCGCTAACTTTCGATCGCTGATTACTACCGAATAAATTCGGTTGCACTAATTATGCTTACGAGTAACGCATCTAGGATGTAGAGACTTTCATTACTGGCAAGCATCATTATTGCAACCGAATTCATTCGTTAGTAATCAGCGATCGAAAGTTAGCGATTTTGTCGTTATCTCTGTCAAGACTGCTGGCCCAGGAATCACATGTGCGTTGTTGTACTATGCTAAAGTTATTCATATCAATCCGCTATTTTTCCCACGTTCAGCATAAAATCTCTAACACTCCATCTTATGACTCAATCAATTTATTACATCTACTCAGCTATTATTTATTACAAACTAGTTTTTTTATTACCAGTATTATCACATAATTGACTATTATCTCATACAGCCATTGCACCGTGTTTTTGGACGTGTTAATGAAGACAAAAAAATACATCATAACTGGCGTATGTTTGCCCTGGGAAAAGATAAGCTAGCTACGAAACGAGTTTGGCACTGTAAGTGGACAGCCCAAGTATAGTGAACTCTTTTCAAGAGTACCTTTGTGCAATTTTTTCGCTTCATGTACCTAACAAAGAAAGAAAGAAGACACATTTATTCGGCACATATATTTTTATTTTTTGTTGTGTGCACATAAGACACAACAAAAAATAAAAATAAAGTAAAAAGGAAAAAAAACTTCAATCTTCCCAATATAAACTTAAATCTAGACAGAAAATGAGATAATATTGTGTGTCTCACGGCTCCAGGTCAGCAAACTGCCGAGCAGCTAGTACCCGATGCTGATTTTTTGAACCTGAGATAGTGTTGTGACGGATTTAAAACAGTTATTTTTTAGATACATCTCACCTTTTAGTCTAAGTATAATATTTTTGTATGTGACCACGAGATTATGCTAGTACGCTCATAACTTGCTCGTTCACTATTTATGCGAAGACACTGCATCCTAAGATGCAGGATCTTTCTAGTTTAAGAGTCAGGGCTCAAATTTTGTATTGACTACTGTAATCATCTCTCGCACACTACTTCTGTTTGCCTATTTTTCTGTACTTTAGTGACTGTTGTGTACTTTATTATGTGTCAAACTTGTATTTTTCCTAACAAAGTTATTATTATTATTAGTTTTGTACTTTGTGTTACTAGGTATGTGTAATTTTTTATTTATAATTTTTTTTTTTGGTAGGGCGTTTCACAGTTCAGTCTAGGAAAACTGGCTTCTGCTTAACCGGGCAAGTCCTGTGGATGCCTTGAATTTAAGGCCTCCAGCCAGGGCAGCAATTACTATAAACTAAGCGACCACGCACTAAGGGCACCCTCTGTGGGGTACGAACCTCGGCTTAGGGCGTCGCTGGGGGGGGCAGCAAAGGGACAGGCTGGATCTGGTTGTCATTAATTATGAGACTGATTTATAATTACTACTGGCTCAGCTTCGCGGGCTGGCTCGAGCAAGGGTCGGGGGGGATTGAACGGGGGTTACGCACCGGACCTCTACGGCGAGGTCGGAATGTTTTCGGTTTGTACATTCTACGAACTGTACTGGTATCTTTCCTACTCTCTTGCAAGATAGTGATAGGGTCATCGGGGGTGACTAAGGTGTGACGTGGACGTCGGACTGAACTAATACGCGATGGGTCGTACCGGGCGGCCGTTGCGATCAGGGGGTTCCTATGAGTAAATAGCCGTGTCGTCGGCAAATAGGGCTACCTGAACTTTCTTGTTCTTGGGAATGTCACTGGTGTACAGCGTGAAAGCCAGAGGTGAGATTACAGAGTCCTGAGGGACTCCAGCACGGATAGATGCGTGTCATGTATGAATAGACACTTATAAAGAATCAATTTGTGTGCAAAATAAATAAAACACCATTATTATTAAAAAAAAAGTGCGAAACAAAACAACGACGTGCCAAATGCGTGAAATCGCCCGTTAAGGTGTGACTTGGTTTAGTTGTAAAATCCTCAAAGATCTGTCTCACTCTAAAATTGGTACAATTGGTTTAAACTAAGGCAAAAATGGTTAATAATAATAGTTGACGCCACTAGATCTACCAGCAAAAACCCCTGACCTTTTAAACTTTGATATCCAAAAGCCTGCGAAAGTAGGTTATTTAATAAATTCGGCCCTTTCTATCAGGTCTCATTGTAAATTCAATATTTGACGCCTTCTTATTGAATTCTGATGCATTGTTGAAAGCACAATATAGAACGGCGTAGTGCCTTCAAACTGAGTCGTGATCATATTCTGTGATATTTCTTTATTTGACGATTTTACAATGGTTGTTTTTAAAATGTTTTCGAGATAAATGTCTAGACGTAATGAAGAAAACTTCAAAAGCTGTCAAGTCTGTCTTTGTCTATGACTTGCGATGGTTGGAGTGCTGCCCACCTTTTAAGACGTTAAGTTGAGACGTTGTATATTATAAATCTCGAATCAGATAAATAAAGCGGGTGCGATTCGGTGCCTGTCCGCTGCATTTGTTAGTGCGGTGTCGTATATAAACCTAGGATGTTGATGTTTGCTAACAGCCTCCAGTTAGGGGTACGCTCTATCTATTGCCGTCCATATAAATACATGAAATTATATCCACCGTGATTCCGACCCGCCCCGCTTCCACCCCGCTTACGCCCCGCTTCCACCCCGCTTCCGCCCCGCTTCCACCCCGCTTCCACCCTGCTTCCACCCTGCTTCCCCACCACTTCCACCCCGCGTCCGCCCCGCTTCCGCCCCGCTTCCGCCCCGCTTCCGCCCCGCTTCCGCCCCGCTTCCGCCCCGCTTCCGCCCCGCTTCCGCCCCACTTCCGCCCCGCTTCCGCCCCACTTCCGCCCCGCTTCCACCCCGCTTCCATCCCGCTTCCACCCCGCTTCCACCCCGTTTCTGCCCCGCTGACGCCGCATTCTCGCCCCGCTTCCACCCGACTCCCGCCTCGCTCCCGTACCCTGTATATATTGCACTTCAAATTCGTTGATTTAGTTTTACCCGTGTGTTCGCTGGGATTCTCCACCAGCCAAACTAACGGCCTTTCTTTTCATCTCGTTTAAGAATTTCAAAAATCCTTTCCTAACGCTCACCGCCGAAATAATTAAAAAACTCTTGAAGATTTCTCGTAAGCAGATTTTAATTCTAAGACATCGAAATGGAAAGCTGTTATTTTTGTTAATATTATTCTAGTTTTGCGTGTAAATCCACCTGGGAAATTGAAAACAGAACATTGTCTAACATTCATATATAATTAAAGATATAAGTAGCTATTGATTTCAGCATTTATGGCCATAATTATAGTTCCACTAATATTTACGACTACCCACAAAGGGTGTGGTAATTGTGCCGATTAGTTGCTTCAACGTATACTTAGTATTAAGTGTTCACACCCTTCACTGTGCGGCTTTGGTAAATGATTGTTAAGTAGAGCTTATGTTTATGGGAGGCTAGAGTTTCAAATACAAAGGTGAAATTGGTTAGGTATCTACACAGTCATTAACGTAGTGTCTATAACCTTATAGGCCTCACAAGCTCACAACTCTCCACATATTTATATATATGTCACCGTGAAATTGTCAAACACGTTATATTACAATATGACGTGTTTATCTCTAGCGATATTGTAAACTCTCGAATTATTGTCAACTGAACATACGGAAGTATCTCTGGCCCCATAATCGGGACTTGGGGCACCCCCCCGTTAGGTTAGTTAGGTTCCTTTAAACCCTGCACTCGGAAATAGGGGCCCCGCGAAGCGGGGCTCCGTCGACTACGCTTTTTAGGGGAATATAAAGTGTTTTAAGATTAGGTTATATTAATCGATATTTCTCAGGAATGGTACAGTATCTTTTCATGAGAGTGTTACCACTGGGTGAGTGGGACCCTCCTTCCCTCCACACCGCGTGAATTGACTACCATCGCATGCATTTCACGAAAAATAATGCGTTTTATTGTAAGCAGTATGTTCATTTGACAATCATTCGAGAGTTTACAATATCGCTAGAGAGATTACAATATAACGTGTTCCTCTCTAGCGATATTGTAATATGTCGAATTATTGTCAACTGAACATTACGGAAGTATCTCTGCCCCCATAATCGGGACTTGGGGCACCCCCCCGTTAGGTTAGTTAGGTTCCTTTAAACCCTGCACCCGGAAATAGGGGCCCCGCGAAGCGGGGCTCCGTCGACTACGCTTTTTAGGGGAATATGAAGTGTTTTAAGGTTAGGTTATATTAATGGATATTTTTCAGGAATGGTACAGTATCTTTTCATGAGAGTGGTACCACTGGGCAAGGGGGCCCCTCCTTCTCTCCACACCGCGTGAGTTGACTACCATCGCATGCATTTCACGAAAAATAATGCGTTTTATTGTAAGCAGTATGTTCATTTGACAATAATTCGAGACTTTACAATATCGCTAGAGATATTACAATATAACGTATTTGACAATTTTACGGTGACATGTACATACTTTTTCCTTAGGCCCTAATATGATAGCAACTATTAGGGCCTAAGGAAAAAGTATGTATATTTTTCACTTTACCAGCTCATGGGCCATAATTCATTTGGAGCTTCGCTATAGCTATAGTACACGTACGTAAAAGCTGTAACATAGCTAACTATAGCTATAGTTACAGCTTTTAAAATTTACCTACGACACCTTGTTCACGTCCTCGGATAATGCAACTTGCGTCAAGCAACACTTGCACTCATCTCTTGTTTACAATGTTTACTTCCTCGCTCTGCATAAGTCACCTAGTGAGGATTCGTAGCATGCTGTGAGCTATTTATTTTATGTTATTCAGTCACAACCACAGACGTATAAAGAGTAGCAGATCAAACATAAGCTAAAATTTGTGAAGTCATTACACACACATATGAAAAAATTGTCTAAACAGGGCCGGACTAAGGCCGGTATTAGTAAGTATTGTAGGACGTTATAGGTACCTACATATTTTCAAACTTTTATCATTTGTAATATACGTTGGTAAGCATTCTCTGTGACCTTGTGTAACGGTCGCAATTAAATCAATAATGTTGCGACGCCACACTAATACAGGAGACTGACAGACGCAGTAGCACCATAACAGTAATTAGCAGTGTTCGGAATACCCAGTGCCATTTGCTGTTAACGACCTGAAATATTATATTATTAGTATAGATACTTGGGGGAGGCCTATATCCAGCAGTGGACGTCTTTCGGCTGAGATGATGATGATGATAGATACGCCTACGGGAATACAAAGTTTCAATGCATTCATTAATACTTTAACCCCGGATAAGGACCCAAAAAGGAAACAAGTTTTATTGACTGCATTTCTTCTAAGGTTAAAAAAAAGACGTTGTTTATATTATTTTTTATTTGGCAATGTGCGGAATGTATTTCCTCTAATCGCGCAATAACATTTTTCCAGAACGCTCTCATCCGTCATCGTCGCCTGATGCCCAAAAGTAGTCAAGTTACATGCATTAATTCATTCACAAAAATATTCGCACCTTTTGTTACATTTTTTCGACATTGCTTGCTTGGATATTAATATTTTTAGACAATTTTCAAATTTATGTAACAGAAAACTTGTAAACATCGCTTAACATACATGCATGTCCAAAATACCCCCACCGCTAAATTGTGGTACTTCTTTGAGAACCAGAAACAATTTTCCCAGCAGTAGTTCGTTTCATTGGCAAGGTTTTTTGGAGGTTAATAACATTTTCCTTATCCTGTAAACAAAAGACAAACAAAATTATTATGAAGACCAGTTTAATATAAAACAATTTGTTACTATAGTAGCATACTATTACATACATGCATAGCCAGAGGTAATTCGGTAAACAGTGTAGGAATTGATAGACGTAGTCTTGTTTGAAAGACGCTGGCATCTATCAGTGTGCTTCAAAATGCTTCGAACAGAGTTCACCAGTAGGATTAGGTTGGAGCTGCATGTTATCAATCCAGGCTTTCTTTAAATTTTCATGTTTTGGAAACCTGGAACAAAAAATATTACTATTATTTTTATTTACAGCACCAAAATATCAAAGAAATATGAGTAGCTTATAATATGTGTGTGACCTATGCCTATTTCATATCAACATTGAATTGTGATAAACTGATACATTGTAGGCGTTACATATTGTTATAAAAAATTAAGCCTGTTGGATTTTTCGACTTTGTAGTAATTAATAAGCCTACGCACCTACAATAAATGCATTAACCCAATATGTAAACAATCATAATAATATTTATTAGATTTAGCATTTCGCAATACTAAATCCGTCCCCGGTTAATTCCACAAGTACTTGAGCTGTCATTAATAGTAAATATAAGACAATTTTGTTTGTTTATTATTTTTGTACGGTTTATTCTAAGTAAGCGTGTGGGCAAATTGCATGGCAGTAATTGGGCTACGATAAAAACGATTAAACTTCATCGAAACGGTTGATTAATTTCGAAAAATCGACAAATTGTTTCAGTTTACAACAACGTAAATAAAAACTTACCGATGACAGCTTAATCCAGGTATTTTGTTAGAGCTATCACTGTCACACCGGTACGCACTGCACTTCACCATTTTATTTTACGTGTTTCAAGTCTTTAGTGGTACAAACAATTAATATTTTTTCACATAACGTGATTGACACCGTAGAGTGTTCTTATAGGTTATAAGCTTATCAATATGGCGGCTCAGAAAAACAGGCTTCATGTCAAAATTTGTCTATGTGTGTGGCAGTGTGGCTACACGTAAAAGAACGAGACGCCATTATTAAGTTTTTGCTTGATAGAACAAGGATAAAGAATGATGGATATATTATAGGTATAACTAGGAATTTATGTTTGGTCTGCTACTCTTTATACGTCTGTGGTCACAACACGCGGTAAGACTACAAGATTATAAGAAATCATCAGATGGAATTAATTTTCTCTGTTCGCACCCTGAACGACATTAATTTAACTCGACACATCATCGCTCATAACGTCCATAAGAGTCCATTTTCACCAATATCCATTATCTTGTAAATCATGTCATGCAAATAGCTACTCGGCTACCAACGGCTTACCATTACGGATTTTAATAACGATGGATGAGCACGAAAATCACCGTGTAGGTAAAATCTTTGTGATAAGGTTGATCTTGGATCAGGGATTTTACAGTCCGCAGTCTAAAATTACGGAATAGTATAAAACCGAATACAATTAATAACTATGATGTACAACTTCTAGCATAACCAATGAACCATCGTTTTTGTAGATCTTTGACAGGCATTGTGGGTAGCCAAAAACCCAAAAGTCTAGTGAAACCGACCAGTTACTCGGTCTTACCAAGACCGAGTAACTGGTCGGTTTCACTAGACTTTGACAGCATATTGCAACAGCAACAGGTTTGTGAAGGTAGCAGTTGCTTCATGTCAAATACAATAATTTGGCTCCTGGTTAGACTGGAAGCCGACTCCATTTTGTTTAGAAAACCTATCTAGTACCTAAGACACAGCGTTTCAATCTACATACGCACCACTCACAAAATCAATCAATCCACCGACAGATGGCTCTATCACAAAAACTTTATCTTCAAAAGTTAGCCGAAGCCCCGCCTGGTTCACAACTTTTGTAGTGTTACCTTAGCTACTACGTGAGGTTATCCATACCATAATATAAATGCGAAAGTAACTCTGTTTGTCTGTCTGTCTGCTACCTTTTCACGACAAAACGGCTGATCAGATCGTAATGAAAATTGGCAAGGAGATGTATTTCAACCTAGGGAAGGACATAGGCTATATATTATCACGCTAATTACTTACGGAGGTGAGCAATATGCATTTCGTCTATATTTGTCAAACATTAGCAAAAGGTTTTCAAGAGTTTACAGCATCTACATCTACGTGTTGTGTTGTCCTGCTTGGTCTCACTTTGGTAAGGAAGGCAGATGCGAGAGGTCCGCAACAGTTTGAAGCAGCTTTAACGTGTCGTGGCTCATGCCATGCAACTTGATGAAGACTTTCGACCCAGCTGGAGTATGAAATCGTCGAGTGCCCGGATAGAAACGTAAGGCAGTCGAAGGAAGAGCCCATAATTGAAAAAACAAAAGTATAATATTTTGGCGATTAATGTAAACCTATTCGAGAAAAAATAAATTGTTACTTACTTGAATCTGTACTAATATTATAAAGCTGCAGAGTTTGTTGGTTTGGTTGGTTGAACGCGCTAATTTTAGGAACTATTGGTTCGTCTTACGCAGACGAAGTTGCGCGGGTCAGCTAGTATTATATAAGGCACGTTATTTACACAGTTACACTTCAGTTGTTTCGATTTCATTCTAGATACTAACGATTTTGAGAAAAGTTTGAGATCATGACTATTTAATTGCAGTCTATGACTTTAGCATAGAAGACTTTCACAGTTATTTTACTGACTAGGCGTCTCTGTCAATTTCACATTGATCTTTAATCAGGTTACATTAAAGTTGCTGCTGGCGACTCCATATTATTATACAGAGGATGGCGTTTGTCTGTCTGCTGCTTATGCTTTTCAGTAGAGCAGGCAGCCTCTCTTCTTACCTCTGGAGCAGTTAATAGTGTTGGTTTGAGGCAGCCAGTGTTTATTCTGCATGTTTCGTTTAGGGCTGCATCTACTTCTCGGGCATGAGTGGATCGATGCTACACTGGGCATGCAAATTCGCCAGCTGAGAAGTAGAGAGCCAAGCAAGTGTCCGGAGAACATGTGCGGAGCACCCCAGGCGGTGGATGTTCCAAGTTCCTCAATAACCCAGTTTTTGACTTAGTAAGCCTACAAATATACATGTACAAACCTCTAATCAAAATACTAAACACGTAATCAAAGCAACAGCAACTTCAGCTTACATATTAATTTAATAACCGCGCACCGCCAATAGATGGCGTCACACAAACTTTGGGCGGCTCTCAAGTTCGGCAAACTATCGCGTTTAGCATGCGAGTCTGCATAATATTCACATCACGGCCGCTTTCATTTGGATGCAAGTTATTGAGGAACTTGTGGTGTTGAGGAAGAAGTAGGAAGAATGTGCAGTTTATTTAGGTACCTACCTAAAGTAAGATAACAAGCAAGTGAAGTCCTAGATTAAACTTGGAGGAAGTACAAGCTTAAAATTACTAATTGTGCCCACTGCCCTGTACGAGTATGTTATCTGTAGAGTCTGGAGGTTGGTCAGCCTTTTTTTTTTTTCGGATGAGAAATCATCAAATGACTTCTCCTACTCTGGGCGGAGCAGGAGGGAGTGTCAGACTCGCCCTTTATGTTCCGGGGCCACGGTATCTCTTTCGAGCAGTCCCGCAGCAGGTTGGTCAGCCTAATGCGAGTTACAAAGCGAAAACTATCTTAACTCGCATGGCTGACGTAGTCTTTCATACGTTTGTGCAGTTATGAGTCGAGCTACAAGATAACTGCCAATTGCTTGCATTGCTTGCATTGATTGGACGGTCGGTCGCGTACGGTCGGTCGTGACGTCACTGAAAGCAAAATACGGCTGTCGGTCGCCGCTGACGTCAGCGCAGTATTATGCTAACTCGTGCGCAACCGACCGGGGGCGACCGACTATCAACGCGACAAGAATTCAGGCCTAAACTCAAAATTATGAGTACGAAACGGAAAGTTAATAAAATTTCTTTTTTTTTTTTTTTCGAAACAACTCATTATCCCACAGTTCTGAAATAAATCACACCAAAACATGTTCAATCACAAAACAAGGCTATTGAACCTACTCCAGGCCTATTAACTATCGATACAATATCGAATCTATTTCGTAAATATTGACTTTGAGAATTTGGCATTGACAGTAGTTCGACAAATCGAACGTGCCCGTTGGGAAATTAGAGCACTGAGTTCAGTACAATACATACCAGTACCTAACTAGCAGATACTCATGGAATATCGGAGCACCTGTAGTTTTAAATGAGATGGATTTTGCATAACCTTTTGTGCCAATACTGATCAAATCAAGATTTAAGGTGTATTGTTAAACTTGGATAGAGCTAGAAATAGCTTGAGTAAAAAGTTGGCCAGCCAGTGGCAATGATAACTGCTAAGGAGCTGCTGGGCCTGTGGTGTGACAGTGAAGCGCAGACTTCGATGCTTCGATAAGACTTCGCATTGCATGGTGCTCCATGAATGAACTAACTGAAGACTCCCTTTTATTGTTAAAGTACTGTACCTATATGTCACCGTAAAATTGTCAAACACGTTTTATTACAATATAACGTGTTTATCTCTAGCGATATTGTAATATCTCGAATTATTGTCAACTGAACATACGGAAGTATCTCTGCCCCCATAATCGGGACTTGGGGCACCCCCCCGTTAGGTTAGTTAGGTTCCTTTAAACCCTGCACTCGGAAATAGGAGCCCCGCGGGGCTCTGTCGACTACGCTTTTTAGGGGAATATAAAGTGTTTTAAGGTTAGGTTATAAAAATCGGTATTTCTCAGGAATGGTACAATATCTTTTCACGAGAGTTGTACCACTGGGCAAGGGCGACCCGTCCTTCCCTCCACACCACGTAAGTTGACTACCATCGCATGCATTTCACCAAAAATAATGCGTTTTGTTGTAAGCAGTAAGTTTATTTGACAATATTTCGAGATTTTACAATATCGCTAGAGATATTACAATATAACGTATTTGACAATTTTACGGTGACATATACATATACATAGTGCGTACGTGCTAAAACTCGAACACATCTTTTCTATAACAACTATACAGTACAGTTACTAAATAGTACGGTCGTTGGGTAGAAACTGAATTACCAAACGCGTTCACAAATACCACCTAATCTGAACAAAGTAGCGGAACTCAAATGGAGTTGGGCAGGACACCTAGCAAGGCACAGGGATGACAGGTGGAGCAAGGCTGTCACCGAATGGCGTCCAAGAAATGGAAAAAGGAACGTGGGTCGTCCGGCGGCGAGATGGTCAGGCGTCATAGTTTCCATCGGGGGAATAACCTGGATGAGGCTAGCGCAGGACCGTGGAAATTGTCACAAGAAGAGGGAGGCCTATACCCAGCAGTGGGTGAGTTCGGGCTGTGGATGATGACCTTTTTTTTCGGATGGGAAATCATTAAATGACTTCTCCCACACTGGGCGGAGCGGGAGGCAGTGTCAGACTTTTACTGAATAAACCCATGTATGTTCCTTCCTCGCCCTTTATGTTCCGGGGCCACGGTATCTCTTTCGAACAGTCCCGCAGCCCCGGCAGATTTCGGCCCTTGCATCTCTTAGAGGCGCGCGTGGAACACGAACGCACCAGCGATACTGCCTGTCGTCATAAAACGGACGGACGGCAAACTAGCCGATAGGACAGCTGAGGCAGTACTTTCTTTTGTGGGGAAGTGAAGACTTATCTTCAAATAAAAAGAATACAAACGAAACATTTTATAAGACATCTGTTTCAAGTTAAACTGTAAAGCAAATCTCAGTGTGACACGACGTGGCAAAATTCGTTTTTTTCTTACTTAAGAAAGGCTTAAAGTGACCTCAAGAAACATGGGACAAGGGTAGGAAGAAGCTAATGAGGAGGATTCATTATTGATTGAATTGTTCATCATCTGCCTGCCGTTTTCTATCTATATTGGGGTCGGCATTCAGTCTAACCGGATACAGCTGTACATGTCAATGCTATGTGCACACCAGTACTTGACATGGAGCAACTGCCTATCTGACCTCCACAACTCAGTAGGTAATACGATACTCCTTGTTATGAATTAACGACTGTGAAAGATCTACGAGTACAAGTGACAGCGGGGCTCGGAGAAAAAGCAACGATATGTAACGGGTAGTTAGTGGTAAGCCATCCACAGAGTAACCAAGGCGAGCGCGGCTTAACCTGATGACTGACCGAAGTGGCTGTTATCATAAACACGAGCTCCAAAAAATCAGTTAAAGGTGAAGAAGTTAAATTACCACATATTTGGTCATGCTTCTTCTTAAGAATTTGACTCCCAACTCATGCGATTTTCAGATAAAGGCAAAAGTTTTGTTGCATTAATTTCTCCACTTGCAAGTCTGATAATGTAGGTGCAAAGTTGAAGCCCTCAGACTAGTTCAGTTCGTTTCGGAGCCGATCTGAAAGTGTAATGGCGAAATGAGCGCGCTATTATTTGAGTTGTAGTTCAAAAAGACGCATTCTTGTCTTGAAGCAAATTCCTTACCATCTGTTGCTAGTTTTAAAATTCGTTTTTGATTCGATTTTTTTTTTGTTTTAGCACGTTTTTTTGCTCAGAGGGATGGTTGTCGGTTTACCGGTGACATTCCATTCCATTGAGACTTTTAAATGTTGTTTTGTACTTACACAAGCTAAACTTTTAGAATTAGGTACTTATATGAATCATAAAGTATTAGTAGCAAAAGAAACTGCTATAAAATGGATTGCGTAGTATGAGGTCTTCGTTTTCAAGTGTAAAAAAGGCAATATTATTGCTTATCAACCAGATACCAGCTATGAGTAACAAAATCCTGATTGAACCTTCAATCTTCGGTTTTTCAACGAACCTTGAGGGGGGTAAGTGATGTCACGAAAATCATGTAACGTGCAAATAAACTGAATAGTGGATAACGTGCAAATAGAAACAGGACAGCAACAGACGAGAAATAGTCACCAAACACTATCGGATCATCGACGAGTACAAGAACTAGACATACTGTTCTTCATACCTCTAAAACTCAAAGCCAATCGAGATAACAACATCCTAGGCGTCAAACTAACAGACCATGTAATACACATCACCACACTGCGCTCCAAAACACCAATAACTGACGTTGCTAAAAAAAGCCGCTAAGCTGAAGTGGGACTGGACAGGCCACTACTTTCTGGAGCCCTGACACAGCCAGCAGGCGTCGTGGCATACCTCGTAGAAGATGGCGGAATGAGCTTGTCAAAACCGACGACCAGTGGTTCACAAGAAACGGTTCCTTTATTCTCACAAAAAACTCACTTTCGAGCTATAAGTGGTAGAAAATCCGACGAACTCAATCCGCTACTTAGTATTTGAGTTACCTACCTGGTGTAAATACAGTCGAGTTTTGACACGAAAAGCCTTTCCAAATTAGATTTAAAGAGTAACTCGAGTACTTTAGAGTACAATGGAGCAAAGTGTACGAATTCGTGAAGAATTCACGGTTTTGTTACATTCTACGAACATTTTATGTGAATAGTGGTTTTGTATTGAGTCGTATTGTTGTCTTGAGTGTTTTTGTTGTAGCTATTGGTAAGGCTGTAATCTGGAAGACTACACTCTTGCGATTTATAAGTGGAATTAGTTCAAGTCGTCGGTAGGTTATATAAGTTGTAGGTATGTCTTTATTGGACAAAAGTAAAAAAATACAAATAAAAGACTTTTATTTCTTTTCAGTTGTAACACTTGCCTTGCGAAAACAGCTCTGACTTCTACGTCATAAAGACATTGCCTATCACAAGTTAGTTAGTTAGTTAGTTTTTTTTTAAGGTTAAATAAAAAATCGTTTATTCGCCATTTTGTGGCACGGCGGCCACACTTGGATTTTTTATTTATCATAGTGTATATCTACTAGTCAAGCCCTTTCATTTGATACCCATATTGAGGGAGTTGTTTAATAAATATGTAATCCGGCATTTGTGGCGGCAGCCATCTTGGACTGATTTATATCAAACATAGATAAGAACAGTCCAGACTAATTCATCTTTCAAACAAAAGAAACAAAATGAAAATCGGTTCATGCGTTCGGGCGCTACGATGCCACAGACAGACACACACACACACAGACACGTCAAACTTATAGCACCCCGTCGTTCTTGCGTTGGGAGTTAAAAAGTTGTTAGCATCGAAATGAGAAAAAGTCGGTACAATCTTCGATCAGAAGTTGAAGTTTTTTTTTTTAGTAAACGCCTTTTTAAATGAACATAGCAAATGTAGTGACAGTGACATGTTGCTAGCTCTATTTATTTAACGGTCACACCTTTGCGTAAGCCATGATTTGTACGCTCATGACTTTACATACAGTAATAAGCTTATCCTTCATTAGTTATAGCTCAACACGTATTTCGTATCAATTGATTTATCATTGCCAAAGTGAAAATCGGCCAGCGCGTCCTCATTAGAATCATCAATCATTTTGTAGCTACAGTTAAAACTAGATGATCCATAACTTAGTTCAAAATGTTAATGTGTTATCTCATTAGACTTTTTAAACTAAAATAATGGTGTAAGTAGCTTATTGTTGTGTTGACTCCTAATGGAAAAAAAAACTATTTTAACAGCGAAATAAATGCTGCTACATAATATTCAGGCGTTTTAAGTAGTCAGATCACCTGAGTGACTGCCCAGGTAATGGTCCCGAATAACACATGATCGTGGGTTCACCCGACACAGGCACTTTTATTTATCATCATCATCATAATCAGCCTATTAATGTTCCCACTGCAGCTGGGACACAGGTCTCCTCTCTATGCCAGGGAATGGGCTATAATCCACCACGCGGGTCCAGTGCGGAATGGTAAATGTAACATGTCTTCGAATTTTTTGTTTCTAGGACATGCCGGTTTCCTCACGATGTTTTCCTTCACCGTTTTAAGAGCGGTGGTGATGAAATAAATTACACAAAGTAATGTGCCTGGGTTCGAACCTGTTCGTTAGTCGAGGCCACCACCACTGGGCCACCGCTGCCCTACTTATTACTTACTTACTCTACTGATTACTTTTATTTGTGTTATTCATCAAATTACCACTGCTCACTCAAAACGGTGAATGAAGTAGTAGCGAGGAAACCGCCATGTTGCAGAAAAAAATCAAAATTGAAAGACGTGTGACATTAACCAAAAAGTGCTAAGCCAGCAAACCATACTCAGCCAGCATGGTAGACCATAGCGTACTCTCTAAGATAGAGAGGAAGCCGATGTCCCAGCTACATAACGTTATAAGCTAATTATCTTTATTTAAGTCACGGGAACATTGATTTTTAATGACGAGGCAAGAAGGTAAGAAAGAGACAATATCAGGTCATCCATGAACAGTAACGAAGAATTCGATAACGAGACAGATTTTTATTCTATTTTACTATTTTTTCTCTCCTTCTCACTGATATTATGCCTGCTCCTCTTGATCATTCAATTTCTTTGTGTCCCGAACCTAACTCAAACTTTTGAATGTGATTTTTTTATAAACCATTCTCGACCTTATTGCTTTGATCAAAGTTTTGCCAACTTGATTTATTTTGCGCTACAGAAGTACTTTTCTATTGTTACTGAGTGTATTGAAGTTATTTCGACTACCATTCGGCATTCGGTCTGGTATAGATATTCAGGTCCTGCTCTTGATATAAGGGCTAGTATTCACTGTGCGACGAATCTTTGCTGTCAGGTACATTCCGGGAAACTGTTAGATTACTTTTGGTGTTTACAAAGACTTTTGGCCGAAGTCTGTTGGTTTGGTACCCTCTGCGCCAGCCTCACCTCAAACAACAATAGTTATGGCGTCACACCGAATCGGTCGGGCTTCACAGATTATCTGTTAGCAAAGTCTATGTCATTACTAAAGCAATGATCGCGCTAATACTACGCGCTAATACTCGTATGATGTTTGGCGAATCTAGGTAAATGCATGAACGCAGCTACAGTGACATGAACGCCACAATTAACGCTAATTCGGTCCGGTTGAAACCGGTAAGTGTGGTCACATCGTAAATCCAAAACAGATAGAGGCAAATAAATGGTTAGCGATATTGCAGGATGTCGAACTGTTGCTAGAAATTGAAACAAGTCGCCTAGTGAGCACAAAGCTTTAGGCGATAAATGTGAATTGTTTGTATTTTATGTTTGTGTTTTTAGGAAAACTTTATTTATAGTCCTGGCATTGATACGGGTTGAGAATAAAGTGTTTGTGCTATTTATTTTGCCTTCATTTGTAAGTTTTCCACCAAATGACTACACTTTAGAGCAAGCAGAGAATGATTAGATGATGGATCGAGAGACATCTTTTTTTTTGTGAAAGAATCATTGTCAATTCCAATGAGTGTTTTATCGTACAACAAG
This sequence comes from Xestia ashworthii, assembly GCA_950022955.1. Classification (NCBI taxonomy): domain Eukaryota; kingdom Metazoa; phylum Arthropoda; class Insecta; order Lepidoptera; family Noctuidae; genus Xestia; species Xestia ashworthii. Next base: position 22,815,893 of record OX465561.1, read on the forward strand.
GGTCTCCCTTGAGTGGTATAGTATGTAAATTAGGAACTACCTCAAGACTATAAGTATGGACAACGAGAACAATTGCAGCAGTGAACACGAGATTTACTACGATTCGAGAACTCGTGATTGTTAATTCTAGTGTACTACAGTCACTACTAACTGGATATTTCTTTGAGAATAATAAATAGGCCTGCTAGACCTGAAAAAATGCTATTGGGTTTTCCGCCAAGACATGAAATTGTCAGAAGGATTACATTTATTTATACTATGGTCCTCCACATAGCAAGCAATTCGCAGTCGGTATACTTCATCAATTGCCTAGCCCTTTCCCAACTATGTAGGGGTCGGCTTCCAGTCTAACCAGATGCAGCTGAATACCAGTATTTTACATGCAGCGACTGCCTATCTGACCTCCACAACCCAGTTAATACTGGGTAATACGATACCACTTGGTAAGACTGGTTGACTGGCAGTCGGTGTACTTAAATTGTAGAATTGCCAAACTTAAGCTCGCAAAATAGATGGCTGATGGGTCCGAAAAGTTCTGGAGTGGAGACCGCGAATCGGAAGACGTTGCGTTGGAAGGCCTCCCACTAGGTGGACCGATGACCAGGTGAAAGCTGCGGGAATCCGCTGGATGCGAGTCGCACGAGACCGGTCAATGTGGCGACAGTTGGGGAAGGCCTACGTCCAGCAGTGGACGTCTTTCGGCTGAAATGGTGATGATTATGATGACTATGGTCCTCCACCTAGCAAGCAATTCCCAGTCAGTATACTAATTTAAAAACATTGAATTCAACTAGACCTGAATTAACTTAATTTTAATTCAAAGTTTCTATCTAAAACTATTACCTATTTGCATAGGTAAGGGGTAATTTAATCAGAAAGGACTTATCTTAATGCTTAAAAATAGAATAGTCTTGCACAGACAAGACATAGAAGTACCTTTTGTCCAGATAACATCTCCTATTTACATTTTTATAAAAGCAAATTTTTGTGTTATCTATGTGTTGAATGATGAAAAAGGAACTTGTACTGCTACCACGGTAGCCATAACATCACGCTTTTAATCCACGAAAGGTTTGGTAGGACTTATATTGTCACTTACGGGATATCTTCCGTGATTATTCATTATTTTGAGCTCCCGATATTTCGACGCTGTTGCAAGCGCCATGATCGCGGGTTGACTGGAGACTGCGGGTGGATAGAAAATAAATAGTTAGGAGCAGACAAATCTTTCTACCCTCTTTCATTGTCTTTTGCTACGCGCATTATTGGAACCCGATCGACACTAAAGTCACGACAAAACGTACTCACAGTATCACCAGGATTTGACGACCCGAATGGCGTAGTGGTAGTGACGCTGCCTTACGTTCTTAGGGTCCTGGGTTCGAATCCCGGTAGGAGCAAATGTTTCTGTGATGAGCATTGACATTTGTTTCCGAGTCATGGATGTTTATATGTATAATAAGTATGTATTTACAAACAAAAAAGTATATAATATGTAGTATATCAACTATCTAGTGTCCACGACACAAGCTTTGCTTAGTGTGGCACTAGGTGGCGCTGTGTGTTAATGTCCAGCGATATTTATTTATTTATTTATTTATTTGTGGAGTCTTTAGTATGATGCCGGCTGCTACTTTTGACCATACTCAAAACTGGATTCCACGTAGTCAAAAATTTGAAGCCATCGCGATTGAAATTTTTATGTTTCCTTATTTCAATTGCTTCTCTTGTCAGCCTTGGTAGGTTATGTTTGTCCTTAGACAAAATACGTGGCTTGTGACATTCGATCCAGTGATTGAGCCCTGACTGCAGTAGATGCTCAGCTATGGCAGAGTTTTGCTCATCCATATCCTTTTCTTTTCCTATCGGGAGCTCAAAATAATGACATTCCGTAAGTTACAACATAAGTTTAGTTTTAAACCGTGAAAGCTTAACAGTGTTTGGGTTTGGTAGAGGCGTTAAAAACACTCACATCATCATCATTGTTATTATTCTCCAGCCCTTATCTTTTATTTAGGGTCGATGCACCATGTCTTTTATACTAAACTTCTCTATAACTTGTCATCTCAGCAAACACCTCCTTTCTAGCACTAACATCCTTCATATAGTCCATCCATCTAAAATATACTCACATAGCGTTAATTATGTGCAGTGTGTAAGGTGCAGACACATGACTTTTAGTGATTTTAAATTGATCATCACGTCTTAACTTCTAGTCTAATTTCTTTGAAAAAAATATATGTTATACTAGACCATTTTTTTCATAATTTGATATGTGAAAATGTGAAGAAATATTTTTATAACTTAGGGTAATTAATTTGTAAAAGTAATGTCTAACTCGGCAAAAAACGATCATCACGCAAAAACTATCGGGCGTATTTGCATGAAACTTAGATCATCTCAAAGACAATTTAATGCCCTATATATAAGTATACGGCTTTTATCCGTATTGTGTTTGATAAATCAAGGTGGTTTGTTTTTTCGAATAATCTTGGTACGGGGCTCCTCGGGTGACGGGCGGCAGTGTATCGCTGACCACTCTCACGCACGGGTATACGCTATTGCTAAACTTCTCCCACTCGCTCAAGGTCGTTGGCGTGAGGTAGCCCCTTAAGTCCGATATGATAGGGTTCAAGCCTATTATCATTTACAGGGCACTGTTTCTAGCTTCGGGCTGCTACAGAAGAATTGCTTATCGGTCGGGACTTAGAACCTTAGAACCCTTCATTCCCAACTGGGAATAGAGGATTACACTAAGCCCAACCTGAAACCTTGCAGTTACTAGAACAACGAGACAGTTACATTGAGTAGTCGTCATCATCATCTGCCCAGCCTTTTCCCAACCACGTTGGAGTCGGCTTCCAGTATAACCAAGAGTACAGCTACTGGAGTCGCGCTGCAACGTCAATTTCAAGACGTTTGTGGTGCGCATACCAACGTGCTTGCTCCATTTGGTGTTGGATGAAAGTTTTTGGCCGCAGGATGTGGTTTTCCGTCGCTTCCGCGGACAAATTCCACACGAACGCATAAAGCATTGTGCAAGTGAAGTGTAACTAACATAGTTTTAAGATACAAACACTAACAAAAATTGTTATTAGTATGTATTTTTAGGATAAGGTACTCGTATTTATCTATGGGTCCTTGTTACCTGAAATGAATGGTTTATTATTTATTATTATAACCAAATGAAGACAAATACTAGTATTTTTCATGGCGCGACTGCCTATCTGACCTCCACAACCCAGTTATAGTACAATATGATGATACCTTTTCGTAAGCTGCTGTCAGATTTTCGGGCCAGTGACTACCTGTTACAACCGTCAAAGATCTACAAAGATCAATGTTAAGTAGTGTACCTATGTATTTAAATGGTACTACGAAATACTTACCGTATGTTGAAGTCATTGAATTTTAGCCCGTTCATTTGCTTTGACCTTGATCTCACTAACGACCAATTTCAAGATCTTACTAACAGGTAACGGAGGGTTGCTATCTTTGTCTGTTTGACATTTAGCTTACGAACCGTTAGAAACAAAACGTTACTGAAAAGTTTTCTTTGATTTTTCAAGGACGGGAACGTGACGCGGATAGGATATTTCACTGCTAACTTTGTTTATAGAAACACCGGTAGCTACGAAACGTAGGCATTTTAACTAACAGTTACACGTTAGTAAGTTATAGAAAACGACCGGTAATCGAAGTTACAAAAAAATCTTTATATTTTCTGTCCCGCCATCAACCAAGACATAAACCCATACTCCCTATACTATGAACATAAATTCATCACAATTCGGGCTTCACTGTCACAGTCTGTATTTATTGAGTCACCCTTTTCAAACTGAACCTTTGTTTAATATTTGCCTGAGCAGTCAAAGCGTTTGCAATGAGAGCTGTGTCTTTTATACAGATGGTCTTCTTTGTGGTATAAATATAAATATTATTTTGGTAATTTTAATGCTGAAATAGCTGAAGTATTGTTTTTGTGAGGTGAGGCTATTTTCTTGGGTATTAGTGTCTGAAATAATGTGTGGTTTTCAGTATGAGTAGGTATAATTAAATTCGTATAAAAAAACATGAAGGTTGTAAAAGCTTCTTCACGAAGTTGAAAGGCACGTATTTTCCCTGTCATTGCGATCATTATTTTGTTCTATACCATACCCTTTATGTTATCCTATATGGGAACCTTCTAGTTACTGAGATATCGGGGGTCAAAGTTTCAACATTTTCACAACTTTATTTTTTATTTTTAATATGTTTTTAATGTAGGAACTCTACTTTCAACACATCCACGACTCCCACACTATTCAATCCATCCACCAGCACAATTTTTTGAGTGCGTTACTTTGAGTTTTACCGTAAAACTTGTTTTTTCACCCCAAAATAAAAGTCATTTCCCAGAAATAGTTTTTGCGTAGGGTTACTAAGTTTGACGTACAGAATTCTTGATTAACGGCATCGTGATGAGTCTCTTTATACCCTGTAAATGGTTAATTAAATTTTGAATACGGCCTTATGAATTTCATCCAAAAAGTGTGAATTGTAATATTTCGCCATTAAAAAAGCTTAAAGTTTTAAATCGGTAATACTTATTTGTTAAAGTAATGTCTGAAGTGACAATGATTGGGCGAATTTATTTTATTTTTGGGGAGAGACTTTAAAAATTATAATTTCCATAACAATTATGTTACTATTAGCCTCAGATTACCTCAATCAAAAATATTTCTAAAATCCACCAACATGAATTTATTCTTTGGAAAAAACTTGTGAGAACATCTCTTCTAATTTACCTCTGATCTCACCTTTTGCATTGACAGTAGATAGATTTTAAAAAGGGAATGTTGAAAACTTTTGCAGTCTGAATAAATACCTCTCTATATTTCCTAGATTTTTCATCTGTTAGTTCAGGTTTCATTTGAAAACTGCTGAACAAATTCAGCGCAGTTTGCCATTTTTAAATTTTGATTCTCTCTGAAACTTTTCCTTGCTTGGAGTGATTTTAAAGCTGGTTTTTTTGTGGAATCCCGTTCTCCTCTCCTATCTATTACGTTTCTAATATAAATATGAAAGGTGAGTTAGTCGGTCTAGTGGCCGAAAGCGCGACATGAGGTTCTGAGTTTGAGTTTGATTCCCGGGTCGGGCAAAGTTCTATTGGGTTTGTCCATCAGGAATTCCTCAGTAGCAGTCACGGAGTTAGGATTTGTGCCTGGTGGATGGCCATAGGCTCGCCCCCTGTGACATCAGTTTTAAACAGTGTGGTGTTTAATAAATGAGTTATGCGTGCTGTGGTGGGGGATGAGCGTAGGAGGGAGCTCGGGGCGATGCGCCGCGCTACGTCTGCTAGTAAAAATAAGATTAAATTAATAAATATCACTGGACATTACACACAGTGCCATCTAGTGTCACACTAAGCAAGGCTTGTGTCGTGGTCACCAGACAGTTGATAATATACTTTTTGATTGTAAATACATACTTATCTACACTAATATTATAAAGAGGAAAACTTTGTTTGTTTGGTTGTAATGAATAGGCTTAAAAACTACTGGACCGTTTTTAAAAATTCTTTCACCATTCGAAAGCTACATTATCCACGAGTAACATAGGCTACATTTCATCCCCGTACTTCCACGGGAACGGGAACTACGCGGGTGAGACCGCGTGAAGCTCGCTAGTTATACATATATAAACATCCATGACTCGGAAACAAATGTCCATGCTCATCACACAAACATTTGCTCCTACCGGGATTCGAACCCGGGACCCTAAGAACGTAAGGCAGCCTCACTACCGCTGCGCCATTTGGATCGTCAAAGATTGTGGCTTTAATTTCGTTTATGGCATTATGTGATAAGTTATTTCTACAGCGATTTGGTCCCTTTTTCTGTCTTGAATTGATACAATTGACCTTGATTAAGCCGTAAAGCTTTTCAAAGTTTGACTATAAAAGGAGCAATTCAGAAAGAAAGAAAGAAAGAAAAATATTTATTTGACGTCAGTTAATAAAGCACACACACAATAATAAAAAAAAGATACAAAACAATGAGTAGGACATAGTAGAAATGTGCTGTGTGCCTCACAGCTGCGCCAAAAAGGTCCATTTCAGCATTCATGCCAGACAGGTGATGCTGTCTGACGCTGGTCTTCCAATGAACCTTGAGAGGGTACGTTAATTCACGTAGAACCTACCTATAATGCACATAACCACATCAAAAGAAAAGTCAAGTCAAAATCTCAGCTCAAAAATCACACTTCCCTCGAAACAACTGCCTACAAGTATATGAACCAATTAGTAAGATAATTTAATTAAAGAGAACATAATGAATTCAAATTATATGGGTGCTAGCGCACGCCTCGCGAACGCTTTGATTACCATATTACATAGGCGGTGATGAGCTCACGGATTTTTGTGGAGCAATCACGACTTTCAATGAAGATATTTGTAATGTTAGTTAAAGAAGTGGTAAGTTGTTGTTAGATGCAAAGGGTTTTTTGTATGAAGTGTGTTAAAGCCATTAAGGTGAAGTGGCATTGGACTCGCCTACGTCTGCCGCATGCCTAATGAGCTGTAGGCTAAAATAACCACTTTCTGGAGCCCACAGCCAGAAGGGGTTGCAGCAGACCTCGCAGAAGACGGCGGGACGAGTTGGACAGAGTCTAGACAGTGACCAGTGGCCCACATTTGCCCTGGATCGAAACAATAACTGGAAGTCCATCATCCTAGCAGTGGGATGACGCAATCTAACAGTAACAGTGTTAAAGCGTCTATGCTTTTCATATTTTTGTTTAAGTTCGGAACGCTTTCAGCCAAGATTTTCCGTGGTTATCCAACGTGGGACGTCTCACCTTTAGAATGAATCTTCAAAGACACATAATAAGTCATCAGATCTCTTGTTAAATACATGCAAACCGTGTAAGTATTGCAGATTTGTATGAATCAGCTGAATTTATTATTTTAATACCCTACAAGAAAAATACGGTGCTGATTAATACGCTAAATTCATGGAAGTAGATTGTACCTCGATCTACACCGAGTGAAATATTTTATGAAGTTCTAACAAAATTATCGACGTACTAAACCATTTCATTACATATTATTGCTGTACATCTAAACCTTACTCAACAGCTTAACTATTGTCACAAAACAACTCATCACTCAGCTCCTAAACGCCAAAATCCAGAAAATCTCATTAGAAACCATTAACACTGGGCCAGTTCATTACGGTCCGTTATTGAAAGTCAGTGGGATTACAGCCAGACCCTCGTATCCCTTACTACATTACACTTTCATATTATTAGACAAAAGCTCATGTCTTAGAACAGTTGGCTCTTCTAATTGGTCTACTCCCGTCTAATAACTGTGAGGATTTTTAGAGATAACGATTTTTTGAAGAAATCGAATTTATATTGTGTCTTATTTCTGACGAAAGATATCAAACTTTAAAATCACCATCGTATCGGCATTACAAAAAGTACTACAGCGCCATCTATGACATAAATGAAGAACTAACGTCGAAAGCCTAATTCGCTCATGTTTAGATTTAAAGATCTCAAAAACCTGAGTCTAAATACGCATTGTTCTCATTTAATCGACATATGAAAAATGAAGAACTTTATACCCCACATACCACCAAACCATTATCATTCAGTCGAAAACATGGATGTAGCTGGATGTAGGTCTGGCTCGACCTTCATCACATTTACAGGTCTTGTACTTATCGCAACGAACTTATTCCTGCTGCTTGGTCCAACTTGTCCCCCACAAACTGGCTCACCTACGCTGACCAATATCGGACTTATAAAAATTGTATGGACTATGTCTGAAATAAATAAAATTATTATTCCCTTTTTTTAATTTTTTTAAAATATTAATTTAAAAAATATGTAAAACATTTAAAAATTATTACCATTATTATTTATTATAAATAAGAAAATGCACGAAGATCTGCACTGCTTTCTATCATGATGATTAGATAACAAATCTAAATATTTAGGTACATCCTAAGCACGATAACGTTTACACTACCCAACAACAGGCCTTTTCGTTGTGAAAGGGATTGATGATTAATTATACATATGGGCTCAGGGCGCGTTTGTCACATGTCTTAGATTTTTGCTTCAAAGACATGCCTGTTTCGTTGTATTAGCTCCTATCGAAGCAAAGACATTCAAATATATGACGAGCTAGTCTTTTAAATCTCTTTGTTTACAAGCAAAATGTTCCAGTGCCCTGCTAAAGTAGATTCATCTTTCATGGGGTACTGTTTGAAATGTTACAATAAAATACCTCCTCACATTCTACAACTGAATGAGACGAAATTTAAATCTTGTGTAAAACGTTTCCACCATCAATAAATTGCAAAACTAATTAGTCCATCAGTTAGAGTATTGGAAAGTAATGGACACGTATTTTTTGTTTTTGTAAATCACTGAGTACTGACAAAGATAAAACGCATCAAAACTTGGGAGTGGGGGCTCGTGACGTCACAACGCACTAAAAACTATAGCACGGCGTGACGTATTGCGAATTTTAAAAGCGTCGTATCTTCGTCAATTTTGGTTTATGTAACAAAAGAAAAAATACGCGTCAAATATTTTTTTATAATCTAACTGACGGACTAATTAGATTTTTTTTTGACACAAGCCTATTTGGGGGAATGATAAAAATGCTTGGCTCAATGCTGGTCCTGCTCCACAACCATAGGCAAACTAATTGATTCCCAGGTTACGTTATTGTGGAAGCTGCAGAAGATTGTAAAATATCCTTGCCTTGTATAGATTCCATCTCGTAGTATTATATAATTGCATAGCACATTTGTGTGAGTTCTATGTACTGTAAAGCCACCATTTACATTTAGTTATCTTTTTTTTTTTGACTTGAATATGCCTTGGTGGCTGAAAGAATGTCATGCTCACTCAAATGTCTCGCTGATGGTGGCGTGTGTGTCGGGTCATTTAGCTCCCTTCAATATGGTCGAGTTGAATGGCGCCGATACATGCGTCATGTTCGTGAACGGGCGCTGTCAGTTGGGACTGTTAATTCTAATTTCTTTTTTTTATATTGTTGATTTAATCTTATCTCTGGACGCTCTTAATGTGCACGTCTTTCTACATCGTTCTCACATATATGTATAATCACACATGAATGATGTAACCAAGATTGTAACAACATATTGATTTAAAAGAGTGTCCATGGAGTTTCTTGCCCGTTCTTCTCCATAGAGATCTACGCTAGGGAATGGGCAACTACAGTACTTTCTCAAGTTATTATGCCTTGTGACTGTGACTGTAGCTTTGATTTTATTTATATTTTGACATTCAACAGTGCCGTAATGGTCTAGTTGAAAAGCATTTGCTTTGAGTGTGAGTTTGTTACAACTTGACTTATAAAGACGGACCAGCGAATATACCTCAAAATTTATCAAATCGTATCGTCCCCGTCTCGCAAGATCAAACGAAGCTCGGAATCTCATTAACAGCAGGGCGTATCCATGTGACGTGTTCACTGCGAGATCTTATTATTGGACATAACCACTTAATTCGCTTACTTGATTGCTCCAAGACGATACAGTAAGCAGATGTGTGGAACTGCTTCGCTGGATTTAGTGATACGATGATATTATTGTTTTGGAATTTTATGAGAAATCATCAATGTGGTTAAAAGATAACTAAGTCTAGCTAAATGAGGAAAATGTCGTGAGGAAAGTTTTGGGTATGAATGTGGATGGATATAAGAGTAGAAGAAGACCAAAGAAACAATGGATGGACTGTGTACAGGATGAAATGGCAAGAAAGCAGGTGTCTGATGAAAAGACAAGTAATAGAGAAGCATGGCACAAGAAGACATGTTGCGCCGACTACATAAGGAAGATGCTAATGGTTAAAAGTAAGCTAAGTTCTGGGCCCATTCAATTTCGATTGCAAAGAAGAAGCTTATCCTGAGCATGAAGTCCTGGGTTTGATTGCCGAGTCCGGGAAAGTGTTTTTCGGTTTTTACACCAGGAGTTTTTCAGAACTACCTTAGAGTCAAGATTTGTGCCCGTTTGACAATAATAGGCTTGCCGTGACGCTCTATTAAAAAGGGTTTTAGTGTAGTTTATGATTAAGCTATGCCTAATCTGGATGGCCTCACAAACTACAAGACATGCGTAATGAAAACTTGAAAATAAAATAAAATTATTTAAAATATTTGATAGAGAGTTGGGATCCAAAAGGGATAAGTGCCACATTTACATTATAACCAATCAAAATAACACCATACGGGGCCCCCATAAACTACCTACCTACAAACGTTCCCCGAAAAATCCTGAGCTTCTAAAACCCTTTCCCTACTGGCGTGGACAAACGGCCATCATAAATTATGGGACTAACGCGTTGGAAGATATATCCCCCTGAATATACATGATATGTTTTAGTGTCAATTTTATTTCCGTCACACAGAATTTCTTTTAGATTCATGAGGTAACGATAATGAGGATTATTGTCATTAATTGTTGTGGTTCTTAAGATTTAATCTAAACGCACATATAAGCCCTAGTAGACATAGCAGAAGTGATAGCAAAAGGAAAGTGGGCGGGTCATATGAGCCGTAGACTGAATAAAAGATGGGGTGAGAAAGTGCTGGACCACGGACAGGTCGGATGAATGTGAGAAGCCACCCGACTAGGTGGACAGAAAATTATATTAAAGTGGCCAGGAGAAACTGGACAGCCATGACATAAAACCGCCAAAAGTACAGAAAATTCGAAGAGAACCTACACTCGGCATTGAGTGGACGAAGGTTCAAGAAGAGAGAACGAGAGGGTCACAGGATTACCGTTTAATTGAGACGATGCCTGAGGAAGCTGCGTTGTGCTAGAATCGAATTCAGAAACGAGAGTTTTCTGGAACAACATCTACGTACGAATTATTTACCATATTGGCAAAGAAAGGAGAGGAGCTCGTGGCAAAATAACAACAGCCGCTCGGGCGGATCTTTAGGTTAAGCCGTGCTTGGCTGGGTTATTTCGTGGTTATGTGACCACCCTTACAAACTGAGTTTCCTCCGTGCCTTAGGAAGCACGTTAAGCTGTTTGACCTGCTGTCTGACCTCCACAACCCAGTATTAACTGATGATTTGAGCAGGCAAATTACTAAGCTTGTGATTCGACCCCATTCCTCTCACTTTTGTATCTTGTAACCTCTCCTCCTTACAATAAAATTTACTAAAAAGGCACTATACCTATGTCATCGAAAAATAAAACAATCAGAACTGGCTACACAATAACACAAAAAAAACAGTTGACGATCTAAGTGTCACTGTCATGGACAATGGTCACGTCAGAAAAAAATGTTACGATTTCCTTATTTACTAAGTTTGCTATTATGTATCGAATTATCATTTTGTTATAGCTATATACACAATTTAAGGAGAAATGTGAGAAGAGATAAAGTAAGAAGGGTGCGAAGGCCTAATGTACCTAGGAGTCCGGTACGTCAAGCAGAGGATTATGACAGAAGACCACTTAAATTTGACGTGGCAAGCTTCATACAGCCTGAAGAAGATAACTTGGATCAAGATGAAGTGTTTATAAGACATAGCAGTAATAAACGGTATCTTTTGTTTCTATTTTGGCCCCTATTTGCCTATAGTCCCCGCCACGACAAGCTACAATTTTTGTAAACACAGTAATTCAAGTTTGGAGCCTTTGGAACAAAAAAAAATGACAGCGTCAGCGTGACCTTACTTCAAAATATCGGCCCAAATTTTTACGTTCCATGAACTAAAAATACAGGATGTAAACCACCTCATCATAAAGCCGTTTACCAAGCATTCTGTACATCAAATTAAGTAACTTTAAGCAGAATCTTCTGAGACCTTCTAGAGAGCAGCGGTGGCCCAGTGGTGGCGGCCCCGACTTACGTTCAGTAAGTCGTGGGTTCGAACCCAGGCAGGCGCATTACTTTGTGTAATTTAATACATCACCGCTGCTCTCAAAACGGTGAAGGAAAACATCGTGAGGAAACCGGCATGTCCTAGAACCATAAATTCGTAGACATGTGACATCTACCAATCCACACTGGGCCCGCGTGGTGGATTATATAGCCCATTCCCTCTCATAGGGAGGAGGCCTGTCCCAGCAGTGGGAACATTAATAGGCCGATGATGAAGCAGAATCTTTGCTGGGAAACATTTTTTTTTTGAGGTTATAAATCATGTTTTGTGGTAGAACTCAATGTAACGCACTTAAAACATTGTGCTGATGGATGGATTGAATAGTACAGGGATCGTGGAGGTGTTAAAAGTTAAAATCTAACAAAAAAAACTTGTATTTAAAAAAAACTTGTAACTTTGACCCCCCATATCTCCGTAACTAGAAGGTTCCCAGGCATGGTGTACAACAAAAAAATTATCGCAATGATGAGGAGAACCAGTGCCTTTCGGCTTCGTGAAGAGGTGTTTTACACCCTTTATAACCCGTCTGTAGGTACTCGTTTTGTATTATTTGTTGTTGATTGATTTGTTGCCACGTAACAGTCTGATTATCTAAAAACAGCTGTCACTGTGTTGTTCCCATACAAAAACGTGTTTTAAACAGCTGTTTTTAGATAATCAGAGCGTCATCTTTTCGGTGAACATGAACCTTGGTAGAAGTTCTTTTTTTTATATATATATATATTATAGTTTCTCGTGGCGGGGACTATGGTCAGTCGTATGATGGTCTCATTGCTGGGCCTTAGGCCACCTCTCTGTAACAGGGAATGGGGTGTGCTCAACCACCACGTGGACCCAATGTGGATTGGAAGGCCTCTCGTCTCTCAGTTTTGTTTTTGTGGGACTGCTGGTTGCTTACGATGTTTTATTTCATTGTTTTCGGGGGCAGTGGTGTTGGCACATACTACTCAACACACGCACCTGGGTTCAAACCCGCTACCAATAACATGTAAGTTGGGCCTGTTATCACTAGACTATCACTGCTTCTGCTCGCATTAAGGGGGTTATCGTGTCATTATTCCGATTGACGTCGTTTTTATATTGTGTTTTATTGGTAGATAGCACATATTTAAATTCTGAAAAATATACAGGGTGGTAGCGGTTAACGGGACAGTAAGGGGGATTACCTTAACCGTTGCAGCTGCACGAAAATGGTCTTAGGAAATCACATCCATAATTTTTCTTGATTAAATTTTGATCCCCATTAACAGATTATTAAAAATTGAAACTGTACAGTTAGCAAGAAAATTGCCATTTTACACAAAACATTTAATGATGCCAATCGATGTTTCTAATACTGATCAAAAAGTTTTTCGAGACCAACACAGGTTGGAGTACTCAAAAAGTCAGAAATTGCAAAAATACTTTTCCCATACGTTTTGTTGCAATTTTTTTTTATTTTTATAGTGGTCGATTCTTTTTCTAATACTGATCGAAAATTCCATGGGACCAACACAGTGGGCAAGCTAGCGACGTGAACACACACAAACATCTCACGCGTTTGATATTGCCGCGAGCCCACCGCGCGCGTCATTCGCTAGCTTGCCCGCTACTTAGACCGCACGTGCGTTGTGCCGAGTGCCGTACGCCATATGTTTGATATTTCGTGACCGCGCCCGCCACCGCGCCCGCGAGTCAACGTGAATGAGTACTTAGAAACAGGATCGATTGGCATCAAAAAAACGTTTGTGCAAAATGGCAATTATCTTGCTAACTGTACATTATTTTTAAATCTGTGAATGGGGATCAAAATTTCACGAAAAGTTATGGATGGATTCCTAAGACCATTCTCGAGTAGCTGGTACCTAGCTCCCGTTACTGCCCCGTTTATCGTTTCCACCCTGTATACCACATATTTCACACTTTGATGTAGATATTTCGGCCGTCCGATACACGATTACTTGCACTTTACTACATCCAATTAAATCGCAAAGACAAGTCTAAATTATGGTCTAATTTCATTTCATTTGAGTTATATTAGACTTAGAACAATAAAATTTATACCATAATAGAGGCCGTAAAAAAATGTGACAAACAACGGCCACCATCATGTGAAGTATGAAAATATTCATCAAGTTTAGTCACTTTTTCGAATAATGTTGATGCGCGGGCTCCCGTGGGTGACTGGCGGCAGTGTATCGCTGACCACTCGCACGCACGGGTATACGCTATTGCTAAGCTTCTCCCACTCGCTCAAGGTCGTTAGCGTGAAGTAGACCCTTAAAATCTTAAAATTCTTTTTGACCTTTGATTACTTTAAAAAATAAATCTTTGCATTGCAGACGATGGACTCCAAAACCCTTCGATCTCGAATCTGTAATGAAACCCGACGACAGTAACAGGGAAAAGAGTCCAGACTTCATGAGTTTGAGTGACAGCCTTCCAGAATTAAACATGAGCCCACCTCTCTCCAAGGATTTGACGAATGCAAAACACTTTGGTTATAACCCAATGGAATATAATAGCGGAAAGTATGGAAATGAGAAATACAGAAACATTTACAAAGACGATTTGATGATGAATCAGAACGGATTTCATAATCAGGAGAAGAAATGGTGAGAGTTGCAATCAGTAGAATTAGTGATAAAATTAGTGGGTAGTGTTATATAATTTATCTGGCCATAACAGACAAAAAACGTTCACTGCTGGACAACAACATTATTTTTATTCAATCGCGCAGGGAAACGCCAAGCTCTCTTTCCATTTATATTTTTTTGTTAGTTCAATACGGGACACCTGTAGATAAATCAAGAAAAGTGTGCACCAATTTCACAAAAAAAATATTGTGTAAATGTTTTATCAATGGTTAGTAAAAATAATGGAATGTATGTTTCAACTCTTCTAAAATGGTATTCCCTCTATCCTATTAAAAATAGAAAAAAAAACAAACAGGTATCATTTGGCGTCAAAATAATATTATGGTGGATGTTTTGGTTTGAAACACTACCCTAGTTATTTTAATTAATATTCTAAGCCCACGGATGCTTCAAACTAAAATAAAATGACTGTGCGAAATGATAATCAAGAGATGATTTTTGCATAAAAATGGAACACGCACCTGCCTCTTTGGTTGTGTGCGTGAATGTCAAAGTTGTGTTGTATTGTGTTTGTTGTGTTGTGTTGTTTGTCAGTCAGCCGATATAAAACTACTAGCTTTTGCCCGCGACTTCGTTCGCGTGAAGTTTTGATAATTATCACAACGCATCGCCTGCTCAACGGAAGCTTCTTTCCCGCTTTCAACATTTTTTATTGCTGCTCCGCTCCTATTGGTCATAGCGTGATAATATATAGCCTATAGCCTATCTCGATAAATGGACTATCCAACGCAAAAATATTTTTTCAATTCTAGCCGGTAGTTCCTGAGATTAGCGCGTTCAACCAACCAAACAAACAAACAAAGTCTTCTGCTTTATAATATTAGTATAGATTTGCCCCATCTTATTAGGTATGTCGACAGTATCAGAAAAATTGCAAATCTATTTAATCCGTCAGTTAGAGGAAGGTTAGTTATTGGAAATTTGGAAAATAATGGACACGTATTTTTCGTTTTTTGTGAATGAATATTTAACAAAGAAAAACTGCATTAAAACTCGGGGAGTGCGGGGGCTCGTGACGTCAGAATTCTCTAAAAATTGTACCTAGGCGTGACTTATTGATAATTTAAAAAACCGGCCAAGAGCGTGTCGGGCCACGCTCAGTGTAGGGTTTCGTAGTTTCCCGTCCGTCACAATAAGTGTTCAATCCAATCCGATTTTAATAATTCTTTTTTTGTTTGAAAAAAGATACGTTAAGGATGTTAAAATATGCAAACGAAGTTAAAATAAATGCTTGCTTATACGATTATACTACAAACTTAGTCCAGAAATTATTTTGTACAACTTTTTGTTTTTTTTTGTACAAAATCTTGTTTCCATCCAAGTTCAAAATGATTTTCCTAGAAATTCCTTATAAAGTTCTATTTTTCAGATTTATTTCATATTTTCTAAACTTATGGTTCAAAAGTTAGATGGGCGGGGGACACATTGTTTTTTACTTTTGGAGTGATTATTTCCGAAATTATTGACATTATCAAAAAATGATTTTGTAAACCCCTATTCATTTTTAAATACCGTTCCAACAATATATCACACGTTAGGGTTGAAATGAAAAAAAAAATCACTTCCCACTTTACATATATAGGGGGGGGGCGGCAATAAAACATTTTTTTTCAATTTTTATTTTTCCACTTTGTCGGCGTGATTGATACACATATTGGTACCAAATTTCAGCTTTCTAGTACTAACGGTCACAGAGATTAAGCGAGGCCGGACAGACGGACGGACAGACAGACATGGCGAAACTATAAGGGTTCCTAGTTGACTACGGAACCCTAAAAACGTCGTATCTTCGTCAATTTGGGTTGACATAACGAAAAAAATACGGGTCAAATATTTTGACAATCTAACTGATTGACTTTTGGTATGGATGTATGGCTGAATGTTTGTTACTCTTTCACGAAAAAACTACTCAACAGATTTGGATGAACTTTTGCAGGCAGGTAGTTTATAAACTGAATTAATACATAGGATACTTTTTATCTCAGTTGTAACGCGGCCACTGGCAGAAAGTAGTACTTACGTAAAATTGACTACAGTGAAATACTCACGAAATCCGAACATTCTTTTTAAATTAAATTCATTTCTATTCCTTCACTCTTAGTTTAAATCTGTGTTAAAACAATTTAGTTAACACATTTTAAAAAGGTTTTTGTATCATAGTGACAACAGAACACTGACTCCTAAGTCACATGATCTCCTAGTTTGGGAATCAGGGCCACTCCATCTGTATGACCTTTCATCATCATCATTCCAGTCGAAAGAAGTCCGCTGCTGGACATAGGCCTCCCCCAAGTGTTGCCACATTGACCGGTCTCGTGCGACTCGCATCCAACGTATTTCCGCAACCTTCACCAGGTCCTCGGTCTTCCAACGCATGTCTTCCGATTCGCGGTCGCCACTTCAGAACTTTTTGGCCCCATCGGCCATCCGTTCTGCTAGCAATGTGCTATGTCCACTGCCACTTAAGTTGTATAACCTTTCATTCACTATTCATGACACTTAGTCTATAAGCAATGTTGAAGGTTTTTTGTATAAAAAGATTTTTAAAATGTATTATGTTTCAGCTCCCTGAAAACCTTAAAGTTCCCGTTTTTTTCCCATAACAAATCAGAGACACTGAAACCGAAGAAAACTAAAAAGAGGAAGCTTTTCTTCTTCAACAATTCAAAGAAAGCAGAGTCCAGTAGCCCTGATTTCAACAAGTTGAATGACGATACAATGATACCTTATAAATATAAGATTAAACGATCTTACGAACAGAGGCTATGTCCAGCTTGCAAGAAGATCTTTGTAACAACCGAAGGACATGAGAGACTCAAGAAACATCCCAAGAGTAAAATCCACAATAGCAGACAATTCTTTCAGTTCACTAATCCAGATTCAACGCTAAAAGAGGAAATCCCGGATTATGTAATGAACAAAGAACTATCTACTGATAATAGATACAGATCCAAAAGAGAAGAAAGCGAGCGGCAGTTAAAAATTTTAGATCAAATACAAAAGAAAATAGATGCTGTGGAAATAAAAATTCCTAGTTTTGAGAAACCAGCTGAAAGGGTTACTAACGATAATAATTAATTATAGACCAGTAATAATAGGTGTGTAGTGTGTTCGGTTATGCAAATTATAGATTTTAGACGACTAATTTTACATTGTAATAAACGTTGTTTTTCACATTGTTTTTTAATTTATTTAATCCAATAACAATGTTAACATTAACTAGTAACATCTACTAGCACTGAAGGGCGTAGCGAGTTTTGTGCAGGTGGGGACAGCGTAAAGTAATATTACGGGTAGGTACGTAGCCTATTAATAAACAAACGCAAAGTGATTCTGTCGATAAGCGAATTTTATAAGATTCTAATATGAATGGTTGAATCTAGATTTGTTTTCTACCGACTTCCAAAAAGAGGAGGTTCTCAATTCGTCTGTGTTTTTTTTTTAAGCAGTTGTTCAATTAATGCGCGATTTCTTCGTCATTTAATAGTAAGTATAAAAGATTTGTAGGACATGATTTATTTATTAAAAATGATTGAATTAGGAGATATGACATATTTTCACTGGCTCCTCAATCCTAACGTTTCTATACTTACCTACCTGAGATCACAACGTACTCTGTACCTACCTGTGATCACAACGGAATCAAAAAAACTTTTTTACAAAAAATAAAACCGACTTCAGAGAAAACAAAAAAATTAAAAAAACTTTAGCTTCAGAAGTCAGTGACCATTGTTTCATTGATTTAGTTTTTTGTCACCGACTTCTGAAGCTTAAGTTATTTTTCACTTTTCAACCGACTTCTAAAAAGAGGAGGTTCTCAATTCGTCTGTATTTTTTTTTTTTTTTTTTTTTGTGTTTGTTACCTCAGAACTTTCGACTGGGTGAACCGACTTTGACGATTCTTTTTTTATTTGAAAGCTGGTGCTTTCCGTGTGGTTCCATGTCAATTTGGTTAAGATCTTACGCTGATCTTCGGAGATATAAATGGAACTCTTCAAAAATACACGGCAAAGCTGCAGTAATTGCTGCAATCGCTTGGTTGTTTATTGTTTATACAACATCATGACGTAACATCACACCTGTATGCTCTGAGGGAGTACGCAGAAGTATACAATACACCCAGATTTCGACAGTTAGACGTGTAAAGTTCCATTCAATGGGATCCCGGAGAAATAGAGGTAACTCCTTAACTTTATAGGCACACCAGAAGCGGTTTGGGTAGTTTTAGGCAGAATACAATCTCGGAGTGATCCCATTTCGATTTGATAAAGATCTAGTGAATTCTTAAGATAGGCAACTGAACTCCTTAATAAAATATGATAGCAAATGTACTGGGATCGCTGAAGACTCACGTCTGTCTATTGTTTACACCAGTTCATAACAAAAAATCACACCGATACGCTGTGAAAGGGTAAGCACCTGTGAACCACTAAAAAGTGAAAAATAAAAACTTTTTTGACTTGACCTTTGTTTGATTGATTTAGTTTTTTTGTCACCGACTTCTGAAGCTAAAGTTATTTTTCACTTTTTTGTGGGAAGTCGGTTATATTTTTTTCAAAAAAGTTTTTATTTGTTTTCTCTGAAGGTTTTATTTTTTGTAAAAAAGTTTTTATTTTTCACTTTTTAGTGGTTCAGATGTGCTTACCCTTCCACAGGCGTACCGGCGTGATTTGCGGTTATGAACTGGTGTTAACAATGGACAGAATATATGAGATTTCAGCAATCCCTTTACATTTGCTATCATTTATTTAGGAGTTACGTTGCCTATCTCCGAAGTTCTTCATCAGATCTTCATCAAATTGAAATGGGATCACTTCGAGAAAGTACACTTCCTAAAACTACCCAAATCGCTTCTGCTGTGCCTAAAAAATGTGAAGAGTTCTCTTCTATTTCTCCAGGATTCCATCAACAGATCCTGATTTGATGATTATGGGACAACCTGAGAAACACACAATTAAAAAAAAAACCTAATCGTTCCAGCCATCTTCGAGTAACATTGAATTGAGAACCTCCTTATTTTTGAAGTCGGTTACTAATGACGTTATGGTAGGTGACTCAAATATCCGGATAGCCCATATAAGATTCGGCCGAGTATCGTTTATTTGCTCTTAAGAATTGTAAGAGTTCCGTTCCTTTGTCATGGATGCAGTAATCAGAAGTAGGGTACATCCTTTCCAATAAAATAAAAAAAACGATACGTGTCACGGTAATAGGGCACGGTATAGTACCCCCTCAAAGCATACAGGCGTGATGTTACGTCGTGATGTTGTATAAACAATGAACAAACAACCATTTGCAGCAATCACTGCAGCTTTGCCGTGTAGTTTTGAGAGTTCCATTTATATCTCCGAAGATCAGCATCAGATCTTCAGCAAATTAAAATGGAACCACACGGGAAGCACCAGCTTTCAAATAAAAAAAACAACTATCAAAATCGGTTCACCCAGTCGAAAGTTCTGAGGTAACAAACACTGTCGAATATATCATGACGTAACATCACGCCTGTATGCTCTGAGGGGGTACGCAGATGTGTACAATACACCCAGATTTCGACAGTGTTACCTCAGAACTTTCGTCTCCAAAACTGTTCACCAGTACCCTGGAAGAAGTCTTTCAGACGCTGGTAGTCAAATGGGAAGGGAAGGGGTTTGTCGTTGGTGAAACAAGATTTAATAATCTGCGTTTCGCTGATGACATTGTCCTTTTCTCCCCCACAGCCACAGATGTAGAGCAAATGCTACAAGACCTTAGCGATGCAAAACCTTGAGGTTGGACTAAAGATGAACATGTCAAAGACCAAACTCATGAGCAACAGCTCCAACAAGAGCATACACGTAGGCGGGGAGAATATACAATATGTCCAGGAATATATCTACTTGGGCCAAGTAATCTCTTTCCAGGCAAGGCAAGATAAGGAAATTGCTAGACGAACGGAGAATGCTTGGAAGGGTTGTTCAGGATACCTCCTTTCTTGCCATATTGTCCTTCGTTAATAGTATCTTAAATGTAGGTATTACCTTAAAGTCTACATCGGGTGCAGGCTTATTCGTCAACTGGCGATTGAGAATCTCGGGAGTGTTCGCGAGTTGGCACCTTCCGATTTTAATATATTTGGTTGTCGTCAACTCGCGCGACCTTGTAAATCTGATTTACAGTCAGCTACGTAAACTTCATAGACGACAAAAAATAAATTACCATTGGAAGGTGCCAACTCGCGAAATTCACAGTCGCCAGATGACGAATGAGCCCGGGTGCAGTAGTAGGAAGTCTTACTAAAATGGGGAAGGGTACGCAATTTCCCGATGCGATATATCGAGCCCCTCCGTTATTGTCTCGGATGGAAATATGATTTTACCATCGCCTCAACTCTCTCATCGCAATATGCATAGTTTTTAAAAATATTTCAAAGATGGTTGCTCAAGTTGTGTCTATAAATAATATTCTTTAAAGTAGCGCTTGGTTATATTGTTTAGTTTGGTCTTATTTTCTCTATTATTTCCGTCATATACGACACCTACGGAAAGATATGGGATGGTGCTATTCTTTACGTCCGACACCATGCGGAAAAGTTACGATTACGGCATAGTATTACACATGCGGAATTTCATATTTTCCATAAAATTAACGAAAACGCTTGTCCAAACTCATCTTTTATTTGAATAACAAATTTTTTATTAAGATTATAAGACAATGTATCACAAAATAAAACTTTCTCATTTTTACAGTCATAATTCAATTATATTTGAAGTCGTCAGTCTTAGTTTCACAAGCCAAACATATTTGTTCAGTTGTATAGGGACCGTCTGTAAGAAAAATCACACATTAATAAATGTAAAAGTTTTCTCAAATACCTATAAATTAAACAAAAATAACAGCTCGCCAACGGACTTAAATGTTTTATTATTACTAGCATTTTGCTTGCGACTTCGTCCGTGAAAATTGTAATTCATAGAAAAATCAAAGAAATCGTTTCTGTGAAGTTTTGTTTCTAACGGTCCGTAAGCTAAATGTCAAACGGAGAGACAGATAGCAGCCTACCGAAACCGGCTAGTAAGTGATTAAAAATAGCCGTAAGACAAACTATAAGCGGCGTGGAAAGCAATCATAAGTGACAAAAAGATTAACATAACTTCGAATTAAAACCATTACCAATGCTAAACCACTTGGTGCTGGGTAGACCTGCTTCTTGTCTAGCTGACATTATGGCTTCTCTCATTGCTATGGGTATCGACACTGACATGCAAGTAGGTGGCTCGCTGCATGCTGGGAAATAAATAAATGGTGTTTCTACAATCGTGGAAATAAATGGTTAAGCAAGTTGATACCCTATGTTAATTTCGTGTTATATTGGTAACTTAAGACGACTGTCAAAAAACAACAGCTTCTGTGATTTAAATTAACAGTGCAGCTAGCATGGTCTCAGGGTGAAATCTAATTGTATTGGAAAGACCAACATAGCAGCATTAGTTTCGACTTTGACCACTTGCCAAAAGAACCATGTAGCACTGTACTTTTTGAGATTGATAGTCAAATTGCTTAACATTTATTTTCTGTGATGTTACTATCATACATTGAATACAACAGTTGTTTATAAGTTAGGCTAAAAGTAAACTTCCATCGACACTTGCCATACCTTTCGATCCAAATATAGCCTTAGTAGAATAAGATTTTTTCCTCAAATGGACCCTGAAGTCCTGCGGAATGTCTCTCGCTTGCGGTACATAGTAGTTCCAAGTACGATCGGTTAACAGTTCTCCTGAGTTAGAGTCGTACACTAAGTTTTCACAGGTCCAGTAACCTAGACCCATGACGAAGGCACCTTCAACCTGTTAATGAAAAGAAAACGGTTCACCTTAGCTTCAGTTCAGTTCAATTTTGTTCAGTCAAAGAATTTCAGCGGTCGTTGAGGTGACGGCTGAAGATCACATGTTTGGGTAAAATAAAACCCAGAAAAATCAGTAAAGGATGACACACGCTAAACCGTGTTGGATCCGAGCTGAGTGTCAGCTGTAGTACGGTCAATTAAATATTACAACATTTTTGTATGGACACACTCACGCTATAACGAGCGGCAACCGAGTGACGGCCCAGCAACGGACAATACGATACAATACGGCCGACACTCGGCGCGGGTCTAGCGTGAGTCAAGCTTTATTCGGATGTTTTTTTCAGAAACGGAATTTCATAGAAGCGTATAGAAATTGATTAATTTTGTCGCAGTACGTTAGCCGTCCAGAAGAGATGTGCATGAAAAGGTTACTTTAGTTGTTTGGTTCATTTGTTTTCCAGTTACGCAGTTGTGCTTATCGTACGTAGCTTCGGGCTGCAGCTGTGGAGCGAGGAGTGCTAATGTTGAAAGGAGCATAGGCGGCCCCCTTATAAACCTAATAGGCACCACACTTTGGTAAATCAAAGCTTACCTGCCCAACATCCAGTTCAGGATTCACACTCTGCCCAGCATCTTGAAGCACATCGACTCTCAATATCTCCGATTCTCCAGTCAGTACATCCACTTCAACTTCAGCTACAGTTACGCCATAAATCTCATAATTCTGCACATCATCCTGACCAGCAAACCCATGAGCTTGCAGATCTACATACATTTCAAAACTTTTCTGGATTAATTGTTCCCAAGTTGGGTTGTTCAATTGTTTTCTAACCGGTTCTAACCTTGTTAGTAGCTCTTCGCAACATTTTTCTACAGCAATCATTATATTCTGCGTAGTAAGACTCCCTCCTGTAACAGCAGCATTAGGAGACAAAATTGTGTTGTTTTCTTTAATAATAACTTTTTCTATGGGTATATTTAACATGCCAGCAGCTATTTGTGCTGCTTTGGTATTTATGCCTTGTCCTATTTCTACTCCTCCATGACTTATGGCTACTGTGCCATCGGCTTGGTATACTGCAAGGTTGACGTCGAAATATCTTGCGTAAATGTGTTCCCATCTAAGGAATACTACTCTCAGACCACGTTTCTTCCATCTGTTTTCTGCATTGAATTTGTTTACAGCGATTCTTCTAGTTGCGTAATCAGATGTAGTTATGATAGTCCGTAACATTTCCTTCAGGTCATTATGTTGAGGGTCTAGGTTTGCTAAACGCAACTGTATTGGATCTACGGATAGTTCGTATGATATTTGTTCCATCATCAGTTCAGCCATTGCTATGTTTTCTAGAGTTCCTGGAATTATTGTAAAAACGTGTAAATTATTTGGCACTAGAATTAATTAACTTAGGAAATAACTACACTTATCGAAACAGATTGGCTTGAGCCGGTTTATCCAAATAGGCCGAAAAAGACCTCATTCACTTCTTTTCGGTCTGGACGACGACGGAGCCATATCACTTGACACCGTGCTGAACCGTTATCGACTCAAGTCAATTCCTTTTCGGTAAGAAAGTCACTCTCTTCCACTGAAATAACTTGATGTTAATGGATTACCTGGTGACCGAAACCAAGTGTTCTTAGCTGTATCTGTTAAGGTATTTATACACTTATAGTTCCAAGTTGCAGCATTATAGCAATTACTGTACACGTTGACACCGAATTGGGACAAGTTCTCATTGACGGCGTAGCCATTATCTTCGTACAAATTGTAGTTTATGTATTGAAAAATGCCTGATTTATTCACACCTACCTGTAAAAGAATATGGCATTGATATCGTAGAGAGTATTATTATTTGCCTATCAGTGTCCATAAAAAGGGTTGGCTTCTAGTCTACTGGAATCGTAATAGCTACACTACAAGCTAACCCTAGTGTTTGGGTACCACGGCGACACACATTGACAAAAGCGCGTCGACCTTAATGAACTTGGAAGGTTGTGTTGATGATTATAATTCTGTAACTACACACGTCTTATAGTTGCGAAAAATATTTTAATTAACAATCTAGCACTGGCCTGCAAATTGCAAAAAAACGTATGAAAATTTGAATTCGTACGACTTTCTGGCATTTGAACACGGGTTACGCCTGTCAAAAATCGACGACAGCCGGGATTGACGGCGATGCTTAGCTTACATTTGAAATCACGGATACTTTAGTCCATGGTACAATAATATAATTATGTTTTATTAGACCATGCTGTAGTCTATTGTAAATCAAAGTACCTTAACAAGTAAGATAACAAATAAGTAGGCTAATTTCAAACAATTACCTCAAAATCAGTAGAGCACGGGAACCTCTTACCCATAGCCCTTGTATTTGTCTCCATTCTTTGTATGATCCTGCAAGGACGGTTCAGCTTCATGGCAACCAGACTAGAGGCCACCGCAGTTTGTATTGTACGTGATATCTTGATGCCGTATGACCCACCAAGACGACGAACGTGAATATCGATTCTGAAACAGATATTAGGTAAATGTTTGGTCTATGCAGTTTTGAAAAAGTCGACAATTTTTTGAGTTATTCCACTTTATTTAGGGTCGCTGCAGCGCCTATTCTTCCTTCATATGTACATCTCTATTAGCAGTCATCTCATTAGTCACCTACTTACTGACTATTATCATATTCATACAATCCGTTCATCTTTCTTAAGATCTTTCAAAGTATTTTTTTTGTAATTTTATTATTTACTTGCTCTGATCCATCTTCAATGCTCGTGATATCAGCACCTGCATCGCCCCAGTCCACTGTGCCGTCGCATAGACTGCCAACCCCTCTTCTATCGGCCTGGTCACACTAACTAACGCCTCCATAGAGAAATGATACTGCCCCTTAATTGTATTCCCCCCTTTTTTAACTTTAGCAACATCCTGCCCTCTAGCAGTTGCTTTAATTTCTCGATACTGGGTATTTCTAGTAGGATCTTTCTTTGCTTTTTTAATATCGATAACTGGAATTTCAATGTTTGTGTATTGTACTAAAACCAGACGAACTGCCTTGTCTGCAGTATCCTGTGTGTCAGCAACTATTAAGCCTAGTGGTTGGTTGTAGTATTTCACTTGGCCGCTGCAGAAGACTTCTTCGTTTATTGAGTAAACTGGGTCATCTGCTGGTGTGAAGGAGTTTAAACCAGGGATATCTTTTGCTGAATAAAATGCTATCACTCCAATGCAGCTCTGAAATTAGGTGAAAATATCAAAATGTTTTATTTTTTTAATAACATGATTTAATAAATGACGGCACGGTAGGCACAGTGGCTGAGCGATTGACTGCTGCACTGCGTGTCGCGGGTTCCATTCTCACACGGAATAAATATAGGTTTGGCCTACAAAAGTTGCGATTAAGGAAAAAGTCTTCTTGATTCGCAACTGGTTGCGAAAAGAGTAAAAATTCCTAATTCGCAACTAGTTGCGAATCGCAGTTGCGTAAATTGCCGGAAGGGTTGTTCCGGGTCGTATGATAGTTTAAATCTTCGTAAACGCACCCGCAATACAGAAAAAATCCTAGAGATGGGCAAAGTATAAAAAAAATGTGGTAAGTATATAAAAGATACCAATTTTCATGTACACCAAACGACAAAAAAATATAAGTGCTACATTTTCAAAGCCCGGCTCAGACAAAGCTGAAACTAGTAAAGCCTACAGAGAAATCATGCTTAGGAGTCGCGTAAGGTTACTGAAAACGGGTATTAATTTGTCAGAGACTACCTAATATCACGCCTGTAATACTCGAAGCGTTAGGCAGAGGTGTACCGAATAGTGCATCCCCATTTTGTTACTTATGTTCAAATCCCATGTAATTGGGAGCGAGCCTTTAGCCATTAATCTGGCACAAACCCAGACTCCGTGGTACCGAGTAATTCCGATGGGGAAAGTCAATAACACTTTGCTAGACACGAATCGGAAATCGAACCCAGCAGCAGCGAAGCCTAAATCTGTACTTACAAGAGCATGCGAAGGATCTATTGATACAATACGACCCTTCGCAACGGTGCTTAGGACAAATGCTCCATAGACTTCTTTAGGAAATGTAGGAATATCATCGGTATACAGCGCTTCACCTGCACATTGTATCTGAAAATAATAAGTAGGTACATTCTTAATTTTTATTGGAGATAGAAAACAACTACAACTAAGCCAAGTCACGAAATCTTGGATATTTTTATATCATACTAGCTGACCCGCGCAACTTCGTCTGCGTCTCTTAAATTGAGATGTAAGCTATCCTATCTTTCAAGTTGGATCAAACTGCACACGGTGTACAAATTTGATTAAAATCGGTTTAGTAGTTTAGCAGTCCATCACGGACAAACAACGTGACACGTAATTTATATAATATATTAAGACTAAGTCCTGTTTTGCCCCTATCACGTTTTTAGACGATGCGACATGCGTCATGAAACATTATGTCGTCGCTTGTAAGTGTGAGTGAGTTAGAAGTTGTGAGTACCGTCGAGATATAAGGGTGAAGCCTCATTAGTGCGCTGCGTTGAGGCGTCGCACGACGTCCTAACGCTCGCTATCGTCAGGGTGGATTTCAGACAGTATTCGACAGTGGATCTGAACGAAGGTGTTCTATTGTTGCTATTTTTTCGCCACCATCGAAACAAACGTCTTGTCCAGTTTGCCCCTCTAGCAGTGGAACATATAAAAGTACTATTCTGTGAGTGGAACACTGTCGATCTTCGCACAGGAGCTCTGACAGTGCAGCGCACCACCCATCCCCCACTTCGCCTCTTGTCCGTTGATGCGATGACTCAACACATAATGTGGCATGTCACTAAAAAATATATGTAAAACGACGCAGCGTTGACGCAGCGACGATGCAACGCAACGCACTAATGAGACCTCGCTCTTAGTCGCGTTGCGGTGAATTTTAATTTCTCCGTAGTCGCTTTCACAATACGCGCGTCGCTTGATCTTGTAATTCGTGGCCTAGTCGTTATAAAATAAATAGACTGTAGCGTGAGTAATTTCCATTACTAACCAAGTTACCAACAGTAATTTACTAGCGATTTTAACTCTTACATTACAAGTACTTACCAAACCTTCAATTTTCGGAATAGGCTGGTTGATAGGCCATAACTTTGGGTTAGTGTCAAATATTTGTCGCCCGTTAGACACAGGTCTTGTTTCGTGAAGTTTGATTGATCCCGATTTGTAGCGTGGATGAACCAATGAATCTGGACATAGTGTTAGCAGGCCCTGTAATATTTGATATGCTCTTGATCAATAAGTCTATCTTGGACATGATATATAATCACTGCGACACAATCGGAAATCTTTGATAAACTGAAAATCAGCTATAGACTATAAAAAATATTTTTGTAGCAACATTTTTGATCGAGTGTGATAAGTTCATAGTATAGAAGTTAGATTTTGTATGTTTTAGTATCATCATCATCATCATCATTTCAGCCGAAATACGTCCACTGCTGGACATTTTGTGTATTTCATCTATGGGCCCTATTATGCCTGATAATAAAATGATTGATTGATTGATAAAAGTTTTTTCAGTACTTTGTAGTAACCACTTTGAGTCTAATCCTTACCTTATAAAACAGCCTCAAAGCCAACTGCGTCCTATACTCAACAGATGGTTCAGGTGGATCTTCAGTAACCACTAATTCAGCCCTCAATATATTCACAGCAGCTTGCAAGGTCTCATTCCTGAACAGTGGTTTTCCGACCAAGAACCGTTCAGTGGCTGCAGCTCTGATGAAAGACGGTGAAAGACCACCGATGACTATTCTAGTTTGTAGAACAAAATTATCTGGAGCTAACTTGTATAAGAAGCCGGAATGCACTATAGCGTGTGCGTTTTGAGATCGCGGCATTATCTGCAAAAATAAGGTTTTTAGGATCTTTAAAAAGAGTTTTAGTTTAAATGAGTTAAACTATAATACCGAAGGAGACTCCAAATCGAAGCAGCAAAGCTTAATCTAAAGCATAAGATAAAAACAGGACTCTACTGTCCATCTGTCTGTCACCAGGCTGTATATCATAAACCATTATACGAGTAGCTAGACAGTTGAAAATTTCATAGATGTTGTATTTCCGTTGCCGCTATAACAACAGATAATAAGAATTTTCTTTTGGATGTTACCTTCATAGAAGAGTTTGTGTCGCGCCGGGCTGTCATACATAGCAATAATCCGGCTTTGCTGGTTCGGTTTTTGTCTGGAGGTACCGTTGCAACGTTATTTTTTTAACCACTTCCGTAACCTCTCGATCCTAAAGCCACCGCGGGTCATTCATCAGAAATTCGAGATCTATTGAACAAGATGGCAATCGATCGACGTAAAAATACTACTTTAAATGCAACGGTATCTCCCGGACTATTTGCTCCTTCCTTGGGATTGTTTGTGATTAGCTACGTAGTAAACACTTTCAACTTGTACAGATATACAACTAAGTTTTTTGATAAAAGAGGACTTTTTCCATTAAAAGTAAGCAATGTATCTAATGGATGAGATAATCGTACCTTGAAGGTAACGAGCTTGTACTGTTCGTTCAGAGGTGGCAACATCACATTCAGAATCACTTTTGCTTTCATGTCAAGTTTGAGAAATTGCTGCATCGTTATTATTTGAGCCAGGCCTGTTGACGACACTGAAAAATAGATTTATTTACAGTCTACCACTGGTTTAACTTTGAGGACTACGCGCACGTGTAAGTATAGGCATCCGCCAGTTATAGTATTGGAAAATAATGGACACGTATTTTTTGTTTTTGTAAATCAATGAATATTGAAAAAGATAAAACGCATCAAAACTCGGGAGAGGGGCTCTTGACGTCAGAGCTCACAAAAAAATATACCAAGGCGTGACGTGTTCCCTCACATAGAGAGGAGGCCTGTCCCAGCAGTGGGAACATTAATAGGCCGATGATGATGATGGTGTGACGTGTTGAGAATTTTAAAAGCGTCTTATCCTAGAAAAGAAAAAATACGGGTCAAATATTTTATGATAATCTAACTCACGGACTAATTAGTTTTTTTTTGTCATCTACCCTATTGTATTCGAATTTACATTCATAATTTTATTTTAAGCCCATTCAGCGTCACCTCGCACTTGAGCCATTCTTCATCCCATAAAAGAAGCTTTCTAGCAGTGATACCCTAGTGATATGACCGTCAGACTGTCAGTAAGATGTCGCAAGTTCGAACCCAAGCCATACACCTCTGATATTTCGAATTTATGTGCGTATTGTATTTATCACTTGCTTCAGTGAAGGTAAACATCGTGAGGAGACCAGCATGCCTGAGAGATATTTCTCGACGGCATGTATAGCTAAGTGAGAGGCCCATGGGTGGTATAAAAACTCTGAGACCAGGTTAGGCACTAAATATACGATAAAAGAAAAGAAGCTTTTGAAGCATCGTATCGGTATCGGCTTGGATTGGAAGCAGCCAATAAAATAGAGGTGAGGTGATGCTAATCTAACTTAATACTTATAAGTGTGCAATGATGTCCTTTTGTGCAAAAGAAACAATCAAAAGTTGACAGAGTTGCTGATTGCGTTTCGAATTGAAACTAATTCGTCTAGACCTCTCGGTCTAGACACTCTCACTTCAAAAGCTCACATGCCATTTGTTACAGTTTCAGCAAAAAATATAAACGCAAATGTTGCAATAACAGTGGCTTGGCTACACAA
This sequence comes from Xestia ashworthii, assembly GCA_950022955.1. Classification (NCBI taxonomy): domain Eukaryota; kingdom Metazoa; phylum Arthropoda; class Insecta; order Lepidoptera; family Noctuidae; genus Xestia; species Xestia ashworthii. The sequence goes on from OX465561.1 coordinate 22,846,000, forward strand.
AAAATACTAACAATAACTGTGATTAATTGAAAACGTCTCGTTGTTAGCTAACGATGCCTAGACACACTCGACTTATATTATTACGAGCTGGGTATGAGATAAATTAATTACTACCAATTAAACAACACAATCACTTTATTAATCACAAAACATTTTAAACTTAATCACAAGTACACTACAATACACTACTGTTCACTATTCGCTTAGATATTGCACTTCAAGTTCACTTCGATTCGCTTCGTTCGCGTTGTGTAGCCAAAACAAGACTGATGGTCGCGGCCCTGAGCGGTCTATTTATACTCGCCCACAGACACACCAGAATAACCTCGAATATTCTAGAGGGTCATAGAAAACACTAACAAAAGGAGTAGGTAATTATTATTACTAGCTACCTGTACAAAACAAACAAATATGAACCGTATGCCCTAGGCGTACGGTTGAAATTGTAATGTCTTTTTATAAAGAGGTCGCGAATTTGTAGGTACCTACCTAACTTTAAAAGTAATAATAACAGAAAGCTCTCGAAATTCCAACGTACACATACTGTAATCACGTGCTTTCTCGAATGTTCTAGTAGGTCCGATGTAACAATGTATATAATGGTATGAATGCAGCTGAATACCAGTATTTCAGATGGAGCGACTACTTATCTGACTTTCACTACCTTGTTAGTATTGGGTAGTACAATACCACTTGCTAAGGCTTGGCTTGGCTTGGCTTGCTTTAAGATTTTAGGGCCACTGGTTACCTGTACGACTGTCAAAGATCTAGAAATGACAGCCGGGACCAACGGTTTAACATGCTTTCCGAGGCACAGAGGAAACTTGGTATGTAGGTAATGGGTGGTCACCCATTCATGGACCAACGTACACTAGGACAGCTTAACCTAAAGAACGACCCGAGTGGTTGTAATTATTTAGCCGCGAACTCTTCAAAGATGAAAGAAATAATGTGAATATGTAACTTACTGATAGTCAGTTGTGCTCCAACTGTTTCGAACAACAGAAATAAATCAGATTGGAACTCGTTGTGTCTGTGTTTTATCATCAAGTTTCCAGCTATTGAGCCCACCTGAAAGCATAAGTTACTTTAAAACATTGACAACGAAAGTAAAAATGACTTAGCAACTATAGGTAAGGCATGAATTTCTGCCACGCTGCCGTCAGAAAAAGCAGTAGCAAAAACGCACCGCTGATGTCAACGTCGTAGTATATTGCTGTATAGAACACAACAGACACAAATGTATACTAAAAGCGCGGCCGACGAACGCGACCGACGCGACGCCGCGACGACAGCGCAGGAAGAATTCAAGTCTAAATCATTTTTCTTTGATAAAAAAGAAAGTATTATTCCTCGTAATTAGATTTTTTCCTTTTGAATGATCCAATTTCACAGTATATTCGTTGAGCAGTTAAATTAGGGCTACAAATAAAAGATGTATTTTTCCTGTATTGGCACTGACTACTTAGCAACACAAAATACTTACATTTCGTACAGCTATATGAGCCACCAATAAAATGTGATCATACAATATCTTCAAATAACCAAAATATTCCTGTTCAGAAATCGTCTGCAATATCCCGAGTAATTTGGTCAGAGTGGTTTCTCCCCCTATGACCAGATTTTGGTCTATAATGTAACCAATCAAGTCTTCGGCTTGGCTCACATCTATGAGTGCGCGAGCATTGTCTATGATTTCATCTTCTGGATAGACTCCTAAAACAACATTTTATTTATTAAGTTGTTTAGTGTTTCAGCCTTATTTATAAAGGGTGTAAAAAGACTTAACAAAACTGAATGGCACTTGTTCTCCTCATTATTGCGATATTTTTTTTGGTCTAGACTAGACTATGGTATGCCTGGGAACCTTGACTTTTAAAACATTGAGTTTTACCATAAAACGGGATTTTTCACCCCTAAAAAAATGACATTCCCACAGCATTAATTTTCGCGTAGGGTTACTTATTTTGATGTGCAGAATGCTTGGTTAACGGCTTCTTAAAGAGTCTGTTTACACCATGTATACTACATATACTGGACGACTTAATAGTTGTCCGATTGCTGCTGCACCACTGCTGGGCATAGGCCACTCCCAAGCTGGAGTCACACTTCGACTGGTGCTGTACTTCTCGTGTCCAGAGGATTCCCGTAGCCTTTATCAGGTCATCGGTTCACCTCGTAGGATGCCTCCAATGCTCCGCCTTTTGGTGTTGTCCTTTGGTGCTGTATTTCACCAATTTTGTACGAATTTATACTGACTGTTTATTTATTAAAGGTCTTGTTTTCTTTCTTAAGCATTATCAAAAAAACTCATACCTTTAGCAGTATTCCCACAAATTAGTTTGTACGAATCATATCCCTCAGTTCTCAGTACAGTGAATATATCCGCGACTTTATTAGCCTTGTACCAGGTTTTGCCATCCTTAAGATTAATTTTAAGAATACCATTGTTAATATTAAGATCATTCATAGAAAGGACACACCAGTCATCATCTTCACATTCTCTGTTGCAGGATTTATCATTCTTATTACAAATTTTCAATTCTTCAATATCAGGTATTTCAATGGTTTTAGGTGCGTCTTTGGCAAATTTCTTGAATGCTTCTAGAATTGGTCTATAACCTGTACATCTGCATATATTACTTCCAAATGACTGCTCTATTTCTAACATGGATAAGTCTCTTTTACTTTGGAGGAGGCTGAAACAAATTGGGCATGATTGTATAATTTCTGATCAAAATCTAGTATCTGCCAAATAGGGCTGAATTCCTCCTACGCTGTTGTCGGTCGCGTGCGGTCGGTCGCGCGTACGAGTATATAGTGTGTTTTAGATAGAGCCATACTGCGACACTGACATTAGCGGTGCGTATGTTGTTGCTGTTTTTCTCGCGGACGTATGTGACCGACAATACGCGTCTTGGGAGGAATTCAGGCCTTATTAAAAACGAGATGTGATAATATAGGAGTATACCTGTACATAGCCATAACCCAGCCTGGAGAACAATACCCGCACTGAGAACCATTTTGTTCAGCCAACGTGGTCTGCAAGGGGTGATATCCCTTTTTTCTGTTTCCCACTGCTTCTATGGTGGTTATCTCTAAGCCATGACACGCGGTTATAGGCAAGATACACTACAACAAGAATTTGAGGCATTAGGAAATCTCTACTGGCAACCTCTTTAAACTCAGAAAAAAAAAAACTAAAAAGTAAAAAACTTCTTAACGAAGCGGAAAGGCACTTGTCCTTCTCGTCATTGCGATCATTGTTTTGTTCTACACCCGTACTATTCAATCTATCCATCAGCACATGTTTTGAGTGCGTTACATTGAGTTCTACAACAAAACATGATTTTACACCCCAAAAAAAAGTCGTTTTCCGCCAATAATATTTGCCTAAAGTTACTTAGTTCTGTACAAAATGCTTGGTTGACAGCTTCGTGAGGTTGTTAACAGCCAGTATTTCTAAGCTTTTTGAATTTTATCAGAAAGTTACCGCATTCACAGCATACGGTAGACCAGGAGACCGTCTTGCAGTGACCACGCAGGCGCCACATCCAGCCTGGCGGCACATGTACTTGGTGCCTCGTAGCTCTAGGTACTCGCGGATGTAGTCCAAGAGCATCACACTGGAGCTCACCTCGCACCCCACTGGAATGTTACAAAGTTACTTAGTAATAAGAAAAAATAAAGTAAGTTTATATGACACTACCACTTCACCCGCAAAAAAATGTGATACCTTAGCTAATTTGCATGATATACATTAACATTTTTAGCCTGAAAGATAACTTAACTTTCTATAGGTGAAAAAATGGTTAAAATCGGTCCAGAATTTTTTACAATATTTATTAGTATACGTATATTATAGATGTATGAAAACAAATTAAAATACTAAACATCATAAAATCGGGAAGAATGGGAATTAGAACGGGAAGACCGGGAAGACCGGGAAGACCGGGAAGACCACTGGGAAGAACGGGAAGAAGACCGGGAGGAACGGGAAGAATACCGGGAAGACCGGGAAGGAGAGCGAGTTTTATTGTGCCCCACAGAGCTGCACCAGATACGTAGTAGAGAAATACAGAGTAGTTGCTCAGCCGTGTCCTAAAGATACGAGTACTTTATAATTATTGTGTTAAACAAAGATAAAAAGGAGTGGTTTGACATAGGCTACGTACTGAATTCGTCTGTTTTTTTAGGGTTCCGTAGCCAAATGGCAATAAACGGAACCCTTATAGATTTGTCATGTCTGTCTGTCTGTTTGTCCGTCTATATGTCACAGCCACTTTTTTCCGAAACTATAAGAACTATGCTGTTGAAACTTGGTAAAAAGATGTATTCTGTGAATCGCATTGAGATCACACAAAAATAGAAAAAAAACAATAAATCTTTTGGGTTCCCCATACTTTGAACTGAAACTCAACCCTTTTTTTTCATCAAACCCATACGTGTGGTGTATTTATGGATAGGTCTTCAAAAATGATATGGAGGTTTAAAATATATTTTTTTTCTAAACTGAATAGTTTGCGCGAGAGACACTTTCAAAATGGTAAAATGGGTTACCACCCCCCTTAACTTCTAAAAAAAGAGAATGATAAGGGGGGCGGGTAGATGTGTACAGTACAAACAGGTTTCAACAGTTAGGCATGTTAGTTTTGATTTGATTGGGGATAACCCTATTACCATTATTATGTATTGTTAATAATAAACTTATATTGTCACTTACGGGATATCTTCCGTGATTATTCATTATTTTGAACTCCCGATATTTAGACGCTATTGCAAGCGCCATGATCGCGGGTTGACTCTAATAATAGTGAATAGCAGCGGTGGCCCAGTGGTGGCGGCCCCGACTTACGTTCAGTAAGTCGTGGGTTCGAACCCAGGCAGGCGCATTACTTTGTGTAATTTATTACATCACCGCTGCTCTCAAAAACGGTGAAGGAAAACATCGTGAGGAAACCGGCATGTCCTAGAACCATAAATTCGAAGACATGTGACATCTACCAATCCGCACTGGGCCCGCGTGGTGGATTATATAGCCCATTCCCTCTCATAGAGAGGAGGCCTGTCCCAGCAGTGGGAACATTAATAGGCCGATGATGATGATGATGAATCACGGAAGATATCCAGTAAGTGACAATTTAAGTTTTGTTTTAAACCGTGAAAACTTAAAACAGTGATTATTAATAATTTAAAAATCATAGTTTTTTTTTATACGGGTACCCCGCGGCGAAGTCGCGAATGCAAGCTTGCGTCAGGTAAACAGCGTACTACTTAATTTTCATATCTTCAGCGTATAATAAATTGTATGAGTTTATAAAACAGTTCTTGCTGTAAATACATTACATTTTTAATATTTAAAGTATTTTGGTCTGTTTTCGAAAACCAAACCGGTACCTGCGCAAATGAATTATACATGACGCATAGCAATTGAGGTATTTATGGTTGGATAAGATACAAATAAACCGGAGGCTAAAAGTTATAATTATAATAATTTTGGGCGCTAACGTAACCATGATTTTTCACAAAAAAGTCGCGTAGTTAAGGGGGTAGTTTGATGTACAGGGCCTCGATTCTGCTATTACAATAGTGTCAGAGTATTCGATCATTGATTTCATAATGATCAAGCTATGTCAAATTTTGCCAAGTTTGTTAATTCTACTATCATAATGGCACCACTAGGACTTCTCAATGAACAACCACTGACACTCCATTGAAAGAAATGTCATAGAATATTAATCTCGTACATGAAATCTGGCATGAATAAATGTTCGCATTTAGTAGTAGATTTCGAAAACCATTTTTACTAAGGGTTTTATAATAATGACAATACGAAAATGCCATTAAAACACAATTTTATTACGAGACCATTGACCGACCATTGTGAATTTAGCAGATTACGAACTTTAAGCAAAATGGCAATGTGATGAGAATGGAATCGTGTTGGAGTGACGAATTTATTAAAATAGCAGAATTAGGCCCCAGAATGCTTGCTTGACGGCTTCATGAAGATCCCGTTTACTGGCATATTAAACATATTACTGGCATATTAAACATATTACTGGCATATTAAACATATTATTAACTGGCATATTACAGTTATATCGTGTCGTGCACTTGCCAATCACTACATATTATAAAACAAAGTCCTCCGCCGCGTCTGTCTGTTTGCGATAAACTCAAATACTACTGCAGCGATTTGCATGCGGTTTTCACCAATGGATAGAGTGGTTCTCGAGAAAAGTTTGAGTATATAATTTGTACGCGGGCGAAGCCGCGGGTTTCAGCTAGTTAGGTATATACTGCAGTGGTTTCTATAAACCACAATTTATTTTTAAATGGAATTGATTTTTACACATGTAATTGCTGACAAAAATAAAACTAAACATTGTCATTGCACAGTAAAGTAAATAGCAACGGTTTGTAATGGTAATTTGAGAGCAATAAATGCACATTCATGACAGGACTTAATTAATGTGCACTGTATAAACATCAGACGTGATAAACGCGTTTTAAAATATTTATTTTTCATAATCCTGTGTGCATTCAGAAGACAAACAATTCGACCTACACTGCTGGAAATGATTCTTATTCTATACTTATTCTTATTTTTTATTGCACACAACCCAACAAATATACTCGTACATATTAATTGCAATAATATAGCTTACGTACAAAGGCGAGTATATCCCATAGTTGTTTTTTTTTTACATCACACCTAATTTGAAAGCGAGATTTGCAAAAGAGGATACACTAACCTGGTCAAGTATCTGCTAATTAGGTAGTAAGTTGAAGTCTTTTATAGCGGAAAATTGGGAATATTTTCTAACCAAGGGGCTCGTATTACCCAGTCTGGGTTGTGGAGGACAGGATTGGCAGTCACTCCATGTAAAACCCTAGTAGCATTTTTTGTTGGCATTTAGTTGGGCCACATACCTCTGGTTAGTTGGCAAATGCATACAATTGGCGGGCAGTTTGCGGGTTGGGCCCAAAACTGATGGCCTACGTGGATTTGCCTACGAAGGCCCAACTTGCGATGGGGCCAACGTGGATTCTTCAACTACTACCAATGTTTACTACCGAGCTGGACAACCTTGTGTGAACACTAAAAGGGTTGAAATAAAACCAAATTGCTTTCTGATCTAAGGCGCGGGTCATATACAAGTGATACGCCACTACGGCCTCGCGGGGGGCGAGGTATTGGCGCCACTTACTCGCCCTCCCCCACACACTACTCGTGTTTCCCGCGCCCAAGCTGTCAACATATTTACTAAAATTCACTCGAACCCAACCAAATCGTGGTAACACAACGATAGCGACTTCTAATTAGACTATAACGCCATCTATCGAGGTTGGGGTACAACTTTTGAACCTTTACGATACTATCATTACGGTTTACTAACATACCGCCCACCAAGGACATTTAGTGACGGAATGTCCTTCTTAAAAATTATCTTTAATTTTCAATTTTGCACTTTGTTTACAGTATAAACCATATTATAAATCTCAAATATAAACAAAAATATAAAAAATATGTTTCGTAAATCTAAGAGTTACTAAGAGTTAAGAGAGTACTAGTAAGCTCATACTGGGTAATTATACCTGTACCAGTACATACGTATCATCCCTAACAGGCCCATTGAAAGGTTTAAGTTGGACCGATGTAAGTTGTTATCATAACTTAAATCCCTACAGAAAACTCCCAACAGTAGGAATAGAAGCAGCAGGCCCGTCGTTAGTTGGCCCAATGTTGTTTTAGTAATTTAAATCCCTACAAAAATTCCCAACAGTAGGAATAGATGCAGCAGACCCATCGTTAGTTGGCCCAATGTTGTTATAATAACTGAAATCCCTGCAAAAATCACCCAACAGAAGGAATAGTAACATAAGGCCCTTTGTTGGCTATTCGTTGGGCAAATAGTGCATGTTTATGACAATGGGCCTATTTTAAGTTTAGGTTGGCGGAACAACTAACCGTCTGCCAATACATTCCCAACTGTTGGCATAAGGAAGCCAACGGCAATTGCTACTAGGGAATACTGGTCAGAAAATCAAAATCAAAATATTTTATTTCATATAGGCCTAGATGGGCACTTATAAAACGTCGAAAAAGGTGCACGTTTCGCGTTGGTATTTAGCAGCATCCGGTTAGACTAGAAACCGACCCGAACATAGTTGGGGAAAGGCTAGGCAAATAATGATTGGTTATATTTTTTTTACAAAAACGGTGATCCAATCAAAATCAAAATAAACATTATCGAATTTGACACACGAATTAAAAACTAAGTTGTAACAAGTATTGGATTACGATTTTGTTCGTCTTGTACCGTCTATGTCTCTGGTGTGTACAGTTTGAGTTTTATCAGCGGTCAGAATTACTGATGGCAAAACTCAAATTGTAATAAATATGGCTAGGAATAACTTTGAAAACGTCAAAAAAGGGAATACTAACATTCGTTGGTTTCTGTGAATTATAAACAGAACAGAGTTTTTAGTAAAACGGTCAGATTAGTAGAAGGTTCTTTTCCAGACAATCTCTTACTCGAGATGAATCTGTCGTAATAAAAAATAAAACCGACTTCAAAAAACACAAAAAAGTGAAAAATAACTTTAGCTTCAGAAGTCGGTGACAAAAAAACTAAGTAAATCAATCAAACAAAGGTCACCGACTTCTTGGATATTTTTCAACTTTTTGTGTTTTTTGAAGTCGTTTTTATTTACTGAGCTGCCCAACATCGTCAACCCATAACAGTCCAATGCTGGACATAGGCCTCTTCAATTGAACGCAATTTAACTCGATTTTTGACAACTCACATCCAGTTGCCAATCCTGCGCAGATCGTCGCTCCACCGAGCCTGTCTCTTCAAAAGGTCTGACGTCCGATGTCCGATGTCCGATGTCTGACGAAGGAGTTTTGTCATCCGCATAGAAATGACCGTTCCAGGTTCCGGTTCATTGGGTTTTGTTTTTTTTTTCTCATCTTTTGATTGACGTCCATTGGTTGTTGCAAATTGTTCGCAGAGTTCTTATTGTCTATCGTCTGCGTAGGGCCCTACCCTTGTCGATTCGCGGTCTCCACTCAAGAGCACGTCGATCTACCCCAACGGTTGTTAGTTCTCTGGCTAACATGATCGGCCCAGTGCCACTTCAGCTTACTTTTTCTGTAAGTTTCCCATCATCAAAATTTCTAAGAAAAATCAAATTTCTTTTTTTCCTCGAGTCTGGATTTCATTACACGTGCGTCCTTTAACTCACCTCTTGAATAAGAGTGAAACAAATAGTAAAATCTTTTTAAAGCGAAAGATAAATGTTATTTTAATGATAACATTGCACCAAAACTCATTTCAAGGTGATTGTGTTTGTTAAACAAACACGAGATTCTATAATTAGTAGCATGTGGCAAATCTGTGGAAGTTACACAACTGAATCTGTTACTTTTACGTAGCTATGCACCAATTGCACAGTCTATTCACCTCTTTATGGAGATAGGCTCGGCGATAGGTGTTAGCTAAATCAAAGTAAGCTTAAACTTATATTGTCACTTACGGGATATCTTCTGTGATTATTTATTGTTTTGAGCTCCCGATATTTCGACGCTGTTGCAAGCGCCATGATCGCGGGTTGACTGGAGACTGCGGGTGGATGGAAAATAAAAATGTTTGTCCTTAGACAAAATACGTGGCTTGCGAAATTCGATCCAGTGATTGGGCCCTATCGGCGGCGGCGACCTCTCGCGTCCGGCCCTGGTTCAATCCATGGTCCGGAGCGAGACGGAATGGGAAGCCGTCACCTCCTTCTGCGAAGCAGTCATGCTGGCGAAGGAGGTGGCGGAACAAGAGAGGGAGAGAGCCTCTCTTCCCGGCCGCCGCGGGAGACGCACCGGGCGTCGGGGGCCACGTGGTGGCTACCGGCCACCGTAGATGCGGGCCTGTGGACGGTTAGCTATGGGCTAGCTAGCCGTCCGTCCGTCTAGTGACGACAGGCCGTGTCGACGGCGCGTTCGTGTTCCACGCGCGCCTCAAAGAGATGTCAGCAGAAGACGAAGCCTGCCGGGGTTGCGGGACTGTTCGAAAGAGATACCGCGGCCCCGGAACGTAAAGGGCGAGGAAGGAACATGGATGGGTTTTAGTCAGTAAGAGTCTGACACTCCCTCCCGCTCCGCCCAGAGTGGGAGAAGTCATTAATTTGATGATTTCCCATCCTAAAAAAAAAAAAAAAAAGTGATTGGGCCCTGACTGCAGTAGATGCTCAGCTATGGCAGACTTTTGCTCATCCTTATTTTTCACAGCCTTTATGTGTTCTTTGATGCGGCATGAGACGGGTCGCTTAGTTTGACCGATGTATGAACTGTCGCAACTGCAGTCAATTTTATACACACCAGGATGTTCAAGAGGGATCTTGGCCTTCGGGGAACGCAGACTTTGCGCAATTTTCTCATGAGGAGTAAACACGGTCTTAATTGAGTATTTACTCAGTAAACGACCTATCCTGTCCGTTACCCCTCTCAGATATGGCAAGAAAGTTGGTTGACGTTCCACTGTAGATCTGCTGGCTCGATTCTTATTTGGTCTTCCTGCTCCAGTATTGGTATTGTAGCCATTCCTATTTAAAACCATTTTCACGTGGGATAATTCACCAGTAAGATGTTGGGAATCACACAGATCAAATGCGCGATTAGTAAGTGAGGTGACTACCGACTTGACGTGACAAGGGTGATGATGCGAGGTAGCGTGCAAGTAGCGGACAGTGTGAGTCGGCTTCTTGAACATTGAGTGTCCAAGGGTCCCATCCCTCCTTACCATGACTTTAACGTCAAGGAAAGCCAATGTCCGACCTTTCTCAACTACCGCTGTGAAACGCAAAGCGGTATGGATATTGTTTAGATGGTTCAAACATATCTTAACTTCCGGTAATCCACCTCTGAGAATGCAGAAAACGTCATCCACATACCGTTTCCAGACCTTGATAGGCACAGGGCATGTCGAAATAGCCAGGTCTTCAAAGTGTTCTATCCACAAGTTAGCAACCACCGGTGCCACTGGGTTACCCATGGCTACACCATCAATCTGTTTATAAAACTGGCCATTGTATGGGAAGAAATTGGTGGACAAGCAGTGCTCCAGCAATTTAGCATAATCCATCGGGATATCGTTTTCTGGAAGCTTTTTTCCTATGATTTCTACACATTCCAGTACTGGAACATTAGTGGAGAGGGATTCGACGTCAAAACTGATCATAATCTCATCATCCTCAACCCTGGTATGTTATAAAAAACTCACAAAATGTCGGGAGTCCTTGACAATTGATGTAGTATGGTCCACCAGTTTCTGAAGCGTGTCTGAAACGTGTCTCGCTAATTGACTAGATGGAGAATCAATCTGACTAACAATAAATAATCACGGAAGATATCCCGTAAGTGACAATATAAGTTTAGTTTTAAACCGTGAATCAACAATCCAGGAAGCGAATTTAAAAAGTTTTACCATTAGAGTGATAGTCCAGACTGAACTGGCGCTTTTGTTTGACAAAAAATTGACGAAACCCTAATCTATTCTAGAACAGAAATTCTAACTAAACTTATATTGTCACTTACGGGATATCTTAAATAATCACGGAAGATATCCCGTAAGTGACAATATAAGTTTAGTTTTAAACCGTGAAAGCCTAAAACAGTGTTAGAAATTCTAACATTGTAGCAACAAATGCTATTCAATTTGATTCCGATATTTGCCGATCGTTAGCTTCAATAATAAGTGGATAGTTACATGGCAGTTTTTTTTATTATTTGAATATTACAATAAATAAATTACTCGTCTCTATTCTGTACCTATTTGATTGACAAAAAAAAACGAAAAACGAATTAACAAAGTAACTTTTATCAGTTAAAAACAGGTGTTTTTTACCTAATAAAAGTTACTTTGTTCATTCATTTCAATTCAATTCATTTTTTAAATTTTTTTTAAATTTTTTTTTTTTACAACATACTTGTTGCGAGTACAAATAATTATAAAACTAAAAAAAGTGTAAAATAACTTTAGCTTCTGAAGTCGAAGACCTTTGTTTGATTGATTTATTTTTTGTATCACCGACTTCAGAAGCTACTTTTCACTTATTAGTGGTTCACATGTGCTTAGTACACATGGAAAGTGCACACCGTTACAATTACAACAAGCCCAAACACGACTAGGATGGATTGACCCATTATGGAGTTCCGGTGCCTGAATTTTGGCTTCATCATCAGATCTAATGGTAAAATGGTTCTTATTGAACGCAAATGCTTCACTTATTGTAGCAAATACCAAAATCGCTGTACGTTATCCTAAAAAATTTGAAGAGTTCCCTCGATTTCGCCAAGATTCCATCATCAGATCCCGACTTGGTGCCTATGGGACCTTTTGGAAAGTATACCCTTTCCAACAAAAAAAAGAATTTATCAAATCGGTTAGCAAGCGACGGAGTTATGCGCGAACAAACAAAAAAAAAAAAATAGAAACATCGGAATTGAGAAACTCCTCCTTTTTTAGAAGTCGGTTAAAAAGAGATCAAAATCCCGTCGTAGTCCTCGCCCATTTTCTAGCAACAGGTTCCATCAAAATCTAGCGATGACTGTTTTAAAAATGTGGTAATGAAACAGAATTGTGCACGTGTGTAAGTTACTAAGTAGTAGGTATTTTCATGATTGTCACAGAGGCTCAAGTTGGACTACGGGACTTTTCTGACCTTTTGTCCCTCTCCATTATCCTTTGGTCACTATTACTACTTAATAATTGAAAAGAAAAACAGTCTGATGATTGCACTTTTTTGAGGCACTTTATATTTGGCGTAACAGTTAAACTCATGGATTTCCGCACCCCTGATTCCATAACTTGTTGCAATGTTTTTAGTGCACAAAATATAATTTAGAATTTTAAAACACTTACCTGAATAATCAACATCATTAATTTTAAAACTGACTCTGTCCATGATTGCACTAAGTCCTCACTCATTGACTGCCAATATAGGAGTGATGCAAAGATGCACTCAAACTACTGCAGTCAATATTGAAAGTTTTGAAACACACGGCGTGGCATTGCGTATGTGAATGTTCGGAAGGGTTTTTATTTGTTAGGTGTTACCTGTACTGTGAAGTAAGGTGAACAAAAAAAGGCATCAGCTAGTAAATTATAATAATATAAAAACAAATGAATTAATTACTCAGATTATTAAACAATATTATTACCTATATTTTTTCTCACACTATAAAATAAAAGAATAATGGCTGGTTCACCTTCTGAAATACCTGTATTGAATTCAATAAGTTAGCAGTGTAACAGAGGAAGTGTTGAACCTTTAAATGTTGTACCTTTAAATGTTATTATGAAAAAAAAAACATAATCCCATGCTTCTAATCTGTGTAGCCGTTATTAGTTTTTAAGGTTTTAAAACAATAAAAATACTAAGTTATTTTAAGGCGCTACCCCAGGCAAAATTAGCAACTCTATTTGTGGTGATTCAAACTTCGTTTGAAATACTATTAGAATAAAGTTCTAATCAGCTTGCACTACAAAGTGGTTTTTACGTCAGTCACTGCGGGTCGAATAGTGCGAAATTTGTGATTTTTATTCTTTATAAAATCAAATTTCCGTCTTTTGAAAAAAAAAAAACTAGCATTATGTTCATTATTAAATTGTCTATCCATTAGTATAAGAAGCAAATCAAAATAATGTTAACTTTACGAGAAGAAGCATGTTATAAATATTTTTTTCTCATTTTTGTGGTTTCATTGTGAGGGGATTTATTACACATTATGAGACTTAAAATAAAAAATAAAACTACCACTTTGCAGTCTAAGAATATGTAGAAATTTAATGTATTTTTATTACTTGGTATTTCTTTTGGATAAAGAGGAGTTGGCTCCAAAAAACTGCACAAAAAACGGCTTTTGCCTGGGGTAGCGCCTTAATGAAAGTGGGAAATGTTTATTCGACCTCTACTAAGTAGCATTACATCCGCAGTACTTCCGCAGTGATCAGCGTTACAAGCTAACATGATAAATTATACTTGATAATAGCAAACTCAACAGTTTAGATAATCATGATCAATTAACAACACGTTCAAGAGCGTGTTACAAAAATTGCTGGGGAGTTAGTTCCGATACCCAGCTAAATCATTCAGAAGTGTCGAAAAGCTACAAATAAATAAATATCGCTGGACAATACACACAGCGCCATCTAGTGCCTACACTAAGCAACCAGGTTTGTGTCGTGGACACCAGATAGTTATTTATACGACCTAGATACTTTTGCTTGTAGGTAAATACATACTTATTAAACATATAGACATCCATGTCTCGGAAACAAATGTCCATGCTCATCACACAAACATTTGCTCCTACCGGGATTCGAAGCCGGGATCCTAAGAAGGTACACCAGTCAGTAGCCTGGCGTTTCGAGGCTCTGTCTCTTGTAAATTTTGACTCATATTTACCGTGTACAGTAAGTTTATTATTTTTGATTTTATCAGCCTAATTTATATAATTGACCTTTTTTACTTTGAAACCTTTCATTTTAAATTTAATACTTTCATGATACGAGTATTAAAGGGAAAGTAACACTGCCTGGCTATCAGTCTGTCAAAAATACTACGAAAAATAATCGCGAAAAAGATACCTACTTATTAGTTTAGGTTTGAAATTTTTTTTTTCTTTTTTTTGAAAATGTACTTATGGTTTATTTTCTTAATGCTGCCCATTTTTCCCCAGCTCACTCTAGCTATAGTTGGTGCCAGTTAAGATCGAAATAGAGGTCATTCACACCTACCTACCAAGTTTTTCATCATTAAACGATAATGACACTTACTAATTACCCAAGTCTTCCAATAAGCGATACTTGCTTATATCGCTAGAGTATGGAAGTACCAGTCAGCTAGACATGCAGGGGCTGAGAATCTTGTGTTGTTCCAATTCGAATTTATTAAACAAGTAAGGCAAGGTAAGGTATCAGTACACTTGCGCGAATGGACTTTAGCGCAACTTAATGGCCACTGAGGTTCACTCTGTAGTAAACATAACATCACGCTTGTTATTACTTCAAGGTGTATTTTTTTATGGGTGTCGTTTTTATGGTTTTCGGGGTCGTTGATTACGAAAATGAGTTCAGATTGAAAATCCATGATAGCGTCCAGGTTTTTTTTTGTTTTTCCGTCATGGGTGTCGTATTCATAGTTCTCAGGGTCGCTTCCTCGGCGCCATCTTGGATTTTGATTTTGTCCTCATTTTCGTTATCAGCGACCCCGAAAACTATGAAAACGACACCCATGACGGAAAAATAAAAATTTTCTTTGGCGCCATCTTCGATGTTTTATTTGATCTCATTTTCGTAATAAGTGACCTCGAATACCATAAAACGACACTCATGACGGAAAAAATAAAAAAAACCTTCAAGAAATAACAGGCGTGATGTTTTGTTTACTCTACAGGTTAAACCTTAGTGGCCATTGAGGTGGGCAAAACTCCAGTCGCGCAAGTGTCCATTCGCGCAAGGTTCCTTTAGCGCAAAAGTCCATTCGCGTTGAACTCCATCAGTTTGATGGTCTGCAACACACCCTTTCATATGACTATACCCTTTTTGTTACACGTTGTATAGTATATCAACTATCTAGTGTCCACGACACAAGCTTTGCTTAGTGTGGCACTAGGTGGCGCTGTGTGCTAATGTCCAGCGATATTTATTTATTTATTATAAATTCCCGCTAATTTGCTGGATACAAGTCGCAGGGGACCAGGCAATGTGGCGACACTGGGGAGGCCTATGAAATGATGATGATGAATAAATTCTCGGAGGATAATTTCTGAACTATACACAAGCGAAGGCGGGGATAAAAGCTTGTGAAGGTAGATAAATTTTATATTTGAGCACGCAAATGTAGTAAAAATCAACAATTAAATTATTTACATGTGTGGTTAAGTGGTATTGGTTCACGACAAGAAAGTAAAATGGTGGCATTTTGTTCCAAAACGGTTTGCTTATTTTTACTGTGAATTACTTTCGTCTCCTACAAAATCCAGTTTGGGATGTTTTCCTCGTTATTGGAGAAAGTATCTTTCTTTCGATAAAAAAGCCAATTGATGAACAGAACATGAATAATCTGCATTCGCATGTTGCACTAATGATCGAAATCGGGCCTAATTTGCACACGTTTTTTTACAAAATTCGGTTATAGGTACTCAGTAAGCGAGTCTCACAGGACAGCACTCGGCGGTGAAGCTGATGAAGCGGTTCTCAAATAGCATTGGCATCAGGCTTGTATACAATTTGTTGACCCATGCACCATCCGATCGTACGGACGAACTGCACTTACCACCACCGCCAGTATCGCCAGTTGTTACTGGATTACATACGGCCTTCGGGCCACCTAACGCCTTCCTAACCTTAATCTAACCTCCGTGGGCCGGATGAATGTCTTTCATAAGGCCCGCGACCTATTTAAAACTTTACAAAATGCTGTTTAAAAAATGTCCCCAATTCAGTTATTCCCGCGCCATATTTACCCAGCCCACTCACACCACGGATAGGTGACTGCAGACCGCATCCTCGCAGTCTAGTCCGGGGAAGCTTCATCATCATTCCATCCGAAAGACGGTCACTGCTGGACATAGGCCTCACTCAAGTGTTGCCACATTGACTGGTCCCGTGCCACTCGCATCCAGCGGATCTCCGCAACCTTTACCAGGTCATCGGCCCACTTAGTGGCAGGTCTTCCGACGCATCGGGGGAGCTTGTTTTACTTATAATTTAGAGGGCACTTAGTATTTCTTTTGACCCGATAGTGTTACAAAAAGACAAAGCATAGCCCTCCATCAAATTATGTTGGACACTCCTGCTTTAAGCCATTTATTTAAAATAAAAAAATAGACATTTTAGAACGTGTTTGTAGACAGATAATACGTGTTCCTTGATAGATATAACTCTGAATAACGACAATGAATATCTTATTGGTACCTACGCACACAATACGATAAGGTATTGTGTTTTTTTTCCAGTTCTATAGACCGTAATACATTACGAAATTACTTTCAGGGATTGGAATTTCTTACCTAATCTTCTCCATGGGATACGACTAATATTTTAATATACAACGTGTAACAGAAAGTGTATAGTCATATGAAAGGGTGTTCCACACAGACCATCAAACTGAACTACTTTCTCCAAGGAACCACCATCGAAATCGCGAAAAATAAATTCCAATACCTACTCGACCAAATGTATGAGACAGCTGATTATTTTTTACGATTACAATGGTGGTCCCATGGAGAAAGTTGTTCAGTTTGATGGTCTGTAGCACACCCTTAAGAGGCCTGCGGAGCATGCGAATTTCATACAAACGTAATACCAAAATCATTTGTAAATAAAACATATTCTTAAGACAGTGTATATTTATTTCGATAAAGTTACCGAATATCTATGTTCCCAAATGCATATTTTGGAAGGATAATGATATAAAGACGAGATATGAGGAATTTAAATTTCCTATAGAAATTTTCTTTTCCCCATAACTCTTGTTTAAATCAGTGTCCATTCAAAATATATATTTGGGAACCTAGAAATTGTGTAATTCAGTCGAAATAAACACACAATACCTTAAGAATATGTTTGATTTTCATATTATTTTGGTATTACGTTTGTATGAAAAACGCATGCTCCGCCGGCCCCTTTAATATGACTATACCTTTTAACTACACGTTGTATAAACGTTGACGAAGCTGGGCCTCGATTCTGCTATTATAATAGTGTCAGAGTATTCGATCATTGATTTCATAATGATCAAGTTCTGTCAAATTTTGACAAGTTTGTTAATTCTACTATCATAATGGCGCCATTATGACTTCTGAAAGAAATGTCATAGAATATTAATCTCGTACATGAAATCTGGCATGAATAAATGTTCGCATTTAGTAGTAGATTTTCACCAGAGCAGAGAGTGAGAACCATTGGTACTAAGGGTTTTATAATAATGGCAATACGACAATGCCATTAAAACACAATTTTATTACGCGACCATTGACGGACCATTGTGAATTTAGCAGATTACGAACTTAAAGCAAAATGACAATGGGATGAGAATGGAATCGTGTTGGAGTGACAAATTTATTGAAATAGCAGAATTAGGCCCCTGGGTTGTGGATGTCAGATAGACAGTCGCTCATTGTAAGCTCACACACTCACTACTTACCACCAAGTAAACATCTTCCTGTGGGGTCTAACCTTCCATTATAGTCCACCTGGAAGTCCTTGAACCGTCTCCGGACTCAAGTATAGGAAGATGTAACTCTAACCTCGTTAGGTGGGGCTACCTTAATGATACATCGGGGTGTGGTTGTTGTTGGAGCTGTGTCAGAAACTATGCTCCATCTCCTATCCTATCCTCTTAGCCCAAAATCGTGTTGCCCAAGTTGCGACCGACAGCCGTATTTTGTTCTCGCTGACGTCGTGACTGACCGTACACGATCGACCGTCAGCGTGACAAGAATCCAGGCCTTAGAATGTTAGGCTGGTAGAAACTTCAGAAGTGTATGATGATGAATGTAGAACAAGCATAAGGAGGAAGGTGTGTAAGAATAGTACAAGGTGGAAATCTCTGGTTGCTGCTTAAACTCATGGAAAAAGGCATACATATGTACGTATAATACTTTGAATTCCATACTAAAATTCGAAAACATCATTCATTTATAACCATTACAGCAGTTCCACAATCGTAACTAACATCCAAACGCCTATCCAATCTCGGAGTGCATCCAATCCGTGTAATGTATTGACGATCATAGTCCTTCATCATTGAGTCGATTCAGAGAGAGGTCAGGGAGTATTGGATGGAAAGATTGACGCCTATTGCCTGGATAGCTGAACTGATGTGAATTTATGGTTCACTAAAATATACACAGTGGAAGAAAAGACAATTTGAACAGCTATTCTTTCTTTGACATGTGGTTAGTGCGTAACCTGACGTTTTTATGCCGCCGCGCTCATGGGCCTCTAACTAGGCTTTACTTTCAAGGAATATTCTCCCAGGCACGCTAGTTTTTTCACGATGTTTTCCTTCACCGAAGCGTGATAATTATACAATACACACATGAACCTGAAAATCAGGGGTGCATGCCTTTTTTTTTTTTGTTTTAGGATGGGAAATCATCAAATGACTTCTCCCACTCTGGGCGGAGCGGGAGGGAGGGTCGACTTTTACTGACTAAAACCCATCCATGTTCCTTCCACGCCCTTTATGTTCCGGGGCCGCGGTATCTCATTCGAACAGTCAGACCCGCAGCGCCGGATATCACAAATACCTAACATTATTTCTTACAGCCTCATGTAACAAATTCCAATAAATTCATGAATTCTTTTTTTTACATAATCCTACGTTATCCAATCGTTATTGCTATCCGAGAAGGTAATTAGCGAAATTATTTTAATTTTAGTACAAGAAAGACAATTAATGTCTTCATTAGACTAATCTTTCTGTCACTTTGAAGTTATCGACCACGTTTGTAATTATAGGTACAGTAACGAGAAGAAATATTATGTAAACTCTTAAAAAAAATAAAATTATCTCGTGATATTACGGTTTCTTATTAAGGCGACTACATGAGCTAAATTAGCAACTCTATTTGTGGCGGTTCAAACTGCAAAGTGGTTGTTACGGCAGTCACTGCAGGCCGAATAGTACGAAATGAGTGGTTTCGGTTGATTTACAAAAAAAATATTGATTGATTTAAAAAAAGAAAACACTATAATTCTAATATGTTGCTTGTAGAATTATTTGCCTAAAAATAAGAATGATCGCATGTATTTTAGTGTGGTTTTCACTCGTTAAAAGAAATTTTTAGTGATAAGTCGTATTTTTTTTTCGAGTAAAATTAATTGTATTATGTTTTCAAAACACTATTATACTAGGATATATCCTGAAGAACATCATATATTTTTCTGGATTTGTTTATTGCACTGCATCATATACTTTCAGGCATTATAAAACTCGCGTTTGGCTCCTGTAGTTGCCTTAACGATTGGTGACTAATTTATTCGAAATTGCCGGAGACGCCCTCTGAAGATAGTCCGGTTTATGTTCGCCGAACCAAAATCAACGTGACTGTCGACGATTTTCATGTTCACATGTCACTTATTAGTTCAGAAATGCAGAAAGCGCCCTTTGTCGACTCAACCACACGTTCCTGTTCGCTGAAGACAATGAACGTGGTGGTAAATACGTGTTCGCACGAAGCTTGCTTTGGTCAGGACGCGACCTCTTCATGTTTAAATGTTAAGCTGTAGAATTTCTACTAATCACAGCCACTATTGTAGAAGTTTTTAT
Source organism: Xestia ashworthii (assembly GCA_950022955.1). Classification (NCBI taxonomy): domain Eukaryota; kingdom Metazoa; phylum Arthropoda; class Insecta; order Lepidoptera; family Noctuidae; genus Xestia; species Xestia ashworthii. Next base: position 22,866,340 of record OX465561.1, read on the forward strand.
TTAAGATATTTGCTTCTTGACACGAAATGATTATTGAGTATTTATGGCCTCGAGGAGATACAGTAGGTGGTAGTCATGTTGGTGTTACCACTTTGACCTTAAGCTGGTCTTTCGTAGTGCGGAGTTTCAATAGAATAAGAGACCAACATTTACTGGATCTGTTTATTCTAATTTATTTCTTCATCTTCAATTATTTTTTATTTATTCGCTTAACTCTGCAATTCTTATGGTGTACATGAATTATCTGGTATCTTCAAATTGGGCATTTTTAATATCAATAAAACTTGAAGTCTCTTGTATTGGTGTTGATTGCCAAACAAATGTTTTCGGTAGTGCTGGGTCCGTCTGAAAAGGGAAATTTGAATCTCTTTAATATTCTGTTCAAAGAAGAAAATTGCTGCGTTTATAATAAGAATAAAAGAGAAACGATGGATAGACTGTGTTAAGAATGATATAGCAAGAAAATAATGTCTGATGAGATGATGAAAAATTGAGAAGTATGGGAGTGAGAGTGAGTGAGAGAGTATGGGAGACATGCTGCGCCGTCCCCAAATGAATTGGAATAAAGGCAAGAGAATGATGATTATCATAAAGGAGCATTGTACTGTCTCTTAGCAGTCTACTAAGCTTTTAGGCATCTCATATTTTCACTAAAACCAGTTCTCCATTTACTGTGTTCGGTCGGCCCCAACCACCTTTTTAAGGCTGTTAATCCCATCTAGCCACAGAGCGCTTCAAGCTACGCAGGCACACACTGTACTTACCAATATTGAACCACTGAGTGGTGGGGATCCCTGATTCCTGTCTAGCTTGTACAATGGCTTCTCTGATTGCAAACGCCACGGCTACTGTAGAACATGTTGCTGGCTCTCCGGTTCCTGTCAATTATGAAAATAATGTAGTATCTTGACCGAAATTGTATCCTTGGACTTACGAAAATTTTAGAAGAATATAAATGTTGGTGTACTTAAATTAAAATAAACTCTAGCTATCATTACAGAGGGATTAATTTCTCTATCTTGCCAAAACAATAGAATTATTTCAATGTTAAACAACTAAAAGTCGACCAAGTTGATTCAATAACTGTAAATGTAAGATGCCACAAGATATCATCTGCAAATATTCCGGGTACAGATATGATACACGACGAGGGATCTAAGAGTCGAAACCCCATGCTACCTAACACGGTAAAATTTTCAGATATAACAGTAACGGCAGGTACCTAAACCATTGTAGTTCAGGAAAACGGAAATAACTTTTTGAGAAATTGATTTCCAATTTTTTTAAATAGTCAGCATTTTTTTTTTTTTACTTTAAAGGTTCCTTTTCTTATCTCAACCTCACCTTTGGATCCAAGTATAAGATCATTGCTAAAGGAGTTCTTCTTGAAATAAACCCTGAAGTCCTGAGGAATGTCCCTCGCTTCAGGTACGTGATACTCCCAGGTTCTGTCTGTGAGGATTGCACCATTTTCTGCGTAAATAAGTTTCTCGCAAGTCCAGTACCCAAGACCCATGATGAAGGAGCCTTCCACCTAAAAGAAATTGGATTATTTGAAAAATAAAAGCAAAAGAATAAAGACTGGGTTAATTTATTTATCAGACTAAGTTTGTCATTATCTAGCAAAAACTACTGTCCTACAAATAGCATAATTATTTATAAGGTGGCAGTCGGTTACAGAACTATCCTAGAACAGACAATAATATTATTATGCCTAAACTTACTTGTCCAACATCCACTTCGGGGCTAATACTCATACCCACATCTTGCAACATATCAACCCTCAACACCTCAGATTCTCCAGTCAGCACATCTACTTCAACTTCACATAACGCCATGCCATACACATTATAGACCTGTGCATCTGCAATACTAGAGAACCCGTGAGCCTGAAGATCCACATTGGCATCAAACGCTGCTTTAATCAGCTGTTCCCAAGTAGGATTAGTCAAAGTAGCCCTTATGGGTGCCAATCTAGCATTTAATTCATCACAACATCTCCTCAAACCAAAAATAATGCTCTGAGTCGTTAAACTTCCTCCAGAAATAAAACTGTTAGGAGCAATAATTGTGTTGTTTCCTTTGACCTGAATCTTTTCTATCGGTATTTTTAAGAAGAAAGCGGCTACTTGAACTGCTTTAGTGTTTATGCCTTGTCCCATTTCGACACCAGCATGCGTGATGACGACAGTACCATCTCCTTGAAAGACCGACAGGTTGACATCGAAACGTTGAGCGCCAACAGGAGACCACCTTGCAAACGCCCATCTTATTCCTCGTTTCTTCCATCTATTTTGTGTGTTGAAAGAATCTACTGCAGCTCTTCTTGTGCTGTATTCAGCATTTGCTTTAAGAGTATCTACCATACCTGTCATTTCGTCGAATTTAGTTCTATCTAAATTAGCTAGTCGGACAGCCACTGGGTCTAAAGATAGTTCATAGGAAATTCGTTCCATTATGTGTTCAGCGCACGCTATTGCTTCCAATGAACCTGAATGGAAAAAAAAATAACGAGTTAGTCTAAATAGCCAAGACAATCACATAACAAGATAAGAAGGGTCATTAGAACTAGACTCACCTGGTGATCTACACCAGGTATTTTTAGGTGTATCCGTTACCGTGTCAAAAGCTTTGAAATTTATTTTCGTAGCATCGTAGCAGTTATTGTACACGTCAGCACCAAGAGCGGTCAATGTTTCATTGATAAGATAACCATTGTCTTCGTAAAGTGTTGAGTTTAAGCGTTGGATCACTCCTGCTCTGTTTACTGTGATCTGGAAAATGCATAGTGTTATTAAAAGGATATAATTTACGGATGCAAATCATCTGGTATACCAGACATCAATTATTTTTCAAGAATCATAGAACTCATTCTACATAATTATCAAAAGAATACCTCATAATCATTGGCACAAGGTAATCTTTTGCCAACTGCTCTGAAGTTTGTGGTCAAGGGTTGAATGAACCTACACGGACGGTTCAACTTTTGCACGACAAGACTGCAGGCGACTGCTGACTGGATGCTGCGAGATATCTTCATGCCGTATCCACCACCAATACGACGGACGTAACAATCGATCCTAGAGGAGCGATGAAGGAAATAAATGAATTGGTCCCTGTTTTTTCTAGAATAACTAATTTGCTGCAGGAATCGTTAGAGCAACCGTTCGTAACCACTGTGTTAAGCTATGGCTCGTGAATTTATGAAAGGCGTTTAAAACATTATTTCTTGGTCTAAATAAATAAGCTATTGGTTTTGTGAGCTTGTTTTTAGTATAGCAGAACTTATCAGTCATTTTATTTAAAGAACATTGTAGCACGTACTTATTCTCATCCATATTCAATGCCCTTGATATCATTACATGTGCTCCATCAAGCCATTGTGAAGCCGTATGAACTTCTAGTCCTTCTTCCGTAGGCTTAGCTACACAGAGCAGAGTCTCCATAGTAAAATGATACTGTCCGTACATTGCAGTACTTCCAGTAATTGTCTTGTAGACGTCTGTGCCAGGATTTGTAGCATCTATTGATATGAACAGAGTATTTCTAGTTGTATCTGTTTTAGCTTGTTTGATATCTGTAACAGGTTTTCTAACATTGCTGTATGTAACTTTGACTAGTTTTGTAGCTCTGTCAGCAATGTATCGGGTTTCTGCAACTATTATGCCGATGGGCTGATGGTAGTATTTAACGGTTCCATTGCATAATACTTCTTCATTGGTTTGATATAGTAATGAGTCTGCTGGAGTGAACGAATTTAATCCTGGTATGTCTTTTGCAGTGTAGAAGGCTATTACACCAGGAAATGCCTGAAAATATTTAAAAATAATAACAACTAAAACAAGTACATACTTAATTAATAATGTAGATTGGAACGTTCGTGAAAAGTATGACTGCGTGAATTCAAAAAGCAGACGAAAAGATTTTGTGCTACAATTTAGAAAATGTTTATTTCTGCAGTAGACTGCAATGGATTAATTAATTTTAAAACTGAATACTATAGCAGAAGACGTTTCCGAACGCTCCCATTTCCCTGGCCGTAAGAGGGCCAATAGGGGTAAAGCGCCCGATAGATATTCGCCAACGCGCTAGCATGTACGCTCCCACGCCTCGCGCCGACCAATCAAGGATTTGTCGTCGCGCCGCTACTCGGCCGCTGATTGGTCATCGTAGTTTTAGTAGTTTTAAGTTGTTTTCATTATGTTGGCAATATTTGAATGTCTTGTGTTGGGAGAGCTAGTAGAGAGAGACTTTAGATGGCGGACGTTTAATTTGTGTAATGTTTGTACTCTTATTGAGTTTAATAAAAGTTTAAGCCGTTAAAAAAGACTTTATATTGAAAACTGACCCACCCCGACTTTAATACCCTACTTTAAAAAAAAGTAGGTTGTTCTTACCAATGCAACACTAGGATCAATCTTAGTAATAACACCTAATGCCACAGTGCTGAGCACGAAGGCGCCAAACACCTCATGAGGTAAACTGGGGATATCGTCAGTGTACTGAGCTTCACCAGCGCATTGGATCTGGAGACAAAAAAAACCTTGATAGAATGATCATAACATAATTGAAGGAAGTTTCCAATAGGCATGAACAGTCTCAAAAAATTACAAATTTTTTTTGTCTGACAGTTAGATTATTGAAAAATAATGGACACGTATTTTTCTCGTGATGTCAGAACTAGCTAAACGTGACATTTTGGGAATTTTAAAAGCCTCGTATCTTCGTCAATTTTGATTTACGTAACAAAAGTAAAAAATTACGGGTCAAATATAATCTACCTGACGGACTAATTAGATTTTTTTTGTCCTCTACCCTATTAAATGTTCATCTTAAAATACAAGTCCTATAGGAAGACTGTCATCAACATAATCCAATAATTCACTTTAATCACAGTTCTCACTTACCAAAGCTTCAACTTTAGCAATAGGTTGGTTTAAAGGCCACATCTTAGGATCAGTGGTGAAGATCTGTCTTGCATCCGAGACTGGTCGAGAAGCATGCAGATGTATGGTACCGGATTCAAATCGTGGGTTCCTTATGTTTGGTGGGCAGAGTGTTAGAAGACCCTGGAATAGAAATGTACGTAACATAAACATAAATATACATGGTATATGTACATAATTATGTACTATGTATGTATGTCGTTTTGTAGAATTTAACTAAGACATCAATCAGCAGTATTTACTGTCTTTCTAAAGGTATCATTTAGATGGCAATTAAGCTTTCCATCTTGGCACTGACTCGCCACTGTATTCGGCACAATCATGTAACAAGGCATAAATATAACAGTTTTTATTGTATTTGAGTATTTTTAAAGTATAATATAACGCTCTAATACAAAAAAAAATGTGAACTTTATCTTGGGCACTCCATAAAGAAATAATTACATTTTCTCAGGCATTTATAGGATGTAAAACACCTCTTCACGAAGCTGAAAGGCACTTGTTCTCCTCATCATTGTGGTATTTTTTTTCTTCTACATTATAAATGGGAACCTTCTAGTTACGGAGATATTGGGGGTCAAAGTTCCAACTTTTTGACAATATTTTTTTTTTTAAATACAGGTTTTTATTGCAAGATTTTTACTTTAAACACCTCTACGACCCCCGTACTATCATCTATCCATCCACCAGCGTGCGTTACATTGAGTTTTACCACAAAATATGATTTTTCACCCAAAAAAAAAGCCGTTTCCCAGCAATAATTTTTGCGTAAGTTTGATGTACAGAATGCTTGGTTGACGTCTTCGTGATGAGGTGGGTGTTATATTTTTTAATTTTGTGGCAAAAAAAAAACCATAATCAGATATCTAAATTCTCAGTTTTGATCTGTGATTATGGCTTAGGTATGGCAATTGTGATAGCCCTCTTAATGCAACGGCAAGGTTTTTTGGCTAAAATAAACACCTAATAAATAAAATTAATGACTCTTATAAATTGGTAACAGTTGGCATCTCAACAGCTAAGGAAACGTTTTTATAAGAATAACCTCATAACTAGTCTTGTCTTTTTAGTCTTTCATTACAATTGGTCTATACCGCTGCACTAACTGCTCAATATTAATAGTACTGTACTGTACAGTGTACAGAACCAAACAAAAGCTATTTAATAAAACTATCTTAGTTTTAAAACAACTCAGTCTAGACAGGAAATTTAACGGAGATAAAAACAAGAAAGTTTAATGGCTTATGTGGTTAGTGCATCAGATTCGCGTTTTAGTACCGAACACAAAAAATAAAAAAATAAATCTACAAAAGAAGCCATACAATATGTATTGTGTACTGCGAACATTTTTCTTTCTATATACGAGAACTAACTAACTAACTACTTGGTAATTTTTTACTTATTTATTTTCAGAAAACTAACAGCTAGGCAGACACAATAGTGTCGTTAGTAAAAACAGTAACCAATAATTGACCTTACTGTTTTTAATTACAAATAAAAATATTTGAATTTGAATAAAAAAAAAACAAAAATAATACGAAAGAAATTAAACTGAATGACTGTGGTAAGGATTAGTATACACGCAGTTTAGTTCGAATTCAGTAAATTGTAAAGAATCCCTGAGGAGTGTTATGCACTTATTCATTCTTACCTTCGGATAAAAGTCCAGCTCAACACAAATTGTGACAAGAGGGCTAGAATTGGATCCATCGATGGAATATGAGAACAAATTTTACTGATAAGCACGAAGTAAACGAAAGTCAAATATATTAATGGGTTCAGGAAAACTTGTTTATAAGTAAGTACAATAAAAAAATAAAAAAGTGAAAAATAACTTTAGCTTCTAAAGTCGGCGACCTTTGTTTGATTGATTAATTTTTTTTGTCACCGACTTCAGAAGCTAAAGTTATTTTTCACTTTTTTGTTTTTTTTTTTGAAGTTGGTTTTATTTTTTGCAAAAAAGTTTTTATTTTTCACTTTTTAGTGGTTCACATGTGCTGGGTACACATGGAAAGTGCATACCCTTACAATTACAACAAGCCCAAACATGACTAGGATACATTGTCTCATTATAGAGTTCCGTGACTCTTGGCTTCATCATCAGATCTGATGTTAGAATGGTTCTTATCAAACGCAAATGCTTCACTTGTTGTAGGAAATACCAAATCGCTGTACGTTATCCTATAAAATTTGAAGAGTTCCCTCGATTTCGCCAAGTTTCCATCATCAGATCCCGACTTGGTGACTATGGGACTATTTGGAAAGTATACCCTTTCCAACAAAAAAAACAATTTCAAATCGGTTGGCAAGCGACGGAGTTATGCGCGAACAAACATGAAAAAAAAATAGAAACATCCGAATTGAGAACGTCCTCCTATTTTGAAGTCGGTTTAAAACAGCTGAATCTACAAACCGACCCACACATTGGTTTGACAACCATAACCCATTTGTGATCTCGGCCACTCTATCAACAACAGCAATGAATGGACATGATAATGAGTTATTATCTGGTCGAAGTCCATAGCCGAGTAAACCAGAAGGTCGTTTCCCATATACAAAAGCCATGAGAAATAAGACAAAGAACTCACCTTGAACAACAGTGCCTTAGCAACATATCGTCTATAAGCCACAGAAGCTTCCGGTGGATTATCATCAACGATCATCTCTCCATCTAGAACTTGCAAGGCTCCTTGTAAAGTTTCATTAGTAAACAAAGGCTTTCCTCTAAGAAAGGTCTCAGTTGCTACCGCTCTGATGAACCTCGGAGAAAGACCTCCGTAAACAATTCTTGCTCTTTCGACTACGTTATTTGCATGAAGTTGGTACAGACAACCTATGTTGACTATGGCGTGTGCACTTTGTGATCTTGGCATTAGCTGAAAGAGAAGAAATATTTGTGTTACTTTTTTGTGTTGGTTTTAAAGGTAACTGCTGGGCTGTCCTGGGTTCCATACCTACCTACGTCGTAAAGTGCTCTAAAAGATGATTTGGGCCCGGTTGATGACAATAGGCCTGAGCTTTGTCACATAAGACTATCTGTCAAAAGGTGAGTGCACTATTATAGCTTCAACTTTGTCAAATTTGAAGCCACGCGGCCCAGTGCGGTTTGGTAGATGTCACATGTCTTCGAATTTTTGGTTCTAGGACATGCCGGTTTCCTCACGATTTTTTCCTTCACCGTTTTGGGAGCAGTGAATAAAAAATGAAATAAATTACACAAAGTAATGCGCCTGTCTGGGTTTGAACCCACGATTTACTGCTCGTAAGTCGGGGCTGCCACCACTGGGCCACCTCTGCTTCCCCTTTGGGGATCTAATCGAGTTGATATCTACGTATTTTGAAAACAATTTAATAACACGCATCAATTTTTTATTCAGAATTAAGTTTTTTCCAGGAATGCATTGTGATTAAAAACTTGGTTACTACTTTGTCTTTACTTAGTTTAACTTTCTCCGTTAGTACTTTCTTCTTATTAGCGTATCTATGTATGATCAGATTACCTTGTAAGAAAAGAATTTGTGTTCATTGCTCAGCGGTGGTAGCAACACATTCAGAATCACCTTCCCCGTCATGTTTGTTCTCAAGAAGTTCTCCATCGGTACCGTTTGTATTGTTCTATTGATGTCAACTGTAAAATGGAATAAGATTATCATTATCAATAATAAAATTATAAAAGTTATCACGAAATTGGTAAACATGGGGCAGCAATTTTTATTCACAAAGCGTTTCCTCATCATCCAGTCGAACAAAAAGACCATAAAAAAGAACTAAATAAATGGAAGAATAAGAATTTTTTACTCACCAATAGTTAGCTGAGCACCAACAGTAGTTAGCAGCAGGAATATATCAGAAGGAAAAGATGGATTTTGGTGCTTGATCATCAAGTTACCAGCAATTGTACCTACCTGAAATTAGACAAAATCATAAATTAGAGGAGTCCTTAATTAGAGTTTCACAAACACCTACTATTGAGACACGTTAAAAAAGTGGGACTTATAATTTGCTGTAACTGTGTAGACACTTTTACGACACATATTAACCGAAACGCACACAGTCGCATTGTTTCGAAACAATAACGGAACTTTGTCAATTTGTTACTGAAACAAATATTTTACGACCAAAAACTGCTATCTGTGTGTATCTCCTGCTCGTATCCATCCATTTTGGATTGGCGCAGCTTGCTTTTCTGTTCCATACTTCTCTATCAGAAGTCGTGTCAACAGTCCTCCCCTTTCTAGCCATCATTCACACAGTCCATTCATCGTTTCATTGGTCTTCCCCTGCACAAAATGTCCTCTGAACTGACTTTCACCACATAATTATGTTTGTCTTAATTACCAAATAAAACTTACATTTCTTACGGGTATATGAGCTACCAAATCTACATGGAAATGTATCTTGGACAGATATCCAAAGTATTCATGTGTAGACGCCTCCTTCAGAATCTCAAGGAAATCTGACAGAGTTATTCCTGCACCGACTACCAGGTTCTGGTCGTATGTTACTGTTTTTAGCTCGTGAAGTGCGCTGACATCGATTAGGATATGAGGGTAGTCGTCAATTGGTACTGCTCCTGTAATTTAAAGGGTAAAAAGATCAATATTATTTTGAAAATTATGAACTAATTTTTATTGTAATCATTTGTGCCCAATTTATTTATTTAACACTTTAAGCACAAAAGTACAGAGGTGGACTTAATGCCATATAGCATTTTCTAGCAGTCAAACTTTAGCCAATTTCATCCGTACTTGGCGAAACCGAAATAAAAGCAGCATCTGGTTATCAACGATTGGTTTTAACTTGGCCCAAGATACATTTCCATGTTTAAAATTCCAGCAATACAATAATATTAAAGCTATTTGGGTTCCACTTAGTGTTAGAGAACACAGGGTATTAAATTCTAAGTTTCTTATAATAGACATAATTAATCAAGTTGCAACTTAACTTTCTTATTTATATCTCGTATCTTATTTATAGAATCGAATGAAGGAAACGATGGAAAAGAATGGAAGTAGGAGAAAAGACACAAAAAAATTAATATTTACCTTTCGCAGTATTTCCGGCTACCAGCATGTACGAACTAACACCTTCATGAAACAATATATTAAAAACATCTTGAAGTACTCTAGGTTTGAACCATATTCTGCCATCCTTTAGTACAATTCGTTTTACTTGTTCATCATGTAAATCATCATCGCCAACCACACACCAATCATCTTCATCATCACATGCAGACTTGTTGCATGGCTTTCCTGACTTCTTACAAATTTGCAGGTCTTCTATATCCAGGATTCTTTGTTCTTTTGGAGCGTCTTTGGCGAATCTTTTAAAGGCTTCAAGGATTGGTCTGTAGCCGGTACAACGGCATACGTTGCTGCCGAACGATTGTTCTACTTCCAGCATTGTGACGCTCTTTTTGCTTTCGAGAAGACTGTAAAATTACAGAAATTGTTTGATGTTATTTATGGTTTAGAGAGGCGGTTCATTTTAAGAGTTGTTTGGAATTATCTAATCTCTAACACAGATGAAGAGGACAGAAGGTCAACTAATGTGGAGAACTCCTACAGCTTTGAATGTAAGAAAAAATGTTGTAGTTAAGATTTTTCTGCCAAGAATACGTGATCTTTACTAACCCATGCATAGCCATGACCCATCCAGTGGTGCAATATCCACACTGGGAGCCATGGTGTTCTGCCAATGTTCTTTGCAGCTTGTGGTATCCTATTTTCCTATTCCCAAGACCTTCGATCGTCCTGATATCCCAGCCATCGCATGACGTGATGGACACCAAACACTGTTGGATAAAACGGATGATTTAATGTGTCATCTACCTATTTACTAATGATAGCGTGGCGATTGATAGGGGAGAATTGAAGAAAAAAAGGTATTGCACCGACCCCAAATAACATAATTATCGGAAAAGGTCAGGACAATGATTAAATAACGGGAGTTGTAAACCAAATTGTAATAGTCAAATCGAACAGCTATGATGGTAACTATTATTAGCACAAGAATTTACACGTGTACTTGTTCTCTTAAACTTTATTTTGTATTTGGTTCGATTAAAACATGTTAAAAATGTGGGTCTTTTAACATCGTGCTAATTAGTGTCAATCTCAGACAAGTGGTTGATGATAACCGTTCAAATAATGATTTATCTATAGCTTTTGAATTTCCATCCATCTTTAGACTGAAAACACACCCTTTTCACGTCTCTTACGCTCGACACTAGGGCTGCTATACTAATCGTAATGTTAATGATAATTGGTTCACTAATTTTGGATGATATTTGAAAACTAATTGAACTTTAACTAAACTATTGCTGCACGAGGGTAAAAACTCGAAAATATATTATTTTGCTAAGCTACCGTATAGTCTTATATCAACCCTGTTAAAAGTCGATAGAAAAACACTTTGAAAGCAAATATTGTTATTTGTCAAGATCCTCGAGTCAAACATTTATAATACACCTGATCGTGCAAAGATCAAGTAGCTACAGGAGGCAATTGGATAGTAATTATTTTAGATTACCTACCTAGGTAAATAAAACCTGATATGTACAAACATTACCTGGCACCTAAACATTATCTGTCACTGTCGCACAACTGTAAAACTACAAGAGCAAAACAAAGACAGAAACAAGTCCAAGTCAAAGTAACGTTGATAGATATGAGCCTCAGTCTCAATCAGTCTAATTTTGAACGGATCACTCAACGAAGTCTGTAATATAACAAACTAATTTTCGCCCGCGGCTTTGCCCTAGTGGAGTTAAACGGGAACGTATTACTGGGATCAAAAATATTTCATACCATTACCCGGATTATAGAACAGATAAAAGAGGTTAGAAAGGAAATAGTTCCGCGGTTATATACAGGGTGGAATTTTACAATGCCACCCAATAAGGGAAAGTACTCTAAATACTGGAGATAGCAAATTTTACTCAAAGGAGACATTCCTTTATTTTTGAAAAGAAACAAATCTGCATTCATAGCATTTCGAAAATTATTTTGCCACAATCGGGCATCGAACCCGGAATGGATCGACTAAAGTTCGACAAAATAATATTCTGTACCTCTATTTCTCTAATAAACATGATAAAGTATATGAAAGGAAAACCATGAATAACAGTGCTTTAACTTCTTGAATTTATCCCATTGAATTTATAACCGTTCTTTAAATTTCATGGTTTTCCTTTCATTTATTTTATCATGTTTATTAGAGAGATTTGATCCATATGGTTAGCCCTATCGATTGATGTCAAAAAACTACAGGATGTTATTTTTTCGAACTTTAGTCGGTTCGATTCCCGAGTGTGGCAAGCGAATTTTTGAAAATCTGAGAAAGCAGATTTTTGTTTTTTTTTAAATAAAGGAATGTTTCCTTTGAGTAAAATTTAATATCTTCAGTATTTAGAGCACTTTCCCTCCAGGTGGCATTGAAAAGTTACGGTGACCAATGAAAATGTATTGACATATGAGCGTTCACTCATATGAGCGTTGTGTATGCCCTGCATACAAGGCCCTTTATACCTTTTTATCTGTTCTGTGACCCAGATCATGGTCCACTGGTATGCCTTTAGCCGTAAAGGGATGAAGGTGAAGGTTATAGACGTTAACATACATGTTTCAGAATGGTGTGATTATATTCAAGAATGTGGTTGGTATAAACCATCATACTGAATAACTTTCTCCAAGGCACCACGTAAATGCGTAAAAATATTCAGTTGTCAGGCAGAAAACTTTCAACACCTACCTTAATGACACTGGTGATTATATTTCTCTAGATGACGTTATTTTGGGGTAAGCATATGTAAAGACAATACTCTGTATTGCTTTTGTTTTGAGTTTTAATGTTATTTTATGATTAGTTTATGGTCATTGAAAGACACAAGACATATGACGTTTACTTATATAAAAATGTGTTTTGCAAAATGATTTAATTTCCAAAAGAGATAAAGAATTGTGAAGGTCGGATAAATAGACTTTAAATTTCGTTTCTTTATTTACAGAGTAACGCAAGTCATATTATTTGGACTTCATTTAATAAATAGTGTTATTATACATATACTCACAGCATTGATGGCAACATGAGGAGCTCCCAAGCACTTGGAGGCTGTGACTATGCAGGCTCCGCAGCCACCCTCGCGACACATGTACTTGGTGCCGCGGAGCTGGAGGTAGTTGCGGAGGTAGTCCAGCATCGTCACGTCTGAGCTCACATCGCTGCCGACTGAGGAAGACAAATTTTAAGGTAGAGAACAGTATAAAGATGGTTCTGATACGGTCAAAAAACCTGTTGTCAGCATGGCAATATAATTATAATGAGCGGTCCTTACTGTAAAAGACCGCGTAACTTAGGATCGCGCTGCAAAGAAACGATGAAGAAAATGATGAAGATTGAATTCAATGAGTGTAACTGCAGGCCTACTGTTTACCTGGGCCGGCTGTCTAACATTAATAGTGACACGCAAGCTTGCGATCGCTAAATAATAACAAAAAAAGTTCGTTGCAATAACGATGCTTGCGAGAAACGCAAGTCTCAACATCCAAAATGCGTTATTTAGCGATTGCAAGTTTGCGTGTCGCTATTAATGTCGAGACAGCCGCCCTGGGATGTAATCTCAGATACCTGTGCGGAACGGGACGTGTGTGGGGACGAACGTCTACATCCCTCCCTTCACCACGCAGCTACTTAATACAACATATCAATATAACGGTAGGCCTGTATTCATTAGAATACCATAGTGTTCAGTCAAAGGAACCCGTCTATCATCAAATCTCAAAAATCTGCTGCTGACCACGATAAAGTCAGGATGCATGACTTTTGATGAACTAAGACATAGAAGCGTGCCCATAATGAAAGGCCAATAATATCGCAAGTAATAAATCTATAAGTTCTAGCACTTCGTCGTTTCATAAAGAGGTAAAATTGTTTGTATGAAGGGGTTAATCTGGGGAACTACTGCGGACTAAGAGGAAGCTACACTCTAACACTGTTTTAGGCTATCACGGGAGCTCAAAACATTAAATAATCACGGACGATATCCCGTAAGTGACAATCTATGTTTGGAAGCTACACTATCCCTGAGTGTTAAAGATTACATTTAAAACGTTCCCCTAGGTTAACTTCCGTGCATGAAGGGAGTGAAGCCGCCAGCAATAGCTAGTGATGGATATAAATATAGGACAGGTAGAGTGGAACATACGTTTCGTTTGTAAGACAACTTGATTTTACAATACAAACAGAACATAACAACAGGGCTGTATTTCCTGGAGGATAATGCAGGGGTATAATTATCTAACTAGTATACTCACATTTCACCGATTATTTCGTTGGGTTAGTTTAATTTGTGTGTACCGCTATGTAAGTATGAAGATAAATACATGTAAAAACATTTACTTACAAAAAAAAATGCTAGGAAATAAGTCATAGTAAAAAACCCTATTTTATATTTGATCATGACAAAAAAGGAAACTAGTTTTTGGGCTGATGTGCAAAAAGAGCTGCAGTGTGTGAGTTTAATCTGTCAGTATCTTAACTTTATCCTTTTTTTTTTAATTAAAAAATGAAAGCATTTATAACTGAACATGGATGATTCATAAAAGTACCGCAATTTTATTACAAGACAAGCGAGTTTTTTATGCATTTTGTTATGATTTAAAACTCACGTAGGTATTTTTAGCCTCAATAGCATCATGTAGTGAGGCTAATTAATTTACAATGTCTCTTAGCCAATAATGTAATATTACATTAGACCCATAGTTGACCTCACATTTGCTACTATTACTAGGTACTATTTGACTACTTTTATGGTCAAAATTATCTGCCGCATCTAAACCTGGTTGTTTTATAACCGAGTAAGTGAGTTAAGACTATTGTCTTAGGGTAGGGTCATTGGTCATTGGGTAAACAACAAAAAAATAATAATTAGTCTGTCACTTAGATTAGATTTTCTATCAAAAAATATTTGACCAGTATTTTCTTTTAAAACATAAACCAAAATTGACGAAGATACGTCGCTTTTAAAATTCTCAATACGTCACGCCTAGGTATAATTTTAAGCGA
Source organism: Xestia ashworthii (assembly GCA_950022955.1). Classification (NCBI taxonomy): domain Eukaryota; kingdom Metazoa; phylum Arthropoda; class Insecta; order Lepidoptera; family Noctuidae; genus Xestia; species Xestia ashworthii. The sequence continues at coordinate 22,881,351 of OX465561.1, forward strand.
GTTCTGACGTCACGAGCCCCCACTCCCGAGATTTGATGCGTTTCATCTTTGTCAATATTCATTGATTTCTTAAAAAAAATACGTGTCCATTATTTTCCAATACTCTAACTGACGGACTAAATAGATTTGCCATTTTTTGATACTGTCATCATAGCTATTAGGACGATTTACTAAATGTCATCATCATCTTATAATTTCAGCCTGGAACCACCCACAGTGTATAGGCCTCCCGTTCCTTCTGCGATACCCATACATCATCATTAATCTCCTGCTCTTATTCCTATTTATTTGGGGTCAGCGTAGCATAATCTTCTTCTTCCGTAGTTCGCTATCACTCGTCATATCAGCAGTTAACTCCTTTCTAGCCATACCATACTTCACACGTAACTATGATTCCATTTCAATTTTTTTACAACGTCACCATCTGCCTAGCCTAGCTATGTTGGGGTCAGCTTGCAGTCAACCCGGATGCAGCTGAATACCAGTATTTTACATGGAGCGACTGCCTATCTGACCTTCACAACTCAGTTAGTACTGGATAATACGAAATCCCTTGGTAAGACTAACCAGTCAAACTTTCTGGGCCACTGACTACCTTTAACGACTGTCAAAGATCTACAAAGACAGCCGGGACCAACTGCTTGACGTATGTATGTAATGGGGTGTCAACAAACCACAGAAAAATCAAGGCAAGCCCGGCTTAACCTAAAGATTGACCCGTTCAGGGTCATAATGTCCTGGGGGCCGATTCTCGAGCAGTAGATATAATATCACATTCGATAAATATCGCAAAAACTGACAAAATATCGATTGAATGCAAATTTCCCTATTCTCGAGAAGTCACTATAGATAAATATCGATGGCAAAGCGTTAGACATGCATCGAGTGATCAGGAGCACTCGATAGCGACATATCGATTGACATTTTAGAACAAAATACGAACTGAAATAAAGTATTGAGGTTGCTTTTGTTAAAACTTAAAACGGTGAAAATGTCTGTGGACGAATTTGTTGCGGCTTTTGTAGTAGATCTAATCGAGGAGGCTGAAATAGCAGAGGCAGCACCGCCACGACGACGAGCCCAATGGAGAATGGATCCATGGGACCCTAAGTGATGCTTTGTTAAAAAAAAAACTACTTTACGCCATTCTTGCCAGTTTTTTTTTCCGCCGGGAATAGAATTAAGCTCGTCACCAATCTTGGTCCATCGGGCTGTGGACTCTTTCATTGTGAAGGAGGCAGAGAACTTCGCCCCACGAAGTTCTGGGTCTGCCTCCAAAATGCTCACCAAGCGAGCTTTTTGAGCTGCGCTCGGGTAAGCTTTTCTTTTTTTTGGGGAAGAGCTCATTTTTTCAATATTTACTTTTGTTCGATTCTTCACTTTTGCCATCAGAGCAATAAATTAACTCAAACTAAAACTTAACTTTAAAGGTGGACGCACACTTATCCGCGCCGAAGGAATCGACCGCGCCGAAAGAATTTTTTCTCATACGTATGACGTCATCTATTCGTCCGATTCGACGCGGATAAGTGTGCGAGGTTTAGTAGGATTTCATACAAGTCATTCTAAAATTCGATTCTTTCGGCGCGGTCGATTCCTTCGGCGCGGATAGGTGTGCGTCCACCTTAAAACTTTTGGCAGCTCTTGACGGAGTTGACGGCTGTTATTGACACTCCGTTCCACAAAAAGTATGCGCATGTAATGTTAAGATCAACTTTTTACATGAAAATTCTTTTAAACTAGTCAAATTCATTTTACATTAACCACTTAATGTAAAATGAACACTAAAAACATTCTATCAATCCAAATTATCAGCAAATTTGTTAATTTGAAGACAAAATAAAGTTATCGATTATCAACTCGCCAGTCGATGAAAAACGGAACGTGTTGAACGATCCTTGGCAGCGACAAAAACGATATAGTCTGTGCAAGAGATTTGAATGAACGTAAAGATAATATTATCTATTACCATCTCGATTGCCAATATATCTATTGCCCACGAGAATACGGATTTTAGCACGGGATCGATATTTTTAATAGACATGACACTTATCACATGCGATATTTACGTGACTAGATATTTATCATATCACTCAAATATCGCATAAAATGAGAATTAGCTCCCTGAGCGGCTGTTATTTTTAGCCACGAGATTTTTTTTAAAACGTATCGTGGTTATTTTTTCAAGTGAGTAGATATATTTATCTAGCATTTGTTTTTTTTTGTTATTACCATACCGGTGGAAATAAAAATTACTTAATCATTTCTCTTAGCCAATCAAGTGATAAAGCAAAAACACGAATTAGGTTGTTTGTTAATATTTGGTCTCACTCTAAGATTTCTCCTGTACTTCGGCTTTAAAAGACAGTCATGCAAAAACAGGAAGCTATAAATGGTAATATAACAAAAAACATGTTGATTCTGTTAGTTGACTTTCACCAGCACTATCTTCTATTAATATTACACATACCTAAAATAATTTAAAAAATTAAAACTACTTGAGAAAAGTTTTTCCTGTCGTGTATTCAGAGCTTAAGAGGCCTGCGGAGCATGTGTAGTTCATACAAACGTAATACCAAAATAATTTGTAAATAAAACATATTCTTAAGGTAGTGTCTATTTATTTCAATTGGATCACAGAATATCTAGGTTCCCAAATAAACGTTTTGAATGGACACTGATTTAAACAAGAGTTATGAGAAAAATAAGTTTCCCATAAAAAAATTTAAATTCCTCATATCTCGTCTTTATATCATTGTCCTTTCAAAATATATATTTGGGAACATGGATATTCTGTAATCCAATCGAAATAAATACACACTACCTTAAGACTATGTTTGATTTCCAAATTATTTTGGTATTACGTTTGTATGAAAAACGCATGCTCCGCCGGCCCCTTAAACACCAAAACTATCTCAGAAGGCACACAAACTTTTACAAGGACCAGAAATCAATACGTATTATTGTTATAGTTAGAAGTCAAACCGGGCGGCGGCGAGCAGTACAAGAATGCAGCGACCAATCGATTAGCGACTGCGCCATTGATACCTCACTAATCTAGTATCAAACCAAATATTATAATTAGATGTAGGTATTTCTTCTTATCGCCTGTCTAAATGGCTAATATTATTGAAGTAGATATTCTTTTTTACTTGTGCATTCACCTACTTATTATTAATATGAATCTGCCTAATTTAAATGAATAGAAACAAAATCTTTTTATAATTTTGTGTCTACATATTGAATGCGTAGTGAAAGTAAGTTACGGTTAACTACGAATAGGCGTATATTTTACTTTACTAAAGTAGTTAATTTTTATACTCAATTTAAATGTAAGTTTTATGTGTGTATACCGTGTTTGGTACTTTGCTGTCTTGTTTCCAAAAATTACGGGTTTTGCTTATAACCTGGCATAAATCAGTTTATTGCAATGCTTTCTAAACACTCACTATTGATCGAAATGACAAACAAAATGGTCTATTTTCAGGAAATGTGATAATAGTATAACAACATTTTGCATAGCAACACCGTATTGAATCATCTGGCTGTTTATAAAACAGTTTCTCCTTGCTACAAATATATAATATCTTTATACATGAAGGTATCTGCGTCACTTGCATTCATTCCGATCAGGTTTTCAACCCGTCCAAAAGTGAAATTTCGGTCTCGCGATGACATTTTTAGACCTTAAAAGCAGTTCACGATTTCATCGGAATTGCGGTAATTTGTACCCCAGACGTCATAAGAAAGTAAATTAGAGTGTGCAACGGAAGAGGCATTGAGCGTACGTTTTGATAAAAACATAAAATTATAGGTTCATTGCAAACTATATAATTAATAACTATATAACCAGTACTATATTAACTATACTTAGATATAATTAATTAGATATATATTTTGTATACTTAATACTTTTTTTCAACAAATAGATCATCACGCGTCTTACCCCGAAGGTGTTAGGTTAGGATAGGATAGAGTATAAGAATAGTATAAATAGTATAAACTTTGTGCAGTGTGGAAGCCTCGACTGGCGGCAGTCAGACACGGGTCGAGATTTTGTTTGAGTGTGCGTGCGGCGACGTAAAGATAGTATGGCGCACACATACAAGCCGCGCGCGGTGCGTTTATATGAAGATATCCTACTTGTCGTTTTTTACTATGGTATAAGTAATAAGTACCTACATTTCGCCAGTTATGTTAAAGTCACTTTTAATACCTCAATGTTCAACAGTCACGTTTACGGCCTCTAAATCAAAAAGGTGCATGTTCACCGAAAAGAAAACGGTCTGATTGTCTAAAAACAGCTGTCACTGTGACATGTTCCCATACAAAAATGTTTTTTAAACAGATGCTTTTAGATAATCAGACCGTCATCTTTTTGGTGAACATGGACTCTTATAATTATCCTTGTACGATCCACCGAGCTATTTAGTCTATATTTTAATATGTAATTACATTGTAAAATGTAAACCAAATTGCATGTTCAACCGTACTTATGTCATAGCTTAAGCTGCATTCCGAATGATAAAATAATACCCTCCAGCGCTCACATCTATATTTTGCGTTCCGATTTAAATGTCACGATTATGACAACTAATATCAGCTAAGAGATGTCATCAATTCGGAACGCTCGTGAACGCAATCCAAGATTCAGTATTTTACAGACACAAGTGAATCTGAACTGGGAATGTCCCCGTAGAGGGAGTGCTGTTTGGTCATGTGCTTTACTAGATGAAGTTAAACAAGTTTAATGTTAAATGTCATTTTTTTTAACAGTAATGATTTACAACGTTGTAAAAATAACCTTAACAAAGCCGAAAGGCACTTGTTCTCCCCGTCATTGCGATCATTGTTTCTTTCTATACCATACCTGGGGAATCTTTTAGTTACAGAGATTTATTGGAGGCCAAAGTTCCAACTTTTTAATGTAAGATTTTTACTTAAACACCTCCCCGCACTATTCAATCATCAGCACAATGTTTTGAGTGCGTTACATTGAGTTCTGCCACAAAAGATGATTTTTCACTCCAAAAAAAAGTCGTTTCCCAGCAATATTTTTTGAGTTAAGTTACTTAGTTTGTTGTACAGAGTGCTAGGTTGTTGCTTCGTGTTGAATCTGTTTACACTCTGTATGTATAGGGAGTATACTTAACAAAGCCACCGACATCCCAACTGAACCAACATGCTCGGTGACTTCTCTGCGCAGCCGCAGGCTCTTTGCGTAATTTTGCAGAAATAATGTGTCACAAATAGTATTAGATTTTTTCTATGACGTTTCTTCTGATAGTCTCGGCAGAGGCGACACCTGGGCGCTGCAGTCTTAACATCGAAAAAGTCTACACCCAAGATGCGATTCTCGCAAGCATCGTTATTGAGATTTTTAGCGATTGAAAGTTAACGATAATATAGTTGTATAATATATGTTGAGACTGCCCTGTCCCTTAAAATGTTAAATAATAGTTCAATGCATGCTTTACAAGGTTTTTTTATTAATTTATATTAAGTTGGCTAACCTGAGGTTGGTGTAAAAAAGTATGGACATCTGGTAAGGCAGTTGCAGCAAACGATTAAAAAACTGTGATATGACTTTAGTATCTTAAATCTCTCGTTCTAATTTAATACCGACATTTTTTGTATATTTTTGCCTCTTTGCAAAAACTGCTTCTATCTTAATTTTAAGCCTAATCATAATTCTAACTGCACTCGCTGCTCTTAGAAAGTAATAAAAACTGTTACACTTAGAAACCGGTTATCTTTAACTCGTTGCTCTTATTATGTTAGTTTAGCTTTTGTTTTTTATTTATTACGTAGGTAAGTATGACCCGTTCATTTGGATTGATCAATAGTTGAATTTGACACTGATTTCCTGCATGGTAACTTTCAAGTAGGTTTATTTCTGGAGTCCGGAATCCGGAGTTTTTGTAAGTGATTGGCTTAGAATTTTAATCTATGTCTAGTTTTTTTACTTATTTGCGAAAGTTTAATAAACGACCCAGAAGGTAAAATTTACAAAAGAATAATAATTTACATTAACATTTTTGAGTGCAGCAGTCATTGTGCCGATAGTCGTGTCGGCCAATGGCTTAATAGCCAAGAGCCTCGACCAAAATCTTAGGAGGCTCTCGCTTGGCAGCTGGATCAAGGGCTTGATTCAGAAAGCAGTACTTCTTGACACGGCACGTATTGTTAGGAGGTTCCTCTCTCAAGAGCCCTGACCACCGGCAGCTCGGACCATGTTCTCAGAGCTAGTGGCTACTGTTCTTTTTTTAGTTTCATTAAGAAATATTTCAAAATGTAATTTATATGTATAGTTATGAATGAAGGAAATAACTTACACTTCATTATCGTCACCTACCTAGCTTTTCCCCAACTATGTGAAGTCGGTTTCCAGTGTAACCCTAAGCAACTAAATACCCATAATTATTACAAATCGGGCGACTGGCTATCTGACCTCCACAACCCAGTTAGTACTGGGTTGAGGATATCCCTTGCCAAGACCTAATAATGAGTTTCAAAAGTAGGTATACGAAAAACAACTGGGGCCAAGTTAAATGTAAGTGCTTTTTACACGTCTAGGAAGATTTTATTAGCTCATGTGTTTACGTAGCTTTGACTTACCAGTTTGGTGAACACACAAGCAAGAATTCGGAACAAAAAAATTATTTCTTATATTTTACAACCATCAAGGATTTCATAAGAAGTGATCCTTCATGAGAAATATCAGAACGTAAATGTTCCAAACTCTAATTTGAAAATAAACAATATAATTCATTATAATTTATACTCAATGAGGTAATAATCACTAATTTAGGTATTTTTTATTACAATTCTATTGTTAATTTTTTAGAAGATGCTCGTCAACGATGTGTAACCAAAGTTATGTACAAGACTTTTGTAATTATTTTTTTTTTAACGATAAACCTATTAATAGTTCATTAGCAGTTTTGCCAGATTTTAGTCAAAACCGTCGGTCGTTTAGTGGGAGCGACTTTTCTCGATCAAAAATCGTTTTTTACAGAATTAAGCCTCGATTGATATGAAAAAAAAAAAAATATTTTGAAATTAATAATACATCATCATCATCGTACTTATTCACCATGCAAGCAATTATGAAAACAATGGAACCGTTATATTCCTTACTTATGAATGCAGAAATTGCCTCTGTCTGTTAGTTACCTAGATTTTTTGATTTTCCGCCGGGTTAGGATGTAGGACATACAAGGTTTTGACCGAACACTTTACGAAGCCTTCAACCAAGCGTTCTGTATAAGTAACTTTACTCAAAAAATAATCTTTTCTGGAAAACTACTGTTTTTTTTTGGGTGTGTAAAAATAGTGCTTGGTGCTATGGCGACGTAACACTGCTTTTTCGTATTAATAAGACATGGCTTATGGTAAAAGTTAAAGTTGCAGATTGTAAGAAAGATAGCTATATAAACACTTAATTACACTACATTTTTTTAAATTAATGATGTTTTTTAGTTTTTTTGCATTCCAGTAGTATAATTTAAAAGGTTTTTTCAATTTTTAATGTCAATGACCTCTATAAATATTTGTACGCCTTCGGGCATAACATAGCGCGCTTGTAATCTTTTAAAACAACTATCTAATGTACCTATGTTAACAAATGATTAAATGACTTATGACTTAATGATAATGGTATATGAGTACGCGGTGTCTCTAATGAGATCTGAACACGAACTGCCCACATTTTGGTGGACGAGCGAATGTGCATACTTGCGTGCAATTATGCATTTTCGCTTACTTAGTGTTCGATTTAAACTCGAACAGGGTGAAAACTCTCCTTTACGGTACCTAGAGCTTTTTCTCCCATATGATTGGTATCCCGATTTGACGTTTTGTTATGGTAAAACTTCTAAAAACTCTTCTCTTCTTTGACCACCGTTGACCTTTAGTAACTTACATTTAAAGCTTATCATTGAACTAAATGCCCTTCAATGGAAACCTTGTAATTTCCACATAATACCACGAATTAATTGCCGTGGTATTGTCACCATTGTTCTACTAGATTTTTTATTTACCCATTTTCTATATAATTACTGTCTTGCGACATTAAATTAAGTAATTTTACATTTTAACTTGTAATGACTTTCGGGTCTTTATCTTACTCAACCTTTAAATGTCAACAGTTATTTCCAAGTATTTTACAATGAAATCTGTAATTTGCAGTTTCTAGAAATTTGGTGTAATTTTTCCTGTTCCAATTTCTAACAACTCGGTTTTAATTGTTTAAATGAAGATTTTTAATTTTATAAAATTGCTTGTAGCCGGCAAAGTATTTAGCGATGCTTAAAATAAAGGCAATTTAATGTATCAAAGCTTCTTAAAATTAATTATAATTAAAAATACCTACTTCGCTCCATTTATTTATTACAAGGATTAGGGTATAAATATCGATATTAGCTAAACACCGAGACATTAATGTTTCAACCTTCCTTATTGAATTATTTGAAGAGATTTCTTATGTAAAATGTAAGCTTTTATAAGATGGAGAAAATGCGAGCAATTCTGCTTTCTAAAGGTACAACATAAATTATCTTTGAATAATCAAGTTTTTAACATAAAGCGCATATTAAATAGTAGGAATGTAATTTATTATTACTTTATAATTTCTTGACCAAATAACAGAATTAATAAACCTGTGCTATTAACGAAAACCAGTTTGCTATTTTCATAACATTTTTATACACACAATAATTTTGCAACAAAAATAACCCCGAAAATAAACGATCTCAGACTAAAATACGAGTAAAGCATTATTCACATTAAAACACTATTATAATTATTATTTTTTGTATAATTGTTATAAAATTTCCAGAAATGCAAACAATGAGATATCTCAGCATCTACTTATGCAAAATAAATCATACATTGGTTTGTTCTTTGTTCGTCCTGAAGTTTTGTGCTATGTTATCCTAAATGTTAGGCAGAGTTGCATCTAATAACATATCCACATTTCTGCATTTATGTTTGGGTTACATGTACCTAGTAGGAGAAGAGCCTCTTGCCTTTTTTAAACTTTCACGATCAGAACGGACGCTTCGACCGGATTGTACCAACCGTGATGGTCACGGGGAGACCACCGGACCAAACGATCCGGGCAGACGCGGCGACGGTCCGAAACGTCGAAACGTCGGGCTTAAATTAAAGGTAAATTCGCGATAAATACCCGGTTTCATGTGTTATATAATGAGACTATTGCCATCAACCGGGCACAAATTCCTGATGTTAATATTCGATAACACTGCCTGACCTGGGAATCAAACCCTTCATAATTGGCAGTAGCAATCATTAGACCTACGGCAATCAAAGCCGTCACAACAAATCAACTTAGATATAACCAACCTGGATAATAAAATCAATTTCCTGGTTCTAATTTTTATGCACTAATGTCATAGGCTCGCATTGTCGGCGAGCCAATGTACATACAAATGGTACTGAAACACAACTGATAAAATGCGTGTCAACCGACTTAATTATCGACTTATATACCTACATTGATATATTCACATTGATAGACTAAATTTTTCTTTTAATTTAAACCCTGGCTCAATATGCATTCAAGTGACACGTTTGAGAACTATATGTATAACTAGAAAAAGGCAAACACATTACTCCACATTAAGTTAGTAGTGTACATTCTAGAACGTATGCAGTTGGCGTAAGATCTGGTGCAATGGCGTAACCTGGGCGAGGCGTGACATGGCAGACATGCGGCTAGTTTAATATGTTTTATTCTACATGACAGGTGCAGTCAATCAACTGCAAATAGCATAGCGTAATCAGCAAACAAGCAACGAGATATTGTCCGGTCTACGCTACTGTCCCTTCACACTTAAGTACTAATTTTGTAACATGATCACGATAATATTGTAATATCAAATGATTTGAAAAGAGTAACCATGAAGTATCTTGCCGGTTGTTCTCCATGGAAACTACCAACCGAGCACCTCTTTCGATGTTTTACAAGTGCCCATTTAAGCCAATGTGAAAAATGTTTGATTTTAATTTTGAGCCTAAAATGTTCCCACTGCCGGGGACGCAGTCTCAATCTACCACGCGGGTTCAGTGCGAGTTAGTAGTCAATTATGTCTTTAATTTTTAAGTTCTGCAATATCCTCGCGACGTTTTCCTTCACTGTTTGTAGAGCAGTGGTGATGAAATTGAAGTCATACAAAGTAAAGCGCCTACCAAGGTTTGAACCCTCAAACCTAAGTCGATGTCGTTACCACAGAGCCACCGCTATTTTCAACCACACGCCAATCTGTGGTAATACTACGATATGGCGTACCGGGAATTTAAGTGCTAGGTACTACTAATGTGGACTGACAAATCGAGTAGACTGAACTGTGGACACCAGACTTTGGTCGATATTTCAATACATTATAAATCGATCCCAACATACTTGGAAAAAGGATACGCAGATAATGACGATCTTTCAAGGTCTACTCCGGAGTCCATTCCGCTCGATATGACCACACCTTTACCCAATCATTTTTCACATAGCGTGTCGTATTAAATGTAACAAGGTAGAGCTATGTACCAGATAATCATCACAAATGGTTAAAAAAAAAATGGATTGCACGATAATGAGATAAACGGTTTATGCGGCGCGTGGGCAATCATAAAACATGCACGTCTGAGGACATACTATCCATAAACGATAGATAGGGCTGACATAGCACGAGGCATGGAAAGAATGACTGTGACTAAAAGAGTGATGAACACAAATGTGGATGGATCAGGAAGGAGAAGAATTCCAAATAATGCTTGGGTGGATAGCGTAAGGAATGACGTTGGAGTAACTGATAGCATGACGAATGAAAGGGGATGGAAGAAAAGTACGTGTTGTGCTGACCAACAATTAACGTGGGACAAAAGCAGGAAGATGATGATGGATAAGGAAACAGCTACTAAGGCCGATACCCAAAATCGTACCTAGTACAAACTTGGGTAAAGTCATGAACATGCACAGCTGTTAAACTATTGGTAGACAACAGACATCTAGTCAAAGTACATGTTGAGGCTGGGAACTTCCAGAAAAGCTTAGGAACATTCCTATCTAACTGTCAAAGTTCAAGATAGAAACGAGATCATGTCCAAGTAAACGCAAATGCTTGCTTTAGGACAGAAAAAATCTTGAGGTTTAAGATCATTTATTCTCATAAGAATTACACTATTCACTTACATGTGAATATTAATAGTAAAACTTAAAAATAACAAAAAGTTGGGGTATTACAAAAAATTTGACGTCGATTTAAAAAATGTTTTGAAGGTAGATTACAAATCATTGCGGGCAAAATGTTCGTTCGATAAATGTAAACAAGAATGTGTAACACAGATAAACGATGACTGGATGTGGCTCGGCACTATGTTAGGGAATGTAATTCTTTTACTATAAAATGTTTAAGTAACTTTTTAAAAGTGGTTTTGGATGTACACTCTTTGAGGTCTCTCGGACACTCTCGGTAACTTAATACCGTTACCGTTAACTTACGTTATATTCTGTCATAATCATGCCGAAAGACCTATGAACCCATTCGTTCTCCCTACGACAGTGTTTGGTCTACGACACCTTAAGCCTTTAGGCTAGACATTCTAGCAGCGACATAACGATGATTGAGGTAAAAAAAAAAAAAAAAATAGAAACATCCGAATTGAGAACCTCCTCCTTTTTTAGAAGTCGGTTAAAAATGAGTTAGATTGACGCAGACCACCGTAATAAATCATAAGTCAGTCTAGTCAAGTCATTTTTGAAATATGAAACGCATTGCGAAGATGAAGATGCACTGTGTACACTTTGAAGCAGTTCATCCAGGTGATGTGGTCAAGAAAAAATACATCGATATATCAAACTGGTTGAGTTCTGTGTTCCCGCCTGCACAGATAAATGGCCTACGTTTTGCATTTAGGTCGAGCCTGACAGTCGACATAATCAGATATTAAAATAAAATGCAGTTTCTTTCAGTGACAGAAAATAACAAGAATTTTTGTTTTAGTTTTTATCTGAAGAAAACTAATCATAACCTTTCATTTTGGCTTTGCCGTAGTCGGATAAATAATCATCTAAAAACAGCTTCTTAATTTATTAAGTGTGTACTTCCTCTTTATTCCACATTTAAAAATATAATACAAAAGTGAGAATTATTTACTTTTCATCTTCAAAGTGCAAGCGAACTATTTTAAACCTAGAACAATCAATTAAAATAGACAAAACAATGCATCTATTTATTTCTTTTATTACCACATAAATAACACACGCATACCGAAATCAGATAAAAACAAAAATAAATAGAAGTCTAACCTGAGCACTGATATCCGTTGACCTTAAACTTGATGCGGTCCATGACTGTATCTTACGAGTACGTGCAACAAACTGACGGACACCACGGCCGACGTAATCTTCGAGCAAGGAGTACTGTTAACCAGCTTGGAAACATAGGACGTGATTTTTTGAGCGCGGAAGGCAGCGCCAGCGGTAGCGGTTTGCGCAGCGTGATCTGTGCAGTTCTTTACGATTGTTATTTTGAATGTATTTTTAGGTACATTTATAAATAGGGTATAAATTGCTCAACCGCGTATTTTCTAAACCTTTTTGGTATTGATGAAAATGAAGTGAACTTTAGTTTTGTATTAAAAGCACTGAAAATATTCAAACGGGCCAAAACAAGTAACATGTTTTTTTTTTTATTTTAAGAGTTTTCTTTTTGCCTTTTAATTTTTCTTTGGATGTTTTCACTTTTACTGTATTCCTTATAACTCAATCCTAAGATCCAAAACTTCAAGTGTGGTCTTGTAATATGTCCTCGCTTAGATAAGCTTACTCTGATTTAACTAACAACTATCGCCAAGCCTCTCTACATTTAGAGTTAAATAAATTGTAATTTGAACAGACATAACAATAGACATGATGACAGTATCAAAAAATTGCAAATCTATTTAGTCCGTCAGTTAGATTATTTGAAAATTTTGGATATGTACCTATTACGTTTTGTTTTTCTTTTTAAATCATTAGATAAATTCAAAGATAAAACGCATCAAAACTCGGAAGTGGGAGCTCGTGACGTCAGAATTCGATAAAAATTATACAAAGGCGTGACGTATTGACAATTTTAAAAGCGTCGTATTTTCGTCAATTTTGGTTTTTGTTATAAAAGAAAAAATACGGGTCAAACATTTTGTTGATAATCTACCTGACGGACTAATTATTATTCTTTTGTCGACTTCCTAGAGCCAGTTGTGTAACTTTCACACATTAGGGACATGTTACTAATTAGAGACTCTCGTGAGATAAACAAACAAACAAAACGACCTTGGAATACACGAGTTTTGGCGCAATGTTATCATTAAAACAACATTTGTTTACTAAGTGTTTTACGATTATTCATGAAGTGAGTCAAAGAAATATTCCTAATTATACAATACAAAATAGTTTATTGTGCCAATTAGATATAACATTACATGATAATGTGTTTGGAGCCTACATTTAGGCAAACAATGCCTGTATTAGAAGGCTCCGCTCTTTCAACATCATTGAAGTACACTTAAACTAACTACTAACTAAACACTAACACGAGTAACTGCTGATGTAATGGTGTACTGTAAATATGCAATGTAGTTCATTTTTCCGTATTTATATTTTGCCAATTAAAACTAATCTTAAGAAAATAAAACATTTAAGTAAAGTTGCAATTTAAATTATTAACAGTAAAAGTAAAAGTAAAAGAGTAAAATAAAAATAAAACTTGTGAAACTTCCAGTCAAATTATGGGAAACTTACAGAAAAAGTAAGCTGACGTGTTGATGGGCCGGCCATTAGCCGTAGAAACCGACGACTGTTTGTGTAGACCTGTTCTTGAGTAGAGACTGCAAATCAGCAAGCGTTAGGCCCTACGCGGCAGACGATGGACAATTAGTCTGCAAACAATTTGAAACCACCAATAGACGTCAATCAATAGATGAGAAAACAACACAACAACCAATGAACAGGAACGGCCATTTCTATCTGGTGGACAAAAAGTCTCTCATCTGACGTGCAGACGAGGAGCTTTCAGAGGGACGCCCACAGGCTCGGTGGAGCAACGATCTTCGCAGAATGGCAGCTGAATGTTAGTTGTCAAGAATCGAGTAAAACTGCGCTCAATTAAAGACGACGTCCAGTAGTGGGCTGTTATAGGTTGATGATGATGGGCAGCTCAGTAACACTTTAACCTCAAAAATAAAGTGGCTTTTACAAAAAAAAATGGAGATCATGTGGCATCGATCTTAGGAATGAATTGTATTTTTGTAAGCAAGTTTTCAAAATAATACTGTTACGGCTAAATACTCGTATGTATAAGTAAGTAAGCCAACGATATAGTGTCGAGTTTTAATATGTAAAATAAAAAATTATGATGTTACTAGCTTTTTTGAAAAATCCCAAAATAAACCATTTTTGACTGTTAGACAAATTTCTGCAAATAAAACAGCGTTAAGATAAGATAACCGAATACTAACGTAGACGCTCCAAGATTCGGACCGTATGTTTTTTTCATAATAAACTCGTAAGAATTTATAAACAAAGATTATTTATCTACACTAATATTGTTTAATAGAATCTTATATTATTATCATAGCATTTAAATGACCAAAAATATTTCGGTGAATAAGACAATTTCCGGTTTTCAAAGGAAAGTAAGCCTTATGTGTAAGTAGCGATGCATACTTATTGCGTGGTAAAAGTGAAAGTCTTTAGCTGAGATCTGATTAGCAGATGTCCGCTGTATGTATGTAGTGCATTTTATGTATACTTGTTATATTATAGACTTATTTTAATACGGAACGCTAGTGTGTATGAATAGAATAATTAGAATATAACTAGGTATATGATTATTATGTATTCACTTTCTTGCATAGTAAATATGCGAGCAGCGGTATGGTTCAGTGGTGGCGGCCCCGACTTACAAACAGTAAGTCATGGGTTCGAACCCAGATGAAGGAGTTTATTTATTATTGTGACTCTTTTGCAATGTTTTTTTTTGGCTTTCAATCAGGTCAGTCAAGGTGCGGACAATCCGAGCGCACTGGATTGCCGGGCAGGATTGAGGATACCAACTTGACCGACAGTAGTGATTTATCTATCAAAGTCCGCAGCCAGTCGTCTAGGTTTGACTGCAAGGGCCGGTTATGGGCACTGGGTTCTAAAGTATCTGTCCGTGTCCACCTTATTATTTATTTATTATTTATTATTATCGTAGTAGTTCAACCGAAGAAAAAGTGAGTGGAATACACCGGTGTACATATCCAGCTTGCATTACACCACAAAAGCGGAGAACATCGTGGAGTACGTGCGCCAATAGACGAGGTACATACCGAGGGTACAGTTACCGGAGTCGCGCCGCAACATCAACTTCAAGGCGTTCATGGGGCGAGGTCCAAATTGTTATCTCCCCATGGTGATTAAGGAAGACTTTCGTCGCTTACGCGGACAAGTTCCACTGGTCAGCCCAGCACAAGTGAAGTGCTCTCATCATCTGCCTAGCCTTTTCCCAACTACGTTGGGGTCGGCTTCCAGTCTGACCGAATCCAGCTGAATACCAGTATTTTACATGGAATGACTGCCTATCTGACCTGCACAACCGAGTTAATACTGGGTAATACGATACCACTTGGTAAGATCTTGGTTGTCAGTCTTTTTGGGCCACTGACTACCTGTAACGACTGCCAAAGATGGACAAGTGACAGCCGGGACCAACAGCTTACCGTGATTTCCAAGGCACGGAGGAAATTCGGTATGTCACAAACCAACTAGGCAAGTACGGCTTAACCTAAAGATCGGCCCGAGCGGCTGTTTTTATTTAGCCACAAGCAGTCAAGTGAAGTGCTACTAGCATCCCTAGTAGCATTTTTTGTTGGCATTTAGTTGGGCCACATACCTCAGGTTAGTTGGCAAATGGGCCCAAAACTGATGGCCTACGTGGATTTGCCTACGCAGGCCCAACTTGCGATGGGGCCATCGTGGATTTGCCTACGAAGGCCCAAGTAAGTACTTGGGCCTTCAACTTCTACCAATGTTTACTACCGAGCTGGTAGTGTTGAACTAACAACCTTGTGAGAACACTAATAGGGTTGAAATAAAACCAAATTGCTTTCTGATCTAAGGCACGGGACATATACAATATACAAGTGGCGTATGGCGGTGGCGCGGCGCTGGCGCGTGTGCGCGGGGGGCGAGGTAGTGGCACCACTTACTCGCCCTCCCGCGCACCCCGCTCCACCGCCATACGCCACTCATGTTTGTCCAGCGCCTAAGCTGATAACATATTTACTAAAATTCACTCAAACCCAACCGAATCGTGGTAACACAACGATAGCGACTTCTAATTGGACTACAACGCCATCTATCGAGTTTGGGGTACAACTTTTGAACCTTTACGATATTACCATTACGGTTTCGGCATGAACATACCGCCCACAAAGGACATTTAGTGACGGAATGTCCTTCTTAAATTATCCTCAATTTTCAATTTTGCACCTTGTTTACAGTATAAACCATAAATCTCAAATATAAACAAAAATATAAAAAATATGTTTCGTAAATCTAAGAGTTACTAAGAGTTAAGAGAGTACTAGTAAGCTCATACTGGGTAATTATACCTGTACCAGTATATACGTATCATCCCTAACAGGCCCATTGAAAGGTTTAAGTTGGACCGATGTAAGTTGTTATCATAATTTAAATCCCTACAAAAAACTCCCAACAGTAGGAATATAGGCAGCAGGCCCGTCGTTAGTTGGCCCAATGTTGTTTTAGTAATTTAAATCCCTACAAAAATCTCCCAACAGTAGGAATAGATGCAGCAGGCCCGTCGTTAGTTGGCCCAATGTTGTTATAATAACTGAAATCCGTGCAAAAATCACCCAACAGTAGGAATAGTAACAGAAGGCCCTTTGTTGGCTATTCGTTGGGCAAACAGTGCATGTTTATGACAATTTGCCTATTTTAAGTTTAGGTTGGCGGAACAACTAACCGTCTGCCAATACATTCCCAACTGTTGGCATAAGGAAGCCAACGGCAATTGCTACTAGGGATTGTTTTAATTATCTTATTTATTAACACACAAGTTTTGATTTTACTTTCTAAATGTTAGTTTATAAGGTAAATATCTATAAGTCATTGTAACCTGAAATGAATGATGTTGTTGTTCAAGACACTACACGACACCACTTTTCACCCCTATGCCCTGAGTACCTTGAAAACTGATCGACCGTCAGTGTCTTCGGTGGTAACATTGTAATTTTATAAATAGGTGAGATGGATTCTGTATACAAAGGAAAGCAAATACAATGAAAATAAATTGACCATTATTATGCAAAAGAAAGATCGTGCTGGAAATGACCTCGAAATAGGTATAAACATGTACATAATAGGTATACTGAAACAACTGCACCACTTATCAATACCTAGTGCAATTATTTATATTATTCCAAAGGAAGTAAAGTAAAATACATTATCATAACTACTGAAATGGTAAGTTATTTCTACCTACGAGGAAACTGTTGCGAGTCTCAAACACAATATGTTGCGAGTGTCAACGCCGTGGTCGCAAATCTCAGACACTTGTTGCGAGTGTCAGACTTCTATGGCGAGTGTTAACGCCCTGGTTGCGAGTCTCAGACACTTGTTGCGAGTGTCAACGTAAATGTTCCAAGTGACAGGCACACGACAATTAACTATCGTGATTGTTTAAAAGCATCATCATCTATCTGCCTAGCCTTTTCCCAACTATGTTGTGGTCGGCTTCCAGTTGAGTCTGACCTCCACAACCTAATAGTATTGGTACCCTTTGGTAAGATTGATTGTCATACTTTCTGGCCACTGACTACCTGTAACAATTTTCAAAGATCTTCAAATGACAGTCGGGATTGGGACCAATGGCTTAGCAAAAAATCAATATATTTACGCATTGATAGACAATGCACAGCCGGAAACTGCTACTCAAAACGTGAAAGTTCCACATGGTTCCACAAGGAGGCCCTCCTTACGGAACCCTCAAAGGACCGGATTTTTGAAATGGGTTTTAACCCATTTAGGATTTAAAGAAAATTATTACAGTTAGTGAAATCAAAGAAAATTAGTTGGTTTGGAAGGCGTCTTTTTCCATTTTTGGTTTTTTGGAACAGCATAAAAAATTAAAAGTGGTGGGCCCGAATATAACTGAACAAAAACTTAAATGTTCGATTTCTCAAAAAACCCGGACCCAAGATAACAGATCAAATTTTTGATGATGTTTGCGTCAATAACCTTAGTTATGCTGATGACATGGCGCTGCTGAGCGCATCGGTCTGTGGCTTGAGGAAGTTAATGCAAATCTGTGAGGAGTACGCGAGTGGACACGGCCTTAAATATAATGTGATTAAATGTCAATGCATGGTCTTTCAGACGAGTAGTGCAAAATGCCCACAAAGTATACCACCAGTATATCTCAATGGTGTTCCCCTAGACTGGGTGAAACAATTTAAATACTTGGGGCATTTTAGTCACGGCTGGCCTCAGGGATCATGCTGACATCGAACGGGAACGGAGGGCATTGTCTATAAGGGCGAATATGTTGGCATGCAGGTTTGCACGCAGTTCTGATCAAGTAAAGATCACACTTTTTAAAGCATACTGCACATCGTTGTACACGTGCAGCCTGTGAACTAACTATACACAGGCAAGTTACAGTGCCCTCCATGTACAGTACAACAATGCACTTAGGGCGATATTGGGGCTGCCCCGCTTCTGCAGTGCCTCGGGTATGTTTGCGGAAGCGCGCACCGACTGTTTTCACAACACAATGCGCAAGCGGTGCGCGTCCTTGGTGCGCAGGGTGCGGGCCAGCTCCAATGCTGTCCTGGTGATGATCGCTGGACGTTTGGAGGAAGTGCTGCAGTAGGCATATAGCCATCAGGGCGTGTTAGCGACCGATTTGACATCTTTTTTGTATGATATTCTAGACAAAATTTGCCATACACTCTTTGGATGTGTGATTTTTATTATTAATTAATTTCTGATTCATTTTTTTTACATTACATTGACTTTTATTTGATTTCCCGGACATTGTACTTATTTATGATTTGTTGACATTGTATTTATGATTATGTTATTTTTTATTATTATTTTTACATTTTTATGTTAATTTGTGATTTGTATTTATCTCGTGTCTCGTAACGTGTAATTTTTAATAAGGGGGAACCTGAAATAAATGTATTTTAATTTATTTATTTATTTAAAATTGTTGCTAATAAGGTCTAGTACTATCTATTTCTAGGATTGCACCCAATTACCAATCATCCTGTATGTGAAGCAGTTCATGCTACAGCGTGAGAAGTCCTATTATACATATACTGTCCGAGTCTTGGTCCCTGCAAATTGTGCAGACATGAACGCACTTCTCGCCCGTGACGGTCTATACAGGGTGTAAACAGACTCATCACGAAGCCGTCAACCAAGCATTCTGTACATCAAACTAAGTAACTGTACGCTATAATTAATGATGTAAAACGACTTTTTTTTTTGAGGTGAAAAATCATGTTTTGTGGTAGAACTCAATGTAACACACTTAAAACATTGTGCTGATGCATGGATTGAATAATACGGGAGTCGTGGAGGTGTTTACAGTTACAATAAAAACATGTACTTTTGAAAAAAAAAAAAAGTTTGAACTTTGACTCTTTATCTCTGATAGTAAAGGTATGGTGTTGAACAAAAAAAATGATCGCAATGACGGGGAGAACAAGATGTGCCTTTCGGCTTCGTTAAGACGTTTTTCACACTCTATAGGAATCATCCCTTAAAGGCCATTGCCCAAATCCAGTATCGCTCTAAAATAAAACATTACCTATAGCAACAAAAATAAAGTCATAAATTATGAAATCTTTTTTTAACTTTTCTTACTTATCTTGATCGAAATCGTATGTGGGGTTAATATGTTGTGTCTTAATAGTTACTAATTCGACTTTATTGCATTATTTTCAAAATGGCTTTCTTAAAGTGCAAGCAGTGTTGACACCTTGAGAAACTTCCCCGTAATCGGTTTTAACTGATATGTAGAGGCACACGTTGTTTTAAAAATATTTCAAATATCTATTAGATACCTATTCCCGCGTGATTCATATTTTTATTTGTAATTAATATAATCAAAAAAATATTTCTTTCCTAATCAACAATCTTTCATTAGTTTACAAATCAGTAATGGTCAGGGTGATTTAGATTAACTGTTGGTAACACTACCACGGGCAAATAAAAGGTGAACTGTCATCAAAAGTGTCACTGTCAAGTCAAACAGCATTATGTCGTAGGGATGGGCAAGTGAAAAAAATATATCGATATTTATCGTATCGATATTCTTAATCAGTATCGATAATTATCGAGCGAAAAATATCGAATATTGTCAGGTTTCGTATGATTATTCATACATATTCCCAAAGCATTCAAACTTCGTAGAAAAGAATAAAAGAAAACGGTATTTTTATTGATGCTTGAGCCTAATTAATAAAATACAATTTACTTAATCAAAAAAGTAGTCATCAGATATCGACACGAAACCAAAAATTAATAACGAAAAAAATCGGATTTGATACGAATTCGATACTCTAAAATAAATATCGAGTATGGATAGATCGCGATTTAAAAATATCGACCATATGTAGTGATAATTGGATGGAAAAACATCGATATTTCGATATTTTTTTGCACATGCCTATTGTGTATAAGTTGTTGAGTTTGTTGTGATATCAAATAATTTATTATTACGTCGAGTACGTGTCCAGTAGAGTCTTCGGATTCCTGTACGAACAAGATATCTTTCTGAATACTATTGTACTGTTTCTGTGCTACTGGTGTGGATTGTGTAGAACGTTTTTTTGAGTTTGCTTACGTTGTTGGACTAATGCCTATAGAAGTGTGAGAAGACAGACTCAGCATGATCAAGATAGGCAACCGCAGTTTGTTAGTGGAGAAGCCATTGCAACACAAGAGAACATGGATGTTGCTACATCAAGTCATGGAGTGGAAAGTGCATCAGAAACTTCTGTGCCTTCAAGGGATCATTCCAGAAGGTTTATTTGGAAGCAGTAAAGTGTACTATGCATACATTTTAGTTAATAGGGCTATAAGTAACTCAGTAGCTGATATTGCTGGTTACTATTGCAATTGTTTGGTGGGTAATCGAACCGTGGGATGCTGCGCACACGTAATTACCATTTTGTGGTATCTTGGTTGGGCTCGATATCGATCATTTTGAGCCGACGGCTCCGTTTTTAGACAACACATTTTATGAATATGATGATCATATGAACCAATAAAAATATTTTATTCCTATATTCAAGCATTATTATTTTCTATTCCCTATACTTACTTATAAACCCCTACATTTAAATGTAGGGGTTTCTAAGACGGATGTTTTTCTACATCGTTCTCACATAATTATGTATAATCTCAACATGAAAGATGTAACCAAGTTTTTGTAACAACATTTTTGATTGAAAAAAGTGTCCATGGAGTTTCTTGCCCGTTCTTCTCCATAGTGATCTACGCTAGGGAATGGGCAACTACAGTACTTTCTCAAGTTATTATGCCTTGTGTCTGTTACTGTAGCTTTGATTTTTCTTTGTATTTTTGACATTCAAAAGTGCCGTAATGGTCTAGTTGAAATAAATGATTTGAGTTTGAGTTTAGCTAATATTAGTTACTTAGGATTATTCACTGGTTTGATCAAACTATTTTCTGTTGTCTTATGAGAAATCAAATCATATTGTTGTAAGGACTGTTTCTTTGGTAGAAGGTTAGCTACAAAACTAACCTCAAAACTTGAACAGAAAATCAAAGAACAATAAAAACCCCACAAAATAAATAGTTCATTTTTATTTCCTTAGAAAATATGACATCTCCCCTCTTTTATGTCCAATTTATACTATCATACAACTTATTTTCATGCGCAACGGCGGTCCATAGAAGGATGGGCAATCTCTTTTTGTCAGTCCGATACTTACGGGGCATGCCTTTAGCTTGACGACAAAATTAGGTAACGCTCACAGCATGACAAGCACTTTTCATTCCATCGCTCTAAATTAACTGATGTCACACGTGTACTGTAGGTATATTTGTTTACAAATTGTTTGAACAAGTTTCACACGATTTTATTTTCTTGGCCACAAACTACATGGTTCAGTCTCAGCGCAAACCTGTGGGAACTGTGTTCGGAAATTCATCTTTTTTTCCAACGCTCTGCTGCGGAGGCTCGTTGAAACACTTGTAAAAACTATGTTTTTGGGTGCAAGAACAAATATTCTGAGCGACTCCGTGGACACCAAGGGCCAAGGGTCCCTGTACGGCGTGTGGTAACCGGGGCCGAACCAAAAAAAAAGTTTTTTTAACTGTTTCGGCCATAGCCTTCGTTTTTGACTTTCTCGAATATTTTTTGCACCTTACAGCTCTTGTAAATACGCGTCTTTTCAGTATTTTTTGAACATTACCTAAGTATATCTTCACAACTCTCCGAGATATAAGGGGATCGCACTTTTTCGTGAAATCGGAACCTAAACTGCAGCGAGCGAAAGACATTCCCAATGTCAAAATGTTTTAAGAGAGCTATCACATTTTTTCTTGTATTTGAGTGTTTTTAGTCTCTCTCATTTTACTCATCAAAACTGAGAATTTAGATGTGTGATTATGGTTTAGATATGGCCACAAATTAAAAAAAAAATATGCCCGAGAAAGCTTAATTATTTCTCTCGGGAATGTTCTAAATAAATATCACCATTTTTTTTAGTTAGCACTCAAATACGAGAAAAAATGTGATAGCCTTCTTTAGAGAATCGCTCGCGGATTTCGCTCCGCTCACCGCTCCCACGCCGTCTGCGGTGCTGCTGGTTTTGACAAAGGACATATTTTTTTTGGGCCCACCTTGTCGTTGCATTTATTATTCATAATAACACCAAAAAAAGTAACCATTTCACTATGGTATTACATGAAATATTACGTAGAAATGAAAACGGAATCCTGAAATCATATTCAATAAGCTATGTTATGATATTTTTTTACGAGTCAAATCATTCCTGTTGTGGTCAATGTCATTTGACAGCAAATACTTACGTGAATAGGAGCGTTTTGTTCTGTTTACTAAAAAAAGTACGGTACCTACCCGTTGGTAATCATATCTGCTATAATTATTATAGAATCAGAAAGAATATAAAAATAAATATTACTAAACTGTGAGCATTTTTAATGCTATTTTTAAAGGTTTACACTAAAATCGCATAGGTGGTTTAAACAATCAACGTGGCACGGAACGTTATAAACCCACTTTTTAGGGTTCCGTAGCCAAATGGCAAAAAACGGAACCCTTATAGTTTCGCCATGTCTGTCTGTCTGTCTGTCCGCGGATAATCTCAGTGACCGTTAGCACCAGAAAGCTGAAATTTGGTACCAATATGTATATCAATCATGCCGACAAAGTGCAAAAATAAAAATTTAAAAAAACATTTTTATTAGGGTACCTCCCCCAGACGTAAAGTGGGGAGCGATTTTTTTTTTAATTTTGACCCTGACGTGTGATATATTGTTGGATAGGTATTTAAAAATGAATAGGGGTTTTCTAAAATCATTATTTGATAATATTAATATTTTAGGAAATAATCGCTCCGAAAGTCAAAAACAATGTGTCCCCCCCCCTCTAACTTTTGAACCATAAGTTTAAAAAATATGAAAAAAATCACAGAAGTAGACCTTTATATGAACTTTCTAGGAAAATTATTTTCAACATGATGAGTTGAATAGTTTTTGAGTTATATAGCACTTTTTCAAAAAAACGCAAATGATAACTTTGTTTTTCATACAAATACTATGAAAAACAAAGTTATTTTTGCTGACGAAAAATGTTGGTATTTTTAATGGTCTGGGAAGCTACGGAACCCTACAGTGAGCGTGGCCCGACACGCTCTTGGCCGGTTTTTTTAGTGATTGACAGACAACTTCATTATTTTGACATTTTCTTTTTCTGTTTATTTTGGTTTTCGTAAGTGTTTTTGCAGATTTTTCACATTTATTCCGGTTAGACAATGCTTAGCTAAAGTACCACTGGAATCTAGAGGTTATAAGGAAGAAATCAATGTAAGTTTCATTATTAAATTCTAAAATTTATGTGGGTGGCCTAATCACCGAAAAAAAAAAATTGTCTCCTTTATCAGTTTTTGGCCGACTAGGGCAAGAGAGTTCAGAGGGTCGACCAGGTCCGTTAATAAACACACTTTGAAGCATGAAGTTCGTGGCCAAGTCGTTACGAATGAATTTGATGACAGTATTTTGTTTACAATGTGCTTTTAAGAATGGCTAGGGCTCGCTCTTGAGATTTGTAGGTCAAAATGAAAATCCAAGATGGCGCCGAGATAAAAATCAGTTTTTCCATCAGCGACTCCGAAAACCATGACAACGACCCAAGACGGAAAGTCCAAAAAAAATCCCAGGAGCCATTTTGACTTTTAATTTTGACTTCACTTTTGTTATCAACGACCTCGAAAACCATAAAAACGACACCCATGGTGGAAAACCCGAAATTTTTCCTCGACACTATTCTCAAGTCTCAATCTGTATAACTTCCGTTCTAAATGTAAACGCCGACCCATACCTTTGCCTAATAAGCATTTTGAAGCTTTCCATGCTTCAGCTGCTGTGGTTGCACTTCGCACATGCGTAATCAGATGAATTAAAGGGTAAGACAAATTTTTGTTGACATTGGAAACGTTCATCTTGTTGGGTAGCCACTGATCGCTTCCCACAACTCCTTATGCATCAGGTAATTACGCATTTTAACCTTCATACCCTTAACCTTTATACCCTTCTCTATTATGTAGGGTGAACGTAGGAATTGAAGAACTACGCGTACCTCGCCCATTTGTGTCTCCATTTGGTTTCGCTACCTCAGAAGAGTACACTAGGAACTGTTTTGTTTTGTACCCAAACACTTTCAGATATATGACAACCTATAGACGGGATGGTCCGGGAGGTGCCGTTGCATTTTAGGTAGTGTTTTTACGCCGATCGGTTGCCATCTTGTTCAATAGACCACGAGTGACTGATAAGTAAAATTTTCCAAGAGTGCTTCTGATATGTAATGATCATCAGCAAGTGTACTACTGACTTTGGCATTCCAGTCACCAAGAATTATTTTAATTTCTTTGCTTTTTTGTCAACGGGCTTCAAAAATGCAGCGAGTCCACCGAAACCAGAAAATTTTGAAAGTGGTCTAACAGAAAAAAAAGTTTGGGAAACTCAGGTACCCGGTGCGACGTCAGGACGGGTTTCTAGTCTAGTATATTAAAATTTTGCAAAGGTTTATTATTTGTTTTCAATACGGACAACCATTTGAAAATAAATAAATGGCAACTGTGTAAATGTATAATTTATTTGAGCAAATAAAATACACTGGTTGCCTTATTGAATAACAGAAGGCAATGATACTCGTGTCATATTTTATACTGATCAGTACACTAGTCAAATTTTCACACAGAATTTAACATTAAACCTACAGTTATGGACGTCATCAAGTTTAAAGTTAACGGCGTAAAACATACAGGTAAGAAAAGGAACAAAAATACTTCATAATGAAAAAAAAAACAGGTATTCCTGAAAAAAATATAGAATGTTACAAAGGGGTTTGTAGGTTTTTGTACCAAACATAGTCTGCTTATATTACACTAGCTGTAGCCCGCGACTTCGTCCGCGTGAACCACCTTTGTCACCTAGGGGTATAAAAGTAGCCTACGACTTGTTTTCTGGCCTACCGAATATACACATTTTTTTATTTTATTTTTATTTTTAAAGATGATGATGGTGATTTATTTATTTATTCACCTACGATGATGTAGAGTAAACCTAACCAAGAGTAAACCTTAGTAAGTTGCACATTTGTCCTGATACCCTAATAATCCTATAAAGAAGTCGAATCTGCCATCTTCTGGATGTCATAATAAATACCATATTCGTAATCAGAACCCCTGATAATCTCGGAATCGACACCCATAATAATTTTTAATTTTTCATTCCAACCCCATTGCAACCCAAATGGGGATGATGGAATTTCAGGTCCGCCACATTAAATCTTAAAATCATTGCTTTTGTAATACAACCAACCCGGACAATACAAACAACACCCATGTTGATTTTCAGACTGTCACGCCATTTCTTCATATTAGGGGTTGAATTCTGAACAAAACTGAAACAAATGTTCATTTATCGATAGGAGTACTCCTGTTAAGTTTGTACGTGTCGGTCAATTGTTTTTTTTCTGCGCTTTGAACTTAATGTTTTATGTAAATGTATCAGCTGATTTTATTTGTGATCGCAACATCATTGATCATTATTTCATGCTTTGGTTCCACTTCGCCTAATCGACGCTTTTGTTCCGGACGGGAATTGATGTTGCAGTCACAAACATGAAATCGGACTTTATCTAAAATGTCCAATTTCCCGGAATTTCAGGGTCCCGGTACGAGACCACGCTTGACCCCAAATTATTTATCCTGCATGCGGCCTACGTCCCTGCAGCGAACCCTACCAATTCCACCATTACCGAAGACCGTGACGTCATCCACCCAACGACTACCCCGGACAACCACTGCAACTGCCAGGGAAGTGGTTACCTTTTGAAACGCTCTGAACGAACTCAGTGGGATTTACGTACCCGCGACCCGGTTCTTCTTTTTCTACATAGTTTATTTTTTTTATTAAGCAATATAGCTATTTTTCCTCATTTACTAGTTTCATTTATAAATATATATGTCTATTATTTAATGTTGACGTCCACTAACGTCACAATGGAAACACTTCCGTATATGGAGTTTTTTCCGAAGATTGCTGTCCATGGATCATTACCCGGTTGGCGGTCGTTCGTCTCTTAAGTATCATTTCTGTTCAACGCATAAACAAAAAAGTCAAATTGTACCCTTATTGTGTTTGACGTTATTGAAAGCTTTTCATATTCTCTTTTATTATTCTGTATTCGTATTACAGGGCCTTCTAACGATCTGTCCACAAAACATCAGAAACCCCCGCTTTGAGTCTGGAACTATTTATCTACATGGTTCTAGACCAGTCTCGAATGCTAAAATTGAATCTCTGGTAAGTAAAGTAACGGCTTTCCTTAGACAACTTTTGATAGTTATCACTTAACGATATTTTCAGAAAACAATTTAATATAGTGCTGCATGGTTCTTTTAGCGCTTTGATGATCCAGGAGAGCGCTATGCTATCAAAGTTGTACTGACGGCGCCGTCAACGTTTAGATTCTATTTTTGATAGCATGTTTCGCAGAAACGAGACGCTTTAGAAGCCTTTTGCTCATACAATACTTATTTGTGTTGATGCCAGCTAATAATTCATATTTTTTAACTGTGGCTGCCATATTGAAAACAAAATATGGAGTTAGACGAGCCAGGCTCCTAACAATAATATTCAAACGTCTTAGGTTTAACTAAGAGAAGACTTACATTATAATGCTTCCATACTACTGTTTTATGGTCTGTTAGTAAGTGATGAATGATGATTGTGATTATACTGATCTGTATGATGTTGATGACAGTCTTTCTTTAAGAAATGTTTTGTAATATGTACATCTAATTTTGTAAACTTCCTTCAATTCTGTAATGATCAATCTATCACGGCTTTATTGCCTCTAGATCCAGTGCGCAGGAGAAGCTCAGTACACTGACGATATTCCCAGTTTACCTCACGAAGTGTTTGGTGCTTTCGTGCTCAGTACTGTAGCTTTGGGAGTCATTACTAAGATTGATCCTAGTGCTGCGTTGGTGAGTCTACCTTTGTTTTAAGAAGTAATCATTTGAATATTTGAACTCAAGCTAAAAACTTTAAGGTACTCGTATATTATATCTCGCCTTTCAAAAATGTGAAGATATTAAAGTAATTACCTATTGTATATACAGGAAAAGTTTTTAACCACTGCGTAAATTTTTTTTGGTAGCTCAGTGTTAGTAATAGAACACATTCCCATTTTTAGTTTTATTTTTTTTTTTCAAATTTTTCCATCTAGTCCCATTTTAAAATAAGCATAACATGGACATAATTTAATTGTAATACTGTGAATGAAAACGCGCTGGCTGCTGACGTACGATGTGTCCTAAGCCCATGAAAGTATGAAGGAAAAATTGGAATTACGTTTACAAATAACAATATCACAGCCTAAACTTAAAAAAGTAGCGCGAAACGGCGGTCAGTAACCGTCAGCGCGTAGGTAGGTAAGTTTACGTCGGCGCCGTCGCATCGAGCGAGCGCACCTACAAAACTCAGCTGATCTCAGCTTGCCGGTTGGGCGACCGGTCGACGCGTGAGTCGGTCGACCGGGCGCCCTACTGGCAAGCGACCATAAAATAAGTTTATAGGTAAATAAGTCTCGTAAGCGATAACTTTATTTTTTACTACTAACAAATATCAAAATAAAAAATACGTGTCTATTAAAATACATTCAAGTTTATCATGTCAAAATTTGCGCACTGGTTAAAAACTTTTCCTGTATAAAAATAAAATCGACGAATAGAACCGATACTTAGACTGATTATATTATGCGATACACTATTAGTGTTCTGAACAATTTTTTTTCTTATTTTAGGCCTACCCCGGTGTTATAGCGTTCTACACAGCAAAAGACATTCCAGGCCTTAATTCTTTTACTCCAGCTGATTTTTTGAGTTATATAGCCGACGAAGAAGTGTTATGCGATGGCAACGTAAAATTCTACCATCAACCCATCGGCATTATTGTTGCTGAAACCCAACATATTGCTGACAGAGCTACCAAATTAGTCAAAGTAACGTACAACAATGTTAGGAAACCTGTTATAGATATCAAAGAAGCCAAAACAGATACCGCTAGGAATACTCTTTTTACAACGATAGATGCTACAAATCCTGGCACAGACGTTTACAAGACGTTAACTGGAAGTAACACTTTTTACGGACAGTATCATTTCACAATGGAGACTTTGATCTGTGTAGCAAAACCTACGGAAGAAGGAATAGAAGTGCATTCATCGACGCAATGGCTTGATACAACACAACTTATGATATCAAGGGCATTGAATATGGATAAAAATAAGTACGTATCGTTTCACGGTCTAATTTACAACTAGGCGCTGACTTACCTTACAGTAGACAATTTGATGTAGTTTTGACGAAAAAATACCAAAGGCAATGAGTTTTCTGTTGTCGTATGGTTGCTCTTACAATTCCAGTAGTAAATTTTTTCATAGTTATTGTCTTGTTATGGAAGCCAATAAATAACATTTTGTATACTTAACTTTAGGATCGATTGTTACGTCCGTCGTATCGGTGGTGGACTCGGTATAAAGGTATCCCGCAGTACGCAGTCTGCCGTTGCTTGCAGTCTTGTCGTACAGAAGTTGAACCGACCATGCAGGTTCATTCAGCCCTTGACTACGAACATGAGAGCAGTTGGCAAAAGATTGCCTTGTTCTGTGGATTATGAGGTACTTTATTTCTTTTAAATTAGACGTTTAGTACCATCTTGCATCGGGCTTTTTTGGGTGATCACAACTGGATTTTTTTTCAACAGAGGTGATATAATTATGAGAAAAATATTTCAATAATGTTGCCATTGAGGACATAAATTGCGTGAATTTTACAATAAAAAAAGAGTGTAGAATATACTAGGGAAGCATGGAGTTACTAAGTATTTTGATAGAAATAAATATTTCCAGATCGCAGTCAATCAATCAGGAGTGATCCAACGCCTAAACTCATCACTCTACACAGATAATGGCTATAAAGTGAATGAGACTTTAATCATTCTTGGAGTTGACGTGTATAACAATTGCTATGATGCTACTAAAATCAATTTCAAAGCTTTCAATTCGGTTACTGATACAGCAAAAAATAGTTGGTGTAGGTCACCAGGTAAGTTTGGTTCGAATTAATAATTTTGTTGAGTGATCTCTAACCGGAAACTTGTTAACTTCTTTTATTAACCTTTTTTTATTTCAGGATCTTTAGAAAATATAGCTAATATGGAACACATAATGGAAAGAATTTCTTACGAATTATCTCTGGACCCTGTAGCTGTACGTCTAGCAAATCTTGACCCAACCGTATCCAGTACAATTTCGGATATGGTAAACACGCTGAAAGAAAATGGTGAATATAACATCAGAAAAGCGGCAGTGGATAGTTTCAACACACAAAATAGATGGAAAAAACGAGGACTGAGGTGGTAATTTGTAAGGTGGGCGCCTTTTGGAGCACTACAGTTGGATGTCAACCTGTCAGTCTTCCACGGAGATGGCACTGTCGTCATCACTCATGCTGGTGTCGAAATGGGACAAGGAATAAACACTAAAGCAGCTCAATTAGCCGCTTATTTCCTAAAAATACCTTTAGAAAAAATTCAGATCAAAGGCAATAACACAATTATTGCTCCAAACGCTTTTGTTTCTGGTGGAAGTCTTACAACAACAAGTGTTATTTTTGGATTGAGAAGATGTTGTGATGAATTGAACGCCAGATTAGAACCAATTAGAGCGACATTGAGTAATCCGACTTGGGAAGAGCTGATTAAAGCAGCATTTAACGCCGATGTGGATCTTCAGGCTCATGGGTTCTCAAGACTGCAAGATGCGCAGGTCTACAATATTTATGGTATGGCTTTATGTGAAGCTGAAATTGATGTGCTGACTGGAGAATCTCAAGTGTTGAGAGTGGACATGTTGCAAGACGTTGGTTTGAGTATCAGCCCAGAGGTCGATGTCGGGCAAGTAAGTTGGATTGAATACTGATAGTTGGAAGATGATCTTACTTTATTTTTTGTCTATGTGCTATGATAATTTATATAGTAGCGGATACATCGCAAGCAATAGTTGTATTGGTTTTTTGAGACATTTTATTCTTATTTATTTTGTAATGTTATCAAATCTCACCAATGTATGTGTGTTATATTATATTCAGGTAGAAGGCGGTTTTATCATGGGTCAAGGGTACTGGACTTGTGAGAAGCTTACTTACGACGAGTCCGGTGCAATGCTCACAGACAGAACTTGGCAATATCATGTTCCTGAAGCTAGGGATATTCCTCAGGACTTCAGGGTATATTTTAAGAATGACTCCCTCGGCAATGAAATTATTCTTGGATCTAAAGGTAAGGGTGAACCGAGAAGAATAAAAGACAAGTGAGATAATCACCATGCTGCATTTTTTTATTACAAAATGGGCCTACGTCCCTGCAAATGTTTCCACTACTAGGACACAGACCTTGTATCTGTAAAAGGAGTAAGGTGGTTATTGTGAGGGAGGGATAGAGAGAGAGAAAGTAGGGTTCAGCTTACTGCCTCTTTATTGTACTGTTGCAATTGGTAGATGTCACAGATCGCTTATATTACTCAAGTTCTACTCGCTTTCGTATAAATATCATGATGGTAGGCTTGAAGAGCTGTTAAAGTTTATCGTAATTATACGATGCTATAGCTTTATAGTACTTAAAGGGGCTATCACAGTTTTTCTTGTATTTGAGTGTTTTAAGACTCTAACAGTCTAATACAAGAAAAATTGTGATATTTATTTTGAGCACTCCCAAGAGAAATCAAAGTCACAAGAAATATTGTGATAGCTCTTGTAAGATAATAATGTGTACTTGTAATTTCCACCTACATAACGCCGACAACTAAGCATTCTGTTCATCAAACTATGGAACTATGCACAATTTTTGAGAAACGACTTATTTTTGGAGTGAGAAATCTCGTTTCACTGTAGGCGACACGGGTGCATCGAATAGAGATATTTAAAGGAAAGTTATACCTAAGATAAAAAAATCTTGTGATCTTGCAATATCTCCCAAACCAGAAAGTTCCTAAATATAATCTATAATTAAAATAAATCTTGCCATGACGCGTGACGGGGAGAACCAGTGCCCTTCGGTTATGTTGAGGGTATTTTGACAGCCATCAAAATATTGTTAAATGTGTAATGTTTAATGTATTACAAAATTAATAAGTTTTATATATACAGGAACTGGAGAGCCATCAACATGTGCGCCAGTGGTCATAGCGTTTGCCATCAGAGAAGCTATAGTTCAAGCAAGACAAGAGGCTGGGATTCCTACCACACAGTGGTTTGAAATTGGTGAGAGCATTGCCATATTTGAGGTCAAAAGTTTTGGTCGTGATCATTAGTCAGCACTGTAAAGTAACTTATTATATCACATAAATAACATTATCCCTGAAAACATACACTTTCAAATGTATGTGCTCTCAATAATGTAGATACAAGTGAAGTGTCGTGGTAAATAAAAGACATCCGCTCTGGATAATGTCTCGATTTATTCTCTCTGTTCACATAGATACAGCGTACAAGATCTTAGTATATTGCTTACTTAGCTAATCCTAAATAAGGTATGGTTTCGCACACACAATAATACTTACTAACATACACTACACCTCGGGGGGTAAAAGAGAAAAAAAAAAAAAATTGAGCTCTTGTTTTTTTTTTTTTCTTACAATATGTTATTACAACAACAAAAGGTAAGATACAAATATATACTACTAACTATGGTACAATTTAGTCCTATCCTTATGAATCAATTCTATTTTATTCTGTTTTAGAATTCTGACGTTAGGGCCCATATCCTCCAACACAATATAAGGGCCTTCAAAAATATTTTGCAATTTCTTTGTTCGTTCACTTTTGACTAAAACTAAATCGTCTTTATTATAGGTTACTGGATTACTTTTCTTGTCATATGCTAATTTTCTAGTTTCCTTACTATTCTCTAAATTATGTCTAGCTTCTCTTAGCGCTACCTGTAGCCTATATCTTAAATCTAAAGAGTAATCATTAGGGTTATATAATGGTTCTATTCTATTACAATTTTTAATATTATTAGGAATATTACACGACCTGCCGAAAATGAGTTCGAAGGGCGTGTACTTCGTCTCTGAGTGGACGGTATTATTATAACTGAAACACCAAAACGGTATCCAGTGTGACCAGTCATAGCCGTTATTGCCTGAATAAATCCTTAGAAACGCGCCTAAATGCTTATGAGCATTTTCGAGAGAACCAATTGATTGATGGTGGTATGCTGTAGACATTAACTTTTCTATTTTTAATAATTTGCAAATTTCAACCATAGTGCTTGAAATAAACTCTGAACCTCTATCAGTAGCTATAACTTTAGGTATTCCGAAACGTAAAACAAAATTTTGTACAATTGATTTTGCTACAGTTACGGATTCTTTATTTTTTACAGGATATGCTTCAATAAATTTAGTTAGTTCACATTGAATCGTTACAAGGTAACAATTTCCATCCTCGTCTTTATCTAAAGGACCAACCAAGTCTATAAATATTTTTTCAAAACCTGACGACGCAGTCGTTGTGATCTTCATCGGCTGTTTTGTGTACCTACTATATTTAGTCTTCTGACATATGGAACACTTTTTTACAAAATCAAGAACATCATTATCGATACCTGGCCAGAAATATCGTCTCTTGATGTTGTTCGTCATCCTGCGGACACCGGCATGTCCACTGGTGGGCAGTAGATGAAAGTCATTTAAAATGTATTGTTTCTCATTATCGTTATCTATTCTTTGTATTCCTCTTAGTATGCATACTCTCGGACCGGTCCAATCTTTTAATGTTTGTATTTCACTACACAAACCTTTTATAAATTCTTCATTTTCATTATTTTTAACTATGCATACTTCTTTTACTTTTATATGATTGCTAAACTTCTCTAACTTTGTCACAAATTCGGCTCGCGTGAAATGTGCCCTGAAGTTGAGGTTTACACATAACAACATTTTACTAGGGATGTAAGCGAGACACTCGTCTTCGACGCTTATCAAATTATCTCTTCTACATTTATCCACTTTATCTTTCTCTATCAAAATCATCTCCACGACATCACTCGGCTTCCTCAGTAACTCCACGACTCTAGGCTGATCAGACCCTTCGTCGGTGGGTTTACTGATTGGCGGTGATATATTTTTACTCTTCTCATCCATTCTCCTCTTTTGTGCTCTAGTCATAACATTAATTTCCGAAATTTTCTCATTCATACTCTTTAATTCACTGGAAGTCACATATATTCTGGATAATGCATCCGCGACTACATTATCCTTCCCTTGCACATACAAAATTCTGAAATCATACTCCTCAAGAACTAAACGAAACTTCAACAGCCTGCTAGAGGGATCTTTCATGCCAAACAAATAAATTAGTGGCTTATGATCTGTCATTATAGTGAAATGCCTACCGAATAAATACGGCCTAAAATACTTTACTGCCCAGACTATAGCAGTAAGTTCTTTTTGTATGGTAGGATAGTTTAATTCTGCCTTATTTAATGGTCTGCTTGTATATGCTACGGGTCTAAGGTCATTGTTGCACAATACTGCACCAATAGCTACACCTGATGCGTCTGTCTGTAAAATAAATTCGTTTGATTCTGAGAAATCGGGGTACTGAAGTATGGGTGGGCTAATTAACTTTTGTTTTAAGATCTCGAATGAGTGTTGACATTCCGCTGTCCAATTAAAAATTACATTCTTTCTGCACAACCGATTTAAAGGTAATGTTATCTCAGCAAACGATGGTACAAATTTACGATAGTAATTGCAGAAAGCTACAAATCGTTTAACTTCTTCTACGGTTTTGGGTATAGGGTAATTTTGTAAAACTGTTGTTTTTTCTGGATCTGGTAATACTCCATCAGCAGAAACTAAATGTCCAAGATACAACATTTCCTTTTTTAAAAATTGGCATTTGTCCGGATTTAGTTTTAAGTTTACTTTTCGTAACCTATCGAGTACATCTATCAAATTTTTATTGTGAGAATTTAGGTTTCTTCCAAAAATAATTAAATCATCGAGATAAATAAAACATTTGTCATACGTCAGACCAGACATAGCTATTGACATTACTCTACTGAAATTACTACACGAAGTTTTAAGTCCCATAGGAAGACGTTTTAATTGATACTGACCCGAGCTAGTGGAAAAAGCAGTATATTTACGACTTTCAGGGCTTAAACTAACTTGGTAATAACCTTGATTTAAGTCTAAATGAGTAAAATACATTGATCCTGAAAGTGAGTCTAAGATGTCGGTGATGTTAGGTAGTGGAAACTTATCGTCGACTATTACATCATTAAGTTTTCTATAGTCCACTACCAAACGCCACTTTTTACAGCCTTCAGACTTTTTGGGAACGAGCAACACAGGACTGTTCCACTCGCTTGAGGACTCTTCTATTATATCGTTCTTCAACATTTGTTTAATTTGTCTATCAATCTCTGGCTTCTGTGATTGTGGCAATCTGTAAGGTTTAACGTAGGTTGGACTTACGTTTGGTTTAAGTGTTATGGATTGTTCATAAACGTTGGTGGTGGTTAGCTTATCTCCCGGCAAGAAAAACACATCTGAATATTTTGTACAAATTGTTTCGAGAGAACTCTTTTCTTCAGTATTAAGATGATTTAATTTTAACAACGAAAGTAAAGTTTCAGCTCTATTAGCATTGGCATTAATCTTTTCAAAAGAAAAAATATCATATTCGCTTAAAAATGTAACTTCTGGATTTAAATTCTCTAATCTTACTTCTTTATCTCGTATGTTAAGTATTTTGATCGGTATCCTACGATTTTTAGGTCTAACTATAGCTCCTGCTAAAAAAATATCTTTCTCTATTTCTCTCGAGCAAACAACACAATCCTCTTCCGCATCAATACTTAATTCTAGGAAATGGGTCGATTCACTTCGGGCCGGTAATACAAGACAATTATTATTTGCAAACGTTATATCGAGTCTTGGCGAGATAGGTAAATAAATTATCTTACCTGCATTATTAGCTACTAACACGTTGGTGGCCAAATCGATATTACAGCCATAAGTAGATAGAAAATCTAAGCCTAAAATGCCAGTTGCCTGAATGGGTAAATTTTGAAAAACGAGAAATTTTTGAGAAAACGTGTCATTATTTTCTGTAATAAGTTTCAAAGTTACATTTCCCAAAGACTTGATCCGTCCTCCTATGCCGTTTATAGTAGTGATATTATAACATATAGGTATCGAATCAGGTAATTCATTTTTCTTAATAATAGTTATTGACGCACCCGTATCTACTAAAAATGAATATTTTTTGTTATTACAATAAAATGACACAAATTGCCATCGTCCCTTACAAGCCAAAATATAATCATTAAAATCGAAAAAACTGCTTATTATTAAAATTTTGGGAATTATTATTTTCATTGGAATTTTGGGAAACGACTTCCTGCGCCGATATTTGCGCAGGTTGTTCGGGTTGCGTTGAAAAAACATTATTACGCCTGTAATTATTTCCTCGCCTGTTACCACGATGGTAATATCGGCCGTTGTTATAATTCGCCTGTGGGAAATTTCTGCCGCGGTTAGAATTTTGAAATGATCTTATCGTAACCACGGCGTACCCACGGCGATTATAATTATTAAAAGAACCATAATTATTACGGCCACGTTGACCTTGACCTCTTGGACCTGAAGAAGGTGTAAACTTACCTCGACCTCTTCTCGAATACTGCATGACGTCCGGCTTAGAGGACGTAGAAGGCGTTGATACATCCTCGTCCTTAGCACCTTGTATGGCGTCCTTGAGATTACCATAGTTGCGAGCGACCACGATGGTGCTTAGCCTTGAATTTTTCAATCCATCTGAAAATTTCTTAATGGCCATTTTTTCATTTAATGGCTTTAGTATCGCGAACTTTGACGAATCGCCTTCTGCCTGTGAGATGGTTAAATCGGTAAAAAGTTGTTCTAATTCCGAACCATACTCGTCAATTGACCTAAAACCTTGGTTCATATTTTGGAGACGGGACTGAATAGCGGTAAATGATTTTGTAGTTAATAAATGTTTCCTTAAATCGTGTATTAAATTAGAAACGGTGTCATAGCTATTCGACAAACGGAGCTTAGCGTTCTCTGATAAGCGACCTTTAATTACGAATTTTATTAAAAGATTTTTTCCCGAATCGTCTAACATATCCGCATACATTTCAACTGCATCAATCAATCGTTTCGTAGTGTCCTCCCTACCATCCATAAGGGGAATTAAGTTACACGCCGTTCGAATGTCAAATTCCATTTTAACTATTTCTATTTCACCAGGAGGTGATGTACACAATTGACTTATCTTTATAAATACACTCTTAATATTATCAAAGGTGGTGGACAATTGCGTCACTAATTCGGGTTTTAAATCAGGCGATAACTTAGAATATAATAATTGTGCTTCACTATATAAATTCTTAGCTTCTTTTAACTTATTTATCGCTATAGAACCCGTAAATCTAGCTTGTCCTTTCCTTATTAAATATTTGCGAATGTCCACCAAATCTTCATATATTCTAATTAAATCATCGGCCATAATCTATTAATATAACATAAAGAAATTTAATGACATCATCACGACAACTAATTATCTCCACTTAAATTCTTCGATCTGTCTTCCAAACATAGAAAGCAATGCGAAAACATTCCATATAGGGCGCGGGGTATCGGATTCGGTGAGTCTCCGTGCACGATTTACGAAGTGTTACATATTCGAACAATAAAATCTTATATTAATTACTTACTTGCAATTACACAATTATGCATTTTACACGCAATTTCTTATTCATAAGACGTAAAATTAATAATATTATATGCCTTTAAGAGCATCACTAGACGTTATGTATTAGTAAATAGTTCCGTAGGCTTGGTTTTCACGAGAGTATATTATTGTTTTTATCTGTTGTTAACACTATGTAGTCTCTTTTAATGCACTTAATCACTGAACCGTATGCAGCACTTAAATTTTTGGAAATGTCTGTTTTTTTTTTCTTACACGGGTATATCCGCCACATCATCACGGGGAGCGTGTTTCTTGAAATACACTGAGGTCTGCCTGCGACGTAAGGACCTGCGGTTCATCTGCCTCTCCATCCATTTGACATGCATCTTCTTGTAAGAATAACAGATAGCGTAGCATGCCGCTGCCAGTAAGACGATTGTGATCAGGGTGAGGAGGATATTGGTCGTACTGACGCTGGAGTAGCCCAACTCGGTTGTCGCACCATTTTTCCCATTACCAGCAGCCGTCTGTGCGATGATCGTCTCTTCTTTCGTTTGAGTAGTCCCCATGTTTTACGACACAAAACTATTTAATTTTGTATTAATTTCTCAACTGTCCAAATTTCATTCGCGATGTGACCTTGAATGGCAGGGTCGCCATGAAGTGTCGTGGTAAATAAAAGACATCCGCTCTGGATAATGTCTCGATTTATTCTCTCTGTTCACATAGATACAGCGTACAAGATCTTAGTATATTGCTTACTTAGCTAATCCTAAATAAGGTATGGTTTCGCACACACAATAATACTTAGGTACTAACATACACTACAACAAGTTTTAGCAATAAATCGTCAATTTTGTACAGCTAAGTTTTTCTACGCATTATAAGTATAATGTCGATACTAGCTTTAGTAATAAATCGTCAATTTTGTACAGCTAAGTTTTTATACGCATTATAAGGGATGTTCATTGGGATGTTCCAGGTCTTCCAAGTATAAAAACACCTGGTAGACCACTAAATTTATTTTAATTGCTACCTTTTTAAATATTCAATTCAAGAATCAACAGATATCTTTATGAAGGCCATTTGTGAAGCTAAATATACCGTAAGAGGTTTGAAATATGTACCTTTTTCAGATGGACCAAGCACGACTGAGAAAATTTGCATGGCAATCAACACCAGTACAGAAGAATTCAAATTCTACTGAGAAAATCATTTGTATATGGACAAGAATCTTTGGGTGCGTGGTAAAAAATCGGAACTATCGCAGTTCTCACATTTTAGATTTTACAATTGATTACAACGGTACCAGACCATATATCAACGATATTTGTGTGCCAAAAGGTCCTTGCACCTTAGTCCTTGCACTTGAAATTATTGATTTGTTTTTTGTTCATAATAATATTAATATTTTTGTTTCGTGTATCTTGATGTATAAAAAAAAATCGATAAATGGATTACCTTAAGTCGAACTTGTTTTCTGTTAAATAAACGGATTTGGGCTGAATTTGGGTGTACCAAAAAAATTTTTACTTTCGCTTATAATCTTTTTGGCTGCTAAATCAAATCAAATCATTTATGCTTTGTAAACATTTAGAGTAGGTAATAAATATTTTTTTATACTAAAAATCTCCACATAATGCCGTACCACAGGCATGCAAATAATTGTTTTACAATAAAATTATAAGTGGCATGTCATTGCATACATGAATTAAAAAAATATATAAAAAATGTCAACATGGTCAAAGTAATAAAAAATACTGTGAAATGCTATAATAATGCTAGGAATGCTAATTTGAATTATTTTATTTACCTGTGCCTACTTACCCACACTTAATAAGTGAAGAAATTATTATCAATTTAACATTTCTACGCTTGAAAGGCAATTCTTATTATCAAACATAAATCCGTAAATAATCAGCCTCCTCCCAACTCAGTAGGGATCGGGTAGCTGAATACCAGTACTATACATAGACAGACTGCTTAGTTGATCTCCACAACCCAGTAGAGGTAGAGGTAAAGGATGACCCACGATAGACCGTGTCGGGTTCAGCCGAGTGTCGGCCGCAGCACGGTCAACTAAATGTTACATGTATGTATACAGGGTGTGCAGACTCATAACGGAGCCGTCAACTAAACATTTTGTATATAAAACTAAGTAACAATGCAAGAGTTATTTATGGTAAACGACATTTTTTGGGTGAAAAATCATTTTTTGTGGTAGAACTCAATGTGCACTCAAAAAATTGTGCTAATAGATTGAATAGTACGGGGGTGATGGGTGTGTTTAAAGTAAAAAATTACATTAAAAACTTGTCTTAAAAAAATGACTAAAAGTTGGAACTTTGTCCCCCAATATTTCCGTAACTATGTAGTTATGATGTAGAAAAAAAACTTATCGCAATGGCGGGGAGAACAAGTGCCTTTCGGTTTCGTTAAGAGGTTTTTTACAGCCTTTATATTTTTTATGGACACAATCACGCTATACCAAGCGGAAACCGAGTGACCGCTGAGCAACGGATAAATACGATACAACACGACTGACACTCGGCTCGGACCTGACACGGTCTAGCGTGAGTCAAGGTTAATACAATATATGAACCACTTACCCCTTGGTAAGTGGTTTATTTCATCAGGGTTTATTTCCAAATCTGTGATGCAGGCTTGTTTTGACTACACTTAAAACTACGCCAATTCGTTACGTTTCGGTCCGGTTATCTGACATGGTACCCCCTTCACGTTAATAATCATAAAATCGGCAAACACTATCAAGAGATTTCCTATACAGGGTGGAAACGGTAAACGGGGCAGTAATGGGAGCTATTTTCAACCGACTTCCAAAAAGAGGAGGTTCTCAATTCAACAGTTTTTTTTTTTGTGTTTGCTACCTCAGAACTTTCGACTGGGTGAACCGATTTTGATGATTCTTTTTATAATTGAAAGCGGGTGCTTTTCGTGTGGTCCCATTTTAATTTGCAGAAGATCTGATGCTGATCATCAGAGATATAAATGGAACTCTTCAAAAATACACGGCAAAGCTGCAGTGATTGCTGCAATCGCTTGGTTGTTTATTGTTAATACAACATCATGACGTAACATCACGCCTGTATGCTCTAAGGGAGTACGCAGAAGTGTACAATGCACCCAGATTTCGACAGTTAGACGTGTTAAGTTCCATTTATTGGGGATAAGCCCTATTACCGTGACAGTTGTATTGTTTTTTTTTTTTTTTAATGGAAAGGATGTAACTTCAAGGGTTCATTGATAAGAATTTGGTTAGGTTCTGATTTCTTCTGATTATGGGATTCATGACAAAGGAACGGAAATCTTAAATTATTAAGAGCAAATTAACGATAATCAGCCGAATCTTTTATAGGCTATCCAGATATTTGAGTCACCTACCATAAGGTCGTTATTAACCGACTTCATAAATGAGGAGGTTCTCAATTCAATGTTCCCCGATTACACGAAGACGGCTGGACCGATTTTGTTTTTTTTTAAGTGTTTGAAAGGGTATACTTTCCAGGTTGTCCCATAATCATCAAATCAGAATCTGATAGAATCCTGGAGAAATAGAGAGAACTCTTCACATTTTATAGGCACACCAGAAGCGATTTGGGTAGTTTTAGGTAGTGTACTTTCTTGAAATGTTCCCATTTCAATTTGGTGAAGATCTGATGAAGAACTTCGGAAATAGGCAAGGGAACTCCTCAATAAATGATAGCAAATGTACTGGGATTGCTGAAATCTCATATCTGTCTATTTTTAACAGCGGTTTGTAACAGAAAATCACGCCGGTACGCTGTGAAAGGGTAAACACATGTGAACCACTAAAAAGTAAAAAATAAAAACATTTTTACAAAAAAATAAAATCGACTTCAGAGGAAACAAAAAAGTGAAAAGTAAAACAAACAAAATAAACAAACAAGCTAAATAACTTTAGCTTCAGAATTCGGTGACCCTTGTTTGATTGATTTAGTTTTTTTGTCACCGACTTCTGAAGCTAAAGTTATTTTTTACTTTTTTGTTTTTTTCTCTGTAGTTGGTTTTATTTTTGTAAAAAAGTTTTTTAATCGTTGCAGCTACACAAAAATGGTCTTAGGAAACCATCCATATTTTTTTGTGAGAGAAAAAACACACACAACTATGCACATTTATATGACGCAGTCATGGGGCTTTTTTGTCGTGTAATATCTTTTTTTATTAAGCTGCCATTGACTACAATTGCTGCTAGCATGTGTATGGAGTATCGCAATGTCGATTAGAATGGCAAGCCCGCGCCACCGGCCGGCCAGATTTGAAAAAGTGCTTCTAGGGTTCTATTTTATGCTGCTTATTTTAAAATAGATGTTGTATTCAACTTCGTAATAATTAATGTTTCATTTTTGCCTAGTACATGGCGCAATTACACTTGGTCTTTCGCCCGAGTTCGATTGCCTATGGAATTCGTCAAACGACCAAGTTTTTTTTTTTTTTTGTGCTTTATTACTAAGAACAAAATTCTTAATAATTAATTACGATCTAGCCTAAAAGACTAATAAGTAATTTAACTCTAACTTAATATGTTACGTGATAGAATATGTTAAAACTAAGAATAGTGATCATTTGCACTTTTACACAAGTCCGTAGCACTTTCTTAGAGTCTAATATAATTTATAAAACACTATGTTCATGTGTTATTATGTATAGCACAACATTGTTACTATTACTCATTCACTTTGCACACTACACTAATTCAAAAGGTTTAGTTCTTTTTAGCCTACGCACTAAGTCTGTGTTGTCTAGCAGCTGGATTGCCTCAACATTCACGTGTCGATGGAGTCTGTGTTCGTGGGCTTCAGCAAATTTTTGGATAATGGTGGTGAC
Source organism: Xestia ashworthii (assembly GCA_950022955.1). Classification (NCBI taxonomy): domain Eukaryota; kingdom Metazoa; phylum Arthropoda; class Insecta; order Lepidoptera; family Noctuidae; genus Xestia; species Xestia ashworthii. The sequence goes on from OX465561.1 coordinate 22,923,870, forward strand.
GAATTCCATTTTAAGGTCACGATGAAGGTCGTCATTTCTTATGTACCAGGGTGCATTGACAGCATCCCTAAGTACTTTATTTTGGAATTGCTGGATTATTTTGACGTTGCTTTGTTTAGTACAGCCCCAAAGTTGGATGCCATACGTCCAGATTGGCATCAGAATATGCTTGTATAGGGTTATTTTATTATGTATTGATAGACAAGATTTCCTTCCGAGTAACCAATACATACTTTTATATCGTATATCCAGTTCCTGTCTTTTCTTTTTGACATGAGCTTTCCAACGCAACTTGGCGTCGAGAGTAATGCCAAGGTATTTGGCTGTATTAGCATAAGGTACTTGCGAACCATTTATGTAGATTGGGTGATAGTCCAAGTGTTTGTTTGTAAAGTCAATGTGAATTGATTTTGACTCATTCAGTTTGATCTTCCATTTTTGTGTCCAGTCATAAACTTTGTTCACAGCTAGTTGAACTTTTTCTACTGCTTCTCTGTGGCTTGATCCGGTAGCCATAATTGCAGTATCATCTGCAAAGGTCGCAATGGTGTTGTTTTCCAGTTCTGGGATGTCACATGTGTATAACAAGTACAAAATTGGGCCTAGCACACTTCCTTGAGGTACACCAGCTTTTATAGCTTTTAGCTCGGAATATGCGTCCTCCTGCCGTATTCTAAACATTCTGTTAGTAATGTATGACTCTAGGATATCTGCGAATTCTGGTAGCATGCGTCTGAGCTTGAATATTAGACCCTTATGCCAAACTTTGTCAAATGCTTGCGCGACATCTAAAAACACGGTGGCGCAGACTTCCTTGTTTTCAAGCGTTTTTTCAATGATGTTAGTTATTCTATGTACCTGATCTATTGTTGAGTGTTTTTCCCTGAAGCCAAATTGATGATTTGGAATAAGGTCTTTATCTTCTATTATTGGTTTTAACCGTTTCAATAACAGTTTTTCAAATAGTTTTGATAACACGGGCAACAGAGAAATAGGTCTATATGATGATGCTTCATGGGGTGGTTTCCCAGGCTTTGCAATCATAATGACTTCAGCAACCTTCCATGACTCAGGTACATGCTTTAATATAAATGCAGCATTGATAAGCTTGGTCAGCTTTACTATGGCGTTGCGCGGGAGGTGTTTTAAAATTTCACCTGTAATGAGATCGTAACCCGGAGACTTTTTCGAGCTAATGTTATTTTGAATTTCTCTCATTACTTCTGCTGGTGTCACAAGCTTAATTCTTTGGTTTTGGGATACATTTTCACTCTCAAGTATTTCTATCGAGCTTTCATTGGGTTGAAAAGTTTCTTCTAAGTGTTGAGCAAACCTTAACGCTTTTTGGTCATTATTTATGGCCCATTTTCCGTCACTAGTTCTGATGGGCGGTATTTGTGTAATCGGCCTTTTAAGATTTCTTGTCGCTTTCCAAAGGGAGTAATCCGTTGATTTGTCATTGGTTAGCTGCAGAAGGTTGGCATTCAGAGATTCATCCTCAAATTGTAGAATTTTCCTCTTTAATCGTTTAGTTAGGTTATTTAATGATGTTTTATCTCGCGGGCACCTTGTTTGCTGCCACTGCTTCCTTTGTTTCCTTTTCTCAGATAGTAAATCCACAATTTCCTTAGGATAGATAAATCCCTTATATTTACGTTTTAATTGCAGTGTGTTGTTCCACGCACATTGTTGGATGTTAACGATGTATTTGTTTACTTCTGAGTCAAGCTGATCTTGCTTTTTTATAGAAGTTTTAAGGTCAATTATATTATCTAGATCAAGGGCAAAACTTTGCCAATCTGTTAATTTATTAACCAGTGTTAAGTGGCTTTGTTTGAATATGATTTTTTGACTAAGCATTAGTATAATTGAAGAGTGGTCCGAATTCATATGAAAACCTTCCTCCAAACTGACGTAATTGGCGGATATATTTTTGCATATAAAAAAATCTATAAGATCCGGTATTTTCTGGTGGTCAGTGGGCCAATACGTTGGTTTACCTGTGCTCATAACTTCGGAATGTGTATCTTTGACTGCGCTTAAGAGCTGCCTTCCCTTAGTTGTAGTAAGTCTTGATCCCCAATGCGTATGCTTAGCATTAAAATCGCCGCCTAGGATGAACCTCTGGCCTAATAGTTCAAAGAGATGTAAATATCGCTCTTTTCTTATCATGTGCCGTGGAGGACAGTATACGGCTGCAATGGATATGTGACAAAATTTGGTTTTAACAGATACTGCCACGGCTTGAATGTCTTGTTCTTCATATTTACACTGCACGTAGTGACTAATGTTCTCTTTGATTATAACGACCAAGTGTAAATGAACGCGGTTGGGAGACGAACTCATCAAGCTTCATTGTTTGTTTTTTTAATGTATTCGGTGTTTGTCTAGTGTTATTGCGCCATTAACGAATAAGCCGACCAAAATCATAAGACAATGTGATGGGCTGTGCAAGTGCGAACTCCGCAGGTTAAATACCTAGACAGTCCTTAAATTCTACCATACTTGTAACAAAGTAAGTACATTGGAATGTAATGGCTGTAGCACACCTCCGCTGCGAAACAACAACAGCGAAAGTGTTGCGCGAGATGCGCTTTGCAACAGTTTTCACTTACGCGAAACTATTAGCGAAACCTAAAACTAGAACAGTTGAGAAAGAACAGTCGAAAGAAAATGTCGTCGCTATCGGAATCAGAGGAGGAACTAATGTTACTGTGATCAACAACTTTTAAAAGGCGTAGTACCAACCTTTTTTTTTTTTTAGGACGGGAAATCATCGAATGACTTCTCCCACTCTGGGCGGAGCGGGAGGGAGAGTCAGACTTTTACTGACTAAAACCCATCCATGTTCCTTCCTCGCCCTTTATGTTCTGGGGCCGCGGTATCTCTTTCGAATAGGCCCGCAACCCCGGCGCGTATTACCTACCTGGGTGCATGATAGCAACAATTTTTATTTTTTATTTTCTTGTGTTGTTTTTGTGGTCAGCGTGATTTAGTAAGTACAAAACTGGTCTATTTCTCACTGCTTCTATGTTTTTCAGTAAATTTCATATCCATATTTCATATTTCGCTCTCATAAACAATCGATAGCTATCTACAGACGCGTTCGAGTCACACGCAGAACCGCTCCAAAATATCGACCAAAAGGGCGGAGATGTAGATGGCGCCTGAGCAAATGAGCGAAATCATGTTAAAAAGAGACAACATCTTAGTCAGTTTAGAGCAGGGAATTTCGTTCCTGTTTCGCCGCCAAAGAACTCACAACCAAGGAACTTATATTCAACCTGGAATGTGCACAGGCTGCCGAAACGCGGTCCGAGCGAGATAGCTTCGCGAGAGCCCTCTGTCCCTTTCATTAGGGTGACCAAACAATATGATGTAGGTAGATACTAATATAATAGGATATAATATATTAACCAATAATTTGATTTCATTAAATAATAAGAATTATGCTTTAAGGATAAATTAAAGTAAAACGCATTATTGAGAATTTATAAATATTTATTTATAAATTCTATATACCTACTTTCTATATTTACAGTCAGGTTCACACATTACTAAATAAAACAGTTTTATGCAATTTCTGTCTTAAAGTTGATTTGTGACCTATAATTTTCAATGTTTGAGTTTTACCGTGGCTCATCATACGGGCGGTAAGATAATGAGACGCAATGCTTTTAATAAGTTGCATTTCGTGTGAATCTTCACATTGAAATGATTGAATGGGATGTGGCGGATCAAAATAATTTCTCAGAATACTATAAAAGTTTTGCAAAACAAATAATATAATTTTTACTTTATTTACCTTTTGTAATGACTCTGAGCTATGAAATTTGAATATTTTTTCTGTGTACAGAATGATTTGAAAAACAAATTTAGAAACATATTTTAATTTGTCTCTGTCTATGAATGACGTGAAGGATGAAACTTTGTACACATCAATAGAGTGATCATAGTCATGATCATCATGTTCCTTGTTAATAAACAAGGCAGCAAGACAATGTTTGCAACTTAATTTTTCGGATATTTTTTTTGCACAGCATCCAGCCATGTAGTAAAGTATATTGTTTTTGTAATATGAAAAGTCTTCATTGTCTACATAAAACAGTAAATCGATTAGTTGGTCTTCGCTAGCCTCGGCATTTTCTATAATTGCTCGTTTGGGATGTCTAAATTCCAAAACTGGAGTCATTTCAAAATCATCCTCAGTGCCACAATTAGCGTTAACACTGGGTTCCACGCTATTGCGAAATAAAAGTTTTCGCAACGTGTACCGAAATTGAAGCAAGCTCGGGTTGTCGTTTAAGGCACCACACCTTCTAACGCAAGAAAAAAATATTTCAAGATTATCCTGCGAACACTTATATGTTAAAAAGTACTTCATTTCAAGTGTACTATCTTTTAGTAAATCAAGACACAAGTTTGCAAAGCTAAATGTATCAATAATAAATCCAAGAGCAGGAGTTTTACGTCGGTGTTCAAGGATATTTGTGTCATTGATTTTTAAATTCATCAAATAGTTTCTAGTTTCAGTGAGCGCATTCATCCAAATTTCAGTGTTTTAATTAATATGGCTGACGGGCTGCCAGTCTAACTTATTTAAATTCTACTAATAATCTCTTCTTTTTTAATTACATTTCAATACAGTGTCCAAATTATTGCTAAAAAAATGTTCTCATTCTAACAGATAATTGAAAAATATTAGAAATATATCAGAACAAAAATTAATGTTTTTTTACTAAGACATGAAAATATAATTTTTTCCTACCATTCCTACTAAATTCGGGAATAATCCTCCTGGCAACACTTTAGAAAGAGACACAGGGCTCTCGCAACGCTTTCTCCCTCTGACCGGATTTCTCTCTGACCAAGTGATTGTCTATAATAGAACTTAGCTTCTTAAACATAAGGTTTATTTTTATATTGGTGTCAAATTGGCAATGCACATTCCAGGTTGAATATAAGTTCCTTGCTCACAACTCACAGCGAAACTATTGCAGTTTCGCCCTTTGAGTTTCGCAGCAGAGGTGTGCTATAGGCATAAAAGAAAAATAATGACATTACGGCTGACGTAGTTTTCTATACAACAGTGCACTGCAGTGCACTGTGTGCTGTAGTTTCGCTGTGAGTTGTAGTGTAATATGGATAGTAGTCAATGGGTCTTTTGACACTCCATTGAAGTTGGTAAATATTATTGTGAAACGTAGGTACGATTTTGCCCACACGACAAGTATGGCTAGCTAAATCCAATGTTAAAAAAATGGTACTCCCTTGCTTGTTCTAAAATTTTTTGTCCGAAAATCATTATGCATAACACGTTTGCTATATATTTCAGTAACCATAATGTTCAAAATACCAAAATTTTGCTTTACATAACTAACTTGACGTCTAATACTATTTTGTCATAATATCGAATACTATAATAATTTTATCTCCTAATTTTACATGACATAAAGTCGTATGTCCTAAGTATTGTATCACATAATGTGTATGATTCTGAATGGTCATTTATAAATTGTTAGTTGCTAAAAAAACCCTAAAAGTTAGGTTTTAGTGACAGAAACAAATCGCTGTAAATCCGACTCCACGCAGTCTTGTCTGCCCTACCCCAAGAGTGTAATTTGAATTATAGATTGATTATATATAGATAGATTGATTCGAAGCTGCGGTGGTGAGCGTTAAACCCATCTGCGACGATAAGCTCGCGTGAGGCCGCCGGAGCCCCGCAGCGCCGGAGCCGTGACAGAAACCATGCATGCTTGCTTGCATACTGTATGCTTGCTTGCGCGCTGCACGCTTGCTTGCTGTATGCTTGCCGCATGCTTGCTACATGTGTGCCGCATGCTTGCTGCATGCTTGCTTGCATTGCAGGTCAACGCCTACATACGATCCAACATTTGGAGCACAAGAGAATCAATCAAAATTGTGCAGAAGCTTGGCATAATAGAATGAATCTTCTGGTAAATAAGCCTAAATCAGGCTTCTGTAATTTGTCGAATTATCTATGTAACGCCTGACAGAAGTTCATAGCAAAAACTTTGTAATACAAATTAGTTCTAAGAATAGGACTTATGACTTTTATTGAAAACGATTTTATATATTTTGTATACTCGTATTATAGATTGTAATACTTATGACAAACGGATTTAGGGCATATTATATTTAGGGATTTCAACTTTATGGCATATGATATTATGTGATATAATGTTCGGGTAAATGATAATTAGGACAAAAAAATATGATATTTTAGATTATGGATTTAAAAGTTAGGTAACACGATAGAGAACCTAAAAAAATATCATGCTGTGATTACCGGTTCTCTATCGTATTACCTAACTTTTTAATCCATAATCTAAAATTACATAATTTTTTTTGTCATAATCATCATTCGTCCGAATGATAATTTAACCGAACTTTAAATCACATAATATCATATGCCATAAAGTTGAAATCCCTAAATATAATAAGCCCTAAATCCGTTTGTCATAAGTATTACAATCAGTAATATACAAAAGACATAAAATCGTTTTCAATAAAAGTCATAAGTCCTAATCTAAGTAAATGTTTAATCGTATGTAGGCGTTGACCTGCAATGCAAGCAAGCATGCAGCAAGCATGCGGCACGCATGTAGCAATCATGCAGCAAGCATGCAGCACACATGTAGCAAGCATGTAATGCAAGCAAGCATGCAGCAAGCATACAGCTAGCAAGCATGCAACAAGCAAGCATGCAGCAAGCAAGCATGCATGCAAGCGTGCAGCATGCAAGCAAGCATACAGTATGCAAGCAAGCATGTAGCATGCAAACGAGCAAGCATCATGCAGCAGGCATGGATTCTGTCACGGCTCCGGCGCTGCGGTGCTCCGGCGGCCTCACGCGAGCTTATCGTCGCAGATGGGTTTAACGCTCACCACCGCAGCTTCGGCTTGCTGGCCGGCTCCGCCGGCCAGCCTCAGCCGCGGCGGCGAGTGTTACAACCACCTGCTCCTCAACTCGCGGCCCGCCTCGCCCCTCCGCGCCTACGCGATTTTAAATAACACTCTTGGGGTAGGGCAGACAAGACTGCGTGGAGTCGGATTTACAGCAATTCGTTTCTGTCACTAAAACCTAACTTTTAGGGATGTTTTAGTTAGTCCTTAAAACAATCCCTAAAAGTTAGGTTTATAAATGACCATTCGGAATCATACACATTATGTGGTACAATACTTAGGACATACGACTTTATGTCATGTAAAATTAGGAGATTCAATTATTATAGTATTCGATATTATGACAAAATAGTATTAGAAGTAAAGTTAGTTATGTAAAACATAATTTCGGTGTTTTGAACATTATGGTTACTGAAGTTTATAGCAAACGTGTTATGGATAATGATTTTCGGACAAAAAATTTTGGGACAATCAAGGGAGTACCGTGATTACCTTTTCTCTTAATTTGACCGAGACCTATCTTTTTAAAGTATTTTTCCGAATGTACGCGAGCTTAAAGTGTGGTGCCAAGATTGCATGCTGTATTCATTCAATGAATGAAATGGTTGCAACTATGACTGTACAAGGATCTTTTGGCGCGTCGCCAAAACCTGAACTAACGCCACTATCTTGTTTTCTCAATAAGTACCTATGTAATATGTCACCGTAAATTGTCACACACGTTAGATTGTAATCTCTCTAGCAAGGTTGTAAACTCTCGAAATATTGTCAACTGAACATACTGCTTACAAAAGAACGCTTTATTTTTCGGTAGATTGTAATCTATCGAAGTGAAACCCTAATATTGTGAAATGCATGCAACGGAAGTATCTCTGCCGCTATAATTTTTGATTGTTATTATTTTTCTGACAATGTCATGGAAATATTTGTAAGTACGCCGAAACTTACGGCCAAACATGTTTGGACTTAAACAAAATAATATCTTGCATGCTCTTGTGTGTATACAATTATCTTATCTTATCTTATCTTATCTCTAGTCACCGTAAAATTGTCTAACGTGTTTAACAATTCAGCGCCAACATCATTTGATCGCTAAAAGATACATGTAACCCTGTCTTCAACAAGACAATGGACTAAAGCTCTCTGGACATTATCCATTTGTGCCTGTCCGATCGGGCAAGTTGCTGGATGCACGACATAAAAATATTAGTGCAAAGGCTTACACGACAGCAAACTATGAGCAATGTAATTGCCATGTTCTGTACGTTTTAGTCAAGGTCACTTTTTTATTTTCTACAACAAAAATCGTTACCATAACATACAGTTGTCATTAATTATCAATCAATAGAACATAAACAGACGTTATTGGTTGATTTTTTCATCTCTGATCAAAACACCATCAAGGTTATTTTGTATATTCTCCAGACAGTGTATAATCCAGACGTTTTTCAAGACGGCTAATGTGTTGGGAGCTTAACATACCAAGTCGATTACTAGTGCCATTTTTTACTGTTTTGATAATTTTTGTAACTATTAATTTCCGCCATCTTTGAATGTGTTCACTGTTTACTTCTATACTTTTTGGTCTCCTGTCATGTGTTGCTTTTAAACGGACCACCACTACTCTTTCAATAGCGTGTCCTAGCGAAACACGATGTTTAAAAATATGCTGTAATTAAATGCTATGAAAAATATTTAGTTTTAATACCGCTAGACAAAAATATCCAGGTCTGAAAGCAGGACACAAATCCCACCGTCATGCATATGCACATGCACAAATGGGCCCACCCTCCCGCCCTCATGCATATGCACACATACAAAACAAGTGAGAAATAATTAGCATGCCATGCAACCAAACCTTTACTCGACACGTGTTTCGCCCCTCCACGGGGCATCCTCAGGAGTTGTTGACTCGTCGAGCGTTCCAGCTCGAATGAGCTAGACGCACCGCTGTCGGCCCTTTATATACCGTTTCGATGACGCTGTAATAACGGTCGATACAACGTCACAAAGACATCTGTGCCGAACTACCTGCAATCATACTTAGAAGTGGTGATGGAATTAAATTTGTTTGGTCATTCAACAGTGTGTATGCATTGTTATTGTTATGTTTTGATATTTCTAGCTGTTCCAACACACTCAACCGGAAACCCTTATCGCAAACATGCAAAATGTTATAGGAATTGTTGTCGCTCAAGGAGTGGCCGGTGTCAATTAAATGTTTTGCGAAATGTGATTTATCTGGATGGCCATTCCTGTAAGCGGCAACATGTTCCCTGTACCTAATTTCGAAACCACGGCCTGTCTGACCTACATAGACCCCGTTGCAATCATTGCACACTAATTCGTAAACTCCGGACTTTTTTGAATTCTCTAATTTATCTTTACCGTTACATAGTTTACGCAAGTTATGATCCGATCGAAATGCTACGTAAACATTGTGTTTTCTAAGAATATTCGCGATTCTATCTGAAATTGGGCCTATGTAAGTGAGACTTCCGATATTCTTGTTAATTCTTTCGGGGGGACATGCATAAAGTGCTGAGCGTGCCCGGTCATTCTGCTTTTTCTTAATTATATTATCAATAACTTGTTTGGTGTAACCGTTTGAAGTCGCGATTTGATACAATATTTTCAGTTCTTTGACGTAACTATCTGTGGACAGTGGGAGTGACATTAAACGGTGGACATAGCTGCGGAAGGCTGCTAGTTTATAAATAAATAAATAAATCCATTTATTTTCAGGTAATTATCACCCATTGCCAAATAATTATAAACATCAAATAAAGCCAACAAATAAAGCAACATCACAATAAAATAAAATAAAAACAAAACTCAATCAAACTAGAAATAAATTAAATCAAAAACATATTAAATCAAATAAATCTTATAAAATCCAGAATCTAAGTCAATAACTAAACATTAAATTAAATCAAAACAAATGAAATCCAAAAACTAAGTCAAAAACATATTAAATCAAATAAATAAGTCAAAAACATATTAAATCAAATCAATCATATGAAATCCAGAATCTAAGTCAATAACTAAACATTAAATTAAGTCAAAACAAATGAAATCCAAAAACTAAGTCAAAATAAACGAAACAAAGCAAATTAAACCAAACCAAAATAAAACAAAGTCAAAATAAATACATAACTAATATCTTCTCTCCGACACTGGTACAGCAACATGTCTGCTGGAACAATGCCGAATGAAGGGACAGTCCAGTCTTCCTGCAACCATCGCCAGTACAATGTTGGGGCTACCCCGTACCCTACGCACCAAAGACGCGGCGCGCTTGCGCATGGTCGCGTGAAAGCAATCGGTACGCGCCTCAGCGAACATACCCGAGGCGCTGCAGTATCGTGGTAGCCCCATCACCGCCCTGAACGCATTATTATACTGGACGCGGATGGCGCTGTAACGGCTATTGGAGTAGTGAGCCCACAGACTGCACGAGTACAGCGAAGTACAGTACGCTCTAAATAGCGTAGCCTTTACTTCCCTGGAGCATCGCGCGAATCTGCGGGCGATCATGTTAGCCCTAACAGACAACGCCCTCCGCTCCCGCTCCATGTCTGCGTGGTCCTTGAGGTCGACAGTCAAAACATGCCCCAAGTATGTAAACTGGTCAACCCTTTCCAGAGGAACCCCATTGAGCCTGATCGGAGGTATGTTTCCCGGACATTTTGCACTGGCGGTCTCAAAAATCATACACTGGCTCTTTTTTACATTATACAACAAACCGTGACCACAAGCATATTCCTCACATATCCTTAACAGCTTTCTCAAGCCGCAGACCGAAGCGCTCATCAGCACCATGTCGTCAGCATAACTTAGATTATTGACACATGTACCGTCAATGTGACAGCCGACATGCTGGCTACTGAGCGCCACGATCAGCCCGTTCACATACAGATTAAAGAGGGTAGGGGATGTTAAACCCCCCTGCCTGACTCCGCATTCGAGTTGATACGCTTCCGACATTGCCCCCGCCCACCTAACACTATTAGACTGGTGCGCATACCAGTACTGGAACATGCTGATGAGTTCCGGTGGCAAATCTATGCTCCTCAGCTTGCTCCACAGCAGGTCATATGCTACAAGGTCGAAAGCCTTGGACAAATCAAGGAAGCACACATACACGGGCGTTTTACGATCTGTGTAGTATTTGACGGTATGCTTCAGGCACAGTATAGCACTTTCAGTGGACAGCCGGGGACGGAACCCGAACTGGTTATCGTGCAGTGTAACCGATCTATTTAACTGTGCGTTAAGCAAACCGTCAAACACCTTAGCAGTCACAGTGGCAAGAGAAATAGGCCTGTAGTTACTCTTTTCAGTAAGGTCACCAGTTTTATTCTTCACTACAGGCACTACCACTGTTTTCATAAAGTCGTCTGGCAGGTAGGAGTGGCTCACGCATAGCGAGTAAAACATAGCCAAGACCCTGGCAATATGTAACCCAGCGTGTTGTAGGTGCTCAATGCTGAGCCCATCATGACCCGGGGACTTACCTCTCGAGATAGACCTAATGGCTTCGGTAACATCCTTCGCCCGGAAGGTAGTCCCTACCTCCCGACTGCTTACGTCAGCATTGAGCACCTCCGTGGCTTTACCCAGTGGAGACTTCACTGAAAAATGACTCTTAAAAAGATTAGCAATCTCCTCCGGGTTATTCACACCATCGATGCTCACAGGAAGACCAGGGCGTAAGTTTTCTTTTTTGGTGCCCTTCCAGAAACCGCGGAAATCCCCCTTGCAATGTTTCACAGCTAGAGCGTCCATTCTTATTTGGTCCTGATGATTTTGGCACCATTTTAATCGCGATTTGAACACTCTCCTGCTGTCGCACATTTCTTTATATAAAAGTCCTGACTTGGGCCTACCGGACAACACCCAATCGAGAAACCTACATTTGGCCACCCTGTGAGCCTCGCTGACATGTTTATTCCACCCGACCACACGGGAGCCACCCCCACCCTTCCTTGTGCTTCCCCGACTCGCCACTGCCGCGTCGCGAAGGGCAGTCACAATGTCAGAATAAAGCGTATCCAGAACAAGCCTGTGGCCACGGTCACTACAAAAACAATCAGCACAGCTTACACACTCAGAGGGGAAGTCTATTACTTTAAGTCTCTTATGACACTCTTTGGCATACATTAAAACTTGTTCCTCACTTTTTACACCCCAAACTACATCTTTATCTACATTACTCACCTGAGACGTGATCTTAGGGGACAACAATTTTAAATTACACGTAATCATAAGTGGGAAATGATCAGACCACAGAGTGTCATACTTAACTTCTACATCAACAACAGACTGCTTAGCCGAGTGAGTAGCTAAACAGTGGTCCAGCCAGCTGCCAGTCCCGTGCACATCACTTATAAAAGTAAAAGTACCCGAGTCTAAACCTAGCATCTCTGTGTCTATAACTGACCACCGCTGGTCGCCACAAATATACATAAGCTCACTGTAAAACAACTCACCCGGATTCGCATTAAAGTCACCTAAAATAAAAACAGATTCAATCCCATATTCGTCAATAATAGCACTTATCGCACTCAAACAATCAGTAAAATCTTGTAAGTTATCAACAGAGTTAGTTGGTAAGTAAACACTCATTACGATCACTTGTCTATCGCTCGTTGTAATTTTAATAGCACAAATACGAGCATTTTCGCACTGTAACACTGACACCTGTTTAAACGCACTATATCTCCATAGCAACGCGACGCCACCATGGGGACGCCCGCGCAGTATCCCCGCGGACGTATCAACCGCAGACGTCGCAGTGTATCCAAAACCGCTGTCAATTGTGCTGACAAAGGGTATGTCGTGCGGCATCAGCCAAGTTTCTTGTAAACACACCACGTCGCAGGTGCGGCACAGATCTCTGACGTCATCGATGGAGCGTTTCACATTCTTACAATTGAAAGTAGCAAGTTGAAAATGACCACTATCCATTATTATGTTTATTTAGGCCGTCGGCGCCGGTAAGAGGAGCACCGTTTGTTGTCCTGTGTTTGAAGCTCACAAACCGCCGAAATAAGACACCTGTAGGCCATAAAGTTTCGTCCATGTACTTTGACAGATTTGCCTCCGATATGAAGAACTTGTACGCTTTATGACCCCTTTCAAATTTCATTTTTATTTTCTCTAAAGACACAGTTTCCTGTGTCTTATTGTAAATACGTTTTATTATGTCACTTTCTAAGGTCGACATATGCACATTAGTAATAAACATCGGAATTTGTCTATCAGCTCCACGAAATGTGCACTCCAAATCTCTGGCTACACCTGACTTGCCTACGAAACGATATTTCGCTGAACTTTTACGATGTACTACTCTCTGCCATCCTTCGTTGTTATTGTTTGCTTTGGTCGCAGTCTCACAAACAGACACCGGCTGATGTAGTCCATTCTGTCCCGTTGCAGAGCTATGCCCGTCCTTATCAGCGACAGTCAGCTGATCCACCACCTGTAAAGGCGTACTAGGTGCGTGAGACGTCACCGCAGCGCCAAGCACAGAACCGGTCCGCGCGGTCGCCTCTTGACTCACAGACAAGCGTTCCCTCTCCGCGCCGCAGCCAGCGCCCGCACTCGTCTTATGACGCGGCAGCGACGACAGGCGATCGCCTCTTGCGCTCGCTAACCCGCAGTCTACCGACCGTTGCCGCTCACCTGACTCATGATCGGTTTTTTTCTCCTCGACTACCGCCATTTCTCGATATTGTGACAAAGGTGACTGAATATTCAGAGATTCGATACTCTGGTCACTTATATTATGAAAATCATGTGAAAGTCCTATAGGACCACTGTCCAGCCAGGCACCTCGTCTTATGTTTACTTTGAACGCCGACGCCGGTGGCAGGGAGTCGTTTTTTACGCGAAGAACGTCCGTTTTTAATTTGTTAACACTTTCCAGCGTAGCATAGGTCGACTTTATATCATCAATTTCGGCTTTCAATACTTGCATGTCCTTTAACAATTTGGAACAATCCAAGTGATCTATCAGGATCGGGGGTAATTTATCCAGTTGTCTCGCCACAAAAGTTGGAATTATGTCAGGCTCTGTTGATTTAAACAAGTTTATGATATCTGTTACATCGCGCTCCTCCTTCCCTTTGTTTTTTCGAAGTATTTTCTTTCTGTCCGTCGGGATGGACTGAAACAGAAGTGACTTCGAGTTCTTGATCTCATCACTTGTGAATGCAGCCTTGCAGATACGTACTAGTGAGTCTTCGTCCATTATTGATACTTTGTTTTGTATGTACGACAACATCTCATCAATGATGATATTACACACATTGCACTTTGCAACGTTCGTCATTTCTTTTTATTACCACACACGAAACCGCGCTCCGTATACAAAACAAACCCGACGCTAACGGGTGCGCGAGCGCGACTGACTTGACTGACTTTATGCTGTAGTGGGTGACAGGAAGATGCGGGAATCGTTGTGTCAGTGTGCGTGGGCTTTCGATAAATTTGGAAATCGAGTTGTTTGTTGACTCTTGTGATTGTTAGATCCAAAAAATTAAGGGACTGATTTGATTCTAATTCTAATTTGAACTTAATTTTGGGGTGGTGAGTGTTGAGCTTATTTACGAAAATATCTAATTGACGATTAGTTCCTGTCCAACAGATAATTATGTCATCTACATATCTATAATAAAACAGATTGTTGGGCTCGCCCACCACATATTTACACTCGAAGTAGTCCATAAATATTTCCGCCATTAAAGGACTTAAAGGTGACCCCATTGCTAGACCCTCTTTTTGGCGGTAATATTCGTTATTGAACCGGAAGTAATTTTGTTCCATGCAAATACGTGTGAGGTTAATACGTGTGAGGTTGATACGTGGTAGGTGTGAGTGTAATTAACTTATATCTTAATTTCACCGAGATCTATCTTTTGAGAGTATTTTTATGATTGCACGCGAACTCTAAGTGTAGTCCCCAGATTGCGTGGCTCCCTGACATTCTTTTTTGGATCCCCATTCACAGATTTTCGAAAAATTAACAGTTAGCAAGAAAATGGCCATTTCACACAAAACATTTTCTACTGGACCAACCCAGGTTGGAGTGCTAAAAAAGTCAGAAAATGAAAAAAACTTTTCCCATCCATTTTGTTTGAAATTTTTAACTTTATCCATACATTTTGGTTAAAACTTTCAAACAACACTTTTAGCATTGTACATTTTTTCGAAATCTGTAAAGGGGGATCAAAATGTCACGATAAATATAAGTCTCCTAGACCATTTTCGTGTAGCTGCAACGGTTAAGGATTTTCCCCTTACTCCGTTTACCGTTTACAGCCCTTAAAAAGAAGATTGAAGTATTCAAATAAAGTAAAACCAAACACACAATTTTTAAATGACCAATTGGCATCCTGAAATATAATATATTTTTCGGGACCATTTGTTCACTGATTCACAATTGTTCATTTAAAATACCTTCCCATGCATAGTATGTTATATGAAACCAGCTTGAAAATCCCAATGTATATCCAGACATTTTGATAATCTGACTTTTTTGCTAAATAGATATAGATATGTCACCGTAAAATTGTCAAACACTTTAAATTACAATATAACGTGTTTCTCTCTAGCGATATAGACCAGCTGATAGTTGGACGTTTTGCTCATTAGACGTTTCGCGCTGTTGGACATTTTGCTACTTAGACCTTCTGATCTGGAGGGAAATATAATTTTCTGTTAACGACGTCGAAATCTTTGATAGCAAAATACGTCTGGAAATAACTGGATTTTAGTATTGTAACAGCTGAATCCGTAAGATACAAAAACGAAATTATGTTAACATTGCCGGTTTTACCCACGTTTTAGTAATTTTGTAGGAACCCATCTTACACTTACATTTCAGCTGATTATATAGGAGCAAGTCTATTTTCATCAAATGGTCAGAAATCCGGCTCTAGACTGCTTCCAAAAAAATCCTAGTGGGAAAATCTACAAGTCCCAACCCTGGAATCTTACCCAAGATCAAATTTTTAACGGCGGCGATTTACTCACTTAGGAACTTCAAAAAAGTATACGCTGTCTGCGTATAGTTTGAAATTACAATTATACGGATGGATCTTTAAAGTATATGCTCCTTGAAATTATAGGAGACGAAGAAAACCGAGACAGTTATTCATTTAGGAATAATCATGACATTTTAGAATAACAATTATTTGACTAATTACCACTGCTCTCAAAACGATGAAGGAAAACATCGTGAGGAAACCGCATGTCCTAGAACCAAAAAATCGAAGACTTGTGACATCTAGGTACCAACCCGCGCGGTGCGCCCGCGTGGTGGATTACAGCCCATACGCAAAATACGCGCTTTGACGTGGAGTTGCGGACACCCGCCCTTTGTAAAATACAATACAATATTTGACTAATAAGGGGGAAAGAGAGCTGCTGTCTATTTACCTATTTCAATATTTCTGCAGTTTTATTGTCCGAAAATAGAGACGATTAGGAAAAAGTTTGCCTTGTAGTGAGAAATGGGCTAAAAACCAATAGGTAAAGATAAAGATTAAGATAAGTAGTAGATAAAGTGATTGGCTGTTCCTGGATCGGAACACCAGGAAATCATGGAGATAGGCATTTGCCCAGCAGTGGGATGACGCAGGCTGACAGTATCAGTATCAGATAGATTGACTATCGCGTAAGGGTAACGTTTATGGTAAACCTGATGTCTCACCCGAGAACTAATTAGTTAGCTGCGAGAAATTCTGGACTGAACGAAGTTGCGACGCTTATGGGAAGTCTATGCCCAACAGTGGACATCCATCGGCTGATTTGACGATGATGATGGAACACCATCCCAGAATTATATTTCTGACTCTCATGATGACTTGAAACACAACAGCATGACAAGCACTTTTCATTTCGTTCGGTCAATATTGAACATGTGTAAATGATCGCCACGTAAATTCATTGTACTGCAAAATATGGTTTACACAAGTTGTATTATCTTGGAGCATTGTTAATAATTAAATCATATAAATAATTTTAGTTGAACAAAGAAAATAACTAATTCTTCTCGTATGCGTCGTTGGTCTAGTTGAGGCTAAGGTCCTGGGTTCCATTCCCAGGTTGGGCAAGGTGTTATTAGGCTTTTCATCAGGAATTCCTCAGTGGCAACCCGGAATCAGAATCTGAGCTCGGTTGATGGCAATAAGTTTGCCCCTTAATATACATGAGACTTGAACACAGCTGGCTTAATGAATGTACACCTAAGATAAATCTCTGTGGTGTGCGATGTTAGAAGTCCTCCACGTGTGCCAGGCAGCTGCTGGTTCTTCTCGATACGTCTAGAGGAAAGAGCAGCTGCTGGGCCGGTGCATCCCGGGCATGGCTGTGTCCTTCCTTGAGAAATGAGAAGAAGTTCTTATCATTTGGGGGTTGTCACTGCCGCGGCCAATGAGTCTGACATGGGTGGAGTCCAACCTGAACCAATGGAGCCTTCCTCTGAGTGACCCTCTGCTAAGCAGAAGGCACAGCAGAGGAGTGAGAGCGGGCTCGGTGTGCACTCACCCTGCCTCCGAGCAGACAAAGAAGGATGCGTCCTTGTCTGTCACCGTCGATCTCGTAATCCCATATCGAAGTGCCGTGGATCACGTCTCGCGGCTTCGATTGGGGCAGAGTGTCTTGGCTTAACCGCCCGGACCGCGATTTAGAAAACCTCAATAAAAGTTAAACCGAATCCCAAGCGGCGGCGCACCGCGAGGGAATGTATGGCTGACGGGTGTTTCCATGGAACAAATCAGTCGTTAGCGTGACCCTCGCCAGGATCCAGACCCTCTGGCGAGTAATAAATACTCAAAATCTACCCCTCTTCAGGGGTCTCTGCCAAGATTGAGAATATTTTCCCCACACTGGTGGGTTTAATATGAAAGATTTAAAAAAACAAATACCGCCGGTAACGGTACCGTAGAAGAGAGGAGGAATGGGGGGTCGGAGTACAAAGCCGCATCCAGCGATGTGAGCGCTGCGGGAGGGTAAGGGAGCTCCCGCCGCGGGAGGGCTGGGACTGCTGCGGAGAACAGCAAGTTCTTCCGCATGCGGTCCAGGCAAGATGGTGACTAGGTGTCGTCTTCAGAGGAGGAGCTGTTGGCCTCAGCTCGCAAGATCCCCACCAGCAAGCGCGGGGGTATCCGAGGCAAGAGGGGGGCTCTCTGCCTCCGAGAGGTCGGCACGACTGGCCGAGGTGGGTTGCCACCCCATGACTGCTCGCGGGTCTTGCGACGTGACGGGTGCACCTAGCGGCTCCGAGGCGGAGCGTAAGGCCAAGTTTGCAAAAGAGGTGGAACCCGCGATAAGGGGCGTGGCCTTGAAGGTAAGACATCTTCTGCCACCCACTCCGCCCCGAGCGGGAGGAGTCATTTGATGATTTCCCATCCGGAAAAAAAAGAAGGTAAATCTGTGCTTAACCCGTCGAAGACGGCAGCAAATCCTATGAGCAGCAAACTCCATATACGTCACAAAGATCTCAGGCATCTATAGACAGTCTGTGCACCATTCCCCATGGTCAGAGAAAACGGGAGTATTATGTACATAATTCGAATGACGTTATTTCGATGCACGCTATTTCGAAAAATTGTAGTCTCAGATTCACTGTTGCGAATAGCATATTCCAATGCATGTGCATATGCGTATTCATATTTTTTGATGCACTTCATGTCCCTGACATAACTAAAGATTCTTCTTTCTTTCTTTCTTACTGTACATCGATACAAATGACTAAGAATCAGAGGCCAGCCTAGCCCTTGCAAGTAATTACAGGCAAATAATCATTATAATTATCATTGGCAGCCCTACTCCAGCAACCGGTGAGAAATGGGACGAACATTTCTGCCATGATTTCTTGATCGACGTGACAACCTTCATCTGAACACTATCCACTCTCTTGAACACTGATAGGCTTATCTAGCTATCAATTCATTATTAGCATTTATTCTGGTTTGTTTCTGGGTTAATTATCGTTACACTGGGTCAAAAAGTCAAACAGCCAGTCATAAAAAGGGGTATCGTATTATCCAGTACTAACTGGGTTGTGGAGATCAAACAGGCAGTCACTCTATGTAAAATGCTGGTATTCAGCTGCATCTGGTTATAATGGAAGCCGACCCCAAAATTGGTGGAAAAAGGGCTAGACAGATACTGGTTTTGGCTTGATTATGGCTGTTGACCAATCAGTGCATAATTGCGTCATTTTTTGCGTCGTTTTATAACGTCATCATGATCATCATTGTCAGCCATGTTCACGATGCTGCCGTGTATAGGCCTCCTCCTTTTTGTACCACTTTTCCCTGGCCTGCGTCAGTGACCAGAGAACCAGTAAATCAGCGTTCGAACCCATGGGTTTTGAGTCAAGACTCAAAACATTGAAATAAACAGTATTTTATCGATGATTCGCTGGGAAAATGCACATTTTTATACAATTATAACACATTTTAAGTTATTTGACGAGTTATTGCATGCACAGTTGCTAGTTCATCTATTTAAAATAAATAGTGTTTACAATTACCAGGGTCTGCACTTTCAAAATGCATAGATTATACTTGTCTTGGTTGGGCAAAAGGAACTACTAGGACTAGACGAGAATTTTTGACCAAACACTATAAATGTAATATTTTTTTAACTGTCGAAATGGTTATCATAAAATTACGCCTGTCATCCCCGAAGAGTTAGCCAGAGGTGTACGTAATAGTACACATTTCACCAATTATGTTTAAGAGCGCGTATCCCAAAAGTTGGCAACGTCGCAAATAGCTGTCAAATATTTACATTTTTTAAATTAATTTGGCAATTTTACTGTGTGAAAATAAGAAATATGGCTCTGAAGTGCACTAAAAAATTAACAAAAAATTATACTCCACTTTATTGACATGAAAGAAATATTACTAAATTAGTACACAACTTTTCCAAGCTTGGCCGGTTGAAGGATCTTTCAGGATGAATTACACGAAAACTGTCGTTGATACTGTAACTTGTATATAAGGTGGAGGGTATATGACCTATTGAAATCTACTATTTATTTTTACGATCGTTTCTCTTTCGTCTGCGTTTCTCAGCCTGTAATGATCCTTCGACCGTCGATATGTTAGACAAAATTTTGCACATTATGAACAAAGATAGTTGCGTTAGACCGTCATATTCTTGACAAGTGGTTTTCCTAAAAAAAAAAACTATACCAAGGCCTAGGTCGCAACCTAGGCTACCTGGATTTCAAAAAAATACTAAATTAAGACTATAAATACCACTTTCAAGTTAATATGAGTCCAACTCTTACTGTTTGGTTTATTTACTAATTCTAATCACTGACGCACTCTTATTTATTCGTCACTGTTATTGCCCATGTTTCACTGATTCTACACTATTATTGCAAAGACACTATTTACACCTGTTTTGTTGGTGACGTTCGTCGTGAACAATAACATTATTAAAACGGATAAAGTTAGAAATGAGCTATCGAGCATATAAGAGGAAGATTAAAAGTGGTGAAACTCATTTGACTAAAATAGTAATGAATATAAAATGTTGATGAAAAGAACGATGGTTTGGGTGAGAAAGGATTTGAAAGAATAAAGAGGAAATGATAGGTAGCGTGCCATGCTCGGCATAAAGTTAATAGATCGGGTTCCTAACGTCGAAATCCGAAAACGCACAAAAGTTTTCGATATTGGAAATCGCGTTACGGAACTCAAATGGAGTTAGGCAGGTCACCTAGCAAGGCGCAGGGATGACAGGTGGAGCAAGGCTGTCACCGAATGGCGTCCAAGAAATGGAAAAAGGAACGTGGGTCGTCCGGCGGTGAGATGGGCAGACGACATAGTTGCCGTCGGGGGAATAACCTGGATGAGGACCGTGGAAATTATTAGCTAACGAGGGCGAATGGAAGAAAGTAAACGTATTGCGCCGACCCCAAGTAATATTGGACGACGGAAGGCAATCATGGTTGTTAATGAACAAAACATTGAGACCCCTTTACCTGATGGTTCAGAGCGATTGGTTACCTATTGTGTCTGCTTCGTGAACTTTCATCGTTCAGACTGAATTTTTTTGACAACCCTACACAAAAAAGATGTTTCATGCACTCACTGTTTACCTTAATGCCTCATTAATATACAAAAAAACAAGAATAATGCTTATTTTCACATTTAAATAGGGTGGACATAGTTTCTTTTGAAGCTTCCTTGTATCATTCAGTTTGCGGCAAGGAACCGCATTATACAGCCATGGCCAGCATCAAGTTGAAGGTGAATGGAGTCGAACACACAGGTTAGAACTTTTATTACATTTCACGTTATATTTAAATAGATAAGGGTAAAACATTGTGAGAAAACGGGTATGTCCTAGAACAAAACATTTGATGGCATGTAAGGCTGCATGGTGGATTATAGCCTACTCCCTCTCACTCTGGGACTTGTGTCCCAGCAGTGGGAAAATTATAGGTTTATTTTGCTGTAGTCACGCTAGCACCCTATTTGAATGAAAACCCGACCAAACCATGAAGTGTCTAATCACCAATTCTTATCAAGAACTTAAAAACCAGCACTGTCGCCGAAATTGGCAGTGCCACCTTTTTTTATTAGTATATTTTACTAGATTTTACACCGTAAAGAACCTTATGACAAGAAATGCGTTCAGCATCATAAGTATGTATTAATGGCATAAGATGGCCCAAAAAGCTACCTTGGGGCACTCTATTCAGAATATGCTACCAAATACTGATTTGACATTCTTTTTTTGTTTATTTTTAATTATAAGGTCTAAAAATCTAGCAATTTTAATGTTCCTCAGTCTAGTATGATGATTATTGTTTATACGTATACGATTCTTTCCTTTCATGTTATCGATCGGCAAGGATAAATCTTATGCTGCAGTTTTAAAGTAAACCCTGTACGCTAATTCATTAAAGAAATATTTTAATACTAAGTTGCATTTGCATTTCACAATATTACGGTTTCACTCCCTACAGTTTCTAGATTACAATCTTCCGAAAAATAAAGCGTTATATTGTAACCAGTATGTACAGTTGACAATATTTTGAGAGTTTACAATCTCGCTGGAGAGATTACAATCTAACGTGTTTGACAATTTTACGGTGATAGATACCAGTGCGATGTATGGGAATTTGAAGGAGTAGCAGGCTTTAGGAGATTCAATTAAAGATCTATGAATAGTGAGAACGATGTAACACCAATGTAATCACCAATTTCTCGAATTTGTCATCTAACCTTATTAATCATCAAATGTTTTGTTTCGCAGTTGGTAGCGATGTGTACTCAGACACGATGTTGCTGGACTACCTCCGCAACTACCTCCAGCTCCGCGGCACCAAGTACATGTGTCGTGAGGGTGGCTGCGGAGCCTGCATAGTCACAGCCTCCAAAACCCCTGGGGCACCGTACGTCGCCATCAATTCTGTAAGTATCCTGAAAGACAAAAACCAATAAATCAATCAACTGATTTATTTTAATATAAGACCTTAAGAATAATATACTTACTTTTGAAAATTAATTGAATTGAATAATTTTCAAATACTCCGTCTCGCAAAGAGGATGTCTATGTCCACCAGTGGGAGAGAATAGTGTGGCAGTAGACTTGGCAGAAGTCATTAACATATTTGCCACGCTAGTAAAGTGAAATGGTTGTGTTAGCTGTTTTTTTTTTTTTAAATGCATTGTCGTTACACTTGTCAAACTTTACATGGAGACATCCAAACCGGTTTTTTTCAATTAGGAAAGGAGAACACCCAGGTTCCATAGAAAATTACCCCAGTCCCGGCGCAAAAGAAACTTATCTCATCCTTTAGAGTATTTTAGGTAAAAGATTTTTTGATAGGTGTGATGGCCGCAGGGAGTGGCAAACATTGAAAAAAATTGCATTGCAATTTTTTTTAGGAGTAAATTGAAAACTTCAGGATGTTGAACAAATCAGTTTAACAATGGGTAAGAATTTTTGTACATCACATTTATATTGAAAATATACGGATATTTTTACATATTTAATAAACATATGTGTAAAAAAGTGCTGTGAAAAACTATTTTCTTGTTCTGACATAGTTATTCAGGAATGAGGCAAGATAATTATAACATTAACCATTTATTTCTTTAAAAGGTGCATGAACTTACAACACTCAATTGAATATACTATATTACAGTTCTATATATAATAATACTTCGTCTAAGAAGGCCGCAGGATGCTCCATTTCCGCGGGAGACGCACCGGGCGTCGGGGGCCACGTGGTGGCTACCGGCCACCGTAGATGCGGGCCTGTGGACGGTTAGCTATGGGCTAGCTAGCCGTCCGTCCGTCCAGTGACGACAGGCCGTGTCGACGGCGCGTTCGTGTTAGAGAGGGGCCCGCAAGGGCCGACGCCTGCCGGGGTTGCGGGACTGTTCGAAAGAGATACCGCGGCCCCGGAACATAAAGGGCGAGGAAGGAACATGGATGGGTTTTAGTCAGTAAGAGTCTGACACTCCCTCCCGCTCCGCCCAGAGTGGGAGAAGTCATTTGATGATTTCCCATCCTAAAAAAAAAAAAAAGGATGCTCCATTTCAGCCATGTTATGGCGGGCCCAACCAAGATAGTACAAAATACTGATTACATGCGCGCAACTTCGTGTTTGTTTTTTTTTTTCAAACAGGTACCTAATTACAATATTGTATGATTTATAAAAATAAATGGTTATTAAAATAATCTTGTTTTGTTCTTTATTATTTTTATTACTGAATCACTGTGTCAAAACAAGAAAATAGTTTTTCATAGCACTTCTTTTTACACATATTTTTATTAAATATGTAAAAATATCCGTATATTTTCAATATAAATGTGATGTACAAAAATTCTTACCCATTTTTAAACTGATTTGTTCAACATCCTGTAGTTTTCAATTTACTCCTAAAAAAATTGCAATGCAATTTTTTTCAATGTTTGCCACTCCCTGAGGCAATCACACCTATCAAAAAATCTTTTACCTAAAATACTCTAAAGGATGAGATAAGTTTCTTTTGCGCCGGTACTGGGGCTTTTTTGGGTGTTCGTCTTTGTTCAATTACGTATACTTATTTTGTTTTTGAATAGCTGCTTGTTTGAATTTCCTTTTCATTTTACGCTAGTTTTAACAACAATTTCGTTTAACAGTGCCTGATTGCCATCGCCTCATGTCACGGCTGGGATATCAAGACTATCGAAGGTTTGGGCAACAGGAAGGATGGGTACCACGAGCTGCAGACGGCGATGGCTGAGAATAATGCTACCCAATGTGGGTACTGCACTCCAGGGATGATAATGGCTATGCATGGGTATGTTGATGATTAACTAGTGACTGTACCATGGTACACGTTGTCTTCGATACACTTAATCATTAATAATTCAATTCAGTCATATGTTGTATTTTTTTTCTTAGACTGAACTGTCCCAGCCCAGGGCAACGGCTTTTCCCCATTCACTTCAATTGATGTGGCATTACTTCTCGCTAATTTATAAGATGCTCAAACTCAATCATTCATATTTCAATAAGACCATTATAAATGCACTTTTGAATGTCAAGAGAAAAAAAAAAGCGAAGCTTCAGTCACAGACACAAGGCATAATGACTTGAGAAAGTACTGTAGTTGCACATTCCAAAGCGTAGATCTCTTTATGAAGAAGAATGGGCGTCCTTGAATTGATGCCCTTTCCATCCGGTTTTTCATAAGTTTGTTCGATTTTTCTAGACTCTTGGATGGCGACAACAACTTGACTATGTTGGATTTAGAAAAATCCATTTCCAGCAATCTTTGTCGCTGTACCGGCTACAGGCCCATCATAGATACTTTAAAAAAGTTCGGAAAAGACGCGCCTGCGAAAGATAGAATCAAGTCTGCCAAAGATGTGAGCACCTGCAAGTCTTCTGGGAATTGCTGCCAAAGCTCAAATACTGCGAACGAAGATGGTTGGTGCATAGTTCGCCAAGACGATTATCATGAAGAAATGGTAACAATTAAACTGAAAGATGGTAAAACATGGTACAGACCTACGTCTCTCGCAGACGTTAGAAAATTACTGGAGGAGTGTTCCGAGTCTTATATGCTGGTTGGTGGAAATAGTTCTAAGGGTAAGTAAGAAAGACTTAAAATTGGTACTTACAATTTGCCGCGGAATATACATAGAATTCTTGAGCATTTTATCATTTGATAGGGCCCAGAAAAAAGTATCTTTGTGTCAATTATGTATAGGAGTCAAAAATTATACAAACTACGGACAACTTTATGTAGAAAGTGTTAATTGTCGTTGTAAAGAGAACAAACCCTTTGGTAACGATTGTCATTAGGCCTTCAGATGTTACGTTGCTGTATAGTCGCAATATTATCAAATAAGTTAGTCACAACTGTATTGTTTTAACCACCTATCATTATATTAACGTCGCAGCCAACTAGCTTAATTAGCTCTTCAATCAACCGACTAACCTGTTTATTTTAAAGATACTAAACTAACCTAACGTCGGGATGCCCTAACCTCAAAAAACTTTATTTTCGCCTAAAATGCGTTGTCAACGGAGCCCCGTTTCGTGGGGCTCATAATTCTGTCCGCAGGGCTTCAAGGGACCTAACATCGGGGTGCCCCTAGTGCCGATCTTAAATGTTGTATTTTTCAAGCCGCAAGTTAAACGACCGCGGTTTGGTAAAGTGGCTAGGCGGTTGATTGAACGGCTAATTAAGTTAGTTGCCTGCGATATCATTACTAAATGATGTTTTCATTCAATTCCAGGAGCTTATCCAATCAAGGAATACCCTAACTGTCTGATAGACGTGAACCATCTTACGGAGCTGAAAGTCAATGAATTAGATCAAAACTGCATTATAGGCGCAGGGTGGCCTATGGCAGAATTTATGAATATCTTGAAGGCTCGCGCTACAGAACCAGACTTTAGCTACTTTTCGAAATTATATGCTCATATGGAATTGGTTGCTCATATTCCTCTTAGAAATGTAAGTGATTTTTTTATCTTATCTAAACGGCCGTGTATTTGACTAGCAAGTCGTAGATTTTCTGTGTAATTGTTCTACCTGTTTACTCCCCTAACATGGTACAATATTTAAAAACTAGTAACAAAACGCAACACCACATTGCGCTCCAATGCGACTGCTGAGCAAGAGGTCCCGGATTCGATTCCCGAGTCGAGTAAATTGTTATTGGGTTAAACACAAATTACTGATGTTGCTCAAAAAGCCGAAGCCTAAGCTGAAATGGGACTGGACTGGCCACGTCGGTCGCATGCCCAATGAGCTGTGGGCCAAATAGTCACTTTCTGGAGCCCTGACACAGCCAGAAGGCGTCGCGGCAGACTTCGTAGAAGATGGCGGGATGGGCTGAATGAAACCAACGACCATTGGTCTACATTAGCCCTGAATAGGAAAAACTGGAAGTCGTGGGGAGAGGCCTTTGCTCAGCAGTGGGGTGACGTAGGCTAACAGTATCAGTAAAAAAACACAATGATCATTATGCGCTAGATTTTAAATTACATACACTGGATTCCACACTAGGATACCTTGTGTCGTGTGTTGGGTAGGGTGACGGTCCATTCCCTCTCACATTGGGAAACCCTGTGTTCTTGCAATATAAATATTATGTTAGACCGATTCTGAGGTAGGTAATTATCATCTTAGTGCTAATCATGTTTTTGTTCCAGATGATTGTGATCAAATCTTTTCTAAAACCAAGTTGTGTTTTTTAGGTATGTACCATAGCTGGTAACTTGATGATCAAGCACTTATATAATTTGTACCAATCAGATTTGTATCTCATCTTTGAAACAGTTGGTGCACAACTAAATATAAGTAAGTAGCTATTCAGTGTGTAAACAGACCTTTCAGGAAGCCGTTAACCAAACATTCTGTACATCAAACTAAGTAACCCTACGCAAAAAATATTGCTGGGTATGAAAAATTTTACGGTAAAATTCAATGTTACGTATTCAAAACATTGTACGAGTACATATGGGCCCATTTAATAGTAAACCGGTTATGATGGAGGTGATTGATGTAAAGTTAAGACCTTTAAAACTAGTATTTTTTATAAAATCTTGTGAAAAAGTTGAACTTTGACCTCCAATATCCGGGTTCTTGGGGATGGTACAGAACAAAAAGAATGATCGGACGGCGTTAAGGGTCCTTTATAAAATGTCTTCAGTCACAACCCAGTTACTGGCAAGACTGATTGTCTGACTTCTGACTACCTGTTAAACTGTCATTGATCTGAATCTGTTCTCTGAACTTTAAATGGACACAATTATTAACAAGCGGAGTTTCGTGATTTTTATGTTCTTTTTTTAATTTTAGTGGATCAGCATGGAAACTTTGAAATTGTAACAATGCCAAACTTCTTGAAAATAGACATGAAAGCAAAAATTATCGTGAGTGTGTTGTTCCCGCCATTGAATAGCGCATACAAGATTTGCACTTACAAGGTAAGTTTACAAATAAAATACACCAAAGATACAGTTGTACAAGGATCGTTTGGCGTGTGGCTAAAAATGGAAATAGCGTCATCGTCACGTTTGTCTCAAAACAATTTAACAGAGGACCAAAAATTAATTTTAGTAAACATCATTCCAAAGCCAAAAAATTCTAGCAACACGATTTATCGAAATAAACTTATGATTTGTTTTGTTTTTCAGCTTATGCCGAGAGCCCAAAGTTCCCATGCTATGGTCAACCATGGTTTCCTTGTCAAACTCAGTAGTTCCAACGTGGTTGAGGAAGTTAGAATTAGGTACGGAGCTCTTTATCCCTTTGAAAGAGCCGAATCAACTGAGACGTATCTGCTTGGAAAGTCCTTGTTCACTACGGAGACCCTGCAAGGTGCACTCAGAGTACTGGATGGAGAGATGGCCGTGGATGCACATTCTCCTGCACCGTCTGTTGAGTTTAGGAGATATATTGCTAAGGCACTGTTCTATAAAGTAAGTGGATACGCTAGATCATTACTTTGACTTAGCGTCAGTTCACACCGACACGCGACGCGGCACGGTGCTATTGTACTGAAAGAGGCCAGTGATTTCGTCGCGAAACGCAATGTGTATCTTTTCGTGTGGTAAGTTATATTTTGAGTTACTCTACAAAAATGTGCGCACAGCGTCGCGTCGCGTCGCGTCTCGGTGTAAATTGAGCCTTATTGAAACGATCTTCACTGCGCAACCAATAGGTATATTTATAAACTCTTGGGTTGCATTCAAATCGTATTTTATGTTCAAGCTATTTTGTTACACTATTTGTGTGATGAGTGCAAACTTCTGAAGAAAAAGTTCTCAGCCAATACTGGCTGAGAACTTTTCTACGCAGGCGGGAAAATACAGAACTAAAGTAAATGTACCGAGTTTAACGTATCGATGGTTTTTTTTTTAAGAAGCAGCGCACCTTGAACAGCTCACTTAAGGCGGATGCACCAGATTAGCCCTAGATAGAACTGGCCTGCAAATTACAAAAAACCTATGAAAATTTGAATTTCGCGGGCTACCCTGACGCTTTATGTGATACTGTACCTATAAATCTCTTGCCTGTTGTATGTCCAGTTGTCGTTTCAGATACGACTTACAACTAGACTAACAGCAGGCAACAGATGCTAGACGTTACACACACCGCCATCTAGTGCCACACTAAGCAACGAGGCTTGTGTCGTGTACACCAGATAGTTGATATACTACATCGATACGTTTTTTTACTAGGCCCTCGGTTTAGTAATGATGCATGTAATCAGACATTTACACCACTTTCACTATTTCAGTCTCTTCTGACTCTCGCCCCGAAAAGAGGAGCACGGTATGAATCTGCCATCGTTGACTTACGCCTGTCAAGACCTTGCTCCAGTGGCAAGCAGACCTGTAATACAGATACTTCGCTGTGGCCTTTTAATCAGCCTATTAATAAGTTGGAAGCTGTGGTACGTATAACTATCTTAGTTTTAAACACTCATGCATGCCTATTTTTACTAACACGACGTAAGATAGCTAATGTCATGCGAAAATAACTAGCAGTTACTTTACGCTAAAAAATGTTATAGCAACCACTACGCGATGATCAGAATTATGAGAACGGTTCGCCCATGAAATGCTAGTATACGGCAACTCTTATGGACCCTAGCAAACAGTTTCTATGAATATAAATGGAACAGAATTGCAAATAAAACACAACATTGGTATTAAAAGTTTAGACTTCGAAGGTTAAGAATGGCCAACTGACAAATAATGGTGAAACGAAAACTATTGCATAAGGATTTACTCGAAGGATCCAGCCAAGAGGTCAATACAATCGATCGCATCACCGTTTCACAGCAGATTCGTCAATTCCCTTACAAGTGTGACTGATGCTGTTACGCATTTCTTTACTGGATATTAATGAACGGATATAATATTTACATTTGTGTAGTGCGAATGTAATGTGTGAACACCAAATTATTCTTTTAGATTCAATGCTCAGGAGAAGCTCAGTATACCGATGACATCCCTTCGTTCAATAACGAGGTATTCGGTGCATTTGTCATCACCACAGTAGGACAAGGTACAATTACTAAGATAGATCCTAGTGAAGCACTGGTAAGTTTATTTTTAAACTTTAGAATTCTACAATTGTGTACGCTTCAATAAATAGTTAGAATAACGCAGATATAACTTCTTTCAACAAACTTCTTTTAATATAAAAATAAGAATAAATGGTTATAGCCGCCAAATAACGTAGTTTATAATAATTCGGTACTCATAGTATTTTCAGAGTTTCATGCTTAGATTTCACACTTTGGATTTCTTTTAATTTTCAGGCCTTAGATGGTGTAGTTGGTTTTTACACCTACAAAGATATTCCCGGTTTGAATTCTTTCACGCCTGCAGACAGTGGAGTCACCGTAATCAACGAGCCGGTCCTTTGCGAAGGCACTGTCCTATACAACGGTCAGCCTTACGGTATTGTCGTGGCAGAGACTCAAAACTTAGCGGACAGAGCCGCCAAACTTGTTATAGCTGAATACAGCAATGTTACTAAACCTGTAACAGATGTTAATGTAGCTAAAGAAGATAGCTCAAGAAACACCCTCTTTATAGCAGTAGATGCAACAAATCCTGGTACAGATACTGTTTATAAGACCTTGAAAGGCAGTAACATTCTACAAGGGCAGTATCATTTCCCAATGGAGACCATGGTTTGTGTAGCCAAACCTACGGAAGAAGGATTAGAAGTACACGGTTCATCGCAGTGGCTTGATGGACCACAAACTATGATATCGAGAGCTTGTAATATACCCCAAAATAAGTAAGTGCCATTTAATGGAATATCAGTGAGTAATTTTATTTTTTATATACAAAAAACTTTATTTTTTATTTACATTACAAGTAGATTAGATTAGATTTAGAATTTATTGTAGCGGATGCATTTATGTAACAATAAAA
This sequence comes from Xestia ashworthii, assembly GCA_950022955.1. Lineage (NCBI taxonomy): Eukaryota > Metazoa > Arthropoda > Insecta > Lepidoptera > Noctuidae > Xestia > Xestia ashworthii. Next base: position 22,954,246 of record OX465561.1, read on the forward strand.
TGTAAACGGAACGAAGGAACTCACGACACAGGGAATCCTAGTGTGAGTTTCAGGAATCAATGCACTGAATGTACTTTTCTGAACAATAAATTATTCTATTCTATTATTCTATTCTAGTTAACTAGTTCACTAAAGGTGTTGTAAATGTTCAAGAGCGAATTCCTTTAAATTCCTTGTACGCGATATAGTTAAAACTTTTTTGCAAAAAATAAAACCGACTTCAAAAAGAAAAAGTGAAAAATAACTTTAGCTTCTGAAGTCGGTGACGTTTGTATGATTGATTTAATTTTTTTGTCACCGACTTCAGAAGCTAAAGTTATTTTTCACTTTTTCTTTTTGAAGTCGGTTATTACAGACATAGATAACAGTATTTTTAAAGCTCTTATAAATGTGAATAACAAAATATCTGCTGCAGTTTGATGAAAATCTTCAACATCTTAAAAACTAAATATCAAGCTAAGTCAAACTAAGTTTCGTAAAAAAAAAAAAAAATACAGTAGTGTGAAAGTGAACGAAAATTCTATTTATTTCAGTATTTTCGTTCTCGTACTTTTGTACAGCGGTTCGTAAAAGACAACTACTCTCCTATGAACTTATTTCTACGATATTTCTTGGTTAGATCTAACCATACAAAAAGATAAAAAAACCTATTCTCCAAGTTTAAAATGTGTGGTGCCAACAGTCTAGATGTTAAATGGTTGTGACAGACAGATAGACTGACGCACAGGGTGAATGTATAAGGGTTCTGTTGTTTTATTTAGCTACGGAACCCTAAAATATATTACATAAAAAGAAAAACCCCGCACGTATTACTTTCATTGATGAACGATTCTAAAATGAAGAGTGTCGCGTTGTCAATCTTTTTGATCTTTGGAAATCTTTGCATGGATTCCGCCACGAAATCTAAAAAATATTTTTGGTAAAATATTTGAGTAATATTTAGCGGTTGCTAATACATTTGCTTTCTTCAGGGTTGATTTTCACATCAAGCGTGTTGGTGGGTCGTATGGTCTGAAGATTACCCGCAGTATCCAGGGAATAGTCGCAGCCAGTGTTATCGCTCACAAGCTGAACCGTCCATGCAGGTTCATCCAATCATTGGTAACCAACATGAAAGGTTTTGGCAAGAGAATGCCGAGCGTTAATGATTATGAGGTACGTATCTACCTGAGATCATAGATATCGATAAAATATTATTTGCTAGCCTGTTTCAGAAATCTGACGAATCAGAGTTTGTAGCGGCGGGTCATCATCATCATCATCATCATCGGCCTATTAATGTTCCCACTGCTGGGACAGGCCTCCTCTCTATGAGAGGGAATGGGCTATATATCCACCACGCGGGCCCAGTGCGGATTGGTAGATGTCACATGTCTTCGAATTTATGGTTCTAGGACATGCCGGTTTCCTCACGATGTTTTCCTTCACCGTTTTGAGAGCAGCGGTGATGTAATAAATCACACAAAGTAATGCGCGCCTGCCTGGGTTCGAACCCACGACTTACTGAACGTAAGTCGAGGCCGCCACCACTGGGCCACCGCTGCTCAGCGGCGGGTATATTGTAGAAATTACACGTTATTTTATAATAGTAACCTCTTGGTTAAGTTTAGGGGCCTTATGCGATTATTTAGGCACAGCCGCCATCGTTATCTGTTCATTACTGGTCATGAAAAGTGGTCATAGTGATGTAAATGGCCAAGGGTGACCTCATAGTCAACAACGCCTAAGATACGTACTAATAATAATTGTTTATCCATTAATAAAATAATTTAAAAAATTTAGGTTGGAGTTAACAAGTCAGGAGTCATCCAATACATGAACTTAACCAACTACACTGACAATGGCTGTAAGGTCAATGAGCCTGTAATTGGCTACGGTTATGATGTGTACCACAACGTCTACGATGTGTCCAAAATTAACTACACAGCTTACAACACATGTACTGACACAGCTAAGAATACCTTCTGTAGGTCACCAGGTAACTATAATACTGTCACAATAAACATATGTAAATATTTTACAGTAACGTACTGTTAAGCTTTCAAAATGTCCTCATTTTACCAATTTTTTAACAGGTACATTAGAAGCTATCGCTAATATTGAAAATATAATGGAGAGAATTGCTTATGAAGTGTCTATCGACCCCCACACTGTCCGCCTAAATAATATTAACAAAAACAAATACGGTGAAATAATTGAATTAATGGAAGCTATACAAGAAAGTTCTGAATATACCAGCCGTAAAGCTGCAGTAGATTCCTTCAACACGCAAAATAGATACAAGAAACGAGCAATCCGATGCTCTTTGTGCAGATGGCCTCCTGTTGGTGGATTATACGATGATGTCAACTTATCAGTATACCATTCAGACGGCACCGTAATTATCACCCACGGTGGTATTGAAATGGGACAGGGAATCAACACTAAAATTGTTCAAATGGCCGCTCACTTCTTGAAAATCCCCGTGGAGAAAATTCAATGTAAACCCAACGACACCACTATTTCACCAAATACTTTCATTACTGGTGGAAGTGTTTCGACTGATTGTATTTTAATAGCATTGAGGAGATGTATTGAGCAATTGTGGGCACGATTAGATCCTATTAAAGCTACGTTGACTGAACCAACTTGGTTGCAAATAATTACTGCTGCGTACGCTGCTAATGTAGACCTCCAGTTTCACGGCTTTGTCACTGCTGCTGACGCGCAGTCCTACGAGATCTATGGTGTGGCTTGTTGTGAAGTGGAGGTTGATGTCCTTACTGGAGAACATAACATTTTGAGAGTTGACTTACTGCAGGACGTTGGTGTCAGTATCAGCCCTAACATTGATATTGGACAAGTAAGTGGTAACATAATACTATTATTTCATTTGATTTCATGTCACATTTTGTTCAACTTTAAATCAACATTATCCTTCTGCCCTTGTTTTATGTTACTTGGCCAATAATTATGCATGATATAGATTAATTTATAGTCTAATAAAATCACGAATAGCTTTATACCAGTGTTTTTTTTTTAGAATTCTATTCGATTAGTTCCGGAGATTACCCCGACATACAAACAAATTTAACGTTTTTGACACATCAGCACAATGTTTTGACTGCATTACATTCACCCAAATAAAAGACGTTTCCCAACAATATTTTTTGCGTGAAGTTACGTATTTTCATGTACAGAATGCTTGGTTGGCGGCTTCGTGATGAGGTTGTTTACACCCTGTACTTATGAGAAAAAAAAAGAAGTATAATTAGTAAAATATGTTATGCCATTTTGTTTTCTTTATAATCAGACGGACGGCAATCTTGAGGCAATTTTTTTTGTTTCATTGCAGTTTTCTGTACTCCCGCAAAATCTGTAGTCTTAAACCACTCATCATTTGTTTTTAAATAGATTGAAGGAGCTTTTATGATGGGTGTCGGGTATCACACTTGTGAAGAGCTGGTCATGGACCCTGAGAACGGTGATTTGCTGACGGACAGGTCTTGGTACTACTTTTTACCTCAAGCCAGGGATACACCCCAAGAACTTATTGTTACCTGCAAAAAGTCCTACAGTACTGACCAGATTTGTGGATCCAAGGGTAAGTCTGGAAAAATTTAATCACGCAATTAATGTTTGTGTATGTAATAAAATGCATTACCGTGTATTACAATTATCTGGCATTTGTTTTTCGGGAAAAGAAGGAAAAAAAGTAATTAATGGTTTTAAATCACTTGTCCGATCTACAGCTGTTGGAGAGCCGCCATCTTGTTTGGCGGTGGTCGTACCGTTTGCGCTAAGGGCCGCAATTGTGCAGGCTCGTCAAGAAAACGGAATACCCACCACTGAATGGTTTGAAATCGGTAAGTTCATCAACGGTCTCACTATATCTATAAAAAAATAAAACCGACTTCAAAAAAAAACAAAAAAGTGAAAAATAACTTTAGCTTCTGAAGTCGGTGACCTTTGTTTGATTGATTTAATTTTTTTGTCACCGACTTCAGAAGCTAAAGTTATTTTTCACTTTTTTGTTTTTTTTTGAAGTCGGTTTTATTTTTTGCAAAAAAAGTTTTTATTTTTCACTTTTTAGTGATTCACATGTGCTTGATACACATGGAAAGTGCATACCGTTACAATTGCAACAAGCCCAAACACGACTAGGATACATTGTCTCATTATGGAGTTCCATGACTCTTGGCTTCATCATCAGATCTGATGGTAGAATGGTTCTTATCAAACGCAAATGCTTCACTTGTTGTAGAAAATACCAAAATCACTGTACGTTATCCTATAAAATTTGAAGAGTTCCCTCGATTTCGCCAAGATTCCATCATCAGATCCCGACTTGGTGGCTATGGGACCATTTGGAAAGTATACCCTTTCCAACAAAAAAAGAATTTTTCAAATCGGTTGGCAAGCGACGGAGTTATGCGCGAACAAACATTAAAAAAAAAAAAAAAAAAAAAAAAAAAAAAATAGAAACATCCGAATTGAGAACCTCCTCCTTTTTTAGAAGTCGGTTAAAAACTATTTACAGCTTGTTTTATTTCAATCTTGCTTCCGTTTGAGTTACGCGAAATTCAAATTTTCATACGTTTGAACGAATTTTTCATGAAATTGTCATTCAATCGGGTTACACGAACTTGGAGGGTTGTATTTTGATTGTTATAATAGGCTAGTTTCCACCATCAATAAATTGCAAAACTAATTAGTCCGTCAGTCAGAGTATTGGAAAGTAATGGACACGTATTTTTTGTTTTTGTAAATCACTGAGTACTGACAAAGATAAAACGCATCAAAACTCGGGAGTGGGGGCTCGTGACGTCACAACGCACTAAAAACTATAGCACGGCGTGACGTATTGCGAATTTTAAAAGCGTCGTATCTTCGTGAATTTTGGTTTATGTAACAAAAGAAAAAATACGGGTCAAATATTTTTTTATAATCTAAGTGACGGACTAATTAGATTTTTTTAGGACACAAGCCTATTCTGTAACTACATACGTGTTACAGCCGCAAATCATATTTTCATCAACATACGACCTTGAACTGGCCTGTACTTCTTTTTTTGTTGGAAAGGGTATACTTTCCAAATGGTCCCATAGCCACCAAGTCGGGATCTGATGATGGAATCTTGGCGAAATCAAGGGAACTCTTCAAATTTTATAGGATAACGTACAGCGATTTTGGTATTTTTCTACAAAAAGTGAAGCATTTGCGTTCGACAAGAACCATTCTACCATCAGATCTGATGATGAAGCCAAGAGTCACGGAACTCCATAATGAGACAATGCATCCTAGTCGTGTTTGGGCTTGTTGTAATTGTAACGGTATGCACTTTCCATGTGTACCAAGCACATGTGAACCACTAAAAAGTGAAAAATAAAAACTTTTTTGCAAAAAATAAAACCGACTTCAAAAAAAGGGGAAAAATAACTTTAGCTTCTGAAGTCGGTGACCTTTGTTAGATTGATTTAATTTTTTTGTCACCGACTAAACACCGAAAAAAGTTTTCGTAAGTGTTTTTGCAGATTTTTCGCATTTATTCCGGTCAGACATGGGTTATCTACTTTAACCGCTGTAAAGGTTATAAGGAAGAAATCATGTACGTTTCATTATTACATGCTACAATATTTATGAGGATGGCCTAATCTCCGAACAAAAAAAACGATCTCCTTTGAATTTCGCGGGCTACCCTGGAGCTTTCACCATAATGAATTACTGCACCTTCATCCGTTCTTCATAGAGGAATGGTATTTGATACCGTTATTTCAGAACTTCAGCCTTTTGATTTTCATTGTGGGTGTAACTGCTATGAATTCTAACGTCATTGCTAGGTTTATTTATTACTTGCTTTTATTTGCGGTTTGCTAACAATATGGTCGGAAAATAATTCAACTGATAACTGGGAGATAATGCAGCTTCATTGTTTGCATTAATAGAAGAATTATTTTCGGAATCGTATTATTAGTAGTTCCGAAAATTACCCCCGAAATTCAATCTCACAAACATACCTCTTTAGAATGGTAGTGTAGAAAACTACACGAGTAATAAAACATGGTGTAGTGGCGAGCTAAATGCCTTTAAACATTCAAATGATCCTTGTCATACTATTAATTTAGCTTAACAAACGTTGTGCTTCTGTTATTTTTATGAGAATTATATCCCTTCTGGGAAAGTGTATTCTAATGTCTATATACATGTATTTGCAGTTGGACCGTTCACCACCGAAAAAATCTGCATGGCGATGAAAAACAACCCAGACGACTTCAAATTTGAATAGGATGGTTTAAAGTTTTATGCCACAATGACAAAAAGACCGCACTGATGTCGGTTAGCATCAGAAAATCGTTTTTTTTTTCTCTCAAAATTCCGTTTTCAACGATGTTTTCATTTAGTTGTAATTTACAGTTTATCACTCTAGCGCTTCCAAGCTATGCAGTAGCTACCGATTTTCCGAAAAAGGTTTAAAGGTTTTTATAATAACCATTTTTCTTTTAATCTAACCAGATTCTTGTTTTCTTCATTTTGTATTTTTATCGTTTTAAAAACTGAAGTTTTCATAGATTTTTCTTTGCTTCAAAGTTTTTTGTCTTATTCGTTTTGCCTTTTCTTGGTGTTCAGTTAATTTTAACGTTTTCTCTTTTGTTATCTATCATGTATTTTCATTTATGTTTATTATTAACTGTGGTTTTGTGATTGTTATCAACGAGTTTATTAAACTGCTTCGGGATTTTATTTTACTATTTTATTTACCTTTCCTCTCCAAAATTCACTAGACTTGGAAATCTAGTGAATTTGCAATGTAACACGTGTACCTATCAGAAGCATCATTCATAAAGGGCTGGCCACCATTATTGTTATTATTATGGGGGTTTTGATTTCCACACTTAGCCCTAGTGGACCATTGTAAAGTGCCGACCAAAAGTCCATAGGCAATCAATCTCACAAAGGAATAGCTTGACGTTTAGTTTGACTTACGACCTTCTACTTTCAAGAAAAAAGATATTGTTGTCTGCAAGCAGTTGTATTTTATAATTTCAATGTTAAAATCTAAGACATGATGGCCTAGCGGTTGGGCCCGTCCAGAGTTATGAGTAAATCAGCTGTGAGTTCAAATCTCGCGCAGTTACTTTTAGACTTTTTGTAAGTTTTTACTCTACAGAAATATTATATTCTGTAGCTTGTTCGCTTTGTTCACACATTTCGCAAAGTTAGGAAGATAGATAGAAAAATAAGTCAAGAATTTAGATTTCTGTGAGGTAGACATGAGTTTATGAATATTTATTTTAACTTGATCAGAATGAACTTTGTCGTTTGGTTGTAGTTGATGGTCAGTGACGTGTGGTTTAATAGATAGCGGTATTGTTGTTGCTATAATTATCAAAATGCAGACAAATATTAATATTGAGGCGAGGGCGACTATTATCGCGCTGCGTAAAAGTGGCCTTAATAGAACACAATATCTGAAGAAACCGGACTGAATGTGAGTATTATATTTATGAAAGAAATTAAAAGCGAATATAAAAAATTGATTTTTTATTTGGTGACACATGGATTACTTAGTTCGTTTTTTTTTTTAATCTATCATGCAAGATAAATAATAAGTGTTTATTATTGGATTTATAAATGCAGAGTCAATGAAGCCACTTTAGTATTATTATAGCTGCCTAACTTCACATTTTTTTTTGTTGTAGAGGAATACTGTAAGTAAAAAAGGAAAAGGTAGAGGAAGAGGGGACCCTTGCTGGTAGACAGCGAAGTGGAAGGCCGCCGCTAATTAGCGCAGCGACAATATAAATGGTGGGCGAGTATGAAACCAATGGTTTCACACCTACGAGACACTATGCGGAGTTATTCCACACGTCACCGCAAACTGTTCGCTGTGCCCTCCACGCTGTAGGCCTGCATAACAGAAAACCAACTAAAAAGCCCTTTTTGACATTACATTTCGCACGTGAATATTTAGACTTTGACTGGAGTACTACAATTTTTAGGGTTCTGTAGTTTTAACTAGGAACCCTTATAGTTTCGCCATGTCTGTCTGTCTGTCCGTCCGTCTGTCCGTCCTCGCTTAATCTCTGTGACCGTTAGCACTAGAAAGCTGAAATTTTATACCAATATGTGTATCAATCACGCCGACAAAGTGGTAAAATAAAAATTGGAAAAAAATGTTTCATTAAAGATAAAGATGCACCTAGGCGCTCAATTTTCGATATCGATTTTTTATACGTATTTAAATAATTATTAAACTTCTTATAGCTTTGTGAAATGCTACATTATTAATAAATAAATAAAACACAAATTTAAGTTATTACTTTTTAATAATAAGACAAAAAAATGGGATTTTAAAAATCCCTTGCGAAAATCAACAAAAATAAAAAGTCTTCTGTATTAAGGTACATTTTTTTCTTAAAAATATAACGTTTATAGTTTTTTATCTTAATCACTAGTGAGTTATGAAAATACAGTCAGTCTCAAAAACGCGCAAATACTAAAAAGAAAAAATCTAGATGAAACATCGACCGTGAGTACTGACTACTCTGAGAAGAAACAACCGGAATAAGAGAGAGGTCACCACCTTGCAGATGAGTGTCTGAGATACTCTTTCAAACGGATCCCACTTATTTAGGGCGAAGGAATACCAGTAGAGAATTCGGTATGTAAAGTAAAAATTAACCTACGCTGATTCCAAAACCATTTGGAGATTTTAGGGTCCTATGCCTTATTTTTCTATTTTTAGCTTTCTATATCACAAGATTGTGTTTATTTTCACAATAATACTTGTAATCATTTGACTTTCATTTGACCTCTAAATTACGTCATAACGTAGCCTGAATAGACTACTTCCTTCGTGCTTTTCAAGATAAATTTAAAAAAAAATACTTTTGTTTGTCATACCGTCAGTGTCAAATCAAAACTGTCAATGCACTATGTGTTATTTATTTTAATGCATCGCGCGCTGATAATTTCGCGTTCAAATGATCTTCGCAACAAAAAAGACGACGCCCAGGCTTGTATTCCATATTTACTTCCTTGCACCACTTCTTTTTTAGCGTTTCTTTCGCATTTACAAACAATTTGTGTCGGCTATTTGTTGTAGTGTTTTTACATGACGGTACGAAGCATTTAGCACTAGTTGTCGATGGCAGATTCATTGCACGGATACGCAGCACGGATAATGGATAGAAATTAAAATTTGCTAAAAATCGTAGGAAAAGAAACTCAAACAAAAAGTTCACATCACAGTCACGATCACAGCATTCCGTAGACAGAGACATTCTCTGTCTACGCAGCATTCACATTTCACAACAAAATAAAAACACGTATCTGTCAAGCGTCAACTGTCATCAATGTCAACTTTGAAGTTATTTAGTGTTTTTTGTATGTACTGAAAACGTGGCAAAGACTTAAAGCTATTCAGGCTATGAAATGACGTCATCACGAATAATACTTTAAAAAATAATAAAAAAGAAACTGTAACTTGGAAAAAAAAAAGCTTAAAATTAGTTGCTTAAAATTAAATGTTTTACGAAATAAAAATGTAAAAAAAATACCTGAAAAATACTTTACATACCGAATTGTTACATCGTTGATTGACCAAGTTTCGCAGAGGGATTATGGATCGTACCTTCTAATAATGTATTCTTAAACAGCAAATATGTATAACACACAAATAAAAGATTACTTTAATAAAACAACATGTGGTATATCAAACATTTAATGCGTTTAAACCAGTGGGGTAAGAATGAATGATGTACTGTCGAAGACTATAGTAATATAATTGATGAACCACTTGCCTCGATTCGTATTTTAGCTGTATAATACAAGCGCGTTTAATCGGGTAATATTCGTACTCGTGAATGTATAAAATTGTAAAATTGGAAAGTAATGCAAGTGGCTTATAAATTAAAGTCCTCGACTATAAATACAAAAATGAAAAAAAAAATATTCTCAACAACCAGAAAGAAAACAAAACAATACCATGAAACCATTACTTTGTTAATAAAACTTAATGAACTCAATAACATTGATAGAAATACTATTATTCTCTGTTAATGAAAATCAATCGTCAATGAATGATAGGTATAAAAATAATTAAAGGGTGTAAAACAACTCTTCACGAAGCCGAAAGGCACTTGTTCTCCCCATCACTGCAATCATTTTTTGCTCTACACCATACCTGGGAACCTTCTAGTTACGGAGATATGGGGGTCAAAGTTCCAACTTTTTAGCAAGTATTTTTAAAATACAAGTTTTTTTGTAAGATTTTGACTTTTAACACCTCCACGATCCCCGTACTATTCAATCCATCCATCAGCACAATGTTTTAAGTGGGTTACATTGAGTTCTACCACAAAACATGATTTATAACCTCAAAAAAAAAAGTTGTTTCCCAGCAATAATTTTTGCGTAAAGTTACTTAGTTTGATGTACAGAATGCTTGGTTAACGGCTTTGTGATGAGGTGGTTTACACCCTGTATATACCAGCTAAAAGGTTACGCAAGCAACGCCACACCACTAATGGTATCCAAACTAATAAAGTTTAAAGTCCTCTGTGTTGGTTTTCATTGCCATACATATTTTTTCGGTGGAAAACGGTCCATCTAAAAAAAAAAAACATAATAAACTCATTTTGTGATCAATTAGGTAAAACAGAATTTTAATATGTAGGTACCTCAAGTTACACCACTGTCTAAATGATTCATAGATGACATGAATAAATAAATATTCTAAACTAAAATAAAGATGTTGATCAAAGTTCTGGAAACTGATGAAATTGACAAAACTGCTCATTAAGCTGCCAGACTGAAATAAGTGGCAACGTCAGCAGGCAACGTCTGGTGGATGTCGGTAAAGCTTCGTGTTCGTATTTTGTAAGACTGACTACAGTCAGACTAGGTTGCAGCAGCAGCAGACTAAGGAGAAGATAGTGAGACGTGATTTTGTAAGTATGGTATACAGTATTTGATGCATGTCTTTTACCATGCTTATTGTACGGCTGCCAAACTTGGGTACAGCCCAATTAAGTAAAAAAAAAAAAATGTACCCAAACGGCTATGGAAAGGAGCATGTTGAAGCCCAGGAAAAAAGACAAAGTAAAGATGGTATTTTTATTTTTATTGTACTCTATCACAATGCTGTCTTATTTGACCCAAAGGTTGACTGGTAGAGAATGCCTTGTGGCATTAAGTCCGCCTATGTACCACTCTTGTACATGAAGTTTAAATAAATAAATAAATAAAGAATAAACATATTAGACAAAAAACAAAAATTACTGATGCTCTCATACATGCACTTGGACTAAAATGGAGGGGGGCTGGGCAAATCACACATTACGCAGATAAAAGATGGACCATCAAAACTACAAGATGGAAAGGTCCACCGGGAAAAAGGAATGCCGGCAGACCTATTAGACGGTGGGCTGATGACATTATCCAGGTGTCAGGAAACAACTGGACGAATACGGACAAGGACAGCGATATGTGGAAAGTGCTGGAGGAGGCCTTTACCTAAAAAGGTATATGTCACCGTAAAATTGTCAAACACGTTACATTACAATATAACGTGTTTCTCTCTACCGATATTGTAAACTCTCGAAATATTGTCAACTGAACATACGGAAGTATCTCTGCCCCCATAATCGGGACTTTGGGCACCCCCCCCCCCCCGTTAGGTTAGTTAGGTTCTTTTAAACCCTGCACTCGGAAATAGGGGCCCCGTCCCGTCTAAGTCCCGTTTATGGGGGCAAAAGATACTTCCGTATGTTCAGTTGACAATAATTCGAGACTTTACAATATCGCTAGAGAGATACACGTTATATTGTAATATAACGTATTTGACAATTTTACGGTGACATATACATATTTCAGAGGAAGCAGAAGACTAACCACACTAACAATATACCTATACAATAAGTAAATTTACTAATACCCTACTAACACCATGTAATAGATCATAAAATATGGAATAAATGCCTTTTTTATGTTTGATGAGTTTCTTTACACTCTGTATATGTATAAAAGTTGACGAACTTACCAATGTCAAACCATTCAGTCGAGGGTATCCCTGACTCTTTTCTACCTTGAACAATTGCTTCTCTCATTGCAAACGGTACAACCACCGCCAAACAACATGGTGGCTCCCCCAGTCCTGTTGACCAAACGTACATTAGTATTAAATACACTGTTAGATTGTTACTGTACATTTTTATATCTTAAGGATGATTTCCACCAAACGGCTCGCATTGCATCGGATTGGTATTGACTTTACAATCTTTAAATGATATTAAATTGTGTACACAGTATTCAAAATCTATTAATTCCCCGACACGTGATCGTAGCCGAAGTATATGACATCTCCCGCTCTGAGCGGAGCGGAAGGGAGTGTCAGAGTTGTACTGACTAAAACACACCAATATTTTTTTGCCCTTTGTGTTCCAGGGCCACGGTATCTCTTTCGAATAGTCCCGCAGCCCAGGCATCGGCCCTTTAATTTTGATGATATCTCTTTGAAATTGTCAAACCTGCATTTTATTTTGCTACAATGTCCAATGTTTATTTTTTAAGACTTACCTTTAGAACCAAGAATAAGTTCATTGCTGAAGGAGTTTCTGCAAATTACATTGAGTTCTTGGGGTATATCCCTGGCTTGAGGTACATGATAGCTCCAAGACCGGTCTGTGAGCATACGGCCGTCCTCAGGGTCCATGACCAGTTTCTCACAAGTATGGTACCCGACCCCATCACAAAAGCCCCTTCAATCTAATTAAAAATAAAGGATGAGTGATTTGACAAGAGATTTTACGGGGAAAAAAAGCTCAAGTTTGCCATCCGTCAGATTATGAAGAAAAAACAAAGGTACTACTGCACCCTAAAATAAGTAAAGTCTATCTGCCTATCAAGAAATTGTTCTTATTAAAAAGCGTTTTATTTTGATTGTTACTTACTTGTCCAATGTCGATTTCAGGATTGATACTAACACCGACATCCTGCATAATGTCAACTTTCAGAATTTCATATTCTCCAGTAAGGACATCTACTTCAATTTCACAAAGAGCGATACTGTAGATGTCATATGACTGCACATCAGCAGGGCCTACAAACCCGTGAACTTGAAGATCTACATTGGCTGCATATGCAGCAGTGATTAGCTGTGACCAAGTAGGATTTGTCAGCGTTTCTTTGACAGGCTTTAATCTTGCCTGTAACTCCTCAATGCTTCTCCTCAGTGCAATAATACAGCTTTCCGTCGTAACACTACCACCAGAAGCGTAAGTGTTCGGTGAAATGGTAGTGTTGTTTCCTTTAATTTCTATTATATCCACGGGTATCCCCAAGAGGTGCGCCGCCACTTGAACAACTTTAGTATTGAGACCTTGTCCCATTTCTACACCACCATGGGTGATGACTACAGTTCCATCTGAATGGTATACTGATAAGTTTAGGTCGTAATAAACGGGGAGAACGGGAGGCCATCTACAGAACGACCATCTCAGTCCTCGTTTCTTCCATCTGTTTTCTTGGTTGAAGCAATCTACTGCAGCTCTGCGATTTTCGTAGTCTGAATTCGTTTTTAAAGTTTCTAAACACTCTATCATTTCACTGTATTTAGTTCTATCTAGATTAGCTAGACGGACATTGACTGGATCTAAACCTAGCTCATAAGAAATTCTTTCCATTATAGTTTCAATGCAGGCGATAGCTTCTAGAGTACCTGTTCAAAAATTTAGAAACGAGTTTCTTAATCTTGTAAACATATCAGAAAGTACAAAATATTTTTTGTCAGTATTGTGGTCTTTACCTGGTGCTCTAAAAAATGTGTTTTTAGGCGTATCAGTGCATGTATTGATAGCTTTGTAGTTGAATTTAGCGGCATCGTAGCAGTTGTAGTAAACGTCTAAGCCGTAGACTATTATAGGTTCGTTGTACCAACAACCGTTATCTGTGTAGATGGTCGTGTTTAAGTATTGAATCTCTCCTGACCGATTGAGTCCAACCTGAAACATTTGCAATCAGTTCTTGTGTACAGCTAATAATACCATCCCTCACGGTTTCCTTCGACATTTAAAGATCAGTGGTGATAAAATAAATAACACAAAGTAATGCGCATCTCTGGGTTCAAACCCACTACCTTCCACCACAAGTCTCTCACTGGGCTGCTCAAAAAGGACAGAATATACTTTATTGCACACGAAAATTGTTAATACAGATAAGGAATAAAACACTATCGAGCATAGGCAAGACGCTTTCTTCCAGCTTGTAGAAGTGCCCGCAACTCTTTTCATACTAGGTGGCATTACTATGTTTAAAATTCTAATCTTTTATTCATATTAATATGACCCAAGTCTTAAACACTTACTTCGTAATTAGTAACAGTAGGCATTCTTTTGCCAAAAGCCTTGAGGTTGGTTGTCAAAGGTTGAATGAACCTGCATGGGCGGTTCAATATGTGAGCGACAACACTAGCGGCGACTGCCCCCTGGATACTTCGAGTTATTTTGTACCCGTAAGAGCCGCCGACACGGCGAATATGCACATCGATTCTAAAACCAAAACCGATAATGTCTGCCAATCGTAAGTTTTGCATAAACGTCATGACCGTAATCGCTGACAGGACAGAAAGAGCACACCCACATTTTGCTGGTTAAGTCTAAGTCCACATGTTATAACCTCCTGAGTCCCCGTGGTCTTTATATAGGACAAATTATTATACGTCACTAAGTCCTGACATTTTTTCCTGGTCGCTAGTCCGAATGTCCTTTTTAACACACATTTGAGTTTTTCGCTTGTAGTGTTGGCCCAGCTGTATTTGATTTCTTTGACCAATCAAAATTCAGATGCTCAAATGTTCGAGAATCAAATGAGCCAATAACAAAATGAACAATCATTCACTTTACGGCGTGCGTGGTTGAAAATGGAAGGCCGACGAGTAGAGGTAAGTTTATCTTTGCATATCTTTTTAATCTATTGTTCAATTTTGTATTGAGATACGTTTTTAAATTGCTAATATGTTATATTTTGTTGTTCTCACTAATTTTTACGAAAAAGTGGCAAGAGCTCGTGTTTATTATGCTTTTGAAAAAATGTTCTTTTAAAAGGTATTTCGGTCTTTGCTATAATAATAGCCTGCCATTTTGTGTTCTTTTAAAAGTATTTTCGGCCTTTATAGCAATAGTTTAATACTACCTCCTAATTCGCATTTTTTTGTTGCCACTCACGTTAAGTTAATACCATTTCGGGGTTAATTAATATTATTACTGTTTTAAAATTCATAAATAGTAGGACAATTATATTTTTTTTAATTAATATATTAACACCCGTGTATTTTATCATTTCAGATTTGACAGAAAACCAAATTAGCGATACATTTATTCATTTATTTAAACTTCATGTACAAGAGTGGTACATGGAATTAATACCACAAAACATTCTCTACCAGTCAACCTTTGGGTCAAATAAGACAGCATTGTGATAGAGTACAAAAATCAATGAGAAAAATACCATTTTGTTAACAAATCGAAATACATAAATAGTATACATACAAATACACATATATTACAGATAAGATGAAATAAACTAATACTCTTCATCCGATGAAAGTAGCAATTCTGACACGGAAATAGTGACTACAGGAGTTCGAACAAGAGGAGGTGTTCGAGTAAGAGGGATTAGAGGTCGTTGTGGTGTACGTACCCGTGGCGGCAGCACGTTACAGGAACAGGGGTAACCTTACCGTACCTATACCCCAACTCCAGGAGATGTCATATTTGCCGCAAGATGTAAATCGGACAACATATTTGATTATTTTGAAGATGACGACATAATAGAACATATAGTGACAAAATCAAACCAAACAGCTATAGAAAGGACAGGAAGAACTCTTAATGTGACCAAGGAGGAATGCAAAATATGAGAATTGCAGAAAAGCTCATTGATGATAATGTTTACAGAGATTTATCATTTGATGATGACGGTATTCCAGAAACGCAAACAAATGTGACCGTTGGGCGACCGCCTATTGTACCACTACCTTCAAAAGCAACAAGAAAGCATGGAATCGACCATTTGCCCGATATGTCTAGTGTTCAACATCGCTGCAGGAATCAAGGCTGTACCAAGAAAACCTCAGTTAATTGTATTGGGTGCGATTTAAATTTATGTCTGACAACAAAAATAAACTGTTTTAACATCTTCCATGAGAGAGATTAGGCTGAGATATTTTTTTATTGTTGATAAGTTGATTGTTTAATATCGTGATCTCTTTTCATAAGGAAACATATTTAATTAATTAGAAGTATCCATAACTTATAACTTGCTGAGCAAGCTGTCTGATTTTTTGTTACCAATTATTGTGATTACGAGTACTATAGGAAGGTGCTGTTATTGTGTTCATGTTGATGTAAGAAATTGTAATAGTAGCAGTCATGTATCAATATTTTTTTCTTATTTTAAAACATTTTGTTAATAATTTGAGTACATAACTACTTTTTGTTTATTTTGTGTTAAAGCATCTGATTCTTCTGTATCTAATTTTGAATTTAAGTAACTTTTGCCAAAGTGTACTAGAAAAGTTTTTTAATATTATAAGCCAATGTGTAATAATGTGTCACAATTGTTAAAAACTTATTAAAAGTAAAATATAATTTGATTTTTGAGCATAAACAGAACCGCGTTTTACTATATTTATTATGATAGTCTATATCCTATCACATCCGAAAGTCCTTTAAGGCGAACAATTTCCAATTCCTAATTTTGTGTATTATGACCGGAAGTACTTTTTAAAGAACAAATGGCTGGTCGAAGTAACACATATTAAAAAAAATAAAAAAATCTTGCAAAAAACTAATGTTCTGGTAAAAATCATGATATGCAGTGGTAACACTGTAATTACAAAATAAAGTCTCAGGACTTAAGGCATTCTTCCATTTTGTTCTTTATAAAGGACAGTCGGCCTTTTAGACATGGTGAGAAAAAAATATGGCGGACTCAGGAGGATAAAGGACGAGCCTCTAAAGCCGTTAACCGGGCACAAGTTCTGGTTTCTGGCCGCTATTGAAACATTTTTGAAGGTAAAACCCAATAAAAGTAGTCGTAAATGTTCTATTTTCACACAGAAACTGTAAGAATGTTTTGAAAAATGTGACGAATAAATTGGCTGGTTGCTCTTGGTTTTAAACGATGAACATCTATTTAATATCTAAGCTACACTTAATTTACTACATCATACATTACACTAACTTGTTTTGGGGTATATTCAGTGTCAAAGTTTTGTGCACGTCTGAGCCAGTTGCTGTTGCATCTATCGCTGTAAATAGAGTGTTCCTTGTGCTATCTTCTTTGGCTACATTTAAATCCGATTATGGGGGCAGAGATACTTCCGTATCAACAACCGAACAATATTTCGAGAGTTTACAATATCGCTAGAGAGAAACACGTTATATTGTAATATAACGTGTTTGACAATTTTACGGTGACATATCTTTAAAAGTCTGCTGGATCTTGAATTTTACTTACTCTTTGATTTGCGCAATGAAATTCTCTCATTTTCTAATTAAAATTACCCCGAATTCAACGCGAGCAAAGCCGCAGACAAATCCATCCATCCCATCTAATACAAAAAAATCTCGTGTCACATTGTTTGTTATCGGAGTCCTCCGAAACGACTTCACCGATTTAATATTTTTTTTGTGTATAGGTAGGTCAAAGAACAAGTCGAAGGCTACTTTTATACCCATAGTGTGACAAGGGTGGTTTACGCGGACGAAGTCGCGGGCAACAGCTAGTATTATATAGTACGACGGATGAGAAAAGATGGAAGACGTTTAATTTTTCAGACAATTTAATTCACGAAGTAAAGTTGGATGCGAGTCGCATGAGACCGGTCAATGTGGCGACACTTGGGGAGGCCTATGTCCAGCAGTGGACGTCTTTCGGCTGAAATGATGATGATGATGATGAAGTTAACTTTGCTTGCCGTTTTAGTTGGAATCGCACAACACACTACATTAATATGAAACTTTCCCAAAAAACAAAGGATGGACTGTGTAAAAGACAATCACATATCTCATCTTTAATACTTTGTACATAGAAGCCATGTGGTGGGTGGAAATGGGATCGCTATTAATATGACGACAATATACATCAATTAAACAGATATGGAAAAGGAAGACTTTAAATAACCGTCTCCAAATAAAATAGGATAAGTACTAGAGAATGATGATGTTGAAAATTATTATGACCTACCACTGCTTCCAATTTAGGTATAGGCTGATTTAAAGGCCATAACGAAGAATCAGTGGTGAACGTTTGTTTTCCTTTTGAGCATGGCCTAGTCTGGTGTAGATCAATGGCAGCAGATTCCATTCGCATTCCTCGTTTAGGGCCAAGACAAAGAAGAGCCTGGAAAAAAAAGTATTTATCATCAAACAAACGGTGTTCGAGCAAACAAAATGTCTATTTGCTTTAAGGTAAAATTAGGTTTTTGGTGGTTATGGACCGGGCAGCCACAACCTACTCTTGCAACCACTGCCGCTGACAAAGAGCACTAAAGTCTTAGTGCTCCTTGTCAGCGTCAGTGGTTTCATCTTAGTGCTGGTCCTTAGTGTTATCACCATCCATAACTAGAGAAAGAAACAGAAGGCAGGTAAGTGTTACCTGCTGTTATGTTCATAACCCCGGCCGGTCCATACAGTCACCTTTATAGGTAAGATCTGCAAAGCAGTGTACCACGAGTCACGACGACCACGATCCAAATGGTACCTTTACCGAGTCTGAACTCATTAACGGCCATTTCCAATAACTTACTAACACTTATCGATAGGTTGCTATCTCTGTCTGTTTGACATTTAGCTTACGGACGGTTTGAAACAAAACGTCACAGAAAAGGTTTTTTTGATTTTTCTATGAATCAAGTGACAGGTAGGTGACGTGGATAGGATATTTCAAGCTAGCATTGTTTATACATAGAAACACCGATAGCTACGGGGCGTTGGCATATTAACTGACAGTTATACGTAAGTAAGTTATAGAAAACGGCATTAAATAGGCTAAAAACTTCATGATCGCTTACCTTAAAGAACAGCGCCTTTACAATATGCCTTCTATACTCAACTGATGGTTCAGGAGGATGGTCTTCCACGATCATCTCTCCCTCCAGCACTCTGAGAGCACCTTGCAGGGCCTCGTTGGTGAACAAGGGCTTTCCGAGCAGATACCTCTCAGTTGCTACTGCGCGATCAAAGAGGGCTGAAAGACCTCCGTACCTTATTCTAATCTCTATAACTTCGTTGGAATTGTTCAGTTGGACAAGGAATCCAAAGTTGACTATGGCATGGGTACTTTGAGCTCTTGGCATAAGCTGAAAAGAAAACAAATAAATTACTATTTTTTTTTCAATTCATATAAATAAGTCTTAGATTGTGGCTGCTTTTGAAGTGAAAATTTCTTTAAGCGCGATGAGCACTTTTTGGCTGAACAGTCCCCAAAGACTGAAACGCATTTTTGTTTTAATAATAGAAAAACCATTAGCTGATCGTAACCAGAAACCGCAGAAATACGATTAGTTTGAAGAAAGTCCGACTTTGCCGATAATTATGGATTTAGCTAGCGGATGTTTAAAAAATTGTCCCTTCAAACCTACCTTATAAGTATAGAAATAGTATTCCTCAGAAAGTAGCGGCATCAATACATTCAAGATTATTTTTCCTTTCATACTTATTGTCAAGAAATTCTCCATTGTCACTACTTCTTTAACTCCATTGCAATCCACTGAAATTGTCAATATAAAATAATAAAATTCTATCATAAAGTTAAGGAAACTATATTATTAAGTTTGTTACCTACCGATAGTTAGTTGGGCACCAACAGTGTCGAAGAGCAGATATAAGTCTGATTGGTATACATTGTATTTATGCTTGATCATCAGGTTACCAGCAATTGTGGCCACCTATAAACACACAGTCTCTTGTAAAAACTAAAAAAAAAGTTGGTCAGAAAAATAAAAACAAAAGAGTACTAACATTTTTTAGAGGAATGTGACCTACTAATTTCATATGTTTATGCAACTTAGTAAAATACTCAAAGCCTTCTTGTTCCGCGCTAGCTTCCAAAATGTCTTCAAATTCAGTCATTGTTAAACCAGCTCCAACAGCGAGATATTCGTTGAGTTCATTGCTTCTCAGCTCGTTCAAATGGTGAACGTCTATAATTAATATGTTAGGGTAGTCTTCTATTTGATATGCTCCTAGAATTTAATGAAGAAATATAATTTGTACTAATAACCACTGACTGACACAGACTAATTTATTGACAGGTGAAAACAAGAACTCGTATAATGATACCGACGCAATTTGTAAATTGAAATCTCTAATCATTAATTAATTATGTAGCTGTACCCCGTGTTTAGGGGGATTATCAACTTCGTAGAAATTTCAATAAGAGTATTTTTTTCGTCAGATGTTTTGTATAACTATTCCCATTGATTACATCTTGCTAACTCAAAAAATAATATCTTTATCTCATACTCTTATGACTTATTTGTGACAATAGTGAGATTACCTTTAGATGTGTTTCCAGCTACCAACATGTATTCAGAGTCATAATTTTCCTTGAGTACTTTCAATACATCTGAGAGCGTCTTAGGCCTGTACCATATTTTACCGTCTTTTAGCTCAATTTGCATCATCTTATCATCAATCCAGTCTTCACGACCTACCATGCACCAACCATCTTCCTTCGCATTCTTCGAGCTTTGACAGCAATTCCCTGAGGGCTTGCAGATGCTTAAATTCTTAATATCCATGATTCTATCTTTCATAGGAGCGTCTTTTCCGAACTTTTTAAAAGAATCAAGAATGGGTCTATATCCAGTACAGCGGCAAATATTGCTCGAAAGTGATTTTTCTATATCCAACATGGTCAAGTCCTTGGTGGTTTCCATGAGCCTAGAAATATGAAAATAAACTTGGGTATTACAATAAAGGCAATTAAAGACCGAATGACGATGATGACGTGTACGTGAATGGAACAGTCTCTATGGTTAGAAATCAGCATACCCTTGCATAGCCATGATCCACCCTGGAGTGCAGTACCCACATTGGGTAGCATTGTTCTCAGCCATT
The DNA here is from genome assembly GCA_950022955.1 of Xestia ashworthii. Classification (NCBI taxonomy): domain Eukaryota; kingdom Metazoa; phylum Arthropoda; class Insecta; order Lepidoptera; family Noctuidae; genus Xestia; species Xestia ashworthii. The sequence continues at coordinate 22,975,350 of OX465561.1, forward strand.
GTCGTCTGCAGCTTATGGTACCCATCCTTTCTGTTGCCCAAACCTTCTATAGTTCAGATATCCCAGCCGTGACATGAAGCAACAGAAGTCAGGCACTGGTGAATAAAAATGATAGTTTAGGAGATAGAGCTATCTCAAAAAATAATGCAGTGTTTGAAACACTTTTAACAGTAGATTTCTTAATTGTGGCTTTCTACCTTATGCGTTGTCTAGTTAATAGTCATCGAAGTGCAAACGTTTACAACTTAATTCTAAGTATATCATCCCAAATTTTTCATTGGTAATTTAAAAAAACAAATCTGTTGTTCTAAACATTTTGACCCTGTATTGCTTTTTGTAGGAAGCACCTGATTTAAAATCAAATACCGTTGAAACATTTCTAAGTGAATTGGAATAATGTCTATTGAGTTTGTGGTGGTCGTTTGTCGATACCCTTCAACCCTTTATTTTTTGTAATAAAAAAGTATTAAAGTTGTTGAATAAACCTTTCCCACATAAGAACACTTTGCTAAGTTCGACAAAACATGGCACCATGATCAACTCCAACTTTGATCAAAGATATGACGACATTTGAAGTCGAACACGTACTGTATCTGCGTGGTGGATTGCGACCCTCTCAAAGGGATGAATCTTGTATCGCAGCAGTAGAACGTTATAAGATGACTAATTCCCTATGCTTATTTGACCAATCTGGGATGCTCACAGAATTAATAGCCATGTGGGGTGCTCCAGGAATATTGGCTGCGGTGATAATGCAGGCTCCACAGCCACCCTCGCGACACATGTACTTTGTGCCGCGCAGCTCGAGGTAGTTGCGGAGGTAGTCCAACAACATTGTGTCTGAGCACACATCGTTGCTTACTGAGGAGAAGCATTTAAAACCATCAAGTTTTGACAGTGGAGTTGGGAAAAGGCTAGGCAGAGGATGATGAAGTTTTTACAGTTCAATTTCAGCTACAGCCAATGGTTGTAGGCACCGTACACTATCACTTAAAGAGGACACAGAGGAGGAGGAGGAGGAGTACACAGAAAGAACCACAAGTTATGTTTAAAGTTATATTAAAATGTAGAAGTTACGACAGTTAAAGTGGTAGCGATTCCTTCTCTTTACAAGTGGATAGTTCCACAGTTGTTGTCTGACTCGCCCTGCCTAGCGTGAAAAGTTACAATTATAGCGTAATATTTGTGACGCTCGACATCCAAGTAGGTTGCTGCGTTAGCAAAGTAAATGTTGTAACACAGCTGTCGTCCACAATATGGATGAATAGCGGACATCACGCGGTTTTACCCGCGTAGTTCCCCTTCCCGTAGGAGTACGGAGATAAAATATAGCCTATAATACTCGCTGATAATGTAACTATCTGTCACCGTAAAATTGTTCATCACGTTAGATTGTAATCTCACTAGCAAGATTGTAAACTCTCGAAATATTGTCAACTGAACATACTACTTCCAATATAACGCATTATTTTTCGGTAGATTGTAATCTATCTAAGTGAAACCGTAATATTGTGAAATGCATGCGACGGAAGTATCTCTGCCCCCATAATCGAGTCTTGGGGCGCCACGTTAGGTTAGTTAGGGCTTCGTCGACTACGCTTTTTAGGGGAATACAAAGTGCCTTGAGGTTAGGTCATATTAATCGGTATTTCTCAGGAATAGTACATTATATTTTCATGAGAGTGGTACCATGGGGCAAGGGGGACCCCTCCTTCCCTCCCCCTCCTCCACACCGCGCGAGTTGACTTCCATTGCATACATTTCACAATATTACGGTTTCACTTTGTTAGATTATAACCTACCGAAAAATAATGCGTCATATTGTAAGCAGTATGTTCGTTTGACAATCTTTCGAGAGTTTACAATCTCTCTAGTTATATTACAATCTAACGGTTCCTACGATGTGACGCTGACATAATATATCTATTGCTGATAGAAATCATGTGCTCAAATCGGTCGAGTAGTTTTTAAGTTTATTCGTTACATACAATACTACAAATCTTTACATACAAATCTTTTCGCTTTATAGTATTGGTATAGATATAGATTGAAAAAAATGAATATTAATACTAATGTATTTTTTTATATAAACTAATACTATGTGAAGTCTAATGCAATGCTCGTTTGCCAATAAAAACCAAAGAAAAGATACATGATACATACAGTACAATCAAGAGAGGTCAATCGCGGAATCCGAATACTCGTAGGCTGGGCAGCGTTCGAGAAGCTGCGCGGTATCTTCTCATCCAACTTACCGCAGTGTCTCGAAAGACGAAAGTATGACGAAAGTCTATGACCAGTGTGTGTTGCCACATTGCCAGTGATTACATACGGGTCCGAAACGTGGTCGTTCACAATGGGCCTTATCAAAAGGCTAAAAGTCACTCAAAGGGCAATGGAGAGGGCTATGCTCGGAGTTTCCTTGCGTGATCGAATCAGAAATGAAGACATCCGCAAGAAAACCAAGGTCACCGACGTAGCCCGAAGAATTGCCAAACTTAAGTGGCAGTGGGCAGGTCACATTGCTCGCCGAAACGGATGGCAGATGGGGCTGAAAAGTTCTGGAGTGAAGACCTCTCACTATGTGGACCGATGACCTGGTGAAGGTTGCGGGAATCCGTTGAATGCGAGTCGCAAGGGACCGGTCAATGTGGTGACACTTGGGGGAGGCCTATGTCCAGCAGTGGACGTCTTTCAGCTGAAATGATGATGATGATACAGTACAAGCGGTGAGGCTAGCTTTGATGTCCAGAGCAGTATGTCGGCGATAAAAAAAAAAAACATGCAAAAACTTCCAGCTGCCGAGATGAAAATAGTGAATTGGTTTGGACGCGTAAAGAAATTGAATAAAGTACAAAATGAGCATGTCCGTGGTAGTTTCTAAATAGCCCCTATAACAGAAATTCTAACTGAGAGTTCAGATGGTTTGGTCAGGTGATGTAAAGAAACCCCTTGTCCTGGCGCTAGACAATAGAATAGAGCTAAACTCAAACTCAAACTCAAATCATTTATTTCAACTAGACCATTACGGCACTTTTGAATGTCGATAAAACGAAAAATAAAGCGAAGCTACAGTCACAGACACAAGGCATAATAACTTGAGAAAGTACTGTAGTTGCCCATTCCCTAGCGTAGATCTCTATGGAGAAGAACGGGCAAGAAACTCCATGGACACTCTTTTCAATCAAAAATGTTGTTACAAAATCTTGGTTACATCTTTCATGTTGAGATTGTACATATATGTGAGAACGATGTAGAAAGACGTGCACAATAAGAGCGTCCAGAGTAAAAAAAAAAAAATCAACAAATAAAAATAAAGCAATTCAAATGATCCATGGCAGCTAAGAGATGACCAGTCCCGACTGACAGCGCCCGTTCACGAACATGACGCATGGATCAGCGCCATTCAATTCAACCATATTGAAGGGAACTAAATGACCCGACCCACCCGCCACCATCAGCAAGACATTTAAGCGAGCATGACATTCTCTCAGCCACCAAGGCATATTCAAGTCAATGAAAGATAACTAAATGCAAATGGTAGCTTTACGGTACATGGTACTCACACATGTGTTATGCAATTATACAATACTAAGAGATGGAATCTATACAATGCAAGAATATTTTTACAATCTTCTGCAGCTACCACAATAATTGTCCAATAAGTTTGCATCTATGGTTGCGGAGCAGGACCAGCATTTAGCCAAGCATTTTTATCCTCAATGTAATCCTCCAGCTTATAATAAGCTTGCCTACATAGTGTGCGTTTTACACAAGATTTAAATTTCGTCTCATTCAGTTGTAGAATGTGGGGAGGTATTTCATTGTAACATTTTAAACAGTACCCCATGAAAGATGAATCTACTTTAGCAAGCCTGAAACCTGGCTGAACTAGTTGGTCCCTATTTCTAGTATGATAGTGGTGTCTGTCACCTCTTTTACTGAACAAATGCAGATTTTTCCTAACGTACATGATGTTTTCATAGATGTATTGACAAGGTACTGTCATGATATTAATTTCCTTAAACAGTTCTCTTAGAGAATCGCGTCTACGTAATTCATATAAGGCTCTGATGGCTCTTTTCTGCAGAATAAAAATAGACTCGATGTCTGCAGCCCATCCCCATAGTAAAATACCGTATGACATAATACTATGAAAATAACTAAAATAGACTATCCTCGCCGTATCAACATCAGTAAATTGACGGATTTTTCTAACAGCATACGCTGCTGAGCTCAGCCGGCCTGCAAGAGATGTTAAATGAGGACCCCATTGTAGCCTGTGGTCAAGCGTAATTCCCAAGAAAACCGTTTCATTGACAAATTCAAGTTTCTCTTGATTCAATACTATGTCACAATCACTACTTTTGACATTTGGTAAAGCAAATCTTATGCACTTAGTTTTTTTCCCATTTAGTACTAAATTATTTGCGGTAAACCAATTATGAACCTGCAGTAGGGCGCTATTTACGTCGTCAAGATTTGTGGCACGTCTGTTTATCCTAAATATTAAAGAAGTATCATCAGCAAACAACACCATTTGCGGATGGTTGTTAAATAAATGGGGTAGGTCATTAATGTATACTAAAAAGAGGAAGGGACCCAATATCGAACCTTGTGGTACGCCCATTTTTACTTTTAAACCCATCGAATTTACACCCTTTACTTGTACATGCTGCTGTCTATCATTCAGATATGATTTTACTAAACTGAGCGCAAGTTTACCTAAACCGTAATGCTCAAGCTTCAAAATCAGGGTTTCGTGATTTACGCAATCAAATGCCTTCGAGAGGTCACAGAAGATTCCTATGGCATCTTGTGCCTCTTCCCACGCAGTAAAAATATGTTTTAATAAAGTGACACCGGCGTCAGTCGTACAACGTCCTTTGGTGAAACCATACTGCTGTTCGTGTAAGATTTTATTGGTGTTAAAATGTTTAAGCATTTGATCGAGCATTATCTTTTCAAACACCTTGCTGAAAACCGGCAACACGGATACGGGCCTATAATTGTTGGTGTCTTTACTGTCCCCGGATTTAAAAAGCGGTATTACCTTACTGAATTTCATTAGATCCGGGAAGACCCCTTGATCCACGCTAGGAAGTGGAATACTGTTTCTTTTTATACAAAGGGAGAGAAACCAAAACAAAATCACGGATATAATCCCGTAAGTATTGTAAGTGAAGGGAGAGAAAGTCTTGAAACCAAAACAAAATCACGGATATAATCCCGTAAGTATTGTAAGTGAAGGGAGAGAAAGTCTTGAAAGAAAAAGGAATAAATGATAGATCTGACAGTAGTTTTGGAACAAAAGGGAACCTAGTAATCTACCTTGTAATAGTTTATTCGTCAATGACTGATTTACCAATAACTGAAATATAAATTTGGGATGGTTTTGGTTCTTTTTTTTATGAACGCGAAAAGAAAGTGTAAGGATTGTAAGCACGTGGCGTTATTTAGTTTCTGCCTAACTAGGAAAAGACATTAATTTATATTAATAAACCAAATGTTATCTTACCTGTATGTTCAACGCCATTTACAGTAAACTTGATGGCGTCCTTCTCCGACTCCATCTTTGACAACTTGCACCGAAAGGCTTACACAAAACGAACTAGCCTGTTCTTCCTATTTAAACTTTTTGACAATAACCGCCATCTTTATTTTGCATAAATTATTCTCCATTCTTTACTTTCCTTTTCGTAAATAAATATTCCATGATAATTAATTTGTACAGTAGTTGCATTTTTTTTTTTTTTTTTTTTTGATAAACCATACTCATGAAATTTCATTTTTTGATAGGGTTGTCTGTGTGATTAACGTGACTTGTTAATCACTGACGTTTAACGAATTAACTGTTGACGACAAAATAGAAAAACCTGACACGGGAATCAGCTGGTTCCAATTTTAGGAAGATGAAAAATAGTGCAAATACAAAACAAAAATGATAGCAAATAAAAAAAATGATAAAATGCATTGTGCATAATACATAATATGGCAATGGTAGAATAATTGCAAAAAAAAAAAATGTTATTTACAATTTGAAACCTTTTGCACCAATGCGTATAGTTCCATTAACCACTATTCTTTCTTTTGTTCCTATGGTACGAGTATCCTTTTCTTCAAGAACAAAAAAAAGGATACCAGTATACGCCTGCAGTGACATAAATCGGTCTCCAAATTTGTAATTGCTGAGCCAACACGAACATGAATTCTATTATGACCGTTTGTACACTGGAAAATATATTTTGGTTTTCCCAATTGCGTAATAACAAACCATTGATAAGCAAGCAGATACTTAAAAAAATTCGGCAGTGATGAACAGTTTAGATACCAGGTATTGCTTGTCCCCTGCCGGGGTTGCGGGACTGTTCGAAAGAGATACCGCGGCCCCGGAACGTAAAGGGCGAGGAAGGAACATGGATGGGTTTTAGTCAGTAAGAGTCTGACACTCCCTCCCGCTCCGCCCAGAGTGGGAGAAGTCATTTGATGATTTCCCATCCTAAAAAAAAAAAAAAAGGTATTGCTTGTCCGCGTGCTTTGCGGGCTACTGAGTCGAGTGAAACCAACTGAGAGAGGTAATTGGACCAATAACTTTACTGATAGAATTTGGGGGAAACAATAACTCGAGTTGTGTTATTGTTTTACCTTACTATTTAATGTGCACTCATTTGTGATGTTTCGATTCCTGGTAAGGTTGAGCCTAATATGGATCTTTAGGTTTTTTATGCTATCGATTTGTTGTTGAGACAGCGAGAAAACTCAGTATTTAATGGATGGACATCCATCCGACGTTCATACTGCTGTTATTATACACCACGAGCCAAGTTAACAATCATGATACGAGTAAATTCACATAAGTGACCCTAGCCAATTTCGACGACGGAAGTTAATACCAGAGCAGCTGAATACACGCTGATTCCGCGGTTAGTCATCAAATATTAAACTACAAAAACGCTTACATCATTTTTATTGGTTTTCTTAACATAACATTAAAATAGTAACAAAGATATAGAAGATTAAAGGATTAGTAGCTAACTAATTATTAAATTGATCCAGTACTCTAAGGGTGTATAGGCAAGGCTGTACCTAAACTGTTTCGTTGGTCTAGTAGTAGCAAGTACGCGACTCCTGAACATAAGGCCCTATTTTTTGGATGTAATATCATCAAATGACCCCTTCGCGTTCTGGGCGGAGCAGAAGGGTCAAAACTCATCCATGTTCCTTCTTAGCCCTTTGTGTTCCAGGGCCACGGTGTCTCTTTCGAACAGTTCCGCAGCCCCGGCAGGCATCGGCCTTTGCTGTCCACTTCCAGTCCGCTGACTACTCTTTGAGGCGCGCGTGGAACACGAACACCCATGAGATAGGTATTTAAACCCATGTTCCAGACCGCTACTGAAAAAAAACTGAAGGAATAACCACTGTATGCAGGACCTCGGGATCAGCAGTCGCTTTTGTAACCACTAGACAAGCCAAAAAAGGTCGACCCACGCGATTATAAACCCTGAGCAAAACCGTTAACAAAGCCTATATTTCCATGAACTCAAATAACAAGACATTTTCGGGCAATAATCCCCACAATTAGTACCACTACGTGTACCCGATAACCACTACTGTGCGGTCGTTAGAAAGTGGCCTAAATCAACAGAGATGTTGACGGTGCGTGATCGCTGTAGGGACCGATGGGCATTAACTAAGTATCGAGTTACTGGGATTGTCTTGTTGGTGTAGTAGTTCACATCTTCGATAATGTTCTTTTTTAAACTTTCACGATCAGAACACATTATAAAACTTATGAAAACGGGTATTTATCGCGAATTTACCTTTAATTTAAGCCCGACGTTTCGACCGGATTGCACCAGCCGTGGTCGCGGGGAGACTGAAGTATTGGAAGTACCGCGACAGCAAAGTGAAGGCGTTTATTCAACTTACTTACTCTCACTTGATCTTCATAAATGAAAAAAAATATCGCGATAAATACCCGTTTTCATATACAGGATGTAAACCACCTCATCACGAAGCCGTCAACCAAGCATTCTGTACATCAAACTAAGTAACTTTACTTAAAAATTATTGCTGGGAAACGATATTTTTTTTTGGGGTGAAAAATCATCTTTTACGGTTTAATTCAATGCAACGCACTTAAAACATTGTGCTGATGGATGCAATGAATAGTACGGGGGTCATAGAGGTAGTTAAAGTAAAAACCTTACACTAAAAAACTTGTATTTAAAAAAAACTTGTCAAAAAGTTGAAACTTTGACCCCCAATATCTCCGTAACTAGAAGGTTCCCAGGTATGGTGTAAAACAAAAAATGATCGCAATGACGGGGAGAACAAGCGCCTTTCGGCTTCGTTAAGAGGTGTTTTACACCCTTTATGATTCAGATAATGTTTTTGGGCTGTTTCAACAGTTTTTTTTAGTTAATCATCAGTCTCTAAATCACCAATCCGCGCTGGGCCTGCGTGGTTGATTATAGCTCTCTCATAGACGCCTGTGTGTGTGCTGTGGGAACATTAATAGGCTGATGATGATGTTGATGTTCAGTCTCTTGCTCTTATAGCAATTTATTGGGGTCGAAGCAGCATTTGTCATTTTTCTTCACTTGTACATTGCTCGTCATCTCATAAGTCACCCACTTTTTTAGCCATATCTTAACTACCTAATTATCTTTATCAAAAAAAGGTTTTACAAAAAAAAACCTTTCAGGAGATTCCTTCAAAGAAATAAGACCAAGTTCTCTTAAAGGTATTAACTAGCTGGCAGCTTAGAGAATCCTCTGTAGTGAACCGTGACGTTCGGCCTCCAACCTCCGACATCTGAGCTCATCCGTCGCTGCATTCTTGAGGCCTCTCGACTGATACTTAGTGCACTCTTGAGAGAATTATCGAATATACATATTATTAAGTTATAGTATGGCCGGATTTAAAAATACTTTTTAACGGAACATTAAAATTTAAGATCCCGCATTTTTTCAAAGGAGCTTGAGAAAAGTGTTTCAGGGGTTGCAAGTGGACTTCTTGTCCAAACTATATCTTCTATTCGGTTTTTGTGCGTGGTAAGCCCGGCTAACGTAGTCAGCCTAGCTCTGCCTAGAAGCACAGATACTTTACCTACAGACTTCGAATTTCAGGATGACGCAGGATTTAAATCTGTCTGGATATCATCATCATCTACCTAACTTTTTCCCAACTATGTTGAGGTCGTTTTCCAGTCTAACCGAATTCAGCTGAATACCAGTATTTTATAGAGCATTGTTTTTGCGTATGTGTATTTTAATCTATCTGGATTTAATCAACAAATTATTGTTACCTACACTCATACGAAACTATTCCTTATTACCACCTCTAATTTTCCGAGTCCGCAGATCCAGGAATATTTCCATCACATTACAGTCGGACCATGCAATTCGCAAGCCTTCGGGACTTGCCTGGCTTCGGCTTTAAGCACCGGATCCGAACAGATATAGGATCATTTTCTCTTCATATGTGTGGGTTGGATTGAAAGAATAATGTGTTTTGGTAAGAAATTACCAAAACACAATTATCATTCATCCATTTTCATCCATTACCTATACCAGAATTTAGTTATAATATTTTCTGTGAAACACAGCAAAATAATGTTCAGAATATAAAATATCCAAAATATTATAACGGTTTTTTTTTAATATTTAAATAAATATCATACAACGTTATTTTTTAGTCGTTATAATTACTTTAGGGGGAGAAGTACTCATGAAAATGAACAACTTTTACAATAAACTTATATTGTCACTTACGGGATATCTTCCGTGATTATTTATTGTTTTGAGCTCCCGATATTTCGACGCTGTTGCAAGCGCCATGATCGCGGGTTGACTGGAGACTGCGGGTGGATGGAAAACCACCCGCAGTTTAGTTTTAAACCGTGAAAGCCTAAAACAGAACTTTACAATAGTAAAAGTTGTTCATTTTCATGAGTACAATCCACTCTTAAAGTAATTAAAACGACAAAAAAAATACGGTGTATGGATAATTTTTATTTATATTTAAAAATGTAATTCGTTTGTAACAAAATAAATAAAGAAATGAAAATTATAAAGATTCCTGGAAATTAAAGTTTTAAACACTATGCCATAATTATTTCTTTTTACTTTGACATTTCATAAAGAAAATCCCTCTTATGAAATGTCAAATTACACAAAATAAAAGATCAACCGCATAAGCTAATAGACGAAAAAAAGAATAAATAGACCTACCTATAAAGAGTGTAGATTTTCCGTCACAATATTCTTTTATTTGTCCGTATTCATCGTCAAAGATAAGTAAAGTGTAAGCTTGAAGCTACACTTACCTTCTAGTTCTGTCTCAGAACATCAGAGAAATGAAGTGAATAGTGGACTAAGGAGTGAGTGAGTAATAGCCGAGTGACAGTAGATATTCGAATGGCACTCGTTAGAACTGAGTCGAGTACCTCGTTAGCTCGTGTTAGAACATTTGCATGCTGGGCTGTTGCAGCCACGGAGTTGCGGGGTGCGGTGAACTCTGAATTTATGAAAGAGAAAAAATACTGCATTCAAAATATGCTGTTCAGTACTGCACCTAAAATGATTGAAAAAGCAGAAGCGATGCAAGCTTACACTGCTTTCTCAGTTAAAATCAAAAGTATCAGAACTGAACTGCTTTATGAATGATTTTCTTACCAGTTAAAAAAAAAACCCCAAAAACAATTTCAACAAGAATCTTTTGAACCAAAAACACAGGACACAGGACAGTAATTGTAATTATCTGGCTATTCTACGATACAATTTTATCTAAACCTATTAGTTAACACTGGGTTATTTACCATGTAGTACGAGTAGGTACATGTCAGTGTTAATAACGTTAGTGAGCATGTTAGTTTAAAAATAATAACGTACTTACTTTTGAAAACTTTTTGATAACTTGCTGGTTTAGCAGCTCGACACTGAGATAGGGCGCACGTGCTCTGAAAGCCAGCCTCTATGAAAAGGGGACGATGATTTAAGAAAACTGCACTCTGAGAGACGAGTCGTGGCGATCCGTTTAGCTCTTAATGTTAATGACATATTATGTCCGTTGGATATTTACAAAATGGTTCGTTGCTGGTTTTTCATAATCATTGTGGTATTGGAATCGCCATTTACTTGGTATGTGACGACACAGTTGGCAAAGTGGTTTGGCGATTAACTGCAGCACTGCGTGTTGCGTTCGATTCCCGCACCGAACAATCATTTGTATGGCCTACAATTTGTTGTTTCGGGTATGGCTGTTTGTGAATCTGAATTTAAATGTTTATAAACGCACATACGACACAGGAGAAATTCATAGTGTAAAAAAACTCCAAAAAAAAACTAATCTAAACTACACTTCAACTTAAACTTATTTGTGCAGGCGGGAAAACACAGAACTAAAATAAATGCACCATGTTTGGCATTTTGATGCATTTTGAGGGTTCCGTAAACGGAACTCATAATTATGGATTCGTCATGCCTGTCTGTCTATCCGTCAGTCCGTCTGTCTGTCTGTCTGTCTTTATTTCTGTCTATCCGTCCGTATGTCACAGCCACTTTATTCCGAAACAGCACAAGCACAAGCTATGCTGTTGAAACTTGGTAATTAGATGTATTCTGTGAACCGCATTAAGATGATAAAACTTAAAATAATGTGATGTATATTACTATGTAATCTTGATTCTGAAACTTAACTCCGACAAACGTTTGTCCGCCGAATGAGCCGCCGACAGAATGTTTCCGCTACGAACGTTTCGCCGACAGAACTCATGAGTGAATTGACGACAGAATCTTTCAAACCTAAACCATTTCACACGGTCTGGACGGTCTGGTCGGTCACGGTTTTTTTCTCGGTTTAACACTACTGACTAAATCTAAAGATTCTATAAACCTTTTGAAAGGTAAAATGATAAATGAAACAAAAATCGATAAACAATTTAAGGTGACGGAAGAGCGAAAACGCGAGTTTTATAATGCCTGAAAGTATATGAATCACTGCAATAAACAAATCCAGAAATATGATATTCTTCAGGATATATGCTAGTATGGTGGGGTTTTGAAAACATAATACAATTAATTTTCCTCGATAAATTACGAAATGATCTCAAAAAAATTTCCACCGAAAATTGGTTTGAACGAGATCTAGTAAGTATTTTTTTTAATCCGTCATTTTTATATTATGTTACTAGCTGCTACGGAACCCTTCATGGGCGAGTCTGACTCGCACTTGGCCACTTTTTATTACTTAGCAAGCAGCGCCACTTTCTACAGCACACTTAAAGTGGTCATTCTTAAGTTTCTCTCATCCTTACACACACAATCAATCTATAACAATATTAAAACACAACAATCATAGGTACGTTCATAGGCACACAATTTAGGTAGTTACATAGGTAGTTTTTTTATACATACCTACTTTTATATCAGAGGAAACTTGTAATTGACTTTCTTCTATATATTACATATATACATATCTGTAAGTTTTCTTAAAATGAATAAATAAAGATAACTTTCGTCAAGAAAGGTTGTTCTTTAAAAGAAAATGTGACCCAATTTGCCCCCATAAAGCGATTAATTGAACATAATTTTGCCCTCATTAACGTTTCAAAGGCAGTTCTAATTAAGATATAGGTAATTGCAAGCTCCTTTATTGTTTCCTATTAGGTGAGGATATTTTTAGATATTTTGGTGAAGATATACAATGTTATACATCGTAGTTAGTTTACCGAGTTTCCTCCGTGCCTCGGAAAGCACGCTAAGCTGTTGGTCCCGGCTTTAATTTATAGATCTTTGACAGTCGTTACAGGTCAAAAAGGTGGCCCAAAAAGCCTGACAACCAGTATTACCAAGGGGTATCGTATTACCCAGTAATAACTGGGTTGTGGAGGTCAGACAAGCAGCCGCTCCATGTAAAATACTGGTATTCAGCTGCATCCGGTTAGACTGGAAGCCGACCTCAACACAGTTGAGAAAAGGCTAGGTGGATGATTTCATCGCAGTTAGTATTTAAGTATCTAGTCTATTCGATCTAGTAGTCGCAACGCAAGGCGCTATTTGCTGAATGGGTTTGATTCTCGGGTCACGCAAATTGTTTTTTTCAATCAGTAGCAGCCCGCAGTCTAGATTTGTGCCCTTTTGATGGACATAAGCTCGTCCTCTTTATCATAAGACTTATAAACTATCGAAAATAAAAACAGTCACCACAAATTCTGAACATTTTAACCGTCCAAGCTTATACTACTTTTCATCTCAAAACGAGGAACTAACCATAAAAATGTAAAGTAATATCTACGTTTCAAGAGCGCACCGGATTCCAAGAGCCATTCAGATTCAGTTCGTTTATCCCAAATTCCCAACCGGCAGAACGTCGGTGACTACTTACATTCGTATCATATGACTGGAGAATGCACTCGTGACGTAATCTTCTTATCACTCCATGTGCTGGACATCTATAGGTCTCTCCCAAACTGCAACACAACTCCTGATCCGTTGCCTTCCGTAGCGAGTCTGTCTCATATTTCTTTTTCAAGGTCGTAAGTAGACCTAGTTAAGGCGTGCGACACTGCACTTGTTGATAAGGGATTTCTCAATCATCCCTTAATCATCAATCACGTGGAAAATCGTTATTTAAACTAAAGGTAAAATTTGACACATGGGTACACCACGATCTGAATTCGGATACAGTTTACTTTTTCTGTCAGCAGTAGGTACATTGTAATGGGATAATTTACCTGATGAACTGCGTAGAAGCTAGTACGCAATAATGGAGACAGTTACCTCGAATTCGGAACGTTTACAAGTGTTCCAAGCTGAAAGTGCTGCTGAATTGAAAGTAAGTAATCCGATATTCAGTGAACTGTTTGGCATGGGGCTCAGAACATCTGCTCATACGCCTTCCACAGTCTGCTCATACACTTTTTGAATGTCATCAGTCCACTTAACTAGGAGGCGTCTCATACTACACTTTGTCGACACGTGTTCTCCACATCATCTCATATACACCCATGCATGTGTATAGTGACAAAAGACTCAACAAATTCCAAAGAAAATCACCGTTAGCAGTACTAAAGACAGTTACCACAAATTCGGACCATTTTCTGAACTACTTTTCATCTGAAAACTAGAAACGAACCATAAAGATATATGTATTCCGCATTGCAAGAGCCACCCGGCTTAAGTCCGTTTATGGTTGCAATCGGCCGGAACGTCAACTAGTGCTCTGCTGCCACTCGTTACAAACGTCACATACTTACGACTCGTATTTTTGCAGTTAACTTTGGAGTTTAGTTATTAAGTTAGCCGATTTTTGGCAGTGGGAAATTTGGTTTTAGTTGCTACTGTATTAGTTTAGACTCAACCAAATGTCCACTCCACATTTAGGGAGGGAAATTAATCCTAACTAATATTTTAATTATGATATATTTTGTTTATTGTTTGTTGTGTGTGGAATTCACTGAACCGATCGTACTGTTTAACATAAACGGTGTAGGTACAGAAATGCGACTTATGGTACTTTTCATCCCGAAAAATGTACTGATCCTGAGGAAAAAAACAGTGACGTTCATATTATGATAATAGATGGCGCCACGTGTCTTTCGAATCATGATTCATCATCATCATCATCATCTCAGCCAAATGACGTCCACTGCTGGACATAAGCCACCCCCAAGTGTCGCCACATTGAACGATCCCTTGCGACTCACGAATCATGATTGAATTATGATTATTATTACAAGCAGAGCATCTGCAATGACTGTCAAATTCTAAATTAACGCAAGCGGAGCTACAGGTTAAAGATAGTTGCTTATAAATAAATATCGCTGGACATTAACACACAGCGCCATCTAGTGCCACACTAAGCAAGGCTTTTGTCGTGGTCACCAGACAGTTGATATACTACATATACACTTTCTTATTATAAATACATACTTATTATACATATAAACATCCATGACTCGGAAACAAATGCCCATGCTCATCACACAATCATTTGCTCCTACCGGGACTTCAAACCCGGGACCCTAAGAACGTAAGGCAGCCTCACTACCGCTGCGCCATACGGGTCGTCATAAAGAACGAAAAATCGTTTATATAGTGAAACACCACGTTAAAATTCCTTGTTATGTTTATTTTAAGTAACTGTCAAGAAATGATAGTTGTAATGTGAACATCAACCTACGGCAGTCCACTGCAGAACATCGGCCTCTTTAATTGCACGTCACTTAACTCTATCCTCGGTAACTATCATCCAGTTGCTACCATCTATGGTAATCGACACTCCTCCACCCTGAGGATGAGGTTGAATGTAAATGTAACGTATGCAAAATTATTAAAGTTGATCAATTTTGGTAACAATGAAATTGTCGTGACTGACATAGATAAGATGATAATTATAGTACTAACGGCAGTTTTCTATAACTTACTTACGTATAACTGTCCGTAGCTATCGGTGTTTCAATACACAAAGTTAACTTGAACGTTGACGTTTTGTTTCTTACCTTACGTCTGTAAGCTAAATGTCAAACAGACAGAGATAGCAACTTACCGATACCTGTCAGTAAGTTAACGAAACCCGTAATTTTGCTTTCTCAAAATAACTGAATTGAGTCACTTACAAAACTCTAATAACGTTATTTTTCTTTCTGAAGTCTCTAACGGACCAGTTCAACTAATATTTACAGGGTCACATATTCTCATTTACACTGTGACCTACAAAACATGTCTGCACGTGTATGAATCCGAATAAAATAGCACTTAGCATATAACAATTCTAGATAGTCTTCTCTGAAAAAAATAAGTGTTTGTGCGTGTTTCGAATAAAACACAACATTTATCTTAAGTTAACTCTAAAAGACATTTATAATTTCTTCACTACCTGAGAGACAATTTTTAACAACTATAACGTTGATAAAAGTCAGGCAAACTTGTTTTTAAACACTTTTTATGGGGCAGGCGAGGAAATGCGATTTTTTTTCCTGTATCATGGGTTCGTTTCCTAAATCCAACCACACTGGTGGACTATAGGTAGTCCTTTCCCTCTCATTGAGAGGAGGCAGTCTCCCAGCAGTGGGAACATTATAGGCTGATGATGATAATGATGGGTGCGTTTACAAACATTTAAACTCACTTAGGATTCAAAAGATTTAAAGAAACATTATTCTCAATAAAGACATACGTCACTGTGACACCTTGAGAACAATACTAAAAACATACATAATATAATTTACAAAAACCTACTTCATATCTTAAAGAACTATTGTTTAATTTCACCATAAGGGACCAAGCAGTTCAATAGTCTTAAAAATTAGTTCTTAGAGAAGAAAATAAAGCTCTGCCTTTAAAATACAGCTAAGTAGTATTCAGTCATAGCTATGTCGGGCTAGCACTCGACACCCCAGCGTGACACGACGCTAATTAGGCCGACACCCCACTAATTGTATGCCTAGACTTGCTCCAGTGCCTGCGTCTCTATCTACTAGGGTGAGATGGTGTCCGGTATCAAATGAGAGAATGAAGTCTAATAAAGGAAGTTATTGTGAAAATATCGAGTACGTAAAATTGGTAACTATTTATTTTTGTTTTTCTTCTTTTAGCGAAAAATTTTTAAACATAATAAAACTGGGAGTGCCTTATTCATAAAATTAGATATTAAGGCGCGTCCATATTGAAAATACTCTAAGCAAGACGTATTAGTGGACAGCGGAAAATAAAAAGTTTTAGAAAGTTACATGCTGCAAAATGTTGCCCATTCAAAAAAAATGTTGTGATCGTACCTTTTCATATTAATTTTCGGTAGATAGTCAAGTGATGAGAAAATGTATAAAAAAAACAGTCAGGAATGAAGAAGACTTAGAGAAGAATATTAAATTCTATTTTCATTAATGGAATTTCGATTCCAATTTCTTGTCATCGTCGGGGGGTCTCAATTATACAAGTCGCGACGCTGATGCGTGAAAAAAACAATAACATTGCCTATCTAAATTATGCAAGAATCTTAGCAGTGGTCATTCCGTAACTTCTGCCTATACCTGTGGAAATAAGGTGAGAAAATGATATGTATACGACCTTCATAAATCATTATCCTCTAATCTTGCAGCCGGACTTCCGAGACAAATCACCTACAGGGCGGAAAACTGATGAGTTTTCTCGTTTTCCCGCTCAACTTAGTAACCGCAAGTTTACGGCTTTTGAATATTCATTAAGGAACTGACACAGTAACTTAAGTCCGCTTCTTTTTACGTTACGGCTGAGTAGCTTAAACTGTACTAAAGTTACCACAAAATAGTCCTTTGGAAATTTTTTCTTGAGCGTTAATAGTTAAGTTTGAAATTAACGTTTTCGTAAAGCCCTGTGGTTATTGCTCCTACTTTTGTGAGTTAGGTTTAAAGTTGAATCAAGGCATTGAAATACTTCTAGCTAGCCGGCCGTCCCTAGCTAGCCGTCCGTCCGTCTAATGACGACAGGCCGTGTCTACGGCGCGTTCGTGTTCCACGCGCGCCTCAAAGAGATGTCAGCATAAAGGGAGGGGCCCGCAAGGGCCGAAGCCTGCCGGGGTTGCGGGCCTGTTCGAAAGAGATACCGCGGCCCCGGAACATAAAGGACGAGGAAGGAACATGGATGGGTTTTGGTCCGTAAAAGTCTGACACTCCCTCCCGCTCCGCCCAGAGTGGGAGAAGTTATTTGATGATTTCCCATCCTTAAAAAAAAAAAAGGCCGGGAAATACTTTCGTGTAATTTATTTCATCGACACTGCTACTCAAACCCCAAATAGCTGATGCTGGCCTCACAGCTGAAAGGTTAGGTTGAAATGGAACTGGCCACATCTGCCGCATGTCAGGGGAGCAATGGGCAACAATAATCACTCTATGATAAAAAATTGCAGGAAACGACAACGCGGTAGTCCCAGATTGCGGCCTAAAATGGCCATAGATTGCGAAAAGTGAAATTAGGGAAGGCTGACCTTTGCCCTGCATTGGGACAATATAGGCTTTAACAATAATAAAAAATCCTTTCGAGAAGGTGAACATTGCATCGTAAGGAAATCGGCGTGACCATTACAATCACATACCAACAATTCGATTATAATATTACATGGTATCCATTAACGATTTTCAATAACTTACTAACAGACATCGGTAAGTTGCTATCTGTTTGGCATTTAGCTTACAGACCTTTAGAAACAAAACGTCACAGAAAAGCTTTTTTTATTTTTCTATGATTCACGTGACAGATATGTGACGCAGATAGGATATTTCAAGCTAACTTTGTTTCTATAGGGTGTAAAACACCTCTTCACGAAGCCGAAAGGCACTTGTTCTCCCCATCATTGCGATCATTTTAAAGTTAAAGGTTAAAGTTACAACTTTTTGACAAGTTTTTTTTTAAATACAATTTTTTTTTAAGATTTTGACTTTTAACACCTCCATGACCCCCGTACTATTCAATCAATCCATCATGTTTTAAGTGCGTTACATTGAGTTCTACCACAAAACATGATTTATAACCTCAAAAAAAAAAGTTGTTTCCCAGCAATAATTTTTGCGTAAAGTTACTTAGTTTGATGTACAGAATGCTTGGTAAACGGCTTTGTGATGAGGTGATTTACACCAAGTAGAATGGTCGATAACTGCGAGTCGTAAGCATAATTATTAACTGACAGTTAAACATAAGAAATTTTAGACTGCCTTAAATCGCACTAGGCCAAGAGAATTGATTGTAGGATAACCCACTAACTAGAGGGATACTAAAGCGTTCACCAGCACTGGGAATGCAATAGACTATGCTAAGTTCACAGAATCAGTCCAAAATCACTGTACAAAGTAACTCTATCTCCGTCCCTAGTGGAGTGGTATAATATCAAAATTCGCTTCACATTATAAACCATGAGATATCAACATAATAATAATATGTGCTGAACCAGGGTACACTCATGAATAAAAAGATGCAATCCGCGTCGGATACCAGCGGTTATTGCCAAATAGGATGGCTTTGTAGCAGCTATTTTAGCTGGATAAGCTTGGACTAGGGAGCTTGGATCGTGTGGGAAATAACTGGTGTTGTGAGCTCAGTTTTCGTGTATGAGAAAAGATATTGGTGCTGAAACTTCCCGCATTTTACTGTCGGTATCGTTATCTTTAGAAGCACAATCAGCCAATGATATTCCCACTGCTGCCTGTGCCTCTCTAAGTGAGGGGATGGGTTATAATCCATCACGTGGCGTAATGTAGCCCACCAAACGCAACACTCGTCTGGTCGAGGAGGATTCTCCCTGGGGCCCGCAAGGGCCGAAGCCTGCCGGGGTTGCGGGCCTATTCGAAAGACATACCGCGGCTCCGGAACATAAAGGGCGAGGAAGGAACATGGATGGGTTTTAGTCAGTAAAAGTCTGACACTCCCTCCCGCTCCGCCCAGAGTGGGAGAAGTCATTATTTTGATGATTTCCCATCATAAAAAAACGAGGATTCTCCCTGTTCTATGGGGCATGAATAACTAAGAATAGTTCTTCATACACACTCCATACTCCTAAAGTATAGCTTGGTCTTAAGTAGCAGTCCAAAGAGAGAACAGCTTCGAATAAAGTTGAAATTAAAATTTTTGCCCCACACTGAATTTTTTCCTGCATCGTGCTTGTGTTTGCAAACATAAAAACTCACGTGTAATACACAAGCACCATTAGTTATTATTTGGACATTGCTTCTGAGCGCCTAGAGTAGCCAGCGGTGTAGCCGGTATGCATGATGTGGCATCTATCTCGCATTTGAACTAAGTAAAACCTTCAATCACGCAAATAGAGTTATCCATATTTGAGACAGGAGCCTACCAGACACAATTCCCATCTTATGGAAGTACTCTCTTTTCCGTGGAGGATGTGTAATTTTCCCACCTCATCCTCCTCCACATAACTCCCGCTATAATAGCGGTAACAATAACTGAGAACATGAGGGTATTAACTGAGTACCGAAACGATTCAATCACCCTTGTCGAAAGTCGCAAAAAAATAATATCCACGTATGCATGTATGTACGCCATGAAATCAAACGTCAAAGCTTTTTCCCTCTGTACAGTTTTGTTATCATACTGAAGGTTTGATTAACAAAACAACCATTTTCAACATTGAAAAACAACCCAAAAATAGATGATTGTTGAAGTCAAATAAACACCCTACAGGCAAAAACTTTTCCAATCATTCGGGCGTTCAACCCTCTAGTTTTTCACGTCAAATAACTAAAAGTCCTTTATAACCGTATACTCTAAATAACGAATAATCTCAGTCACCATAAACAGTCCATTGATCTAAAACTTTGACTAGTAAACAACATAAAGAGATATTTTTAAGACCACATCAAAATACGGCTCAATAAACCCACTTAGTACTTTAGATCGTAGAAATGTGGATGAATATGGCTTTGAATTATGTTTAATTTCATGTGAAAGAGTTATTTACAAACCAATCTCTAAAATTACTATTTCTGTAAAAGACTACTGTCACAGAATCAGGACTGAAACATTCCGTACTGAAACATGGATTTTATGTTTATGGCGGATTCGCGGCATTATAATATAATTATTAGGTTTGGAACGTCATAACATCACGACTTTATGCGCCGAAGTTGAGTTTAGGTGTCTATTAGGCGGCCACGTCCCGTATCCCAAGACCCGGGTTACCATTAATTTTTAAAAAGGTGTTGGGTCTGCTACTGACAATTTGTAAACCTTGTATAAACTGCCCAGCCCAACAATAAATTTGAACTCAAGATCCCAAAGTCAAAAGATATCTCCACAATACCTGCGTAGGATTAAAAAATAACTCCAAATTCAAATTCAAATTCAAATTCAAATATTTATTGCTCAACACAGTACATTTATACATTTCCAGATGTCAAGTGAATGCGCAGTCCACTGTATTGTACCAATTCAGGCATGCAAAATTTATAATTATAATTATACATTTCATAAAATCCAATTAATACCACGAACAGAGTCGGAAAGAAAATAAAATGGAATTAACCTAAGAAAATGTCATAAGTTCAAATTAATACGTTAAAAAATGTCATAAATTGAAAGATAATAAATAAAATAAAATAATACCCTGTACAATGTCAAAATCAAATTAATCCGTTACACAATGTCATAAATTCATAAATAATACCTTTTACAATGTTATAAATTAAAATTAATATGTAAGTAATGTCAGAGTATCTAATGTCAAAATAATTAAGAAATATGTAAATGGAAAATCATAGTAAACATAATTTTCATAAAATAACATAAATCGGACTCAAGTATTCCCAAATTATCTGCATTATTATTATTATGCACAGAAATTCCTATCTGACAGGTATTCATTAATAGTGTAGTATGTCTTACCTAACAAAAGATTATTTAGTTGCTTCTTAAATACATTTATATCTTTTATACTCAACAAAGCATTAGGTAATTTATTATAAATATGTGGTGCCATTCCTAGGAGGTTTTAATGGAATACTGCTTTTTTGTGTTGTCTAGTGCTTATTTTATATCTGTGTCGCGAGCTGTGTAGTTTTTCAAATAAGTGGAAGTTCATCTTCACAAATACAGCCACCTCATATATATACAGGCAGGGTACTGTTAATATACGGAGATTCGCAAAGATCGGTTTGCAGCTTTCCGTGCTTTTTATACCGCTTATTGCCCTAACACACCTTTTCTGCGCTCTAAATACTGTTTCTATGTTAGTGGAGTTGCCCCAATATATTATTCCGTATCGCAATGTAGATGTAACATATGCATGATACGCCGTAACTAAAACTTTTTGATTTACCTCCTTTGCGAGAGTACGTAAAGCATATTGTTAGAAAAAAATAATTATATTTAAGTAGACTTATTTTTTGTTACTGGTAAAATACATTAATGAAAATAGCTGACTTATTTTGGATTTAAATGAATAATTGTATTGAAAGTATGTCAAATGATTTGTTCAATATTTTTGCATCAACAATCCTATTATAAAGAAATGTGACCTGTTTAATTATTGTTAATTCATAATACTATTTATCATGTTATCTTTTGATTATTTCAATATGTTCTATTGTATTTTAGTTTCTTTAAGACGATTAATAAAAGCGATGTCGGCCATGTTGGCTGATTCTTTTCTGGTAACGGACGCGCAACAGTAAAGTGCTGTGTTTAGAATTGTACTTTTCAGCTCAGAGTAAACGATTAGTTATAGTAAAAGTTGGTTTTAATTATCAAATTCAGAAGCGGGATGAAATTTACCTGCAGCAACTTGTGGTAATGTATAAATAACAGGCAGTATTTGGTAAGTGATTTTTGTTGTTTACAATGGCGGTACACTGTCGATAAATGTTTTCTATAACCAGTATAGATACATTTCAAGCTGATATAACCCATAGTTGTTATTTTAAATGCTGTAAATCTGTGTTGAAATATCATATTAAACATGCATTTGAATCAAGAAAATATTATACGTATTGTTGTCTTACAACGGTAGGCGAATTTATTACTTCTATTCTTACCTACGCTGGTTAACGAAGTTATCATGAAGATATAGCGTTTAGTGTTCAGTCCTACTAGACTGTAAATGTTGCCTGTGTTTAACAATTACATCTTAATCATTACTTCAGCGATGTCAACAAAAGTATGTGTTCTTTTTCAGATATTGTTGTGATTGTTTCTTTTCCATTTTCTCGGTTCGTTTTTAATTGCAGGTTTCCAATCTGTATATATGTATTAAAGATGTAATTATCGGGATTATTAGTATTATATTGGCTTAATTTTCAATTCAAGTACTTTTACGTTCGTTATTTATTGAGTATATAATGGAAGACCGTGGTTACACGCCAGAGGGCCCTGTGCCTCGTGCGAAACAAACTACGTTTAGGAACTAGACTAGATCATCGCGAATGAGTCGTAAAAGACACCGTAGTTCCACCAGTGATAGTTCCTCTTCGCGTCCTAGAACATCGTATCGTTACTGTAAAAAACGTAAACTCCACCGCCGTCGCCGGTCCGTGAGACATCGTGGTGGTCGGTCTTACTCGCAACAAAGTCAGTCCAATCGCAGGTCCGTATAGATTCTCCCCCGCCAAGACGTCGTCGTCGTTCGCGCTCTGTCTCCTCTAGAAGCGATGAGCGCGGTAATGTTCGCAGTTATCGTTTTCACTCGCGGCATATTAGCCATAGGTCGCGTGTAGATTCACCGTCGCCGCAACGTCATATGGAATCGCGTTCAGTTCTACGACGTCAGCACAATAGAGATAGATCCAGAAGTCGGTCAGTTTCGGGCGAGTCTTCAGACAAGCGATTAGAAACACATTCTCGACCTAGTCGTACAGAAAAAAGCTCAGAAAAAATCCTTAATCAACTAATAAGTGCATTACAAGGTGGAACTAATATTCATAACAATAATTCTACTCATGTGCAAGGCTCGCAGAATGTTATTACCGAGTTTGACCCGACGTCAAAGAGCTAAACCATAAACGATTGGCTCGCTAAAATTATCGAATCTGCTGAGATTTATGGATGGACAGAACAGCAAACCATCTTTTATGCCTTACCAAAACTATCAGGGTTAGCGAAAAAGTGGTATGATGGTCTTACTACAGTCAAATTCACTTGGGATCAGAACTACTTTCCAAGTGACATTGAAACATTGGTAGAATATTTTTATGACAAAATTATGTTGATAAATCGATGTCAATTAAGAGGTCGGTAAGCAGTGGACTGTTTAAGCCATGGAGTTTATGACCATAATATTAGGATGAATATTCAAGGGGCTCAATTATTATTTAATGATCCTGACCAAGTGTTGAATTATTTTCGCAATATTTCACATAACATTAGAGAGCGCCATTACATTGATAATTCACGAAAAAATCCTGAGACCCAAGAAAATAAATCTAAAGGTTCTAATGATTCCTCAACGAATCGAAGAGTACCTCAAACCGTTACCTGCTACAATTGTAGATAAGTAGGTCATACTATAGCAAATTGTACCAAAGAGATTCTTAAATGTAACAAATGCAAACGTCATGGTCATTTAGAATCCAATTGTAGGGTTTATTTATGTGACAAATCGAATATTAATAATACAAATACTACCAACACAAAAAGTAATGATACCAAACTTACTTCAAAACATGAATATTGATGAAACTGTAGGCAGTAATGAAAAGTATTTTAAACAGATACATGCAAACGGTAATAAAGTAAACGGATATGTAGATTTTGGGAGTGAATGCACTCTTGTAAGTGATGACATTTGTAAAACTTTACAATTAAGTCAAAATCAAAATCAAAGCATTTATTTCAAGTAGGCCAATATCAGGCACTTTTGAATTGTCGAAACAGAGATGACAATTAAATGTAGCTACAGTCCCAGTCACAAGACATTAAAACTGTGAAAGTACTGTAGTTGCCCATTCCCTAGCGTAGATCTCTATGGAGAAGAACGGGCAAGAAACTCCATGGACACTCTTTTAAATCAAAATATTGTTACAAAATCTTGGTTACATCATTCATGTTGAGATGGTATATTATGTGAGAACAATGTAGCAAGATGTGCACGCACGTTAAAAGTGTCCATAGCAAAACAAAACCAAAATACAACTCAAAAACAAAATAATTAATTCAAATAAACCATGGCGACTAAGAGATGACCAGTCACAACTGACAGCGCCCGTTCACGCACATGACGCATGGATCAGCTTACTTTAAGATTAAATACTAATAATTTACCGAACCTTAGAGGTTTTGGAAATAGTTCAATTATTCCTAATGGCAGAGTGGATGTCAGCATAAAAATAGACCTTGTGGAATTGCAATTATCAGCATTCGTTGTTCCTGCTTCTTATTTGCCCACTGACATATTGATAGGACAGTCACTAACAGAACACCCTTCAGTGAGAGTATTTAAATCAGACAAAGAATTCATTCTTTATCAAGTTACATCAAACAAGTCCAATGTAATATTGTCCTTAAGATTAGTAAAAGAATTACAGTTAATTATATTTGCTCTATTGAAGTGGGTAGCAGCTCTGATTTTACTGGTTTCGTAAACATTACGTCTGACCTAAGGTTGAACAAAGGTTCGGAATATTTAATTCTGCCTGGACTATATCCTATTAAGATTTTAACCAGAGGCATAGGTATACCTAATGAAATATTCCCTGATGATATTAAAAATAGTTACGTTATGAACGTCTCTACTGACGTTAAACCAACATCTGATGACAAAATAGAGATTAATGTGTTTAACATTAATTCAGATGCTCAAACTTTGCTTTCAGTACAATTATCTGATCCCAAATTAAAACTTATTAAATGCATCTTCGATAAGAATTATTTGGAGGCAAAAGATATACTAAATAATTATTCTCTTAAAAATGGCAAAATGTACAGAAAGGTTGGGGATGATTTTAAATGGGCAGTACCACGTGACGCCCGATGGAAGGTTTGCCTTCTTTGCCATGACGAAAGCGGTCAGTTTTCTTTCGAAAAGACCTTAGATAAAATGCGGCGAGACTACTGGTTCCCGGGCATGGCACGGTTTGTGAGGAAATATGTGCGGGCATGTATCCAATGTGCATACGCTAAAGAGCCTTCCGGTAGGAAACAGGGGATGTTACATCCGATACCAAAGCCTTCCATGCCTTTCGAATTTGTCCATATCGATCATTTAGGTACATTTGTACGCAGCAAGAGCAGAAATACTTATGTATTAGGAATAGTTGATGCGTTCACAAAATTAATAATATTACGGGCGGTCAGAAATACTAAAAGTAAAACGTCGTTACAGGTTTTTAGAGAATTTATAGGTTTATTTGGTTGTCCAAAAGTCATAGTTTCCGACAGGGGAACCAATTTTACCTCGGATGAATTTAAGCGTTTTATTGACTCAAATCAAATAAAGCATGTCAAGAATTCGGTTGCCACTCCTCGGGCAAATGGACAAATCGAGCGATATAACCATTCAATTCTTTTAGTTTCACAACTATAGTTTAATTTAATTGAATATTGGCGCTTAGTAGGTACTTACTAAGTTAGCTTATCTTCCGAATTTATTTTATTGTGCATGTGGTGTTTACCTATAAGTAATTGTTGCGCTGTTATTATATTTACGAATGAATTTATTATGCCCCTGTATCCAGTGTAAATAATGGTTGGTAGACCTATAATACTTAAATAAATAAAATAAATAAATTCTAAGCTCTCTAACCGCTCTTAATTTTGTCCAAGACGATCGTAATTGGGATACGGAACTTAATAAAGTGCAATGGAGCTTAAATAATACGTTAAACAAGGGCATTGGTAAAACACCAGCTGAGGTCGTATTTGGTAAGCGTACTGTTAACATTGCTGAGAGTCATTTGCATGAAGTTTCAACTGATTTAGACGTAGATAAAGATATAAATGAGACCCGCAATGAAGTTGCTTCTCATATTAGGAAGGAACAGGAGTCGATGTAAACTCGGTTTGACAAGAAGCGATGCGCTGCACATGTTTATAAGGTGGGAGATTTAGTAATGATGTTGAAAAACGTTCGTAACGTTGGTACTAGTAATAAACTCATCCCTCCTTATAGCGGTCCGTATAGAGTGTCTACCGTGTTGGGTAATGACCGTTATGAAGTTTCTAGTGTTGACGGATTTTCGAGTAGGAAATATAAAAATGTTTATTCAGCTGATAAAATGAAGCCTTGGATACGATTAGGGTCCATTGGTGGTTCCGATGATGAAGGTGAGGATGTTGACGATGAATCTGCTGCTGACTGATGACATTTCATAATTGTGATAGTTTACTTACCTGTGTTATTTTGACCGTATTTACATTCGATTTTGTGTTCTGTACTTACGCATTCGTTAAATACGTAATTATATAAAATATCTATGTTTATGACAGTACTTGTTAGTAAACAGGAATCTAACTGTAATTAATGATAAGCGAGCCGAGATTGGAAACTATATCACACATGCCTGTGGACTGGTGAGCGGAGCAATCACTGTTGCACTACCTTTCTACCCGTTAAGATGGCCCAGGAGGCCGATGCACTGGACGAGTGTACGCGGTAACTGGAGTTTTAAATAAGACCGTTACACCCTGTGCGTGTACACGGTATCTAATATACATCAGCTACGAGGCCGATACACCCTGTGTGTGTACGCGGTAATGTAGATCACTACAAGGCCGATACACCCTGTGTGTGTACGCGGTAATGTAGATAATTATGAGGCAGGTACACCCTGTGTGTGTACAATGTATAACTAGTAATATATCAACTACAAGGCCGATACACCCTGTGTGTGTACGCGGTAATGTAGATAATTATGAGGCAGGTACACCCTGTGTGTGTACAATGTATAACTAGTAATATATCAACTACAAGGCCGATACACCCTGTGTGTGTACGCGGTAATGTAGATAATTATGAGGCAGGTACACCCTGTGTGTGTACAATGTATAACTAGTAATATATCAACTACAAGGCCGATACACCCTGTGTGTGTACGCGGTAATGTAGATAATTATGAGGCAGATACACCCTGTGTGTGTACAATGTATAACTAGTAATATATCAACTACAAGGCCGATACACCCTGTGTGTGTACGCGGTAATGTAGATAATTATGAGGCAGATACACCCTGTGTGTGTACAATGTATAACTAGTAATATATCAACTACAAGGCCGATACACCCTGTGTGTGTACGCGGTAACGTAGATAATTATGAGACAGATACACCCTGTGTGTGTACAATGTAATATATATCAGCTACAAGGCCGATACACCCTGTGCGTGTAAGCGGTAGTGTAGTTTACTACGAGAAAATATACACCCTGTGACGCGGAAGGATCTGTACCTGAAAAAATGTGAAAAGTGTTGAGTGTGTGTCAGTGTTAGTTTAAATATAAAAGTGATTAATCAAGAAACAGTAATTGAATGAGGTCATTCAATATTCAGTAGAAGGATGGCCGAAGGCACAAAAACATATATTTATATTAAATATTTTCATTTATTTCTTCAAGATTATTGTATCACTAATTAATTATGTAGGTACTTTATTTTATACTTGTACTTCAGTTTTTTTATCAATTATTATCTTTTGTTGGCTAGAAGTTTTCCACATTTTTCCAATGGAATTTTAGAAAAATAATTCGTTTTGTTTTTGCAATAATAGTAAATAACTGCCCATCAGACAAAAAAAAAAAAAATCAGGATGGCCGACTGTTAGAAAAAAATAATTATATTTAAGTAGACTTATTTTTTGTTACTGGTAAAATACATTAATGAAAATAGCTGACTTATTTTGGATTTAAATGAATAATTGTATTGAAAGTATGTCAAATGATTTGTTCAATATTTTTGCATCAACAATCCTATTATAAAGAAATGTGACCTGTTTAATTATTGTTAATTCATAATACTATTTATCATGTTATCTTTTGATTATTTCAATATGTTCTATTGTATTTTAGTTTCTTTAAGACGATTAATAAAAGCGATGTCGGCCATGTTGGCTGATTCTTTTCTGGTAACGGACGCGCAACAGTAAAGTGCTGTGTTTAGAATTGTACTTTTCAGCTCAGAGTAAACGATTAGTTATAGTAAAAGTTGGTTTTAATTATCAATATGAATGTTGACTCAGACGTTTACACACACTGTCAGTATGAGTTTTCCACGACATGTCCCTATCCAGTTCAAGCCCCAAAAATTTTGTTGTTGTCGCTTCTAAAATAATCTT
Organism: Xestia ashworthii; assembly: GCA_950022955.1. Lineage (NCBI taxonomy): Eukaryota > Metazoa > Arthropoda > Insecta > Lepidoptera > Noctuidae > Xestia > Xestia ashworthii. Next base: position 23,004,096 of record OX465561.1, read on the forward strand.
GTCTCTGTATTTTACGTCAGGTTTTTTATGATTTGTCCTTTGCTCAAAAGTCATTATTTTAGTTTTGTCAATATTAATTTTTAAATTATTAGCGCCCATCCATTCTATTAATGCATGGAGACAGTGGTTAATCTCTCCTTCAAGTGTCGTCGGATCATTATCACCACTAAAAACTACCGTGCTATCGTCAGCAAACAAAACCATCGGGTGATGCGTTTCTAAGGTCATGTCATTAATGTAAATAATAAATAATAATGACCCTACAATACTTCCTTGGGGTACTCCATAGTTATTAGCTCTCTGACTCGATACATACGTACACTCGGTTTTTGAAGCAACGCATACCTTCCCAATTTTCGTAACTTGTGTTCTGTCCGACAAATACGATTTCAAAAGGTTCAAAGCATTGCCCCTCACTCCATACCTTTCCAACTTTTTTATAAGTACTGTCCTATCCACAAAATCGAATGCCTTGCTCATGTCCATGAATAAAGCAGCTACAGGACTTCTCTTGTCAATGCCAGTTATAATTTTTTCAAATAGCTTGAAGATCGCCATATTTATATTCTTTTTCCTTCTAAAACCGTATTGTTCTTCAGCAAAAAGATTGTTACGTTCAAAGAATGTGTATAATGTGTTATATATCACTTTTTCAAAAATTTTTGAGAATATGGGCAGCAAGGCAACAGGCCGGTAGTTGGCTGGATCTTGCTTGCTACCTTTTTTATGCAGTGGTTTTATAACTGCTAGTTTCAACCTCTCCGGAAACACACCCAATTCTAAACACATATTTATTATATAACTAAGTACTGGTGCAATAATGGTTGAAACAGATTTAATAACATTTGTTGTAATGTCATCGTAACCAGAGCTATTAGTGTTATTTAATGAATTTATTAATTTTATAATGTCAGGGGGAACTGTGGGTACTAAAAATAATGAATCAAGATGCATGTCAAATTTTAAATTTTGATTACTAATATTAATGTCAGATAATAATTCAATTTCGTCAATAAAATAGTCATTAAAAATTTGAGAGATTATTTGTGGGTCAGTTATGTTTTCGTCATTTATTCTAAGTCTTGGTATTCCTTCCACCGGCTTATTATTTTTGGACTTATTTATTATTTGCCATGTAGCTTTACACTTATTAGACGCAGTGTTAATGTGGTTATTATTTTGGGATTTCTTAGTCAGACGAATTATGGTTTTTAATCGTTTCGTATATGTTTTGAAATAATTTTTAGTATGGGGGTTGGGGTCTTTCCGAAATTGCCACAACATTTCGCGCTTGCGTTTGCAGCATAATTTTATCCCTTTACTAATCCACTTAGGTGATTTCACTGCATATTGTTTTAATTTCTTAAGCGGAAAACAGATATCATACAAAAATTTAAATGTGTCGTGAAACTTATTGAATGCGTCATTGGGCTCTGTGGAGGAATAAATATCATTAAATGTCAAATTTTGTAAGCAACTTTTAAATTTTTGCATATTTTCTTTACAGAAACTACGTCTAAATATAAACCAATATGGCAGTACGCAAGTTTTTTTAACAGGGCATTGTAACAGTTGCGCTGTATGATCTGACAACGCCAATTCGACCGTTACGCATTTACTTCCCCTTATATTGTCGATGATGTTGTCAATGCATGTTCCGCTACAAAGTCGTGTTGGAGTGAGCACGCCGAGTTTCAAGTTAAAACTTTGCAATAGGTTTTTGAAACTGCGAGAGGCGTAGTTGTCCTTCAAAATATCTATATTAAAATCACCACATAAAATTACCTTTTTTTACGTTTGAAACAGATGTCATTGAGAATCATATCTAAACTAAAGAGGAATGTATTCATTGAAGCCTTTTCCAAATTAGGAGGTCTGTAAACACATACAACTATTATGGGGTGATTCTGTAATTCAACCGCGCAGACTTCAATAAGGTTTGATTTACACCATTTTCCAACATCCAATTTTTGCCCCGTTATAGTATTCCTTATAAGTATACACGAGCCCCCGTTCCTATTTTCTCGTGAAAAATATGTGTGGAGTGTATAATTAGGTACGTGAACATGCATATAGTCGTCCTTTTTCATGTTAGTTTCTGTTATGCATATTATATCCACCGATTCACCCTTCTCTTTAAAATTATTAAGGTGCACACCCAGTAAGTCCGATTTATTTACAAGCCCATTAATATTTTGGTGCAGTATAAAAATATGTTCATACACGAAAAAGACTATCACAGGCTGAATCAGAGACCTGTCTAGATTCAGATTGTACTTTTGTATTAATTGCCACCTTCCTGTCACATGCCATTGGTTTAAAATAATCCAAAATTGTCTTCTGATTCGAGCATATGTTAGTTAATTCACTACGTTTTTCCAGATTACGTGCAGTATACAACAAAGGCTTTTTTATGAGAAATTCTGTTGTGTATTTAAGATAATCAATTTCAATATTTAATTTAGAGCTAAGTTGATTTAAATAAGTGCGATTATTTTGTCTTAAATAATAGTATCGCTTATAATAGGAAAATTCGTTTAAATTTATAAATTTACAATTTGAGAAATTTTTCGTTAAGAGTTGTAAGCTTTGGTTTAACATGTTCTTATTTAAATAATTATTACATTGTATGCCTAGTAAATAAGTTTGTTGGCAAGTTTTTAGACTATTAAGTGCTATACATACTTCCTTCAGGAGATGGGTTGGATTATTATCATTGGTTCCTACCGAAAGTATAACAATGTCGTGCTCGGTCAGCGAGTTAAATATTTCTAAGTTGTAACATAACATTTCGGAGCATGTTGCACCTGGTTTAACCAGGGCTGAGACCGTGTAACAGTCATTCCACTCTGCCGTCCTTCTACTTATTAGTATTTGTGAAAGACCACGAACTTGTTCATCTCCGAGAATAATAATTCTAGGCTTCTCACAAGACTGTTTAGCTGTTTTGTTCTGTACAACTTCTTCTGGATTGGGTTCTTGAGATGATTTTAAACTACTTTCATTCTTCTCATAGTCTTTAATTGTACTATCACTATCTTCTCTCTCGAAATCAAGTGTTTTCCTACATTGCTTTTTGTTCCTCTTTCTGCGAGTCTGACTCATACTCTGGGGAGTGCTTGCACATATGGTTTTTAAGTACGTAATTTGTTTTTGTTGTTCTTGTGTTACTTTGGTAAGGGAGCCATTCTCGAGTAACAGTTCGTCAATTTGTTGGTGTGCGCTATTGAGTTGGTCAGTCAGTGATTCAATTTGTTCTCTTAAATTTCTTGTGTAGTCATCGTCGTAGTTTGTAATAATATGTTCGGGTAGACTGTCTGCTATTGACTTCTCAGATGATGATGGGCTGGTTAAACATAGTCGTTCAAATGAGGTAGAAGTTTTTTTGCGTTTTTGACGCACCGTTATGTTACTCTTGATACTAGTATTCATTTTAAATTGTCGAATCGCTTCCAAAAAGTACCTGCGTGACTGGGATTCGAACTCACTCCAAGATGTGCTCCAAGGCAGGCACACAGTTTCGCTTCGCCGCTACTGAAGTGCTTACGTAGTTGAACCAAAATGTTGAGTCCTTTGTCGATCCAGTAATGTGTTCTGTTTTATCGACTTCACTTTGTTGATACGGCCGTTACAATACAGATGGCGTTGTTCTAAGTGTTCTATCCTATGACGGTGCCATTATTCGAAATATTTTTCTTAACGTTTTTGGTCGTTGTGATAAGTTCAAGTTTTGATACGGTTTATCACTTTCACTGCTTATCTGCTCACTTGTAATGGCCTTTTCTCACTTCTTCACAGATTTGACTGATTATTACACCACTTGTAAACACTTTATGGATGTTTATATGAAAAACACTGTCACTTCCACTGTTCTTGTCTTATTTCATTGTTTATTTATTTTGTGTTATTTCTTGGTGCTTGATAACACTATCACTGATGTATATTGTTTATTCAAGTCAGTTAAGTTTAAATTTATCGTAGTATTACTGCTTTTTGAATATTAAGAAATAAAATTTACGGAGCGATATGTTGTTGTGACGGCAGCGCCATCTCCCACGAAAGACTTCTTCAGAAGTCTTGTCACCACACTGTTTACAAAAGTGACAACATTTTACGGGGCCACGTTTGATCTATTCCTTTTTTCTCGTCGTTCTCTTGCCCTTATTCCAATTAAGTTGGTCGGCGTATGACTTCTTCATCAATACATCATAATAGAGAAATCTATTACTCGTCATCTCAGCAGTGACCCCCTTTCTAGCCATAATTATCATCCTTCACACAGTCCATCCATCGTTTCTTTGGTCTTCCTCTACTCTTAGGACCATCATCAACATTCATGTTCAAAACTTTTTTCACGATATTTTTCCTCATTTCTCCGCGTCACATGTTCATACTACTATAACCGATAACCATACAACTATTCAGTTACCAGCGCTTCTTTCAGACTGCCTTTTATGTACTCGTTAAATATTTTATCCATTAGCGTTACACCACACATCTCTCTCAATATTCACAGAAACATTTCATTTCATTCATCCCTTTTATGGCCCAATATTCTAATATGTACATGCAAGATAGCAGGTCTAATTTTTATACTTAGTCTTTATTGCACACAAAATAACAAATGTACAAATTAATGGCAATAATATAGCTTATGTACAAAGGATTCATCATTTTATGAATCTTCTCCTTGAGTTTGAAGGGAATTCGGAAGTCGCATACAGGGTGTAAAAAACACTTCACGAAGCCGACAACCAAGCATTCCGTACATCAAACTAGGTGAAAAATCATGTTTTGTAGTCGAACTCAATGCAACGCAACTTTATTTATTGTTTGTTTACTACTGATTATTATTATTTATTTTGTATTTTCTTTCTATACTTACATAATCATTGACACAAAATATAAAACTGCTTCACATCCGTAACCTCAATCCAGTTCCATTTGAAAACCAGCGTCGTCGGGCACTAGCTGTCCGGCATTTTGCTGAACTGGGCCTATTTGGCGCAACCGTGAGGCACACAGTGTCATATTATTACTTTTTTGTTTAGATTTAAGTTTTTATAAGTTTGTTTTTTGGTTTTATTTTATCATTAAGTATTTTAACACTGTGTACACTTGTGGCGTGTGCCAAATATAATATGTATTTGCTTTCTTCTTTCAATGCTCTCAAAACATTGTGCTGATGGATGGATTGAAGTACGGGGAGTGTGGAGATGTTTAAAGTAAAAATGTCACAATTTAAAACTTGTATTTAAAAAATAACTTCTCAATGATTTTGCATCCAATGTCTCCGTTACTAGAAGGTTCCCAGATACGGTGTACAAAAAAATGATTGCAATGACGGGGAGAATAAGTGCAACCTGCTGCCATTTTAAAACAAGAAATTAGTATCAATGATTAAATTAGTATAGAAAGTGTAGTGTAGTAGTAGTTCTTGGTGGCCACTCGCAAAGGTGTGTTTTCCCATTAGTTCTATTGATGAAAATAGGTAAGAAACTCCTTAGTTAGTAGGCATTTTAACAATATTTGTACTCTATGTGCTACAATAGATACAAACAAATACAGACCACTTACATTGCTACCAAAGCTTGTATAAACAGGCATTCTGCTTATTCCTGTTTCCATGTTCCGATGTTAATACAAACAAAATTATTGGAGACATAGTTAAGAAAATAGAATTATGTGAGACAATTGTTTGCTGGCAGGAAATTGGACGTCGACCTTCGACTCTTCGACTGAATTGAGAGGAGCAACTTGATTTACTATGGATTTATGTTCATGCTTATTTTGTTTGGATGGGACTGCCAGTATTTCATCGAATTTTGGCTTTTTTGATACTTGTGTTGGCACATAAAAAATAGTTTTCCCGAATAGTATCTAAGTCGTTATCGTGGTGTTGTCGTTCCGGATTTCGGCTCGTTGCAGCGCCTGCGAATCGCATCACTGATGCATCGCGTGCGCGACAGCCCCAACAGCCTCATGGCTACTATAGCCAGCAAGTTGGATGGTCGAGTAATGTGTCGCTGGGTGGCGGCACACAGACCGTCATTCAGATATGTGCTATAGGTGGTTGTTTTGTTTAACGTGTTTTAGTTAGTAAGTGCCCAGTTTATTTTATTTTTGTTTGTTTTGTTTTGTTTGTTTGTTTTGTTACTGAACTCTTGTTTGAAAATAAAGATATTTTTATTATTAATGGGAATTTAAACAATTCCTCCTAATTAGTTAAACGTGACTAAAGTAATTGCAAAAAGAAGGGGTATGATTTTAACAGTCTATTTACGTACGCATGTTTGTATTTACGTTCCTCTGTAGCGCCTAAACTATTCATCCGATTTTGATAAATAAGGTGTCAATTGATTTGTTATTATGTCCCGGGTAACATTGGTTACATTTTAATCGACTTCAACAATAGAAGGAGTTGATTTTACCCTGTAAACCCCGATTTTAATTAGAGCGTGATTTTTCAGTAGTTGGGTTTTTTGTTGAAGTTTATACCACACAAGTTCTAGTTGACTGTATATATTTTATTGGTGCGCAAGAGTTACTGCTGACTACTGAGCATGGGATACTTAGTTCTATTTCCAGGTCGCACTAATTTCGATAATTTATTTATTTATTGATTATTATTACGGAACGGTGAAGGAAAACATCGTGAGGAAACCGGCATGTCCTAGAACCAAAAATTCGAAGACATGTGACCCCTACCAACCCGCACTGGGCCCGCGTGGTAGATTATAGCCCATTCCCTCTCATTGAGAGGAGGCCGTGTCCCAGCAGTGGGAACATTATAGGCTGCATTATAGGCTATGATGATGATGATGATGATGATGATGATTATTAAACTTTCCTTCTTTTTGTGCTTAATTTTAATAATGTTATATTAAGAGCAAACAAATGTATTTATACTATTTCTAGTTATTCCATAATTGCTTTTTATTGAATTTTTCGATCAGTTTCTTAACAGCTTCCTCGAAGTTGCATTTGTGCCCGGTTGATGTCGGAAGACTCACCCCTATTCTAACCTGTCAAGAACTACAGTCGGGATGCTATTATAAAACATTTCTCCTAACCAACCAATCGAAGTATCCGTGTATAATATGATCTTTCCTCTTCAAGACTTCATTATTATGTAAATCGCAGGCGATTCGCAGATTGTAATAAATCTTTGAAGTTCCCGTTTGCCCCACCAAACAATCGAGCCTATAAAAATCCTTTATCAAACATTGACCTTCCATAAAGTCCAATGGACGATCATCACTTGCATATTAATTATTCCAAATCATTCTAAACAATGCCAAAGTGTTTTATTACAAGCATAAAATAAAATTACAATGAACGTCATCATTAATCCCTGGCTCATATATCACAAGTCTATCATTTAGCACAGGAGCCAGGGACTTAAACAATTTTGTAACCAATCTTTGTGTTATAAAGATAACATAACATCACGCCTAGTAGAAGGGGTAAGGCAGAGGTGTATCTAATAATACACCCACATTGCGCCTGTTATGTTTAAGTCCCATTTAATAGGGGCGAGCCTATTGCCATCAACCAGGCGCAAATCCAGACTCCTAACTTCTTGATGAAAAATCTCAATAATACTTTGCTTTTTTTTTAAGGACCTGAGAATTGAACCCAGGTCCTCATGCTCAGCCAGTCACGCTTCCGACCACTACACAAACAAGACAGCCTAAAAAAGATATTATTGATTCATTCTAACTGATGATATAAATTCAACAGTAACTCTGTCTGTCTGTTACCTAACAACACATTAACGGCTTTACAGATTTGAATGAAAGGCACATAGATCGACCATGTCCAGAGTTAGAACATAGAATACTTTTGATCTCTCATAGAGAGGAGACCTGTGTCCCAGCAGTGAGATCATTAATGAGCTGATGAGGATGATGATGACTATTATTTTCGAAACCGCGCTTGGTCACTAATAAAATAACATCGATAAACAGTTCAACACGACATTTGAATAGCAGTTACTATCTGGGGGCACGGTAGTGCCCCCGCCAAGACGAGCCAAGCGAAGCGCACGGGCACTACCTACCTTTTCTCGAAGCGCTTCGTCGTTTTTTTGAACCCTCATAACTTGGGTTTGGATTATGCTAGATCAATAAAATTTTCGGGATATATTGTCAGTAGCGGACTTATTGAACATATTGAGTTTTAATTACATTAGCTTTTATACTTCAGATTTTATTTATATCTAAAAACCACTGATTTCGTCACTGACTCACTGATGATCATCAAAATTCTTAGGGTATTTTCTAATGTCCTAGAAAGCTGAAATTTCGTATGTAAGCTAGTATTAGCACACAAACAACAAAAAAATTATAAAACAGGTACCTTTCATCCCCCAACCCCTTAAACTAGGGGATGGGAGTTTGTATGAGACCTGTAATTTTAATTTTGATTTGATGACGCTAAAGGTCTAATCTAATAATCTAAATAAAACTTGATGCCCCCAGATATATATATGTATAGGTACTCCTTGTTAAAAATGAATTTTATTGAAGTATATGACAAAAAAAAAAAAATGTCGATTAAATATTTTTTTTTGTCATTTACTTCAATAAAAAAATTTTTGTTACAAACAACTTACAAAAAGAAATGAAATCCCACCAAAAACATTTTCATGTAAAATGTTGCCAAGACGAGCCCATATGACTCGCACTGTCAAAAAGTTATCAGATCTCATGTAGAGCCAAGCTTCTAACACTACACGCTCTAACTCTACAAGGTCTAACTTCACAAACTCTACACCTTAGTCAAAATATGTGGCTTGGCCGTTCGTTACTACAAGAACTATTGTATGTATAACACAAAAGTAATGAACAGTGAATTAATTTTTCACCTTACGCCGATGTGAATGTAGCGAAATGACCAAGCCACATATTTTGACTAAGGTGTAGAGTTTGTGAAGCTCCATTGGGCTTTGATGTACTAACCGTAAATTGAAGGCAAAAAAAAAGAAAAAAAAAAGTCGCATTTACGAAAAAAATGAACAGGGCGTAAAAACGATGACCACTGTTTATTCTAAAAACAGGTGATTAAAATAAAGATAAGATGACCCGACATAAGTATAACATAGCCTGTAATCCATGTACTATACTCACATCTCACTGGTCATGGAGGCTATTGCCATCAATTGGGCGCAAAACCAGATTCTGGGTTTCTGCTGAGAATATCTGTCGAAAAAAATATTTTAACATTTAATCCGATCTGGGAATCCAACTCGGAACCTAATTCTCAGAAGTATCGCTTACTACCTTGACACAAGAGACAGTCACTCGGGACAGTCTTTGGGGACTGCCGATTGAAGTAAAAACTAACTACTAAAAAACGACTATGCCGTAGCGAATCGGCTACGAGTGCTACGAGGCTTTTTTGATCACTCAAAAAGTGCTCAACGGGTCTAAAGAAATTTTCACTTCAAGAATCTATCCATCCATGTCAAGACTTTACAACTGCATAAAATTACATTAAAAACCGACCTCAATATTATAATTTACAAATTATGAGCCTCACGAGTGGCAAAGTAAACATATTTCACGTCCCACGTCCCACCTCAACCTCCTGACATTATCCTTCACGTTACCAGGAAAATTTTCACAATAACTTTGTAAAATAACATTCTTCGGACATAAAAGGCACAATGTAGAGACACAAAAGAAACTAATATTGAATGCCATCAAAATTATGAACGTGGCGGAGTTTATGCTCCGCATTTGTAAACTTTTTGCAATAAAATGTCGTGTGTTTTTTGTTGGTACCTAGGGCCTTGGACTAGCAAATAAAACGAGAAGGTTTTGGTCTAAAACAATGCTCCTATTGTTTTTGGACGTTTTATTGTAAAATCTATCCAATTATCGAAACAGAAATTTTACTAAGACATCTACTACCAGCTACCATTTAAAATGACCTATAGACATTTCACGCACAATGCACATCTCTAAATTAGAAACACGAACAATTCGTCTGCTCGCAAATCGCTGAAGTTAAACTTCGTTTGTGTAAACCCAAATGTCCTAGACTCAAAAAATCCACATGTGACAACTATCTTCCCGTGTGGTGGGTAACAGACTCGCTCAAACTCATAGAGATGTTGCTATACCAGTAGAAACAACGTTCTTTTTTGTTCTAGGTACGCAACCAGGCTAAGTAAGGCTTACAGGAAAAAATTCTACATCATATGCCTACCTTTTCCCAACTCTACATGTATTTCACATGGAGCGACTGCCCATCTGAGCTCCACAACCCAGTTAGTTAATACCACTTGGGAACCAACCAGTCTTGTCAGATTTTTTGGGAATTTTTGGACTGTCAAAGATCTACAAATGGCAGTCGGGACCAACGTCTCAACGTGATTTACGAGGCACGGAGGAGGAGGTATGTAATGGGTGGTCACCCATTCACAGACCAACTAAAGATCCAGCGACTGTTCATAGATAGGCACGAGCTCTTGAAGAAAGTGTCTACAATAAACAATAAAATATAACCTGTAAGTACATACAACTGCAACATTAGACCGGCCACACTTTACTGCACCAGAACACACTAAAACCAACTATGCCAACAATTCGCGCTTCTCTCGCAAACGGCTCATAAGCGCTTAGCGCTAACAATACTGGACATTACAGTTTCAGTCTAGACCAAAACAATTACAATCTAAAAACATTACTAGTTATGCTAACAAGATCGTTTTAACTTTAAACGATTTCATTCAATGTCTTTGTGAAAAGTTACGGTTGATGTTTATAAAGAGTGTAAAAGAGCCTTAATGAATCCGAAAAGCACTTGTTCTCCTCTCCCCGTCATTGCGATAGTTTTTTTGTTCTAGAACCTTCTAGGTACGGAGATGTTTGGGGTCAAAGTTCCAACTTTTTCTCAAGTTTTTATTTATAAATACATGTTCCTAGTGTAAGATTTTTGCGTTAAACACCTCCACGTACTATTCAAATTCAATCTGTCTATTAATACAATGTTTTGAGTACTTTACACTGAGGTTTATCGCAAAACGTGTTTTTTACCCCAAAAAAGTGGTTTGCCAGTGATATTTTTTGCGTCGAGTTGCTTAGTTTGATGTACAGATTGTTTGGTTGACGGCTTCGTAGAAAGTAAGTTTACACCCTGTATAATTTAGACATCATTCTTAATTAAAATTGCTTGCTGAAGAAACTTACTGTACTTTATAAAATCTGTAAAAAAATCACAGAAAGACTCCGGGCTACTACTGGGAAATTACAGACGGAAGAACCCAATAACATTTTGACCGACTTTTACTTAGCTGTTGCTGCGCTGCAACCGCTGGACCAACGATAAAAATGTATCAAATTAACACTGAAAGCATTTATTAACACGAGCGATGACAAAAAAAGGAAACATTCAAGAATTGTTCAACATGTTAGGAAATTTAGAAAGTTACAAATAAAAAAAGTTGTGAGTTACCTACCTTTCTAAACACGAAAACTTCATAAAAATTCACATGTAAATTCAAAAACTATTCACAAATACACCACATACGAAAAGTACCGCCAATAAAATACAAGTCAACCGAAAATTGGCCTCAAACATCCCTAGCATAGAAATAGCGAAAGGACTTTCGAAGGACCCGAAATACCTAGTTAAACCACCTGACGTGCTCCTTTATACGCATGCGTGAAAACTTTGCCTGCCTTGAGTACGTAGATGTGAGTCAGTGTCGTAAGCCCCGCCGCGTATCACCCGCGTGTCCGAACAATCACGGGTTAACCGCGTATTAATCGCGCGTATCGTAGTGTTGTGACTTGAAAGATAGTGTTGTTTCATTGATTGAGTGATGTGTAATGAGTGAAAAAGGTGAGTTTTTACTTGTTTTTTTTTTTTTTGCTTGGTTTTGTTTTTTTTTTTATTTATTTAGCTGTTGATAAAATTAGCGATGAATTTTAATTTAACGGCGTCCTTTTAATTATTCATTGTATCATGAGAGCCCCATGTTTCAATTATGTTTAAACTTTTCGGGAGTTGTGATGGTTTTAACTAATTTAGGAGAAGATTAAGATAATTGTTACTCATGGGACTGTCATGACAGCATATTTTCATCATCGTTGAAAGGACGAGGAGGTTTATAGATCTATTGTTATTAAAGAGACTTCTTGTCAAATCATTTCTTTGCAATGATTCGAAATGGACACAAAAATAACTAAGTATCTTTTTCAACACGCGTTTAAACAATCAATCAAATAAATATAAATTTCCAATGAGTTAGGTCCCATTTTATGAAACCCTGTAAAATTTGGTATTACAAATAAAATATAATAAGCCTAAATTTTTTAGGTAGCATTTTATGGTCTCTAAATTAAAAACACAACATATATTATTTTGTTGATTAACTTGATAAAACAAAACAAAGTAATGTCTGAATACCAAAACAAAATATAAAATGTATCAAAATATTAATATTCTGTTTATAAACGGTTGACATGGGCATTGTGTGGTTAGCTCAACGTTTTGACGCGGGATGCTTTAATTTATATATTTTAATAATTTAATTTTCATCCTACAAATAATGTTTTATCTGGTCTATAAACTGTTAGACCTTTGAAAGAGTAAAAAACTTTAAAACAGATTAGAAAAAAAAATGTGGTAAGAAGAGTTCTTGCCACATTTTTTTTCTAATCTCTTGTGGTTACATTGGAGTCGCCTTTCAATCCATTCACATGTGTTTCAATGGCGGGTTTTATCACCTACAGACTAACTATCACCGGAGTTTCAAAGGTGAAGAGTATAGTAACTAAACTAAGATTAGAACAGGCTCTAGACAGTTAAGATAGATAATCTGAATTTGCCGGGTTTTCAATTCAACAGCACCTGTTTTTAAACTATGCAACATTTTTCAGGTGCCATAATAACGTTTATTTTTCCATTTTTTTTTTTGCATAAATAAAATGTTAAATTATCTTCAGAATCATATGTTCCATTTCATCAGAGTATGTGTCTCGGGTGTGGGAAATAAAATCTTATTACCTATGTAGGAAAAAAACTTCCGCTTAATACAACGTAGACTACATCAAAAATCATAATCAAATCCTGTTAAAAAAGTACTGTCACAGTTTTTCACTACTATTCCCATTTTGATCTGCGTGGGAATTGAACTCGAACTCTCAAGGCTCTTCCCACTAGGTCAAGCAAACATACCAGTGATTATTGAACCACGAAGATATTTGAGGCTTCATAGAAATTGATTGTGATAATCATTAGACATATTTGTAAAGGAACTATAATGATATGTGTCAATAGATGTTTGGGTGATTTTAATGTTCATTTTGAATCGGGAATATTCATATTTTATTAAGTGTGACCGCAATGATTGCTCGAGTTTGTGTTTTGCTGCTTCTTCTTTATCGTGTGGTTAGTGTTTAACCTTTTTTTTCGGATGGATACTTAACCTAACCTGGTGTCAGAGTGTTTATACCGCTCATGGTCCTCTCACTTAGCTTTGCATGCCATCGAGAAATATCTCTCAGGCATGCTGGTTTCCTCACAATGTTTACCTTCACCGAAGTTAAGTGATAATTAAATACGCAGATGAATCTGAAAAATCAGTGGTCTTGGGTTCGAACTTAGGACCTATGACTTGGCAGTCCGAAGCTCATACCACTAGGCTGTCACTGCTATTTTTTTGCTGCTGTATTTAGCTGTCAGTTAATATGCATGACGGCAGTATCAAAATATTGCAAATCTATTTAGTCCGTTAGTTAGAGTATTGGAAAATAATGAACACGTATTTTTTTAGTTGTAAATCAATGAATATTGACAAAGATAAAACGCATCAAAATTCGGGAGTGGGGGCTCGTGACGTCAGAACTAGCTCAAACCATACCAAGGTGTGACGTATTGAAAATGTTAAAAGCGTCGTATCTTCGTCAATTTAAGTTGAAGTAACAAAAGAAAAAATACGTGTCAAATATTTGTTGATAATCTAACTGATGGTCTTATTTTTATTTTTTTGTGACCTACCCTATTTTATAATGCTTTACTTCGTCTGTCGGTTGGTCTGACTATTCTTAATTATTTTTCACACCTAAACGGTTGTACGAATTCGAATAGGCACTCGGATAAATCAGGATAAGGACTTTTTATCCCCGGTTTATTTAAAACGTCACTGGAGTTTCAACGGTGAAGAGCATAGTAACTAAACTAATATTAGAACACGCTCTAGACAGTTAAGATAGAAAACCTGAATTTGCTGGGCTTACAATTCATCAGCACCTATCCACAACTTCTGAGGTGCCAAAGGAGACAATCTAACGGAATATCCGTTATTGAAACGGATAAATTGACGGTTTCTATAAAATCATCATTCTCCAGCCTTAATAGATTAGGAATCGGCGCAGGATGTCTTCTTCTTCGATACGTCTTCTATTTCATAAGTCATCCCCTTAGGTGTTCTGATAATATGCTCAATCAAGCAAGCATTACAAAAAGTCAGTGTAGTACTCGTAAAATCAAGTAAAATTCTAGCCTGACTAAAAATAAACTATTACAAAGACTTTTCTAACAATTTTTATTTTCTAGTTTCCCACCGACACAGTATCGTCGGGACCGATACATAAATCGTAAGACATCGGCGTCAAGCGAAGATCGCTTATATTATAGTCCATATAGTTCGTACAAGGTTATATATTTTCAAGGACGGAATTAGTGGATGTCAAATGTTGGATTAAAACAAATAAAAAAACTAAAATTCTATGAGTAGTTATCATCAGTCAGATCAATCATCATCAGTGACTGATGATGATTGATCAATCAAGTAAGCAGGACGAAAGTTTTGTGTCGTAGTTGAAAAAATCTATCTGGACCTGACCTAAATCATTATCATCTGCCTAGCCTTCATCTAACTATGTTAGGGTCCAGTCTAACCGAATGCAGCTGAATAGCAGTATTTTACAAGGAGTGAGTGCCTATCTGACCCCCAAATTCGAGTAAGTGCTAGGCAACACCTCTTGATGGAACCAACTACGCTCTACGCTAGCGCTATTAGTTTCACAGTTACCGTCCCCATAGCGTCACAGATTCTTAAAACAAAAGAAACTCACGAACCAATAAACAAGCAAGATCATATTCGTCACAACTTGACTACACAATCGTGATCATATCATGACCAGGCTTCCCCTGCACCCACAGGCCCACAAGCATACATTACCCCATTTCTCAACACTGACAGTTCACAAATGACACAGCTTTTAAATTTAAATAAACGCTGGAACCATAATAACCATAAAACTACTGGAACCATAATTGGAAGCCTGAAAGTCTCATACCAGTCCTGGTATGAGACTTACAGGCTTCGATCTACTATTACCCGAGACTACTGTCATGACATTTTTAACTAAAACATGGTTTCTAATAAAAGTTTTAGTAATATTACACTTAAAATTCTCAACTACCATTTCTACTTTCCCCAATAATTTCGATACATCCGCGCTAAGCTCAGCTCATAATAAAGCGGTTACTTATTTAATCTTGTCGGGACCGATACATCGTAACTGGCGACGATCGCTCATAGTCGATCTAGCGGGTACAAGTTCATACATATTCAGGCGGGAAACTAGTGGACATATTATAGCAACATCAACAAGAGGTTTCCATGTAACTTTGGGAGCTGACTGTATTGTTCAAAAAACTGTATAAATTTATGGTTGACGAAATGGGATTCAATGTATGAATATTAAAATAGTTACGAACTGGGTTTTTTTTTTCATTTGTGTCGCACGTCTTTTGTTTAGTTGTCGAAATGGGAAAGTTACGAGACGGGACGTACCCATCAAATGTTGAGTTGAAATAAATGAATGATACGCGTTGCGATTTTTTTAATAAGTACCATTTACTTATATATTTTACATTATATATATATTTTTAATATTCACACTTTTACTGTTAGCCTGCGTCGCTAGCTTGGCTAGCTCCCCGAGAGCCCTATAACATACAGTTTCCTCGATTTAGGGCTCAAGTGGACAATTGATTGTTGGTTTGGTTCCTTAATATGGAGCCCTGATCCAAAAGAACGGCAGCTCTTTGGGCATAATTAGGTTCGATGAGGCCAGTGCAATCCTACTTCAGTTTAGCGGCCCCAAGAGCAGCGTCAGTTGTTTGTCTTTCACACAAGGAATTTGTAGCAAATCTTCGAGTGAGTTTAATCTTACGAGCCGAGCGAAGACGCAACAAATCACTCAGCCACTGAGCCAATGTCACAAAACACTCAAGGTTGTTCGAGAGAAATATCACCAATTTATTAAAGTGGGCAAGTATGGTAAACTAATTAAGTAAACAACTTAGGTAAGCAAGAATATGTGATGAATTGAAATCATAGAAATAAAAATGGGGAGAAATTGAGAAAGGAACGCTTTCGGAAAATTTTAATGGCTGAGAATATAGTCCCAACCACATTAGACTTTCAAAATAGGTAAACTGAAATCTATGAATATACCTAGATCATATTTCAATCTATTATAAGGTCTATTGTTTTGGTATGTAGAATTTGACTTGCTAATAATAGGCACTAACAGTATTCTAATGAAGCTTAGCAAGATAAACAATAACTGGCCAGTTGGTTTACTTAGGTAGAACATGATGATGACGATATTAAGCACCCAATTAGGCATCTATATAATGCCTAGGGCCACATTATATTAGTGAGCTGTCAAATAGGTGAGAATAAGAGATGGGTAGATTGGGTTAACCCTGGTGTTATGTCTCATTAGAGACATCATCTAATCGACGAGATGAAAGATAATTACGGAAATGTTTCCTTAGTATGTAATGTGACTGTTTGAGTGTATTATTTTTATTAGGAGTCTGTTACTGGAAATAATTAAAAAAAAATAAGTTTTTAGGGTTCCGCACCTCAAAAGGTAAAAACGGAACCCTTATAGGATCACTTTGTTGTCCGTCTGTCTGTCTGTCTGTCTGTCTGTCTGTCTGTCAAGACCTTTTTTCTCAGGAACGCGTGGAGGTATCAAGCTGAAATTCATATCAAATACTCAAGTCTATGGTCTCTTGGAGCTGTGAAAAAATCAAACTTCTAAGTCAACGCGATCAAAAGATACTCCCGTTTATGCCGCAAATTTTCGACACTCGCAAGGGAATCAAAACCTACAGGGTACTTCCCGTGAACACAGAATCATGAAATTTGGTACGAAGCAACGTCTTGTAACACAGATAAAGGAAAAATTGCGAAAAGCATAAATTTTTAGTTACATCATATAATAAAAATATTTTTAATAATTTTAAACTTATTACCCCTTTACTCATGAACGCGTAGGGGTATTATATTGAAATTCTTAACAAATACTCAAGTCTATAATATCTTTAAGCTGTAACAAAATCAAACTTCTACGTCAACGCAATCAAAAGATACAGCAATTAAAGCCGCATATTTTGAAACTCGCAACTACTCGCAAGGGAATCAAAACCTAAAGGATACTTCCAGACGACCTGGAATCTTGAAATTTGGCATGAAGCAACGTTATAAAGTACACATATAGGAAAAATTCCGAAAATCTTAAATTACCATAACTTTTACTTATATACCTACAGGTTTGTACGGAACCCTCGGTGCGCGAGTCTGACTCGCACTTGGCCGGTTTTTTTATTTTATTATTATTATTTCTTCCCATTACAGAGAGGAGGAAAGTGTCTCACCCGTAGAAACATTATAGAGGGATGATTATGGTTTTCAATTCTTGTTTAGTCCCCCCGGGGCAAAGACAACCATCCTAAGGGGATTACAATTCTAACTCAGACACAAAGCTAAATTATTTCAAACGCCTTATAGCCATAAAGTAATTGTTAAATTACTTACAATATCACCATTACGTACCAATTAGTTCTACAGTAATTAAACCAATTTCTATATATAAGATATTGATAGAAACATATTTAATGACTAAATCGTCTTTTGAGCTCATCAACTTCAAGACGGTTTCGCTTATTTCATTTTTCAAACAAAGTAATTAATATATTAATTAAGATTTCATAATAGGTATCTCAATTAAACACGATTCTATGTGCTGAGACATTTAATCAAGTTAAATATTTGATTAAATACGTAAGAATGATAGTAGTAATTAAGTTCTAAAATGTCTCATTGTGTGCGGATTTCTAAATAGACAAAGATGTTGAATTTTGAGGTTTTCAGTGGAAATCTATCAGAATTTGCGGTTTATAATTTAAACTTAAAAAATAAATAGCATAGTTTTCATTCAACTAGAATAATGTTAATGAATAGGTCCATACCATGTAGATTTAATATTAGTATTAAATAAAAAAAATTAATAAAACTGTGATTATTGTTCCACTTACCCTAACTCAAATGTCAGCAAAAATGGGCAGCTTAATATTTTTTCAGGGGAGAATAGTGGAATAACTCAAAAAAGAAAGGGGACTCTCTGGATTATTTATAAGTTAGGGTCAAGTTTTCCCCTTATGGCTGATTTTCGTAGAGTGGCAAAGTGGAATAAGCCTATTTTGCCTAATCAAAGGTCTTTCTCTCTGATCGTCATAAGAAGTATCTTTCACGGATAAAAACTCACAGCAGTTGAAAATGATTATAACAATCATTTGAATCCCTTTACTCCTACATCGTCATCGTCTGCCTAACCTTTTCCCAACTATCTTGGGATCGGCTTCCAGTCTTACCGGATGCGGATGCTTGGTAAGACTGGTTGTCAGACTTTTTGTTCCACTGACTACCTGTAATGACGGCCAAAGATGGACAAATGACAGCCGGGACCAACAGCTTAACGTGCTTTCCTAGGCACGGGGGAAACTCAGTATGTAAGGGTGGTCACCCATCCACAGATCAACCTAGGTAAGCACGGCTTAACCTAGCCCGAGCGGCTGTTATTACTTAGCCACGAGCTCCTCGAATCCCTTTACTCCTTCATCATCCCAAAAAACACAACAAACGCGACTTCGTTAAAAAACAGTACTAATTAAAATAAATGAAACGCAGACGGACAACCCAACCGGGTATTACAAAGGGTTTTTAATCATGCCACCCTGATAATCTGGGTGTGACCCGGGTAATGACAATTAAAATGTACGCTTCCGGGTATTATTGGCCGGTCATCGCGGATAAAGTTCAGCCATTTTGACCCGGTATTTTGGTAAACAAGTTTAAGTTGAAAACAAACTACTTATTAAGTTAAACGGTTAATTATTATGGTAGGTAATTATGGGGCGGTTTTAATGCCGTGGGTTGAAGAAATATTAGGTGGAAACTAGAGGGTTGTAGTCTATGGGCGAAAACAATGATGGAGCGAAAAAAACGTTTTAAACCACCGTAAAGTTTGTGTTAAAAGTCGTAGTCTCGCAGAACTACGAAAGTGATTTTCTAGATTTCTTTCTTCTGAATGTAATACTCAAGCTCTTTTAATATAATCACCATTATAATATTAAAGATAATAATATAAAACACTTAAAGTACTTACGGGATTATATCCGTGATTTTCTTTCGGTTTTTCGAGCACCCGATATTTCGACGCTGTTGCAAGCATCATGATCGCCGAAAGGAAATCACGGATATAATCCCGTAAGTACTTTAAGTGTAGTAAAAAACCGTGAAAGTCTAAGACAGTGCAATAATATAAAAGAATAGTTAAAGATTTAAACAATTTATCTGTTTAAAATTGGAACATAAATTCGAACATGTGTGACAATATTTTGGAAATAAAAAAGACCTGTTCTGTGTCCCTGACCTGTTGACTCTAACCGAATTCATAACATCACATCACGCCTAGTATCCTCAAAGGGGCACGCAGAGGTGTGTGACGTGGCTTTATAGTACACCCACATTTTGTCAGTTATGTCTAAATCCCATGCAATAGGGAGCGAGCCTTTTGCCATCAACATGGCATAAATCCAAACTCCGTGGCTGCTACTGCTACAATAACACTTTACCAATCTGGGAAACGAACTCAGGACCTCATGGAGAAGTAGATTTTGCGAACATCGAGGCAGTCTGAGTTTAACTGAATAAGACTATTGAAATATGAAACGCCCGTGTGGTGTTAGGTACTGTTCCACGAGACCGTAGTACCTCAATAAAAAGTATCTTAAATAATATTAACACTGGTTATTAACTATCTGCGTGCCCATTCAAATCCTTTTATTAGGTTTTCGCATTTTTATTTTTATTTTTACTCTAATCCAGCTGAACCATTTAGTCACCCATTTCTCTAATCAATTGTAAAACTCACCACCCAAACATTTCCATTAAAAACGAAAGCTTTCAAAATCGTCTCACAACTAAAAACAAACATGAAATAAACAGCAATCTTTTAAACTATGTGACAAATACAAATGTAAGCAATGTTTCACACGGGACTCATTAACAGAAGTGCGTCCTTACAGCCGGGAAACCTTTACAATTTGTCATATACGCGTCCTGATAATCACTTGTCGCGTCATTGAGGGGATACGTCGCTTCTGCTAGGACTGGATGGAAATTATAATGATGTACTCAATCAAGAACATTGGTGGCTCAGATCAGGTCATAGAGTTACAAATGGTAGGAGGGACCGAACCTAGACAGGCACTTTGTGTAATTTATTTAATTCCCACTGGTCTCAAATCTTTAGAGGACAAGGATAATATTGGATGCAATCATTTATTTGACTTAGCAGATCAAAGACTAATCCAGAAAATTTACGAGTATACAGGGTGGAAGTTTTTCAATGCCACCTGGAAGGAAAGTACTCGAAATACTGGAGACAGCAAATTTTACTCAAAGGAAACATTCCTTTATTTTTAAAAATAAACATTTTCCAAACTCCGGGATACTACTGATAAAAAATTTATGCAAAATCCAATAGCGTTTTTCGGAAAATATGCAGTGCATCATCATCTGCCTTACCTTTTCCTAACCTGGCTTTCAGTCTAACCGGATGCAGCTGAATATCAACATTTTACATAGCACGACTGCCTATCTGACCAGAACAACCCAGTTACTCGTAGCACTGGGTATACGATATCCCTTAGTAAGACTGGTTGTCAGACTTTTTGGACCACTGAATACCTGTGTGTGTGTAACGACTGTCAAATATCTACAAATGAGAGCCGGGACCAACGGCTTGACGTGCTTTCCGAGGCATGGAGGAAACTCGGTATGTAATGGAACTTTTCTGAAAATATGCAATATGCATAGAAACTTTAACAGACTTATAAAAAAATTGTCTTACAGCAAAATTGGCAAAAAGGATATCCACATTGAAACAACACAAGCTTTGAAAAATACAAACGTGTTTAACCTTTCGGTTCCGCTTATCCCACTTAAGACCATAATTTTATGAGAGCGAAAATCCCCCACGAGCCCAGAATCAGCAGAAAGTCCCCGAAAATCGGAGCCTATCTATTTTTCTATTACTTTTACATGTAAAGCTACATAATACGATTTCCTGTATATGCAAATGTAGGGCAATAATACGGTCAGGCTCAGATCGAAGCTCTTTGACTCTTGGACCCTGGAGAAACCAAAATCGCTTTATATTTTTATGATAATGATCTCTACGGTTCCTTAAATAAAGGGTTAAGTCCGTTTTAACATCGTCTTTGAAGAAATTCCCTTTTCCTTGTATCGCTTAATATTTCATATTGGAGGAAAATTGTGTTTTTTTTTTGGTTAACTTGTAGGTCACTTAGCTATAATTTTCTACGTTGTTTTAACTTCGACGTCTTTTTTACAACGAGTGATCCTGCGGGCAAGCATATTGCTCCTCACAGACAATAACTCCTTCTCAATAACTCCGTCCCATAGGTCGCTCGTGATATTGTCACCGAGATCATCATCATCATCATCATCATGCAGCCTATAATGTTCCCATTGCTGGGACGCGGCCTCCTCTCAATGAGAGGGACCGTCACCGAGATACCTAAAACTATTTAAAATTTTAAGTGATATGCAGTTGAGCTATGCAGCGTGACTGCTGCTTAGGGTTAAAACTTATTATAATCATTTAGCTCTGCCCCGTTGGTGTTGTGGTTGCAAGCGTTACTGCTGTGCATGAGGATCTGGGTTTAATTCCCAGGTCGTGTAAAGTGTTATTGGGTTTTTCTATTTGCAATTTTTCAGTAGCAGCCACGGATTTTGGATTTGTGTTCTGTTGTTTCCCTATAACTAGCGAAATAATGTATGTACTATTAGCAAAACCTATTCCTAATCCTTTGTGGATTCATTGTAATACTATGTTGTTAAGGAAATAGTATTTTTTGACATTTCTACTTTTAAGGTATGGTAGGTAGGTTACTTACCACAGTATGGCCAGCAGCGTTCTCTGTGACAACCGTATACTGCGATCGCCAACCCGCCTGCTGCCAAGCTGCTTGAACTC
The DNA here is from genome assembly GCA_950022955.1 of Xestia ashworthii. NCBI lineage: Eukaryota > Metazoa > Arthropoda > Insecta > Lepidoptera > Noctuidae > Xestia > Xestia ashworthii. The sequence continues at coordinate 23,026,481 of OX465561.1, forward strand.
TGCTTTGGGGGAGGCCTATGTCCAGCAGTACACGTCTTTCGGCTGAAATGACGATGATGATAAGAGAACACAGTTGATTTTATCAATCAATCAATCAATTTATTTATTTAAGGCTACAATGTCCCATAGATATAAACCTACCTTAAAAATAACATAGATATGTAAAGTAAATACAAAACGTATGTTAATAAATAACACTTAACACTATGTTAGTAGCACTTTGCTTGTGTAGGCTGTCCACTGGTACTTGTCCGCGGTAGCGACGGAACACCACGTCTTGCAGCCAAAAGTCTTCCTCTATCACCATGGGCAGGTAACAATTTGGCACTCGCACCACGAACGCCTTGAAGTTGACGTTGCGGCGCGACTCCAGTAACTGCACCCTCGGTGTGTATACCTCGTCTTTTGGCGCTCGTAATCCACGATGTTAGATATACTTCAATTTGCACCCATGAACCTCTGTCTATACTTTCATGTAAAATAGGCACAAACCCAGAACGACCACTATTTACTTAACCAAAAAATGTTTCAAGTGTACATTTTACCTTTTAATTTACAGAAGGTCCAAGTTTATTTAGGCTCTGAAACGTTTACTGAAAATCGTCGACTCTAAGTGCCGATACCTTTATTATTACGGTGTTGTGCTAATATCATTACTATTAGTTTAGTTTAGTTTAGTTTAGTTTAGTATTAATAAGGGTATAATGACTATTATCGGTAAATAAGTTTTAGTTGAGGTAGGTTAGTTTTATGTGTTCTTTATTAGGGTTTTAGGGAATGCTGAGTTGTTATTTGTTAAAAATAAATAAATATCGCTGGACATTAAACTCAAACTCAAACTCAAATCATTTATTTCAACTAGACCATTACGGCACTTTTGAATGTCGATAAAACGAAAAATAAAGCGAAGCTACAGTCACAGACACAAGGCATAATAACTTGAGAAAGTACTGTAGTTGCCCATTCCCTAACGTAGATCTCTATGGAGAAGAACGGGCAAGAAACTCCATGGACACTCTTTTCAATCAAAAATGTTGTTACAAAATCTTGGTTACATCTTTCATGTTGAGATTATACATATATGTGAGAACGATGTAGAAAGACGTGCACAATAAGAGCGTCCAGAGTAAAAATAAATAAATCAACAATTAAAAATAAAGCAATTCAAATGATCCACGGCAGCTAAGAGATGACCAGTCCCGACTGACAGCGCCCGTTCACGAACATGACGCATGAATCAGCGCCATTCAATTCAACCATATTGAAGGGAACTAAATGACCCGACCCACCCGCCACCATCAGCAAGACATTTAAGCGAGCATGACATTCTCTCAGCCACCAAGGCATATTCAAGTCAATGAAACATAACTAAATGCAAATGGTAGCTTTACGGTACATGGTACTCACACATGTGTTATGCAATTATACAATACTAAGAGATGGAATCTATACAATGCAAGAATATTTTTACAATCTTCTGCAGCTACCACAATAATTGTCCAATAAGTTTGCATCTATGGTTGCGGAGCAGGACCAGCATTTAGCCAAGCATTTTTATCCTCAATGTAATCCCCCAGTTTATAATATGCTTGCCTACATAGTGTGCGTTTTACACAAGATTTAAATTTCGTCTCATTCAGTTGTAGAATGTGGGGAGGTATTTTATTGTAACATTTTAAACAGTACCCCATGAAAGACGAATTACGTACACACACCGCCATCTAGAGCCACACTAAGCAACACGGCTTGTGTCGTGGACACCAAATAGTTTATAAACTACATAGATACTTTATTTTATGTCAATCCATACCTATTATAAAATATACACATCCATGACTCGGAAACAAATATCCATGCTCATCACACAAATATTTTCCCCTGCCGGGATACGAAAAGAAAGCAGTTTAAATATTAAAGCTGGAACTTTAATTTTTGTAACATAATTGATCATAACTGCTCATAATATAACGGTAAAGCAAATCATCACGATGAAACAAGCATGTTCTAGAACCAAAAATTCCAAGATATGTGACTTCTATGGAACCGCACTGGGCCTGCGTAATGAATTATGACCAAGTCATCTTACACATAAGACTTATGTCTTATGATTCTAATATGCTGATGCCAGATTGGGCTTTTTTTTAAGGTAGGACCCGGGTCTCCCGCGAAATTCATACTTTCTTACGTTTTATTTCAATTTGCAGGACTGTGTCAAGTTGTATGTTGATGAGAAACGAGTAGATCAAGTAATACGCAGTTAGTTACAGAATTATAATCATTTAATCGTCAATACAATCCGCTAAATTCATGTTCCGCAATTGAATGACTTTGTCATGAAATATGTAGTTATTGAATGGTGTTAAATTAACTTAGAGGGTTGCATTAATGATTTTAATAAAAGAAAGAAAGAAACATATTTATTTGACTTCAGTTAGGTACTAGAGCAGACACACAATATAAAAATATATGCAAAATAAGGAGAAATACATAGTACGTGCTGTGTGGCTGAGCCAAAAAGGAAATACTGCAAATAGCAAATTGAAATACGTAATTTACCATGAAACAGTCAATTTAATCAACTTATTTATGCTCACGTTTGACTACAATCATTAACTAGAACAATATAATTACGAATTTTCCAACGTGCGTAAACATTTTCAGTTATCTATAACAATAATTTAAAACAATACACAAAGTGTAATTACTGGTCGAAACAATTTCCCCAACTCTTTTTTGAAATAGTTGAAATTGAATTTCATTTAGGTGTTGTAAATGCCAAATAAAAATAGTAGGAACAAAAATAAATGCTGCGAATAATTTACGCATATTGGTGTTACTTTACATTTTAAATGTAAATAAAGTTGATTTTTCAGCAACAATTTATTTAGTTATGATATGTTTTGTTTCTAAATTTTTGCTAGCCATGTTTGTCGGATTATGAAAAAAAAATGAGGACCTTTTGTTTTTCTCAAAAAACGGTGATAAGAGGCGGAACATTGAGAGAAATGGAAGGGTATCATGAAACCTTTGTTCCGAAGTCAGACAAAATAACCAAACAGCTTTTTATAAGTGAATAATTCCAGTATTTAACGCAGCTGAAAAGGAGGCTTTCATGAAGCGATCCACGTAAGACAATATAGATCAACATATTCACTGTAAGACATGTTAACAACAAATACTTTAAATAATCATTTAATTCCCAAGAAATGATCGGTCTTATTTTATTTTATTTATTATGGGACAATAAACAACTACAATATTATAACGTCTACAAATAACAATAATATAGGTACATAATATTATGATGTTTAGTATTAACAATATTGCAGCCCACTACATTATCCGTATGTTAACGAAATTAGGATAAGGTAAAAAGTGCCACTATATTTAGCATTACTCAAACATGTAAAATTGAAATAAAAAAGAAACAAAAAACATAGATTATTAAATAAATACAATAAAAATTAAAAAAACAATCTATTGAAATTAAAAAATATATAAATTTGGCATAATTCTTTAGAAACTAACAGGCTATTGCTACTACACAGATTTAAATCCATAGATTCACCATGCCACGTCAAACGATTGTCACGTTTTTATTTTGTTTTGACACTTCTGACACGAAGTCATTATACCTACGGGATGTGTGAGTTCAACTTTCTCAGTATTTACATTTTTCGCACGACATATTCAGGTATGTAAAACAGCCTATAAAATTCCCACTGTTGGGTCACACAGCTCCTCTATCTGAGTGGGAGTGAACTGTGATCCACCACTTTGGCCCATTGCGGGATAATGGTTCTGCTGGATTGATAGTGGAGAATGCAAAGGTGTACCAGCACCTTAGACAGAAGTTATGAGTAGAAACACCGTATGGTTATAGTCAAAAGGAGTCTGTGATTAAGTCCGGATTAGGTGTTTTCTGGCGTATTGTTCGTGCAGGAGGAATTTGAGGATTTTTGATGTAAAAAGCGTGTGCTCAGGTTCGTAGTTTATTCGAAAGAGAGCCATAGATTATATATGTTACCGTAAAATTGTCAAACACGTAATATTGTAATCTTTCTAGCGATATTGTAAACTCTCGAATTATTGTCAAACGAACACACTGCTTTTAATAAAACGCATTATTTTTCGTGAAATGCATGCGATGGTAGTCAACTCACGCGGCGTGGAGGGAAGGAGGGGTCCCCCTTGCCCAATGGTACCACTCTCATGAAAAGATAATGTACCATTCCTGAGAAATACCGATTAATATAAGCTATCCTTAAAACACTTTGTATTTCCCTAAAAAGCGTAGTCGTCGCGGGGCCCCTATTTCCGAGTGCAGCGTTTAAAGGAACCTAACTAACCTAACGGGGGGGTGCCCCAAGTCCCGATTATGGGGGCAGAGATACTTGCGTATGTTTAGTTGACAATTTATTTCGAGAGTTTACAATATCGCTAGACAATTTGGCCACTGACTGATTTGACAATTTTACGGTGACAAACTTATATAAAAGAAAGACACAGAATTTGATTGTTGAATGATTAGGTATATTAAAGACCTGAAAGCCCAAGGACTGTCAAGTCAAGAGGGAAGAAATTATTACTCTGAGCTTAGTCGTCTGATTCAGTTAAAATGTCGTCGCGACAAAAATAGTTTCGTGGAGCGAATCTGCCAAGAAATTGAAACACACGCGCTCAAAATCCAGAGTGCTGACCTTTTTAAGAAAGTGCGACTTCTCACCAACCAGTTCAAACCCAAAACATGGTCGATCGAAGACGCAGATGGCACCCCACTCCAAGATCTGAACGCAATTTCAGAAAGATGGCGGAAATACTGCGAAGAGTTATACAGAAATCCTGATGCGGCAGGTGATGTAACAAATAATGAGTGGGATAAGATTTCGAAGGAACCTTCTATTATGCACTCGGAAATTGAAGCTGCCATAGCCTCACTTAAGACCAAAAAAGCACCGGGGCCGGACCAAATCACAGCGGAGATATTAAAAGCTTCCGGTCCGGCGGGTATAGATGCCCTCCATAAAATTTGTAACATGGTATGGCGTTCTGGTGAGTGGCTAAGCGACTGGACAAAATCAATCATCTTGCCATTACACAACAAAGGCTCCACTTTGAAATGTGATAACTATCGAACCCTGGCTCTAATTTCTCATGCCAGCAAGGTACTGTTACATATTATAAACAACAGAATTCGTCACTTTCTGGACTGGCAGATCCCTCAAGAACAGGCTGGATTCGTTAAAGGACCCACCTGACGCCACCTGATAGAAAAGGCGTACGAGTTTAACACACCTCTCATCATGTCTTTTATAGACTACAGTAAAGCCTTCGATCATATTATTATATTATTATAAAAAAAAGCCCTGTACTCTCAAAATAAGGGCATAGTGAAGGTAGACCAAACCAACTCTAACCCCTTTAGTTTCGGAAAAGGCGTAAGGCAAGGATGTATTTTATCTCCCATCCTCTTCAACGCATATGGAGAATATATTATCAGACGGACTTGTGAAAACTGGGAAGGTGGTGTGACGATAGCCGGAACCAAGCTAACAAATCTCCGTTACGCTGATGACACTACTCTCCTAGCAGCCTCAGACTCAGAAATGGTAGAACTCCTTGCAAGAATGGAACGCATCAGCATGGAACTGGGCCTACAAATCAACCACGCAAAAACCAAACTAGTGGTGGTGGATCGAGCACAAAAGTTGGAGCTTACTGGCGCTCATATTCTCGAAACGGTCGATGACTTCATTCACCTGGGCTCTAACATATATTATTCAACACGGGGTCATGCGAAAAAGAAATACGTAGACGCATAGGCATGGCCAAGAATGCTATGTCTAAGCTTCAGAAAATATGGAGAGATCGCAACATTTCGCGAAATACCAAAATGAAATTGGTGAACACGCTGGTCTTTTCGATTTTTGGATACGGAGCAGAAACTTGGACCTTGAGAAAGACCGACCGGGCTCGTATAGACGCCTTCGAAATGTGGTGCTGGAGGAAGATGCTTCAAATACCCTGGACGGCATTCCGCACCAACGAGTCCATCCAACGCGAGTTCAAAATAAAGGCCAGACTCTCTACGACCTGCCTCTGTAGAGTTTTGGAATTTTTCGGCCATATAGCGAGGAAAGATGGTATCGGTGACCGGAGGTGGAATAACCTCGAACAACTGATGGTTACCGGCAAGGTGAATGGTAAACGGCCAAGAGGCCGCAGCCCTATGCGATGGTCCGACCAAATAAGCTCTTCTCTCGAAACTAATTTTCATGATGCGGTTCACTTGGCCAAAGATACACGGAGATGGCGAAACATCGTCAAGGAAAAAAATATTTCAAGGGCGGATCTCGACCCTCAGTAATGAGGAGCACGACTTGAGGAGGAGGGAGACAATTTAATGTTTCCAACAGTCTGATTGGCTCTTACAACTGCCCCACGGTAGAAAATCCAATGGGGATTTCCATACGTAAAATAGTGCGAGATTGTATAACTGTCGAATCGACGACTGTCAGAATTTTGGTTTTACGACATGCTCGTTTCGTTACTGTGTTTTCTTCACCATATTTGTGTGATGGTGACTATAAATTAAAAGGTTTTTCTCACGATACAAGTAGGTAAGAAAAGGGTAATTCTATTGATTTAATTCTTTGACCCACTACGATCTCAAGCATCACGATAACAACCTATAACTATTTATGAGGCTCTAACCTCTTCAGGTATTAAACCTTTGAGTGCTTTTGATACCTTTTTAATCTGTATTTAATACGAAAAGGATTGAAAATTATTTTATAGTGAAATTCTAAAATTAAGTTGCGTGCGTGTAACCGCATTAACTTAGCTGAATTTATTTATGAAAGCCGTTTTACTACCAGGATTTTTCTTGTAATTCTGTTTTTCAGGTATTTAACTACTGAATAATTAAAAAATGATATTAATGCGAAAATAACTATTGTCCTTATCTTTTCTCACTGTAATTATGTACTTTTTATCAAATAAGTTCCCGTGAGAATTTCCAACTTCAAAGTGAATAAAAAACTAGTCATTGATAAAACTATCATGATGATCAAAAAAAAATCAAATATGGAAATATTAGAAACGCTACAATTTTTTTTAACAAACGTCGTTAGTTATTCACAAGAGTGTGCGATGGAGATTATCTTCTGCCTACGGCTTACTATTATAATTATATTTTATTATAAAAACAGAAAAATAATGTTAATTTGATTGATATTTATTTGGTACATTGTGGCAGTCAGTCATAATCTGGGCAACAACTAACACACAAAACTGTTACTTAGTTTCGCTTAACAAACCAGTTTACACGCCAACATTGGAATAGTGCAGTGTTAACCACATTAGGCCTCGTTTGGTCCACCTCTGTTCTGTGAAATCTGGAGGCCACAGTGTGCCAGACTGTAACTAATACATACTAATATTGTTACCGCGAACAGTACAGCGGTTAGTCTGCATAACTCTGGGATACAGGGCCGCTCTTTTGCAGTGAAGCGGGACCGTTGTGAATGGATGGGATGGTTTGTAGTACACATCACTGTGCCCTGTCTTGATCGTTGGCGATTGATTTGACATCAAACAAATTAATGTCAATTCCAAGTCGGTTTTTTATAAATGCTGTACCCGTGAACTATTTTGACGTGCAATAAACAGGTAAAAGAAAGGTACAGGAAAAGGTAGCACTAATCGGTAATGTTAGTTCGTTGTGGCCAAGTCGAAAGTAGTGAATGAATTTTAAGTAATTGCTTGAAGATTTTATGTTGTTTTGTGATAGTGGCATTGAAATACACCTTTATAATGGAGATCGGCACAAACTTCAGTACGCCAACTGCTACGATCCTTACATACTCCTTTTGTCTCGTCCCAGTTCATACATCTGGTCATACAAGCAAGCCGGTTGAGACTGGCATTGTTATTTTCATTTTACGTCACAAATAATAAGAAATATAACACTGATAAAAGCTATCACGGTTCACAACTAAACTTAAAATATCGAAGCTCAATATAAATAACAGTCACGGAAGATATCCCAAGTGACAAAGTAATCTATTGTATTGTATTGTATAACGAGCTGGTGTCAAAGCGCGTATTTTGCGTACGGATTTATTAACATGTTTAATTATCCAAATCAAAGGCAAGAATTCCAAACCCTTAAGTAATAAAACTGAGAATAGAGTTTCTAGAGAATATTCACTAATCCCCACGCAACTATACGTTAAATGTGCGAAAACATATTACACTGTACACATAGTTAGTCCGTGACGCGACAGACTCATCATCTGTCAATAAATTACGTATTGTAACTTAGTTTGGGGCTTACGCAAACGAACGACTAAATTGTCTGGTGTGTGTCACTGCCAAGTTTTAGATTATTTTGATCGCTTTCGAGATATTTTAACATAATAGTGTTAGTAAGTTAAGGTGTAAGTCACATCAGTCTGTAGCATAAAGGCCTACGCAGACCGGGACGGCATGGGAAGAGATTGTTTTGCCAATGGACATTCAAACGTATACGATATAGAAATACGACCGTGGCGCGTCTATCAATGAAAATCCCTGTCAATGCCACGGCATGCCACGGTATAATTTTAAAGCATAGCAATTTATGTCGTATTTCTACAGCAATACGTTTGAATTTAAATTGGTAAAAAATTAAACCCTTTGCCATGCCGTCCCGGTCTGCGTAAGCCATAAGTAGTTCAATAATAACATAATAATTTATTATCTGATGAGAATTTCAGCCAGCAGTTTTGTTTGAAGGAGCTCGCGGCTAAATAATAACAGCCGCACGGGTCGATCTTCAAGGTAAAGCCGTGCTGTCCGAGGTTAGTCCGTGGATGGGTATACATACCAAGTTTCCTCCGTACCTATTGGTTCCGATTGTTATTTGTAGATCTTTGACAGTCGTTCTCAGTAGCAAGAAGTCTATATTCAGTCTTACCAATGGACATCGTATTTCCCAGTACTTACTAAGTTGTGGAGGTCAGACAGGCAGTCGCTCTTTGTAAAATACTGGTATTCAGCTGCATCCTATTAGACTGGTAGCCGACCCCAAGATAGTTTGGGAAAACGCTAGGGCTAGAATTTTATTTATTTTTCGAAAATTGTTTTACGATTCATCATCAACCTACAGTCCACAACTGAGCAATAGACATCATTTTATGCCTATTCAAACCCCAAAATCAAACAATACAATATCCAATCACAAATCATTTATTACAGTACACGAACGACTGTGTACATTTATTATGTATTTACGCTTTTGTCTCAGCCGGCACTTGAACCTAGTACCTCATTACTTATGCAGAGGCTTTTGAATACTCAACGACATTGTCGAAGATAAAAAGATTTCGTAATGAAAATCGTGGTGAGAATGGGATATAATAAAACCTACCGGCTTTGGTCGTGTTATTGTTGGCGGAAGATTATTCCTTACGGATCAAATGCCTGCCTCTAGTCTGGCTGGATCAAGATCGAGTAGTCGCACGCGCGACTGCTAAGTGTTTTCTGGGTTCTTTGGGTTATTCCATCAGGAATGTAATGGAGTCTGGATTTGTGCTCGGATAATGGCAATAGGCTCAACTCTTATAATTATGTAAGACTTAAACACAACTGGCAAAATGTCCTCAGACAAACCAGCGGTGGCCTGGCCCGTATTGTTTAGATGATGCCAATGGATTTATTTCATTCCTGGAATACTCTTGTGGTATTGTGCACACGTTTTGCTATACGGGTAAGCGCGAGCGACTGGCGCGATGCGTCCTTACGCTGGCCCTGGCCCTGGGGGCTGTGGGGCACGTGGGTGGAGGTACGTGGCAGCTAGTTGAAAAACTGTTTATACGAGGCCAATAACTAGCCCACGCTGGCCTGACAGCCAACACTAGCTTCGTCTAAACATTGCTTTAAATCCCATCGCTGTGAGAGATCTCATGGCATGGAGCAACCTGCAAGGTTAAGCAACACTTGCCGAGAATGGGTGACCCGAACATCAATACACATACCAACACTCATCTGTGTTTCGGAAAGCTCGTTAAGAATTTGGTTGTTTTGGTTTATAATTTGTACACTTTTGACAGTAGTCAGAAGCCCAATGGTCTGGCAACCAGTCTTGCTAAAGGGGTATTTGTCGAGTTACATGAATACTGGGGCATAAATATCATATTGGCAGTCAATCGCGAACTGGAAGACGCTTCGTTGGAAGGCCTCCCAGTAGGTAGACCGATAACCTGGTGAAGGTTGCGGGGATCCACTGGATGCGAGTCGCACGGGACCGGGACATGTGGTGCCATTTGGGGGAGGCCTATGTCCAGCAGTAGACGTCTTTTGGATGCAATGATGATGATGATGAGGCAGTCAGATTGGAATCCGTTAAAAACAAACTCTTTATATTTTAAACCAGCGGACTTCACGCGATTTCACCCGCGTGGTTCCCATTTCCGTGGGAACACGGAAATAAAATATAGCCTATGTTACTTACTGATAATGTAGCTATCCATTGCTGAAAGAATTTTTCAAATCAGTCCAGTACTTTTTAAGAATTCGTTACATACAAAAATATAAAATACAAATCTTTGCAAACAGAGCAGAATCAAACCTCAACACTGTTCATTGCAAAGTAACATTTAGATACTAACCCTCCTTCTCGTATAAGGAACTGCCAACAACAACAATCATTATAATTATAATGATTAATGTGAAGCGTAAATCAATTCCAATCAGAGCAAGTGTGAGTGTGTGAGTGAATCAGAGGGAAGTAAGTTAACCACTCGTACTTGGTAGGTAGTTGTTACCTACGCTTCGTAGTTCGTTACTTGTAGTTGTGTGTGTGGCGTCTTTAGACGTTCAGCTAACGTAACTATATTAATGTGTTTGTTTGCTGTTTGTATGGGCTTAGTGATAGAGACTCATTTATCGATAGTTTATATAAATTTACCCCGAATAAATAATTAAAATCGCTGGACATTACACAAAGCGTCATCTAGTGCAACACTAAGCAACGAACCTTGTGTCGTCGACACCAGATAGTTGATATTATACTTAGATACGTTAGTTTCTACATACATACTTAAAATAAATAATAAGACTTGTTATATAATAAAAAATAAAACAAGGCATTCTGAAAATTAATGGGTTGCCGTTAGGTTTAATATTGGAGTAGATGGATAAAAAACTTGATGGAAATTCATCATACATTGCAATGTAAAATAACGCAATGAATGTTGTTGACTTCTCAAATTGAAATGTTTACATGATGATGATGATGATGATGATTCATCATCATCTGCCTAGCCTTTTTCAAACTATTTTAGGGTCGGCTTCCAGTCTAACCGGATGCAGCTGAATACCAGTATTTTACATGGAGCCACTGCCTGTCTGACCTCCACATCCCAGTTAGTACTGAGTACCTACTACGATACTTCTTGGTAAGACTGGTTGTCAGACTTTTAAGTTTCTATATTAAATAGTGCAAATAAGTCATCTCCGAATAATCGCTAGCACAGCGCCCCCACCCGCTTATTACTGGCACGTCGCGGTCTGAATAATATCACTACATAGCGGAAAAGGGATGTTCACTGTTCAGACACTTCCAGCTAAATTACTTGACAAATACTCCACTAACTTGCTTACAACGCTACAACGTATGACGTCACTTGACGTCACGGATTGTCGGCCTGAAGTGCTTGACGTTTAATAACGGCATGAACAATTGAACAATGTAACTGTTATTTGGAATATGTTTTGTTAAGTGTAGGATGGTTGCCTAAAGTGGTGGCTTAACCTAAGTGGCCGTGGAATACGAGCTTTAGATCGTAGGTTCGATTCTGGAAGGCGTGATTGTGTGTACATTATTTCCTCAGGACTGCTTAAAACTATTACTAAATATATCGTGAGGAAACCGGCTTGTCTTACTTTAAGTAAATTCGGAGACTTAGGCATCTACGTTAAAAAAAATGTTATAAGAAGGTAGTTACAAAACAAGTCGAAAAGGTTTAATCGGACCGATTTATTTTTTTTATAAAATCAAGGGTATAAAAGTCTCTAAACGAAGCAAAAAGGCAACTAATTGTTCTTCCCGTCATTGCGATATTTTTTTCTGTTCTACACCATAGGTACCTGGGAACCTTTTAGTTACGGAGATATTGGGGGTCAAAGTTACAACTTTTTAACTAGTTTTTTTTTAATACCAGTTTATATTGTAAGTTTTTTTTACTTTATACATCTCCACGACCCCCATACTATTCAATCCATCCATCAGCATAATGTTTTGGGTGCGACGTGCGTTACATTGAGTTCTACCACAAAACTTGATTTTTCACCCCAAGAAAAAAAGTTGTTTCGTGGCAATAATTTTTGAGGTTGTTTACACCCGGTATAGTTTTGGAGATATATTTAAAATGGCAGCCATAGTCACATTTTTGGGTTTCTATTTGCAATAATAGAGTGAAAGTGTGAAAGTGATCAACGAATGATTTTGATTTGTTAACGTATTGCCCCAAAACTTATGAAATTAAACCTACTAATTAATGTTTTATCAGCGTGGGTTAGCAAACTTTAGTTAGTTTCAAAATCTACGTTATTAAACAAATAATATGCTTGGATCAAAGAACATGATATTCGTTGCGTAAATTGAACTTTAATCAGCTTAATTTAGTAATTACAGTTGTAGTGATGAATTTACGTCAATTCGCGTTTCAATTTCTAGATGTTTGCGGTTTTACAACATACGAATTTATGTTTGTTGTTAATTAACAAAGCACTAATACCTACTCTCTATAATTTATTATATTTTGTGTTTACTTACGTATGCTCCTAAACAAATTAAGAATATTGGACTAAAATATACTAGTCACCTCAGGTTTGAGTTAGGGTTACACTTGGTTTTTGAATTGAAAATTTAAAACTGTGAAAACTTGCACTTTTCTTAAATAATCTTACATTGCCCAGTGTGTCCTGATGTCAAGAGGTTTTCCAGCAGACATTTATCGCTTCAAAACTAGACCTTATTTAAAAGAAAATTAGAACTGCGACGATAGCCTTTTCAAAAAAAAAATTCTTTAATCAAATGTCAGAAGTTGTATGGTAGTTTTATTTATATTGGCGTTATCTTAATACACAATCTTATAATCACTAATGATTAGTTTTATAAACGAACCAAACATTTCGTGTTTTCTAACCATTTGTTAACTGCCGTCTCAAGCTAAGCTTAAAATTTTGAGGTAATTTCTGGTTTCCGTTTATATAAAGAGTGGAAAAACAGTAAACATATAAACTGCTAACTTATTAAATTGAGATTGTAATAGATAAAATACGTCACATACTTTTAACAAAAAATAACCAAAAGGTTAAATGATAAGTTTACAAATTCTGTGTGTTATAACAAACTTTAGATTACAAAAAGTGTACCTATTATACAGACTATTTGACCTTCAAAAACGTACCGTAATAAACAATTAAACCAACCAAATTACAAACACTGGAACAACACCAAATCGACTTAAATTGGTGAAAAACCAATCAGCAACTTGGCAGATTAAATTCCCCCAATATGTCTTTTTCTGGCAAACATTTAATTTGATTAAACACCCCAGTCGGCAAGTTAACGACCTCTATTGGGTCTAAAGTCTAACTAATTTCATTAATTGCTGAAATTTCGCCTGAGCAAGCATAAATATTTGAAACTTATCCTACTTTGGGTTTGGTCAGCATAAAACGCGGTGTTGGGTTAAGTAATTTTTGTTTTTATTTGTTTTGTAAATAGGGGATTTAATTTAGTGTTATTGTTTATTAAAGTTTTTTTCGATTAGCCTGTTCTTCCTACCTTCTGGGTAAAGGATTCTGATATTCCTTTCTAAATCTCTCGGTGTTTGATCTTCTCTAGCCAATCAGTCAGGAACAGCCCGAGATCGTCACGTCAGCGATTCTTGGGCCAGCCTCGGTGACAACAACCTACTTCAGGTCACACTGTGTGACGATTCGGGCCCATCTGTCCTAACCTATGCTAGAAACGAGACCCGCTCAGTCCCATTTCCATAATTTCACAAGACCTTTAGCCTACTTCGGCGATGCCAGACAGGCATTATGGTGTTGCGCACTTGATCAGTGAGCTTGAGATTTAAAATGCTACGCTTCAACGCTCTTAAGCAAACCTCGAGTAAATGCTTCTGAACCTCCTTCAAAAAACTAATCTGGGCGTCATAGACTACAATTGATAGGATACACAATGTTGACGAGTTTACGATTTATCGGTCGCCCTTCATAGGCGCCTTCATGGGCCGGTAGCTTCTCCACTTCTCCAGGCATTTTTGACGCGACGGTCGATCTATTTGTCCTGGTTGTTGTTGAAGGAAGTTATCTGACTCAGGTGGATATATTCGTCGACATAAAGTATTTACTTTTCATCGACCTCGACCCTACATATTTATTGTTGACTTCAGTCTTTGACTGATTCATCGTCAGTTCAATCTCATGGCTTGCAGTGCTTAGGTCTTGGAGCATTTGTTGCATTTGTTAATAATTTCGACTGCAAAACAAAGTTTTTTTAGCATCTTATCGCCGATGGGACTCCATTGCCCCAGAGTACAATTTTATTTTATTAAAAAAAACGCTTTTCCATACAAAAATGAGATCTCCGTTACACCCTGCATAAAAACCTTATACAATTAAAATAAATCTGGAGCATGATGTTAGGAAAACGTAACATAACTTAAAATTAATAAAACATCGACGAAAATCGGCATTTCCAAACCATTTTATATTTAAGACCTCTTACTAACAGATCCCCAAAAGGGATGCGACCTCACACTCGACTGACTCACATCAAAACCATAAAGAACTCTCATTTAAAACATATAATTTGAATGTAAGCTCGAATCAAAATCGATTACGACCGAAAAAACCGTATTTACTCGATTTTTGTAAATCGTTTTGCGGTGCAATTAAACTTTGTTTAAGGAGGAAAGTTTAAAATTTCGTTTTAGAGAAACAATGATAATGTAATGATATATTAATCAAGTTTCGGCCTGTCGGGTCGGGTAGCAGCAGTGTTGGGTTTCCGGGTTGTTCGATTTCCGGGTCTGAAATTATTGGATCTTGTGATCATAATTCTTAGTAACAGCACGGATTTTGAATTTTGTTTGATAATTCGAAATCTGCAGAGAGCGACAAGAAACGACTCACATACCTACGAGATAAAGGGGTGGATTTTGATACGGTTTTCACCTACATATAAAGAGATATTTTATACTAAACTCAATCTTCAATCTTCCTGTTTAGCCAAGTCCTAAAACAGTACAAAACAAGTGTCGATCGCCAGTGATCAATGAAGTCTTTGGAGACTGCCTATTGCAGTGAAAACTAAGGAATCTATATCTGCTACGGGTTGTGCTCCGCGCACGTCTAGTGGTGCTACGCCGTAGCGGATCGGCTACGAGTGCTACGAAGCGTTAGGTGACGGTCACGCGAGTTTCATGATTTTTGTTCACCCAAAAAGTGTTCAACGCGCCTAAAGTATCACTAAAAATGTTGACTTTTGTATAGCCCCACAGCAGAAATAAGAAGTTATTACTAGGTACTAATTCATCATATTCACTGTACAAGCTATGTGTACTTCACACGTTCGCACTTTTAATATTTCGTCGTTGACCTCATCAATCACGGCTTTATTGATCCCGAGAAAAGCCTATTACCTACTTTTCTTTATCCGAGCGCTTTCCTGTTAGAACTGCTAGGGAATACATACCTTTGAACGTATCTTCAAACAAAAAATATTATCCTTGGCTAAAATGAGTGCAATAAAATCAATCTTCGTTATGTTTAGCAGTCCTAAAAAAGGAGGAGTTTTTGTGTTCGATTGGAAACTTTTTTTTTCAGGTATTTATTTACATCGATTACTTCTTGATAACTGCTCCAATTATTATAATTTCGGATGTCGGTGACAAAAAAAAAGTAAAAAACAAACGAAGTTACCGGTTTTTTTTTTATTTTATCTTTTATCTTTCGACAGCTTATTTTGATTCCGATTTTCCGGCATTACATTCCGTATCGATGGGCGGAGCGGCTGGGGGTGTCAGACTTTTACTGACTAAAACCCATCCACGTTCCTTCCTCGCCCTTTATGTTCCGGGGCCACGGTATCTCTTTCGAACAGTCCCGCAGCCCCGGCAAGCTTCGGTCTTTGGCGCTTTGAGGCGCGCGTGGAACACGAACGCGCCGTCGACACGACCTGTCGTCATGAGACGGACGGACGGCGAGCTATAGCCCATACGCGTAGCTCACCGTCCACAGGCCCGCGTCTACGGTGGCCGGTAGCCACCACGCGGCCCCCGACGCCCGATGCGTCTCCCGCGGCGGCTGGGACGAGAGGCTCTCTCCCTCTCGCGTTCCACCACCTCCTTCGCTAGTATGACTGCTTCGCAGAAGGAGGTGACGGCTTCCCATTCCCTCTCGCTCCGGACCATGGATTGAACCAGGGCCAGACGCGAGAGGTCGCCGCCGCCGATCGCCGCTGAGGACACGGCGTTGTTCCGCCCACGCGGGGCAGACCTCCACCGTGTGCTCCACCGTGTATTACATTCCGTATCTAAGATGGTGTTAATTAAGGACATCTATCATCCAGTTCAGCTATCTTACGTCGAGCAAATGATTTTTTTAAACACTATGCAGAAATGGATTACGAATTACCTTCAAAATTCAGAATGTGTTCGAAAATATCATTACGCGTTTATTGTGTTGCACACTAATAAGAAGCAACATAGTATTTTTTTATATATTAGCCTGTATTGCCCCACTGCTGGGCAAAGACCTAGTATTACATGGTATTTTAAGATAGAAATTATCTTTTGCTAATATTTAACAAAAAAAAACTCCACGCACTTTAAGAAGCAAATTAATACTCAGACACCAATCACTATTAACCTTTTGCCACCAGTTTTTACCATTCCCTTAATAAAACTCATCAGGGGGTACGCAAAAATTAATTTAGGTTTCATCCCCCCGACCATCACACGACCCCAATAATTACTAGTATACCCTCCAAAAAAATGGTTTTCACCGAAAAAAAAAATTAAATGTCAGCTTTTAATTACTCTTTATTGATATCAATTATTTTGTTTACATGGAGGTTAATTTAAAAATGTCGAGTTCACTGTATTGTGGGTGTGAGACTAAATTGGATTATTTGAATTTGGGTCCAACACCTACACTTTTTTATTTATTAATCAATTTATCAATTTTATGTTTTTTTTTTGGAGTTGAATTGAAAAAGTTTTTATAGACGATACTTTTTCACGCATTTGAAATACTCGTAGGTCGTTTTGATGTTATTTATTATTGTGTCCTTTCAAATTAGCTACAAAAGGTTTTCAACTGAAATTTTATTCAAATAAAGGTAGGTAGTGTATGCATGACTGTCTCGTTGGTCTAGTAGTTACAAACGCGACCGCTGAACGTGAAGTCCTGGTTCGATTCCCAGATCGGGCAAAGTGTTATTGGGTTTTTCATCAAGAATTCTCAGTACCACCCACGGACTCTGGATTGGCGACTGGTTGATGGCAATAGGCTCACCCGCTATTACTTAAACTTAATATAAAACATTAAACTGCCTGCCTTCAAAGCAAGAGTGACCAGGCGTACGCTGGTTCCATCATAGAACTCATTCATCGCTTTCCATCAGGCGTGATCGAGGTCAAGAGCAGGCCCATTTTGTAACAAAAAAACACAACTGCCGAAATGTTGGTGTTACTATTAGGTACCCCTCTGCCTAACCCTTCGGGGATTACAAGCGTGATGTTATGTAAAATTATGTAGGTTTACAATGTCAAACAATATCTCACCAAAAACCCTGATTATCTAAAAACGGCAGTTTAAAACACATTTTTGTATGGGAACATGTCACAATGACAGCTGTTTTTAGATAATCAGACCGTTATCTCTTCGGTGAACATGGACCTTAATTTTCCAATTTATGAAATTAGTAAGTATTCAATCAAATAGGTCGTGTTATCGGAAACATTTATTTCTACTATACAACCTGTAACGTTAAATGCGCAAAACCTGAAAATAATTTGATCAGAATCACGAGCAGATTCAATTGAACCACTTATTAATTTAAGTCACATTTTTCAAAAAAGTCTTCATTAAAAATTTTAGCCTGTTCATTTATTAATAGGTCAAGCCATCACTTGCGCAAACCCACCAAAATAGGTAAACAAACAAACACAAATGATTGTCGTCGAATTTAAATTTTCTCATAGACGCGGGGTAGTAATATTTCTTATTTCAATGCAGATACGAAAACAGCGTATAAAACCTTTCTTTTTTTTATTAATGTTTTTTTTTTCTCCCAGAATTAGGTCAATTGAATTAAAAATCATTTGGGGTGTCTGCGGTTTTGCGCATTTAACGATACATGTTGTATAATTGGATAGGTAGTTTAATCGGAAACTATTATTTCTACTACTTACATACAATTTTCATTACTTCCCATACCCTCTTTCCCATTTGTAGAGATACACAATTACACATGCCTAGATATATACTTATGTTAATAAACCCTTGCATCCAAATCATCAAATAATTGCCAAAATAAACATAACACTGGCCCAACTTCGAGTATTCAACCCTACCCATCTTATCACGGGCTGTGCCCAACCCTTGAAGTCCATTGTCTTAGCTGAATACGCATCATTTAGCGCGAGTCTGCTCCAAACTCCTCCAAGTTTTAACAGTGTTGTATTGAAGTTCAGGGTGATATTCTCTTGTATTGTAGGCAGTGTTATCTTGATTCAGAGTTACAGGGTTATGCAATTTATTCAAGTAACGTTTCTCTCTCCATAAAATCAAGTTTCCAATAAGTTCAAGTTATAATCTACTAGTGATCCGCCCCGGATTTGCAAGTGTGCAATGTAGCATATTTGTACATATAAACCTTTCTCTTGAATCGCTCTATTTATTGCTGAAAATTGCATAACAATCCGTTGCGTAGTTTCAAAGATCTAAGCATACAGAAACCGGGAGCGATTTTGTTTATACTAAATAAAGATAAAGAAGGTGAAACAAAAACTTATGTTGCCAAATCTAGGGATTGAAAGAAAAAAAAACAAAATCAGCAGGCGCTTTGCTGACCTCTAGATGCTGTTTCAATAACACGTAGAGGATGGAATTAAAATTCAGTCATCAAAAAATCTGCGAGCCTAGATCTAGGTTGTACTACCACAATTACACTACAGTTAATGTTCTCCATTCATTCATTAGTATGGACCCATGGCCCATGGGTGGCATAATAAGTCTGACACCAGATTAGGCACTATAACCACAGAAAAAAAAAAGATAAATATAAATAAATAAATATCGCTGGACATTAACACACAGCGCCATCTAGTGCCACACTAAGCAAGGCTTGTGTCGACCAGATAGTTGATATACTACATATATACCTTTTTTTGTTTGTAAATACTCTTACATACTTAATATACATATAAACATCCATGACTCGGAAACAAATGTCCATGCTCATCACACAAACATTTGCTCCTACCGGGATTCAAACCCAGGACCCTAATAACGTAAGGCAGCATTACTACCACAACGCCATTCGAGTCGTCAAAGATCGTCAAGATAGAATCAGTATGGAATAATTTTGTTTCTCATTTTGTCACTTACACTAAATTAGTTTACACTAAATTAGCGCCGATCGAATACAACTCGTACCAAGAACCACTGTCAGAGCAGTTACAAAATTCATTAAACGAAACGTCAAAGTAAAATTAACTCTAGCAACTTGCAACACAAAACGTTTAGACGAGAAATTCACCTAAATACAGCTATTCCCAAGAACCTAGTGGAATGTTAGCCGGCTCGCAGCTTGCCTTTGTTGAAATTTCGAAGCCAAGCGACTGCAGTCGGACCTCGGGAACCCTGGGGAAATTACACTTTCATAGTAAGATTCTATCAGCTCACAGGTGGTTAGTGGTGTCAATCCAGCTGATTTATTTTCTCACGTCTTATACTTGGAGGCTAGTGTTGAGAAGTGGTAGTGAAATGTATTTACCGGAAAGTACGGTGTGCCCAGGGTAGCTCGTGAAATTCGAATGTTTTTTGCTATTTCATTGTCAGTTTTTTGTTGTATGCTGATTAAAAGTTGTGTTTCGCGATTGTAACAAAAATGGCATTACGGAGTTATAAATAATCAATACAATCATCTAAATTCATCCCTCCCTGAGCCCTCCCGAGTTTTGATGCGTTTTAACTTTGTCATCATCATCATCTCAGCCGAAAGACGTCCACTGCTGGACATAGGCCTCCCCCAAGTGTCGCCACATTGACCGGTCCCGTGCGACTCGCATCCACCGGATTCCCGCAACCTTCACCAGATCATCGGTCCACCTAGTGGGAGGTCTTCCAACGCATCGTCTTCCGGTTCGCGGTCGCCACTCCAGAACTTTTCGGCCCCAACGGCCATCCGTTCTGCGAGCAATGTGACCTGCCCACTGCCACTTAAGTTTAGCAATTCTTCGGGCTACGTCGGTGACCTTGGTTCTCTTGCGGATGTCTTCATTTCTGATTCGATCACGCAAGGAAACTCCGAGCATAGCCCTCTCCATTGCCCTTTGGGTGACTTTAAGCCTTTTGATAAGGCCCATTATGAGCGATCACGTTCAACATTCATTGATTTACAAAAAAAAATACATGTCCATTATTTTCCAATATTCTTACTGACGGACTAAATTGATTTGCAATTCTTTGACATTGTCGTCATGCCTATTTCATAGAATGACTATTTCATGTAAAAGACATTCTACGGGATAACACGAACTCAATTACATGTGTGTTACGGTCGCGAATCATATGTGGTTTAACGTAGTACCTACAGCCTGGCACTGTACTGCAAATTGCAAGAAAATTAAGAAAATTTTAATTTTGCGGCCTAAGCTGGCACTTCCACCTTACAAGGTAGCCGGTGTGAGTAGGAGAGTGTGTTGTGGTGCAGCTTAGGAGAAGCCTATGTCCAGCAGTGAACATTGATAGGACGAGTTGATTGATTGATGTAATGTCATCGTACCTATCTTGAAAATCAAAATCTGTTGTTAGGTACGTTGTTTTATCTTGAACCCCAAGTCCACTCGCTAATCGTTTTTAACCGACTTCCAAAAAGGAGGAGGTTCTCTATTCGACTGTATATATATATTTTTTTTTATGTATGTTCACCGATTACTCGAAGACGCCTGAACCGATTTGGAAAATTCTTTTTTTGTTTGAAAGGGTATACTTCCAAGTTGGTCCCATAGTCGCCAAGTCGGGATCTGATGATGGAATCTTGGCGAAATCGAGGGAACTCTTCAAATTTTATAGGATAACGTACAGCAATTTTGGTATTTTCTACAACAAGTGAAGCATTTGCGTTTGATAAGAACCATTCTACCATCAGATCTGATGATGAAGCCAAGAGTCACGGAACTCCATAATGAGACTATGTATCCTAGACGTGTTTGGGCTTGTTGTAATTGTAACGGTATGCACTTTCCATGTGTACCAAGCACATTTGAATCACTAAAAAGTGAAAAATAAAAACTTTTTTGCAAAAAATAAAACCGACTTCAAAAAAAAAACCAAAAGAGTGAAAAATAACTTTAGCTTCTGAAGTCGGTGACGTTTGTATGATTGATTTAATTTTTTTGTCACCGACTTCAGAAGCTAAAGTTATTTTTCACTCTTTTGGTTTTTTTTTTGAAGTCGGTTTTATTTGAAGTCGGTTTTATTTTTTGCAAAAAAGTTTTTGTATGCTATGGATGTCTTGATTTATGGCACACCTTGAAAAAGACTTGTCAAAATCATATTGCGTTTCAAACATTAACATATTATTATTATTTCATACTAATATTGACGTTGTTTCAGATAAGAAAATGTGTTATGGAATTTCTTGTATCCCTTTTTGACAAGTTTTCTAATACAAGTGGGTATTGTTTATGGTTTTAATGTTTGTCAGTTGGTGTAAGCAATTTTATTGAATACCGTAGACACTACATTTAGATATTTTTGTGTATGCTCAGTTTAAATGTGTCTGTAATAAATACAATAAAACCTAGGTACACAGAATAATACCACAATTTTCCATCTCGTCACCATTCGACCTGTTTTCCAACCGATAACATAAAAAACGATTTACAAAGAAGTGCCTATAGACGGCATAAACTTAAATGGAGAGGAGGACGCCATCTATCACTCGATCTTGAGGGAAAATCTTCGAGAAAACATTCACATTACATTGCTTGTTTTGAACAAATCTGATCTTTGCATCTCGTTGAGATGTAGCGATGTATGGAAAAAATACGAATTTTTCGTTCGTCGTTTAGTTCTCGTAGTATAGTCTATATGCTAAATAAGTGAGGCGTTACATTGGGTATCCATTTTAGTAGTTCAATCATTCTGAAATAAACTTTCGTCGTGTTTCAAACAAGGCCGTACTGTTACGCGTTCCTTTAAATATTTTTCGTGAGAATTTTCTTTGAGCTTGGAACAAATTTCCTTTTTTCTTTGTAGGCAAAATGTCTGGGTTTCTTTTTTGGGAAAAGGAAAATTAGTTTTATAAAGCGTTTCTTACCCAGTTCACATCAATAATTTACAAACTATCGCAGTTAGCCACAGAGGGTATATTTATTGAGGCTCTTGTAAGAGGAGGAATACACAATTTTTTTTTTCTGATTAATAGTCGTATCACTATGTAAAATTACTACTAACGGAGCATTAACTAGTCTAAACAAACGTTAAACCGAATTTAACTTGGGACCGTTTCCAGTCCAACCGGATGCAGCTGAATATCAGTACCTTACAAATGGAACAACTAAATTAATCCATCTCTAGCCTCTTGTTCACAAGCTAAATTGAGCTAGAGCTAAATATTCCTACATCGGTAACACTTAACTATCAATTAAAATATCGCACACAAAATGAATAGACATCGCTTACAACAGTGCACTTCCCAAGGGAGCATCGGGTGATATATTTAGCGACCGTTTTAGGGTGTCAGCACATATTACTGTCCGCGCTCACAGACCAGCCCTGGGGGACATTAGTACCCCATAATTTTATGTACATTAGTCGGATTATTTACTTATTTTAGTGACTTATTAGGTTACGATGTAAACTGAGCTGTAAGCGGCTGATAATGTTATCTTTGAAGGAGAATTGTGGACCAATTGCAGGGTGTGTTCTGCGAAGGGCTAGCGTTGAAAGGGGTCGACTTAAGTCATTTTTGACGCCCAAAATGTGCTGATTCTCGGCCTAATTTGATAATGAATGACTTTTATACAATTACAAGTAAGAATTTTAGGGGTACCAGGAATCCAGGGCTGCGGAACTATTCCGGGGCTGCGGGACTGTTCGAAAGAGATACCGCGGCTCCGGAACATAAAGGGCGAGGAAGGAACATGGATGGATTTTAGTCTGTAAAAGTCTGACACTCAGAAATATTCAAATGACTCCTCCCACTCTGGGCGGAGTGAGAGGAGTCATTTGAATATTTCTCATCCGAAAAAAAAAAGATGGGTATCTAGAACAGGGTGTAAAGCTCTTCATCCCCATAGAAAATGGATGGTCCTTCGACCCGACTCCGACTGGTGATGTGTCTGATGAGCTACTGCCCGACGGTAGGTTGCTGTCGGGTTTTGCTATTTCAACTCGCGGTGATCTTTAATATATTGATTTAGGATTTTGATATTAATTTTTAATTTGTGTCGTAGATGGCACTGTTGTTCTTTTAGTACTATCATACGCCGTTACAATATAAAGACGGTATTCCACATAACTAAAACTCTATAAGGTTTAATTTCATAATCTGGCCTTCCATCAGAGCACTATTAGGCCTTGATTCCTGTCACGCTAACGGTCGGTCGCGCACGGTCCGTCGTGTACGTCAGTGAGATAAATAGTAGCAAATAGGTACGTGTCGCTTATAAATTCGCTTTAAATTATAGCATCGTGCGTACACGACCGACGTCAGAGCGACAGAAATTTAGGCTTACAGGATAGAAACTAGCCCATTAAAAAGCCACTTTCCTATTATCCAAACCACAGAGGAACAAATGTATCCCAAAACCTATTCTGATCTAAAATTCAAAGTAAAACAATTTACCTAGATCAAACAAACGGTTACACAATCCAGGCGTGAATTCTTTATCACGCCGAGTCACGGGCCCGATAATAGATCTATCTATACACGACACGGTGACAGCTCAGAAAGTACTGTGTCTAACTGTCTAGCACACGCGTGGAAATAGTCACGTTTAGTAAGATTCACTTTTGCCTGTACTTATTTGTGTTGGTGACGGGGTTTGTTGAAGACTGTTTTATTTTTTTTTTAGTTTTTTTTTAAACCAAAGCAACGATACCTGAATGGACTGTGAAAAGATCGATATGACAAGAAAAGTTTTGAGTATGAATGTCGATGGCCATAAAAGTAAAAAAAAGAAGAAACGATGGATGGACTGCATGAAGAATGATTTGGTTAGAAAGGAGGTGTCTGATGAGATGACGAGAGTAATAGAGTCATCATCATCATCATCGGTCTATTAATGTTCCCACTGCTGGGACAGGCCTCCTCTCTATGAGAGGGAATGGGCTATATAATCCACCACGCGGGCCCAGTGCGGATTGGTAGATGTCACATGTCTTCGAATTTATGGTTCTAGGACATGCCGGTTTCCACACGATGTTTTCCTTCACCGTTTTGAGAGCAGCGGTGATGTAATAAATTACACAAAGTAATGCGCCTGCCTGGGTTCGGACCCACGACTTACTGAACGTAAGTCGGGGCCGCCACCACTGGGCCACCGCTGCTCTCCCACCGCTGCTCTCAGTCAGTAATAGAGTAGTAATTGTTTTTTCTTTCTTTCTTTCTTCTTTCAGTAGTATAGAAGAAGAAGACATGCTGGGCCAACCCCAACTGAATTAGGATAAGAGCAGGAGATTTCTGATGATAGTTTGTGTTATGTTGTTTATTTACACATAAACAGGCAACTGTATAAGTGTAAATAAACCTTTTATTTGGATTTTGCAGCTTCCTAGCCTTACCCTATTTAAACATATAAAATGATGGCCTTCTTAGTAAAAAAACTTAAATGCTAGCCAATTTCATCCCCGATCCTAAATATCTACTGCTCTGTCAAGAAAGTAACGGGAAAAAATCAATTAAACTCAAAATGTTTGTTACTCAACCAAATTTATTTTATCACCTTCAAAGTATGCTTCTTCAGAAACGATACACTTACTCCGACGAATAATCCAATCATCAAAATATTTTTAAACGCTGTTTCCGGAATTGAGTTCAGTTCTCGCCGCGTATTCTTTTTTTTCGGTTTCGGTTCAGTTGGAAGGCGCCACTCCGAAGCTTGTTGACTAGTTTGAATGTCAAACTCGTAAACCCACATCTCGACACCAGTAAAAATGCGTTTCATGAAAGTTTAGTTGGAAGTGACTCGCTCTAACATATCCTCAGCGACTCTCATGCGATTGAGTTTTTGGAGAAAATTCAGGTCTTTTGGGACTAGCCGAGCGGTAACATGTTTCATACCCAAATGATTAGTTAAAATGGTTCGGATCGACTCGTGAAATACAGAAAGTTCGGCGGCAATCTCTCTCAAAGTTGAATGAGGATTTTCAGTCACTATTTTCTTCACTTTTGCGATGTTAACTTCAGTTGCAGACGTTGATGGCCTACTACCAGAGCGAGGCAAATCTTCCATCACATCTCGACCGCTTTTGAACGCTTTGTACCACACGCTTTGTAAGCACATGTTTTTGATAAAGTCGATTCATCGTAAACCTTCTGTAACATTTTCAGTGTCTCCGAACACGAAATCACATTGGCGATGCAAAATTTAAGACAAACTCTTTGTTCTTCGTTCTAGTCCATAATGAAATCCATTCACGATACTATTTTGACTGAATGTACGAGTATGTCAACTTTTTCATATTTTTTTTCACTATTTACGTTACATCTTTGAATTTTTAAATAGTAAGCTTAAAAGGAAAACCAGAAGTTTACCACCCACTTCTCTTAATGTTTTCATTTTACTACTTTTCAAAGACTTTAAGGCGCTACCCCAAGCAAAAGTCGTTTTTTGTGCAGTTTTTTGGAGCCAACTCCTCTTTATCCAAAAGAAATACCAAGTAATAAAAATACATTAAATTTCTACATATTCTTAGACTGCAAAGTGGTAGTTTTATTTTTTATTTTTAGTCTCATAATGTGTAATAAATCCCCTCACAATGAAACCACAAAAATGAGAAAAAAATATTTATAACATGCTTCTTCTCGTAAAGTTAACATTATTTTGATTTGCTTCTTATACTAATGGATAGACAATTTAATAATGAACATAATGCTAGTTTTTTTTGTTCAAAAGACGGAAATTTGATTTTATAAAGAATAAAAATCACTAATTTCGCACTATTCGACCCGCAGTGACTGACGTAAAAACCACTTTGTAGTGCAAGCTGATTAGAACTTTATTCTAATAGTATTTCAAACGAAGTTTGAATCACCACAAATAGAGTTGCTAATTTTGCCTGGGGTAGCGCCTTAAGGGTTTTCTGGAGTAATAGTTTAGTGTCATTGCTTGTTGACTAACTGAAGAGGTCCTACATGAAAGATTTCTCATGTATCACAATAAATTATCGTGTTTCTACTTTAAGTGTACTTTCGAATTGTATGGGCACATAATAACCATCTTTGCCACACCTGAAATCTTCAAGAAATAGCCCATTGCGCTTTTTCAAACCAGGTAGGTACCTTGCCAGTGTAGAGGTTACAAGCGCTGCTTCAGAGAACTAGGACTTGGCTTCGCTTCCCATATCGGACAACAATGCCTCATCTTATAAATTTCATCCACAACAAATTGACGTACAACAAGAAATAGGTATTAAGAATCAAAATGATCCATTTAATTTCCACAACTTACGTGGCTTAAAAATTATACCACCCGCATAAATTCGATGGCAGTAAGTACGGACATGTTCGCTTAAGTACTTGTTCACGTAGGAACGCGCGGGCGCGGCAGCGGGTGCGGGTGCGGAGACGTACCGAGTTCGTGTTCACATTGGCCGCCAGGCGTTTGCGCGAGTCCGTTTCTAGCGACAAGTTCATACTGGTTGAACTTACCTGACGTCGCGAGTAAATCGCGCGCTCCACCGCTAGTTCGACGTGAACACACACAAACATCTCACGCGTTTGATATTGCCGCGAGCTCGCCGCGCGCGCCAGTCGCTTGCTTGCCCGCTACATAGACCGCACGTGCGTTGTGTACGTGAACACTTGGATATTACGCCATATGTTTTCTTTCAACATATCTACTCTACACAAACTCCACAACCCACTGCTGGGGCTAGCTTCCATTTTTTGGGAAGATAATATTCGTGATACACAATGCAGGCCCGGTAAAGGATTTGACGGATTTCACATAATAATCTTAAAATTTTTGGTTCAAATACGAGTACATACCTGTTTCGTCGTCATCCATCAATAACCGTTTCGAGTAAATGTATGATTGCCTTGGACTCGAATGTTGGAACCGTGAGGCCTTTGAGCAACTTTAAAATCCCTTTTCTTTCTTTTTCGGATGTCTTTGATTGATCAAATGAGGGGTCATTGCCTGCTCTGGGTGGAGCGGACTATAACACTAAAACCCATCCATGTTCGTTTTTAGCCTTTTGTATACCAGGGCCGCGGTATCTTTTTCGAACAGCCCCGCAGCGTCGGTAGGCATCGGCCCTTGCGGACCTTTCCCTAGCTTTAAAATCCCTTACCATCTACTTTTACCTTGCCCGTTTCCAAAGAGTCAGTCATAACTTGAGCTCTTAACCGTATGTGTAATACCGCTTAACCGTCAGAACTGTGCCGCTTAATAAAAGCGATATTCGTCCAATAGCGAAATAATCAGCTATTAATGAGGTTTATGAGGTAGCGGTAGAGGATTACTTGTTTTCCATAATGAGCTTTTGGTTAAAATATTGTAATAAGTTGTGATGGTTTTTATTGTAACTTGTGTTTGAGGAGCTCGAGGACAAATCTTTAGGTTAAGCTTTGCTCGCTCATAGGTTGGTCTATGGATCACCCATTACATAAGTACCCCGTTTCCGCCGTATCTCGGAAAGCACGGTAAGCCGTTAGTTCCTGCTGTCATTTGTAGATCTTTGACAATCTATACAGGTAGTCAGTGGCCCAAAACGTCTGACAACAAGGGGTGGATTCCCCAGTACTTACTGGGTTTTGAAAGTCAGATAGGCAGTCGCTTCATGTAAAATACTGGTATTCAGTTCGGTTAGACCGGAAGCCGACCCCAACATAGCTGGGAAAAGGCTAGATCACTTGTATTTGAGGCAAATTAAGTAATGAGCTAATAAGAGAATTGAAGCGACTCCACGTCCATCTTCATTTCTAGTTATTCATATATACGCCTGGAATCTCCGAATGGTTTGGCTGAAGTGTACCATAGCACCTACATTTCGCCACTTATGTTTAAGTCCTACGTAAAAGTGGGTGAGCTTATTGCCATCAACTGGGCACAAGTCTAGACTGCGTGGCTGCTACTGAACAATTTCTGATGGAAAAACACATTGACATTTTTGCCCGACCTGGGTATCGAACCTCATGCCCAGCAGTCGCGCTTTCGTTTTGTCCCACGCGTCTGATATTTTCTTTAGTTCTCTTAATAACTATTTTCGTAGAATTTGGGCTTTCATGTATCGCCTACTTTTAGTCTCGATAGAGGACCTTTGATCAAATAGTAATTACTTAATTACTGATGTTGCCATCGTCATTAAGTGTTTTGTCCTTGTGACACTTATGTGTATTAAATAATGATTTTATGACGCAAAGGAAAACTACAGCCTGATATTGATATTTCAGTTGGCAATAGGTTCGGTCCCTATACCTAACATGAAACTTGAACATTACTGGTGAAATGTCTCCACCTCTACTTTACTCTTCGAGGTTACTGGATTGAGGTGTATACAAAATTCATTGATTTATGAAAACAGACATCATCATCTTCATCACAATAGGTTAGTTGCCACCATCAATAAATTGCAACTCTATTTAGTCCGTCAGTTACTTAACTGTATTGGAAAATAATGTACACGTATTTTTTTAGTTTTTGTAATTAAATGAATATTGGCAAAGATAAAACGCATCAAAGCTCGTAACGTCAGAACGCATTTATAATTATACCACAGCGGCGTGACGTTTTGAGGATTTAAAAGCGTCGTATCTTCGTCAATTTCGGTTTAAAAGAAACATGGGTCAAATTTTTTTTTAGTTTCCACCATCAATAAATTGCAAATCTAATTAGTCCGTTATTATGAGTATTAGAAAATAATGGACACGTATTTTTTTTTGTATTTGTAAATCAATGAATATTGACAATGATAAAACGCATCAAAGCCCGTGACTTCAGAACGCACTTAAAATTATATCACGGCGGCGTGATTTTTTGAGGATTTAAAAGCGTCGTATCTTCGTCAATTTCGGTTTAAAAGAAACATGGGTCAAATATTTTTTTAGTTGACAAGCCAATTTTCCTTCCTTTATTAACCGACTTCCAAAAAGGAGGAGGTTCTCTATTCGACTGTATGTATTTTTTTTTTTTTTTTTTTTTTTTTTTTTTATGTATGTTACCCGATTACTCGAAGACGCCTAAACCGATTTGAAAAATTCTCTTTTTGTTTGAAAGGGTATACTTCCAAGTTGGTCCCATAGTCGCCAAGTCGGGATCTGATGATGGAATCTTGGCGAAATCGAGGGAACTCTTCAAATTTTATAGGATAACGTACAGCAATTTTTATATTTTCTACAACAAGTGAAGCATTTGCGTTTGATAAGAACCATTCTACCATCAGATCTGATGATGAAGCCAAGAGTCACGGAACTCCATAATGAGACAATGTATCCTAGTCGTGTTTGGGCTTGTTGTAATTGTAACGGTATGCACTTTCCATGTGAACCACTAAAAAGTGAAAAATAAAAACTTTTTTGCAAAAAATAATCCCCATTTGTTTGGGGTTGTCGCAGTTATTCTTGCATACTTCTTATGCAAACAGATAAAATTTATGTGACATTGAGTGCTACACAGTTTTGCGTACCAGAGGGCCTAAACAACGATGATGACATAGTCAAAAATGTATTAAAAACATGAAAATTCTGTTGAAAATCTGTGTTGAAAATTAGCCTCTTGTCTAGCCCGTTGATATACTAACGGCAGTAGAAAGGCTCACAGAACCTAATTGCCATCCACTAAGTTAACAATACAAACCATTCTACCTTATCAACAGAATAGTAATTAATTTACAATAACAATTGAATCTAAATTAATCACCTGTTACGCTCCTTTCAACGGTCTAATCCAGTCCAGTTCAGGCAATGTCCCATCATCGGCGAATAAGCGATCTATTAGCGATTTTCTCGACCCCGATTTCTAACTTTTTAGTACCTACTCCAACGTGGGTTGGTCCCGTAGAAGTTTTTATCGATACTATTTCTTATACTGATCGTATTAGCAGTATCGATTAACATCAAAAACTAGAATTTGGTTATTTTCTATCAAAATGTACGGTAAAAGTTTTTTGCAATATCTGACTTTTTGAGTACTCCAACTTGGGTAGGTCTAGAAAAACTTTTTGATCAGTATTAGAAACAGGATCGACTGGCATCAAAAAATTGTAAAAAAATGTTTTGTGTGAAATTATATAAGTTTAATTAATAATATAATATCATATTTAAATGTAAAAGTTCCTAATTATCTAAGCATAATAAATAATAGATACTTTGCAATATTAGTTTTAAGTTATCTTGCTGCGCCCTAACAGGGTCATGTACTCACTTGTTTTAATCTTAGCGTGTAAAATTGGTCGTGTGCATTAAATAAATGGTAATTTTCTTGCTAACTGTACTTTTTTTAAATTTGTGAATGGGGATCAAAATTTACGAAAAATAATGGATGGTTTCTTAAGACCATTTTTTTGCAGCTGCGACGGTTAAGGTAGCTCCCCTAACTGCCCCGTTTATCGTTTCCATCCTGTATATGAATAGTTGGTTGCTGACTGAACTCACAATACGACAAGAGAGTTCTCAATCAGAAATGTTCGCTTGGCGGCCAGAACACTCGCCGTTCATTGCTCTACAACTCGTCTTTAGTCTCGTATCTATTCGCTTCACGCTAATCGCCGACGGTGGTACAAACGCCTTAAGCTGTCCTATCTGCCGTTCCAGACTATTCCAGACAATGTTTAGAGAACAGTGTAGTGTCTTGTTTGTGCTCATTGTGTCTGAAGTATTTAGCTTTCATTGAATACTGAGCCTTTGTACAATTTAGACCGCTTTTTTGTAGACTTGAGTTTATCTTGATTGTTGGATAAAGTGGGGCAACGGTTTGTCTGTTTTAAGTAATTTTTGGTAATTTGGACTTTGTGCTAAAGTTAATCTGTTTTTGTATTTCAGGTAATCATGGATTCTTGTTGATTTGATGACCTGAATTGCTGAAGGGTAAGAATAGATGTTTTGCTGTACATACAATTTTTCTTGTTGATTTTATAAGAGGCCGGATTGAATAGAGAGGCTTTCCCCTAGAATGGTCGCACGCTAATCTCAATCTCAACGCCAAAAACCAGTCAAAATAATAAAAAAAATGGCTTTTGACAATATTACAACCTAAGACATTATTTTCGAAAACGTCTCACTTAAAAAACTTTTTTGCAAAAAATAAAACCGACTTCACACAAAAAAGTGAAAAATAACTTTAGCTTCTGAATTCGGTGACCTTTGTTTGATTGATTTAATTTTTTTGTCACCGACTTCAGAAGCTAAAGTTATTTTTCACTTTTTTGTGTGAAGTCGGTTTTATTTTTTGCAAAAAAGTTTTTATTTTTCACTTTTTAGTGGTTCACAATATGTGCATACCCTTTCACAGCGTACCAGCGTGATTTTTTGTTATGAACTGGTGTAAACAATAGACAGACATGAGATTTCAGCAATCCCAGTAAGAGACACACATTTGCTACATTTAATGAGGAGTTCCGTTGCCTTTCTCCGAAGTTCTTCATCAGATCTTTACCAAATTTAAATGGGATCACTCCGAGAAACTACTCTTTCAAAAACTACCCAAATCTCTTCTGGTGTGCCTATAAAATTTGAAGAGTTCTCTCTATTTCTCCAGGAACCCATTATCAGGATCCTGACTTGATGATTATGGGACCTTCTGGGAAGTATACCCTTTCAAACAATTAAAAAACAAATTCGGTCCAGTCATCTTCGAGTAATCGGGGAACATTGCATTGAGAACCTCCTCCTTTTTGAAGTCGGTTAATAACGACGTTATGGTACGTGACTCAAATATCCGGATAGCCTTTAAAAGATTCAAACTCAAACTCAAACTCAAAGCATTTATTTCAATTAGACCATTACGGCACTTTTGAATGTCAAAAATACAAAGAAAAATCAAAGCTACAGTCACAGACACAAGGCATAATAACTTGAGAAAGTACTGTAGTTGCCCATTCCCTAGCGTAGATCTCTATGGAGAAGAACGGGCAAGAAACTCCATGGACACTCTTTTAAATCAAAATATTATTACAAAATCTTGGTTACATCATTCATGTTGTGATTATACATATGTGAGAACGATGTAGAAAGACGTGCACATTAAGAGCGTCCAGAGAAAAGATTAAATCAACATCATAATATAAAGTTATTAAAATTAACCGTGGCAACTAAGAGATGACCAGTCTCCAATGACAGCGCCCGTTCACGAACATGACGCATGTATCAGCACCATTCAACTCAACCATATTGAAGGGAACTAAATGACCCGACACACCCGCCACCATCACCGAGACATTTGAGTGAGCATGACATTCTCTCAGCCACCAAGGCATATTCAAGTCAAAAAAAATAAAATAAAATAACTAGATGTAAATGGTGGCTTTATCACCAATCCCGATTTGGCCGAGAATCGGTAATTTGCTTCTAAGAATTGAAGAGTTCCGTTCCTTTGTCATGGATCCCATAATCAGAACCTAACCAAATTCTCATGAAACTACCCTTGAAGTGCCCTTGCCAATAAAATAAAAAAAAAAACGTATCCCCAATAAATGGAACTTAATACACCAACTGTTGAAATCTGGGAATATTGTACACATCTGCGTACCCCCTCAGAGCATACAGGCGTGATGATGTTGTATAAACAATAAACATTCAAGCGATTGCAGCAGTTACTGCAGATTTGCCGTGTATATTTGAGGAGTTCCATTGTATATCTCCGAAGATCCGGATCAGATCTTCAGCAAATTAAAATATAACCACACGGGAAGCACCAGCTTTCAAATTAAAAAAGAATCATCAAAATCGGTTCACCCAGTCGAAAGTACTGAGGTAACAAACACTGTCGAAATCTGGGTGTATTGTACACATCTGCGTACCCCCTCAGAGCATACAGGCGTGATATTACGTCATGATGTTGTATAAACAATAAACTTAAAAGCTATAATAGCAATCACTGCAGATTTGCCGTACATTTTTGAAGAGTTCCATTGTATATCTCCGAAGACCAGCATCAGATCTTCAGCAAATTAAAATGGGACCACATGGGAAGCACCAGCTTTCAAATAAAAAAAGAATCATCAAAATCGGTTCACGCAGTCGAAAGTTATGAGGTAACAAACACAAAAAAAAAAAAAAAAAACATACAGACGAAAAAAATAGATGCATCCAATTTTGACTCCTTCACGTCTAAATCTGAAGATTTTGGTTTGGGAACCAAGGACAAAACCGTCGAAAACGCATACCGATCTAAGTCCGTAAGTTTGGCGGGGTTGCATGCGGTATACCGGGCCGCTAGGCTTCACGGCCCACTAAGCCACGCTTTGATTTTCCACATGACAGCTACCGCTTCAAATAAACCACACCAGACAGAGACGGCTATATAGCCTGTTTTATTAGGCCGATACTTTATGATTGGAATACTCGTATGTATGTTATGCCGAATTTTATGGTGGTGTTTAATGGAACAAAATTGGCTGTTAGTGGCGAATATTTGGAGGTGATTCATGGGAAAGCTGCGTAGAGTTTGGCATGTTCTAGAATGCATACCAATATACATACAAGCTAACTGACGCATGTGTCCGATGGGAGAAGGCAGAATCTACGGAACGGGCAGAATTTTCTACTCTTTTTTCATCATTCACATTCACATGTCTGGTCTAACGCTTGCAAGATAGGTACAGGTAGCGTACCTAAGTCAGCAGCCAGATAGTTTCTTGGCACCGACACTAACTACCCAAGTAAAATCATCATCATCATTCGCCTGCCTTTTTCCCAATTTATTTAAGGTCGGTGCAGCATATCTTCTTCTTCAATTATTACTCTACGACTCGTCATCTCATCAGTCTCTTTCTTTCTAACCATAATTATCATCCTTTATGCAGTCCATCCACCATTCCTTCCGTCCTTTAATTAATCTTCCTCTCCTTCCGTCTAATCTTCTTTCTTCTACTTTTATGGCCATCAACATTCACACTCAAAACTTTCCTCATGACGTAAGAAAGTAAATTACAGCAGACTATTTTTTTCTGGGTAACGCGCATAAGAAGGATGTCACAAGATCCACCCTGTGAGATCCTTCTTCTCCGCATTACCCAGAAAAAAATAGTCTGCTGTAATTTACTTGCGTACGTCCAACAGCTTTATCATTCCCGATTTTCTGCTCAAATTCATCAAAGGTGGTTGTACTACGTCTGGGTGTAGATAAAGGCTCATAATGCGAACAAACTTAGTTGTTCTTGCGTTGAGAAGTTTTAAGTAAATACTGGCAACAAGCCAAAAGATAATCAGACAGCAACAAAACATTAGCGTGAGTTGAAGTCTTTATTGTGTTAATCAGGGTTTATTTTGTGTTATATATCTTGAGAAAATACACCTTGTTACATACAGGTTGGTATGAACGAAATACAAAATCTTTTACCAAAAGAATACCACTGACTTCAACATCATCTGCCTAGCCTTTTCCCAACTATGTTGGGGAAGTTCTAACTAGATGAAGTACCTACTATTCTAACTGGATGAAGCTGAATACCAGTATTTTTCATTGAGCGACTGCCTCTCCGACTGGTTCCACAACCCAATTGGTGCTGGCTGAAACGACACCCCTTGGTTGGACTGGTTGTCAGACTTTTTGGGCCACTGACTACCTGTAAGGACTGTAAAAGATGTACAAATGACAGCCGGGACCAACGGCTTAACGGACTTTCCGAGGCACTGACCGGCCACTAACTTCCTGTCACGACTTCAAAAACCTACATCGATATTCACGAAGTAATGATGTTCATACATGGAAAAAAAAGATACAGGTCAAATCCATAACCTCCGCTTTGAGAAGGCAGATAAAACACAGACCTTCTTGTATTGTTTTTTTTTTACCATTATTTATTTATTTATTTGCCAGAAACATGGTGTTTACAAAGGTGTTCATAATATTCCATAGTGCTACATGTCTCACCGTTTTAACGGTATGCAGCAAATTAATTTAAAGTTACATAATTATGATTGGAATACGATTATCTTTGAGTACGATCTAATAAATGAATCCAATGAAAGTCTCTCCTTGAATCGAAAAATAAAAACTTGTTTCTTTGCCAGTAAAACAATTTCTCTGCCTTTCTTTCCTCATAATCATTTATCGGATTATAGAAGCGAGAAGTTTTGCAAGAGCCGCTTGATGTCAAATATGTAAAAGTTAGTATACAGGTGAGGAAAAGCTACACAAGATTATATTTTATCTAGGGCTCGTAACTCGAAAAAGAAAAAAACTCGCCAGGTCACAATCACAAACTAACTTATCGCATTCAAACCGAGACATATTAAATTCTAGATTTATTTATGATGAGCATACAGAGTACCACACAATTTGACAATCAATCATTTGTAGTACTTAGAAGTAGTTAGTACTTGGAAAGAAATAGATAAATCTTAGTTCTAAGAATAACTATTTAAAACAAGAGATACAAGATCGAAAAGATTAATGAAATATACTTTCGTCTTATGTATCTATACAGCCCAGACGGAATAGCTAAATAAATAATAGTAAGTATCTAGCATTCTCGTACAGAAGATTTAATCTCAGAAGATACTGAATTGCCACCCACATACCCCAACTATATCCAGCATGTAGGTAGGGAGAGGTTCACGTATTATAACTTCGTAATGATACTCAGTATTTAGCGAAATTTGAAAGAGTTTATTTAAGTACATGACTGCTCTTTAAAATTTAGTTTTATTCTTTATATTTTTTTTTATAAAGGCACTATTATCACCGGACTGCATAGATTTATTACCGCTCATTTTTATCAGAAACTCAATATTATCATAAGTCCAGACCACCCGACAATAATAACAACTAAATTATTGAAAATACTGAAATTCATTACAACGTGCGCGTAGCAAAAGACAATGTAAGAGGGTAGACAGATTTGTCCGCTCCTAACAATTTATTTTCTATCCACCCGCATTCTCCAGTCCACCCGTGATCATGGCGCTTGCAACAGTGTCGAAATATCGAGTGCTTAAAATAATGAATAATCACGGAAGATATCCCGTAAGTGACAATATAAGTAGTTTTAAACCGTGAAAGCTTAAACAGTGATCAATAACGAACTACACAATGATTTTGCATTGGAGCTAAATCATGATAGAAGCTATTATGACGATGCTGGCGTTGTATAACCAAATTGGTCCACTGATTCCTGTTGTTATTAAAATTGTTGACCTTACAGAGTCTTAAGCATACTTAACCGTGTATACTAAGTTAGAGAACATCTCAGAGGATGATACCCGTCACGTTTATGTAGATAATAAAATCAAAATCATTAAAAGCGCCTGAGCAGAATTGACATTTTAAGCTAATTTAGCGCTGTAAGCAGCGTAATCTCTCTTAATTGCTGGTAATAAACATGTTACACTGCTGTATTTAGCGCTTTATTAATGTGCTTAATTTATAAACGACCGCCCCTGTTGCAAGGGCTGAGCGTAGTATGTTAGGTTTAGTTACTGTTTTGAGTTGATTAGTATTTATGAAGGTACTTTGAAGGATTCTCTAAGACAAGTTAGGGAAATAATTACGCCGATTTAGTAGTTACGGATTTAAAATAATAAAAATATTAACTGTCTAAGAATTTGTAAGATTAAAGTGGTTTTAATATGGATAATAGCAGCAACTAAACCTAAAGCAACGTTGGAAACACCGATGGCAGTAGTAAGATTATTACTGTTACACGTATCTACGACACTTAACACTATTCTGAGAAAATTTATTTTCCCTAAACTAATTTCATTCAAACAGTTTAAAAACGCCCTTGTGCCAGGCTTCATTTTAATTTCCCATTTACCTTGTCTTTTCCTCCCCAATTCATCTTTATTCGGCCTTTTCACTCGCAAAATCGTCTTTTCAATCAAGTCTTATAGCAATTAAATAATCGTACTGTACAATGACCTTTGCCGGTTCCAAGTTCTGATTATCTTTCAAAGATAAAGCCAACTGTTATCGCTCCCAGGTAATTTGAGAAAGCATTTGGCTTACCTATCACGATCTTTGCGATTTTAATCAAGATACTGGCACATACGGCGGTTCGGCGCTTGTCTTGTTCGCGTAAGCCACGTTGCGTCGCGGGAACCTGTGGTCTGATCTTTCATTTGTTTTTTGCCACAGTTACTGTCGCTAAATCGCGTAGGTCGTGGTCAGGCAGTTACAATACAAAGTGAAAAATAGTTTATACTTTCAAAATACCAAATGACCAAAATGATTACTTACAGAATAAGAAATCTAGAACTGAGTTGGAATTCAGACATACCTCAGTTTGAGGGATTTAACTAAAACTTATTTCAAACCAACTGTAATTTAAAATTTTGCAAGTGCGCCATTTTTTGGAAAAGTTTGACAGTTGAAACGCTTGTAACAAATGGTTTTTTGTTTCGAACCAAGTTTTGGTTTTGACGGCCCGTTTACACTGTAATTGCAATTTACGTGATTGTCAATTTTTGTTTTGAACTTATGTTGTAGAGTGATGTTCAAAAACAAACAAGATTTTAACTTAGTAAATTGCTTAAGGGGGTGCTAAAGCTACACACAATAATAATTATGTTCGAGCACAGCCGGAAGACAAAAAAAAATAACAGAGTAACTTTTAATTAGTGACCAATACTTAGGCCCGGTTTCCACCAAAGCGGAGAGGAGCGGAGCGGAGCGATGTGGAAGATTCGATCAATCACATTAGTTGAAGTCTTCATTGCGTCTCTCGCCTCTCCTGTGATTGGTCGAATCTTGCACATCTCTCCGTTCCGCTCCTCTCCGCTTTGGTGGAAACCGGCCCTAATACTCGGGATTGTACTCATGATAACAAACAACTTTTCTAAAGAAACCTTTTTTTGATTATTTTATTCAACATACGATACACAAAAGCTTGATTTGTACTTAGTCATCCTGAACGTTTCAGTGATGACTGATGCCGAACTCAGTTTTCAGACCGGTGCGAGTCGACTGAGTGAATATCAATTGCTTAAAGTCGGCTTTGCTGTTCAACAAATACTGTCAAACCGAATATACCAAGCCTAACATTTCTGTGACACTCCTAAAGCAAGAATTAAACTTAGCAGATCGCTTTTAAAAACACCTCGTTTATTGTAGACGGGGTGTCTGCTGAATCGTTTAAACTTTTTTCAAAAGGAGGATTCCACACGTGTGATCAAAGTCAAATACACTAGTCTTTGACTGAACGAATTGAAATGAAACAAAGTGCACTCTGGCACACGGCCTGGGAATTGAAGAAAAATACTGAGTGTATGAGCTGCCTTCGATCTCGGAAAAGAAAAATAGTATCGAAACATACTCGATGAGACTTTTGCTTAAAGCTGGAGACTCGCTGTAGGTATCGTTTTTCTTCCCTTGAGTTTCAGTATTTATATTCATATTTTAGGTGACTTTTCTATAGACGCTGACAATGGAGAAAATGTACAGTCATGCTTCGATTTGTAGTTTATTGATAAAGCAGTTTCTTGTTATTCTTAACATGACGAGTAAAAGTAATAATCTCAATAGTCCTGTACGCTACCATACAAGGTCTAAACGGATCTGTTGCGAAATGGTCTGGCCAAGTCCCTTTCGGCTTCGTTAGGGATATTTTTACACCTATTATAATGCATCTTTAAAAACGTACCAAAACCAAACAAGCACATTTGTTTTTGAATCTGACATCAAAAATACTTCGAAACTCAAATTTTAAAATCCCATTAATGATAATTCCTCTGTATCCCATACCAGCCCACAAATAATCCCCCTCATATTCTGAGATCACCAAAATATTCTGTAAACTCGTAAACATCGTACCAGGGTCCCATATTTCCCCTGAGGTCGTCTTTGGGTATATTTTTTCACCGATTTACACAGGAAGGTTATGGCCCACAAATTCG
Source organism: Xestia ashworthii (assembly GCA_950022955.1). NCBI lineage: Eukaryota > Metazoa > Arthropoda > Insecta > Lepidoptera > Noctuidae > Xestia > Xestia ashworthii. The sequence continues at coordinate 23,065,998 of OX465561.1, forward strand.
CTAGGGTCCGTCTGGGCGTGCAAATCTTCGGAGCCCTTACATTTTGCATGAGTTGCTACTGATCGGCTAATGGGACGGTTTAGGCTGTTTTGATGTTCAGATTTTTGGGCAATTCGATAAGTGGCTTTGGCTTTGCGCAGGGTTTGGGTTATTTGTGTTATCATTAGTGTTTGTAGGACTTCTTTCAAGTAGACGAAAGACCTTCACGTGGTGTACAGGTGTATGGAATCTTTTTTGTTAATATCATCAAAAAAATACATAGAACCTTGCTAAATAAGTTTCAATTTTCTTTAAAAGAATGGAAGCATAAAAAGGATTAAGTTCGGATTGGTCCGCCCGATAGTATCTACTCAAATTGAAATCAGACCACCTTTAAAAAAGATCAATTACACACCCAAAGCCAATTTTTACATAAAAAGCAAAATTATGTAATCCAAAGGATGCGCAAAACAATCTGGGGTCCGGGTGTAAATGAGCGCAGAAAACGGACGCGAAAGAGACGCCTACGCAAAGGTCGGTTTTATATTATGCAAATAATGTATTATGTCGGGTTAATCCATTTAAATCAGTGAGACTCGACAAATGTTGGCCCCGGGGCCAAATATATTTTATCTTGTTAATTCAGCGACTAATATCAGGACTTACACGACGAGAATAACGTACCTTTATTCTGTTTTCAGAAATATTACATTTTTTGCAAATCTCGGATTATGTTAAACTTTGTTCTGTGACTTTTCCTGGGGTATTTTTGCATTTAATTTAATAAGTGGTAAAGTGCTGACGCTATGTTTTAGTATAGTTGGGCATGAGACACGTACGCAACCTTTGCGAAAGGTTAGGTACGTGAAATACTTTCTCATTCTGTGAAATAGTGATTGCTATACTTTTCTCTAAATTCTCGTTTGCCACATGTTACTATTTTCGAAAAACCTCAGGTTGATGTTTTAATAATTTCAGTTTAAAACGTGTGTCTTGTTCAATATTCAGGCCAAAATCCTCGTTATTTTCAGCGTAATAGTTTTAGAGATTTTATCTTTCAATTGTAAACCAAATGTTGGCAGTTATTTAATGAAATGATAACGACTTTACCTACTATTTTAGTAACTGATTTATATAACGATTTACTAACAATACAGATGGGGAGCTTTTTTGTAGTTATTATTGGTATGTAAGAACCTTCGAATATAAGGAGCAAGGTTAAAGAGTTCTACAAAAGAACACTTAATTACCCGTTTTTGTAAGTTTTGCTTTATAGGGATTTGATGAAAACGATGAAGATAAAGTTTCCCGATTCAAGATGGCGTCAAAATAACAAACTTCCTCCAACCTTCGCAGACATAACGTACACATAATACATCAACTCCGGGACTAACCTTGGTAGAATTAGTGATTCCAATTAGAGAAACTTGGGGGTCTCTGTATCAAGCCCCAATCAGTTGGCGATATCTATCAAGTTAGGGTCGCCACAATGGCAGCAGTAATTAGTTGATTCATATTGTTATCAATTTGGTGGAGCGTCAATCTTGTTTTAAAGTTGAAGGGGTCAAGGTTTTTGGTGAAGTTTGACTATGGTCAGTTTTGAACCAAAAGGATGTAACTGCAAGGGGACCCATCACATAAAGAAGGTGACTAGTACTCGATTATGTGGTATAAGTAGCAGCGGTTTTCTGTCTGCTAATAACAAGTTGCTGTGATCACTAATGTGATTTGGTTTGTATTGTTACATCGGACCTACTAGAACATTCGAGAAAGCACGTGATTACAGTATGTGTGCGTTGGAATTTCCAGAGATTTCTATTATTATTACTTTCAAAGTAGGGTAGGTACCTACAAACTCGCGAACTCTTTATAAAAAGACATTAGAATTTCGACCGTACGCCTAGGGCATACGGTTCATATTTGTTTGTGTTGTACAAGTAGCTAGTAATAATAATTACCTACCTACCTACCTACTCTTTTGTTAGTGTTTTCTATGACCCTCTAGAATATTCGAGGTTATTCTGGTGTGTCTGTGGGCGAGTATAAATAGACCGCTCAGGGCCGCGACAGTCAGTCTTGTTTTGGCTACCATCGAAGCGAATCGAAGTGAACTTGAAGTGCGATATCTAAGTGAATAGTGAATAGTTGTGTACTGTAGTGTTCTTGTGATTAAGTTTAAATTGTTTTGTGATTAATAAAGTGATTGTGTTGTTTAATCGGTAGTAATTAATTTATCTCATACTCAGCTCGTAACAAATTGGTGTCAGAAGTGAGAGATAAATTATGCCAATTCTACCAAAGGACGACATGGACGGTATCCGTACCAGGAGTCAGCGACAGCAGGACATGGACCAGAGGCGGTTTGGAGATTCTCCGACACAGACACCGGGTGGTGTCCAACCTACGTCACAGCCAGTCGCTGGCCCATCCGGAGTTTCTCCAGCATCAGTGGCGCCAGACTTGTCAGCTTTAATGGCGCTGCTGCAGGAGCAAGCTCGCCGATTGGAAGAGCAGTTACAGCGAGATAAGGAGGAGCAAGCCCGCCGTCAAGAGGAGCAAGCTCGCCGTCAAGAGGAGCAGGCTCGCCGATTGGAAGAGCAGTTACAGCGAGATAAAGAGGAGCTAGCTCGCCGTCAAGAGGAGCAAGCTCGCTGTCAAGAGGAGCAGGCTCGCCGATTGGAAGAGCAGTTGCAGCGAGACAAAGAGGAGCAGGTCCGCCGCCAAGACGAGCAGATGCTCCTGATAAAGGATCTGCATGCAACTTTCGGCAAGGACCTCAAGTTGATGAAAGATCAGGTCCACCAGCACGAGAATCGCATCTCGGAGGCCGAAGTTCAGATTGCTGGGGTAAAGAAGGCTTTGGGCGAACTGAAGATTGAAGGCGGGACCGTAGCTTCGGTGGTTGCTGCACCATCTTCGCGTGGTTTTAAAGTGCCTCCATTCGACGGAACATCGTCGTGGTCGGCCTATAGAATCCAGTTTGAGGCCGTCATGAAGGCGAATGGATGGACCAAACCACAAGCCATGACCGCGCTCACCTTGGGCCTCCGAGACCAGGCCCTAACTGTTCTCGAGGCACTCGGCAAGGATGTTACCTACGAGCAGCTGCTGGAGGCGTTGGAGTCCAGATACGGCGACGCGCACCTGGAGCACGTATTCCGTGCTAAGTTGAAGGACCGTGTTCAACGTAGTGCCGAGAACCTACAGCAGTGGGCTCTGGAAGTTGAGAAGCTGGTTCGAAAAGCATACCGGTCTGCCCCTGCACTGATCGATGGAAATCTGGTACAGGCGTTCGTTGATGGAATACGTGACTTAGAAGTTAGAGCCGCCGTGAGACTTGGGCATCATGAGACATTGAAGGACGCCTTAGCCCATGCCTTGGAAGTAGAGGCAGTGAGGCAAGACCACCGAACACACTACGTCAGGGAGATTGTGGCATCACCTGTACACGACCGTGCGCAAGGTTACAGCCCTAGCTGTAGAGAAAGGGATCATCTTCGGCCAAGTTGTTCAAAGCAAGTTGTTACATCACCTGAAGGCCAGCGTCCGCGACGGTACAGCCCTAGGTGTTACACTTGTGGAGAAAGGGGTCACCTTCGGTCGAACTGTAAAAAGCGAAGCGCACCTAGAGAAGATCAATCTCAGCAGAGAAAAGCGACTGAGAAGACTAGTCAGCAACAGTGGAGAAAACACAGCAACACAGACGAACTGTCAAGAAGACCTTTGCCCGAAGATTGTAAGCACAGTTCCAGACAGAAGTCTAAGGAAGTGGTGCCTGTGAGGATGCTAAGAACGGATCTTAGCGATGAATGGAAGGTAACTATACAGCAGGCTCAGCACAATGACTCGGACATCAAACCGATCTTCGAGTGGATCAAAGCTGGTGTTCCTAAACCCAAGTGGAGTGATGTGGCTGCGATGAGTTCCATCACGAAGAGTTATTGGGCGCAATGGAATAGCTTGGTGATCCAGGATGGAGTCTTGTGCCGTAAATGGGAAAATGCTAGAGGGGACAGTTGTCATCTACAAATGGTTGTCCCTAAAGCCAAGGTACCGGATATTCTACGGCGCTACCATGATGGATGTTCTGGAGGACATATGGGGGTAAAAAGGACTCTACTAAAAATTCGAGAACGCTTCTACTGGATCCACTGTCGAGATGATGTGGAGGACTGGTGCCGTAAATGTACCAGTTGTGCGGCCGTGAAAGGACCCCAGACACGCAGCAGAGGTGCATTAAAAGTGTACAACGTTGGAGCCCCTTGGGAACGGATAGCACTAGACGTTGCGGGACCATTTCCAGTAAGTGAGAGTGGAAACAGGTACTTCCTGGTGGTCATAGATTACTTCACAAAGTGGCCGGAAGTCTTCGCCATTCCTAACCAAGAAGCAACAACTGTCGCAGATAAATTAGTTCCAGAAGTCTTCTGTCGTTTTGGAGTACCCTTAGAAATACACAGCGATCAAGGAAGGAATTTTGAATCGCAAGTATTTCAAGAGACTTGTCGATTGATGGGTACCCATAAAACCAGAACCACCTCTTACCACCCACAATCTGATGGAATGGTGGAACGATTCAACCAAACGTTGGAGAGATATCTGGCGAAAGTTGTGGAAAGCCGGCAAAGGGATTGGGACAAGCACATACAGCCGTTTCTTCTGTCTTACCGAAGTGCAGTCCACGAAAGTACGACTGTGACACCAGCCTTCGCGAACTTTGGAAGGGAATTACGGTTACCTGCTGATTTAATCACTGGAACTCCCCCTGATGCTCCATGTAGTGTAACAGATTACGCGAATGACTTGCGTAATAAGTTGAACGATGTTTATGAGCATATCCGACAATCCGGCCAACAGATGTCAGAGAAGATGAAGACCCGTTATGATCGGAAGGCAAACGGTAGGGGTTTCGACGAGGGTTCACTGGTGTGGTTGCATAACCCAGTGCGGAGCAAGGGGAAGTCTCCGAAGTTACAAGCAAAATGGGATGGACCATACCGAGTCGTGACTAGGATCAACGATGTCACCTACCGAATACAGAAGGGTCCACGAGGTGCGCCTAAGATTGTGCATGTAGACCGGTTGGCGCGATACTACGGGACTAATGATGCTCGGGACGAGCATGTCTAAGGAGGGGGCAGTGTTACATCGGACCTACTAGAACATTCGAGAAAGCACGTGATTACAGTATGTGTGCGTTGGAATTTCCAGAGATTTCTATTATTATTACTTTCAAAGTAGGGTAGGTACCTACAAACTCGCGAACTCTTTATAAAAAGACATTAGAATTTCGACCGTACGCCTAGGGCATACGGTTCATATTTGTTTGTGTTGTACAAGTAGCTAGTAATAATAATTACCTACCTACCTACCTACTCTTTTGTTAGTGTTTTCTATGACCCTCTAGAATATTCGAGGTTATTCTGGTGTGTCTGTGGGCGAGTATAAATAGACCGCTCAGGGCCGCGACAGTCAGTCTTGTTTTGGCTACCATCGAAGCGAATCGAAGTGAACTTGAAGTGCGATATCTAAGTGAATAGTGAATAGTTGTGTACTGTAGTGTTCTTGTGATTAAGTTTAAATTGTTTTGTGATTAATAAAGTGATTGTGTTGTTTAATCGGTAGTAATTAATTTATCTCATACTCAGCTCGTAACAGTATTGTCTGTCAGGCCTTGTAGTTGTACAAGATGTAAAGTAATTAACGCAAAACCTCCCCTATAATCTTTATCTAACTTTTCTTCTACGGGTTATTAAAATTCGCATTATAGACTTTCTCTATGAACTGACGTAATCAGCTGATAAATATATTATGGAGAAACTGCTATACTGAATTTCTTATGTTGTGTTGTCATAGGCTCGACTTGTGCCTTTGATTGTTTAAGAAATCAATAGCATTACCCCTGTATTTCCCACAGCGGTAGGTAGAGACACCCACGTTTCGACTGTTTTGTTTTATTCTGTGCTATCTTTGACGGTACGTTTGGAACAGTGGTTGAGTGATTGGCTGCTGCGCTGCGTGTTGCAGGTGCGATCCCCGCACGAATAAGTTTTTATACCAGGTATAGTTGCTCCGGATCTGGCTGTTTGTGTATGATTTTAAATGTTTGTAATTGCACCAACGAAACAGGAGACATTCCTTGTGTGGCACGTTTTTTTTAAGTAAAAAAAAATTTGATGAGGAGGGACCGAACGTACGCGACCGACCGTCAGCGCGACAAGAATTCAAGCCTAACCAGCCTTTCTTAAAATCCATTGAAAAGTTCACACACTCGGTTGTATATCAAGCATTTAAATGATAAAGTGAACATCAGTTTTGACCCCCATACAGTAAAGTTAAAACTTTTAATTGTATCGCTCGGAAACTTGGTAGCTGGACAAAGATTAAAATTTCCGGGTCACGGCGTCCATGCGCGGTTAACGCTTACGGCCCGCTGAACCGGCTAAGTTCAGTACTGCTGATATCATACGCTCGGGGTAAGCAGAGTTCGTAGTTACGTGTGTTTCGTAGTTGAGTGTGTTGTGTTTGGCATGTTTTGTGCAGAGTAGTGTGAAATGGAAAGCGTCTGGTTTGGTGTTACAAGTAAACTTGGATAAGTATTATAGGGCTTATTCACAGAACAGATAGAAGAGATTAGAGGGCCTTGTGGGCGGGGCAGGCGTACCGCTCATAAAAGTAGACGCTCATATGTCAATCGATCTACAGTCGCACTCTTATTGTGTGCGTGTGTAAGTGCACGTCAAGCATAGTTTTTGCGTTAGTGTGACAATCAATAACAAGTTCAAGATCTAAGTGTGAGCAGTTAATTTGTGTGCGTAATGCACCCGTGTGGGTCTCTTGCTTGTAGTGGAGTTTAGCAAAATCAAAATCAAAATCAAAATCAAAGCATTTATTTCAAGTAGGCCAGTTACAGGCACTTTTGAATTGTCGCAACAAAAATGAACATTTAAAGTAGCTACAGTCCCAGTCACAAGACATAAAAACTGTGAAAGTACCGTAGTTGCCCATTCCCTAGCGTAGATCTCTATGGAGAAGAACGGGCAAGAAACTCCATGGACACTCTTTTAAATCAAAATATTGTTACAAAATCTTGGTTACATCATTCATGTTGAGATGGTATATTATGTGAGAACAATGTAGCAAGATGTGCACGTTAAAAGTGTCCATAGCAAAACAAAATTAAAATACAACTCAAAAACAAAATAATTCAAATAAACCATGGCGACTAAGAGATGACCAGTCACAACTGACAGCGCCCGTTCACGAACATGACGCATGGATCAGCACCATTCAGCTCAACCATTTTGAAGGGAACTAAATGGTCCGACACACGCGCCACCATCAGCGAGACATTTGAGAGAGCATGACATACTCTCAACCGCCAGGGCACATTCAAGTCAAGAACTGCCGTAGGTTTCCAGTGAATGATAGCTTACTAGTACATAGTACTCACACAATATGGGCTATGCGATTATATAATACTAACATTGAATCTATACAATGCAAAGATAAGTTTGTACAATCTTCAGCAGCTCCAACAATACCATTTAATGCTATCAATTTTTGCACCCCTGTCCATGTGGAGCAGGACCAGCATTAAGCCAAGCATTTTTATCAGCGATATAATCGCTCAACTTATAATATGCTTGTTTACATAGTGTGCGTTTAACGCATGTTTTAAATTTTGTCTCATTCAGTTCAAGAATACTTTGTGGAATTTTATTATAGCATCTCAAACAGTACCCCATGAAAGATGAGTCTACTTTAGCGAGTCTAAAGCCTGGCTGAACTAGTTGGTCTCTATTTCTAGTACTGTAATTGTGTCTGTCACCTCTTTTACCAAAAAGATGCAGATTTTTTCTGACGTATATTATGTTTTCGTAGATGTATTGGCAATGAACCGTCATGATGCCAATATCCTTAAATAGTTCCCTTAGAGAATCGCGCCTACGAAGATTATATATGGCTCTGATGGCTCTTTTCTGCAGAATAAATATAGACTCAACATCAGCAGCCCGTCCCCATAGCAAAATACCGTAAGACATTATACTATGGAAGTAACTAAAATAGACCAGTCTAGCGGTATCTACATCAGTGAATTGACGGATTTTTCTAATGGCATATGCTGCTGAACTTAAGCGCCCCGCAAGCGATGTTAAATGAGAACCCCATTGTAGCCTTGAATCAAGCGTAAGCCCCAGGAAAACAGTTTTATCTACGAATTCGAGTTTCTCTTTATTCAATATTATCTCACAATCACTACTTTTAACATTCGGTAATGAAAATCTTATGCATTTAGTTTTCTTTTCATTCAATACCAAATTGTTTGCTGTGAACCAATTTTGGACCAGAAGTAGGGCATTATTCACTTCATCTAGATTTTGGGCCCGTCTATTTATCTTAAAAATTAGGGAAGTGTCATCAGCAAACAGCACCATATTTTGTGGTTGGTTTTTCAATAAATAGGGTAGATCATTTATATAGACTAGAAAAAGGAAAGGACCCAATATTGAGCCTTGCGGAACCCCCATTTTTACTTTCAAACCCTGTGAATTGACACCATTTATTTGAACATGTTGTTTTCTATCACTCAAATAAGATTTTACCAGGCTAAGTGCAAGTTTACCTAGTCCGTAATGCTCCAGTTTCAAAAGTAATGTGTCGTGATTTACGCAGTCAAAAGCTTTGGAGAGGTCACAGAAAATTCCTATTGCGTCTTGGGACTCTTCCCACGCAGCAAAAACGTGCTTTAATAAGGTTACACCGGCGTCAGTTGTACAACGTCCCTTGGTGAAACCATACTGTTGATCATGTAAGATTCTGTTGGTGTTAAAATGATAGAGCATTTGATTAAGCATTACTTTTTCAAAAACCTTGCTAAAAACTGGTAACACGGATACAGGTCTATAATTATTGGCATCTTTACTGTCCCCGGATTTGAAAAGAGGTATGACTTTACTGTATTTCATTAAATCAGGGAACACTCCTTGGTCTACACATGTATTAAAAATTAAAGCTAAGTACGGGGCTATGGTCTCAAGTATAGATGTACAAACTTTGATAGACATTCCCCATAGATCTTCGGTCAGTTTGATTTTAATTTGCCGGAAAGCTTTAATAACTGTCATAGGGTTAATGTGTTTAAATTTAAATTCAGCCAGGCAGCCAGATACATTCGCCTTTAATAAGCCAATTGAGATTTCAGGTGAGGAATTAAGGGCCTCCGTAGTTTTTATTGGTATATCGGTAAAGAAATTTACAAATTCTTGAGCTACTTCCTGATTAGAGCTTTTAGGACCACATTCTGTATCTAATGTATAGCTATTATTACTACTAGCAGTGGGAGATGCAGCGACATGCATTTTAATATAAATCAAGAACTATTTCCTTTTTTTCTTTAACTGTTTTGTGGGCTTTTCAACCATTTTTTCAACTCTTTTCATTAATGGAAAAAAATCTTCTCAAACCAGTGCGTGCTTTGGAACACTTTAACTGTTGTTGCTGTGTTATTGCTGTAGAAATAACTTGTTGGAATGGTATCGCAAGCATCTAAAACATACATACCTACATAATTATTTACTTGAACTCACCATTTTTTCTTAAGGGGCCGGCGGAGCATGCATATTTCATACAAACGTAATACCAAAATAATTTGTAAATCAAACATATTCTTAAGCTAGCGTGTATTTATTTCGATTGTATTACAGAATATCTATTTTCCCAAATATATTTTTTGAGAGGACAATGATACAAAGACAAGTTATGAGGAATTTGAAATTTCCATAGAAAACTTATTTTTCTTATAACTCTTGTTAAAATCAGTGTCCAATCAAAATATGTACTTGGGAACCTGGATATTCTGTAATTCAATCGAAATAAATACACACTACCTTAGGAATATGTTTAATTTACAAATTATTTTGGTATTACGTTTGTATGAAATACGCATGCTCCGCAGGCGTCTTAAGACAGTAGCCACATCCTACAAGACGTCACCTGCATATTGTATTGTACAACGGGCTGGACGTGTCCGCAACTCCACGTCAAAGTGTTTATTTTGCGTGGGCTATAACCCATCACGCGGCCCGCGGCACGCGGCCCGCGGTTTTGGGAGCAGTGGTGATGAAATAAATTACACAAAGTAATGCGCCTGTCTGGGTTCGAAACCACGACTTACTGTTCGTAAGTTGGGGCCGCCACCAAAGCCACCGCTGCTCAAAAGTCACCTGTATATCCTAGCAAGCATATAAATTCTTTTAAATTGTTTTAAATACAAAATACTTTAACCTACCTTCTTTCACGTAAAAGAAAAAAAATATATGAAATGTAGGTAAATCGGGAGGAATTCATAAATATTTCACTGTATCATGGGAAATGGTCCAGAAAGATAAGTACGTTACTAAATATAGGTCGCATACCAAAATTCCTTTTGGTTGAAAATTAAATTGATAAATGTTTTTTTTATTATCTTCCACACGATAGCGCAATAAACAGTACCAAGATAGATATTCAAAGAATGGCAGGAGAATTAGCAAAAAGCTTTGGAAGTTTATCTAAAAATTGGTATCAACAACACTTAGGGAGATTTTTTACTTGCACTAGATGATACAGAAACCAAAATAAATTACTAGTTTCTGAAAATTGCAACAATCCAATAATAATTTAGGGTCCATAGTACCTCATCATCTGCCTGGCCTTTTCCTAACTCTGTTGGGGTCAGCTTCCAGTCTAACCAGATGCAGCTGAATACTAGTATTTTACAAAGAACTTGGTAAGACTGGTTGTCAGATTTACAGCGCCACTGACTTCCTATAACGACTGTCAAAGATGGTCAAAATATGACAGCCGGAACCAACAGCTTAACGTGCTTTCCGAGACACGGAGGATACTCGGTATGTAAGGGTGGTCACCCATCCACAGACCAACCTAGGCAAGGACGGCTTAACCTAACGATTGACCCGAGCGGCTGTTATTATTTAGCCACGAGCTCTTCAAGAAAGAGTAGATAATACACTAAAAAGTCACACAAGTACACAAGTATAAAAGTTTTAGTTCTTGACCCAAAATAATCCTTCTTCAAATTCGAATCCTTAGAGGCGAAGTAACCTCATAGGCTTAGCAAACAAACAACTAGGTATATTGAAAGTTGCCGATCAAACTACTCGAGAACTATTCTTGCCTAAATCGATACTCGTAACTTCGATAGAAGAGAGTTCGAACAAGACGTCAATTTATTCGTAATCAATTGTGGGTAGGTTTGATCTGAGACAGGCCCAAAATATGCGAGAATGATTGCATCACCGGGTAAGGAACACATCGTGGAGAAAGTAGCCTGTCTTAGAGCCAAAAACCATCTGATTTGCAGGAGCACCACTGGGCCCGTGTTCTACATCAAGGAGAGGAGGTCTGATGCACGTTCACTTAGGGATCTTACAGACCCCGGCCTAAACTATTGCCGTCGCCACCTGTCGAACACGCTTCTACAGTAGCCGCCATAGCGTCAACGACTGCCGTCGACGGGTGGCAACGCTAGCAGTTGTGGTAAACCGCATAAATGTGTGTCGACGGCTGCCGCTGACGCCACAACTGCAAGCTTCGACTCGTCGACGTCAGCCGTTGACAGGTGGCGACGGCTGCAGATTATCTGCAGTTGGCAACGTGCCGCTCGATTGAAAGAATGCTTAGTTTTCTATCTAGCTGCCCGGCTAGCATGGGCAGGGGATAAAAATTTTATCCACCGGTTATTTCCACTTTTGTTTGAATTTTGTCCCTTGTCAGTGGAAATAACCGGTGGATAAAATTTTATCCCCTGCCCATGCTAGCCGGGCTGGTATTACTTCAATGAAGAACATGGGCCTTCCTCTCCAATGCCGACACAGTTGCTAATGCAGGTCAATCGTTTCAGTAGGATAAGAGCCCGTTCTGCCATCTTTGCCTTAGTCTGCAGTGGTGTCGCATATCATCATCATTTCAGCCGAGAGACGTCCATTGCTGGACGTAGACCTCCCCCAAGTGTCGCCACATTGATGGCGTTCAATAGGACCCCATTCAGTTTTTACCCCACAGCTCATCAGTGTAATTCCATGTGACCTGACAAGAATCATTTGCCTAGCCTTTTCCCAACTATGTTGGGGTCGGCTTCCAGTCTAACCGGATGCAGCTGAATACTAGTATTTTACATGGAGCGACTGCCTATCTGACCTACACAACCCAGTTAATACTGGGTAATATGATACCACTTGGTAAGACTGGTTGTCTGACTTTTCGGGCCTATGACTACCCGTAACGACTGCAAGATAGACAAATGACAGCCGAGACCAACAGCTTAACGTGCTTTCCAAGGCACGGAGGAAACTCGGTATGTAATGGGTGGTCACCCATCCACACACCAACCTAGGCAAGCACGGCTTAACCTAAAGATCAGCCCGAGTGACCTGACAAGAATCAGTACAAATTATGGGTGCAAAAGACTCTTAAGACGCAGACGCATGACTTTTAGTGATTTTAAATTGATCATCACGTCTTAACTTCTAGTCTAATTTCTTTGAAAAAAATATATGTTATACTAGACCATTTCTTTCATAAATTGATATGTGAAAATGTGAAGAAATATTTTTATAACTTAGTGCAATTAATTTGTGAAGTAATGTCTAACGCGGCAAAAAAACGATCATCACGCAAAAACTATCAGGCGTATTTGCATGAAACTTAATCATCTCAAAGACAATTTAATGCCCTTTATATTAGTATACGGCTTTTATCCGTATTGTGTTTGATAAATCAAGGTGGGTTGTTTTTTCGAATAATCTTGGTGCGGGGCTCCTCGGGGCGACGGGCGGCAGTGTATCGCTGACCACTCTCACGCACGGGTATACGCTATTGCTAAACTTCTCCCACTCGCTCATGGTCGTTGACGTGAGGTAGCCCCTTAACAAAGCCGAGCGCACTTGTTGTCCCCGTACTGTTAAAATGATCGCAATGATGATACACCATTACCTGGGAACAGTGGGAACCTTCTAGTTACGGATATATTGTCAAAGTTCCGAGTTTTACACAAGATTTCTTTTTTTAATACTGTATGTTTTTCATGTTAGAGCTTACTACTTTATAAGCCTCCACAATCCCCACACTATCCACCAGAATGTTTTGAGTGTGTTACATTGAGTTTTACCTTAAATCGTGAATTTTCACCATAAAATAAAAGTCATTTCCTAGTAATAATATGTTTAGAATGTGTGGTTAACGGTTTCGTGAAGAGTTTGTTTACACCCTGTGTCATTTCAAGTGACCTGACAAAAATCATTACAAATATAAGAAGGGTTTAAGATTCCAAGCTTGAAAAGACTAAATCAATGTGAAGCTAGTTAACTCAGTTCCAATGAATAAAGCAGCAAAGTAATAGCTAGTCCTATCTAGCTTCTCTGGGTCTAGATCTACGATAAGACCTATTTGGTGTTACACAACCTAACCTACTTTATTTAGCGGGTAAATTCTGTGATATTTTGTAAATGTACTGTTTTCTACTAGATAGGACTCCATATTTTTAGTCGTGGGTGTCGTAAACGGCGACCCAAATATGATATCAGGGAGCCACAGCATTCCTTGTTAGGTAAGTTATTCTGGGTAGCTAGTTGTTTAAATTGTACAGCATTTTTTTTTCGGTAAGAAGGTCAGGGTAAAAATTGACGATCCAATATGGTTTCTGTATGTCATGCATTTAAACTACCCAGTCTTGCGAAAACCAATCCATTTTCGTCTCGTTCACATGATCTATGCAGAAGTCAGATGTGATCATTCACATGACTTGGCAGCCTATATGCGTAACACACTTGATAACCAGCTGAAGTATTTTGAAGGAAATTCCTTATTCATTGATTCATTTGATTGAAAAAAATGTCTGCCGGACAACGTTAGCAACGCAATAAATTACCAAATTAAATTGAAAAACACTGTGCATTTCAGGAACCTGATACTCTACTTTAATTTTACTTGTGGCAATTGTGCTGATGTCGAAAATTCAACCAACATGAGATGTGCATGCCAAATCTTATAATGTACCTAATTTTTTTGTCTATCGTCTTTTTTATATAATTCTCTGTTACTTGAGAGGTCTGGCTCTTGTGATACAGGAACTCCTAGTACAAGAGCCAGGGCTACACTGATGTTTGAGAAATAATTTGTCAATAAAGATTTATTATTATTTATTATTATTCCTTTGCGCGCTACAAATCTGTAGCACATTGTCTCGAGCTACGAGTGCTACGGCGTAGCAGCTACGTAAGCTACGGCGTAGCTCGATGCTACGAAATCCTTTATCCTACAAAGGAACTTAGGAATTTTATTCAGACTGTCAATCTGTGAAACAGGGATATAGATTTTTTTTTAGATGTTTGAAAAATATACCTTTTACAGTTATCGTTGTTATTGAATGACGAAAAGGTTTTAGTTAAAACACAATAAAAAGTAATTAATGTACATGTAGAATTTAGTGCATAAGTATGACTGTTTAAAGACTCACCGACCCCACAGTCAAACCATTACAATGGTTTTGTGGGGCTTGGTTTTTAAGTATACCTACTTATCTTTTTGATAAATAAATAAATAAAAACGCGTGGGCGAGCGAAAAACCCGCGACGGGGACTTTGATAGAAAATAAAAATGTTTTGTGTGACACTGTCAACTGGTGTTAACACAGTAAAACAACTATTTCGTTTAGTGATTCCTTTTTTTAGGTTGAAGAAAAACATTGTTATTGTATTGATTACCCAACTATTTCAGCTTAGTATTCACACTTTCTGACAGTACGTGTCACAAATCGTCAGGTATTTTATGTAAAACTTCAGCTCTCGTTACCATAGCTGCCATAACTGTCCTATTTATGAACACATTAAAGTAATGTCTTCAATATTACCTCCCTGTAGTCTAAAGAGACAGTAGTAAAAGTTTATTACTAAACACGGAACCGTAAAACATTGCACGTGACGACATCTTAAACATAATGTTAAAGTTAATTACTATAGAATATACGAGAACAGTATGAGGTCAGAGTTCAAGCGGGAAGCGTGTTTGATTCATAAATTCTAGGTAGCTTTTGACTGTTTGTTTATAATTATATCAAGAGAGCTATTTACAAAGGCCACACAACAGTGAAAACAATAACATACGACAAAAAAGAGCTTAGTGTGAAATTCGTTGTTGTTATTCGCAAAAAGAAGAGACAAATAGGGATATGGTATGGTAGATGGAACGAGCTATAGGAGTGCTTTCTTCACCCGCTACCCGCTGACAGTAGCACCATACCCATAACAGAAAGTAATAATATTCAAAGACGCACCTCCACGCAAGGGTTGTTTCCTCACTACGTAATTTACTCTTATTTCTGACTCGCCCCGCTTCAGCCCCTAAAATTCTAATTAACTTGTTAGATTGGTTGATATATTACAATTTGCGAGTTTGCGACTGTTGTGTTGTTTAAATATGTAATTAAGGCCGCAAAAACAGTGACATGATGTTATAAAAGAAGAGTATAATTATAATAAGTATTTTCTTTACAGACACGAAACTGATAATGTTAGGAAATAATAATTTCAACGTTTTCATAACATTTCCCTGACATGGATTTCCTCAAAGTAACGTTCAATATAAATTATTGAGTATCCAAATAAAAAAAAAATGTAATAATATTACATTTTTTTTAATTCGGATTCAAGTAATTAATGAATATATTCAACCAATGCATCACAATGAGGTTAATTCTATAATATTACACCAGCAGATGGCCAGTTGTATTTAAACACTGTTTTAAGCTTTCACGGTTTAAAACCAAAAGAAGATAAGAAAAAAAGAAGATAAAAAAGAAAGAAGAAAAAAAGAAGAGAAAGAAAGAAGATATCCCGAAAGTGACAATATTAGTTTAGTTGTATTTAAGTTACAAATTCAGACTCTTACCTGTTAGTAAGACATTTTGTAGTGCAAGCTGATTAGATCATTATTCTAACAGTATTTCAAACAAAGTTAGAACCACAACAAATAGAGTTGCTAATTAGCTTCTGTAGTTCCCTTAACATCAATTTAATATCCAATATGCTAGTGAAACAGTCGTTTTTGCATCGAAAAAACACATGTACCTACAAAAATCCTACAAATGTAGTCTTCACAACTTACTCAAAACAAACAAGAAAACTTAATCCAACCAATAACAGGAAACATTGATACCAAATCAAAACTTCAACGGGCCAAACTAAATCGAAACTCGATACAGGCTAACTTCCCTTCCGAAAAACGAGCTTGATCCTGAGGGATCTAAGCATCATAGACTAAACCACAGAGAATAACTAAAGGCCTACCTTTTCGACTGAAGAGTTTGCATATATGTTATTAAAGCACCATTGATACTGGGTGAAAAGTTTTCAAGTGCTACACATGACACGTGGTGTGTTCACTGGGGACGGCCGTGGTTGTAATGGGAGTGACAAGGGTATTTGAGTGTTGGCTGTAAATAGTTTGGGGTGTTAGGAAATGCAGTAGTGTCGGTTTTACCAGAAGCTGGTCGAACCTTCTCGGTAGTCTTTTGGGGTTCTTGCAGACGAGTGGCACGTTGGCGTCGGCAGCTAAACTACAGCCCTGGCCAATCGCCAACGGCTGCCGTCATTGGGTGGCGACGCTTGCAGTCGACCCCAACTGCAATAGATTTACGCGGCACGCCACAACTGCAAGTGTTGCCACCCGTCGACGGCTACCGTCGACGTTTCGATGGCAGTAGGTGACGACTACTGCAGTTTATCTGCCGTTGGCAACGTGCTGCTCGTCTGAAGAACCCTTATCGAGATCGTTGGTCTAGAGGTCGCAAGAGCTAACTGTTGAGCATCTAGGATTTGGTTCCCACGTCGAGCAAAATGTTTGAATGGGTTTTTCCAGCACAGTAATAGCACAAACTAAAGATTAATGTTCAGTTGACGTCAATAGGCTCATCTTTACTTGAGACTTTTGTGGTATAGGTACGTACTTACGCCTCTACTTATCACTCCGGGGATTATTGTGATGGGGTGGAGTGATGTTTATGGTTTTACATGACAGAAACTTCTTTTTTTCATTTATTTGATCACCATGTGTAGTCTTAATTCTGTGACGAGAACTTGGAACCAAAGCTATGCCCTATTAATTTTCTTTTTTTTTAGTTTTTTTTTTTCTTTGTTTTGGTAACTGACTTTACCATAAAAACTTTTTTGCAAAAAATAAAACTGACTTCAAAGAAGACACAAAATTGAAAAATAACTTTAGTATTGGAACCTTTGTTTGATTGATTTAGTTTTTTTGTCACCGACTTCTGAAGTTAAGGTAATTTTTACTTTTAATTTAAAAAAAACCGTCGAATTGAGAACCTCCTCTTTTTGGAAGTCGGTTGAAAATGGTAATACAACAAAGGGCAATAACCTTAATTTGATCAGACCCAAGAACTCCCCTAAATTAAGAACCGTGGAAAGAGATGAAATTCATAACAATTCGGTGTATTTGAGGTTTCATTTATCGTTGCTATGTGTTTTATCCGGTTCCATTGGTGTGTGAGTCTCCTTTAATTAAGAAAATTGCCGTTTGCTCATTAACAGATGTGTGTTGTGTCTCTTTTATCAATTGATGTTTGACTTTTATGTTATTTCTCGGAAACACACTTGCTATGATGTTCTATAATGCTTTTTGTTATATTCCTTATTGTAGTTTCAGGAAAGGAGAAGAACAGAGCCTCTTCTCCTTTGTACTTAACTATTATTATCATGCCTGGATTTGTGACAGGTAAGGCAGAAGTGTGTGGCAATTACTAACGCATTCACTGACGGTCGATCACTTTTCAACCTTATGATTCAGGACCAACTTTACAATTCAGATTGTCAGTGAACTCGTTAATACCTATAGTACCTATACCCACATTTACCTAAGGGCTGCTGCTAAAATTTCTTATGAAAACCACAACAATACTTTACTGGACTTGGGAATCGAATCGAGGACCTCATGCTTACCAGTAATTAGGACCTTCGACTTTAGAATAGACGAATTTTCTCCAAGGTCACTTCATCATTATTTTCGGATATCAAGATCTTCCAAAAACGGAATAGTGCATGGCATGATGACAAATACGTTCACCAAATTGACGGTGCCATATTTGGCACAAAATAAATGGGAACTCGTAAACTTAACAATAGGATTGAAAACAATAAATTCAAAACAATGGGAGCTGTTTTAATTGCGCATATGATATTGTTACGAGCTGGGTATGAGATAAATTAATTACTACCGATTAAACAACACAATAACTCAATTAATCACAAAACACTTTAAACTTAATCACAAGTACACTACAATACACTACTGTTCACTATTCGCTTAGTTATAGCAGTTCAAGTTCACTTCGATTCGCTTCGTTGTGTAGCCAAAACAAGACTGACCGTCGCCCGCGACGCGTCGCGGCCCTGAGCGGTCTATTTATACTCGCCAACAGACACACCAGAATAACCACGAATATTCTAGAGGGTAATAAAAAAAAGTAGGTAAGTAGCTAGGTAGGTAATAAAAGTAGTAGGTATAAGCTACGTGTACAAAACAAACAAATGAACGTCGAAATTCTAATGTGTTTTTATAAATAGGTCTCGAATTTGTACCTACCTAACTTTAAAAGTAATAATAATAGAAAGCTCTCGAAATTCCAACGTACACATACTGTAATCACGTGCTTTCTCGAATGTTCTAGTAGGTCCGATGTAACAATATCAACCCAAGGTTAACAAACAGATTTGGAAAGCAAGTGCCAAAAAATCGGACCGAGGAAGATAATACTTGAAACTGATCACGAGTATTTAAATGGAAAAGTAACTCTGTCTGTATGAAACTTTTAACCACCTTAACGACTGAACGAATTAAAATTAGATACTGAAGAAGAGCATGAATTGAGTTACGTTGTTGAATACTTTCCCAGCAGTGGAAGAAATTAGGCGAAGAAAAACAAAGAAACCTCGTGTGATAATTTTAAACACAACGCGGGCTGTCCCGCTTGTTAAACTAAGCTTGCAAGCTTGTACAACACAAATGCATTTAAAAAGATACCTACAATTACGTATATTCTTTAACTGTATATGTCACCGTAAAATTGTCAAACACGTTAGATTGTAATCTTTCTAGCGATATTGTAAACTGAACATACGAAAGTATCTCTGCCCCCATAATCGGGACTTGGGGCACCCCCCCCCATTAGGTTAGTTAGGTTCCTTTAAACGCTACACTCGGAAATAGGGGCCCCGCGACGACTACGCTTTTAGGGAAATATAAAGTGTTTTAAGGTTAGGTTATATTAATCGGTATTTCTCAGGAATGGTACATTATCTTTTCATGAGAGTGGTACCATTGGGCAAGGGGGACCCCTCCTTCCCTTCACACCGCGTGAGTTGACTACCATAGCATGCATTTAACGTGCGTTTTATTGTAAGCAGTATGTTCGTTTGACAATTTGGAGAGTTTACAATCTCTCTAGTTATTTTACAATCTAACGTGTTTGTCAATTTTACGGTGACATACACACTAGAACCCAAAACACACACCTGTGTATCCGACCCGAAACTATAAACCCCTAAAGAAAGCCAGCAAATCAGATTAAAATCCGCACACAGAAAACTTTCTTCGTACATTACCTTACCTGAGAACTTCGGGATCTACGTATTGGGATTTAGATGGTAAACCGAGGTAATAAAATAGATTTAGATACACGGGAATAAGGTTGAAGATCCAATAATTTAAAAGTAGATTAGAAGATATCCTATTTCATCTGGAATTCTAGACATACTGACCTTGCGGGGTTAGGTAAGAGGTTACGTTGAGGGGCAGTGGAATAAAGAATAGTTTAACCAATAATTTAATTCAATTCAATTTATTTATTTCAGGTTAAATTGACCACTAGATATATACCTTATAAACTAACATATTATTATACCTTAAATACAAAACTTGTGTTAGTACGAGTAAATAAGACTTTAAACTATGTTAGTAGCATATCACTTCTTCGTAGAGCTCGAATCTTATTTAAACGCGTCTGTATCTCTGAATTAGAGTTTACAGATCTATATAATAGATCTACAGTAACGATATTTTCTGGAAATAAACAAAACTA
This sequence comes from Xestia ashworthii, assembly GCA_950022955.1. Classification (NCBI taxonomy): domain Eukaryota; kingdom Metazoa; phylum Arthropoda; class Insecta; order Lepidoptera; family Noctuidae; genus Xestia; species Xestia ashworthii. The sequence goes on from OX465561.1 coordinate 23,086,129, forward strand.
ATTGAATTTTAATTTATGAGTGAGTTATGGATGAATTTTAAAATAAACAACAGTAGTGTTGATTTTTCCTTTTATGCATGCAAAGTACCAGTGCGAGTGCCACTGTATTGTAAATATATACATTTATGTTTTAGCTAAAATTTTCACGCGCCTGCCGTTTATGCAGTTTTTTGGATAAAAAGTATATTTGAAATTTGAATTTAGTTTATTTAAAACAGTTAAGTTTTCTAGGTAGTTTCTTTAGAATACTGGGTGAGAAAGAGTGACGTGAATTCGGTTTTTATACATATTTATGATATAAATAAATTATAAAAAAATAATAAGAATTGTTTTTATTAAAAACTATAACGACGTCTCGGTTACAACAGACTTCAGAGTTTACTAGAACCATTTTATCGATTTAAGCCGCTAGTATCGACCATTGTAGACCATTCAGTTCTATTTATTTATTTATTTAACACTTCAAGCACATAGTACAGAGGCGGTTCTATGATGAAGGTATTGACGCTCTGTTGTACTTTTTTAGGTGTATATCTGTAATTAACATATACTTTTAAGAGTCTTAGGTTGTACAACGGACAATTGATAGTTCGTTGTACAACCTGTATCTCTGCTGTAGATATAAAGTTTCAAATATGCAATATACAACCTAAAGTGCTTTAAAGGAAGCTTATAACTCCTTTTAAACACTTTTAACTATTAAAGCCCTCTACAAGACCTAGCGGTGTTTTAGAAGGTATTTATAACTCTATTTATAGCCAAATGCTCGTACAATAACTCTATAACTCGCCTTTGTATCTCCATTGGGATTATATTTACTTACTGTGGTTTGGCTATTGTAACACATGCCTGGTTAAATAACGATTAAATACGCTACTGTACCACTTAAGTATTATAGTAAACCCCTTGAACAACTATTGTAGAACATTCAGGTTGTAAAGAAGTCATCGACGCAGCTTTTGTGCTAGTCGGGCAGTAACTGCACCCAACTACTACTACTTCCAAAAAAAATGGCTTTCATTAGAAACTTCTCAGTAGTCTGGAACCAAAGTATGTGCTCGATTGATAAGATAAGATAAGATAAGATAAGATATATTTATTTGCTCAAAACATGTGTCACATACAATAATAAAAGTGCATGTAGGATAAAATAAATACAGAAAATCGTTCAGACATGTTTTGCCACATACATGGCGTGCAAATGTTTTAAAATTGGGAAATTGAGATTTTTAAATATATCCTTTCAGTCAATAGAATTGAAATTAATGGAAAATACTAAATGTCCAAGCTAAAAGTTACAAAAACATACAAGTAAGTTTACCCGTGTCTGTAAAAAAAAAAAAAAAAAATTGATGGCAATTGCCTAGCTTTAAATCATAGAGGGAAATAACCAAATAATATGTATAAAATAGTACCTATCTCTAAAATGGAATACCGACATTTGTTGTAAACTCATAAACGTAATAAGCAATGCACGTTTAATCTTTAAAATCACTTAAACTACTTCTGCCGAGTGACTCAACCATTCGAGAAATGTAGACGTGACGATTATGTTACAACCACATATACTAATTGTGCATGTAGAACGTTTTTTGAAACTCGAAGTTTTGTATACACGATTACTATCTGCCGATGACTTCAATTAAACCAAAATTGAGATGCAAAGTGACATTCGAAAAAAAAAAAAAAAACGAACAACTGCCAACACAAAACCAATATAAAGTTTTATCGTTTCAACCTTCCGCAATTTCATAAAATTTTATCTTTCGCAAAACATTTTGCTGACAAACGAATCCTCAAAGAGAATGAAGTTTTAGCAGTAGTATCAGTGAACGAATGAACGAGTGAACAAGTGAACGAGTTGCAGAAGCCTGTCTACCCTTATCATGTGTTATCAAACGAGAGCTGCTTCTGAGCCGCTGTGCTGGAAAATGCTAAAACAAGCTAAAGTTATTCAACTTTAGGAGTTCATACAGACATTAGTAACATTCTGGTGGACTTGCATAAGTTTGTGAATACTAAGTTGAATTATTGTAGCTTGCGGAATCTTTTGAAGAGGAAATACATACTTCTACTATTATACATAATTGCCACATTTTATAAATGTCAACAAAACTTAGTTTATCTGTTAAACCGATCGGATTTGAAAATAAAGGGTGTAAACATAACCTAGCATTCTGTACATCAAATTGAGTAACTCGGTGCAAAAATTATTGTTGTCATATTTTCTAAGAAAATAAAAATGAACTATTTATTTTGTGGGGTTTTTATTGTTCTTTGATTTTCTGTTCAAGTTTTGAGGTTAGTTTTGTAGCTAACCTTCTACCAAAGAAACAGTCCTTACAACAATATGATTTGATTTCTCATAAGACAACAGAAAATAGTTCCATCAAACCAGTGAATAATCCTAGATAAGTAACTAATATTAACTAAACTCAAACTCAAATCATTTATTTCAACTAGACCATTACGGCACTTTTGAATGTCAAAAATACAAAGAAAAATCAAAGCTACAGTAACAGACACAAGGCATAATAACTTGAGAAAGTACTGTAGTTGCCCATTCCCTAGCGTAGATCTCTATGGAGAAGAACGGGCAAGAAACTCCATGGACACTCTTTTCAATCAAAAATGTTGTTACAAAATCTTGGTTACATATTCTTTCATGTTGAGATTATACATAATTATGTGAGAACGATGTAGAAAAACATCAAAATAATAATGCTTGAATATAGGAATAAAATACTTTTATTGGTTCATATGATCATCATATTCATAAAATATGTTGTCTAAAAACGGAGCCGTCGGCTCAAAATGATCGATATCGAGCCCAACCAAGATACCACAAAATGGTAATTACGTGTGCGCAGCATCCCACGGTTCGATTACCCACCAAACAATTGCAATAGTAACCAGCAATATCAGCTACTGAGTTACTTATAGCCCTATTAACTAAAATGTATGCATAGTACACTTTACTGCTTCCAAATAAACCTTCTGGAATGATCCCTTGAAGGCACAGAAGTTTCTGATGCACTTTCCACTTCATGACTTGATGTAGCAACATCCATGTTCACTTGTGTTGCAATGGCTTCTTCACTAACAAACCGGTGTTGCCTATCTTGATCATGCTGAGTCTGTCTTCTCACACTTCTATAGGCATTAGTCCAACAACGTAAGCAAACTCAAAAAAACGTTCTACACAATCCACACCAGTAGCACAGAAACAGTACAATAGTATTCAGAAAGATATCTTGTTCGTACAGGAATCCGAAGACTCTACTGGACACGTACTCGACGTAATAATAAGTTATTTGATATCACAACAAACTCAACAACTTATACACAATAGGCATGTGCAAAAAAATATCGAAATATCGATGTTTTTCCATGCAATTATCACTACATATGGTCGATATTTTTAAATCGCGATAGATCCATATTCGATATTTATTTTAGAGTATCGAATTCGTATCAAATCCGATTTTTTTTTAACGTTATTAATTTTTGGTTTCGTGTCGATATCTGATGACTACTTTTTTGATTAAATTGTATTTTATTATTTAGGCTCAAGCATCAATAAAAATACCGTTTTCTTTTATTCTTTTCTACGAAGTTTGAATGCTTTGGGAATATGTATGAATAATCATACGAAACCTGACGATATTCGATATTTTTCGCTCGATAATTATCGATACTGATAAAGAATATCGATACGATAAATATCGATATATTTTTTTCACTTGCCCATCCCTACGACACAATGCTGTTTGACTTGACAGTGACACTTTTGCTGACAGTTCACCTTTTATTTGCCCGTGGTAGTGTTACCAACAGTTAATCTAAATCACCCTGACCATTACTGATTTGTAAACTAATGAAAGATTGTTGATTAGGAAAGAAATATTTTTTTGATTATATTAATTACAAATAAAAATATGAATCACGCGGGAATATCTAATAGATATTTGAAATATTTTTAAAACAACGTCTGCCTCTACATATCAGTTAAAACCGATTACGGGGAAGTTTCTCAAGGTGTCAACACTGCTTGCACTTTAAGAAAGCCATTTTGAAAATAATGCAATAAAATCGAATTAGTAACTATTAAGACACAACATATTAACCCCACATACGATTTCGATCAAGATAAGTAAGAAAAGTTAAAAAAAGATTTAATAATTTATGACTATATTTTTGTTGCTATAATGTTTTATTTTAGAGCGATACTGGGTTTGGGCAATGGCCTTTGCTCATCAATTTGATGTTTTGAATATTTCCGACTACTAAAATCATTAGTAGTCAGTGCACCCAAGCATCACCATCTAGTTTAATTTTAATAAGTAGAGGCAAGATATTCGCGGCACACGTTAATTTATTACGAGCCCGCGACTTGGTTCGCGCTCAATTTACTTTGATTTTCATGAATTTATTCAACAGTTTGGCGTCTTATATTATGAATATTATTTAGCATAAGAAGGCAGAACACGATCTTACATGTTACACAACAGTTTCATTATGTTCTGGCATTTAGCAGAGAATTATCTTAGTGAGATAATTACAAGTTACAGTTTTTATTTTGTGGTGAAATATTTAAAAAAAAAACTTCTTGCTGTAAAACTTTCACTAAACTCACTAGTGGCTAAATAATAACAGGCATGGGTCAATATTCAGGTTAAGCCACGCTTGCCTGGGTTGGAGCGTGGATGGGTGACCACAAATTACATAACGAGTTTCCTTCATCCCTCAGAAAGCACGTTAAGCTGTGACATAGCTCGCATTTGTAAATCTTTGACAGTCGTTACAACTAGGCAAAACTGGATGAAGTTTTACCAAAAGGGTTATCTAGTTCTAACTAGGTTGTAGAGGTCAGATAGGCAGTCACTCGGTGTAAATTACTGGTATTCAGCTACATCCGGTGAGACTGGAAGCCGACCTCAACATAGCTGGGAAAAGGCAAGGCCATCATCTGCCTTGACTTTTTGCTGTAAAATACATAATTACATTTTTCAGACTATCAAATTACGTCATCACAAACGCGCATTTGGTGCACTCATACTAGTATGTCTACTACAAACACATATAGACCACGAAAAACGTTTACAAATAAACTATCGCACACCTCATTCATTTAAACGCGGTCTGACCAATGATCCAATGCTCCCACAGAATATAAACAACTGAACAGCGGACACAACAATAACCAAGGCTGCCATATCATTTAACGTGCACAATTAGTAGCAGTTGCCACAATTTGCACTTTTTGCGACTGCCACTCTGGCTGGCAGTCGCGTAGTCATAAAAGTACAGTCACAAGCACCAATAAGTATGTACCTAACACTTAGCAATTTGGTCCTTATGTGACTTGGCAAAGAGTTGAGGTCCTTTGAGTTTGTTACGGCTATTGCCTCTCAGAGAACTCGGATAGAAAATACTGAACGAATCTAGTTTAAAAAAAACGAACCGCGCGGGTAGTAGAATGGTTAACGCCATTCACCGCCGATTGACCGCTTTCGCCATTTCACTATTCTGCAAAATCCGGGGCTAGTGTGGACAACTGGTCATTGGTTTTGTCCAGCTTGTACCACCATTTCCAGCGAAGTCTGCCCCCACGGCGTGTGATTTTAGCCCACAACTCATCAGGCATACGATATTCCACGAGTCAATCGCTTTTAACTTTAGAAAATTGTACAACGTAGGTGAGCGTGACTGTACACGACCGAGGGCACGTCACCGGACGAGCTCTGGTCGCGTCACGTACGACAAAGCCGCAATTAGTGGCCGAACTGACCATCATGGTCTATTTGTGAAATTTTATCGACGGCTTTACAATACGAGTTTTAAGCTGCAGGAATGAGGGTTTGTGACGGAAGTTGGGAACGCCATCGAGGAGGAAACTTTTCCTGTGATGAAGTAGTTTTAGAATTTCACTGTAGAAAATTGTACGTAGTAAAATTCTTGACGAAATGTTACTATAATGAAGATTTGTTGACTTATTTGCTCACGTACTTCATTTTCTTTTAAAAACAATTTCAGTATCTCGCAAAAGTTAAAAAAATCCGTCATCGTGTTTTAGAAACTCAATAAAATTCGACTAAAATACGTAGGTGGTAAGTGAAATTAGTGGATTATAAAAGTAGCGGGACGAAGTGGAAAAACCAACCACAGGTCTACATTGGCCCTGGATGACCTTTGACCAGCCCTGGGATGACGCAGGCAAGCAGTAACAGTAAAATAGGTTCACCGTTTGAATTTCCGGGGGGAAAAGGAAATCGAGAATATATATTCTCACAGAAGGCCTTTTTATAACTCAAACCACACTGAAGATTTAAAGTGGAAGATGATACTGTAACGTGGTTGCTATAACGCACGTACAATGATACTGTCTGGCGTTCTGCCCATCCGAAACATATTACAGCTTCAAGCTACTAAAGGAAAAGTATACGAAGAACGTGATCTTTTAATTTTTGAACTATTTTTAAGGAGTGGGTCGACGCGATGGACTTTTTAATATATTTTTAAAGCTTATTCCTCCAAAAATATTCGTACTATTCGTTCACAGCACAGGGACGGGACACTTTTTAATCGACTATGCACTCTATAATAGATTTAGAGGAATGAAAAATGTATATAGTGTTAATGCCTCGAATTAACGCTAAATATACAAATCACAATATGTCAAGTCAAACGCATTTGACTAAACACCCGTATTCCAAAAACTTGCTTAAGGGGAAGGCCAAAGTAAATATATCAATGGATTATATGAAAGAGACAAGAGTAAATGATGCAGTGGCGTTTGACAGGGGAGAATGGAATAACCAAAACCTACCATGGCTTGCTTTTTTATACGCGTATTCCAAATGGGTCGAATGTTTTGATGTGTTGTCAGGTTTTAGTACACGTAATAATTGTTATAGAAAAACTATGTGAAGTAATTGGCTAGATTACAGAGACATTATTGGTCTCGGGGTTCAGTAGTCAAAAAAATAGGCAACTCAATTTATATAATACAAATATGTAACAGTGACCAAACAGTGAAAAGGCACGCCAATCAGTTGCTGAAATATAAGGGACAGGAAGATATCTTTCCTGCATTCATAGTGCCGGCATCAGACTCTGCAACTGGCATTAGTGTTGCACAGTCTTCAACTGGCTACCAGTCACCGAGAGAGGCTGAAGCTGTGAGGCCAGCACACGCGAAGATACTGACTCCAGGACCACTGATTCGCGGACACTCATGCAGACACCAACCGTGATCACTGATAGCGATAAGCCTAGGACACTCCAAAATGAGTCGACTGCTAGGTCTAAACGCTAAAGAACCCCTCTAGACTACAGGATTTTTTAAAAAAGAAAAAAGGTTGTTGAATGTTATGGTAACACTATCTGTGGGTAATACTTTTGTGTATTTATGGTCCGACTGTTGCGCCAGTCGAATAAACGAGCTTGTATGTACCGGTTGTGTCATTCGGCTACCTACCTCCCCCCTCGCAATTAAAACAGTTACTAAGAGGTTCAGCCAAATCGTTGAAGATTGACTATCAGTTCAAAAGAAAACAACATACATTTTGATTCTATTGCGAACGACGTACAACAAACTATTAAATCTACCTTATACCAAGTTTTAAAAATCGTATTTACATCATACTACTCAAACAAATTACATAAAAAAAAAAAACGTGTTTTACATCAAAAAGTTATCCATATCTTAAGCTCGAGTTAGAAGATGGATCACCTCATAGACTAATGGAAAATCATCATCTGATTAACCTTTTCCCAACTATGTTGGGGTCGACTTCGAGTCGAATGGGATGCAGATGCATACCAGTATCATGGAGCAACTGCTTTTCTGACCTCCACAACCCAGTTAGTACTGGGTTGTGGAGGATAATACGATACCTACACTCATAACACAAGTTTAATCTTAGCTTGGGTGTCAGAGGTGTATTACGTCTGTGTTAAGTACAATTCTCAACTCAAATGATAATTATATTGTAGAAAAAATGTAGTGACATTGGAATTGTAAGCTGGAAATAAAGATTTTTATTTATTTATTATTATTACTTGGTAAGACTGACTGTCGGATTTTCGGGCCACTGAGAAACTGTAACGATTGTCAAAGATCTACAACTTACGATTGACTCGTGAGGCTGTTATTATTACACCACGAGCTCTTCCTTCTTATTCTACTTTATTTAGAGAAAAAGTAAAAGTCATGAAAAAAATCAGCCTTGTTTCAGTAATTGCTTTTACTTTGTGGTGTCAAAAACAGAAACCAACCGGTCATTGAAAAAAAACGACTCTGAATTGCAATGAATTTAATTACTTTTTCTGCCACTTGTGACTCTGGTTACTTACAAAATTCATATTTTTTGTAATTTGATTACAACCCGCGATCACCTAAAGGGCAGTCAGTTTTATATTCTCTCTTACTCACATAATTTATTTTTGTAGTAGGTGGGTAAAAAAATAAGGGGGTAACATTAAAAAAGTACTACAACAAACCGGAGTGTACCATATAATAAGAAAACAAATAAAAGTATAATATTTTCAATGCACTGTTTTAGACTTTCACGGTTTTTTACTACACTTAAAGTACTTACGGGATTATATCCGTGAAAAAAATTAAGGCGCGGCGGGCGCGCGTAATAAAAGACTAAGGAAGAGGGTAGACAGATTTGTCTGCTCATAATTAATAATTTTCGTCCCACCCGCATACCTCTTCAGTATTCCCGCGATCATGATGCAACAGCGTCGAAATATCGGGTGCTCGAAAAACCGAAAGAAAATCACGGATATAATCCCGTAAGTACTTTATGTATAATATTTTCAGTTTTCAAACTAATATTATAAATGCGAAACTTTGTATGATTGTTACTCTTTCAACAAAAACTTTAACTAAACTGAACGGATTTAGATGAAATTTAGCACACAGATGACTTATTACCTAGATTACCTAACACATACTTTTTATCCCAGAAGTACGGTCAATTATAGAACTCGACGCGGTTGAGGCTGCGGTCATAGGCTGTTAGTTAACAAATAAACTAACTTTAAAAAAGGAATTCGTGTTGTTGTTATTGCAGAGTAGAGTGATAAACACAGTTGGAAAGAAGTGAAATATTTAATATATATTATTATAAAAATTACACATGACATATGTACAAGAAAAATAGTTGCCGAGTGACAAACAGAACAAACACCAGCTTTCACATTTGAATCTAAAGTCTATTCTCTAGATGGCCAGCGTTAAACTTACAACACCCCCCCATAACGTGGGCATCATGATGGCTTCATACCACACCAAGCTGACGAGTGAACACCTCGTGCTTGACACAGCCCAGGGGCTTAGTGAACACATCTGCTAACATCTCATCCGTAGGGATGTATACAATTTCTACGTTAAACCTATCTATCATATCTCTAACGTAATGAAATCTTATTTCTATATGCTTGCTCCGTCTGTGATGAGTGTGATTGATAGCAAGCTGTATAGCAGATTGATTGTCACAATACATTACTATTTTACAACTAGTCGTCATTAGCAATTCCTTAATTAAAGCTTGTAGGAACACCGCTTCTCTACTCGCTTCGCTCAAGCTGCAATACTCCGCCTCGGTGGACGAAAGCGATATGCAAGACTGTTTGTAGCTACCCCAAGATACCGAATTACCGCCGTATTTAAACACATACCCCGTGTACGACTTACGGTCAGGATCTGCCGCCCAATCTGCGTCAGAATAACCCTCAAGAACGGGAACTACATTCGACTTCTTAAATACCAAAGCCTTTTGCTTAGTACCTTTAAGATATCGCAGTACACGCTTAGCTTGATTCCAATGGAATTCCGTATAACAACTGTTAAATTTACTTAAATATGACACGGCAAACGAAATGTCAGGTCGCATAGTTACACATAAATACATAAGACTACCAATCAACTCTTGATACGGAAACTTTGTTATAACGTTATTTGTAACATTATTAGAACTCTCAATGATCGAACTAACATTAGTTATCATGGGAGACTTTACAGGCTTACAGTCTGTCATGCCAAAACGATCTAACATATTGTCAATCCGCTTTTCCTGACTAAGTTTGATGGAAGTTGCATCACGTTCTACCTTTATACCTAACATGTTTCGTACCGGGCCTAAGTCTTTGAGTTTAAAAACATTTAACAAAGAACTTTTTAACGTCTCAGCCAGACGTTTATCATTATAGAACACGAAAAAATCGTCAACATACAGAGCGATAAAAACAATCGATTCACCTGATCTCTTAGTGAAGATGCAGTCCTCTTGTTTACACTGTCGGTATCCCAAAGAAAGTAAGACATCTTTTACCTTTTGGTACCAGGATCGCGATGCTTGCTTCAACCCATAAATAGCCTTTCGTAATCTATAGACTTTGTTCTCACTCCCAGGGCATATGAAACCTTCCGGTTGTTGCATAAAGATCTCCTCCTGCAAATCTCCATTCAGGAATGCTGTCTGCACGTCCAAATGATCAATTTTAAGTTTCATTTCTACTGCCAGAGATAGCAACAATCGTATAGAACAATGACGAACGACCGGTGAAAAAGTTTCTTGGAAATCTTCACCATATCTTTGAGTAAAGCCTTTAGCTACCAACCTTGCCTTATAACGTGTAATGTTCCCATCCGAGTCTCGTTTAAGGGTAAAAATCCACTTATTTTTAACGACGTTCTTGTCAACCGGTTTATCAGTAAGCTCCCAAGCTCCGTGTAAGACAAAAGAATCGATTTCCTCTTTCATGGCCTTCTGCCATAACTCTTTATCTTCACATTTCAAAGCTTCTTTGACAGTACGTGGCTCTATGGGCTCTGTCACATTACACACGTTAGTTATGTTACAGGTTGTCTTAGGCATACGTGGACGTAGGTTATATCGTGTACTAGTAGACTCTGGTGCCAATTCAGGCGACGTTACCGAATCTTTACTAGCCTCGCGTTCACACTCCAACTCAACAGGATGATTTGGTGATTCTGCAGGAACTGTATCAGGCTCCGCCTCAACCGACGTAGTCTCCAGCATCTCCCTCTCATCATCACCTCCTGTAAGATAAATAGGTTCAAACACACGTTTTGGCCCTCTTTTAGATTTTCTCCCTGGAAACACAGATTCGTTGAACACCACATCACGTGATACAACGATCTTATTGTCATCAGGGTTGAACAAACGATATCCTTTGACGTTATCACAGTAACCTAAAAAGATAAGCCTTCTACTTTTGGGGTCTAACTTTTTACGTTTACAATCATCTACATGAGCAAATGCCTCGCAACCAAAGACACGCAGATTTTTAAGGCTCACTTTCTTACCACTCCACACTTCCTCTGGTAATCTACCAGAAAGTCTCGAGCTTGGCGATCTGTTGATCAGAAACGCCGCAGTGTTTACAGCCTCTGCCCACATCTTGTCATCGAGATTTGCGTTATACAGTAGACATCTGACCTTGTCAAGTAAAGAACGATTCAGGCGCTCGGCGGATCCATTCTGCTGACTAGAATAGGGTACCGTCAACTGATGTACTATGCCTTTCTTTTTAAGAAAGTCCGTCAACTCAGCATTAACGTACTCAGAGCCATTATCTGTTCTCATTACCTTGACTTTTGCACTACACTGATTCTCTACCAGTCTAATAAAATCTTTAGTGTACTTACACACTTCACTCTTCTTTGCAATGGGATAGACGAACACCTTCCTGGAGTAGTCGTCTAGAAACGTGAGGACGTAGCGCTTGCCTCCGAGAGAAGTAGTCGGCATCGGCCCCAAGACGTCACTGTGAATGAGCGCCAGCCGCGCCTCGGCCATCTGTTTGTTATGATTGGTCACAAAGGGAGCGCGGGATTGCTTACCCTTAAGACACACATCACAAACTTTCTTCTGAGTAGTAACCTGAAAGTCAATGTCATTAGCTACCTTCCTAAGTGATGCCAAGCTGTCAAAATTAATATGAGCTAAACGTTGATGCCATAACATCATATCCTTAGACGTAGATGACGTTGTCAGATTGACTTTACCCACAGAATCGAGCCTGTAAACTCTCCCAACTTTCCTAGCATGTATAACTAATTTACCAGTTTTAAATATGTTACATCCATTTTTATCAAAAATAAATTTAAATCCCTTTTCTGCAAGAGTAGATACAGATATTAAATTAACAGTAAGGTCAGGTACAAGCATTACATCTTTTAAAGTAGTATCTATCGTATGTCCACGAGAGTTAACCGTAAAATGTACGTCACCTTTCCCATTCACATCTAACTTCTTGCCGTCAGCAACACAAACCTCCTTAGTCGACGACTCATCCAGAGCTTGAAACCATTCTTGGCGTCCTGACATATTATCTGTCGCTCCAGAATCAATGATCCACGAACTGTCAGTGTTAAGTGCAGACAACACCATGGAAGTTGACGTCGCTCCATTACGGTCTAATTGAGGACAATCCTTCTTGACATGTCCTTTAGAACGACACTTCCAACACCACAACTTGTTCGTACTTGACGAGGTACTAGCGTGTTTTGATGTACTTGAGTCTTTTTTCTTCTCGCCTCGAGAGCTAGCCTTTTCATTACTACGATTCCGTGTAAATAAGCAGCCATCGCCATTATCAGCGGTGCTCCCTTTCCATCTCTTATCTTGAAGAAGTTTTGTTTTTACCATATCTGTAGTTATGTCTATACTAGAATGCTCAAGAGCCATTATCATTGGGTCATAATCTTGAGGCAACCCTTGGAGCATAATAGCAGCCAGAAATTCATCATCAAGTGGTTTCTTCATACTACTGAGTTGTTCAGCAAGTGACAAGATCTCGTTGACATAAATCTCCATGCTATTGAATTGTTCTAGCTTAATAGAGCATAAAGTTCGCAGACACGACAATCTCCTATGCAACCCGGTGTCATCGTAAGCCTTCTGCAAGGCATCCCATACATCCTTTGCAGTTTTCGCCTGCACAATGTGAGAATAGCACGATTTTTCAACACTCAAACATAGCCTCGCTCGAGCTTTCTCCTCTCTACGAGCTAATTTGATAGCGTTCTCACCTGAGTTTTCGTATTTTCCAGTAATACATTGCCACAAATCCTCGAATACTAGTACATTTTGCATTTGAAATGCCCAATCGCGATAGTTGATGGTACCTTTCAGCTTTTCCATCGTAACTTTCGAATTAGTATACTCATCCATATTTCGAGTAAAATAATAATATTTTCACAAAATATTTACACTTCACACATGTAGCACATAACCTGTTGTTGTTATTGCAGAGTAGAGTGATAAACACAGTTGGAAAGAAGTGAAATATTTAATATATATTATTATAAAAATTACACATGACATATGTACAAGAAAAATAGTTGCCGAGTGACAAACAGAACAAACACCAGCTTTCACATTTGAATCTAAAGTCTATTCTCTAGATGGCCAGCGTTAAACTTACAACAATTCGTTAAACATGCACGCAATCCAAATAAAAATATCACAGTTTCTACAAATAAACAAACTACATAAACTACTATAAAAAACCGACTGGAATCCTCCAGAACTCTAGTTAAAGAGTCGTTTCTCAAAAAGCGACGCCGCTTATCTACACAAGCAGATCTCTGCGTCGTCTTGAAATAACCTAGAAATAACTTCTGCTTTCATGTATCGATAAGGAAGCAAATCGATTTTGCATTTAGAATAATCGCTATTTGATACGTTTATCTTATTCGTATTCGGATGTTTTCTTTTGATTTTGTATCTTCTGTGACACATTTCTATGTTTGTTATTGTTTACGGGTTAACATAGTCTCAAAAAATAAATAAAATTATATTACAATAACAGCTGCTCGGGTCGATCTTTAGGTTAAGCCATGTTGCCTAGGTTGGTCTGTGGATGGGTGACTACCCTTAAATACCAAGTTTCCTCCGTGCCTCGGAAAACACGTTAAGCTATTGGTCCCGGATGTCATTTGTCCATCTTTGGCAGTCGTTTCAGGTAGTCAGTGGCCCAAAAAGTCTGACAACCAGTCTTACTAAGTGGTATGGATTACCCAGTATCAACTGGGTTGTGGAGGTTAGGTTGTCAGGTCGCTCCATGTAAAATACTGGTATTCAGCTGCATCCGGTTAGACTGGAAGCCGACCGCAACATAGTTGGGAAAAGGCTAGGCAGATGATGATAGTCTCGTCAATAAATATCGCTGGACATTAACACACAGCGCCATCTAGTGCCACACTAAGCAAGGCTTGTGTCGTGAATACCATATAGTTTATATACTACATATATACCTTTTTGGTTTGTAAATACATACTTATTATACATATAAACATCCATGACTCGGAAACAAATATCCATGCTCATCACACAAACATTTGCTCCTACCGCGATTCGAACCCAGGACCCTAAGATCGTAAGGCAGCCTCACTACCGCTGTGCCATTCGGATTGTCATGCCTGAATAGTTTTCTTACCAAAACGACTACCTATAGTTTTAGTGGAATACTGATTCCAGATTGAATTTATCTTTATATTCTGGAGTGTAGTACTCTCAATCGGCATAAATATCACTTATGAATATTTTTTAATATGGGTAAAGCATGTTAGGATCATTATTCATGTTATGCCATCTCATAGGTAGTAGGCACTACAGAAAATTCCTATAGATGAGCTGAAAACATATTGTGGAAGTCGAATAGTGTGTAGGCAAAAAACCAGTTTCAACTGTGATGCCGTGAAAGATCTATTTTATTCCAGTTACTTTTCCACGAAATGCTTTTTCTAACCTGGTCACACTTTGTTTAATCCTACGCATAACGACAACGCTGACAACAGTTTTGCTAATTATTCCAATATCCCTTTACGACGGGTATTATACTAACGTTCTATTGGCAGGGGAGTCGATTCAATCTACAGAACGGACTTCCTAAAATTAACAGACATATCCGGGATAAAACGAGAGCAATTCATTGAGACACCCCTTTGTGATAAGCTTAATTATTTGCTTTAATTAGATTACTGATGAATTTTCATCTAATCAGCCAGTAAATGTCTTTGCTGGAAATAGGGTTCTTTCATAGACCGTTAAATAAAATGGTCGCAAGGGAATTTTGTAATTATCACTACGCTTGGAAAATTGCTGTTATGGTTGTCACTCTGTCACGTAAAACAGGTAATATTTTAATTACATTTATAATGACGACCCGAATGGCGTAGCGGTAGTGAAGCTGCCTTACGTTCTCAGGGTCCTGGGTTCGAATCCCGGTAGGAGCAAATGTTTGTGTGATGAGCATGGACATTTGTTTCCGATTCATGGATGTTTATATGTATAACTAGATTAACTAGCCGATGCCCGCAGCTTCGCTCGTGTAAATTATATACAAAAACCTTCCTCTTAAATCACTCTATCTATTAAAAAAACCCGCATCAAAATCCGTTGCGTAGTTTTAAAGATCTAAGCATACATAGGGAGAGACGGACGCGGCGGGAGACTTTGTTTTATAGTAAAGGGTGTAAAACACCTCTTCACGAAGCCGAAAGGCACTTGTTCTCCCCATCATTGCGATTATTTTTTTGTTCTACACCATACCTGGGAACCTTCTAGTTACGGAGATATGGGGGTCCAAAGTTACAACTTTTTGACAAGTTTTTTTTGTAGGTTTTTACTTTTAACACCTCCACGACACCCGTACTATTCAATCCATCCATCAGCACAATGTTTTAAGTGCGTTACATTGAGTTCTACCACAAAACATGATTTATAACCTCAAAAAAAAAAGTTGTTTCCCAGCAATATTTTTTGCGTAAAGTTACTTAGTTTGATGTACAGACTGCTTGGTTAACGGCTTTGTGATGAGGTGGTTTACACTCTGTATGTAGTGAATAGTAAAGTGATAGTGATAAGTATGTATTTACAAACAAAAAGTATAATATGTAGTATATCAAATATCTGGTGTCCACGACACTAGCCTTGTCTATGAGCCTTGCTTAGTGTGGCACTAGATGGCGCTGTGTGTAATGTCCAGCGATATTTATTGATTTATTAATGAATTTGTATATTTATTAAATAGAAGATGAATAGAGTGACTCTAGTGTCTAAGCGGTTTTTATCGTTTGAAGGTTGGTCTAGTGACTAGGCAGTCTTGTTCTACACCATTTGTGACTAGAAGGCATACATTTATGAGGCTGCTAATAATGATGATAATTTAGGTATTATTCCCAGTTTTTGAAGTGAAAGCTTATTTACGGGCGTTGAGCACTTTTTGAATGAACAAAAAACATCACGTACGTTTTTTGTAGCACTCGTAGCATATTATTATCGGCTACGGAGCATTCCCAAATACTTTATCTAAATAATCAACCTAATTGGGTATAGGTATTTTCCGACAATTACCCACATTCCTGCCCACCCATCTTGCACGTAGGCGTGAATGTCATTAGAGAAGTAACTCAAGAATATCGTTACATCACCCAAAAGTTGGTGGTAAGTCGACATATTTCGCTATTATTGTACCGAAGTAAGTTGTGAGCGTTACTTGTAAGTTGGAACTTCCAAGTTTCGTTTCTGTCCCTTACTAGTGGAGTGAAGAAATTTAGTTATAGTTTTTGTACAGCATGTATCGGAAATATGTGGCGATAAGGGTGTGCATCAAACTGAACCACTTTCTTCATTGGATCAACATTACAATAATCGCGAAAATAATCAGCTGCCTGAGCATTCAGCATGATGTCACTGGAATCTTTTGCTTCTTGTACAACAGTTATAAATATTATGTACCTAAAACAACTAGCTGAACTACTACAGATAAACTTCATTAAAAGTATTGTATTAAAGTATTGTAAATGGGCAAAGATCGTCGCTCCAACATAACTGCGGGCGTCTTACCTTCTGTTTGATTTTAACCCTGCCTTCAAAGCAAGAGTGAACAGGCACCTTCAGGGCACGCTCATTGCTTCATATTCCTCTTATAGCGCTTTTCATCAGGCGTGATCAAGGTCAAGAGCAGGCCCATTTTGCAATAAAACAACAAAGTAAAAGTAAAGTTGAATTGCAGAGATTTTGTCTTGCAGATATACCTATTGCACTTTCATTGTTATCATCGAACTTCATCGTGACCGTTCCAAACTCTAAACTGTTCAACTAAACCTTTCTCAGTATATTTTTCAGAAAGGTATATACATGAGAGGGATCCGCTAACCATAACATTATTATATCACCTCACGGTACACCCTACGGGTACCTTCTTATAGGGGACCGCAAGGGGAGCTACCCTACGTTCGCCCATATTCACGGAGATCATATAAATATCATCTCGGCATGAATATTTTTGGTTCATCGCCTTTAGGAGTGTTTTTCCAGAAGTTTGGAATAGTAGAGTTATATAATGGCAAATATTCTTTGTGGTATAAGTGCCATTTTATACGTAAATCTCATTCACAAACATATTAGGGTCAAAATGAAATGCCTAGATTTAGATAAGTTATTCAGAACATTGAATTCATGAACAGAAAAACTGATCTTTTCTGCCCATGACGCCCAGCTAACATATAATTCATTGAAGTTTTTACATCTTCAGAATATGAAATTTATTTGTTGATCAGAAATATCAGAACAAATAGAAAATTTGTGGACCGATGACCTTGTGGAGTTGGCGGGGTTCCTCTGGATGCGAGTCGCACGGGACCGGTCAAGGTGGCGACACTTGAGGGATGCCTAGTCCAGCAGCAGATGTCTTTGGGCTGAAATGATGATGATGATGAAAAAATAAACTTCTGATTTATTCTACTTCGACTTTCACAGTTTACAAAAATCCAACAAAAACCTGATATCGTTAAAAGTAATAAATTAAATGATAGCTGCCAGTCATTCGCTTGACACGATATTTATGTCATAGTAAATTGAATACTGTGCTATTGGCTCACGGAAATTGGGGGTAAGGGTAATACTCGGGGCCAAGGGTGTGTCCCAGAAATATATCATGATTTTAGTAACATATTTTCTCGTAATCGTCATCTTTTTAGAGTTCCGTACCTCAAAAGGAAAAAACGGAACCCTCATAGGAACATTTTGCTGTCCGTAGACGTCTTTCGATACCCTTTTTATCGAGAATACGTGTACGTGTTGAAATCACAACCATTAACTCAAGTCTTAAAGTGTGGTTGAGAGGTTAACGGTGAAAAAGTCAAACATCAAGTTTACTTAAAAAAGATACTGCCGTTTAAACCGTATAATTTGACACTCTCAAAGGAATCCAAATTTACAAGGTACTTCCCGTTAACCTTGAATCATGAAAGGCAAAAAACAATGACTTACAGCGCCTGTAAAGGAAAAAAAATAAAATATGTAGTTTAATAACAACATACCTACAAGTTTATACGAATTTGCACGACTTTGTCATAATGAAGATCTTCAGTGCAGATATAAATCCATAAACAATCCACAATACACGCACATACTCGCGCCCCAAAGGCAGCTAATTATAGCGATATTGTTAGTGAATGAGAAGTTACTGCAACACTGAAGAGCAAAAGCCCTTCCTCATACAAAGAAGGCATGAGGAGCATTGATCACATCACTTGTTCCAAGTGGAAAATGAGATAGTTATCCTTGGCCGCTGTCAGTTACCGTTACGTCTAAGATAAACCATAAAGGTTTACAAATCTGAATAGAAAAAATCAGATCGGACTTTACCCTATCAAAAATAGAGAAGTATGGAAAACGAAGACATGTAAAATGAATTGGGGTAAAGGCAAGTGAATGGTGATGGACAAATTATTCAAAGAATTAACTTAAACCAATAGTAAGGGCTCCTCTCAAATTCATCCCACCATAATGTTTCAGATAATAGCTTTTACAAGTTGAGCATAACTTCTAAATACGTTTACAACAAGGCCGGTGGTGTGGGCGATGAATAAACTGTATTCATAAGCCGTTGGCGCACTGGTAAAGTGTTCGAAGTATTACATTAACATTTTCTACGCTGTGGTCGCGTATTGTCGATGTGCATTTTTAATTTCCGTTGCTATCATGGTAAGAAAATGTTGTTTGTAAAACTTTATCTTCCGGTGTTATGGGAGTGAATAATTCTTGTTTTGCTGTTTATTTTATCAACTACTTTTGTTTTTAACTCAGCGAGTATTCACTTCATGAAGACATGAATTTGATTCGTTTTGCAAACATTCGTTGAGCGAGCAATGGGAACGTAACAAAATGTTCATTCATGAAACGAAGATTCGTTCGTAAGCATGGCCGTGGTTTACTTTTCTTTTGATGTTAAAATTCACTTATGTTCATGATTGAATGTTTGTTGCGTAAAAAAGATCACAATGACATAATGAACGTTTGCAAAAACCAATTTGCGAAGCCATTGGTCCCTAAGCATATTTAATAGTCTATCAAGAGTTCGTTACTTGCACTGCTCCATAACTGCTCGTGCATGTAACTGCTCCATCGTGACGTCAACGTTTCCTGACCAATGGAAAATTGCCTCCATTAGGCCCTTGCCAAAAAACTCAAATCCAGTAGCCCTAAAAGACCTACGCCCTGTTAGTGTATTGCCATGCTTATCTAAAGTACTAGAGAAAACAGTCAGCTGCCAACTTTCGCATTTTTTTAGAACAGAATAACATTTTACCAGATTTACAATCAGGGTTCAGAAAACAGCGCAGTACATCTACTGCTTTACTGGATGTCACTGATAATATACTATCAGCCCAAGATAAGGGAATGTGCACATTGCTGGTTTTGCTAGATTTTTCCAGGGCATTTGACGCTATTAGTATTCCGTTATTATTGTCAAAATTAAAATATTACGGTTTCGACCCCCAAGCCATACAATGGTTCCGCAGCTATCTAAGTGATAGGGAACAGCTAGTTGACCTGCGTTTGAGTGACGGCACTACTCTTAGATCGGCACCTGTTCCCGTACAGAGGGGAGTCCCGCAAGGTTCTATTTTAGGTCCCATTATTTTTATTTTGTACTGCGCAGACATAATTAAATGCCTACGTAATTGCAAGTACCATGTATATGCCGACGATGTACAACTATACATTTCCTTCAGACCAGACGAGTATGACAGTGCCATTAAAGACCTTAACGAGGATCTTCAACGTATCGCCGTTTGGTCTGAGGAGCACTGCCTGTCGCTGAACCCTACCAAAACTAAATACATTGTATTTGGCACCAGGCAGCAGCTGTCTCGACTACCTTTGACTTTTGACCTGGAATTAATGGGCGAACCAATCGAGCGTGTATATGAAGCGCGAAATCTGGGTCTGGCGATGGACAAAGACCTTCGCTTCGAAAAGCACGTGGCAAGCTCTGTCAGAAACTGTTTTTACCGTCTAAAAGTTTTATATAAGATGAGGCCTTACCTATCAGAATCACTGCGGGAACAGCTGGTGGAGACCTTGGTTCTATCTAGATTAAACTACGCCGACACAGTGTACGGCCCGCGCCTACTGGCTCGTACCGATCGTCTCATTCAAAGAGTACAAAATGCTTGCGCGCGGTTTTGCTACAACATTCCCCGGCGAAGTCACGTGACACCTTTCCTAAACAGGCATTTTTCACTAAAAATGAAGTCCAGACGAAAACTACACTTGGCGTGCCTCCTGTTCGGTGTGGTTAAATATAAAAAACCAGAATATTTGTACAATAAATTAACTTGGCTAACTAGTAGACGGGAATGTGGGAGAAGGCAATGCTCGCAACAGCTCTCGACCCAGTCTCATAACACAGCAGCCTTCAGGGGTAGTTTTCGCTATGCGGCTTCCAAAGTATGGAATAACCTGCCACCACCGATTAGAATGATCAGCACAATTCACGTATTCAGAAGACGTTTACGGCAGTATCTGATAGAATCGCAACGGAAGTTAGACATGGTCGCACTTAATATCTCAATTATATGATGTAAAAACTGTCATACCTACATATATAATTAGCCGAATCATGGTACGATATCTTTTGTCGACTGCACAAAAGAATTAATAGCGGATGAATACAATTATTCTGCTCATGCTCACGATCGGTCTGCTTGGGTTTACGCCCCTTGTATCCTCAGCTGGAGGGTGGTGTCGGGATACCCGCGGCGTCGCAGCGACACATCGCATTTTGTGAGACCTGCGGTAGATAAAATGGTTCACTATCTTAACTGTCTATTTATTTATTTTATTTATTTATTTGCCTATACAAATATGTTCTGCAGCAATGCTTGCGCATGTTCTTACCTAAAGTGCCTGGCCTACTTTCATGCGACTGGAACAAACGGCGTCGGGATGGCTCCATTCTCCCATCGTTTTCACTTTTATTTACCAGTGGCTGACCCCTCCTGTGAACTGGGCCTCTGTCATGGGCATACCTATGTCTGTAAATACAAAAACAAATTAGAAAAATGACAAAGATGTCCGTTCATTTTACACTAATTATCTATATCAACATTTCAAACTAACTTACCTTTTTACCTTACCTTTTTATTTTATTTTTTTACTTTGCTCCATTTTCCTTCGGAAAAGCAATATTTTTTGCCGTACTTATCTATGTACCCACAGAATAACCATCGCATTTGCAAACTTTTCCGTTCACTTCCCATTTAGTTATATTATTACATTATCACTCCATCGCGCTCGGCTGCTTGCAGCGTATTGAACGACGAAGTGCACGGACCGATGACATAATATTATGCGTCTAATGGTTGGGATCGTGCGAAACAGGTTTATGTTGCCATGCGTCCGTCTCATTTATTTAAGTACTTTGGGCTGTTTGTTTTGTCTTGCACTTTTTCTTAATGTTTTATTCATAAGTAGTTTATCTGTCATTTTATTTTAGTATCTATTCACGCATACACAAATCTAATTTGAACACTCACACCACAAAACTGTTTTATGTCCGTGAAATCACCATCTCAGGTCCAGTTGAAAACCAGCGTCGGGCACTAGCTGCTCGGCAATATGCTGAACTGGGCCTTTTTGGCGCAGCCGTGAGACACACAATATTATTTGTTTTCTGTACAGTTTTAAGTTTCTTTATTTACTTTTTATTGTTTAGTTTTAAGTTTTTACTTTATTTAATTTCTTTTTTTTGTTATGTTGTGTTCACTTGCGGCATAAGCCAAATAAATATCTTTTCTTTCTTTCTTTCTTTACTTTATCAACTTGTGACGTAGTGGGTGCAGATGATGAAATAATAAACGTTTCATAAGCGACTTGGTAGTTTATTATTGTAGAAATCGTATGATTAAAAAATAAAAACTGAAACAATAAATAAAATATACATGGTTAAAAAACAGTCCTAGTATGACTAAATTTTTAATAGGTGGCGAGGAGCCGCAGTTACAAGATAGTATTTTATAATCACAAACTTATCCCGTGCGTCGGGTTTTTTTTAAAACTTCTTCATTAAATAGAAACTAGCTGTGCTGGTTAGAGGAAACACTCAATACTCTGGTACCAGGAAGAAACTTAGGAAGATGTATATCGTTACATAATTTTGGTAGGACTGATGATAAAAATGGCTGTGCAGTCAATGCGACAAGCCAATTTCAAATTTGAATTTTGAAAGGACTGTTACATTTCTTTCTTTGAGTACAAGTAAGTACTATGGAGGTTTTTTAGTCGTCGTGGAGGTTTTACGTCCACGAGACTGTAAATGAAACGACATCGTTACAAACTCTACCATTTTCTTTATAAAACTGTCTTCCTCAAAATACAAACTTCTCCGTTTTATATTTAAATATGTCTGTGTGTTGTGTTTCACGTATTTAATTTTACGCTGATCGTCGTTCACCTGACCTTGGTGGCTTTGTAGTTAAATTATCATTAGATCAATCTCAGTATCTCAGAGTAACGGAGTAATGACGCTTTTCTAAATATATGTACTTACGTACGCCATTTTGTTTTCCTAACAGTCGCTCCATGTAAAATACTGGTATTCAGGTGTATCCGGTTAGACTGGAAGCCGACCCCAACATCGCGTGCGTAGCTACATTGTTTTAATTTTCATAAAACAGGAGCGAGTTTATTGCGATCAATCGACCACGAATCCAGCCGAACGAATCCAGCGAGTTGCTTTTGAGAAATTGTAATGTAATGGAAAAACCCAATAACACTCTGCCAGACCTGGGAATCAAACTCAGGGCCACATTCTCAGCAGCAGCGCTTGTGACCACCAGACCAACGAGCCAGTCAGAATCAATGAAAAAAGCTGTGCCATCCGCCTTCATATTTCTGAACATTACTGTAGCTATAACCAAAAATATAGCCAGAGTAATGGAGTTTGCGAAGGGAATGAGGAAAATATCTCCAAACGCAGGGCCGGGCCTTATTGAATGATATTATATTATAAATCCCGATGGACCCGATCTGCCCGATTTCCGAACGATATTGATTCGACGAGAGGAATGGATACCGTATGGAAATGTTGCAGGCCCCTGTTATAATGAAATATGTTCGTGTTGCTTATCTGTCAGGGGTAGCAAACGTTTGGGTGGATTCGTACGTAGGTAGGTACACACAATAGTCCCAAAAGTTGAATGTTGAAGTGTCAGTATACTATGTGCGAAGTTTAGTAGTCCTGAAGCCACAAGGGATGTGTTTGAATGCCGAATATTCCAATATCGAAAGTCTGTCATAAAACCGATGATTTAAACTTAGAATTTGGAATGGTTTTCGATGATTTCGTTTGTAGTTGTTTTGAATTCTTCATCTTTTCTTGTAGATGGAACTAAGGAAATGTGTAGGTAAAATTGGCAGTCGACAAGATCGTTGTCAGGGAAACTGTTGCCATTATTCGACTACGGACTTTTTATTAACCGACGAAGAAACTCTCTAGAGGCTCCACTATCATTGTATTGTTTAACATTTTGTTCCTTACAAGAACATCCACATTTCGTCAGTTATGTTTAAGTCCCATATATGGGGCGACCCTATTGCCACCAACCGGGCGCAAATCCAGACTCCGTGGCCACCGTGGCTGCTATTGCAAAATTCCAGATGGGGAAAAGCCAAAATTTACATTTTGCCTGACCTGGGAATCGATCCCAGGACCATGTGCTCAGCAGACGAAGTGCCTTACTCGATCGGTAAAAGGTTTATGCTGGGATCATAACTTTAACGTAAAATATAGTCCAAGAAAAATAAGTTACCTATAAACTTTTTAAAGCAAATCTTTTTCAATTGAAAGCCTAGAGGGTAATTATTAAAAAATATTACCACCGTTCGCGTAATAGAAAATAATTTACGGTTAAGTAAAAGTATTTTTAATAGAGTTGCAAATCCAATTATTTTCACATCAACGGTAATGTTTCAATTGAGGAAAAACAACATTAAAACATTATTAAGCTTCCTATCGTGTTTATTTTTACCACAGAGTACAAAGAACTAGAGGCAGCATAGTGCAATTTGTGATGATGAAAATAAAATTTATTTGGCGCACAACTTGTCTCTGGTCACCATTCAAAAAACATAAACAAAATAACTATTTTATTGATTTTTAGTAACGGAAATTTTGGGGGTAAAACATCTAACTTTTTCTTTTTCACAAGTCTTTTTTTAAATAACACGTTTTAATTAAAGATTTTTCACCTCCACGTATCCCGGTACTATTAAATCCATCCACTTTGAGTCCTAACATAAAACGTTATTTTTCACCCAAAAAAAGTCGCTGCCTAGCAATAATTTTTGCGTAAAGTTACTTAGTTTGATGTACAGAATGCTTGGTCGACGGCTTCTTGAAGAGTCTGTTTACACCCTGTATAAGTACCGGTGACTTGCTTGGTTTGCATAAAAAGTGTTGAATATTTACCACTCAAGCAGCTGTTTTCCGTTTCCCTCAGTCCTCTGTGGTGTTTTTACCATAATCATGATTGATAAACTTTTTTTTTACGTATGGGAAATCATCAAAAAATTTCTCCCACAGTGGGCGAAGCGGGAGGGAGTGTCAGACTTTAACTGACTAAAACCCATCCATGTTCTTTCCTCGCCCTTTATGTTCCGGGGCCGCGGTATCTCTTTGGAACTGTCCATGATTGACGGCCTGAGGTAGAATACGGAAGTCAATCGTTCGGATTTGACAGCATTATTGTAATACTACCTATTATGTATTGATAATATCCATAATAATTTACGTCGTTGGAAAGTGAACTCAACCTTAAATTATTGATACTTAAAATATGTCTTCCATACATTACGTCTGTTATTCCTGAATGAGTAAACAGAGGTTTAAAGAATGCCAAAATTTCGGCAGTTTTTTTTATGTCTTTTTTAATTATGGGAGATATGGCTTATTGCCATTAACTGCACACAATTTCAGACAGTGCTGGGCTACTACTGAAAAAATACTACAAGACAAAAATAAAACCAATGGTTTATGAAAACAAAAAAAAAAAACATTATCATCTTCTCCCTAGCCTTTTCATAACTGGGTCGGCTTCCAGTCTTACCGAATGCAGCTGAATAATACCAATATCTTATATTGGTATTATTTTTTATTATTTGCCTACCTAACCTCCACAACCCAATTAGTAGATACTGGGTAGTACGATACCCTTTTGGTTAGACTGGTTGACAGACTTTTTAGGCCACTGCCCGTAACGACTGTCAAAGATCTAGAAATGTTAGCCGGGACTACTTAACGTGCTTTCCGAGGCACGGAAGAAACTCGGTATGTAAAGGTAGTCACCCGTCCATAGACCAACCTAAGCAAGCAAGGTTTTATTGTATAGGCACGAGCTCCGCCCAAAATAACAAAAAAAAAGAACACAATTTAAAAAAAAAAACCCACTACCAATTGAACAGCAATTCGATTCCAATATAACACAAGACATGACAACTTCATAAAGACATGGGGACATCCATCACATAACACAAAAAGTATGCTCATTCCTAGATGTCTTACATTTCAGCTTTAGCGAGGGACGTCGCTTCGCATACCGCTTGAACTTCATCAAACAACGCTACAAGTTTATAGTTGACCTTTATTGTTGGGGGAATAGGGTGCAAGATTGAGTGGTGAGCGAGAAATGGGACAGATGCTGCGAAGTAGAAATGCTGGAAGTGACAATATTCGAAAAATAATGATTTTTTTTCTTGTTTCTCAAATTCTACCCGATCTAGGCTTTCGAGGGGCCGTTTTTGAAGTGAAAACTTCTCGTTTTGCACTTTTTGACTGAACTAAAAATTTTATGGACTGGGTATGCTGAAATCTATTGTCTGTCTATTGTTTACACCAGTTCATAACATAATAAAAACATGTGAACCACTAAAAAGTGAAAATTATAAGCTTCAGAAGTCGGTGACAAAAAAACTAAATAATTTTTTTTTTCTCACCGACTTCTGAAGAAGTCGGTGAGCTAATGTTATTTTTCACTTTTTTGTGTTTCTTGAAGTCGGTTTTATTTTTTGCAAAAAAGTTTTTATTTTTCACTTTTTAGTGGTTCACTTGTGCTTAACCCCTTCACAGCGTACCGGCGTGATGTTATGTTATGAACTGGTGTAAACAATAGACAGACAATAGATTTCAGCAATCCCAGTCCATTTGCTATCATTTATTGAGGAGTTCCGGTGCTTAGTTCTTAATCAGATTTTCACCAAATTGAAATGGGACCACTTTAAGAAAGTATTCTTCCAAAAACTACACAAATTGCATCAAGTGTGCCTATAAAATTTGAAGAGTTCTCTCTTTTTCTCCAGGATCCCATCATCAGATTCTGACTTGATGATGATTATGGGACCACCTAGGAAGTATACCCTTTCAAAAAAAAAAAATAATTCAAATCGGTCCAGCCATCTCCGAGTAATCGGGGAACATACTTAAAAAAAAAAGGTTCCGACGAATTGAGAACCTCCTCCTTTTTAAAGTCGGTTAAAATCATGGAACTCGCGTAACCATCACGTACACTTTTCGTAGCGACTACGCCGTAGCACTTCGGCTACGAGTTTTAACTTCTATCGGCAGTCCCCAAAGACTGCAGCGCATGTTTTTTTTTTGGATTTCTTTAAAATAATTTCAGAATCCTACAAACTCCATTGCGAAGTAAGTCTACAAAGTTTCGTCTATCTTTTCAACTGCCAACCATTTTAAACAGCTTCTCAATGAAAAATTAAGTTTTTTTTCATATATACAGGGTGGAAACGGTTAACGGGGCAGTAAGGGGAGCTACCTTAACCGTTCCAGCTACACGAAAATGGCCTTAGGAAACTATCCGTAGCCCTGTATCTAAGCAAAATAAAAATGAAAAAAGACAAACAGGATAAAAGAACAAAGCAGTAACGAGCATTTTAAAACACATTAAATACGTATCAACGCAACTTGCAATCGTTAAGTAAAGCGTGGAATATTTTCTAATGCATTGCTCACTTCCATTTATCTCTCAAAGCTTACAAAAAGATAAAACGTAACGTTTTCACTTACGCATATATTTCACTGAACACAGAACAGAATGATTTCACATTAAATCCGTGCTTTAGATTCGAAACTATTTTCAATGTAATCACAATAGATTTAGAGTTTATAATTGCACGAGTCAAAAGGTCTATGCCCGTTTTTGGCTAACATAAGATGATACCTAAAAGTAGAGCCTTGATATAAGAGCAGTTTTGGATTTTCAACGTTGAGTTCAGCGGTAAGAGTTGTAAATCCAACAACCCTAGGCTTAATGTTTAAGTGTCATCCAATGCAATGTTTTCTTTATTTTATGCAATTTGCGGCTATTATTAAGCCGCGAAAGCATAAGTTAAGTCTTAGAAGCCATTCAAGTTTACAATACGCCGTAAAATTAATTACTATCATTAACTGTAGGCTCAGAAAAAACCCTTTTAATGTTCGTTCTTACTTTACTTTATAGTATTTTAACACTAGAGCCTTAGTAATCGCAGTAATCGTTAAGGTTGAATAGGGTTGTTTTAAAATAAAAACATAACTTTAAAAGCATATTTTTATTGATATCATGAACAGAGTAATAATTTATTCAACATGTACAAAGATTAGGCTTACCAGTTGATCGAATACATGACTTCATAGTAAAATATTACAAATGAAACAATCACACTCGTTTTTCCCGAACCAGATTAAACACACGCGCTCATATCAATTTTTTAGTTCATAAAAAAAAAGGAGATTTTGTGTCGCTCCCGACATAAAATCTTCCAAAAAGGAAAAAAAAATGTGGGGGTTTTTAATAATTATCATCGACAAGTGACTGGATTTCAAATTCGATCAAACCTGTGTGAGTTCTTTTTAACTCTTAATCGACTAGAAAAGAGGTGATGATCTCCAAACGGCTGAGCAGATTTTAAGAAACCTTTCAAACGATCAAAATCCCACACGGATACACAGCTGATATTCACTTCAAACTTACAACTCCCCTCTATTTTAGTCGGGGATTTAAAATTAGCAACGGACGATATAAGTTTAACGATCTAAACACCATAGCTTTTGCAAAAACATGGATTCTTTTGTTTTAACTCAGTCTCATCCAGCAAAATAAGCTCCGTGTAAAATAAAGTGTATTAGATCTGGGTGAAGGCGTTCTTAGAGCAGCAGGAAATGTGTCTCATCGATTAACACGTTAGTGCGGGTTCGATGCCTGCGCGAGTACCACCCTTTGAGCTGACGTAACAGCCCGTCGTTTTAACAGATACTTTTTTTGAAAAGATAATTTTAGACGTAGAGGGTTAAAAGTATTTTTTTATGTAAAAGGATCTACGTGAGTATAAAATTGGTGCTTTTTTTTAAACGATTTTATTCAGTTTAACACCCGTTTAACTAGCCAACTAACCGTTGAATTTTGTGCTCGATTTTTCAGCCAGTTTCAGTAATTAAATTGAATACAAATTTTACAGATACGTGTGTGACTGTTAATATTGATACTTCATGTCATCAATACAATTTCTGAATTTCTCTTTATCTTTCAAGCAGAATCCGGATACAGAACAATTTTCTTAAAGATCTTGCAATATTTGTTTTACATTTCACCTGAAATATTATCGGGGATATTATATTATTTTAAGGGGTATCGTATTACCTAGTACTAACTGGGTTGTGGAGGTCGCTCCATGTAAAATTCCGGTTAGACTGTAAGCTGACCCCAACATAGTTTGGAAGAAGCTAGGCAGATGATGACGTAGAATATTCTCGTGAAATTTGAGGGCCTACAGACAAGTGCGAATCGCTTTCGTAGCGTTAAGTATTTCTACAAGTAAATGCCATTCAAGATATATTCTAAATTACAAGGTTGAAATTATATGTTTTTCGTTCGTTGCTTGAAGTAACAATTACTTGTTAAAAATAATTCGTTTTCTCCATTATCGTAATAATAAAGCGCTGTTTTAGGCTTTCACGGTTTAAAACTAAACTTATATTGTCACTTACGGGATATCTTCCGTGATTATTTATTAATTATAAATAATCACGGAAGATATCCCGTAAGTGACAATATAAGTTTAATAAAGCGGATTTTAGATAATTTACAAAATAGCGATAAACATTCCGCCAATTCATGTTTAGCCAGAAACCTGATTTGGGACCTCTAATTTGTAGATTCTATTGAATATACATAGACCATTACATTTTATTTCTCACAAGGTCTATCCTTTACTTTTATAATAATAAGTATAAACATTTTCGTTAAATGCCCCACAAGTAAATTGTAAAATTAACGTAATGGCGAAATGTAGAAAGGCTCTCAACAGAATTAACTTTTTGCTGTCATTGTCTTCTGAACTTGTAAACGATCTGGGTGTTCAAATCTACTTTTTCCCCTAAATTTAGATAGGGGTTATGCCAAGCCTGCAATGGTTCAATCATTACAATTGGCAACGGTTATAGCGAAAGTTTTTGATTGTTTACTTGACCGTTGTCTGGGTAAACAATTAAAGATAAACGACAGACAGTTTGGTTTTAGGGATGGGTTATCAACCGAGACTGCAATTATGACCCTTAAGAGTACAGTGCAATATTACACTGGGAGGAGGACACCTGTGTATGCATGCTTCCTGGATTTATCCAGTGCTTTCGACCTTGTCTCATATGACATCTTGTGGGAAAAGTTGTCTGGTGAAGCTAACTTGCCGCTAGAAATAATTAATGTACTTAAGTTCTGGTACGACAACCAACACAACGCTGTGAGGTGGGAGGGCTCGTACTCAGATGTGTACTTGTTAGAGTGCGGGGTGAGGCAAGGGGGTCTGACCTCCCCAAAATTATTTAACATATATGTGAATAAGCTGATCGAGGAACTTAGCAGCACTGGCATCGGATGCATGATTGATGGTGTGTCTTTTAACAACATCAGTTATGCTGACGATATGGTGCTGCTGAGTCCGTCGATCAGTGCTCTTAGGAAGCTGTTAAATATTTGTGAGTGCTATGCTGGAGCCCATGGACTAAAGTATAATGCCAAGAAAAGCGAGTTGTTAGTGTTTATGGCACAAAGCAAGACCTATGAAGTGGTACCACCAGTCTCGCTATGTGGTGCCACTCTAAACAGAGTCAAACAGTTCAAGTACCTTGGTCACTGGGTTACAGAGGATGGCACTGATAACTGTGATATTGAGAGGGAGCGTAGGGCGTTGGCCGTAAGATGCAACATGCTGGCCCGCAGATTTGCTAAGTGCGACAGCAAGGTCAAGATTACACTGTTTAGGGCTTATTGCCAGACCTTTTATACTTGCAGTCTGTGGTCCAGATACACGCAGAAAACGTTTAATGCCCTGCGTGTGCAATACAACAACGCTTTTAGGATATTGCTGTCGCTGCCTCGTTTCTGTAGCGCGTCAGGGATGTTTGCAGCAGCGCGTACAGACGACTTCTTTGCGATCATTCGTAAGCGATCCGCTTCACTACTGAGACGGATGCGGGGCAGCGACAACAGTCTTCTGAGCGTTGTTGCTAGTAAGACTGAAGGCCGCCTTATGGGGCACTTGTGCGCTGTGCACGTACTGTTGCCAGGTGTCTCCGTAAGGTGGCGTAATTAAGTTTCTTTTTGTTATTTTTGTTGTCGTTACTGTGTGTGTCTATTGTACTAACATAGGTTAAGGAATACTAACGAATGTATGGGTTCTACCTGAAATAAAGATAAATAAATAAATAAATAAATAAATTACACAGGTTATGATTTGAGATGATTTTTAACAAGAATAAAAGAATAATAATAGGAACATCGTATTTATTCATCACCATCATCATCATAATCAGCTTTTAATATTCCCACTGCTGGGACAGGCCTCTTCTCTTCTCTATGAGAGGGAATGGGCTACGGGTTCGTATTTATTATTGAAGTAAAATTATTATGTACAATATATACCTACGTACTACAACTAGAACGGTACTCCTAGACACGGCTCGTACTGTTAGGAGGTTCCTCTCTCTGGAGCCCTGACCTATCCTACGAAGCTACCTAGCTTAGACACTGTTCCCGATACCAGTGGGCTACAATTTTTTTATATTTTTAAATGTTTTTATATCATCATCATTTCAACCGAAAGATGGCCGGTCCCGTGCGACTTGCATCCAATGTTTTTATACATATTTTTTTAAAATTAATAATTAAAAATGTAAAAATTTGTAAAAAAATTAATAAAAGGAATCATAAGAACCAGAATGTAGATTTTATTCATGCATCTAGGTTTGAACACTGTTTTAAGCTTTCACAGTTTGTAACTAAACTATAGGTGTTTTGATTTGTTAATTCACTATTGTATGTATGCGGGTGTTCGTAAAATAAATCAGTTTTTAACTATCTGGGTGTTTACTTCATGGTGATACTATCACTGAAACATCGGATACTCACTCGTTTTGCATCTAAGTTTTTAATCGACTATTCCCAACGTCCCGTCTATCCAAGAATCTCCGAAGTTATGCGAGCATATTAAACGCTCGCTTCGCATATTAACGAAACGTATGTCGCCTAGTCATACCCCTACCTGAGCCTAGATGCCTATTACTTACGTTCAAGTCGATCCGTAAGTAGAACACTTCGTACGGACATGCTTTTAGCAGTTATTCATCTTATGCTAATGCTCAAGAACATTATTATTCTGAACGGAGAGTATTGCATAGTTTGTATACTCGTCTATTATTTTCTCTGGATGCTTGGATGGACTTGTTTTTGGATCAGTTACTCAGAAAATCTGTTCTATCACATGCAATGTAGAATTCTAGCCACCCTTACATACCGAGTTACCTCCGTGCCTCGGAAAGCACGTTAAGCTGTTGGTCCCAGCTGTCATTTGTCCATCTTTGACAGTTGTTACAGGTAGTCAGTGGCCCAAAAACTCTGACACCAGTCTTACCAAGTGGAATCGTATTTCCCAGTATTAACTGAGTTGTGGATGTCAGATAGACAGTCGCTCCATGTAAAATACTGGTATTCAGCTGCATCCGGTTAGACTGGAAGCCGACCCCAATATAGTTGGGAAAAGGCTAGTCAGATGATGAATGTAGAATTCTTGTCGGCTACGGTAAATAGTCTACTTCTTTTCTTCATCGTATGGTTAGTGATTAACCTGGTCTTTTATGCCACCTGACTTGGCTTAACATTCCATCAAGAAATATCTCTCAGACTCGCTCCTCACAGTGTCCATATTAATTAAAGACCATTACTTTAAAACAAGACTAAGAATAAAGAAGAATGAATGAATTTTATCAAGATTTCCATAATGTGAGTCCAGAATTCCAGATAATACATATATAATTATACATAGTACTTGCTTCTCTCGTGTAAATATACAATTACATCAACTTACTTACTCAAA
Source organism: Xestia ashworthii (assembly GCA_950022955.1). Taxonomy (NCBI): domain Eukaryota; kingdom Metazoa; phylum Arthropoda; class Insecta; order Lepidoptera; family Noctuidae; genus Xestia; species Xestia ashworthii. The sequence goes on from OX465561.1 coordinate 23,118,885, forward strand.
GTTACGTCTGTAATCTTCCCCTGCAAAAACTAGGCCACTTGCCTACTCTTGATGGAGGGATGAATGTAAATTAAAACAATACCTACCCAAAAGTTATTGCCACAATGGTAGCCGTACACGTGCTCAAATTTGGCAATCTGCCATTACATATGCAATATCCGCTATAGTATAATGTACTTACACTCAACACGTGTTGTATAAAATGAGCTTAGAGATTAAGATCCCAAGAGACTCGTCCAGCAGTATTACGGTATTATACTAGTTATATAGATGATTATTTATTCATGTGCTTGAAGCTTTTACAGCTGTTCAACTTCAAATTAGATCATTTACAACTTATAACGTGAAATTCAAGCGTGATTTTGAACATTTCATTAATTTCAGGAGAACTACGTTCGTTATGATGATGAAGTCATCACTGTCGTCTTAACAGTCCAATGGCAGCCACTTTATGGCTTTGATTTTCTTAACGATGAAGTACATTGCTTGGTAGAAAGTTTTATCTGTTGTTAAAAAAAAAAAAACAAGTTTATACCAGTATCTCTTACCACATTGTTCTTTTATGACAAGTTTTACATTTTAGTATACTTTATCATTGACTATGTTAAAAATCTTAAAAAGACAATATCGAAGAATTAAAAATGAACTCAACATTTTCAAACACCTCAGAGCATGTTACGAAAAAGAGGCTGAATACATAAGAAATTAATTTATTTAATGGTCTTATATTATGGTACGCTTAATGATTATTAATTAATTCCTTACAGGGAACTTGCGTTATCAAGACATTTTCCTTTTACGATCCTCCCTTTTCCCCGCCCCCTCCTCCCTTTTTTCCTACCTTTGAGTAATTTCTGTCAGAAACCGCTTATAGGCCTTCTGTAATTTATAAATTAAATGCTCCCTAAATACTTCATTTCTCTCTTATTGCTTGGTTTGCAGCCTTTCTTTTATCTTTTGATGTAAATGTGCGTAATGAAGATTGATCATAACTTGTGACAGAGTTGATAAATTAGATTTATTTCTTTTTTGTTTTGTGTAATGGCGTTTATTTTATAATTAAGTTTTTAAGAGATCGTCTAAGTAAACATTCATGAAAAAATATATATTTTTGACGTCCTCAACACAACATCTTCGATCCTTGTCCTCTCTTTGGCGTCTTTGTTCTTGAAGTCTCAAGAACTAGACAGTGCCAAGCATGTATTTGATCGTCAGGTCGGGAGGTGTTTTTTTTTTAATTTTCCCCCAGGAATTAACAGTAGCAGCCAGATTGATCAGCCGAACACGATTGATGATCGAAGTCGCCCTCCTATTACATGACTTGACTTGACTTCAAGGTTAACTTACAGGAGTGAAATTACGTCAGGACACACTATGTTCCAGTGTAAAGGATCTCTCAGTTGAGATGCAAAATGCAAAGCATTTGCACACGCAAGTGTTATTACTAAGTACGCGATAAGTCCACCATCCCCCTTCTGAGAAGAAAAACTTATTTAATATTAAAACAACAGCTTAAAGAAGGTATTCGTAACTTAAGACCATTGTCTCGCCGGCGTTTCACGCGCGAGACGCTTTGTCCCACGCCGTCACTCCGCGTGGCATGGCGTGATAAAACGACGATGATGTACGAAATGTCACGGTGACGCACGATTCCGCCCGAACGAGAATTAGCGTGTCGTACGTTCTGACGGAAGCGGGAGACGAGTTGGGAAAGTTTTAGCACTTAATGCAGTTCTGTTGGGGATTTTAACACCCGGCTGACAAGCCTGATGAAGTCTCTTTTTAAAGTAAAAATGTCTAGTGTTAGCTCTTTGTTGACGTAACCAAGTTTTCAGAAATCTATAGTGTGTTTAAAATATGTGTGATCATTAAAGGTCTAGAGTCGTCTAGACCTTAAAGACCTTTGAAAAATTCCTCCATTAGGCGTATATCGTACACGACGGGGAATGCGATATCCCGGGGCGGAGTCGTCTTGGCGGTGTCTCTCGACATCGCCAACGCCTTCAACTCCCTGCCCTGGAGCTGCATCAGGGAGGCACTCCGGTATCACCGGGTGCCGACCTACCTCCGTCGTGTGGTCGGGGACTACCTGACGGACAGGGCCGTCATCTACCCCAGTCGCTGCGGAGATTGGAACCGGCGAGAGATGTCGTGCGGTGTCCCACAGGGATCGGTTCTGGGACCGCCCCTGTGGAACATCGGTTACGACTGGGTGCTGCGCGCCGACCTCCCTAGTGGTGTCAGCGTCGTTTGCTACGCAGACGACACCCTGGTGCTGGCACAGGGGAGGTCGCACGAGGTGGCGGCCGACAATATGACACGCGGGGTTGCGATAGTCGTAGAGAGGATCCGGCAACTGGGTCTCGAGGTGGCACTGCACAAGTCCGAGGCCATGTGCTTTCATGGGCCTCGGAATGCGCCACCGTCGAGATCCACACTGACGGTGGGAGGGGTATCCATCGGCGTCGAGTCGACGTTGAAGTACCTAGGACTCGTCCTCGACAGCCGGTGGAACTTCGTGGAGCACTTCCGACGTTTGGCCCCCAGGCTGGAACGGACCGGGGCTGCCTTCAGGCGGCTCCTGCCCAACCTTGGGGGGCCAAACGCCTCCTGCCGCAGGCTCTACGCGGGGGTCGTGCGGTCCATGGCCCTTTACGGGGCCCCAGTGTGGGCGCGTTCCTTGAAGCGGCGTGCCGCTCATTATCTGAACGCGCCCCAAAAAGTTGTGGCCGTAAGGATGGTCCGTGGGTACCGCACGATCTCCCGCGAGGCAGCGGGCCTGCTTGCCGGATTGCCGCCATGGGATCTGGAGGCGATAGTCCTCGCGCGCCTACACGAATGGCGCGCGGAGGTACTACGCCGGGGGGAAACTCCGCTGCCGCGGCAAATTGCCGCCCAGCGGACTGACCTCCGGCGCGATCTCATGGCGACATGGAGAGAGCGACTGTCGCAACCCCGTGCAGGGCACGCCACGATAGTGGCGGTAAGTCCCCTATTTGAGGAGTGGCTAGAGAGGCGCCACGGCGTCCTCACCTTCCGCCTGACGCAGGTCCTCACCGGACACGGATGTTTCGGGAGGTACCTGCACCGAATCGGGCGGGAGGAAACGCCCGGGTGTCTCCACTGCGAGGATCGACCGGAGGACACGGTGGAGCACACGGTGGAGGTCTGCCCTGCGTGGGCGGAGCACCGCCGTGTCCTCGTAGCGGCGATCGGCGGCGGCGACCTCTCGCGTCCGGCCCTGGTTCAATCCATGGTCCGGAGCGAGACGGAATGGGAAGCCGTCACCTCCTTCTGCGAAGCAGTCATGCTAGCGAAGGAGGTGGCGGAACGAGAGAGGGAGAGAGCCTCTCTTCCCGGCCGCCGCGGGAGACGCACCAGGCGTCGGGGGCCACGTGGTGGCTACCGGCCACCGTAGATGCGGGCCTGTGGACGGTTAGCTATGGGCAAGCTAGCCGTCCGTCCGTCTAGTGACGACAGGCCGTGTCGACGGCGCGTTCGTGTTCCACGCGCGCCTCAAAGAGATGTCAGCAGCAGAGAGGGGCCCGCAAGGGCCGAAGCCTGCCGGGGTTGCGGGACTGTTCGAAAGAGATACCGCGGCCCCGGAACGTAAAGGGCGAGGAAGGAACATGGATGGGTTTTAGTCAGTAAGAGTCTGACACTCCCTCCCGCTCCGCCCAGAGTGGGAGAAGTCATTTGATGATTTCCCATCCTAAAAAAAAAAAAAAAAAAAAAAAAAGGCGTATATCGTAGTCGCAAAAAATGTCCCATTCATTTCAGTCAAATAAGCACTGAAGATTTGTTTTTGTCAGTCGATTATATTATTTGTTACGATTCAATGTTGTTCCCAGGTCGTAGGATTTCGTGATTATTTTCACATTTCCTGCATCGAAGCCTGGATTTATTCGGGGAACTAATTCAATATATTTTACATAAGACATCTCATTTTATTCTTTTTGTTTCAGGTAAATTGGAGATTATTGGCTGTAAAGAAACTGTAAGGTATTCATTTTCATGTAACACAAAAGTTTTGATGATATAAGAGCAAACACATTGTTTATGTTCATGAAACAAACACCTAACTCGTACAAAATCATTTCCCATAATATCAGATACACTGTACAATACAATTTCCTTACCCATACCTTCCACATCTACCTTTTAACATGGCAATACCCAATACAAACATATTAACATATGTCTATTGAACTGTTCCCATAATGGAAACCCATACAACCCATATGTATGTACGTACCGATATAAGCTCATGAAAGCTGAATGTACCAAGTTTTCAATTCTGTTAAAATTTGGGTCGATTTCGATGGGACGCAAATCGGACGCCCTACGTCCACAACCTCAAGCGATGCGAGTTAAGTCAAGCGGCACGTGCAAGACTTACTTTTAGATTAGCGTATTTTCGGCACGTATAAGGTCGTTTTTGTACGCGCGCAAATCATACGAGCGTTAAAGTGCATATAAACGCAAGCCACGAGATATACTGATAGATCAATCTGGAATACGTGCGTGTGGTGCGTTCATTCGATATTTTAGAGCGCAAAATGTAGGTGCGTGTAATCTGATACGAGCTCATACGCGCGCAGAAAAATACGCTTGTATCTCAGTGCTCTAAGCGACTTTTTACAATTGTTTCCTCCGTTGTCGCTGCCGCAACACACGTGCCGCATGAGGTGTAGGTAGCTCGTGGCCAAGCGATGAGTGTCGACTGTTGCTATCTCGTCGTTCCGGGTCATTGCTAGGCACATCATCGATATTTCGAAGATTTTGGTAAAAAGTTCTGTGTGTGACTGGCTTTTAAAAAGCAATTGCTAGGTTCTGGTATTGGGTTTTATTATTTTGTCTTGTGAAGGATTTTAATTACTTACGGTATAATTACGAATTTGTTGATGTGATCATTCTCTTGAATAAGTTGCGGGTATCATAAAACGAAGAACTTACTAAATCGCAATAACGACTTGTATTGTACAACGGGATGGTATCCGCAACTCCACGTCAAAGCGCGTATTTTGCATTTGGGCTATGTAATCCACCACGCGGGCCCAGTGCGGGTTGGTAGATGTCACATGTCTTCGATTTTTGGTTCTAGGACATGCCGGTTTCCTCACGATATTTTCCTTGACCGCTCTCAAAAAGAGCAGTGGTGATGAAATAAATTACACAAAGTAATGCGCCTGTCTGTGTTTGAACCCACGACTTACTGTTCGTAAATCGGGGCCGCCACCACTGGGCCACCGCTGCTCCTAAATATCGACTATATCAATAGCAACATCGACTTACTTATTTTAAAAGTTACCAGTGATAAGATGACTTGAAGCTCCATATGATAATATAGAATTATAAAAAGACAACTCCTAAATTAGCTTCCCTGAGCCCTAGTGAAATCAAAAAAATTGTTTACCGTGGTCCTTCGAGCCGGATAACGAGAATTATTCCTCGAGAAAATGAAATGAATTGTATATTCATCTCTCATAACCATATTATCGCTCATAATCGTACAAGTAGAGCATTCATGTCTCCCCTATAAACCGAAGACATCCAATACATGCAGGTAACACGGAGTTATGACAGTGCCAGTGTATTGAGCTCGTCACACGGACGCAATACTTGTTATTGTCACTCATAACACAAGGCGTATTGGCTTTATCGAGACAATATACGCAAATGTGACCGTGTGTGGTAAATCTGTGGTAGTTTATTGAGGTACTAGCTTTTGTTATATTGCTTCTTTGATGTTCCTGGCAAAAGTTTTGGAGTGATTTGTTGTAAATAGATTGCTATTTTGCCGATTAAACTGGATTAGACAAATAAAGAAACCAGTCTTAGCAAACGCTTTGAGAATACAGTATTTTTTGTAACTCCGACTTAAGTTAGTGGTTTAGGGGTACCTAATTGTTATTAAATCCAATTTAAAGATATTTTTACTAGAGAAGTTGTCTGATCGATCTTTTTTTCTTCTATTCTTCCCTGTCAGTCATTACAGTATCTTTTACTGACTTTTCTTTTATATCGTTCTTCACAAAATACTTACTTAAGTACGATACAAAACTACATACCCATTTTAGATTCATAAAATACAATTTTATTGTCAGTCCATTTGACGACTGCCTTGTGAGCAGCCATTAATTAACGTCGACTTTACGATCTCAAATCAGGTTTGAAATCTTGCTGAGAATACTTGAAGACAATTGTACGTATTAAATTGTTTAAGACAACTGCTCTTTGTTATGTTATGGCAAGGACAGGTAGATTGAGTTGTGAAATTGAGCCAGAACTGAGGTGGTTTTATTACCTGAAGTATCAAGTTCACAATGTGACACAAAAAATTGTAGTTCATCAGTGCAAATACTATAATATACTATGTGGTTGTCGTGCCTTTCTGAGAAACAGAATTCTATCCCTACATTGGGTAAAAATACATAGACAGGTTGAAATCATATGCTTTTTGACACGTTAACCATTCAAATACCAATGTTGTTTTATATAAATTGGAAGACTAGAGCTTTCAATTACTGACTTTAAAAAACGATGGTCTTATAGATGAACTAAACTTTAAGTAAGATAATCCCTAAACCTAACCGTACTATAATTTTTAGCAATCTCAACTTAAAATCTTTGAGCTAAACTGAAAGGTGCACGATAGGCAGCGCCTAGTCCATCACTAGGCAACAAGTTAACCCTACTTCCTGTATTAACCCGTCCAACTCGTGCGGAAATCGCCGACATATTTAATCTACATAGTACATACTATACGAACATAGTACCTTTATAATGTAGTAGAATTAAGTGAGCAAAGATTATTGAACAAATTACTTTAAGTGGGGTGAATTAGAAAATTCGCTTTTGCAAGGCACCTCGTATGTACTTTTAATTTCGTTTACATTTTTTAACCGATAGGCTAAAATCATTTTGGAGTAGTCGTATGAGCTCCGACTTACAAGTCGTGGGTTCAAAGCCTGACAAATGCTTTACTGAGTTTTTTTTTCATTGGCCTCAAATCATCACCATCATCATCATCTGCCTAGCCTTTTTTCAACTATGTTGGTGTCGGATTCTTCTCTAACCAAATGCAGCTGAATACCAGTATTTTAGATGGAGCGACTGCCTATCTGACCTCCACAACTCAGTTAGTACCTACTGGGTAATACGATACCGATACCGAGACTTTCGAGCCATGACAAAAAACAAACAAAAAGAAATCAGCAGGCCCTAGAACCAAAACATGACATGACTGTGTAGCTGTACATCATAAAATCACGACATTAATGTTTGAAGGGTTAGTCTGAGTTGTAGGTAAAGTAAAAAACTTAAACGACATCAAAAAAGAAAATCTTTTCAACGAGATACTTGCACCAATCGGCCACTACACTTTAAATACTCCTATATTATCATCAGCCGAAAGACGTCCACTGCTGGACATAGGCCTCCCCCAAGTGTCGCCACATTGACCGGTCCCTTGCGACTCGCATCCACCGGATTCCCGCAACCTTCACCAGGTCATCGGTCCACTTAGTGGGAGGTCTTCCAACACATCGTCTTCCGGTACTAATACTCCTAGATCAGTATAAAAAGCGAACACCAGCATATTGTGTTAAGTATAAAAAAGCACGTAAATTATAGAGTACTGTTATAAAATAGAGACTTAAACGGTTCTTCTCGTTTCGCTTTTATCGTAGAGAGGCGCTTAGGGATGCTAGGGTACCACAGATTCTTTTTCCGTCGTATATATATTTTTTTAATAGAAAATCTTGAAGGTTCATAGGTAGTCTCGCGTCGTGGATTTTGTATCTTCGGTTTACAGGATTTGTTTCAGTTTTCTGTGATAAAGAATAACATTGGTAGTACCTTCTGGCTTTGCCGTTCGCATGTTTTATTTAATACTTGTGTAACGTTAAAATGTTAAATAAAACAATCGAAAAATAAACAATTTGGGACGGTTTAAAATATGAACATAATTAAGATTTCTCTCTTTCTCTCTCTCTCTTATTCAACTTTTGTCCTCCAAATCTTGAGCATAAGTCTTTTCCAAATCTCTCTTTTGGCGGTTTTGTGTCATGTCTTTCCAGTTTCATCTGGCAGGTTTAGGTGAGGCAGAGGTGTACATAATGATGTACCATAGATGCATGAATATGGTGAACCCATATTTGCCTGTTATGTTGAAATTCCATGTAATAGCGAGCCTTTTGCCATCTACTGGGCACAAATCCTGGCTGTATTCTACAAAGGAATAGATAGAGGTGCTGATAACTGGCGCAATGTGATTCTGAATTCAGTTGAAGCTAGAGACTGACTAGAATCCTCAATATTAAAAAAAAAAGTGATTAACGGCCATTTTCAATAACCTACAGTAGGTTTCTATCTCTGCCTGTTTGACATTTTGTTATTCTTTTTCGTTTCGATGATTCCCATTGTTATTGATTTTAATTTGTTTCGACCAGAACTCAGCCACGTCGACGGCGCTGGTGGTGGCTTCGGACAGGGCCCTTAGAGTGCAGGTGGAGTTACACATTTTGTTTACCAACCGATGGAAACAAAACATTACAGAAAAGCTTTCTTTGATTTTTCTATGAATAAAGTGACAGGTAGGTGACACGGATAGAACTAACTTTGTTCATAGAAACACCAATAGCTACTACGCGAGTGGGGCATATTAACTGACAGTTATAAGTAAGCAAGTTATTGAAAACGGCCCTAAATCTACTTCATGCATAGAATTGTACCTTGGTTACAAATCCAATCACTAATAGGCATTAAACATTAACCAATAGCTCATGTATTATTTACTGCCACCCCTATTGGCGTGACACTCTTGTTTTATTTATGTAACTAACATGTGTTGTCGCTATGTGCAGTGTAGGACTCGCGCCCACAAATACTTTTTATAGCGAAGCATACGCGAAGCGGCTGCGATATGGTCGCGTTAAGGCCCATTTCCACGATGCAAGTTTATCTTCTTTTGCATACAATGGAAGCAATAAATGCCTGGCATCGTCTAAACAACATGTCACATTCTTGCGCTACTAGGCATTTTTTCCATTCAAAACTGTTTCTTTGCATAAACAGCACGTACAATCATTTCGTATGCAATTTTTGTATGCAATTGGATTCTGTCTTCATTTGCAAATATGAGTGCAGTGATTGAAGGTGTGTTCATTGTTGCTAATATATAATAATTGCTTTTAAGTAGTATCCGCGTGTAAACAGTTGCTTGCAATTCTTAAAGGTTTGTTTTATTGCATTCAATTATTGCACTTGTATGTTCAAGGAAATTGCATCATGTAAATGAAACTTTCATCATATCATCATTTCAGCCAAAAGACGTCCACTGCTGGACATAGGCCTCCCCCAAGTGTCGCCACATTGACCCGTCCCTTGCGACTCGCATCTAACGGATTCCCGCAACCTTCACCAGGTCATCGGTCCACCTAGTGGGAGGTTTTCCAAAGCATAGTCTTCCGGTTCGCGGTCGCCACTCAATGAGACTTTACTGACGCTGGATTTGAGGAGCTTGTGGCTTAATAATGACGGTCGGTCTCCCAGGTTAAGCAGCTTAACTTAAGGTCGGTCGACCATTTATAGCCTAAAGTCTGACTGCCAGTCTTACCAAGGGGTAATGTACTATCCAGTGCTATCTGGGTTGTAAGACACGAGGTTGTCGCTGGCTGTACACCTTGAACCATCTATAACCACGATTCTGTATATCACTTCTCTTATAGTCATGCTGTTGCGCTTCAGTTGCGATGCAAAGGCGATTCAGCAAGGGCATAGAAATGCCTGTGAACGTTAAGGTGGCGCGGCGCCGGCGGTTTGCACCGCGACAGAGACAGGAGACCGAGATGGGAGACCGAGACAGTTACATGACTTCAATCAATTTATAAGCATCAGTTTGCGAGCGATACAGACTGGAGACACATACAATACCTGCAGAAGACTCCTCAGTCTCATGTCTCTGTTGCGACGCGAACCGCCACCTTAACAGTTGAAAGATGGATGTCATCAGAAAAAGTCGCGCGATTCAATTGATTAGCGATACTGACGAGAATTTGCTTCGCTTCTGTCACACCTTCGAGTCACCCTTTAAAACTGCAACAAACGCGCCACAGCATCGGCAAGGCCCTCCGCTCACGGCAACTTTTTCTAAAGTTGCCGTGAGCGGAGGGCCTTATGTGCATACATTGTACTACACAATATCGCTCGCCATACTATCCACAACTCTTTCTATTTTGTTGCTGGAGGAAAAATAAGAAATTAGAACTCATATTTAACGTTTTCTAGACCTCCATTTTAAATAATCTGTGACGAAATTACATTTTAAGCATTATGATTATCTTTATGAGAGAAAGCGGGCCAGTGAGTTAGTGCAAGATTTACTTCACCATTTTGAGAGCAAACAAAGTCAAGCCTACCTGAGTTCCAACTTACGACCCTGGTTAGCTGAGACCGTTCGGAGTTCGGTGGGGTAGTAGGGTAGGTATCTGCTTTAGAATGTATTTTGGGCAAAAATGATAACCTGTAAAATTCTTCCCTTTCCTTTAAGCGCTAAGCTAAAAGGAAAGGGTACCCTCAGAATTATCTATCTAGCCGTTGTCAGATACGACCATCCCCACCTATACCAAGAAGTTATTTTTACGCACAGGGATCGATAGCAATTTTTAGTGCCGTTTTTGCGATATCCAAGTGAAGTGAACTAGGCAATATTTCATGTATTAGCCTCACTTTTGTAAAATGTCAGAAAAGTGCATCAAGAAGTGGGCCGCGTCCTGACCTAATCTATCTAACTCAGAGACGTAACCGCTTCATTTTGCATCAAACCTCATACCACGTATCTTCGCTTTGGATTTGATATTTTATTTATTAGTTACTTTTCTGGGTTAATAAATATTCTTCATTTTATTAATCTCGGGTTACATTTTATTGGTTGATTTCAATCAGTATTAATTCACCGTAGGAACGAAACAGACGGACGGAGCTCGCACATCCATTATATTTATTCCGCACTCGCTTACAAGGAAAGATGCCATAAATTTTCCGATTACCTCCAAAGAAATACGACTTCCAATATAATTCAAGCTCAAGGAGAACCTCTCTGAATTTCAGGCAAGTCTTAACAGTTACACAAAATATGATTTTCACGGTACGACGGATAGAAATTTGAAAGGAGGTCTCGAAAATGCGAGAGGCCTATTTATCATTGTTGGCTTATTAAATAAAGTTATTGATAACACTTCTAAGACCGGGCTTTGGAAAGGTTCTGTTTTCTATTTTATTCTGAAGGATTGCTGTGATTTCTTGAGTTGTTATGTTTTGGGCTCCATTTTGATGTTCATTTGGGAATTTCAGGTCTTGAAATTAGGACTGGTAAAGTTGGATGGATGTTTGAAATAATTATTTAAGTTTCTAGACACCTTTTGCTCATGGAATTCCTCGCCCCATTTAGCAATACTTGATTAACGGACACACACAAGTAATTCTGAGTCAATTGACGACTTATTTATAAAACACAAGATGATGAGTGATTGGAAATATCATTCAATCAGTGAACACTGGCCAATATGAAGATAATCTTTTAGTGATTGCTTTCCGATCCTCTCCAAGAGGATATTTTGATTGCTTCGCATTGTATTGGAGATACATTACAAGTCGTAAAAACGGAAGCAATCCACCAATCAAGCCTTTTGAACAAACATTTATTGCTTCCAAAAAATAAATTCAGACAAAAATACACAGAATAGGCTTAAACGAAGAATTCAACGAAATAAAAATCACGGTCCTGTTTCTGTGACATTAAACGGTAAATACGAAAACATTACAAAATAATACTTTCAGAATGAATAGAGAGAAGCGATATTAAAACCCAAACACGTAATTTATAAGGAGTTTCTCAATAGAAAATGTTTGGCGACCTGGTTTTACGAGAACCACCTAAACGTTACACAGACAGAAAATAACTCTTGGGTATTATTTCAAGACTGACATTTCAAGTGGAATGAAAATACTTGTGAAGGTCAGACGTTTTCGTATTCACTTGGGAGACATGAAAACTTTAAATTCTTGAGGAGTTTTAGTTTCATTCTAGGTTCTAGCTCAGTTAAATTATTACACTTGTCTTCAACAATCATCTTTTGCCATCAACGATCAAGGACAATCTCAATACGCTGAAGAGGAGTGGCGTTGTCAATAGTTTTTCTCACACTACGATACGAGTGGCTAACAGAAACTGATTGTTTTAATGTTCCGTAATAGAAATAATGCGCTCAACGTTCTTTCAGCATAACTATAAGTACACACGGTGACATATCGAGCGATACATTTCCAATATTACATGGGGTCGCATTGTATAGATTTCCTGTATAATGAAAGATTCGATTAAACTGGATTTGTATAGTTTGATTGGTTGTTATGCGTTCTGCTAACTTGATTTCATCCTCTTTGGTCAACAAAAAACCTCTTTCATACATCCAAATTGTCTTTAGATGATGATTGATTTCTTTTCCATCACCAGGCTATTCCATTCCTTTATTAATAACAAATCTTCTCCACCACAATGCTTTAATCCAACCATAAATTCTATTCCAGCGAATTAATTACGAACAACGGAGTTTATCTCCTCAATTTCCTTTTATAGAGTACCTTTAAAATATCTTACGGTCTCTAAAAGCTTTATTTTTTCATCAGTACATTCATTAGCATAACTGCGTTGCTTCTGGTTAATCTCCAGCCTCTTGCTCAGTGTCGGCAAAATGAAAATTTTACGGTCCATCGCTAATCTTTAGTCATTATGATAAAACCTACCTATCTGTAAAAACTGGGGGTTCTAACCTGACTTTTTGGAACTGCATAACGGTTGTTCATAAAATGTTTAATTATAAGTCTCGTTAGCTGCCTCAGATGTTTTATGTGGATTTCTTTTTCTTAGTTCTTCTGTGGTTTGATTTAGGCGTATCTTTTGTTGGGTAGGACAGGGTTTGTAATTCTTGCATATCTACTTTAACTTTATGGCTTAATTAAAACTTGACTAGAAACGAATCGAAAAGCTTAGTGTTTATCCTTGCTTCAACAAGAAAATCTGTCATACGAGTATTACCTAAATCTGTACTTTCTCGTACAACATTCAGGCCAATTACCTACTGCAACTATCTATATCCGTTTCAAAAATTATAAGCGGGAAAGAAACTTTGTTTGTCTGCACTTAATCTTTCACTAACCGCTGAACCATGACCTCGGTTCGGTCATAGGATACTTTTTCATTCCACGCAAGCAAAACCGCCGTCGAAGCAAGTCATATCATAAACTTGGACAACCAAACTGAAACCAAATACAAAAAGGTAGCCTTCTCAACTACCGCTTACATAATACATTCTGGCGCAGCCTTTAAATAAGCATTCTAAGGTCAAGGCAAGGAACTTTCTAGAAACAAGATGTTTACTGTAACTAAAATATTAATCAAACATTGGTTATCGTATTGTGTGAATATTAAAAGGGCTATTGGAAGCCATGACAGGGAAGCTTCATGAATTGTTGAGCATTAGACGGACGACTTCTGTTATTAACGGCTGGTGGGTTCCATTTTTATTAAAATTGACGTTGTATTGGGTTTGTTTGTGCAAAGAATTTTGAATGAAAACTACCTGAAATCGTAAATTTTTGAGTTATGTCGTTGAATCGTTGAATGACATGAAAATGAGAATTTCTATGGTGTATGCAGAATAAACTTTTATCACTATTACACAAGTCCTGCCGTTGTCTGACCATCAGTCTTAAAAAGAGGCCGTGTTACCAGAAACTGGATTGTAGAGGCCAGAAAACCAGTAATTGTACTGGTATTCAGGTGCATTCAGTTACACTAGAAACCGAAGCCAATAAGGTTAAAGTAGCGAAGAAGTGATTATGATGATGACACGGTACAAGTCTTAATTTTGTAATTTTCCACACTATTTGAGAGTAGTGTAAACGGTAAAAGAAAACTTCGTGTGAAAATCATATGTCATAGAATCAAAAATTCTTTCGCATGTGACATGCACTGATCCGCATTGGCCTCTTGTGGTTAATTACGGCCTTCACAAATTGGAAGCTTCTGTTTTAGCTGAAGGAATATTTTAAAGGCTGATAATTGCTTTTGCTGTACAACTTCTGAGGGAATTATTGCTATCTCTGGTGGCTATTCTCACTGTAGCTGTCATTTCCGATACAGTTTGTAGTTATGCTGGCAACAAACGCCTGGAGCTCATTTGACAAAACAGTAATTTGTGTAATCTAATCATCCTACTTGTCTGTTTCTAAAACCGCAGTGGGACCATTATAGGCAGTACTATAATGGTCCCACTGCTGGGACACAGTCCTCCTGTATATGGAAGGGATGTGTTGATTGTACTTCACCAATCCTCTAAATCCACCACACGGTTGGTGGCGTTGGTAGACTTCACATGTCACATTCGAATTCCTTCACTTTCCTCCAGTGGTTTTCCGAAGCTTTTTTTCCATTGCAATCCCAGCATGTTTTATTATTCTAATATTGAAACCTCAATTTTCACCTCCTAACCCTTTAGTATCTGTTTGCCGGCAGGTGGCGCCACGTATCACAGTTCTCAGAACATTACCCGCACTTTACGATTTATTATTTAGCGCGCGGTTTCTTCGCCAAGTTTCCCTTTAATGGTTAAAAGCGATACACGTGTATTGTTGTTATTGTTCATTGTAAATACGAGATGGAGGTAAAACTTAACATGTTTAATTAAATTGACATAGCATAATAACACCTATAATCGCCGAGCGTTAGGCAGAGTTTACTGTATGATGCTTATTTTTCATGTAAAATTGGGCTCACTACCACAGCAAATTGAATTCATTATTTTACCACATTTGGCGAGATATATACCAAGATATTATATCTTGTCCGTGGTATCGATTACCCGCTCCATGTAAAATTAGTCGCTCCATGTAAAATACTGGTACTCAGCTGCATCCGATTAGACTGGAAGCCGACCCCAACATAGAAAAGGCTAGGCAGATGATTTGGCGAGATATAATTGATACTGTTTCACAGCAAGTTACATCCCTCTTATCATCAATACACATATTATAAAAGACACTTTCACCGTCTAGTTTGGCTGTTCCAGATCATTAGGTCCAAGTTTCTCTACGTTTACCTAGTCCTTGTGTTTAGATTTATTTATGATTCGTTGACAAAGTCACTTTACTTCACACCAGCTTTTTCTTAACACGGTTGATTTAAATTACCCAAAACTTTATAAATGGCCGAGGCAATAAATCCAATCAAAACTTTTCAAAACTGAAACAGTCAATCACTGCTCATAAAAACGAGAGGCGGCCATTTGTGCATCAAATATAAGAGAAGTACACCAACAGGTGCAAACAAAGTTGTTAGATAAATCTTGTGTTCCATGATTTACGATGCAACTTCGGAACGTCGGGTCCTACGTTCAATGCTTCGGCAGAATGTATGGCAGTTCCGACTTCTGTCTTTTTTATCGTTCTGTGGGTAATTGGAAAGAGAAGCGCTGAAGAAGAGTTGTTAGGGATTATCTTTATTTATGTGGTTCAAGAACTTTCTGGGGGTATTGTATGGGGTGAAGAGGGGTGTAAAATGACTTAGGGGTGAACGATCGCTGTCTATGGGTAGGCGACGCTTCAGTGGTTCAATGAGCACATTACTTCCCCTAATAAATTATTGTCGTGAGTGTCTCCAAGATGTTATGCGAACACAATGTGACAGTCGCTATTCAACCTGAAAATCTGACAAATTCATTATATTTCACGTTTTTGGTTGCAGGAAGGCTTTGTAATTCTATTTCTTTCAAATTGAGGCAAATATCGAAAACGTTCGAATTCTATATAGTAACATCCTCATCTCAGTGACAGTTGATCGAAGAAAACTTGCCATAAAGAGAGTTATAGAAAGATTGTAAATACAAATGTTCTAGAAAACCAATCACAACCTACATCATCATCATCATCATCTGGCTAGCCTTTTCCCAACTATGTTGGGGTCGGCTTCCAGTCTAACCGGATGCAGCTGAATACCAGTATTTTACATGGAGCGACTGCCTATCTGACCTCCACAACCCAGTTAATACTGGGAAATACGATACCACTTGGTAAGACTGGTGTCAGACTTTTGGGGCCACTACCTGTAACGACTGTCAAAGATGGACAAATGACAGCCGGGACCAACGGCTTAACGTGCTTTCCGAGGCACGGAGGAAACGTGCAGATTATTTACCTAAAAGGTAAATAGCTTACGATATAATCAACGTTTTCGCGTTGATTCGCAAAATAAAAGCAAGAAATTCCTTTTCAGTCGATGACATTTTCGAACATTGAAAAAGTTAAAAAAACCTTAACAAAAAACACTTCACAAAGTAAAAAAAATGCTTTAAAATCCTACCTGCTATTGAAATAATTGATCAAATCAGTTTGAAGCACGCCACCTCGGGTCAACTCAAGTTCGGTTCTTCAACTCGAACTCACCTAATGAATTTAGAGAACTATTAAATTCTCACTGATTGAAGATTACAACTGAACTGATTTTATTTCAAGTTTTACAGTTCAATGTGAAAAGTTTAATTATTTGATCGTTGAGGTTTGATTGCTCTAGAAGCGTTGGAGTAATTAGAAGAGTTTCAGGTTCGTAGATGGTTTTTTGTTTGAGAATTGTGTTAAGTACTTTGTACAAGTAAATTGTTATAAATGAAAACACGTTTTTTTTGTTTTTCAAAAAAACTAAAATCACAGCATTTATTTCAAGCAGGTTAGTAATGGCCTCTTTTTTAACTGTCGGAAACAAAACAAAAAAAAATAAAAAATATGTACAATCCCAGTCGCAAGGCATAATAACTATGAAAGTACCCTATTCCAAAATATATTATTTTTTTAAAGAGAACGGGCAAGAAACACCATGGACACTCTTTTAAATCAGAATATTGTTAAAAAACCTTGATTACATCATTTATCATCCATGTTGAGAATGTACAATGTCTGTCGTTCTGTTAATATTGGCTATAAGTGAGGGTGAGGACAGAGGATGATACGCACTATATTGACTCGTGTGAGATAGATTTTAGTTCCTCCTTCCAATCAAGAAGAAGCTATGACTTATGACCCAGCATCTAAATCAATCGAAAGTACTCAAGTTCTGAACTTGGTTAGCAAATGTGTTAGCATAAGCATAACAGAACCGCATAATCAGCCTACCTATAATATTCCCACTGTTGCGATGCAGTTTTTTGAGAAAAAGGAAGTATTAACCAAACCAAGATCTTAAAATAAAGCCTACGCACTTCAAACGTAACTCAGCCACTTTTCAAAGCAACGCCGCAAGAAACACATAAGTGCCACTTCTAACATTGCGTTCACACAAAAAGTACATTAAAACTAAGAAAGTGCCGCCAAAGAGCTTTAAAACAAAAAGATCGCGGACAAACACTAAATCTTGAGGTAAGTACAGCGCTACCTGGCAAACTTTCGCTGGAATGGCAGTTGGCGATGTTGGTGACAAATGTTTGATTCGTTATTGGGTTTAAATGTTTTGGGGATTAGGATTTCAGGTTAAACTGTTTCACCTTTCGTTCAGTCGGTCTTAATTAAGAGAATTTGTAAAGTCAATGTGATTGATAACTGATAACTACGTTGCGGAGGTTCGAAAAGCAGACGTTCCATGAAGAATACTGGTATTCAGCTGTATTTGGTTAGACTGAAAGGCGACCCCAATGAAGATCGGAAACGGCTAAACAGGTGATGTTTTCAAAATGTTTTTTTTTTATTAGTAATAAGGTTGTAAATGCAACTTTTTTTCTGCAACATCTCGAAAACAACCGGAAAATATAGTATAAAAGCTAGATTTTTTCACGTCATCATAGATCCGGTTTCTTAACGTTTAAAATTTGTCAAACTGTAAGTGAAGGGGTGTTTAGTTTGAATGGCCCGGTGTAAAAAAAAAATCGTAAGCTTCATCAAGATACATTGAGGTGCAAAAGTTAAAAAAAATAAATAATATGTTAAGGAATCCTTAAAATAACGTTAAAGTTCAGTTTGATATTCTCAAATAAGTAACCAGGTGTAAATCCTCCCAGTCCATTTCAAATTTCATATTTACCAAATCAAATAAATCAGCAAATAAGCACATAGCAAGCCTACGCACCCAAGTAACAGCAGCCAGTACGTACGGTCTCATGGGCCCGTACAGCTGTGCCCAAAACGTAATAACAGAAACATAAGGCCTCTAAGTTAGTCCAGGGCCAATTAGAGGTCTTAATGCTACGACCTCAGGGCAACTACAGGCCAAGTGTATTTGAGGAGCCGTAACTTTGGTTAAATAATTTGATTTTGTTACGAAACGGGAGGGCTATCATTTTGAGGTAGTTCTTAATATTAAAGGCCTCTAATGCTAAATTTAACTGTGTTGAATATATTTTGGATCAAAGAAGAATAAAAAAGACATATTTCAGAACAATAAAAGATTGTGAAAAGGCAAAAAAAGACAGCGGACATGTGGATAAGTTTTAAAATTAAAATTATAAATAATTACTAAGAGCATTATGCATGTGGTGTTTGCCTGTAATTGGTTGTGCAGTTAGATTTAAGACACAATTACTTGTATGTTCCTAGCTTTATGATATCTGTAACAACTGTTGGCGAACCTTAATTAAATTTAATAAATAAATAATTTGTAATAATTTGACAAATTATCAGTATTGTATAACGGGCTGGTGCCCGCAACTTCACGTCAAAGCGCGTAGTTTGCGTACGGAACTAAAGGTAGTAAAGTATTTCCGAGGAAGATCGGGCTAAGAATAATCGCACAGAATTTATGGCGACAGGTCGAATTTAGATCGGATGGAGGTAGTGTAGATACATCCATACAAGTAGTACCTACTAGAACTGGGTCAGAGTTTCATGAATTTGGATCAAGAGCAAAACCTAAGCGCTCCGAAAAAACATTGTGCTGGTGAAATCTGGTTTTTATAGGACTTGGCCGCATATTGCGGTCACTTCACGTAAAAACAGTCCTTTGTTACGAAATATTTCTAAGGTTAATCCAGTTTTAGGCCATAAATATTCACGAAAACCTAACGAATGGTCAACAGCTTGCAAAATTTCAGTATCGAAAATACTAAACGATACTCGTACACGTACATACACTGCAATTGGTAGCCTTATTCCATTATTGCTGAGTATGGGCCTCCGCCACTATTCCTTCTTCTTACCAACGACTTTCTAAATATCTTAAACCCATCTGACTGTTGGTCTGTCAACATTTCTTCGCTGGGCATTCGTTTCATGTTAATTACTGGTATCCAGCTGCATCAGGTCAGGCTGAAAGTCGACGCCAACAAATTTGGGAAGCAGTTAGTCAGCTGATGGTGACAATATGCGGTGCTGTTTGAATATTCATAAAAACGACTGATAGTAGGGTAGGCACGTGCTTATAACATAACACAAAATTACGCCTGTAACTCCTGAAGGGCTATAGAATAGAATAGAATAGAATAATCATTTAATCGTTAATGGACAGCACAACACAATAGAGCAGCACATACATATACATTATAAGAACAAACAGCTTAACAATTAATTAACAGTTCAATGCAAGGCTATACAGTGGTGTACATATTGGTACACCCACACTAATTAGTTATTATTATTACTTTTATTACCCATTTATTTCAGACATAATCCATAATAATATGTGTTAGTAACAGTTTTCTTAAGATCTACGTTAGTAAGAACATAATCTATTAAACATCACAATCCACATAAGTGTTAGTAACAATTTTCTTAAGATCTATGTTAGTAAGTCCATAATCTACAACTTTCCCGTGACTATTCCCACCCAGTGAGCCTGTATGGGACAGTCATAGCGGGAAGCAATCATTTGCAAAATGCTGTTGGTGCTACCGCGCAGCCGTTCGAATAATGACGCTACTCTTTTACGCCTTACAGCGTGAAAGCCGTCAACGCGCGCATTCGCGAACATTTGTGACGCACTACAATACCGCGGCAACCCCAACAGCATTCTGAAAGCATTATTGTACTGAACACGCAGGACGTTGTAGGCTCGTTGCGTATACCGAACCCACAGGCTGCTCGAGTAAAAGGATTGACAATATGCTCTAAAAAGCGTTGTCTTAACTTCCATAGTACATCGAGCGAACCTACGGGCCAGCATATTGCTCCTTACCGCCAACGCCCTGCGTTCCCTTTCTATATCTGGATCATCCATTAAGTCCTCCGTGACCAGATGACCCAGATATTTAAAGTTCTGCACAATTTTCAGTGCCACTCCCCCGACCATGATCGGAGGCACTGTACTGGGTCTCTGTTTCCCTGCTCTAAAAATCAGTACCTCACATTTCTGCGAGTTGTACCTAAGACCATGCTCGGATGCATAGCGTTCACAAATATTTACCAGTCTCCTCAAGGCGCTGACCGAGGGGGCCAGCAGAACCATGTCATCAGCATAGCTTATATTGTTGACACATGTTCCGTCAATATAGCATCCGACATGTGTCCTGCTGAGCTCCTCTATCAACTGGTTCACATACAGGCTGAAGAGACCGGTTGATGTGAGACCGCCCTGCCTCACACCACATTCCAACTTATACTCATCAGATAGCGTATCCACCCATCTCACCTGGTTAGTTTGGTTCTTATACCAGAATTTTAGTATGCTGTTATACTCCGTTGGCATACCTGTTTTCTCTAGCTTTCGCCACAGCATGTCATAATCTACTGTGTCAAAAGCTTTTGACAAATCGAGGAAACAGGCATAGATCGGTGTCTTTCTGTCCGTGTAATACCTGACAGTATGCTTAAGGCACAAAATAGCACTCTCAGTGGATAGTCCCGCCCTGAAACCGAATTGCGCGTCATGTAAATGTAAGTATCCACTGAGACTCTGGTTAAGCAAACTGTCAAGTATCTTAGCTGTTGTTGTAGCAAGTGAGATGGGCCGATAATTTGCCCTATCTGACACATCCCCTGTCCTGTTTTTAAGAATGGGCACAACCAAGGTTTTCATCAGCGATTCCGGTAAGTAAGAGTGACCGATGCACAGTGTAAAGAACATAGCCAGCACACGTGGAAGATGTACACCTGCATGCCGGAAATGCTCGATGCTGAGACCGTCATACCCTGGAGATTTACCCCTTTTCATCCTCTGAATTGCCGCAACAACGTCTTTTGCTGAAAAGCGAGTTTTTCTCTCCGGAACGCTGGCCCCAGCACCGCCTGCATCGGTCATCGCTGGCCCTAGGGGTGATTTTACCATAAAGTGATCTCTAAAATTATTGGCAATTCCTTTAGGATCACTGATGCCGCCGACGCTCACAGGTATACTTGGCTTAGGGCTCATGCTGTTTGTATTTTTCCAGAAGGTTGAAAAATTCCCCTCTGAAAGATTTGAGGCAAGAATATCCATCTTAATTTGTTCTTGCCTGCTCTGACACCATTTAAGCTTGGACTTAAATTCCTTCCGACTGTCACACATTTGTCTATAAACAGTACCATTTGGTGGTCTACCAGCTAACACCCATAGCTGAAACCCCAGCCTAGCCTTTCTGTGAGCGCCTGCGACATGCTTATTCCACCCGGTGATGTACCCACCCCTTCTAAAACATTTACGACTGTAAGATTTTACAGATGCACGAGTTAAAATATTTATAATTCTAGTGTACATATTATCCAACAAGGCCGTATGTACCGGGTCAGAACAGAATGTATCAGCGCATGAACTGCATTCCATTGGGAAATCCAGCTCTTTCAGCTCCTCGTGACATATGCTGTGATAAAGATCAATTTGCTCAACCTCTCTTCTGCCCCAGATCACACCGTCACCTACCAACTTACTATTAATAGCACACTTGACAGCAATATTATTGATATCACATTCTACATAAAGCGGAGAGTGATCAGACCAATACACGTCGTGCTGCACCCACACCTTATGGACAGTCTTTTGTGCAGCCTTAGTGACAATGCAGTGGTCTAACCACCTCCTACATCCATGTGCCTCACTCGTAAACGAGTATGTACCAGACTGAATACCAAGTTTCTCCATATCAACGCAGCACAAGTCTTGTTCTAAACAGAAACTCAACAGTTCATTACAAAATAGTTCGTTTGGATGAGCATTAAAGTCCCCTAAAATATACACCGCCTCACTATCAGTGTTCACTTCTATCACAGATTTTATTACACTCAGGCAGTCCGTAAACACAGGTAAATTTTCAATACCGTTAACCGGCATGTACACACTAAAAAATATAACTGACCCGTTTCGTGTCATCACTTTTATAGCACAGACGCGCGCACTATTACAATCTAATACTGAGACCGACTCAAATGCCCTTTTCCGCCACAGAATCGCCACCCCACCATACGGTCTGCCACTTAGGAGACCTAACGACGTATCCACCGCAGACGTGCCCGTGCACCCGAATTCCTCGTCTATTGTGCCAAGTAATGGCAAGTCATGCGGCAACAACCAGGTTTCTTGTAGCGCTAATACATCTGCATCCTTACACAGTGTTCGTATCCCCTCCATTGATCTCTTCATCGATTTGCAGTTAAAACTGACTAATATACTACGCATTCGTGTATTCTCCATTTATTCGTTTAAAATACCCGTTAGCTATTTTCACCTCGTACAAGAGTATTATCCCTAATATTGACAAAACGTCTAAACGTAATGCCCGAAGGCCACAGATTGTCGTCTAGAAAAATATCAATATTATGCCTCGTAACGTACATCTTGTATGAATTATAATCTCTGGGTTTCTTCATTTTAATTTTCAATAACGATACCTTCTCCTTTGTCTTATCATAAATATAACTCACGATATCTGTCTCAATCACATCTTTGTGCACATTTGATACAAACAGTGGTATTTTAGTATCAGCCGCCTTAAATTTGCAGCTCGAGTCTGCTTTTCCCTTACTCCCTATAAACCTATTTCTTAATCGCTTTCTCTGCACTTCTACCCAATTTTCATCCTCTTTCGGCTTTTCCCATTCCGCACCATTCCCGACAGTTTCAGCAAAAGATAACTTTCGCACCGCCATTGCTGTATCAGCTGCCGAGTTACCGGTCGCCGCGCTTTGTTTACATAAATCAGCTGGCGCCGACCCGTTATCTCCGCCCGCCGCACGAACTGGTTTCACGTAGTCGTAGATATTGTCCGATAGTCGCTCCGTCTCGCACTCACACGCGCCCTCCGTCTCAGTCGCACTAGAACCAACCTGTGCGCGAGCTAACATAGTGGGGAGCTGCGCACTTTCATGTACCGTTATCGCGGTCGGTTCGGGGGAAAGAGACGGCGACGTTCCTTCGCTGCATCTAGCTGCCGATGCCGCCGGCGCCGCCAGCGGCTCCACCATCGCACACACGTCGGTTGGATATGACACACCATTGCCGCTGACAGTTGAACGTGACAGACAGTCTTGACTTTGACAGGTGTCTACTGTTCTCGACCCGTCTCTCGGCGTTTGAATTGCCATCGGTCCACTTTCGATAACGTACCCTCCACGCCTCATATTTATTCGGCTGTTAGAGGTATACCGACAATTTGACCATTTACTATCTAATTCTTCAATTTGTTTCGTAGTTACATACGTCTCTTTTATTTCATTTACATCTGACTTAAGTCGAACTATATCTTTCAATAAAGCCGTCACGTCCACATGATCGAACGTTACGGGTGGTAGTTTATTTAGCTCTCTGGCCACAAAAATAGGCATTACTTCGGGATCAGTCTCCTTGAAAATGGCAATAATATCCTCAAGATCACGCTGGATTTTTCCATCCTTCCTTCTTGAAATATTCCGCCTGCTTGTTTTGATGGTGTCAAATAACAAACCTTTCGCCCTTTCCACTTCAGCGACGGTAAACGCTGAGGCACAGATCCGCACCATACTCTCATTGTCCATTGTATCCACTTTATTTTGCAAAAAAGCAAGAATTTCACTAATAACAATGTTGCAACTTGCACACTTCACAGTTTTTGAAACTACGTTCGCTTTTGCCATTTTTCTAAGTTACTTTACTCCATGAAATATCGCTTACGCGCACACACACGATCGAGACCGCGGTCGAGCGCAGACTGTTATGTTTAAGTCTCATGTCTCATGACGAGCCTATTCTCATCAACCGGGTACAGATCCAGACTGCGTGTAAAAACCAAATAACAAATTTGCCCGACCGAGGAATCAAACCCAGGATCTCATGCTCAGCAGTCACACAGGGCAGAAGTTTTTATAAGTGTACGTTAAACCTTAAGCCGTAAAAACTTCAATACAGTTCGGCTATAAATCTAGGTTTAAACCGTTTTTCGGTTAGTGTCAATACCCAGTTATCGTATATTGAGCATTTTATAGGTATTCAAGTATCTGTCGACAGCTTTACAATGGGCGTAGATTTTATTTAGTGTCGATTTTGAGTGGCGTTTCAACTTTATGGATAGCTGTGATAAAATGAAGTTTTAAAGTCGTTGGATGGATACTTTTATCGCTGTTCTGTACTTTGATGGTATTATAATGGTTTATTTCGGCTGTTATTAGTGGATCGGAGATTTGTTTAAGGGATATTAATATTGTGAGCAGATTTTAATACGATTTTGTTCTTTTTGTCACAGTTGCTTGCAAAAGTTTATCATAATAATATCAAGTGTGTTGCATTGAAAAGCATTATGCTTGCTAATCATCATCTGCCTAGCCTTTTCCCAACTATGTTGGGGTCGGTTTACAGTCTAACCGGATGTAGCTGAATACCAGTATTTTACATGAAGCGACTGCCTATCTGACCTCCACAATCCATTTAATACTGGGTAATACGATACCCCATGGTAAGACTGGTTGTCAGACTTTTTGGGCCAGTAACTACCTGTAACGACTGTCAAAGATCTTCAAATGACAGCCGAAACCAATTGCTTAACGTACTTTCCGAGGCACGGAGGAAACTCGGTATGTAATGGGTGGTCACCCATCCACAGTCCATCCTAGGTAAGCATGACTTGATTTTCAGGAATTTAAAGTTTTATTTAGAACATAAACAGACGCCTTTATCTACAATGTAGAAATAACAATGGTACCTATAAAAATTAATAACTCACAGTGGGTGTTAATTACGGTGTGTGTGGTATAGGTGTTAATTTTACCGAATATTTTATTCATTATCATAACAATAGGCTTGTTTCCACCATCAATAAATTGCCAATCTATTTAGTCCGTCAGTTAGAGTATTAGAAAATAATGGACACGTATTTTTTGTTTTTGTAAATCAACGAATATTGACAAAGATAAAACGCATCAAAACTCGGGAGTGGGGGCTCGTGACGTCAGTACTCACTAAGAATCATACCGAACAGTGACGTATTGGGAGTTTTAAAAGCGTCGTATCTTCGTCAATTTTGTTTTATGTGACAAAAGAAAAAATACGGGTCAAATATTTATTGATAATCTAAGTGACGGACTAATTAGATTTTTTCAGTTAACAAGCCTATTAAACAACAAAAAAACTATAATTACGCATGGTGACAACTGAAGCCATCCATCAACGCTTGACAAGTGCAGATAGACGGCAAGTTATTAAATGAAAATTGGGAAAAACAGTGATGGATTGCGAATTGTTCTCCTGTGCAAATTAATCCGTGTTATGGTCAGGATGATGCAAATTCTTTTAATGTTCATCCTGTTTCTGTAAACACAAAGGATTGCAGAAGTGTACGGTCGAACAAGCTATTTGGTTTACACTTTACAATGTAATTTGTGGGTTAAACTGTAAACCAATTAGCTTGTTCGACCATACTTTAGAGTATACCCACATTTTGCCGGTTAAGGTGTGAGTCTTTTGCCATCAATCGAGCTCAAATCCAGTCTCCATGGCTACTATTGAGAAATTCCTGGTGGAAAAACTCTTCAACAGTTTGACTGACCCGGGAATCGAACCCAGGACCTCAAGTTCAGCAGTCGTGCTTGTGCACTTTACCAACAAGGAAGTCAATAACATAATATGGGGATCATTCTCAAAAGATCCATTGGCCAGATCCATGATGGAACTAGTGAGACTTAATTTTCTCATTGGTTCCTGATTTCAAAACATGGATCTAGGTACTGAGAATCGTTCATTCTCAGAAGATCCATTGGCCAATCAATGATGGAACTAATGGATCTAGTGAGTATTAATTTTCTCATTGGGTCGTGATTTCAAGATGTGGAGCCTACTGAGATTTTTTTCTTCAAAAGACCCATGATTCAGACCCATTATGGATCTATCTATCATATTGAGGGATATACGAAACAAAAAATGTACCTACCCCAAAACGTACTGGGCTCGCATGAGTTCAAGGTGGTGGTGTATTTTAAGAATCGGTATAATAGTAAATACATACAATAATGAAGTGTTGTTACAGATCAAATTAACGATTGACAACTTGTAGTAAAGTTGACAATCTTACACTAGTGTTTCGACTATAGTAATGAAGTGGCTTTAGAACATTGCTGTTTTGTTATTTTGATCTTATTCTGAACACAAACCTGAAACAATAATTCAATTCAATTCAATTATTTGTTAAGTGTAAATACGTTGAAAAGGCCGAAGGTTTGTAAAACAAGTTTGCTTTCTGAAGAAAGTGATAATAATTAAGAACAAGGAAATGGGAGAAAAGCCTTCAACAATCAATTTAAGATTAAAAGGTTCGAAGAAGACAAAAACCGATGTAAATTAAAGGAATGTCTGAATAATAAAGTTTCGTCATGTGGAAGGAACAAGTGGGAGGCGATTACTTAAGATCAATTAACAATTTACAGCTGAAATGTAAGTGAAGGCTCTCGGGAACACTTCACAATACGATATTCCACTTTGATAGGGACTGCCCTTTTGAAAAGGTCAGGTGGTACTTACAATTTGACAAGCTATTGAGAAACATGATTGTACAATAAATTAAGTTGATGTTTTGGAAGAATACGCACTAATAATGAGCTTTAAATTACTTGAAATCTCGTTGCTAAATAATAACAGCCGCTCGGGTCGATTGGCCACGCTTGCCTAGGTTGGTCTGTGTATGAGTGACCACCCATGGTGGAAAAATACTCTTACATAAAGTTCTACTACAAAACAAGATTTTAACCAAAAATAAGAGATGTTTCCCAGTAATAGTTTTTGCGAACAGAATGCTTGGGTTGACGGCTTCGTGATGAGTTTGTTTACACCCTGTATAGACGATACAACATTTAAGTGTTCTATAACATCCTTTGTGTACTCCTTCAGAGAAAACAATAGGAGTACCTAACTTCAGCAGAACAAAGTCTTTACGTAATGTTGGCTCAACGTAGGTATTATACTCCAGCTTAATCTACCAAGAAATATCTTTATAAGGATACAACAAGAAAACCACAGAATCATCAACTATCCTCTCAACTATTATTAATGGATTCAACAACAATGCCAACATTGCAACTAACTATGAACGAAGGACACTGAAAACTTGGATAATCAGTGTCGGACACTGCGGAGACTGCTCACACAAAGTTTCAGACACAAAAACATGGACTCGACACTCGAGTTGTCAGGACTTTGGCGTAATAGTGGAACTGGATTGGTTTAAATCAATAGATCTATTTGTGTAAGAAAATGTAAACTTTGGTATAAACTTCCCTTTCTTAATTTAATGCGGAGTGAATTGATTTATGCTTGTTTTCAGCAACACTAGGAAACATCCAACTTGACGCTTAGACTTGTCACTGTGATTTTCTACTTTTGGTACTGAGCCAATATAGGCCTACCTCAAGTGTCGACGGGTCCTGGATGTCTTGCATACAGCAAGAAATACCAGCGATAATGATAACTCAAAAGTCAAAAACATACGTGGCATAACTGCCTCATTGCTTAGTGTGGCACTAGATGGGGGTGTGTATAATGTCTATTGATATTTGTTTATTGTAACCTACCAAACAGCTTTTTATTAAGGTAGAATATAATTTGACACCCATATGGTATTTCATTTCTTTTTTAGTGAATGTTAGTCATTCAGAATTTGCTTTTTTCTCACCAAGAGAAAAATACGACACAATAACGATTTTTCGATACAAAAACAACGCAAAGTTTTAGCTGCTAAAGATTGAACTATGATTGGTTTTCGTCTTAGAGCCTTTAGCAAAATCTTGTTCAAAGTCGATGTAGAAAAACGAAATGCTTTGCTTGATACTCTTGTCTCAAGAAATCGTTCTATTGCAGTCAATCCCTGCTTTACTGCGACTGTTAGCCTGTGTTATCCCACTGCTGGGCAAAGGCCTCGCCCCATGACTTAAAGTGGTTTCGGTCCAAGACTAATTGTGGACTACTGGTAACGACCAGTTGGTTTCGTCCCGCCGTCTACGAGTTCCAACGCGATGGCTGTGTCAAGGTTCCAGAATGTGGCTGTTTTGGTCCACAGCTCACTGACGGATGGATTTTTTTTTTAATTACTATTAAATTGCTATCTTGTGTCACGTCCTTGCTAGTTAATGGCACGACTTTTCCAATTTATGTCTACTCCTTCACCGTTTACCACTTTGTAACAACAGCATCTGCTCGCAACAAGTCAGGAACAGTTCCGAGCTCCGACATGTTGGAATTACTACCTGCCTCGGCTCTGCGTGACATGAATATGTTAACACAGTTACAAACGCATTTCGATTTAAATTTTGGGTGTTTGGAGACGTGACGTACATTACTTTGTCAATCTTTTGTTTCTTTGTTTTTATTTAGGCTTACTTTATATCCTATACCAGGAAATTCATTGCCATCGTTAGGCTGCTGGTTCTGGTAAATATTAAGTTTTTTTAATATTGCTGTTAGGACTGAACTAACGACTGTTGATAATAGACCACTGCACTGTTTTAGACTTTCACGGTTTTTCACTACAAGTACTTACGGGATTATATCCGTGATTTTCTTTTGTTTCTACGAGCACCCAATATTTTGACGCTGTTTCAAGTATCATGATCGTGGGAATACCCCCGCATTCATGATGCTCGCTGTTGCGAGCATCATGAATGCGGAAAATAAATGAATGCGTCGAAATATCGGGTGCTCGTAGAAACAAAAGAAAATCACGGATAAACCCGTAAGTGCTTTAAGACCATTGCATGTTATAATGTTACCCGTAGCTAAACACAGCAAAAGAATAAAATTATGAACGTTATAATTATATTTAGCTTAGCTGAAAAATAAAGACAACAGGCTCGCGATAACTGCCGCGTTGGTCTAGGTTGCAAGCGTGACTGCTGACCAAGGTTCGATTCCCGGGTCGGGCAATGTGTTATTGGGTTTTTCCATCAGGAATCAGTAGCAGCCACGAAGTCTGGATTGGCGCCCGGCTGTACTATTAGGTGTTCCACTGCCTAACCCTTAGGAGATTGCAGGCGTGATGTTATGTTATGTGGCTTGCTCCTATTGTACCTATAGGGCTTAAACCAATCTGGTGAAATGTGCAAACATCGAACACACTTTGCCAACTCTTCGTAAAATACTGCCGTATGATTGTCATGAAAACAAGAGTTGATAATAGTTTATATTCAAAGCGCAGTTTCCATTCGCAGTTTAATTACTAACTTTATGTCCCAAATATGTCGGCTACCGTTGCGACTGCGAGGTAACTGTGCGGTTCGAGAGAATACTTGCATGCACGCTGACGCTTCCAACGAGTTTGAAGTGAACAGGAATTGAAAAAGTAGATCATTTATGTGTGTGTTTAAAATTTGTGAAAGTGAGTAATAAGTATATAGTAATGTATTACTGAGGACAAGGACAGGAAGTCACAAGACGAACCGTAAATGCCTGGAAGAGCAGTACCGTCATCAATCCGGTTTTAAGTCCTTGTAGAAACACGAAACTCTTTG
The DNA here is from genome assembly GCA_950022955.1 of Xestia ashworthii. Taxonomy (NCBI): domain Eukaryota; kingdom Metazoa; phylum Arthropoda; class Insecta; order Lepidoptera; family Noctuidae; genus Xestia; species Xestia ashworthii. The sequence continues at coordinate 23,148,792 of OX465561.1, forward strand.
AAACCTGCAATTACTATGTGAAGTTTTATTAGACAGACGATCATTTGTAAGCATTAATAACTTTTCCTTTAAGTTAACATTGAAACCTATCTCAAAAAAAGGCAATGAAAAGGTTACCTATTGATCAACCGACAGATTATTTCTGGCTTCATTCACTTAAAATTAATAAATAAACCAATTATAAAATTTCAGAATATGCCTCAGTTCATCTTAAATTCTCAATACAGTGTACTCACCCCCTAAACTTCCGACTCATCTGGAACACAATTTATTTCATTTCACTGCAAACAAAGGAAATTAATTTAGCTGATGTTTGTAAAGTCTTCACGTTCGTCAACTGCCCCTTTTGAATAAACAATCGACATAGGCTAAGAGACAGAGTGCTCTGGATATATTGAGTCTTTTAATAAAAACCTTTGAACCTAATACAAAAACGTTAATGAAAATAAGCTCCAGCTTTTCAATTACCTAGAAAAAATTGTAAGAAATCCTTCTTACAATTTTAACTATTTTTTTTTTTATATCCATATTAACAAAGTTTGTTTACTTATAGGATATAAGGATATTCAGGGTGTAAACAACCTCATCACGTAGCCGTCAACCAAGCATTTTGTACGTCAAACTAAGTAACTTGATGCAAATATTGTTGCTGGGAAACGACTTTTTTTTTTGAGGTGAAAAATCATGTTTTGTTGTAGAACTCAATGTAACGCACTTAAAACATTGTGCTGATGGATGGATTGAATAGTAGTAAAAATCTTACAACAAAAGCTTGTTTATAAGTAAAAACTTAAATTGACAAAAAGTTAGAACTTTGACCCCCCAATATCTCCGTAACTAGAAGGTTCCCAGGTATGGTGTGGAACAAAAAAATGATCGCAATGACGAGGAAAACAAGTACCTTAGAGGTGTTTTACACCCTTCATGTTAGTAAAAACAAAAATCTTGAACCGAAAGAATAAAATCAAAATCAAAGCATTTTTTTTTCAAATAGGCCCCTTACAGATGCTTTGTTTTGAATTGGCTCAGTCACAATGAATAATAACTGTGAAAGTAAGATAGTTACCTATTGCAAAAGAACGGGCGAGAAACTAAAACTATGTAATTAAAAAAGTATGCATGATACTTTTTTAAATCACATCGTACGAAGTCGATGATATAAAGTATTTCGAAATAAAATCCTTCGAAAGAATAACATTTCTGACTTCACAAAAAACTTCACCCAATTCACAAAAGAAAATCTGCATCCCAGCTACTAGACTACAATCACAATGTGTCGTGCACAATGGACGTTGTGTCGTAAATAATATATCAGTGACGTCACGATCATTCACATAACTAACCTCGAACTAAAAGGTCAAGACTTGATAGTGATACGAGTACAGCCAGAAGGCGTCGTGGCAGACATCGTAGGAGATGGTGGAACCAGATGGACGAAATCAAAGACCTGCCCGCGTGGCATGACCACCGTAGAAACGAAAGAGAATCGACAATTCTTTTGTTCGTGTGTCATTTTGTCGATTCTATATGATAGAAGAATAAAAGATTTGTCGATTCTCTTTCGTTTCTACAGTGGTCATGTTAAGCGGGCACAGAGGTACACACTGGCCGTACGCCGAAGAAACTAGAACTGGTGAGATGATGCAGAAACTAATTAACTGTGTTTAGATATCGACAAACAACACGGATGCAGAATTACACTAGAAAGTTTAAACAAACGTTATTTGTTCCCTTTATTCATTTATCTACATAATAACATATTTTAAACATTTAAAATATTAAAAACATTTAAAAATAAAATAATAAATAGTTTTTGGCCGGTGTCGGGAGTCGGGTCCAAGCTACCGATGCTGGTTAGGGCTCCAGAGACATGAACCTCCTCACAATGCGAGCCATATCCAGGAGTACTGTCTTCTGAATCAGGCTTTGATCCAACTGCCTAAAGAGAGCCTCGAAAGGCTTTTGGACATCAGGCCATTGATAATGATAGCCAAGTTCATATTCCGCATGTCGCAAACAAGGGCTAACGACTGCAGTCCACCATTCCCTCTTTTTCATTTCTGTCTTGAACTATTTGGTCACAATCCTTTTGATAAGAGTCCTCGTCACGCCATCTCCTTCTGCCATATGCCTACCGCGTCGCTGGGTTCTGTTGTTCGAAACCCAAACAAATTACGTTTCTTAAAAATTATAGTCATATTTTTAATGTTAAAACATATATGAATAAGCAGACGTTTAGCATTACTTAACATCAAGTAACGCTTTCAAATAAACCAAAGGGCTTGTTTGAAAACGTTCCTTGAAATGATGAAATTAAGTCTTAAAATGCCTAACTGGCCTTTTTAATATCCACCCTGTTTATTATTACTTTTACGGTAATTTTTAGAGCTCCATTTGAGTCCAGAACTAGTCAGGCGAACCCAAAATAAATACGCGAGTGAGCCGTAAAAGATTAATATCTATTTTAGTAGATCATAAAAAGGCAGTAATACAAAATTGCTCCTTGAAGTAGGATCTAGAACTTTTAATGTTTACCTACTTTTGCAACAGGGTTTCTCCAAAAGAGGCTATTTCAATTATAATGGTACAATTTTAAAGACGAACGCAATAGCTGCAAACCGCAGTGGCAATGTCATGTGCTGTAATAGACTGCAAAGGCACTAGTAGTATTAGTGCACGTTTCTAAAAGCACTTCTCTAGGACACATTGCCGAGCTGTGATCGAGGGTAAGCATACTTCCACACAGGAGACCCTACCGCATACTACTAGCAGAGCTAAAAGACATAACGTTTTATTTTAAACAATTGACGATCGCGAAACTGAAAAAGAGGCCTGTGCTGTTTACGTTCGTGTTTTCGCGTTCGGAATTCAAACCGAGCAAATTGTTGCTATTACTATTGTTGCCAATTGCAACGACACTTGCGATCTGTCGTCGCCTTTTATTACCAGTCCTTGGTTCAATACAAAAAAAACGATTACTAATTTAAACCTTTTTTGGCTCTAAGATTCTGATAATGAGGTAGTTTTCAGCTTTAAGCTAACATTTAACTTAAAATAACAATAACCCTTACAATTTTAGCCACCATTAAAGAAAATAGTCTTCAATTAGTCGCTATCTTTCTTTATCTTTTTCCATTATCTGCCTAAAAATGACGGGAAATTAGAACGTGCTAATTACTTTTAAAGAGCTGTATTACAGAGCGGTAACTGCAGCGACTTTCGAGCTGTATTGCACGGATTCAAATCCAAGCAGGCACTTTACTTTCTGTAAATAATTTTGCTACACACACCACTACAATATACACCATGTGAGTCATTTTTTAATAAACTGTTTTTTGATAACCTTACTGACGGACTAATTAGATTTTGTTGTCGTCTACCCTAATTATCATCATCAGCCAATTCATGTTCCCACTGCTGGGGCACAGGCCTCCTCTCTATGAGAGAGAATGGACCATAATCCGCTAAGCGGGGCCCAATGCGGATTGGTAGATGTCTTCAAATTGTTGGTTCTAGGACATGCCAGTTTAGTCACGATGTTATATAAGATGATATTACGCTGATTAAATTTAAAATTATGCAACTATATCAAACATAGAAGGCACTTCCAGTTTTATCAAACGTTCTGCTTGATAGAGTGTCATCTCCGTTAAAACTAGTGCAACAGTCTCTAAACTTTGATGATTCATAACACATCTCGGTTTTTCTAGAAAAATGTACATTGGACATAAAACCGACATAGTTTGACATGTTCACTCTCGTTGAGTGGTTCCACTTTTAATGCAAATAGTAGGGAATGTTTCCACGTGTTCGAGTTATGTTCAGTGGCATTTCATTTCCTGTATGTAGTTTAGTGGATGCTGAATGATGCAACATTTATGTTAAAAAGTTACTACTGAGAGCGGAATTGTAAAATAGCAGCAATTGTGATAGATTTTGTTCATCGCTTTTGTGATTTTGAAATTAGGTGCTTAGGCTTCGAAAATAACTGGCAAATTGGTTAATTGGTGTACTATCAGGTAGGTGTACTATCAGTAGGTGTACTACGGTAAAGCCAAACAAAACATAAACAGTGACAGTTTAGGGTAATTATAGCACTAAAACAACAACCATGAAACAGTTCAATTTCTGCATGAGAAATTTTTTGGTCGTCTCTCTATTTCGTTTCGGTGATTAGAATCCCTTAGATCATGTGATTTAACGCCAATAACTTTTATTGAGGTTATTTTAAGCCAAAGGTCTATGCGAACAAGCCCACAACTACAAGGCAGGAACAAGAAGATTCAATACTGACTCAACGAATTTCAACCACATTTATGCAAAATTTTCATGGAGAAGAGCAAAGTAGTACGTATTTACGAGTACCTACGCATGTGGCGCAAAAGCCGTAGAGGACATTAAAATTTGTCCGATGTGCTTTTCCATACATAACCCCATTTTGTGTAGTTTATTTCAGTAAATTAAATAATTTTAAGCAAAGAGAAACGTGTTTCCTATGTAATTCAAATCTTGCGTAAATTCTGGGACACACTATTATGTAAAGTAAGTAAGTAAGTACGTAAGTCTGCCTCGAATGAAATTACTTAGTTTCTTCGTTTCATTTTTGAAATAAGCACTGACAAGTACTTTTGAAAGTCTAGGAAATAAAATATCACTCGACAGCGACACAGATAAGTGGAAACTACTTCTTGCAAAGGATTATAATCGCAAAAATTTAAGAAGAATTTCTAGTGTATCACCGAGTTGAAATACTGAAACTAAACACAATTCATCATTTTTTTCCGTCCTTACATAACAACCCGAGTCACGCATAAATTGTCGTAACCACCTACAGTAAGACATAAACAAAAATTAATATTTCCATCCAGTAAACATAAGAGGGTTTTACATAAAGACATGTCGTAACACTCAGACGGGGACTTATTTTTGGACCTTTGCCTTCAAACGTGGGATGACCTTGGAACGAACAACAGATGACCTTGGGACATAAAAGGGATGACCTCGAAGACGATCTTTGATTGATTTCGGTCTGTTACGCGGGAGACAGATACAGATTTATATTTAGCTCAGTGCTGAAGTAAGTGGAATCGGATTTGAGGGCAGAATTTTTAAGTGATTGTAGGTAGAGAGACAAGTATTCAAGTTTGGGTTGTCATGTAACTTTTGTGTTTCAAAAGAGCCAAATCAGCAGATATGGTGTGAGTATTATTTACACAACTAACTTATTGCTGCAGTCTGGATTTGTGTCCGCTTTGCGAACGTATCGTAATTTTAAGTTTTTAACCGACTTCAAAAAAGGAGGAGGTTCTCTATTCGACTGTATGTATTTTTTTTTTATGTATGTTCACCGATTACTCGAAGACGCCTGAACCGATTTGAAAAATTCTTGTTTTGTTTGAAAGGGTATACTTCCAAGTTGGTCCCATAGAAATATTGTCATGATCTAATCACGAACTTCGGAGATATGGAACGGAACTCTTCAATAATATACAGCAAATCTGTCGTGATTGCTTCAATCGCTTGGATGTTTATTGTTTACACAACATCATAACATAACATCACGCCTGTATGCTCTGAGGGGGTACGCAGATGTGTACAGTACCTATACCCATATTTCGACAGTTAGGTATGTTATATAGGATAACGTACAGCAATTTTGGTATTTTCTACAACAAGTGAAGCATTTGCATTTGATAAGAACCATTCTACCATCAGATCTGATGATGAAGCCAAGAGTCACGGAACTCCATAATGAGACAATGTATCCTAGTCGTGTTTGGGCTTGTTGTAATTGTAACGGTATGCACTTTCCATGTGTACCAAGCACATATGTGAACCACTAAAAAGTGAAAAATAAAAACTTTTTTGCAAAAAATGAAACCGACTTCAAAAAAGAACCAAAAACGTGAAAAATAACTTTAGCTTCTGAAGTCGGTGACAAAAAAAATTAAATCAATCAAACAAACGTCACCGACTTCAGAAGCTAAAGTTATTTTTCACGTTTTTGGTTCTTTTTTGAAGTCGGTTTCATTTTTTTTAAACACTATGATTAGGTTAGTGTTAGTTTCTTATTGTTTAATGTGTTATTTCATGTTTTATTTTATGTTGAATTTTATAATCCTTTGTTTGTTTAATTTGTTAACTTATAACGGGATCATTACAGCTAAACGTAGGAACTACTCTCTGTATCTGTGTGTGTATTGTAACGCTGCTGATGACATAATTGTTAATTTGAAGTTTTATGTCTCTATGATATTGTGTAATTTTTTGTTGTCCCAAATCAAATAAAATAAAATCGCTTTCCCACAATACAGCTTTTCTTCTTATAATGCAGGCATTACTTTATGGGACTTTTTAAAAACATTTTTCGTTTCTTAAATGTGTGATCACGTGGTTAGCACTTGTCTCACGGGATCTTCTGCAGTGTTAAAACATGTAGTCCCGTGCGTCCAACCATAGTAATAACTAGGTCTGAATAGCTTTCATTTTTCCTGAAAGAAATAAAAGATTACCAACCAAAAAGTGTTTAAACGAATTGTGCACATAGAGGTACACCTTGAATTTGAATTACCGGTTAATTTGAATTTCTTTTTTTTATATTGTTGATTTAATCTTTTCTCTGGACGCTCTTAATGTGCACGTCTTACTACATCGTTCTCACATATATGTTTAATCACACATGAATGATGTACTTAACCAAGATTGTGTGAAAATATATTGATTTAAAAGAGTGTCCATGGAGTTTCTTGCCCGTTCTTCTCCATAGAGATCTACGCTAGGGAATGGGCAACTACAGTACTTTCTCAAGTTATTATGCCTTGTGACTGTGACTGTAGCTTTGATTTTATTTGTATTTTGACATTCAAAAGTGCCGTAATGGTCTAGTTGAAATAAATGCTTTGAGTTTGAGTTTGAGTTTGACCTGTTTTTCTTTTTAAAGAAACAGAGAACTTTTGACTACACTGTGAAACTCTATGAAGCGTAATGTTTTAATTCGAGCTCCACCTATCATAATCTTCTTCCATCTTTCTCAATGTAACATAGCTTTCTCAGAAGCAGTTCATCAAGGATCTAAAACACAATATCTTTCCAAATCCTGTCCACTACACACGGGTAATCCCTCGAAACAAAAAATATCTCGAACGCAATAATGGACGATCTCTCATACATGCCACACATAGTTGACAGACAGACTTAATTATTGTAATGTTATTAATGGCGGGCGGACGTGACGTCATACGGTGTAGTGACTTAGTTAGCGGCTAGGTTGGGACTAGCTGGATGGTTTTTTGTGCTGGAGTAAAATTGGCTTGGGAAATATTTGCGTGCTTAGGTGCACAATGTTTTGTTTATGATCATTTGAGGCTGCTTGGTCTAGTTTACCTGGTAACTGTAGTTTGAAACAGGCACACGTGGCGGTAAAGCCATGGGATTGTTTTGACCGACTTTTGACTAGCATAAAAAGAGGAATAATAATGTATTTGAGTCGTATATTTCGCGAAAAGTGGCGCAACATCGAGAATAGTGGAAGGAATGGGGGAGGCCTAAGCCCAGGAATGGGACAGTTCAGGATAAAAAAAAATTGGTGATGTTTAAATATCTTCTTTTTCTTGTCACCATATCGCTTGCAAAACGGGTATAATTATCTTTGTTTATCTTAAAAAATATTTAATGTTAGGAATTAAATCGTAATTTTTTTAGTTTATATGTGTGTTATAAATAGGATAGTTTTATAGTACTTAAATATAGTTTTATTTTAAAATTTATTTTATCATAAGAATCTATGTCAATTTTAATAATTTTATTTATTTTTCTATGTTTTTATATCCTACCAAAATTATTGTAAATGTTGTATCATTTTTAATTGCCAAATTTAATTGTATTATTTTTAATTTTATTATAATTAGGGGCTAAATTTTGTTACTTAGTTGTGAATGCTGTGGTCTCCTATAAGTGAAGGAGTACACCTACCTAATACTTTGTAATTTTATTAACTAAAAATGCTTTGTGTATATCTTTTGTCTAGGATCTCCAATCCTTAAATAAATAAATCTTTACTCTTTGGAAAAACATTTATTCTCGGATTTAAATCTCTTTACCTTTATAAGTTGAGAAAAAAATTAATAGAGCTCACATAGTACCAAAATGAAAGGGTTAAAATAAGTAATGCCCTGAGGTATTACTTATGCTATATAGAGAAAGCAGAAAGTATCACAGAACGTCGCTGAAACGAAATGAGCTGAAATATTCCAACTATGTAGTCTTAATATTCACGTAAATACTTGCTTTTACTACTAAATATAGGCATCTTGAAAATAAATACTAAAATAGTGACACAGACGTCTCGGTATCAAATAAAGGGTTGCCTTTCCAAAGTGTATGACAAATTGTGACAAGAGGAGCGACTAGCTGTTTCATTACCGACGAATAAAGGATGAGTTATGTGACATGTCTCGTGAGGAGGGCTTGAGAAATATTTATTTTTCCATGATATAGTGCTTCAGTAGTGGCATGAATATTTGTGTGGTATTTAAGAAGCCTTTTTGGCGAGAGAGCAAATTTTCTGCGCTGAGATTTGACGTCTTTTCTTTGAGATTGTGACACTCTTTCTTTCAAATTACTTTTTTATGAGAAAGGCGTTATGACTTGAATGAATTTATGACGGGCTGGCCGAAATGGCAACTTAGACAGATATAAAAAAAGCGGCCAAGTGCGAGTCGGACTCGCCCATGAAGGGTTTCGTAACAGCAAGTAACATAGTATAAAAGTTCGTTGTAAATGAAAGGTAAATTTATTGCAGTTTACGATTTATGACGTATTAAAAAAAAATCTTACTAGATCTCGTTCAAACCAATTTTCGGTGGAAGTTTACATGGTAATGTACATCACATATTTTTTTAGTTTTATCATTCTCTTATTTTAGAAGTTACAGGGGGGGGGGGGGGGGGGCACACATTTTACCACTTTGGAAGTGTCTCTCGCGCAAACTATTCAGTTGAGACAAAATGACATTAAAAACCCCAATATCGTTTTTGAAGACCTATCCAAACCACACATGTATGGGGGTGAATGCACTGTTTTAGACTTTCACGGTTTTTCACTACACTTAAAGCATTTTATCCGTGATTTTCTTTTGTTTCTACGAGCACCCGATATTTCGACGCTGTTGCAAGCATCATGATCACGGGAATACTGAAAAGGTATGCGGGGTGGGTTTGTCTGCTCATAATTAATAATTTTCGTCCCACCCGCATACCTCTTCAGTACTGCCGCGATCATGATGCTTGCAACAGCGTCGAAATATCGGGTGCCGTTCCGTTTTTACCATTTGGCTACGGAACCCTAAAAATGAATGTAGGAGACAATGCGAATATCAGATCTCTAGGCAGGAACGTGAAGCGATAATCCTGGCAGGGTAGATGGCTACAGCTGACCGGAGTCAAATGGTGTGTATTTGAGAGGTTTGTGCGGAAACATAAAATAAATAACAAAAAATCGTTCTTGATCAGATCGGGTATCATCTTCCTGCCCTTTTTTATGGATGGGAAATCATCAAATAACTTCTCCCACTCTGGGATGTTCCTTCCTCGCCCTTTATGTTCCGGGGCCGAGGTATCTCTTTCGAACAGTCCCGCAGCTCCGATCATCTTTCTGCCTAGTTTCATGTTATTTGGGGTCAACGGAATGCATTTTTCTTCTTCCGTTCTTCCTTGTCAATCGTCATGCTATCATTCACTCCTTTTTCCTTCGTAATCGTTCCAGACGAAGTCTACTTGACTGCTCTAATTATAGTTTTAGGCAACTGGGTCAGCCGAAAGATGTCCACTGTTGGACATAAGCCTCCCCAAGTATTGCCACATTGACCAGTTCCTTACGACTCGCATCCAGCGGATTCCCGTTACCTTCACCAGGTCATCTGTCAAACTAGTGGGAGGTCTTCCAAAGTAACGTTTTCCAGTTCGTGGTTGCCACTCCAGAAGTTTTCGGCCCTATCGGCCATCCGTTCTGGGAGCAATATGCCTTGCCCACTGCCACGTAAGTTTAGAACTTATTCGGGCTAAGTTGGTAACCATACTTCTGTACTGGGTATGTGAAGATTGAATTAAGCAGTCGTTCGTAAAGATGCTGGATTTACTGGTACCTGATTAGGCAGGAATCTAACCTGATGCAGCTGAATAGCAGTATTTTACTGTGAATCTGACCTCGACGACCCAGTTCCTGGGTTCCATCCGAACCTATCCATTAAATGACGTTAAACACAGGTGTAACCCTTTTGTTACGTGCTAATAATATTAACGGTGTTTATAATGCCGTTGGGTGCTCAGCGATAAGTAGGGTGCAGCTTTTGTTGGACAAGTATGCTTCGTTTGATATTTCATGGGGATTTTAAGGGTATTTTGGGGTAAAGTGTAATTAATGCTACCTCTGAATTATTTGCCTCGTTTTCCAGTTGTTAAGTGCTACTGGTAAATTTGATTTCTTAGGTTTGATTTCCTTCATTTGGGATATTTTGTTACACACGTGTCGGTCACTCTTAATACTTAATACACCCGATACTAACTTTTGCTTTCTTTTTATGAGTAACCTCGGTAATAGGGTATTTCTTCGTCAGCTTCCATTTCCCTACACACGCTATGCACGCACGCCAATCGCTTACCAATCGCTAGGTTCCCACGTGTCTGGACGAGCCCTATACCTTCACGTGGATTGACCATTCGAAAACGTGTCACGTGATAAATCTTTGAACGGGCAAAGGACTTATTCCAGTAATGACGTCATCAGCCCTAAAACTTTAAGATTCAATATAAATAAAATTAGCCATTGAATTTGAAAAATATTAATATCAGCTTCTTAAAAAAAAATGGTTAGTTTTTTTGGACAATGCCCATTACATTTGAGGAAAAAAGGTTCTGTGAATAATTTTAACAATAATTTCTCACAGAACTAATAATTTTCAATACGATAGAGAATCTGGCCCTTTTACATTTGCTTTATGAATCTTTCTACACCAGAGAGAAACAGTAATTTAATTAATTGTTTTCGAGCGAATCGTTAAATTACAGTGGTTAAACGAGAGTCTATGTACAATTCAATTCTATCGGAATTTGTTGATTGTGTTGAATCAATTAATTTTAATTGGATTAATTAATGTTAATTTAATTGAAAGTAATTTTTTCCTGTATTTCAATTGCACTGTCTATAAATACTATACAAGACACAAAATACTGTATACGTAAGTATTTTTTAATTTACGATTGTTCTAATATAACATAACATCACGCTTGTAGCCCCCGAGGGTTTGGCAGAGCTGTTCCTAAAGTACACCCACATATATTTTATTTAAGTTCCATGTTAAAGGAATAGAAACTATTGCCATCAACCAGACACAAATCCAAACTTTGTGGCTGTTACTGAGAATTCCTGACGGAAAAGACCAATAACACTTTGCACGACCCGCAAATCGAACTCAGGACAGAAAGCGCGGGGCCCGTAGTAATTGCTACTCTAGCTACTGGGTTAATCCGGCCCAGCCAGGACCTTGTACTCAAGAGTCGCGCTTCCAGTCCTGACTGCGTCGACGAGGCAGCCAGTACATTCATAATGTAAATTGCTATGAATCCTCATCATCATCATCTACCTAGCCTTTTCCCAACTATGTTGGGGTCAGCTTCCAGTCTAACCGGATGCAGCTGAATACCAGTATCTCACATGGAGCGACTGCTTATCTGACCTCAGCAACCCAGTTAGTACTGGGCAATATATTCCTTGGTAAGACTGGTTGTCAAACTTTTTGGGTCACTGACTACGTGTAACTACTGTCAAAGATCAGACAAATGACAGCCGGGGCCAACTGCTTAACGTGGTTTCTGAGGCACGGAGGAAACTCGTAATATAATGGGTCACCCATCCACAGACCAAGCACAGCTTAACCTATAGATTGATTCGAGCGGCAGTTACTACTTAGCCACGAGCTACTCTTAGTGAATTATTATATTAGCTTAGTGAGTTGCTATGAATATGTCAGCAAAATAAATAATTGGCAAATTATGGATGAACTTTACATACACCTCTCTATGTGTAAAAAGTTAAATTGCACCATAAATCCACATCAACTGCATCATTAACTTTCGAATTGAAAACTACGAAATTACCTTCGCACAAACCGTTGCTTTCTACTTCTCCCGAACCCCGAAACTTTAAAACCTAATTTTCAACTTTAAAGCCTCCTTTTAAAGCAATTTATAACGTCCAAACTAATTACCTAACTAGAACTACGCCTTCGTGTGTCAGTGTATAAATTGGCTAAGATAAATGGGTCTCTGCCGACTCCCCTGGCTTAATGGCGTGATCTATCATCTATCACGGGTGTCGAGGAAATGCTGCTGCTGGCCACTTAACGATCTTAAGTTTTTGAACGATTCTTCGAAGAGAGGAAAGTGGTGCATCTGCATGTCATTAAGTTGAAGAGAGTGGTTGGGAATAGAAGTTCTGTTGCGGTTTGGAGAGTAATGGTGTCAATACAGGGAAATGAGACACTAGTTTAGCTGAGAGAAATGTATTTTTATGGCCCCGTTGCCACTCTGTCGTGACAATTAATTTTTCCTTGGATTTTTGTTGGCAAAAGTCATGGGCAACAATTATCACGTCGTCATACAGGGTGTAAATAACCTCATCACGAAGCTGTCAACCAAGCATTCTGTACATCAAACTAAGTAACTTTACGCAAAAATTATTGCTGGGAAACGACTTTATTTTTGGGGTGAAAAATCATGTTTTGTGGTAGAACTCAATGTGACGCACTTAATACATTGTGCTGATGGATGGATTGGATAGTACGGGGTTCATGGAGGTATTTAAAGTAAAAATCTTTCAATAAAATCTTGTTACTAAAAAAAACTTGTCAAAAACTTGGAACTTTGACCCCAATAGCTCCGTAACTAGAACGTTCCCAGGTATGTTGTAGAACAAAAAAAAATCGCAATGACGAGAAGAACAAGTGCTTTTCTTCTTCGTTAAGAGGTGTTTTACACCCTTTATATGTGAATACCTCCATTTAAATACACAAGCCACGAAACTTAAAACCATACGATTATCTGTTATCACGACATAGTGGAAACGGGGCCACTAACCAGTGCTATTAAATTTAATATTATCAGCTGCATCCGGTTATACTGAAGCAGACCCCAATATAGTTGTGATAAGGCTAGACAGAACATCATGATTACTCTGAAATAGGTCTCTCTCTAGGATCTGGTACTTTTTTTAGGGTTCCGTAGCCAAATGGCAAAAAACGGAACCCTTATAGTTTCGCCATGTCTGTCTGTCTGTCTGTCTGTCTGTCTGTCTGTCTGTCCGCGGATAATCTCAGTGACCGTTAGCACCAGAAAGCTGAAATTTGGTACCAATATGTATATCAATCATGCCGACAAAGTGCAAAAATAAAAATTTAAAAAAACATTTTTGTTAGGGTACCTCCCCCAGACGTAAAGTGGGGAGCGATTTTTTTTTTAATTTTGACCCTGACGTGTGATATATTGTTGGATAGGTATTTAAAAATGAATAGGGGTTTTCTAAAATCATTTTTAGGGTTCCGTAGCCAAATGGCAAAAAACGGAACCCTTATAGTTTCGCCATGTCTGTCTGTCTGTCTGTCTGTCTGTCTGTCTGTCTGTCTGTCCGCGGATAATCTCAGTGACCGTTAGCACCAGAAAGCTGAAATTTGGTACCAATATGTATATCAATCATGCCGACAAAGTGCAAAAATAAAAATTTAAAAAAACATTTTTGTTAGGGTACCTCCCCCAGACGTAAAGTGGGGAGCGATTTTTTTTTTAATTTTGACCCTGACGTGTGATATATTGTTGGATAGGTATTTAAAAATGAATAGGGGTTTTCTAAAATCATTTTTTGATAATATTAATATTTTAGGAAATAATCGCTCCGAAAGTCAAAAACAATGTGTCCCCCCCCCCTCTAACTTTTGAACCATAAGTTTAAAAAATATGAAAAAAATCACAGAAGTAGACCTTTATATGAACTTTCTAGGAAAATTATTTTCAACTTGATGAGTTGAATAGTTTTTGAGTTATATAGCACTTTTTCAAAAAAACGCAAATGATAACTTTGTTTTTCATACAAATACTATGAAAAACAAAGTTATTTTTGCTGACAAAAAATGTTGGTATTTTTAATGGTCTGGGAAGCTACGGAACCCTACAGTGAGCGTGGCCCGACACGCTCTTGGCCGGTTTTTTATTTATAGGATGGGAAATCATCAAATACTCCCACTTCTCAATTCTCCCACTCTGGGCGGAGCGGGAGGGAGTGTCAGACTCTTACTGAATAAAACCCATTCATGTTCCTTCCTCGCCCTTTAATTTCTGGGGCCGCGGTATCTCTTTCGAATAGGCCCGCAACCCCGGCAGGCTGCGGCCCTTGCGGGCCCCTCCCTTTATGCTGACATCTCTTTGAGGCGCGCGTGGAACACGTACGCGCCGTCGACACGGCTGTCGTCATTAGACGGACGGACGGCTAGCTAGCCTATAGCTAATCGTCCACAGGCCCGCGTCTACGGTTGCCGGTAGCCACCACGTGGCCCCCGACGCCCGGTGCGTCTCCCGCGGTGGCTGGGGCGAGAGGCTCTCTCCCTCTCGCGTTTCGCCACCTCCTTCGCTAGCATGATTGCTTCGCAGAAGGAGGTGACGGCTTCCCATTCCGTCTCGCTCCGGACCATGGCCGGGCGCGAGAGGTCGCCGCCGCCGATCGCCGCTACGAGGACACGGTGTTGCTCCACCCACGCGGGGCAAACCTCCACTGTGTGCTCCACCGTGTCCTCCGGTCGATCCTCGCAGTGGAAACACCTGGGCGTTTCCTCCCGCCCGATTCGATGCAGGAACCTCCCGAAACATCCGTGTCCGGTGAGGACCTGCGTCAGGCGGAAGGTGAGGACGCCGTGACGCCTCTCCAGCCACTCCTCAAAGAGGGGACTTATTGCCACTATAGTGGCGTGCCCTGCACGGGGTTGCGACAGCCGCTCTCTCCATGTCGCTAGGATCTGGTCCTCAAGTTGCAATTGTTATTCCATTAGAAAATTGCCTCGGTATACCTACTTGCCCGTACTGACTGTAATAATAATTTATCAGGACTGAATTCTTACCGCGCTGACGATACTGCGACGCTGACCATCGGCGGCGACCGACAGCCGTATTTTGTTTTCACCGACGTCACGACCGACCGTACGCGACCGACCGTCAGCGCGACAAGAATACAGGCCTCAATTTTTCCCTCCAGATTTAGTTTGAAGCTTCTCCTCAATAGCAATTGATTAATGATTGTTGTATCATTAATTCCTATTACCACCAAAATGACCACGAGAAAATCAATAGTGCCGAAAATTGAGCTCCAAGTTCCATGATGAAGAGCATTATGGTAATGTCTCGTCCCGGGATTTGACGGATCCCGGCCTCTCCCGGACAATTTATTGCTTATTGTTGTGCACACACAAAGCACCGGGAATTTCTGGCGGATCAACGTGTATAATTGATGAGGTAATGTTTTTGGGGAATCAGCAAAAATCAGGTGGTTTAAAAAGGTGGAGGGTTTTTTAAGTATGAAAGGAAAATGTTTCAGAGATTTTTATTTAAGTGGGTGAAGGTAAATTATTAATTAATACATCCCAAGATGATTCGTTGTATTAATTACTGAAGTTTCTATCAAACTGAACCTGTCAGATAACAGAGACTTCAAAATAATTATTGTCTGCTAGAATCTTGTCTCGTTCGCAACTTAACACGGCAAAAGCTTACAAAATTCTGTCTCTTAATTTTCTTGGTCTAGTACACCACAGTGCTTTGCCAAAACTAACCGCAAAACTAAGATAAAAACTAAACTAAGCTGAAATAAGTACAGTCTGCAAACACAAACACAGAGCAACAAACAAACTGCCAAAAACAAGATGTGCTCCTCCTAAGTCCATTAAAACACGAACTCAGATAACAAACACATTTTTCTGCTGACGACACAACAATTTAGATTTTCATCGCGAGAACATTCTAGAAACGCGTTATCACGTGAAATGCTAATAAGAAAGCTGTCATTGTGTCAGTCATACCGTTTTCATGCGAGTGAACTTAATTAGAGCCTAATGGTGTCTAAAATGGGTGAGTAGAATTGGTAGTGTCAGTCATTACGGTAGAACCTGGCATGATGCTAACATTTTACACTTCATTCCCGGCATGATTGAAAACATTGTCTGTTAAAACCTTGAAGATGTGATAGCTATTTTAAACTGTTTAATTATACACCTTTCTGTTCCAATGAAAGACATTAAGATTAGATGTAATAACAATTTGAGCTCATTGAGTTTTGTTGGAGCTGGTAATCAAGAGCACGAGGCTATGAATGTTAATTGGTAGCGATTTGATAATGACTGCGAATTTAGTCGTAGTAGTTAAAGACTAGGTATTTAGGTAAGAAGATATAACTGTAGCAAAAGCAGTTTTTTTAACGTGTCGATGGCAATAAATAAAAACTAAGTTGAGTCAGTCCAGTGCAGACCTTCGAATTTGACGCCTGCAATAGCGACCATCAGTTCCTGTAATACACAAACAACAGCATAGGCATTAAGATGGCCATCATAATTTTTCTTGTATTTCAGTGTTTTATGAGTCTAACTCTTTAATTCAAGAAAAAATCACCACAATTTTTATTATAATTAGAAAACCGGTGTCGTTTTTACTGCCAGGACATAAGCCTCCTCTCTGGCAGAGGGCGTGGGTCATAACCACCACACAGACTCCAGTGCGTATTGGTACATCCACATTTGGACAGTTCTTTTTTTTTCGATAAGGTTTCTCGCAGTTCAACTTAGAGAGACCTACTTAACCGGACTATCCTGACAATTTGGACAGTTGTGTTTCAGTCCCCTGTTTTGGGGGTGAGCCTACCGAACCGGGCACAAAAGACTCTGTGGGTGCTACTAGAAGACAATAAACTTATTAACTTAATAAATAATCGTTACTTTACTTGTCAATATAATCACTTTTCCATCCAATCCCTCCAATCACAAAACACTTAAGGGACCAGCAATTAAAGCAGCGCTTAGCGGAAACTTAGGGATAATCTATCATCCCGATAAGCACTCGTGATTTTTGTCGAATCAATCATTTTAAATTGACTTGGAGAATTATAAAAAAGATTGCGGATGAGTGCCCCAATTGACGTCCTTGAGCATTGATTGATGAGTTCAATCCTGTGATCTGCGGGCTCTAAATGGGATCTGTTCATTTAGATGATCAGCGTTCTGGATTCCTTTTCTTTTTCATTGTCATGAACACGTTTTGTTCCAAGAACTTTTAAAAGAGATTTTTCTATTTCATCCAGCTACTGTTCAATTTACTCATGAAAGCGTATATTTGCTCTTGTTTCATAGAAGCACCAAATTGATCCTTTATCGACAATATTGCCATTTTATATCGCGAAAAAACTACCAGTTGATCAACATGCAATATCCTTTCCAAGGGAATGTTTCCCGAAGCTATTTATTTTATATTATTATGTTTATCTACAAAATAATCATATTTTACAAGAGCAAATAGTTGAACGCAAGCGGGCTCAGATAATAAATCGTCTGATCCATTACAGGAATCTTCTCAGCTTTGAATAATAACTCGATTTAGTAAAGCATTAATCAAGTTTTTCTTTGTTGCAGATGCGACGCGTCAACTAGCACAAATGGCCGCGACGGGGGCGCGGGAGAATGACGCTGACGGCTCACCGCTCGGCCCCGAGCACTGAAACTATGATGAGCACTACCCTAGTGCCATACCACAACAACTCACATCACACGACATACCTCTACCCCTCTAAGAGACCACCTGACGTCAGGAATGCTACCGTCAAGGTGGAAGTCAGAGATGCAAACACTAGCGGTGACTTTATGAGGCTAGTGGAAGACTTTAGTGATTATTTCTATGGTAACACGTCCCCCGATTTTAGTACCAATACAAGTCTAGATTTGGCGGATGTGTACGGTTACACAAACTGTAGTTTTAACGGTACGTTTAATATCTCGTGTTTTAACCGACAAGTGGACGATGCGGATCAGAACCTGTGGGCACTGTTGCTGCTGATCTTCCCGTTCTTCACGCTTTTCGGCAATGTGTTAGTGATAATGAGTGTTGTGCGCGAGAGGACGCTACAGACCGTTACTAATTATTTTATAGTGAGTTTGGCTGTCGCTGATCTACTTGTGGCAGTCGTCGTGATGCCCTTTGGAGTTTATTATTTGGTGAGTCCTAGATTGATAAGAAGCTGTCCAACATCCCAATTATTTATTTATTTATTTAATTATTTATTTCAATTTTAGGAAAACTTACAGCTAAACAGACAGCGAGTGATAGCTTAAACAAAATATGGCCAATTACAAGTTTTCACATGTAGTAAATAAATAATATGACATACAAATAAAGACTTATACATATAACACACAAACAGAAGAGTCACTAAATATGAGTACGCTCAAAGAAGGTATTGGTTAAAGTTTTCTTCAATTTAGCGGTACTAGTATTAAAAATGTCAATCTCAGCTTCCTGGCAGGTTGTGTTGTACATACGACTCGCTCTCACCATGTATGAGTTCCGTCTATACGTTGTGGTTACCACTGGGGTGGATAATAAATGAGGTCTACGCAAGAACACAGACGGCACTCGCAGCCCCATTTTGTGCAGCAACTCGGTAACACCAGTTGTTGGCGATCTTGAAAAGAAACACAAGATCTGATATTTTTCGCCTTTCGTATAGTGGAAGGATATGAAATTTTTTGCATCGGTTGGTATAATTCGTTGAAAACGTTTTAGACCGGTATTGAATGTGCCTTAGAAACCTTTTCTGTATGCTCTCAATACGATATCGTTTTTATTATTGTCGGGATTGATGTTACCAAACTTTTTTGTTTTCTGAGGCTAATAGACCTCACGTTGAGCTTACTATAGGTTTTGTTTAGTTTACAAACCACTTAACTAATAAATACAACGTTTTCCTGTAGTATATACGTAGGTACAAAACTACACAATTACTTACTCGTGCTCGTGCCCGTACTTATAAAGTATGTATACATATTATATACACGATATAATATGTATATGTCACCGTAAAATTGTCAAATACGTTATATTACAATATAACGTGTATCTCTCTAGCGATATTGTAAAGTCTCGAATTATTGTCAACTGAACATACGGAAGTATCTCTGCCCCCATAATCGGGACTTGTGGCACCCCCCCGTTAGGTTAGTTAGGTTCCTTTAAACCCTGCACCCGGAAATAGGGGCCCCGCGAAGCGGGGCTCCGTCGACTACACTTTTTAGGGGAATATAAAGTGTTGTAAGGTTAGGTTATAATAATCGGTATTTCTCAGGAATGGTACAATATCTTTTCATGAGAGTTGTACCACTGGGCAAGGGGCACTCCTCCTTCCCTCCACAGCGCGTGAGTTGACTACCATCGCATGCACTTCACGTAAAATAATGCGTTTTGTTGTAAGCAGTATGTTCATTTGACAATATTTCGAGATTTTACAATATCGCTAGAGACATTACAATATAACGTATTTGACAATTTTACGGTGACATATACATACTTTTAACAAAGCGATACTGGCGAGCTCTCCCATTTTAAAAATGGCCAACTTCTTTTATTTAGTATGCTTAGCATACGACACAAGTATCGTGGTTACGTATTGTACTGCAACTACTACATTATCATCTATGATATCTTTATTATCATACGCAATTTTTTAATACTGTTGGGTGTAAGCAATCAAAACGCCTCACTTATCTTTTGCCAATACCCAATGTACCATCGCTTAGTCTTTAAAAATACATCATAAGCAACGTCTAAAAAATAAAAACAATACCCGATTTAGGTCACACGTGACTAAATCGTTCCCCAAGGATCACAAGCAGCGGATTTATCCTGATTGATCCAAAAATATCTCCTTAAACAAAGTAAACGAAGCATAAATAAAAAATATTGAACATACGAGTCGAACGAATAATAATGTGTGTCGTGAGAGATTCTACTGAGTCAATA
Source organism: Xestia ashworthii (assembly GCA_950022955.1). Lineage (NCBI taxonomy): Eukaryota > Metazoa > Arthropoda > Insecta > Lepidoptera > Noctuidae > Xestia > Xestia ashworthii. The sequence goes on from OX465561.1 coordinate 23,168,882, forward strand.
CACTTGATCTGAAGATTCGGTAAGGGGGAGCTTACAGGGTATTGCACTATGGCCACGATTTCTGATCTAAAGTGGCTGGATTTATTGTTGTTTGAGAACTTTGCGGCAACTGTCTTGTTTGAAGATTGTCTAGCCTAGAGCCTACAAATCTTGGAGCTTCAAAACTTCGAATAGTTATTGCAATGTCTGTAGATTATTTAATGAGACAGGGACATAAATCTAACCAAGTGTGTTTTGTTTGTTTGTTTATTAGGCCATCAAGTCTTTCCCCATTGACCTTCATTTTCGTGACCATACGGTTGCTATTCATCTGCTGCTTTCAAACCTAAAATAACTCTGGAAGGACTATAGTTACCCGTCTGTGTATATGATGTTGGCATTGACATAGGCGATGTATTACATATTATTTTTCTTTGTCTGCTACGGGAGAAATCCACTACAACACACTGATATTGGTCGCGCAAGAAACCACTCACGTGAACGTCATTATTATCATCATTTCAGCCAAAAGATCACTGCTTGACAAAGCGCCTCCTCCAAGTGTCGCCACATTAACCGCTCCCGTGCGTTTCGCATCCAGCGGATCCTTGCAACCCTCACCAGGTCATTGGTCACCACCATCACCACCACCACCACCACCAGTCCACCTTGTGGGATGCCTTCCATCGCAACGTCTTCTAGTTTGCGGTCGCCACTGCAGAACTTTTAGGCCCCATCGGTCATCCATCTACTTGAACAAATAAAACACTACTCAAACATCGTAAAATATTGAGAGAGCTTAAACCAAGTTGAAGTGTGTGCGATAGTACTCGTCTTGATCAACGATCGACGTCGACAAAAGACGTAACAAGTGCAATCGCATAACGTCAATCGACGTCCGACACCGCACAAACTGACTGACGTGAAGCAAAACCAATCGATGTCTGACGTCGTTTGACTAGATCCTTCCATTCAGAAAACTGGGAATGGATTTGTAGTTTGATTTGGATTAAGAGTGAAGTCTATTTTAGGAATGATTTGTTTGTTCATTCACGTTCCGTTTTTTAGTAGAAAAATTATTTATTGATATTCAGCCTCGTGGATGCAAACGGGACTGGTGAGAATGAGGTCCTGGATTCAATTACGGGGACGGGCAGAGTGTTATTAGGGTATTCCACCAGGAATTTCTCAGTAGCAGTCACGGAGTCTAGATTTGTGCCCACTTGATGACAATAGGCTCACTCCCATTAATGTTATTGTTACTACACGAGACATTAACGTAATAACACGGGACATTAACATAACTGGCAAAGTGTGTGTGCACTTGTTAGGTAGGTACATCTCTGCCTAATTTTTAAAGCGTGATGCTATGTATGAAATACTAACACGATCGACCTACAAATTTTTTGATTTGAATGCCATGAAGTTACAAATTCTGAGTCATCAATTAAGTACCATTGGCCCAGTCCGTTGGTATAGGCTGACATTCGTTACTCTTTGACAGTTGTTAAGGATACTCGGAAGCCGGGTGTTACCCGGTTACCTACTTTACGTATTGTGGTGGTCAGTTATGCAGTCGCTCAATGTAAAATACAACTGCATTCGGTCGGTAGACTGGAAGTCGACTTCAACAAGTTAATAAAAGCCTCGGAAAAACATGATGAGGACATGAACTTTACTACGAAAGAGTGCGGTCACATTCCGATATAACTATTATGTACGGTCGAGCAAACTATTTGGTTAACATTTTGTGGGTTAAAATGTAAACCAAATAGCTTGTTCGACCGTACAACAAGACATAAATCTCACCATGGAAACGGAACACCTACTTGAATTTCATCACTTAATCCTCAATCAAACATCCCAGCTTAGAGCGAACACACACGAAACTCAATCGTCTATATCACGGAATATAATTTTATTATTATATTTTATGGCGAACTGAAATTCATGGTGGCGACCTAAAAATTTTACGTCCCCGTCTGTATCCGGGTGTATCACATAAAACGGATCATGCGGGAGGGGAGCAGTAAAATCGTAGACTATCTTTTTATTGTATACGTCTTATTTTGGATCGACAATGTGACTTAGATAGAGTATACTAAGAGGTTTACTGAGGAATTTAGGATGTTTTCAGGTGTTATTTGTGTTTATCTTCACGCTCTAGTTGCGTTTTGGGGTGCGTTGGAATATAAATACAGTAGTTTGTATACGATTGGAAACATTAGTCGTTGACGCTTATCATCATGAGATTTTAAAATTCCATATTCTTTAAGCATTAAGAAGAATTTAACGTAACAAAATTTCATACAAAAGTTTGAGAGTGCCTCTTTGGTCGAGTGGTTGCAAGCACGACATGAGTTCCTGGGTTCGATTCCCGGCTCGGGGAAAGAGTTGTTGGGTTTTTCCAGCTGCCACGGGGTTGTAATTTGTGCCTGGTTGATGGCTTTATTACATGGCGGAATGTGGGTGTACTTATTATGAACACCTCTGCCTTACCATTCGGAAATTACAGGATTGGTGTTATGTTATGTATGTCATTGTATGGGTTTACTTTACCGTAACACAATTTCATAAATAAAGGGTGTTAAAAGACGGGGGAAAATATAATGACCCCCAAAAATAGCTTTGTGACCAATATCATCTATCACCTAAAATATCAATTGATCACCAAATTTGATTTTATTTTTTTATACTTAAACCATTCAGAAGTAGGAGCCCAGCGAAGCGGGGCACCGTCGACTGGATCTCCCTCGAATCGGATGCAAGAGAGGAACAGTTCAATTTTTGGTGGTCATTAAAAAAATAAGTTTTGGTTCTAATTTTATGAAAAAATGGGGATTAATTTTGGTGATCATTTACTAGTTTTGGCAATCAAAAGTGATTTATTTGCCGTTATATTTTGCTAAATCTGGTGGTTCATTAATTACATGCCTTAAAAAACTCTTGTTTTCGTTCCTCTGTTAGGTACGTCCCGTTCTACACCACACCTAGGAACCGTCTAGTTGCGGGGCGGCTCGGGTTAGGATTTCAGGTCAGGTTCGGAATAAACCGATATTCTGGGTCAAAGTTCCAACTTTTTAACCGACTTCCAAAAAGGAGGAGGTTCTCTATTCGACTGTATGTATTTTTTTTTTTTTTTTTTTTTTTTTTATGTATGTTACCCGATTACTCGAAGACGCCTAAACCGATTTGAAAAATTCTTTTTTGTTTGAAAGGGTATACTTCCAAGTTGGTCCCATAGTCGCCAAGTCGGGATCTGATGATGGAATCTTGGCGAAATCGAGGGAACTCTTCAAACTTTATAGGATAACGTACAGCAATTTTTATATTTTCTACAACAAGTGAAGCATTTGCGTTTGATAAGAACCATTCTACCATCAGATCTGATGATGAAGCCAAGAGTCACTGAACTCCATAATGAGACAATGTATCCTAGTCGTGTTTGGGCTTGTTGTAATTGTAACGGTATGCACTTTCCATGTGAACCACTAAAAAGTGAAAAATAAAAACTTTTTTGCAAAAAGTAAAACCGACTTCAAAAAGAAAAAGTGAAAAATAACTTTAGCTTCTGAAGTCGGTGACAAAAAAATTAAATCAATCATACAAACGTCACCGACTTCAGAAGCTAAAGTTATTTTTCACTTTTTCTTTTTGAAGTCGGTTTTTAACAAGTATTTTTAAATAACACCACACAACACTTAACACCTTCACGACGAATAGTACGGGCTATTCAATCCATCCATCAGCACAATGTTTTGAGAGCCGTACATTGAGTTCTACCACAAAACATGATTTTTCACCTCAAAAAAAGTCGCTTTCCAGCAATAATTTTTGCGTAAAATTACATAATTTGATGTACAGAATACTTGGTTGGTGGCTTCGTAATGAGTCTGCGAACACTGTATATTCACCAGTCGTAAACCTGTACCTTTCTTATTATAAAACCTCTTCTTGTAGTTTTAAAAACATAACAATGCACGTTTACTACAAGTACGTTATCTCACAAACTCACAATGCCGTCAGCACTCTATAATTCCATAGACACTAACTCGACGGCGACAAATGTTACTGCAACGTACGACCAGTTGCAATTTCATTTAATCCTTTTGTTTAGTAGTTAGCTGGAACCCTCTGGAACTGTCTGGAAACTAGCGAGTGTACCGACTGCCACCCTCGTAGCATTCCAGAGGATTCCAACTTGCTAGTTTGTGTTGAAAACGGTTAACGTTTTATGCAAGACTGTTGCATTACTTGCGCTTGTGAATGTTACAGTGTGTGTTATGTTGTTACAGCAACGTGCTTTATCAAATGTTTTGGTTTAGGTAAAGTTTGAAGATTTAAGTTCAACACTGCCTACTGTACTACAATTGTTGTTTATTCTTGAATTACGAATTTCATTTATCCAGAAAACCCTGAAAAGTCAAAGATTTCTAAATTTTTTATGAAAAAATTAGCAGAAATTAAGGATTACCATTAGGACTTTTACTGGGTCTAATAAGACCCATGATTGGAATATTGCATTGGAGTTTAAGATGTCGTTCATAACTAGCAACAGGAGCAGAGAAAAGTGTTCCCAATAAATAGTTCCGCCGCTGCTTCTTACCAGCTACAATTCATCTCAGCCTATTTTTTTGTGAATTTTTGATTGTTTTATTTTTTACTTGCAGAGTTAGATTTCTAAAATACTCTGTTTTCTAAATTATAAAATAAAATACATAAATATCGCTGGACATTACACACAGCGCCATGTATTGCCACACTAAGCAACATGGTTTGTGTCGTGGACACCAGATAGTTGATACTTTTTGTTTGTAAGTACATACTTATATCATACATTATAAACATCCGTGACTCAGAAACAAATGTCCATGCTCATCACACAAACATTTTCTCCTACCGGGATTCGAACCCGGGATCCTAAGAACGTAAGGCAGCCTCACTACCGCTGCGCCATTCAGGACGTCATTAAACTAATGATGTCGACGTCAAACTAAGAAATAACAAACTTCGTAGATGAATATCAGATCAGTTTATGTCGTTATTTTAATATCAAAATAATACCCCAGTACAGATTGTAGTGCTTTTTCTTACTTTATAAACAAACAATTATGTTTTGATTCACTATTTAACCAATATTTTGCTAAAATTTGGCTGAATAATGGTCTGTCATTGCCTCACAAAACCGGTTTCGGAGACCTGGGGTTCAGTCAGCCTGGGACAATCTCCCACTTGGGTAGACGGGCGCTCCTTGCCATACACGCTGGTGGCTTACGCCTCCTGGCACCCCCTAGATATGAGTGTGAAAATTTTAGTTTCTGTTTTTAGATATATCTTTCAAACTACTGGACTGATTTACATGATTCTTTTACAGAAAATGGTTTTAAGCCAAGACCAACCTTTTGACATTAATTTTCATAAGATATCCTTACAAACAAAAAATCATGTTTGCAAGTTACGTAATAATATCATTGCCAATTTGACTTTTCGTTTTTACCTTTTAAATCGTTATAATTCAGTCTTATTGGACTCTAATATAAGTTAATACAAGTTTAAAAATAAAACTAGCAGGATTCTAACAAGAATTTAATAATCACGCTTGCTGGCGGTGCCGCGCGCGCGGACCAATCTGTTAGGGGAGGCGCCACTGACGCGTACGCTCCGCACTCTCAACCTCATTGACGTTGATTTATTTAATAATTGTTCTCTGAGTGAGTTCACAAAAAATGCTTTGTTTGTGATTAGTTGTGTTAGTTATCTTTGCCTGTACACTCAAACCATCCTTCCTTCTCTCCTTCGGATTTGGAATTTAGGTTGATAATGAAGTGATACACCTTATTTCAGTTCAATAACACACTTTAATAAACTTTATCTAAGCACCACAATGATTATAAGTTGTAGACAAAGAGCGATATGCCACTGTTTTTACATTGGTTCTCAACTCGACCTCTCAATAGCACCGTTAACAAAGTAGTGTCCAAGCGACTATACTTCGTTCGCCGCGCCACTTCCCCGCCATTCAGTTCTTTTTACGTTTACCCTCTAATATTTTTTATTAAAATTCAATGGCGGTGAAGTGCCGTTCAGAATACCTACTTATTGATTTGATACATAATCAAATTACAGTTTTTAAAAAATCAAAATCACAACACTCGGTCATCCGACTGCGTGCTATCTCCGGAGCACGCGTAAATCACAACACAATACTTCAGTAAGTCCTTATTCCATAATTTGAAAAAAAAAAACATACAGGAAAAGTGAGAAAAAAAAAAACAAAAAGGTGAAGGACAACAAACATACTAATAAATCCTAACAGACCCAATGTTACTCTCATTTAAACTGTATCAGTCGCTAGCATTAGCATATTACCTTAACTACATTTATTAAGGATCACAGAATTATGTTACTCATTATTCATATTACCCATTATATATTGTTAATATTACACATTATATAAACCATTCTGACTCATGTCATTAAAAATATCAATCATCAATCCTTTACATATCGTTATACATAATTTCGTGAAACAAAAGTAATTTCAATATCTGGTAATTTTCACCTCCTTCCACTACCTACCCTTTTACAAAGCCTATTAAGAACCTGAATCAGAGTCCGATGACTCGGACCCAGATGACCTGTTTACCTGCAGTGCTTGTATACCGATCCAGGGACGCATTCTATCAGATGCTATCACACTATCATATTTTCTCGTGTTAAACCCTGGTACATTAGCCACCCTATAACGATCGTTACCTAGACAACTAGTAACTCTATACGGGCCGATGAACTTAGGTAACAGCTTTTTACTCTTTCCAGTGTTGGAAAAGCTGGTCTTCGTAAGCTTCACCAGGTCACCGACCGAGTACGAAACTGCTGGAGCTCTCTTTGCGTCATACGCTTCCTTCTGCCTTGCTTGACTATGTTCAATGTTGGCCGATGCCTCTTTCCTAATTTCATCGACCCGTCTACCCGACTCTTCTACGACAGACGCAGATTCGTCTGCTCCGCCAGCAAGTGAAGGCGAGATGTTGCCATGACCTTCATCCAAAATCTCGTTAACTACAGGGGAACGCTGTGAAAGCACTTCTTCACCTCCCATGCCCTCTGTTACAGCCGAAACCGTGCCTTCACAACCCGCTACGTCATTATGACCCGTTGTTAACTTATTATCAATGGGACAGTTCGACTTAATCCCAAAAAGTAATTCGGAAGCACTCCTTTTTGTTGTGGTATTAATGGTATTGTTAATACCCCATTGTACTTGACCCAGTCGCTTGTCCCAGTCGCGTTCATCACTTTCGAAATTCTGTGTAGACAAGGCGGTGAGGATAGTTTGATTATATCTCTCAGCCTGCCCATTTGCTCTGGGGCAAGCGACAGCGTTAAGCACATGTTTGACACCTTTGTTCACACAGAAGTCTTTAAATTGGGCTGACGTAAATGCAGTCCCGCGGTCCGTAATAATTCTGTGCGGTATCATAAAGTCGTGAAATAAACTATCTAGAACTTTAACTACGTTCTTCGTTTTGGTATCCTTAACCGGCCTAGCAAAAACATATTTTGTAAAGCCGTCCACTATAGTCAAAATATAGCTGTTGCCAGTTTTACTTTTGACAAAAGGTCCCAAATGGTCCAAGTGCAAGGTATGAAACGGTTGAGCCACTTTTTCTATCGGGTGTAAGAAGCCACTACTCGTCCGAGCCGCATTGTCTTTATTGTACGCGCAATCTATACAAGCTGCTACGTATTTTTTGACAAAACGTCTTATCTTGGGGAACCAGTAGCGGCTTTGAATGCGTTCCAAAGTCTTGGCAAACCCAAAATGCCCGATTTCGTCGTGGTTCGCCCTACAAATCTGCCACCTGGCATCTTTGGGAACTACCAACCGCAACCCGTCCTCCAATATCCTATGTAGTGCATGATTCTTAACAACAAAGTTGTTTTTAACGTCTGTAACCTCACGATCTAAACCCGGTTTCAAAATTTTAAAAATTCTTTCAAGTTTAGGGTCAGCCATTTGCAGGGCAAGAATCCAATCGTCAGTACTTATGTGTAAAACACTTGCCGGCAGCGACGGTTCCCTATTTCCCTGAGGATTGCGGCTAAGGGCGTCTACATGACTCATCCGACATCCCGGTCGGTATTCGATGTTAAAGGTAAATTCACTTATAGTCAGCCACCAGCGCGCAATCCTCGGGATCAGGTCACGCTTTGTAAGTGTGGTACGTAGTGCATTACAATCCGTGTAGACCGTGAAAGCCAGTCCCACAAGATAGGGACGAAACTTTTTTAACGAGCAGACCACCGCCAAAGTCTCTAATTCGTACGAGTGATACTGTCGTTCCTCGGGGGTGGTCTGCCGGCTAAAGTATGCCACGGGTTTCAATACCCTGGGACTTAGCTGCCACTGCATGAGGATTCCACCCAATCCCAGCGAACTGGCATCCGTGTGCACCTCAGTGTCTAATTCCGGATTATATAATGCAAGCAAAGGACGTCTAACCAGGCATTCTTTTAACGTTTCAAATGCTTTGACCTCCTCTACACTCCACTGCCACTGAGCATTCTTCTTAAGGAGCGAAGTTAGTGGTCTAGCAATTCCACCGAACCCTTTCACAAAGCGACGAAAATAGCTCGCCAGGCCCAAGAACTGTCGGACTTCGTGGATATTACGAGGCTCGGGAAAATCTCGCACCGCCGATATTTTCCTTCCACTTGGTTTGATACCCTCGGCGCATATCTCATACCCCAAATACTCGATGCTTGTGTCAAAGAAACTGCACTTTGACAATTTGAGAGTTAACCCAGCATCCTGAAGGAGCTTGAGGACGTCCTCTAATCTCTCAAACCCTTCCTTGATGGACGCCGCGGGAATGAGGAGATCGTCCATATATGCTAAAGCGCTCTTGAACCTCCGCGTACCCAATAGCCCATTCATCATCTTTTGGAACACGGCTGGAGCGTTTGCTAACCCAAAGGGCATGCGTTTGAATTCATAATGCCCATCTGGGGTGACAAACGCTGTCAGGCGTCGACTGCCTTCTCCCATCGGGATCTGGTAATAGCCAGAGGCTAGATCCAGAGTGATGAAATATTTATTCCCGCTCAAGTTCGTCAACTGGTCGTCAATTAAAGGTAGGGGATATTTATCTTTGATCGTTTTATTATTAAGGGCTCTGTAGTCTACACAGAGTCGAGACTCTCCATTTTTTTTCTTGACCAATAATATGGGACTAGCATAATTAGAGTTCGACTCCTGGACAATATCATTTGCTACCAACTCATCGACAATATCCTTCACCTTTTGACGTTCCTGGTGCGATAATCGGTAAGGTCTGTAGACCACCGGCGTTTCATCGTGCAAGCCTATGTCCATCGTCGCACCTTTGGCACAACCTAACTCTCCAAGGTTTTCAGCAAAGCAAGATCTATACTTTTGGAGAAGCTGGTGTAGTCTTTCGCGGGTTTTCTCGTCGACTTTCTCGCCTACTTTTATTTCTGACTTGTCAACTGGCGGCATCTGCCTATCGCCTGCCTCAGTCTGCACCAGCAGAGCCTTAACTTCTCCTATAGGGTTGACTCTAGCTATTAACACCCCTGCCTTGAAGGTAAGTGGCATCCTAGTCAACGACGTAATGAACACTGCTGCCTTATTCTCGGTCACCTCGTAACAACCCTGATGGAGGTGATACTCCTGAAGAGGACTCATCCTGGTACCTCCATCCGAATAAACACTACCCGTGTAGGCCTCTTTGGTGCACACTTCCACTAATCCTCCCCTAATTATAGTAACGTCTTTGGAAACATAAAGACCAACGGTCCGACTTGGGCTCAAGGAGGGATCGGTGGGAGTATGATAAAAGAACAACCTCTCGTTGTCCTTTAGTACGGTAACTGACGTCATTTCGGTGAAATTTTGTCCTATCAACAATGGAACCTGCAAATACGTGTCGTCAACCGCCAAAACATCTAAGTTAGTATCGATTTCGTCGATTCTAACACGCACAGTAGCCCTATATTTCGGGGTGACTATAGAATTGCCGAAGCCTCTTATTGTGGGCAATGGCGTGCTTTCACCTTCCACTAACCCCAAAGCGACTGCATCCGAATGCCGAATTAGGCTGCAGTCACTCCCGAAGTCAATGTAGGCGTTTAGCATTTTTCCATTAGCACTAATAATTTTATGGAACTTATTATTTGCCTCATTGACTGTGGCATCGCAAAGTGGAAAAGTATGGCTAGAGTGACCTTCTAGAACCACTGGTTTGTAAGTCTGGTTTGTCTTGGCTCCATCGGACAATAAATTGTCCGCATCTACTACAATTTTTAACACCTTCCTGTCAGCTGCCTGATTGTCTTTGCTGCTGGTTTCACGTGTTTGTTGTTGTACCGGTCTCCTATTGCAATTCTCAGTATTATGCCCTACTCTATGGCACTTCGCGCACTTGACAATGGGCTTGGTGCAATTTACATAAATGTGACCCGGCTCGTTGCAATTAAAACAAGTAGAACCTGTTCCCCTGCTACTTGTGGCTCCCCTACCGTTACCGCGAAAGTCGCGTCTCTTTACCAAGCTTGACGAGCCTCGAGTTGCGTCCCTAAATTGCGAGGGTTGTTGCGACGCTAGGTAATTCAACAGGTCTTCTGGTTCCTCACATGTGAGAGCTTGCGCACCGTTTCTAACTGAACTATCAGTAATCCCATAAATTATACAGTCAACTGCCTTCCGACCGACAATCTCGCACCTACTTAATAGCGATAATTTGTCGTAAAAATAGTCTCTAAGGGTTTCGTCCGTGCGAGATTTTCGGTTCAGCATTTCATCTAATAATTTACCATAATTTACGTCATTCGGAAAAGCTTTCATCAATTTACTTTGCCACACCTCCCATGAGTAACTAAGCGACGGAAGGGACTCGTACCAACTTTTGGCTAAACCGCGTAACTTTTGCAATGCGTAGTGAATTATCTGCTTCTCATCCCAAGAATAGATTTCTGCGCACTCATTCACCTTTCTCAGCCAGCGTTCGACATCCTGTGCTTTGTTGTTGGGGTCGAATTCCGGAACTACGTTATTGGATGAAGTACTCTTACTTGGTACGCCTTGCAGCGCCGCCACTATCTTCAGTAGCTCATCGGCAGTTAGTCCCGTTCGGCTCCGTCGTGCAGGAGTCTCGTCGCCTTCCTCTGATGTCGAGCGCTGCCTTCGTTTGCGCCTGGGGCGTTTCGGGGTGTAACTCGCCTCATCTGAAATTGTTAAGCGCATTTTATGCTCTTTCCTAAGAACCACGCGCTCAATTGACTTTGACTTTGACTTTGACTTTGACTTTGACTTTGACTTTGACTTTGACTTTGACTTTGACTTTGACTTTGACTTTGGCTTTGGCTTTGGCTTTGGCTTTGGCTTTGGCTTTGGCTTTGACTTTGACTTTGACTTTGACTTTGACTTTGACTTTGACTTTGACTTTGACTTTGACTTTGACTTTGACTTTGACTTTGACTTTAGACAGCACACATTCGTGGCCGTTAGCTCAGTTTATAAGCAGCAGACCTACGCGGCCGCACTCTGAACAGCACACCTTCGTGGCCGTTAGCTCGCTTTATAAGCAGCACGCCTACGCGGCCGCACTCTGAACAGCACACCTTCGTGGCCGTTAGCTCGCTTTATAAGCAGCACGCCTACGCGGCCGCACTCTGAACAGCACACCTTCGTGGCCGTTAGCTCGCTTTATAAGCAGCACGCCTACGCGGCCGCACTCACGGACAGCACACCTTCGTGGCCGTTAGCTCAGTTTATAAGCAGCACACCTACGCGGCCGCACTCTGAACAGCACACCTTCGTGGCCGTTAGCTCGCTTTATAAGCAGCACGCCTACGCGGCCGCACTCTGAACAGCACACCTTCGTGGCCGTTAGCTCGCTTTATAAGCAGCACGCCTACGCGGCCGCACTCACGGACAGCACACCTTCGTGGCCGTTAGCTCACTCTATAAGCAGCACGCCTACGCGGCCGCACTCTGAACAGCACACCTTCGTGGCCGTTAGCTCACTTAATGAGCAGCACACCTACGTGGCCGCACTCTAAACAGCACACCTACGTGGCCGTTAGGTCACTTTATAGGCAGCACACCTACGTGGCCGCCTTCGCTCTGAACAGCACACCTACGTGGCCGTTAGATAGTTCTATAAGCAGCACACCCACGTGGCCGCACTGACGCATAACAGCACACCTCCATGGCAGTTAGCTTATTCCAAAGGCTACACATGTACATACGTGGCTGCACTATTCTGAACAGCACACTTACATGGCTATTAGCTCACTATATGTGCTGCCCACGGACATACAAGGTCGCACATTAATTTTATCTCATGAAGTAGGTACACGTATAATATAACTTCCACAATTCGTTAAGTTACAAGTAATCATACAATTGCTTTAATGCTCTAACCAAGCGCAACGTTACCGTTACCGCTAGCTTTTTCGTGTACCTACTTAGACGATCACTAAATTTAATATTTGCCATGTAACTGTCTTATAACAAGTATATTCAAAATTACTTACTATTTTCATCTGACATGGCGCGCGGGCTATCCCACTTCTGAATTGAAGTGATACACCTTATTTCAGTTCAATAACACACTTTAATAAACTTTATCTAAGCACCACAATGATTATAAGTTGTAGACAAAGAGCGATATGCCACTGTTTTTACATTGGTTCTCAACTCGACCTCTCAATAGCACCGTTAACAAAGTAGTGTCCAAGCGACTATACTTCGTTCGCCGCGCCACTTCCCCGCCATTCAGTTCTTTTTACGTTTACCCTCTAATATTTTTTATTAAAATTCAATGGCGGTGAAGTGCCGTTCAGAATACCTACTTATTGATTTGATACATAATCAAATTACAGTTTTTAAAAAATCAAAATCACAACAATAATTTGGCTATCAATTGCCGAGCCAAGTTTTTGCTCAAACGATAGGTTTTCTGTAATTCCCGACTGAAATACGGAATGGATCCACAGAAAACCTTTGTCTTCTTATTGCTTGACTACGTTCTTCATCAATTTCGGCAGCGAGGAAAAAAAATCTCAAACCAAGTTGGAAATTCATAATATTCACTAAAAAGGTACAAAAATCATTTAGAATTCCATTGAAAAAGACTTGTAGTTAACTTGTCTACATACAACAAACCATTCTAAACACTTACATTTACAAAAAATACAATTTGATGCTAACAAAAGTAACTAACGAGGAACTTATGTTGTGCGTAAACGAAACTGCACGTTGATCGAATTGAAACTTCTAAGCTGTCATTTTGACACGTCAAATGAATAGCAGAATACCGATCATGTTTCGTTCCAAAGCACGCACAAAAGACGCGCAGCAGTAGAATACCGATATTGCGCTCGCGTGACGCGAACTTGACGCGAGCGTGTCTGACAGCTGTAGAGAATACGAAAAGCGTTGTTTTGATCGAAACTTAATTGCAACTCCACTGCAACCGCACTTCTTTTGTTACGTGAATTAGCCTACAGGAAACCTCAAACATGGTTGAAAATTAATCTATTGATCGCGATAAGTATTACCACTAATTGATTACGGATGTACGTTTTCGCCATTATCGACGAAAGACTGATAATTATTTCTATCTTTGATCGCGTAATATTCGAAGCAACATAATTTCATTTTGATGAGGGTTATTTTGGGGAAAAGCTGACCTTGAACAAAAACTTTTACTTTCCCCTCCGTTCCCCAAAAGTGTTTAAAATTATGTTCCGATGGAAACTTTTAAGAACCGAAAATGGTTTCAGAAATATTTATCAAAATAATACCAAAAAAATAATGTTCAAGATGTTGTATCGAAGGGTCTTGTCCCAAAAGTTTTAGTTCCTTCGTTTTTACAAATGCGGCTTCGCCCGCGTAAAATTATGTACTAAAACAAGTACAAGCAAAGTAGTTTTAAAGATCTAAGCATACATAGGAACAAACAGACGCGGTGGGAGACTTTGTTTTATAATATATAGTGAAGAATTACTACGCTGAAGTGGAATTGCTCATATTGTCGAAAGCATCATCGATGGGCCAAGGTCATCACTTATTAGGTGTCATCGTCAAGACTTGGACCATATTTGAAAGTACTACTTGCAAAACCGACCGGGATCGCAACCCTTACCTAACTTCAACAAGACCGTAGTGACAAGCCTAATTTCTATAAAACTCAACGAAAGCAGCAACAAGTGTCAATATCACCAGCCATGGGGTGGTTGACTCTCATCTTACAAAATCGCACGTATAAGAGAACATGCTGCTGCTCGCGTCGTCAATGCTGACGATCGCGTCGTCGATGCTGCCGATCGCGTCGTTGATACTGCCGATCGCGTCGTTGATGTTGCCGCAATCAATAGCACTCCCGCTCTGTTCCTCGCTCTAGCAAATGCCGGTTCTGAACGACAGAAAAGGCTAAGAGCATGGAAAAGTACGACTCTGTGCTGCCAGATGAGGTTCAACTAACGATTGTCAAAGATCTGTGTCTTGAGACATAATCGTAAGTTTCTCATTTCTAAACGAATTGGTGTACCCTCATATTGTTTTGAGAAAGACGCTAACTAAAGCTACATATAAATCCTTGGTACTCTAACGTACTTATTTTAACAGCGTCGAACATTTGAGGACAAAAATAACCAAAAACGGTATTTTTTGGGCCATTTGTATGTAGGGGTCCCTAATGGCACTTTATTGGGGTACCGATTTGCTGTCGTAACAACCCGACGATTTTCAAATGATTTAAACTTTGGTGCGGCTGATTTGGATGGCGGGGTGCGTCTCGTTGTAGGTTTTTTGAGAAAAAAAGTGGATGCTCAGTGATTTCCACACAAACAAAAGAGAGATGTATGGTTGACCAATCTATTTGGTTTACCTACCTAATAACACGTGATGGGCGTACAATGAATGCCAATATGAATGTAACACGGGATGAAAATCTTAATTTGCGTAACCTCAATGGGTCCAGACCTATCACTCCGTTCAGCCTATCATACTCCACGGCTAGACATGCAGACCTCTGGGAAGCTGCAACATTGCAGCCTGTTCTCTTTTATAACCTAAAAGTATAGTAGAATTACCTAAATAACTATCATCATCTGCCTGGCCCTTTTTCCAACTATGTTGGGGTCGGCTTCCAGTCTTATCGGATGCAGGCGGATACCAGTATTTTACAAGGAGTGACTGCCTATCTGTCCTCCACAACCCATTTAGTACCGGGTAATACGATACCACTTGGCAAGAATGGTGGTCAGACTGTTTCGGCTGCCTAACTAAAATGAAAATGACTTATGATTTGATAAAATACCTTTAAAAAACCACAAACAATTTCACCATTTCACCCTAAAACTTGCTAGCCCGCCATGCCCTCCCACAACAACATATTTTTCTTCCCAGATCAGCGCAGCAAATTCCGACCATACAAAGAAAATATTCAAATAAGAAAGAATACAACAACATCTGTGAAATTCCCTTTGTATATTCATAATGGGATGAAGATCGTACGCAAACTTTTTCTTTGTAAGCGAAATAAGTAATGTGCTTACGTTTTCTAATTCATAATAAATATAATATTTTGTTTGACGCTTATTTTGGCCCTCATTGTGATACTGGAAGGGTTCCCTGCATGCTTTGTGTTTCTACCTTTGCAGGTCCTATTGTCTCGGTTTTGGCTAATGTGTTATCTTTTGCTGCAATCTTTTTGTTTTGGATTATACTTACTTATTGGCTTGTGTTGCCTTTTTAAATTATTTGGATTATGTGGGGTACCCACTTCTACGCATAAATGTGTTTGTAACATTTGCTCTCCCCACAAACGTATGCTACTGAAGCTCGCATAACCAACCACCAAATCTATTGTATATTTATTGTATACTTCGATTTTGCTGATTATGAAGCCCTGTAATTTGTTTTACAACCCTGACCCTTGACACGAATTAAATAAAATATATTTTTCTGAAAACGCATTCTCTAAATGCAATTCGTTTCTCGAATCTCCATGGTACGAGTATAAACATAATCTTTTAAAATTGGAATAGCAACATGGTCTACTATCATAAATGCTACTAGAATTATAGTGTAAGTGACGATGATAGGTAGTAGTCAATAAAACCCAAGTTCATAATAGTATTAATAGTAATTTTGTTGCAGTTATTTTAAAAACATGAACCGAAGATTAAGAAGCGAGAAGAAACAGTTCTCAAGGCACACCTTAACATTTTGACGAACAACTTCACTCTGAATTATGACTCAAAGTTTAGCTTCAGTGAAAGTACTTACCAGACTGCGCTACTGCGATCTATTGGATTAACACCTCATTTTCCGGATAGTGTAACTAACGAAAACTTTTTGTAAGTGAAAATTATTTAAATTTGAAAACATACGAGAGGAAAACCGAGCAAATATTGTAATACTCGTTATGCTTATAGGTGTTAGGATTGCGATTTTATTGTACGTACCTATGTTTGTGTTATCTACTGGACCCCATTCTTGATCTCAATCATTGATTGATAAAAAATGATGATGGAACGAGCATGCCCGGAATCTTCGAAGCATGTTTGCAAAGGAAAGTAAAAAAGCACAAGTTTATTCTGGTTCTAAAGACAAATATCCGATACTGACATCACACGATAGCATTTCATAAAATCTACATTACCTAACCTAAACCACCAATTCTGATAAAAATGGAAATTTAACATGTTATAAATGAGATTCATAGTCAGAGCTCAATTCTTAATCATCATCAATCGATCCATCGCTAATACCTAATCCTTCCGTAAAACACCATGAAAACAAATCGACGACTACAAGCCATGACCCATGTCCATCGCAAATGAACGACGTCACATTTTCAAAGTCTGATGGATTACATGATACATTTGCTTACCCGCTGGTCCATTTAACATCAGGTGAGCATAAAGTGACGTCATTAATCATTGGTGCAAACGATGCGTGGAACTATAGGATACAGATTATGAAACGAATTAATTTGAAGGTAAAAATGTTGGGGGTTTGGTTAGGAAGCCATTTTTAAGCTGATTACTTAAATAAAATATCCTTTTTTATCAAAAGTTTACCGATAAAATGTAGAAATAAAACATATTAATGAAAGCAAAACGAAAGCGAAAGTCATTATCACAAGGTCAGTCCAAGATTTTACTACAATTGATGGTTTTATGTACCTATGTTGGTCGGGTTGGGGATACAACGTTGAAATAAAAATGTAAATTATTAACTTGACCAATATTCACTACCGTTTCCAAAAATATCCCTATAATAATAAAATAATACACGAACAACAGCCGTTTTCTATACCTTACTAACGGATAACTGTTGGTTTTATCGGTGTTTCTATAAGGTAGCATGAAATATCCCATCTGCGTCACCTACCTATCACTGGATTCATAGAAAAACCATAGAAAGCTTTTCTGTGACGTTTTATTTCTATCGGTCCGTATAAGATAAATGTCAAACAGAAACTTATAGCAACCTACCGACACTTGCTCATACGTAAGTTATTGAAAATGGCCGTAAGTAGACAACATCGAATATAATCACGCTAACCATACGGTAGACGACAAAAAAAAAAACAAATTAGTCTATCAGTTACAGATACAGTTATTATTAAAAAATACTTGACCCGTATTTTTCTTCTGTTACGTCAATCAAAATTGACGAAGATACGTCGCTTTTAAAATTCTCAATACGTCACGCCTAGGTATAATTTTTAGTGCGTTCTGACGTCACGAGCCCCGCCACTCCCGAGTTTTGAAGCGTTTTATCTTTGTCAATATTCATTGATTTACAAAAACACAAAAATGAAAATGTGTGTCCATTATATTCCAATTCTCTAAGTGACGGAATAAATAGATTTGATACTGTCGTTATGCCTATTATCGGTCTTCCACATTCTATACGTCCAGTAGACGTGGCTGGACGTCAACAAAGCGCATTCCGCGGTCACGTCACGCGTACCACCTCACCGCAAACGTCATGAGCGTACAATTTAGTATCCTGTGTGTGAGCTATGTGGTCGATGTTATGTTGATGTATGGGTTATCGTTGTGTTTAGATGTGATATTATCTATTGATTAATTTTCATCGTCATTGGTGTCTTTACCGTTTTCAGTTATCATCATCTCAATTTTATATTTTTTAAATTATACTTTATCTAACAATATTGTTACTTATTGCTACTAAGTTTTCAGGGATCTCTTTCTCTTGCCTTCGCTCGGCGTATTCTTCCCGTCCTCAATGACCGCCTTTGTAACAATAACATCTAAGTTAACATTGTGGAATGCAGTTAATATTTAAGTACTTTCAACATTAGTAGGTATAGTTTCGGAGTTTTTTTTTTCTTTCATCATCATCATTAGCCCATTAATGTTCCTGTTGCTGGAACACGAGCATCCGCTCTATGAGATACAGTTTAGTAAGATATTAAAGCATCGGTTGGACCTTACTTTCTGGAGACAATAAAATAAATAAATAAATATCGCTGAACATTAACACACAGCGCCATCTAGTGCCACACTAAGCAAGGCTTACTTTCAAAGGTTTGTTAAAATTTTCTTGTAAGTACTCTTATTAGTTGTACTGGTGCTACTTATTACAATTTATGTGAAACTAGATTATAGTCCAATTTGTCTGCCTGTAACCATTAATATATCTTCGTACAAACACCAATAAATTACAGCAGCACACATCAAAACTTTATAATCGTAAACTTGAATAGTTTACATCGGCCATAATTTATAACGAGAATCTACATTGAAATTTCTCGTTTGTAAACATGGAAATCAAATTCCAAATTATAAACTGATTCACAGTTAACTAACATACAAACAGACATATCATGTTTTATGTTAGAGAAAATTCAAAGTTATCTTATGAAGCTTACCACTTGAATTTATATCCTATCTCCTAAATTCTAAAGTCTAATTTTAATTGGAAATTGTGGAAATACATTGAAACTTGCTACTGGAATTGGAACTTTATTTTGAAAGCTGTGAAGTTTGAATTTCAGCGGCAAAGATATGTCATTCCATAAATCGGGATCTGATTATTAGAGACCGGATTTTCGGACGTGTGGTTTCTATGGTACCGTCCAATCTGAAATTGTTTATTGTTATGGTGAGCTTGTGGTTGGTATTAGGCGTTTTGCTAGTATTAGATAGGATATTGGGAAACCTAACTTTATTGCTCTGGTATTAAGTACAGCAGGAGACAATCTTTAGGTTAAGCCGAGCTTGGATGCAAAAAGTCAGACAACCAGTCCGGGGGTTATACTGGGGTATCGTATTACCCAGTCCTAACTGGGTTGTGGAGGTCAGGCAGTTGTACCATGTAAAATACTGGTATTCAGCTGTATCCGGTTAGACTGGAAGCCGACCCCAACATGGTTCGGAAAAGGCTAGGCTGGTGATATAATAAAAATGTATTAAGTACAGTAGTTAAAGGAGAATAATATGTAGGTGTTAACGAGGGAAGTTTATTTTTTAATTGCCGTCTTAACAACTAACGAAAGAAATAACGTTACAAATCAAGTAATGTGGATGTATTTATAGTCTAAAACTCACACAAAAGCTAAATATTTGAAAATATTCGTATTCCTACAATGCCGATTTTCGTAACTTCAGCTCCCTCGTTTAGTAGACTTATCTAGCTAAATCCTATTGCAAACTCGAACTTGAAGGAAATTGTATTGAACAATCAGTAAAGGATTCGGTCGACAAAGTTTCTTGAACGCTCACATTTTTCTTTTAGCTAGACAAATTGTTTTTTCAACGCTTTTTGACGTGAATTGAGAATCAAATACACTCACTGTTACTATTTCTGAAAATAACAATGTTTTAAAACGTAAAGATGATGACTTTAAAAGTAATGATGATAAAATGGTCACTACTACTGATTCTATAAATAACAACAATAAAAAAGATATTGAAAATGACATTTAAAGTAATGAAGACATCAAATGTAACAGAATAGAAATAACACTTACCATACAATTTGATTATAATGACACTACTAATAATGACATGAACACCAAAATAACTATTAAAATCAAAAGTAATAACATCAAATTACACAGATCCTTAAAAGCACACGCAGCAGCGCTGTATTACATGCCATTACAGGACTTGTACGGAGTACCACGGGACGGTGGAACACTTTATCATTTGCACGGTGGCTTTTAATTTGATTACAATGTTAATGGACCGTTCGACCCGATCCAATTCCAATAAGCAATTCAAATAGTTCACATATTGATTGTGAGAGTTATTTGGAATGATTTGGATGTTGATTTTTGAAGTTGCATTATAGTTTTAGGTAGGTCGTGGGTTAGAACCCAGATAGGCGCATTACTTTGTGTAATTTATTTCATCACCACTGCTCTCAACAGTGAAGGAAAATATAGTGAGGAAACCGCATGTCCTATAACCAAAAAAAATCGAAGACATGTGACATCTACCAACCCACACTCGGCCCGCGTGGTGGTTTATGGCCCATTCCTTATCATAGAGAGGGGGCCTGTGCCCCAGCAGTGGGGTACATTAATGGGTTGATGATGATGACTGTAAAAGTAATGTTGATGGTAGCCGTCTGAATCGAAAGCTTCCCTCTGAATTCAAAATCAGTGTGTAAGAAATAACAACAATCTTATCCACTCAAACGCGACTGATGTTTGGGTTAAAACTAGTGCCCGCTGTTTTACATGGGACTTAAAAAAATAACAGGCAAAATATTAGGTAGAAGTGTACTCCTACTGTACGCAGTACTCTAAGTACCTATTTACTATTAATTGTCATCAAACTGTATTAAAAGTTTAACCTGATTAGAAAATTTACCATAAACGGCTATTTATGTCAAGCAATCTCCCAAAAACTCTTTCACATTATTTAAACTGATTAATAAAGCTCATTGAACAAGAAATTGGGGTGCAATCCAGGCGAAATGTCAAGGAGCACAGCCTTCTGCATAAGTGCCCGGAGCCGCCCTTCTCCGCGCTCACAGGGAGGAATTATCGCTAATAATTATATTACGAGAGAATCAAAGTGCTTTCACGTGAAGAGTATCTTTAGATGTGATTTCTTCGTTGTTTAAAATGTGATTGTTTACAGAGAAAAACGAAACGTTTTATGATCGAACTAGTAGTTCTGCCAACAGCTTCGCCCGCGTGAAGTTTGATAACTGTCCCATGAGATCTTACTACCGGTTTAAAAAATGTGCTATGTTTTAATCCAGGTTATAAACTATATGTGTGCAAAATGTCATCCAAATCCGTTCAATCGTGAAGAGTAGCAAACATACATTCATACCCACAAACTTTCGCATTATTTAATAGTAGGATTAGCAATTAGAATTTGTAGTTTTCGTGTCTGATATTTTCACAAAGCTTGACCTATATACGTTGATGTTTTTGAACCTACTCGAAGTACGTCACAAATATGATATTCTCATCATCCAAACAGACCATCTTTCTTTCTTTATCGTGCGGATAGTACCTGATCTGGTGCCTGATACACCATTACACTTGATGACTATAATTTCTGCAAAATTGTTATTATGATCTCCTTTTTAAAATTTATAGCCCGTTGGGAAACCTACCGGTGTTAAGGCGCAGAGACATGACTTTTAGTGATTTTAAATTGATCATCACGTCTTAACTTCTAGTCTAATTTATTTGAAAAAAATATATGTTATACTAGACCATTTCTTTCATAATTTGATATGCGAAAATGTGAAGAAATATTTTTATGACTTAGTTTAATTAATTTGTAAAGTAGTGTCTAACGCGGCAAAAAAAACGATCATCACGCAAAAACTGTCAGGCGTATTTGCATGAAACTTAGATCATCTCAAAGACAATGTAATGCCCTTTATATTAGTATACGGCTTTTATCCGTATTTTGTTTGATAAATCAAGGTGGGTTGTTTTTTCGAATAATCTTGGTGCGCATTGAAGCGGGGCTCCTCGGGGCGACGGGCGGCAGTGTATCGCTGACCACTCTCACGCACGGGTATACGCTATTGCTAAACTTCCCCCACTCGCTCAAGGTCGTTGGCGTGAGGTAGCCCCTTAAGGGGCTGGTGGAGCGTGCATCGTTCATACAAACGTAGTACCAAAATAATTCAAGAGGACAATGATATTTAGACGAGATATGAGGAATTTAAAATTTCTATAGAAAACTTATTTTTCTCATAACTCTTGTTTAAATCAATGTCATTCATAATCATAATATACATTTGGGAACCTAGATATTATGACTGTAATCCAATCGAAATAAATTAAGAATAGGTATGTTTGGTTTACGATTTATTTTGGTATTACGTTTGTATGAACAACGCACGCTCCGCGTGCCCCTTAAGTAATATAGTGCATAATATCAAAATGTGTTATCGTGTAAATAACAAAATGTAGGGATTTGATAAAAATATATTATAATATAGTGCAGCGAACCCGAAAAGCAATTGCTGTCCCCGTCATTGCGATTTTTTTTCTTTTGCTCTGGAGCTGGGAACCTTCTGGATACGGAGATTTCTAATGATCAAAGTGTCAACTTTTTCACAAGTTTACAACTTTCGCGAATTCAGTGAAAGCATTGACTTATAAAAGACCATGTAAGTTTTTTTACCATCCATCCTCGAACCCTTTTGTCAATTTATTTAAGTTCTGTGCAAAACGTGCATTGTATCTTACAGTCTTCTCTATTAGCCGTATCACCCGATACATGAATAAGTAGTATCATCTATCACAGTATACTTGTACATCGTTCTCTAAGCATCTTTATTGCGTTACCTTCGTTATCAAACCATCATGGGTTGCTAAAGCCTACTGCATGAGTCCATTACCCCAGTACGCCACAGGTATAGTAGTGAATTACCCACCCCAAACAGCATAGATAAAGGCGTTCATGGTATCCTAATTAACATACTT
Source organism: Xestia ashworthii (assembly GCA_950022955.1). Taxonomy (NCBI): domain Eukaryota; kingdom Metazoa; phylum Arthropoda; class Insecta; order Lepidoptera; family Noctuidae; genus Xestia; species Xestia ashworthii. Next base: position 23,191,843 of record OX465561.1, read on the forward strand.
CTCGCCATCTCTTGCATAGTAGCCTTCAATATAAAGTTTATTAAAACATGTTTCGTAGTTCATACCTGAAAATTGAATTAATGGTTCAGTCTCACTTTTTAGCTTTTCTAGGATAAAAGGAGACAATTTTTTTAGGCCCACCTGGTCGTTGCATTTATTATTCTTATTACACCAAAAAAATTACATAGAAATGAAACCAGAATCTTAAAATCATAATAAATAAGCTTTGTTATAATATCTTTTTGCGAATCAAATCATGTGAAGACACTATACATCCTCTTTAGTGTGTCCTCTCTACATATCTATGTAGCTGTCGTTACCTTGACAATTGTTGTTATCATCTGACGGTTCTAATATAAAAATTATACTTCTTTGTCTTTATTTTGTTTAAATATTTCTCGCTTACGTTATTAAAAGTTAACATGGTAGCAGAGCGAATAAAGTAAAAAAAAAAAAAAAAAGTCGGTAAGCAGATTGTTATTAAGGTCTCATGCCTGTGCTGCAAACATGCCGATTCACATTGATCCACTAAACAAGGACAACTATGATACCTGGGTGATACAGGCGGAAGCTGTATTAACAAAAAACAAATTGTGGAAGTATGTTGAGTGTACCCCAAAAACTAACGCTAGTGCAGAAGACATCGAAGGGGACAAACAAGCAAAATCAGAATTGATTTTAATAATCGCTCCTTCTCAACTAAGAGAAATTAAAAAATGCACCTCAGCAAAGGCTTTGTGGGACAAACTCAAAGACATTCATGCGAGTCAAGGACCGGCACGTAAGGCATATCTTCTGAAGCAAATAATCCTTTCAAAACTTGAAGGAAATGATGTACGTGCACACTTAAACAAGTTCATGGACACGGTGGAAAAACTGGCAGATATGGACGTGGATATTCAGAAGGATCTATTAACTATAATGATGCTATACAGCCTCTCCTCTGAATATGAAAATTTCCGCGTTGCTATAGAGTCACGTGACGTCTTGCCAAAACCGGAAGATCTTAAAATTAAAATTATTGAAGAAAGTGACGCTCGTCATCATAATAAAGACTATGAATCTGGTGAACAACATCATGACCATGAAGAAGAGAACGCTCTATATGCTTTTTGTAAAATCTGCAAGAAGACTGGTAGCAAAATTTTTCAGAAGAAATCTCACAAAATATGCTCTAATTGCTGGAAGAAGAATAAAGAAAAGAAGTCTAAGCCAAACAACAATGATAACTCTCACTATGCTGAAGAGTGCCTTTTAACTTCAAACCGTCACAACGAGGACGAATGGGTACTTGACAGTGGCTGCACGTCTCATATGACGCCTCATCGTGAGTTCTTCAAAGATATGAAGACTGTTTCAAGAAAACTGAACTTTGCATCTGAAGCTCACTCTACGGAAATTATGGGTGAAGGCAGAGTTTCATTTAACAACAAATTCGGGAAAATACATTTAGAAAACACACTATATGTACCCACACTTTACACAAATCTACTATCGGTACCGAGTATCACAAGTTACGGTGCATCAGTAGAATTTGATAGAGACAAAGCAGTCGTACGTAATAAAACTGGGAAGTTGTTAGTGACCGCAACAAAGTCAAAGGGTCTATATCATGTAAAATTGCCAAACATTGAACAAAGCTTTGCGGCTATTCCTGAAAAAAGATCAATAAATGCGGAGCAAGGTTCCATACGCGACTGGCATAGGAAACTCGGTCATATGAACATCCAAGACCTCCACCTAGCTCTGAATAATGATACTTTGATTGGGTTAAACTTTAATAAAAATGAGACTTTGTCAGATTGTGAAACATGCATAGAATCGAAAATGACTCGAGTGACAAGTCCTCCCAAGCGAATTACTCCTCGAACTAATGAACGTCTAGCCATTGTTCACAGTGATGTCTGTGGTCCTATCCGTACACCTTCTGACGCTAAGAACCGATACTTCGTCACCTTCATTGACGATTACAGTAGGTATGGACGGGTATACTTCTTAAAAAACAAATCTGAAGTACTAGAAAAATTCAAAGAGTACAAACAAGAAATGGAAAATTTTACTGGAAATAAAATTAAACATTTGCAAACGGATAACGGCACAGAATATGTTAACGGGAAATTTCAAGCCTATCTAAAGGAACACGGGATTGCCAGACGTTTTTCAGCACCCTATACACCTCACCAGAACGGTATAGCTGAAAGAAAAAATCGAACACTAGTGGAGAAAGCCAGAGCTATGCTTATTGATGCAAAAGCACCATTAAACCTATGGGCAGAAGCAATTAATACAGCAAATTACTTATCTAATAGATCAATAAACAGTTCTATTGATAATAAAACACCATTCGAGAAATGGATACTAAGAAAGCCCTGCGTTAATCATCTCCATCCCTTTGGATCCAAAGCCTTCGTACTGAAGAAAGGACCAAGAGGTCATAAGTTTGCATCCAAGGCAATACCAGGAATGTTTGTTGGATACTCAGATACCAGCAAAGCATACAGAGTTTATGTTCCATCCAAACGCAAAAGTATTATTTCCAAAGATGTAAAAGTTGTAAAAGCAAATTACTACTCAAACACTACAGGTAATGTTAACAACTTTACATACAATAAAAACCAGAATGGTGATTCGGCTCCAGAAATCAAGAAAATGGTAGTAGATATCGATGTTGTTGATGAAATTCAACAAAATAACGTTATTGAAAACGACGTGACTGCAGATACTACTCAGTACGATGATAATGATCAAGAACCTGATACTGATAGTGAACAGTACCATGAAATCTCTGATCATGAAGACATTGATGATGAAAATGTAGCCGAAATAGAACAAGATTCTGAACTAAATCGACACGATCTTAGACCTAGATCAACAATACAACTACCAAAAAGGTATGATGATTATGTATTGGCAGCTGTCGCTGAAGTTGAAAATTTACCTATAGATCCAGTGACGTATAAACAAGCATTAGATTCACCTAACAGAGATAAATGGCTCGAAGCAATGCAGAACGAGATAAACTCACTAAATGAAAACAAAACCTGGGATTTAGTGAAGTTGCCTAAAGGACGAAAAGCACTATCTTGTAAATGGGTTTACAAACTGAAAACGAATCCAGATGGCTCCATTGATAAATTTAAAGCCAGAGTGGTAGTTAAAGGCTATTCACAACAAGAAGGTATCGATTACGATAAAACCTTTAGTCCTGTGGCTCGACTCAGCACTATACGAACTATTATAGCAATCAGTGCTAAAGAAAATCTTAACCTACGTCAATTCGACGTCACAACAGCCTTCCTGAATGGAACAGTTGAGGAAGAAATTTACATTAAGCAGCCTGAAGGCTTCCAAGACGGAACTAAACGGGTATGCAAACTAATCCGCAGTCTATACGGGCTCAAACAAGCGCCACGATGCTGGAATTCTTGCATTTCCGAATTCCTGACAGAAACTGGTTTTAAACAAAGTGAAGCAGACCCTTGTTTATACACCAGAATCAGAGGACAGTCCAAAGTCATAATTGGACTCTACGTTGATGATGGATTGGTAGCGTCTAACACAAATGCTGCTGGAGATGAGTTTATTAACGAACTAAAAGCTCGTTTCAAGATCACAACTAAACCAGCCTCTTACTTTCTTGGTATGGAAATAAAAGCCGGAAAAGGCAGAATAACCATATGCCAACAAGCCTATACAAAGAAGGTTCTTAATAAGTTCGGTATGATGAACAGCAAGTCAACACCGACTCCGATAATTAAAGAAGTTATCAATGATACGGAACCAAACGGTGAAAATAAGATAGATTTTCCGTACAGACAGGCCGTTGGAGCTCTTACTTATTTAGCAGTAGGAACAAGGCCAGATATTGCCTTTGCTGTTAGCAAAGGATCCACACATTTGGAGACACCCACAATAAAAGATGTCATTTTGGTGAAACGGATCCTGCGCTACTTGCAGGGAACTACTGACAAAGGTCTAATATATAGGCACACAACAGAGAACCCAAAGAATTTGGTTTGTTACTCTGACTCTGATTTCGCAGGAGATCAAACATCAGGCAGATCAACATCTGGGATGGTGTGTCTACTCTCAGGAGGAGCTATTAGCTGGAGAAGCCAGCGACAAACTGTAGTCTCACTGTCGTCGACTGAAGCGGAGATAATCGCAGCCAGCGAAACTGCTCAAGAAATTTTGTGGCTGACTAGCCTGTTGAAAGACTTGAGTGACTTACAAAAACCACAGCTTTATCTTGATAACGAATCAGCTATAAAGCTTTCACAAAATCCAAAATATGAATACCATAAGCGGACCAAGCACATTAAGCTGAAGCATCTGTTTGTGCGTGAATGTGTGAACAATGGTGAACTTGAAGTGAAACAAGTACCATCTGTCAGACAACTAGCCGACATGTTTACCAAACCGCTCTTTGGCCCAAGATTGGAAGAATTGAGCGGAAAGATTGGTCTCAAGAGAATTTCAGAATTCTAAAAAAGTTCCGAGGGTGTGAAGACACTATACATCCTCTTTAGTGTGTCCTCTCTACATATCTATGTAGCTGTCGTTACCTTGACAATTGTTGTTATCATCTGACGGTTCTAATATAAAAATTATACTTCTTTGTCTTTATTTTGTTTAAATATTTCTCGCTTACGTTATTAAAAGTTAACAAATCATTCCTGATGTGGTCAATGTCATTTGACAGAATATACTTACGTGAATAGGGGCGTTTTTTTCCGTTTAAAAAAAAATACGGTACCTACCCATTAATATTATGTCTGCTTTAATTATAATAGAACTAGAATATTATTAAACTGTGAGCATTTTAAACGCTACTTTTAAACATTTACACTAAAATCGCATAGATGGTTTAAACAATCAATGTGACACGGAACGTTATATTTATCAACTTTTTTAGGGGTTGACTGACAACTTCATTATTTTGACATTTACTTTTTCTGTAACTTTTTTTGTTTGTTATTTTGGTTTTCTTAAGTGTTTTTGCAGATTTTTCGCATTTATTCCGGTTAGACACGGCTTAGCTAATTTAACCAGCACCGGAAACTAGAGGTTATAAGGAGGGAATCAATGTACGTTAATTGTTGGCGCGTTTACGCCTTGTGCTCAATTACAGGAGCAGAGAATAGAATAGAAGAGAGATAAATAAAATACTGTGGACTGAATGATCTGGTGTAATCCAGGATACAAGAGTTTTACAAGGTAGTTTCTTCGTCGTGGTAAAATTTAGAAGTGAGGCGGCGGTCGGAGCGCGCGTCCGCGCTCCCGCCCGATGCTGCTGCCGCCACCCGCGCGCCTCCTCAGCCACTGCGCGCCTCCAGGCGCGAGTAGGCATGCCGTGCGTAGACATGCTCCCCGGGTTGAAGTAGACTTCAAAGAGGAAACGGGCAGATATTGTTGAAGCCGCGCCGAGTCGTCGTAGGCATGCCGTGCGTAGACATTAATTTCATTATTAAATGCTATAATTTATTTGGGGGGCCTAATCTCCAAACAAAAAAAAAAATCTCCTTTGACGATTAAAAGTGAATTTTCTAGATTGTTATTTTCTCTTATGAATTTCGTTTTCTATTGACATACGAATAACTGTACTTTATAGTTAAAGGTATACTTTAAAGTTAAAGTTATTTTTAATCATCAGTATAACCTGAAATATTTTCTTAAATCCAAGAACTCCGGTTACTGCATGTCTTTAAAGTCCAAATTCCAGAACATCTTCACAGTTTTGATGTTTCTCAAGCAGACTGCCTGAGTGAAGTTTTTGGTACTATTTAATTAACGTTTATCTTCATACTCTTTGCGAGAGAAGGACAAAACTATCGTAGTTTAAGTTTGTTTCACAAACAAGAAGTTGATACTTTATTAATTAGGACTTTGAGTTGCAGTCAGCGACTGAATACTGAATTTGGTTGAAGTTTAAGTTTTTATACAACAGTTGGGTAATTCCAACATTTTATGCTTTATGCACTTTCAACAAACAATTTTTTATCGTCCTTAACGTCTACGTTTATGGCTTGTTATTCTTGTGATATTTTTCTTTCATTATTCCAGATTAAATTATAGCGAAACGTACCAGGCCTGAAACTATTCCACTATCCTAAAATAACTTTGTGTTAGAGCAATGAAACAAAGGGCAAAGAACGGTAAAACGTTTTTGACATTATAGGAGACGAGACAATATTATAAATGTTCTTGAAAATGCCAAATCTTCGTCTATCAATCATTCTAAGTTCAGTTATAAATAATAAGTAGGAGCTCTTTGATCGAATCTAAAGGAACGTAACAAAGGGGTACTAGATAGAACTATTATAATAGAGATAAGGTGCTCAGAGGTCTTTGATCTCATAAAATAACCTATATCTCAAGGATTCAATATAGTCCGCCGCGCCGTCGCGCGTATAGGCCGCAATTGCTGCCTCATACAATTCAGCTGCAATACAACCTAAGCAGCAGAAAGGGGGAAAGCAGAACCATCGCTGTGAAACCCTTCCGAGGATTCCGGTACAGCGCTGTCCAGCAAAGGAGGAGTGTGATGAGGACGGCTTCACCTTAGTTCAGAAGAAGAAGAAGAAGCCTATTTGTCGCAATCAATGCGGTACTGGACTGTCAGGACCAAATATGCTGCTGCGTCCAGCGACACCAACGACGTTGATTTATGTGTCCCGACTGTATCACCCCACGAAGGTTGAGGAGGTCGTAGAGTACATGAATGTTAAGACCAGCTGGACCTTGAGGGTCGAGAAGTTGGAGTCGCGTCACAACACTAACTTCAAGTCGTTTGTGGTGCGAGTTCCGACACAATATCTCGACAAGTTTCTCAAGGAAGAGTTTTGGCCGAAGGGTGTTGTCTACCGACGTTTTTGCGGCAGGCTACGTGACACCGCACAGCGTAACACGACGCCGCCACTTCGTGTGTCATAGTGTCATAGTTCATAAGTTACATTTTGTATGTATTAGTATATTTTTAAGTTGTAATGTATTTTTGTGTATTTTATCTATGGGCCTTAGGTTGCCTGATAATAAAATGATTGATTGATTGATTATAGTCTGTCTTGTTAGCAAGGAATGAGGAAAATGTCCTGAGAAAAGTTTAAAGTATGAATGTGGATGGGTATATGAGTAGAGGAAGACCAAAGAAACGATGGATGGACTGTGTGATGAATGATATAGAAAGAAAAGAAGTGTCTGATGAGATGACGAAAAATAGAGGAGTATGGAAGAAGAAGACATGCTGCGCCGACCACAAATAAAACGGGATAAGGGCAAGAGAATGATGATGTCTTGTTAGCAAGGTTAGATAAAGTGCTGGACATTTATAATTTATTAAAATAAACATCTTTTTTGTTAGCTATCAGGTTCCCAGGTTATGGTGTAGAACAAAACAATTACCGCGATGACGGGGAGAACAAGTGCCTTTCGGCTTCGTTAAGAGGTTGTTTACACCCTGTATAGCCGCACTCGTGGCTATAATAACACCAGCATGGTTAAGCCGCACTTGTCCAGGTTGGCCCATGGATGGGTGACCGCCGTTGATCCCAGCAGTCAATTGAAAATCTTTGACAATCGTTACATGTTAGTGGCCCGAAAGTCTGACAACCGGTTTCACCAAGGGGTAGGTATCGTATTACCCAGTACTAACTGGGCTGTGGAGGTCAGATAGCCAGTCGCTCCGTGTAAAATACTGGTATTCAGCTGCATTCGGTTGGACTGGAAGTCGACCGCAGCATAGGAATAGGCAGGCAGATGATGGTCCTTTATTATATCTATAGGTAGTTAAGTATCTAGATATTATAACTGAGCAAAAAGCAACAACTGAGCAAATAGATATAAATGTAGAAAACATCGATTTAAGGTGTATTTGTATCAAGAGCAGAATGACTATCATGATTATGTTCCAGGATTTAAATCACGTTAACACACTCAATCAAATGTAAAACAAACGCTTAAGTTACATTAAATTTAAAATTTAAAAAACCGTCGACACAAATGTAGGGTCATAATTTCACAAGTCCTTTCATTTGATATCCATATTGAGGGATTGTGAAAAAAAAATGTAATTCACCATTTGGTGATGGCGACCATCTTGGATTTGAAATTTATTTTAGGGTATTAATAGTATTCTACTAGTCAAGCCCTTTCATTTAATACCTATATTGAGGGAGTTGTTGAATAAATATCTAATCCACCATTTAGTGGCGGCAGCTATCTTCAACTGATTTTTATCAAACATAACTAAGAACACTCCCGACTATTTTACTTTTCAAACAAAAAAATAAAATTAAAATCGGTTCATCCGTTCGGGAGCTACAATGCCACAGACAGACAAACACAGACACACACAGACACGTCAAACCTATAACAACACGTCGTTTTTGCGTCGGGGGTTAAAATAGCCTATAAAATATCATAGCGTTTCGTTCATTTAAGTTATGACGTCACGTATAAAACTAACATAGTAGCTAGTTGCGTATAAAATTGACATAAAATATAGCTTTCTGGTTCGTTATAATGTAACTGGATGTCTCTGAGCGGTCCCTTTGGAATACGAAGCTTGAACTTATGTATCGAGAGACGTGGTTATTGGTTTGCGTACGCAAGTCTTCTTTTTGAAATTGCTTTAAAATATGAATAGTAATACCACCGTGAGTTATCTATACAGGGTTATTTATAAAACACCAACAACTTCGCAGGAGTAGATTACTAACATCATAAACATCAACATTTTGTTCTACGACTTTTCCGAAAACAGACAAAAAAAAAATCAACTCTCCATACATATCTCCGAACAGCTGATCGAGTTTTGTATGAAAAGCCGATAACTTTTTTGCCTGTTTTCGAAAAAATCGTAGAACAAATGTTGTTTTTTATGGTCTTAGTAATCTACTCCTGCGAGGTTTTTTTTTTTTTTTTTTTTAATTTGTTTTCTACCGCAGACGTGGGGGTCCGCGCTCTTGTTTACATTTTATTAATTGTTTGATGAATTTAAAAGAAAAAATTAAAACTACGATCGTGCTCCATCATTGGACACGTTACATTAAACTAGGCTTATTATTAGTAACTTATGATCTACGTGAGTCCACCCAATTTTTTTTTTTTTTTAACCTTTACAGTTGTTGATGTTTCCTTAACCACTAATTAAAATTAACAAAAATCTACACCAAGCTATTTTGACTGCATGGCAATGTGAGTCGACCGGCAGCAACCGTCGGCACCCGTTCACGGACATGACCTGCACATCCGCGCCGCTTAGCTCAACCATTTTGTAGGGAACTTAGCGACCGGATGTGCAACGCCACCATCGGCACTGTTTTTACGTGAGTATGACAGACTCACCCTGCCATGCAGTTTTACATAATCTATTTTTGGTAACAGAGTTGTTTGGGCTTTGGGTTTTGGGGTTAGGATGGGGGTTTTTTTTTTTCTCCTGCGAGGTTATTGGTGTTTTGCAAATAACCCTGTATACACTAATATTATAAGAGGAAAGATTAGATTTTTTGTTTGTTTATTTTGTTTAGATTTAACTCAAGAACTACAGAACTGATTTAAGAAATTCTTTCACTATAAGAAAGCTACATTTTTACCAAGTAACGAAGGCTAATTAGTCGAGTTATTCCAATTTTTGCGGACGAAGTCGCGAGCCAAGTGTTATAGTGAGTAATAAGTGCGAAATTGGATACACCAGAAAAAAAGGTTTCATTTTGAAGTAACCATAAAGCTTCATATTACGAATTGAACAAAATAAGCAAACCATCTTCCTTTCCCAAATAAAATTATTTGACCAACAGAACAGCGCTAGTAAAAGGTTCAAAATTCAAAGAACATCCGCATGATTTGAGCTTTAATACCTGTAGTTATAATAAAATATAATTATGTTATTATTGGTTTTGGTACACGTGTCATATTTAATTATTGTAACCTTTAACATTGTAGGACAAATTCCAAGGTGGTTGACAGTAATTATACATGCATAGTGATAAACTAGCTGGTATTATGGTCGCGTAATGCCCGTAAATGATTACATATTGTTCCCCCTTTTGAATCGGATTTTGTTAACAATTAGTATTTCAAGGGTTTAAACTTTTTGCACGGAAAATTAATTCTTTTTCTAAAATAAGTTTTAAGTTCTCCTCATAGCATCCGCTATCTGCCACTAAAGTTCCGTCAAAATCCATCTAGCCGTTTCGAAGGTTAGCCGGAACGAACAGATAGCTAGAATATTAAACAATGATTTTCTTTCTTTAAGTACTGTTTGTGATTTCACAATAACTGAAGGTTATTGTGATGGTTATTGTGTAGATAAATTAATGGAAAAAATCTACATATCTCAGGAACATTTTTTGACCTAACTAAAAATAATTTCAAAAAGTTCGAAAGGTCAAATCTTATGAACAAAACATGTCGCGTCGTCAACATCAGCAAAACGTCGTTAAAATCCTAAAAATACTAAAAATGTTCGTAATCCAGATTCGTTCACGGCTCATTTGGTCCTGTGTTTAAGCTGAAAATGCTGAAATATTATCTAACCTAGGCTGAGTTGCGAATATTGATGTATGTTCACATAAATCTCTGGGACCTTTGTTGAGTGACAGATGTCTCTGGGCTCATTACAAAGGCTGTCTTTTAGATTAAAATTAAATGCTTTTGTTAGGAGTATTATAATGTGGCGCACTTTGTTAAACCTTATTTTTGAAGCTTTTGTTACATTGTCTCTTAGTATAAAATATTAACTCAAATCTTCTTACAAAGTCTCAACAGCAGCAGCAGTTTAAGCTGTTTAAGTACCTGCCTGGTCAAAATGATATTTTATCAGCGAAAACGATTACGCAAAAATTAATTGAATTGTAAGTCGCAATAGAATACAAAGTGTTTATTATAATTATGTGTCCCTACAGGGCTCTGAAGGACACCAAAATATATATAACCATGTTTACTCTATGACATTTGAGAGTCAAAACTAGTATTAAATTGAAAACGACTCACACAAAAGAAAGGGTCATTCCGTGATTTACGGCCGCGACAAATAAGTCCAGTGGATAACCTTTTAGTAAATTGGGACTTAAGTTACAAATGGCTTATCGTAGTGTATCTGAATTCTATTTTCTAAAGTTACTGTAATAAATATATTTTTTGTGAAAAGATTATACAAATAACTAAACATTAACGCAATGATTCTTTCGATACTAATAATGGCTATTATCTTCTACCAAAAGATTAATGTATTAAAGTAACGAAAAGAACCAAAGACAAGTTATTATGTTCATTAGACTGACAGAGTGTGTGTGATTTTCATAATGACTGGAATTTAGGTGTTATGTCTAGTTGAAAAGATTTTGGGATGGATGCTGATGGTGTTTACTTTGAATGAAGGACAAATAAAGCTGTTTTTGATGCATTGTGCGCTCTAAAGTTTGAAAAATAGATGAACACCCTACATGATATTGAATTTAAATCTAGCCATTTTTAATAAGTCTAGTTTTTATTTATCTATAATATGTATGTATTTAGAAATATATAAGTATGTTTATCAGTTGTCTAGTACCCATAACACAAGCTCTGCTTAGCTTGGGACTAGATGGCGTTGTGTGATAGTTGTGGAATATTATTATATTATTATTATTCATTGTGGCTACACCATTGGGATTAGTAAAAGGAGTGAATGGAACCTTTTGAACTGCAGTGCAATAACTAAGCACAGCAACAAACAGTGCAGCACCGTTTCTGCACTGTTTTGTGTAGCCCTAATAGCACTAATAATCCGTCGATGCCAAAGTATTAGTTGATAGATAGAGAGAAGAAGATCATAAAATATCGAAGAATTTAAACGTTTGCGGAAAGGCAGATAGATGGTTTTGCGGCCATCGTGAGAAAGAGAAGCGCTTTCCTGCTTGCTCATTTTGGTGGCAGTACCAACAGTATCTTGAGTTTATTCGCAGATAGTCTCCAATGCTACGACATTGGATGAAACTCCACACATAATTTAACCTTTATGTGTGTGTATGTATGTCTACTAACACTAGAATTTAAGACCATTGTTAGTAACGCTATTGGCGTAGCCCGAAATAAACGTTATAATTATAATAATAGTGAGACGGTTGGTAGGGGAGATTAGGGAAAAACCAGTTCAAATTCAGATCAAAAAGCAGTAACAGAAATCCCGATCACAATCTACCAGACAAAACTTCAAGAGCCACCATTTGTCGATCACCACGCAGCAAAAATAGGCATAGATATTTTCACATTTACTATTTTACTGTCCAACGGAGTAAAAAATTCGCTGGCCACATCCATTAAGATGTCTGACAACAATAATAATTTTAGTGACGCCGTAAAAACTCCATTTGGCCACAATGTTAGGTGGAGCATTCATGTGGAAAATGTTGCGGAACATGGTACGCGCGTGACGTGTTGCAAGTTAACTTGTCTATAGAGGACACAATTTTGCGAATAATTAACGGGAAAAATTGATGTTGGAGAAGGTTTTTGACATAAATTGGTAATTTTGTTGAGCATTGGTTTTTGAGAGTATATTCCACTTCTGTTTTCTATTAGGTTTTGGCTACACCTTTTACATACGCACATGTTCTATTTTTTTTATTTTTTATTTTTTTTTTATAGAAATTTCATAAAAATCCCACAAATAAACAACACAACTTCTACGAAACTGCAGAAGTTTATCCTATTTATATTAAATCTCATGTAAAACCAAAGAAACTTATAAATAGCTCGATTCCAACATTTATTGTAAATAAAAGTCGAATCGATTGCGTCCATTACATAGTTGTTTTGAAGACGACTTACCTACAAATAGACGTCAAGATTTCCAGGGACTCGTACAATGGAGATTAGATCTAAAAATAAATTCTGAACGGATTTAAATCTTGTGGTAAGTGGGTTCTGCAACACAAATTACTCTTTTGCCATTCTAAAATAAACAGACATTTATTTCGACAGTCTGTTTTCCGAAAGTTATTGGATTACGACTACAATTTTAAAGTCACTCAAAGGGCAATGGCGAGGGCTAAGTATGCTTGGAGTTTTCAGGCATGATCGAATCAGAAATGAAGACATCCGCAAGAGAACCATGGTTACCGACTTAGCCCGAAGAATTTCCAAACTTAATTGGTAGTGGGCATATTGCTCGCAGAACAGATGGCCGATGGGGCCGAAAAATTCTGGAGTGGCTACCGCGAACCGTAAGACGACTTGGTGAAGGTTGCGGTAATCCGCTGGATGCGAGTCGCACGGAACCGGTCAATGTGGTGACACTTGGGGGAGACCTAATGTCCAGCAGTGGATGTCTTGCGGCTGAAATGATGATGATGATGACTATAATTCTAATATTTCAAAATTAAACGGAGGGTGACTCAAGTCGGTGAAAAATAAAACAATAATTGTTATGCGACGAGCCATAGAAATCATGTACCAGCTGTAGCTTCAAACAGCCATCCTGACGGTGACAAACTTTTATACCGTAGAAGTCATGCGAGATTTCAATACCAGAACCCGTATATCTCATAACATAAATCACGCAGTATAATCTTCGCCAATTTAACCTCAAAACATTAAACAAAGATAGCATAAAACATTTTTATCAACCGCTGAAATTTCCGAACGCACTCGCTTTCAATAAAAAATGATTTATACGTACGCTTTGTTGTTTTATCTACACGTCGGCTCCGATGGTACAGTAGACATAGTAGTGATAACATAATATAGTATTTCAATTAGGAACGAATCGTCGAAATCGGCTCTGACACACAATAAGCAAAACGTTTACGCGAATTTAAGTATGAGGCTACTTGTAAGTAAGTAAGGGTGCTTGCATTAAGATCAACAGGTTTCTTGTTTCGATTTGTTGTAATGAAGAACTTGAAACGTTTTTACACATTTTCTGTACATCTGTCGCTTTAAATTATGCAATCGCATTCAGGTAGTATGGGAAGATTCTACCCGTACGGATTTTTACCGATCCGTCCCGACTAATCGGTACTGGGAACCGATTTCTTTATCCCATGTTTGGGGTGTCCCATCGGATAAAGTGCACAAACATTTTATTTGTGTCATCATCATCTGCATAGACTTTTCCCAACTATGACGGACGGCTTCCAGTCTTACCGGATGCAGCTGGATACCAGTATTTTACATGGAGCAACTGCCTATCTGACCTCCACTACCCAGTTAATACTGGGTAATACGATACCACTTTTTAAGACTGGTTGTCAGAATTTTTGGGCCTGTAACGACTGCCAAAGATTTAACGTGCTTTCTGAAGCACGGAGGAAACTCGATATCAAAGGGTGGTCATCCATCCACAGACCAACCAAGGCATGCACGGCTTAACCTAAAGATCGGCCCGAGCGGCTGTTATTATTTCGCCACGAGCTCCTCTAATGCGACACAAAAAAGTTAGGCTAACTACTCAAATAATACCCGCGATTTATTTCACAAAAAAGTGCCTTGTTATTTTTCTGGATATTTCTTTCCACGGGTGGTGACGGAAGTGAATGGACTGATTAATTCAACTGTTGTTTTGTTATAGATATTCGGATATTATGAGGGTTTATAACCACCGAGCTTACGGTAAAAAATGACTAGATTTATAACGGTAGGGTATTATATAGACTGAACAATTGTTTTATTTGGTTAAAATTGAGCGGGATTGTGAGAGCCATCAACTGGGGCACCGGAGCCAAAGTAACGATAGCTGAGTATTAATTACAAGTCTTTAATACTGGCAGGTTGTTGAATTCTGTTTCATAAACGCGCTTAGAGGCTGCAGAATGAGAGATACTACTTTTGGTGTTTCCAACAGATCTATGACAATAAGTAGCCCATGTTCTATCTGGCGCCTCATGTTCTGAAACTTGCGCACTTGATGACCTTATGACTGCTTCAGTAAGCAAAATTTTGGACCAAACATATTTCGGGTTTTGTCTTCGGCATGCTAAAAAGAATAAGGATGTAAATATATCCATGTTACACCTATCCTGCTCTCTGTGTTCAAATTCATGCAAAATATCCTCTGCGCTGAAAGTGGCAAAGTTTTAGGCAAACAATATCTGAAGTAATGTTGCGCCAGAAAAATAAGGCACTGTTTCCGCCAAAGCCGAAACGAGCGGAGCGTTGCGAAGACGTGCGAGATTCGACCAAAGGAGACGAAAAACGAGATGCGGATGTCGACTGTTCCTTTCTTGATCTTAACCACACGATAAAGAAAGGAACAGTCGTAGTAGGAACACTCTCGGTGCCAAACCTGGTGTCAAAGTTCCTATGCCACCCATGGGCCTCTTACTTAGCTTTACAAGAAATATATCTCAGGTTTCCACACGATCTTTTCCTCCACCGAGTAAGCAATTGATAATTGTGCAAAACGCAAAACCGGAACCGCGTGTCTTGGATTTAAACTTGAAACTGTTGCTGTTCTGTGTGAAGACATGTGCATTAATGCGCAAGAAAACCAAGGTTATCGACGTAGCCCGAAGAATTACCAAACTTCAGTGGCAGTGATCAAGGCACATTGCTTGTAGAACGGATGGCCGTTGGGGCCGAAAAGTTCTAGAGTGGTGACCGCGAACCGGAAGACGTTGGAAGGCCTCGCATTAGGTGGACCAATGACCTGGTGAAGGTTGCGGGAATCTGCTGGATGCATAGCTTCAATCAAAGATGATTGAAAAAAGTGTTAAATATTTATCGCTTTTCGAAAGAAATTCAAACTTCCCACTATTACAGTTAACAGTTTTGTCCTGCACAAAACATATTCTTAACATCAAAGAGGCTCTTAACACCGCCCCGCTATATTCTGGCTCATAGCTTAAACTTAGTGACACTTGCAAGCAAGCTAGCCTCGAGCTAACGTTGGACGATTTGCAATGCAAAACTGTTTGCGTCTTGCGAAGCTGTGCAGTTTACGTAAAACCTTCTTGTTGCAAGGTTTACCTACTATTTCTGTGTCTATATGGATATTTAACGAGTTCTAAAAGCCTTATTGATTAATTGTTTTTTATTAATCAATTAATTAATATGTATCTTGAGCATTCTGTACGTCGAACTAAGTAACCCTACGCAAAAATTATTGTTGGGAAGTTCGACTTTTTTTTTTGGGGTGAAATTCAGACTTTTTGGTAGTACACAATGTAACGTACTTAACACATTGTGCTGATGGATGGATTTAATAGTACGGGGGTCGTGGAGGCGTTTAAAGTAAAAACTTGTGAAAAAGCTGGAACTTTGACCCCAATATTTCCGTAACTACAAGGTTCCCCTGTATGGTCTAGAACAAAAAAAAGCGGCCAAGTGCGAGTTGGACTCGCCCATGAAGGGTTCCGTAACAGCAAGTAACATAGTATAAAGTTCTTAGAGTTCGTTGCTTATTATTTTTATATTTGAGTTGATTGATTGAAAGGTAAATTGTTTTTTAGTTTTATCATTCTCTTATTTTAGAAGTTACAGGGGCTGGGTACACATTTTACCACTTTGGAAGTGTCTTTCGCGCAAACTATTCAGTTTAGAAAAACATGATATTAAAAACCACAATACAATTTTTAAGACCTATCCATAGATACCCCACAGGTATAGGTTCGATTAAAAAAAAATTGAGATTCAGTTCCATATTCAATTTCTATTTTTGTGTGAAAATCTTAATGCAGTTCACAGAATACATCTACTTACCAAGTTTCAACAGCATAGTTCTTATATAGTTCCGGAAAAAAGTGGCTGTGACATACGGACGGACAGGACGAATACATAAGGGTTCCGTTTTTTGCCATTTGGCTACGGAACTCTAAAAATAATCGTAATGGTGGGGAAAACAAGTGACATTCGCCTTCGTTAACTTTTATTTATTTAGGTACGTATAAAATATAGGTCTTAAAAAAAAAAAAAAATAATTGCCTTGCCCTTCATCACCTGTCTTTTCTCAGTTATGACATGACTGGCTGACTGGCCATTATATAACCGGAAGCAGCTAAATACCAGTATTTTACTTAAACCGACTGCTTATCTGATCTCAAAAACACAGTTACTGGGCACACACGACATCCTTTACTGAGAATGGTTGTTACATACTTTATCTTCTGCCCCCGACTTCTTTCGCGTGAATTTCCCGCTTGCAACATTTCTTATTGCTGCTCCGTTCCTGTTAGTCATAGCGTGATGTTATATAGCCTATAGCCTTCCTCGATAAATGGACTGTCCAACGCAAAAATATTTTTTCAATTTGAACTAGTAGTTCCTGAGATTAGCGCGTTCAACCAAACAAACAAACAAACAATCAAACAAAAACAAACTTTTCGGCTTTATAATATTATAAGTATAGATATAAGTATAGATTTGTGTAATGTATTATTCTCCTTCCCTTATTCCAATTTAATTGAGATTGGCGCAGTATATCTTCTAGAATTCTACCATCTTCAGTATGGTACGTATACCCAGTACTAACTGGGTTGTGGAGGTCTGATTGGCAGTCACTCCATGTAAAATACTGGTGTTCAGCTGTATTCGATTAGACTGGAAGCCGACCACAACATAGTTGGGAAAAGGCTAGGCAGATGATGATGATGCAGTATATCTTCTAATTCGATAAAAAATGCAACAAAAAAATATAAAACTAGCTAGTTGCGTAGATTCTTATTGGATTTTAAAACCATTTTTTAAATAAATGATTAATTAACAAAATATTTTCAAAAAAAATTGGGCTCGTCCGGGATTTGAACCCGGGACCTCTCGCACCCTAAGCGAAAATCATACCCCTAGACCAACGAGCCGGCTGGTAGAACCGTCAAATTGAACGTTCACAGTACAAAAATTACGATACCTTTCACTGATTATGTTGCATGATATATTACATCGTAATGTGCGTAACAGGAAAAGATTTGAATTTTTGTATGTAAAGAATAAACTTAAAAACTACTGGACCGATTTGAAAAATTCTTTCACCAATAGATAGCTACTTTAGTAGCAAATTACATAGGCTATATTTTATCCCTATACCTACTCCCACGGTAACGGGAGCTACACGAGTGAAACCGCGTGACGTTCGCTAGTAGTTATAGTAAGAAATATTTATGCTGTTACTGGAACAGCTTTTATTATTCAAACGAAATAGCTTTGACATGTTATTTGTGTTATTTATTAACGTTTGTGGCCCAAAAAGTCTGACAACCAGTCTCACCAAGTTTAATCGTATTACCCAGTACTAACTGGGTGGTGGAAGTCAGATAGACAGTCGCTCCATGTAAAATTCTGGTATTCAGCTGCATTTGGTTAGACTGGAAGCCAATATAGTTGTGAAAAGGCTAGGCAAATGATTATAAACATTTTTTACTCAAAGCTTTACAAACCAACCCATTTTTCACATGCCACATATTCCTAACATCAGGTGTCTACCCCTGGTTCTATTCACACAACAGGTCCGGAGTCCGGACATAGCGGTACACGATAATGTTTGTTGAGTACTGCGGGGTTACCACAACGTCCAAATGCGATTCAATTTAGGTTTGAGCTGTCAGTTTTCTGACAGTTTTTCTATGGAACTGACAGCTTGCGACTCAGTTTAGGACCTGAATTGAATCGCATTTAGAGGTTGTGGTAACCCACCTGTTTTTGTTTTAGGCGGGGTGCAGATTGCCGGGGCTACGGGACTGTTCGAAAGAGATACCGTGGCCGCGGAACATAAAGGGCGAGGAAGGAACATGAATGGGTTTTAGTCAGTAAAAGTCTGACACTCCGCCCAGAGTGGGAGAAGTTATTTGATGATTTCTCACACGAAAAAAAAATAGGCTAGGTGCAGATAATGCGACTTATAACGGGCCCATATCATGCGGATTAAATCCATCTAGGAATTATAAAATTAAGTGACGGCTTAAAAAAAAGGCTTTTAATTTTTAAGAATAACCATTCTGGTAACACTAATATTATTGATGCAAAAGTTTGTATGTGTGTGTGTTTTGCGGTGAAAGGCACCGCTAGTCTTTACAACTGTGAACGTGCTAGTATGTTTTGATTAGTCTGTCAGCCGGCTCGTTGGTCTAGGGGTATGATTTTCGCTTAGGGTGCGAGAGGTCCCGGGTTCAAATCCCGGACGAGCCCAGTTTTTGTGAGGTTTCCGGTTTTTTTTTTTGGTAATATAATCTTTACAGTAATCTGCTAAGAATCTACTTGTACTTAATTGGAATTTTAATGTTGTCAACTATTAATATTTATTTTCTACATACGTACATATGTACATACATACATACATCATTACACCCACACCGCTTTCTGGTAGTGTTTTATAATTCTTGCGCATCCTCGGCAGAAACTATAAGACAGCACCCGTTACGGTCATTTTTTATTTAATAATAAACAAAGCACCCTGTATAATAACAATGAAAAGAACGAAATGCAAAATAATCCCTATCGCACGTACGGATCTCATCTCATATGTAACCCGCCTTATCTCACCATATTTACTTTTCAAAGATACAGGAACCGCTCATCGTTTCTCAATATTTGTATTTGAGCTCCACTATTGAATATTATTTGCAGTTATTACTCGAATGTGTATCAAATTGTGTTTGTATCAATCGTTGTATGTGTGTTTAGGTGCATTATTGAGATGTTATTGGATTTCGTGTTTCAATGGCCTGAAGGGTTAAAGATTCTAGAAGGGTTTCTGGTTCTAATCCTTTACAAGTAAATAACATAAAAAATAAATAAAAACCCTTACAAGTAATACGAACAAAATTTGCTTGTACGCTGTTTTATAATCAAAAGCTTTACAGAATTTCGTTTCATATAAAATTTTCTCGTAATATCGTTTCATAGGTAGATCGCAAAATATTGTGGGATGCATTTAATAGTATCACGGGTTATGGAGTTATTTAAGGTAAAGTTATGACCTTAAAAACTAGTATCTGATAAAAAGCTTGTGAAAAAGTTAGAACTTTGACCTCCAATATCTCCGGGACTAGTATAGGTTCCCAGGTTTGGCTTAGAACAAAAATATATCACATCGCAATGACGGAGCGAGTGAGTGCGTTTCGGTTTCGTTAATAAAGGTATATTTACAGCCTTTATTATACGTAGTTAGCTGTAATCAATTTTAGTTTCAATTCTGCTAGGTAAAAGGTGCTTTTTTGAAAAAATAGTAAGAAGTATAATATTACGAGCTGATAAATTTCATATATTTATTATTTATTTAGTTTTGTCAATCCTCTAACTAGCTCTAATTTTAGCTGATAATCAGTCTAATAGATTCGGCTGATGGTGGCCCAACAGCGTGCCCGGTCAGAACTAAGCCGGTAGTAGTATTGAATCTCCTAACATCGGCTAAGCCTACCCAAATCGAAATTACGACGGGTATCACTTAGTGTGTACAGAATATTCGGATACCGGAATTGTAAATCGGTATTTCACCTTGGGCAGAATTTGAAAAATTTCCAGAAGGAACCTGGTGGATTAAAGCTCTGACACCGGGTTAGGCAATAACCACTCGAAAAAACAAGACAGTTTACTTAGGTCATGTTATTGCACCGTATCAAAGATGTCTGGAGTTCATGTTGTTATTTTATGAAAACATCAAAATAGACGGAGGTAGTAATGTTTTTCATGTTTTGTAAAACTTCAGGTATATCACACACATCATCAAAAGTTGCTTTGTTTTTAAATGAAAACTTTTGCTTATTTTTCTATGAATATTTTTGATAGACAATTGGTACTACTATAGTTTAAACACCATAAATACTTTAAATACGGCTTTTGCTGCAGCAAACTGCGTGAGTCTTAAATTATCATTAAAATCTCTCTGAATTCGTGCCGTATTTAGTACAATAATGTACAAAAGATTTGGGCTCGTCCGGGATTTGAACCCGGGACCTCTCGCACCCTAAGCGAAAATCATACCCCTAGACCAACGAGCCAGCTGATTACTTTGCTGAATTTCTACACCACAAGACCATTCGATAATAAGATGACTTTAGTATAAAGCTGTGACGTCATGCTCTTGTAGAAAGTCACATAGGTAACTGTGTGTATGTGTGAGTTTTTTCAAGGTTTTTTTTTTGTTTTGCGTGGTAAGCAGAAATAAATCATCATAGATGTTTGAAATTTGTTTGATTTTTGATTTTTTTGTTTTTCTTACTGAATGATTTGTTGATCTATGAGTTAAAATGTGAAGCAATAACCAGAGCAAAAAATTTGGAAATCATGGGAGCCTTTGCCCAGCACTCACAGCAGTGGGATGACACAGGTTTTTTTTTTGTAAGGGAAATCATCAAATAACTTCTCCCACTCTGGGCGGAGCGGGACTGTGTGTCTGACTTTTACTGACTAAAACCCATCCATGTTCCTTCCTCGCCCTTTACGTTCCGGGGCCGCGGTATCTCTTTCGAACAGGCCCGCAGCCCCGGCAGGGGATGACACAGGCTAACAGTAACGTATCGGATTTCCTAGCTGATAAATTTTAGTTGTGTATCAATGTTTGAATGTTTTATGATGAACTGCATCAATGTTTGCATGCCAAAATGGTAGAATGTACAAGGATTCTATAACATTATTTTAACCATCCTATTGTAATTACCTACATTCTGAGCAAATAAATGACTATTCTATTCTATTCTATTCCTCCTCTCTCTCTCTCCTGACCTCTCGCTCCCTAAGCGAAAATCATACCCCTAGACCAACGAGCCGACTGATTGAGTCACTGAATTTTAACGATACAAAACCGTTGACTAATTTAAAGTTGTGACATAGTAAGTGAGTAGAAAGTCGCGTATTTTACGTTGGAACGTGCTTGTTTCTGATATAACATGATAAGCAGAGCTATAAACCACAGATGAAATTAAAGATATATTATTCTTTGTAATTTGATCGAAGAAAGCAGAACTTAGCTTGGGCGATTCTCTGCTCTATTACAAAGATTGTAATAGAATAAATCCTATGGAGAAAGACCAAAATTGCGAACTAGTCTGGCAATTATAAAACCATTTTATTTCAAGAAGTGCAAATAGGTAATCCTTAGGCACAGAATAAAAAAAATTGGACTCGTCTGGGATATGATCCCGGGACCTCTCGCATCCTAATAAACGAAATCATCTGTTAGGCCGCAAGGCCTAACCTGGTGTCAGAGTTGCTATGCAGAAATATCTCTCAGGCATACTGGTCTCCTCACGGTGTAAAAGATGTTGATTTACAATAATTTGTCAAGAATTGGCAACACAATAATGTAAAATGAACCAAATATCCCTCTCATTTATTTATCTATCTAATAACACTACCGTTGATTTTGCAACAGAACCGGACAAGGGACTGATCACAAATGAGCTTCATAAGGTGTGTGAAAGCCGGAAGGGGCATTAAAAAGGAACTGACGCTACCGGATGTCCAAGAAAAGGGTCAATCAGTGCTTATACTGTGTAATACTCTCTTACAAGAAGATAAAGGGGTTTCAAGGATTATTGTCACACAAATATTAACAAAGGTGAAAGTTTCATGTGTGTGTGTTTGTTACTCGTTCACGCTCAAACGGCTTAACTGATTAAGATGAAATTTGGTACCTATCACGATAGCTTATAACCTGGATTAACACGTACATTACTTTTTATACGGGTAGTACCTATGACCCGTGGGACAATTATCAAGCTCCACTTGGACGAAGAATCGGGCATAAGCTAGTTTTGTAAAATAAAATTTTGCTAACGCAAACGACAAAAATATTATTTAATTTTAAATTGTGCTTAGTGGGTCACAGATGAAGTAAACTATTGCTTATTATGGCAATTAATACTCCAGTTACAATATCTCAATAATTCTTGTTGTACATATTAAATATTTATTATAATTAGTAAATATGTAAATAATTATTCTTACGTGTTTTTCTGATAAAAATAAATCTATTCTGTTCTATTCTAAAAAGTTATTAAAATACGTTGTTTATGTTGTAAAATATTTTAGAATTAGATATAGAGGAGGCCTAGGCTGTGTCCCAGGAGTTGGAACATAAATAGGCTATTGATGATGATAATGATGAGATAGCGCCATATTTTTTTTAAATGATGAAGTTTGGGATAGGCTTAGTACATCCGTTAATCCCTCATATTGGACGAACAAGGAGTTTTAAAAGTCTGTGCAAAAACTCCTTCAAAAAAATTGGGCTCGTCCGAGATTTGAACCCGGGACCTCTCGCACCCTAAGCGAAAATCATACCCCTAGACCAACGAGCCGGCTACCTTATACGTGCAAATTTGCTGCCACAAACCGTTTCTTCACAGTCCAAAGAGAATAGTGTACAAAACATTTTAACATGCTGATACTTTCTATATTAAAACACGTTCTGTTACGTCATCAGTGTTGCGGAATGCGTACACGCATGTATGTAGGTCACCTTTCACTGCGCCTTCGCCAAGTCGATTGCCATGTGATCACGAATTTGAAATCATCCGACAGTTGGCTCGTTGGTCTAGGGGTATGATTTTCGCTTAGGGTGCGAGAGGTCCCGGGTTCAAATCCCGGACGAGCCCAAATCTTTTTGAGACGAAATATTTTAAAACTAGGTATTTTATAAAGTTTGTGAAACAATGCGAAGATAATTGTATACTGTTTGAAAGTTAATTATAACATTTTGATGTCGGCTCATTTAATTTTTTTAAATATTTTTATCAAATGACAATAAAGTTTAAATGATAAATAAATAAGATATCGATTACATAATAAATCATAGCTACCATAATACTCTCAATAAAGATTAGTTGTATTGATAAAAGATGCAATAAATTAAACTGATAACATCACCCATTACAACAGTTTATTGCCGGCTAATTTATTTACAACTAACAACTCTGCATGTATTCCAATTCAGATATTTAACACTGTTTACTGATATATATATATATATACCTATTTAAGTTAAATATATGTTCCTACATTATTTACAAACTATCAAATCGATAATTATATTATTATTAAAAACATGTATCAAAAGGGTGCATACTAGTTCCATTATTTTCAAATTCTCTCAAAATGGAACTAGTGATAATAAAAAACAATACTAGTTCCATCATGGAACTGTTAATGGTACCTACTAGTGACAATGAACCTAATAATTCTGTGTTTTATATTGCAAAACGATTTTTATTCTACAAAATGTTTTCACAATTTTAGAAAAGGTTCTTCAGTTTATAACTTGTGAACTCTTCCACCCATATAAGAGGGTCCTCGGGAATAAACTATAAAACTTTCATTTGATATTGTTGAAAATACTTACTAGAGATTTTTATCCGAACAATATTAGGAATCGATTGTGAAATAAAATGGATCAGAAAACTTTTCTTCTCGTTTTATTTATTTTTATTTATTTATTTAAAATTATGTAAATAACACCTTAACAGCTATAACGCCAATGCGATGTTACTACCAAGATACCTCTAAATCACTTAATACGAATAAACAAAAAAACACAATAAACAGACTTGCATTAAAAAATACCTACAATTAAACAAACATCTTTATACATTCTCGATGCACTTCAGCGCAACTCCTGTGAACTGCATCAGGCTGCAGTGAAATATATCTACCTCAACTGAAATAATATTTAAGAGTCTTATGGCGCGTGACAAGGGGGCAAACTTGTTCAGGTTGGTCCTACAGGATGGCTCCAGTAGCGTAGGCGTGGAGCGACGCGCGCCCCCGCAACTGGGTGGCGCGCGCATCCCCAGCTCCGCTAACAGCTCGGGGTGGTGCAGCCAGCCGCGTAACACCCGAAACACGAAGCTACACAGAGCGACGTCTCTCACTGCCAGCCTGCTGTACCCTACCATCCCTATTACAAAGAGACTCGGGTACATGAGCGGGAAGAAAGGATAGACGCCGTACTGTTTCAAGTACGAAAACCGAGTGAATTTGTTTTGGATTCTTTCCACCATGACACTATATTTGGCCTCATGGGGGTTCCACACGATCGCACTCGTTTCAAGTCGGCTCCGCACGAGCGCATTGTACATGAGTTTAACCACTGCCGTACCATGAAAGTCTTTGCACTGCCTAAGTATAAATCCAAGATTTCGGAAGGACTTGCCGCATATGTCTAAGATGTGCTGACGAAACGTCAATTCTGGAACCATCTCCACCCCCAGGTCCCGCACATGCGAGACTCGTGACATGACTGCGGCTTCCATCTCATACTGATGCAGCAGTGGTTCCCGCGCGCGAGTGTAGCTCATTATACAGCATTTGGGAACGTTAAAACCTAACTTATTATCTAGGCTCCACTGCACCACCCTATCAATATCTTGTTGAAGCCGTTCACAGTCCGAAGTATCTGCTATCGACAGGAACAACTTGAGGTCGTCTGCAAATAGCAGGCACTTCGCCTCCTTTACAACTTTCGGGAGATCATTAACCATCAAAATGAAACCTAATGGACCGATATTACTACCCTGACTCACCCCCGAAAACGTGAAATAAGGCTTGGAGACGTATCCACCATATTCAACGTACTGCCGGCGATCGCCAAGGTAATTCGCGAAGAATCGCAGAAGGTGCGGTGTGAAACCAAACGCCGCAAACTTAGCCAACAGCACATCGTTGTCGACGGTGTCGAACGCCTTCCGAAAGTCGAAGTACGCAGTGTCCACCTGTGCCCCCGCGTCAACAACAGGTGACAGGTATGTCATGAAAGACAACAAGTTACTCCCCGTACTTCGACCAGTCCGGAAACCATGTTGAGCGTCAGTCAGGCGAGAAGTTACTTGATCTGATATACACTTGTGCAAGACCGACTCAAATACTTTAGCAAACGCCGACAGCACAGCCACCGGTCGGTAGCCACTAACATCAGTTCCCGAACCTCCCTTTGGGACTGGTATCACTCTAGTGATTTTCCATTGTTTGGGATATTGACCTGACTTTAAAAACAGATTTAAAATGTGGAGTAGTGGCCTTTCAAACACCGTGCTACAGTCTTTAACTAAATAAGGTGGTATCCCGTCTGGTCCCGCCGAATACTTTGGCTTGAGGCGGCGAAGCGCAGCGCGCAGGTCGCGCAGGTCGAGCTGGCCAACGTGCACGCGCGCCGCATCCGCGCTCGCGCCCGCCGCGCGCTCCGCCTCCGCGGGGTCCAGCGCCGGGCGCACCACGTTATACACCGAATGAAAGAAGGAGGCGAAACATTCCGCACACTCTTCGTCACTCAACTCCTTTCCATCATTTGTGACTCGAGTTTTGTTGCGCCTAGCACGCTTACTTCTAATAAAATTCCAAAAAGATTTAGGATCGTTTTTAATATTTGCCTGCAGCCTACACTGGTAATTTTCATAGGTTGACTTTAATTTATGTTTAACTTGGGTTCTATAGTGAGAAAACCAATCATAGTCGCTCCTTGAACCAGTCATTTTAAATAATTTATGATACCTCCACTTTGTTTTGATGTCACGTATTAAATCAGATGTGTACCAGGTTGGATATATATATTTGTATTTATTTCCACTGTTTTTTTTCGTCGGTGTGCATTCGCTAATGGCGTCATTAACTACGCTATAAAAAAACGTCAAAGCTTTATCAGGGTCCCCAATCTCATACAATGCATTCCAATGTATCGATTGTAAAATACTATATAGTCTCGAAAAGTCACATTTATGACTGAACCGACGAAGAAAATCGTTGTGGAGCAACTTAAGAAAGGTTTTTTTTAGGGTTCCGTACGCAAAGGGTAAGTAAAAACGGTAAATCGGGACCCTATTGCTAAGACTCCACTGTCCGTCTGTCTGTGTGTCACCATGGTGTATCATATGAACCGTGAGATATAAGTAGACAGTTCAAATTTTCACAGACGATATTATTTCTGTTGCCGCTTAGCAATAAATAATAAAATGAAAGGGGGCTCCCCTACTAGAATGATACGGAACCCTTTGTCCGAGTCCGAGTCCGACTCACACTTGGCCGGTTTTTTTTCGTTGCATATTAGTTTCCTAATGCTCGAAGATAGTACTTCTCTCCGTGACAGGGAGTTAGTTTGTCGAAATCTACTACGTGGCCCTAGTTCTATTGGAGGATTTCACACTTTTTTTTATCCTCTATTGTTTTCTACCATTCTAGTACCCCAGGATAGTTTATTTCACCCTTTTTCAGAGCGAAGACGATGATAATATAATTTTCGCAAAATAAAGTAACGGCCTGGATTGGAACCCACGACCCTATAGCTCGTTAGCGGCCCTTACCACCAGGTCTCTTTGCTTTTCCTAATTTGCTCAGACTGAAGTTCATTTTGATGAATGGATACGTGAAACTATCGCACTTAGTAAACTAGTATACCAAATTAGGATCAAATCAAACCGATTGTTTACATTGGTGACCTCAATTGATTCATCCGTAGTCCGTACACTACTTGAGCCTATTTACATATAGGTATCTATACTTTACTGTTTGCTTTGTTTAGTGGCTAAATATAGCTTGATGTAGCTATTACTGGATACACAGAAGCTTGGTAAACTGTAATAGTTAGTTAACATAATAATAATACGTTTATTTTAGATAAAATCCAATCCATAAAGCAACATAGCAATGAAATCAGCGCACAAGTAATAAAAAAATAAATAAACACAGTAAAAAAAACAAAATCAATTAATAAAATAAATCAAATATTAGCATAAACAAAGGAAATAAATATGAGTATCATAACATTTAAAAAGATTAAAAATTCGATGTTAATATTAGATATCCTTTGTCAATCAATCAACAAAAATTAGAAATTATACAATCAATGTGACTACCCGGAATAACAAACACCTCTCTCAAAAAAACCCATATCGTATTCATGAATTGTTTTTTTATGACTAAGGTCCATGTTCACCAAAAAGATGAC
Source organism: Xestia ashworthii (assembly GCA_950022955.1). Taxonomy (NCBI): domain Eukaryota; kingdom Metazoa; phylum Arthropoda; class Insecta; order Lepidoptera; family Noctuidae; genus Xestia; species Xestia ashworthii. The sequence continues at coordinate 23,219,687 of OX465561.1, forward strand.
GGTCTGATTATCTAAAAACAGCTGTTTAAAACACATTTTTGTTAGTGTCCGACCGAAACAGGATTTTCAGCCGGTGGCACCGGTGCCTTATATCATTAATCAGTGACAAAGTGAAAGGCACGTATCAGATAATTATGATTCTTTATATGACGGTCGATTTAAAAATTACTATCAGCCGGCTCGTTGGTCTAGGGGTATGATTTTCGCTTAGGGTGCGAGAGGTCCCGGGTTCAAATCCCGGACGAGCCCAAACTTTTTACGATGGCTTTTTAACGAGTTTAAAAGGTTGAAACGAATGGAGTTTAGTGAAAAAGGTTGTTTTGTTTGCCCTTTATCGATCTGGGACTCCAAATTGGTTTTGGTGTGTGTATGTAACATTTTGTGTGTTTGAGTTTACAATTGTGTACCCACACCACATTTAAATTTGTCTTATTTTCTGTTTGTTAATTTCCACGGATAAATTATAGTCCTAGGAGTTACTACTACGAGTATATTCGGTAGCTTACTTAAATCATCGGTGGTTTTATTTCAAGTTCATAATACCCTCACAGAATGATTTTATAATTTAGTTCGCGCGGAGTACTAGTTTGAACGCGCTAATCCCAGGAACTACTGGTTCGAATTCAAAAAATATTTTGTGTTGGATAGTCCATTTATCGAAGAAGGCTTTAGGCTAAAGAACATAACGCTACAACCATAAGGAGCGGAGCATGAATGAAAATTGTTGCAAAAACGGGGATTTTTTTTTCTTTAGTTTTTCTCTCTTATGTGACGCAGACGAAGTTGCATGGGTCAGCTGGTAATTAATAATATGTATTCCAGGAGGAGCTCGTGGCTACATAATAACAGCCGCTCGCATCGATCTTCAGGTTAAGCCGCGCTTGCCTAGGTTGATCTGTAGATGGGTGACTACCCTTACATACCAAGTTTCCTCCACACCTCTTAACGAAGCCTAAAGGCACTTGTTCTCCCCGTTATTGCAATCATTTTTTTTTGTTCTACGCCATACTTGGGAACCTTCTAGTTACGGAGATATTGTGGGGCAAAGTTCCAACTTTTTGACTAGTTTTTTTTTAAATACAAGTTTTTAATGTAAGATTTTTCATTTCATTTCATTTAAGTACTACATTGAGTTCTACCACAAAACATGATTTTTGACCTCAAAAAAAAAGCCGCTTCCCAGCAATAATTTTTGCGTAAAGTTACTTAGAGGTACAGAATGCTTGGCTGACGGCTTCGTGATGAGGTAGTTTACATCCTGTATTACCCGACAGCAGCAGAACCCAAAGGGAGGGTACATAATGTTTATTTGTAAAATCAACACAAACGTATGTTATTCTATCATGGAACCCGATCCGTCGCAATTAGTCATTACCAGCGCTTTGATACCTAATTATATATCATTACCTAGTCACCAGCTGCTAATTAGTTAATATTAATTAGCTTATAATTACACGCTTACCTGATTGATGTTAAGTGGCAAATTCAGGTAATGACAATATTGATATACTCTCAGGTCGCGTACATCTTGGATGACCTCTACGTGTCATTGCATTGCTTTTGTCACACGAGTCGCCTAGACGTATTGCAGGTGCCATCCTAGAAACAGAGCTGAAATTGCCAGTCTTCTTCTTCTTCATTCGTTTGGTCAACGCCTTAATTACCAGTTCCAAATTAACTATTAAAAAAATGTGAATGGATGTTTCGGGGAATGGGGAACGGAGAATACAACTGGGAAAGGAGAATAACACAACCCAGAAATAACTCACGGTCCACTGCTAGTACCTTGGTTCGGTACGTACACGTACTAAAAATCTGTTAAACAAAGTATTTCTTAATTATTGGTCACCATTACATATTGATAAAAGGAAACTACAAAACCTCCGATACCTTCTTTACCATCATCATTTCAGCCGAAAGACGTCCACTGCTGGACATAGACCTCCCCCAAGTGTCGCCACATTGTCGGGTCCCGTGCGAATCGCATTCAACGTATTCCCTCCGATGGGGACCGAAAAGTCCTGGAGTGACAACCGCGAACCAGAAGACGATGCGTTGGAAGACCTCCCACTAGACTCTCTCTCTAGACTCCCACCGATGACCTGATGAAGGTTCCTTACCATAAATTCTACAAACTCAACAAAATCAAATTATAGAGGTACCAACGTTACCAACAACCACAAAATGTCAATTAGACACCGACAAAATCAGCGGATGCGTTCCCATCGACCAGTGACCGCGTAATTATCCGAATTATTCGAAAACTTCATTAAAACAGGATCGACAAACGGTAGCCGGAACAAGCGGGCTAACATCAAACGCTAATTAGCGGGAGTAATTAAACAGATTTAGAGCCAATTGTCGGGATGTAGGAGTGTAGGATGAGCCGGAGTCAGTGAGGCTGCTGACAACTACTGTTTGTGTTAGCAATCCGGCTGTTCCCACTGCTCACTGCTGGGACACAGGTCTCCCCTATAGGCCGTAATCACTTCGTCCGTCTGTTGTGAGTTAGTGATTTTCACATCACGCTTGTAAATCTCGAAGGTTTGGGCTAAGGTATATGTTTATTGTCTCATATGTGATGAACCCATAGCCACCATCTATGCGAACCCAACAACGCTTGGGTCGATCTTTAGGTTAAGCCATGTTTGCTTAAGTTGGTCTGTAGATGGGTGACCACCCTTACATACCGAGTTTCTTACGTGACTCGGAAAGCACGTTAAAACGAGTACTTTCTCAAGTTAGGAGTAATTCAGCAACTCGTCCCACATGTCCATGGCCCATTAGGGACGAGTTGATGAAACTCAAAATAAATAATCTTTTCATTATGCCTTGTGTCTGTAGCTTTGTTTTTTTTTATGTATATTTGACATTCGAAAGTGCCTAATGGTCATAGGCTTGTTAACTGAAAAAATGTAATTAGTCCGTCACTTAGATTATCAAAAAATATTTGACCCTTTTCTTTTGTCAAATAAAACAAAATTGACGAAGATACGACGCTTTTAAAATTCCCAATACGCCACTGTTCGGTATGATTCTTAGTGAGTTCTGACGTCACGAGCGCCCACTCCCGAGTTTTGATGCGTTTTATCTTTGTCAATATTCGTTGATTTACAAAAACAAAACATACGTGTCCATTATTTTCAAATACTCTAAGTGACGGACTAAATAGATTTGCAATTTATTGATGGTGGAAACAAGCCTATTGAAATAAATGCTTTGAGTTTGAGTTTGATCTATGCATAATACTATTTAAAACTGCGTAAGTTTTAAAAACCATAATTGTATGCACGAATCATTTACATTAAGTACTTGAGTCACTGTTGGTAAGAACAGTGACTCAAGTAATGCTAATGTTTGGACGATTGCTGCAAAACTGCACACTTTCCACTTCTGCTGACTGTATTGTGTTTACAACTAAGTATGTTTTAATTTTCATGATAAAAACAACAAATGCTAAGAAACCAAATAGGTCTATCAATTAAATCGAAACATAAAAACACATAATTTTGTTATTTGTGTCAGCTAGGATACACACACATTAACATTAGAATTAAGAACGGGATATTTACCATGTTTATTGTTTGTTTTGAGTTTCCGATATTTCGGCACTGTTACAAGCGCCATGGTCACGGATGAACTGAAGTTATTGTGGTTTTTTCCCAGAATAATTCACAATTGTGCCCGAATAATAAACAATTGTGCTAAAAAAAACACATTGAACCAATTTGGCCCTCGTAAGGCAAAAAGCAAAATCTCAAAAAAAAAAAAGATGTTTTGCAAATCTCTCACGTCACTCTGTTGTTCTAATGATAAAACCGGCCAAGAGCGTGTCGGGCCACGCTCACTGTAGGGTTCCGTAGCTTCCCAGACCATTAAAAATACCAACATTTTTCGTCAGCAAAAATAACTTTGTTTTTCATAGTATTTGTATGAAAAACAAAGTTATCATTTGCGTTTTTTTTGAAAAAGTTCTATATAACTCAAAAACTATTCAACTCATCAAGTTGAAAATAATTTTCCTAGAAAGTTCATATAAAGGTCTACTTCTGTGATTTTTTTCATATTTTTTAAACTTATGGTTCAAAAGTTAGAGGGGGGGGGGACACATTGTTTTTGACTTTCGGAGCGATTATTTCCTAAAATATTAATATTATCAAAAAATGATTTTAGAAAACCCCTATTCATTTTTAAATACCTATCCAACAATATATCACACGTCAGGGTCAAAATTAAAAAAAAAATCGCTCCCCACTTTACGTCTGGGGGAGGTACCCTAATAAAAATGTTTTTTTAAATTTTTATTTTTGCACTTTGTCGGCATGATTGATATACATATTGGTACCAAATTTCAGCTTTCTGGTGCTAACGGTCACTGAGATTATCCGCGGACAGACAGACAGACAGACAGACAGACAGACAGACAGACATGGCGAAACTATAAGGGTTCCGTTTTTTGCCATTTGGCTACGGAACCCTAAAAATCACGAAGAAACATGTATTAATCTCAATCATCATCTGTCCAGCCATTAGGCTTGTTAACTGAAAAAATCTAATTAGTCCGTCACTTAGATTATCAAAAAATATTTGACCCGTATTTTTTCTTTTGTTGCATAAACCAAAATTGACGAAGATACGACGCTTTTAAAATTCTAAATACGTCACTACTAGTTTGGTATCATTTTTAGTGAGTTCTGACGTCACGAGCCCTCACTCCCGAGTTTTGATGCGTTTTATCTTTGTCAATATTCGTTGATTTACAAAAACAAAAAATACGTGTCCATTATTTTCCAATACTCTAACTGACGGACTAAATAGATTTGCAATTTATTGATGGTGGAAACTAGCCTATTCCACATCCCAGTTAGAACTAGGTAAAACTGGATGTCAGACTGTATTCATATTATTTATTCTTCTGAATAAGAGAAATACATTTCCACGTAATCCCTGTTTTCTTGAAACATACATTTGTTGAGTTACAGCTTTTTGGCCTACGCAGGCAGATTTTATTTAACTGCCGATCGAACAAAACGCCTCGCGGGCGAGTCTTTGATCTACAATATCGTTTTACAAAGCTTAACAATGTTGAAACAAATTACACGAGTCAACTTGTAGAAACAAATAAATGTTTTAATTGAATCTTAGAAGTTAGTAGCTTACATTGTGGATTAAGTAAGAATATATTTGTGAAATCTTACGTTTTTTGCAATTTGCAGAGCAGTGTTGTATTGATGATTATAATTCTGTAACTAAATACGTCTTACAGTCGCGACCGATATTTTCATCAACATACAACTTAAAAAAAAAAAGCACTACCCTGCAAATTGCAAAAAACATTAGAAATTTTGAATTTCGCGGGCTTGGAGCATCAGCCTTAAGGCTCTTTAACTTGTATCCCATATTCCCCATCTGCTTGGCTAAAGGTTGCCCCACGAGGGAATCCTCCAGGCTTTGTGTCACACCAGTTTTACTAAGGTCCGATGAAGAAAATTGACTGTAATAAATCAATAGTGATTTATTTTCCCAGCAATAATGTTTCCGTAAAGTTACTTAGTTAGATATACATAATGCTTGGTTTACGGGTTCATAAAGGGTTCGATTATACCCTGTATTCATCGTAAATATTTCTGCCAACTTCTCTTTCCTTTTCAGTTCAGAGACCTCTATGTGATACATTGCTGCTTCCGCTTGTTTTCCTTTGCGTGATAAACAAACGTACGTTAGAGCAATCGACTGTCTATTCCGATGATTGACGTCCAATGTTTGCACGCCGATAGCGGATGCATCGCACATTCGATTTATATGAACACGCACGAACGATTTGTCTGTTATACGTTCTTTATCTACACTTCTAAGGCTGCATACATATAATAAAATCGTTGAGACCAAAAAATCTGTACATTAAAGATTTCAAAAAAAAAATCGATCAGGGTGACTTAAAATAAGTAACTGAACAAATTAAAACCATTTTTAAAATTTTTGTTTGTTTGTTTGTTTGTTTGTTGGTTTGTTTGTTTGTTTGAACGCGCATCACGTAAAAACTGCTGGACGGATTTTGATGAAAACTTCACTAATCTATTTAAATAAACTCAGAATAACATTTAGGCTATAGAAATTATGGAAAATTTGGGATAAAGGGGGTGAAAGGGGGGGGTAAAGTTTGTATGAAAAAAAAAATTTTGATTTTTCTAGAATCATGAAACTCAGAGTAAATACTTATTATTAAAAATAAATAAATACCTGTTTCAGTATTTTTAAAAGAAAACACCCAGAGACGTAAAAAAGAGGGTTTTGTGTTTAAAATTAATTAACTTCATACACCTATAGAATAAAATCCAATGAAGTGTAAACCTTTAAAAGTTGCTACATATACTTCAATTCTAATACAAGTAAATATAATTTCTCAGTTTCCTTGAAATTTGATTTTTGAGGTGAATATTGAATACGAACAAAATAGCGATTTAATGACTGACGATTTAGCTTTAGTGACTCATGAATCAACGCACAGCTTATACCGCTGATCGCAGAGACCTGAATCTAGCAAGGTGTGTTCTTTATATGATGTAGGCATCCGTTAAAGATGAATTTTCCAAGATTGAACCCATAAGGGGGTAAAAAATGGGGGCAAAGTATTTAAGAGACAACGTGATTCCTTGGTCCAATCTACTTGAAATTTTGCATAAACCTTTTAACAGAATTGATGGAAGACGTGTTTCGTATTTTATTGAAATGAACCCCTAACGGGGTTAAAAAAGGGTAAACAATTATTTTGGCCATGGCGCTGATTTGCTTCGAAGTTGATATAAATACTCAAAGCTTTTGATTTAAACTAGATTTTATTTTGACACATGTTTGAAAACTCAATTCGATTTTAATCAAAAAGGTTGAACTCACATAAAACCTTGGTGCTAATACTCTAAAATTGGAATGTCTTGAAAGTCACCGTATTATATTTGAAGGTTTCAAAGCTTTAGAGGTTATGCACTATTAAGACACGGCCTCATGGGACGTAGGGTAAAAAAATTGAAAAATTTTACACTTATGTGTGCAGCCGCCTGCAGTGAGCCAGCATGGGCCAGCTTTCGAGGGAAGCCCTTATTTGGAAAACCATAAGTATGAGCGATTAATGCAAAGATTTCCGAGAAATTAAATTGTTACCTACTTGAATCTACACAAATATTATAAAAGCTGAAGAGTTTGTTTGTTTGGTTGAACGCGCTAATTTCAGGAAATGGTGGTTCGAGTTAAAAACATATTTTAGTGTTGGACAGCCCGTTCATCAAGGAAGGCTAACATCACCAATAGGAGCGGAGCATCAATGAAAAAATTCCCAAAAACAAAGATTTATTCCTTTTTCTTGGCTTCCGTTGCACGTACGAAGGAATTGTTCCTCTTAAGCATTAAAAAAAAAGTCCGCGATAGCATATATTATGTCCATTTTTGAAGGTTGACTCACACTTTCTCTAACCCTCACTCGCAGACGAAGTTGCGCGGGTCAGCTAGTTTAATAAATAAAACACACGTATTCATGAAATAAAATATTATCAAAGTCATCATCTGCCTAGCCTTTTCAGTCTTACCGGATACAGCTAAATACCAGTATTTTACATGGAGCAACTGCCTATCTGACCTACACAGCCCAGTTAGTACTGGGATTATACGATTCCCCTCAAAGAATTACAAATGACAACCGAGATCAACAGCTTAACGTGCATTCCGAGGCACGGAGGAAACTCAGTATGTAAGGGTCACCCATCCACAGACAAACCTAGGCAAGCACGGCTTAACCTAAAGATCGGCCCGAGCGGCTCTTATTATTTAGCCACGAGCTCCTAAAATATTCCCAAAGTGTGGGAAAATAATTGCTTAACAAAATCATCATCGTTACTTGAAGCGTCACGCTATCAATCACTCCTTTTATTCTTTATCTCTCATTTCATTCCTCAATTGCTTAACAAAATATTACCATCAAATTAATTTGTCCGTTAGAAATACGTACAATCACAACTAAGTGTATTTTTTCTGCAAATTGACGTAATGTATCAATTCGAGTAGTGTATCCTTTTCCCTGACTCAAGAGCACCAGCAACAAAATCGTCACCTATCAAGTTCAACTGTTTGTTATCAAACAAGCAAAACAAAAAAACCCAAGTAGGTGAAATAAAAATAAATATCGCTGGAAATTACACACAGCGCAATCTAGTGCCACACTAAGCAAGGCTTGTGTCGTGGTCACCAGGTACCTAGTTGATATACTACATAATTTACTTTTTGTTTGTAAATACTTACATACTTATTATACATACAAACATCCATGACTCTGAAACAAATGTCCGCATGCTCATCACACAAAATGTTTGCTACTACCGGGATTCGAACCGAGGACCCTAAGAACGTAAGGCAGTAAGGTGCCAGTACAGTGTGCAGAATTTTTTTGAAGAGGTAATTTTAAAATAAGTTATCACCTATTTTCACAGGGTTTTCTTTTTTTCTAGCCTGCTCTGTCCCACTTCTGAGGAAAGGCCTCCCTCAACTCTTTCCACGTCTCACGAAGCCGTGCGTCCTTCTTCTATTTCTAACGGAAGCTGTCCAATTCGTCCCACCACCCACTTATCCAAAAAATTATATAAGTAAGTCCAAAAACAAATTCAAATTATGCTTAATGACATGCAATAAAAATGCGTTGTTTCGTGGGTAAACATTGAAAGTCTCATTCACAATCAGCCTGTCCCGGAATAACTAGATAGGAGTCAGCCAAATATTTGTTCCGTGCGGGAACTCACGCACGTGCTGCCAAGTTGACTTCAAAGTTGACCCTTATCTACTACACAATCGTATTTCTCCAATTATAAAGTTATGGAATCAGGCGTTACATTGCGGAAATCCATGGCATTTAATGCTATGAAAAATATTTAGTTTTTATACCGCTAGACAAAAATATCCAGGTCTGAAAGCAGGACACAAATCCCACCGTCATGCATATGCACATGCACATATGGGCCCACCCTCCCGCCCTCATGCATATGCACACATACAAAACAAGTGAGAAATAATTAGCATGCCATGCAACCAAACCTTTACTCGACACGTGTTTCGCCCCTCCACGGGGCATCCTCAGGAGTTGTTGACTCGTCGAGCGTTCGAGCTCGAACGCTCGACGCTCGGATTTGTGTCCTGCTTTCAGACCTGGATATTTTTGTCTAGCGGTATTAAAACTAAATATTTTTCATAGCATTTCTGCAATTATACCTACCTATCTACGCGGCAGTGAGCAAGAAAACATTTTAATTGAAAAACTTGCGCGCCCTCATTAGCGACGCTCATAATTAATTATTTATTGTACCTCCGGCTGGATTGCCGGATCCCTGTTTTTTCTTGCCGATTTTATGGAAAAAGTTTTTGAGCAAATTATTAAGGATTTTTCTTCTGTTAATATTTCTAGACTTTGTTATATTGGAACCGGAAAATAGCAGCATAGTTATCGGAGAAACGAAAAATGCGGAAAATGTTTCATCTTCACACCTGCTACAGCTCCTAATTGAAAGAACACCTTCAAATGATACTTGGACACCCTCCATTTTCTCAAAGGGACTTGTCCTCAAGAAATGTTTTTCTGCCTACTTGAATAAGATATTCTTGTGAAAATAGTATCTCAAAAAAATGGTGCTTAGAACCACCAATATAAGTATTCAAACTTCAAACACAAAATCAAATAATTCATTGCCATTACGGTACTTTTAAATGTCAAAAAAACAACAATATGAATCTAAGTTATAGTCACAGTCATCACAAAGCATAATAACTTGAGAAAGTACTTTAGTTGCACATTCCAAAGAGTAGATCTGTAAGGAGAAGAAGCCAAGAAACTCCATGGACACTCTTTTGAATCAGAATATTGTTGGTTATCTTAGTTACATCATTCATGTTGAGATTGTATAAAATTATATGTGAGAACGGTGTAGAAAAACGTGCACATTAACAGCGTCCAGAGTAAAACAAGTCAACAATTTAAAAATAAGGTAATTAAAATTAACCGTGGCAGCTAAGAGATCCAACTGACAGCGTCCGTTTACGAACATGACGCATGTAGTATCAGCGCCATTCCACTCGACCATATTGAAGGGAACTAAATAACCCAACACACGCGCCACCATCAGCGAGACATTTGAGTGAGCTTGACCTATGTCAAGCTCACTCAAATGTATGTACTCTTGTGTGTAGGTATACCCATAACGGTATAATGAGTCTATACTCATTATACCGTTATGGGTTGCGCTTCACTTCCTCTCAGAAATGGGAGTAAACTTAAAGATTGATTGAACAAACGCTTGTGTGCTAGGCATATGATCTTCGGGCCACTGACTACCGTAACGATTGTCAAAGATCTATCACATAACAGACGGGATCAAAAGTTTAACGCACTTTCCGAGGCACGGAGGACACTGTGAATGTTTTGGATGGACACCGCTCCACAGACCAACCTTGGTATGAAAGGCTTAACATTATTTAGGCACAAGCTTCCCCCGTCTGCACAGCATACGTTTGGTAAAATATGCAAATTCCAGGCAAAAAGTCAAGCAGTGCATATCACAGCAAAATTCTTGTGAAAATATTGCCCCAGCCAACTTCATAAAATATTTTCCTCCAGCTAGTAAAATAACATTTTCCGCTGAATATGCTGAGTCGCAGGTTTTAATAGGTGTAAACTTCACACGAGTGGATATTATACAGGGTGCGCCAAGTTGCCGGCAAGCTTGGCAAAGCTCTCGCATTGTAGTACCATGTGCTTTGGACAGATTTTTCTTTTTTATGTTCAGGTAACATTGAAACGATATTGTAGGAAAGATTATAAAAGGTGAATTCTAAAGAATTATTATTTTGTTTTTAAGTGCTTTGTTATATTATACCTGCTTTTCTTGTATGTAGTCTTGTTTTAGTTAATTAACCTTTTTGAAAAATTCTACTAAGTTCTGCCAGTGTAACAACAAGCATATTTTAAACTTAAGAGTTGTTTTGGACGGCTACTTCACGGCGATGCCTCTGCTATTGCAGAAGTTCATATGTGGCCGTGATCACTTCGAATCCTTTGGGCCACAAGCTAATACAATAATGCCTGAAAGTATATGATTCACTGCAGTAAACACCAGCAAAATATATGATATTCTTCAGGATATATGCTAGTATTATAGTGTTTTGAAAACATAATACAATTAATTTTCCTCGATTAAAAAATCACGAACTTAAATCTCTAAAAAATTCTTTTAACGAGTAAACACCATACTAAAAAAATACATGCGATCATTCTGATTTTTTGGAAAATAATTCTTCAAGCAACATAAATCAGAACAGTGTTTTATTTTTTTAGTCTAATCCATAGTTTTTTTGTAAATCGATCGAAACCACTTATTTCGCACTATTCGGCCCGCTCGCGTTGTGACTGACGTAACAACCACTATGTAGTGCAAGCTGATCAAAACTTTATTCTAACAGTTTTTCAGACGAAGTTTGTACCACCACAAATAGAGTTGCTAATTTAGCTCACGTAGTGGCCTTAATAACACAAAAACTTGACGGAAGTCTTCTACCTCATCTTCATCATCATCTGCCTAGCCTTTTCCCAACTATGTTGGGGTCGGCTTCCAGTCTAACCGGATGCAGCTGAATATCAGTATTTCACAAGGAGCGACTGCCTATCTGACCTCCACAACCCAGTTAGTACTGGGTTGTTTATAATGCTTGTCAGACTTTTTGTAAACCGTTTTTCCACTCTCGCCGCGTACACGACAAGCGGCTAGTGGTGGCCGATTCGCGTGGTTGTATGAAGCATAGACTCGTACTCTGTTCCGTTTACTAAGGTCCATGTTCACCAAAAAGGTGACAGTCTGATTATCTAAAAGAGCTGTTTAAAACGCAATTTTGTATGGGAACATGGTCACAGTGACAGCTGTTTTTATGGAGCGACTGCCTATCTGACCTCCGCAACCCAGTTAGTACTGGGTAATACGATACCCCCAATGGGGGTATCGTATTACCCTGTAGTAACTGGGTTGTTTATAATGCTTGTCAGACTTTTTGTAAACCGTTTTTCTACTCTCGCCGCGTACACGACAAGCGGCTAGTGGTGGCCGATTCGCGTGGTTGTATGAAGCATAGACTCGTACTCTGTTCCGTTTACTAAGATCCATGTTCACCAAAAAGGTGACAGTCTGATTATCTAAAAGAGCTGTTTAAAACGCAATTTTGTATGGGAACATGGTCACAGTGACAGCTGTTTTTATGGAGCGACTGCCTATCTGACCTCCGCAACCCAGTTAGTACTGGGTAATACGATACCCCCAATGGGGGTATCGTATTACCCTGTAGTAACTGGGTTGTTTATAATGCTTGTCAGACTTTTTGTAAACCGTTTTTCTACTCTCGCCGCGTACACGACAAGCGGCTAGTGGTGGCCGATTCGCGTGGTTGTATGAAGCATAGACTCGTACTCTGTTCCGTTTACTAAGGTCCATGTTCACCAAAAAGGTGACAGTCTGATTATCTAAAAGAGCTGTTTAAAACGCAATTTTGTATGGGAACATGGTCACAGTGACAGCTGTTTTTATGGAGCGACTGCCTATCTGACCTCCGCAACCCAGTTAGTACTGGGTAATACGATACCCCCAATGGGGGTATCGTATTACCCTGTAGTAACTGGGTTGTTTATAATGCTTGTCAGACTTTTTGTAAACCGTTTTTCTACTCTCGCCGCGTACACGACAAGCGGCTAGTGGTGGCCGATTCGCGTGGTTGTATGAAGCATAGACTCGTACTCTGTTCCGTTTACTAAGATCCATGTTCACCAAAAAGGTGACAGTCTGATTATCTAAAAGAGCTGTTTAAAACGCAATTTTGTATGGGAACATGGTCACAGTGACAGCTGTTTTTAGATAATCAGGCGGTTATCTTTTCGGTGAACATGGACCTTACACGTGTGGCCGAGACCAACGGTTTAACGTGCTTTCCGAGGCACTGAAGAAACCCAGTATTTAATGGGTGGTCACCCATCCACAGACCAACCTAGGCAAGGACGGCTTAGCCTTAAGAACGACCGATCTACCTATCATCCTTTAAAGTATGGAAAACAATCTAGGATGTGTAGTCCCAGCGGGACATAGCATGCCGTCTCAACAAATTTGACACTACCCACTAATTGTGACGCATTGTCAAGTAGAAACTTGGGGGACGCGGGAGGGGGTGGAGGGGGTACCACTGCACCCCACCTGAGGTATACCTTACGATACGGGATGGGGGTGGAAGTGGAATTTAATACGGTGGATGAATTAGATAAGATACATTGTACCTTGTCAAGTTAGTTGTCGTAAGTTGAGACAAGATTGTACAATTATATAGGTGGTAGAATGGTGTATGTCCAATTTTGAAGCCGAACTAATTGGATACCTTTGACAGTCACACAATCATATAACAATGTAAAATAATTTCGCTTTACCCTTCACATTCTTGAGGAACGCCATAATTTACACCATATGATAACAAGTCAACTCGCAATTCAATTAAAAAAAAAGTTGGGGGTCGTGGAGGTGTTAAACAAACTTGTACCTATTTAAAAAAAAATATGTCAAATAGTTGTAACTTTGACCCCCCATATCTCCGTAACTAAAAGGTTCCCAGGTATGGTGTAGAACAAAAAAAAATGATCGCAATGATGGGGAGAACAAGTGCCTTTCGGCTTCGTGAAGAGATGTTTTACACCCTTTATAGACGATCTTGGTTAAAAAAAATCCCATATTGCCGTAAGATATTAAACCGTTTAATATCATTTAATGAATGTCTAATAAGATTAGATATTTATAGCTTCTCTCTCAGTTAGGTAATTTAGAAAATATTTTTTTTCCTAAAATTGTCCTAATTTGACAACCAAACAACACTGGGATTATAAATCAGGGAAAATAACATCATTTTTAATTCAAGTAACATCTCTACTCTAGACCTGCCAAATACAAAAATAATCTATTTTCCAAGATTGTGTCTACCTGGTATCAACTAACGCAATTCTCAAATCCCAAGGTCACGATACAATAATTACCCTAAAAACGACCTTGACCCAACCCTTGTTACCCTTATCTAGAAAAGCGAAACGATAAATCTGAAAGCATTTTAATATCGATCCTGTATCCATAAATTTTGTGGACCACGAAGGAACTTCCCCACATAAATCTGTCGGCAGCACTTGATTGCACGGGTGTACTTGACCGCTGACATTGGCCTTCTATTGTGTACACTGGTGCACGCAAGTTTTGCATTTAGATTGATGGTAATTATACGGTGTGAAATGGTGGTGAGTGCAAAGTGATTTATTAAAATACTAGTGGTTTTCCCGCGACTTTATCCGAGTTTGTATTTTCTTATACCAACTTATAGTTTTTTTTATGACAATTTTAAATAGACTTTTGCAAGGTTCAAGTCGTCTTTGAAAATTACATCAAAATAGATCCAGCATTTTAATCGTAGTGACAGACAGCGATACTTTTGCATTTCCATATACCTCATAAAAGTGACCGTGGAGTTATTTTATGCTCTCAATAAAAATGCGATGCAGGATTTGAAGAGTTTCATTTTAGCTGGTGCGTTTATGGTTAACACGAAGAAGTTAAAAGCTTTGGCGCAATCTTCAAGTGCTAAAACTATTATTACCTTGTGATTGAATTTTAAATGCCAAGGTACATTTTCTGGTAATAACTGAAAACTATTAAATGGGTAAACCAACACAAAAATATCTGATCTGCCGGATCAAATTTCGTGTCGTTTCGTGTCGCGAAGCTAAATAATAAGAGATGCACGGGTCGATTTTTATGGTGGATACATAGATAGTACCATGAATTACATATATGAAGGTTCCTCCTTGCCTCGAAAAGTTTAAAAATCCATGTAATTGGTTTTAGTTGATAGGTGATTTTATGCCATTTATGTTTGAATCTAATTTTGCCACAGATTTTTTTTTCTGAATTTCCATGAGTCATTTCAAAGTTATCTATTAATTACCGGAAACCCTGTAAATCGATATCTTTTCGTTTGCGGGGTTCCAGTACTTCATTTAATTTGACCTGTATATTGTTTAAACCATCTATGAAGACGGCGGCCATCTTGGACTGATTTTTATTAAACATATCTTAGAATGCTTCCGACTAATTCACCTTTCAAACAGAAGAAACAAAATTAACATCAGTTCATCCGTTCGGGAGCTACGATGCCACAGACAGACACACACATACACACACACACACAGACACGTCAAACTTAAATAACACCCCGTCGTTTTTGCGTCGGTGGTTAAAAAGAAAAATCAAGAATATCAATTGAATTCATTATTCATTGAATATTTCTCATCTCTTAACATCTCTCAGAAATTAAGGTAATTAAGTTTTGAAAGCAGTTTGATATTGGTGTCGATTCTGTTGTGCACAAACTAAACTTAATTTAGACTATTGCGTGCGTTGACGTGAATAGTTTGACCAATACCTTGCTATCTCATATTTAGCGCCTATCGCATACTAGGCATCCTTACCCTACCTAAGTACAAGAATAGATCAATCTGTGATAAAATTAAATATTTTATCAATTAACAATAGAGGAGAGCTCGTAGCTATAGAATAACAGCCACACGGGTCGATTTTTAGGTTAATGATATATGATAATGATGGGTGATCATTTATTACATTCTAAGTTTCCTTCGTGCCTCGACCTGACACCTAGACTTACCTAGGGGAATCGTATAATCTCAGTACTAACTGGGCTGTGGAGATCAGATAGGCAGTCGCTCCATGTAAAATACTGGTATTCAGCTGCATCCGGTTAGACTGGAAGCCGACCCCAACATAGTTGGGAAAAGGCTAGGCAGATGAGTAAATTAGGAATAGTACGACTCGTAAATGGGATAATTGTTCCATCTGTGAGAGAGAGTGGGACCACCACAACCCAATGCCGACGTACAAAAGCGATATTGGCACGATATTGAGTTTTTTTTTAGCTTTTGATGAGAACGTAATAATTGTGCTAGTGCTTTATTTTCGGCGTCGATTGTTAGACCCGCTTAGATTGGCGGTCATAGCCGAAATTCGTTCAGGAATACTTATGCTCGCATCAAAAATCAGTGTCGTTTTTTTTTTATTTTGCATAGGCACTTATAAAACGTCGATAAAGGAGCACGATTCACGTTGGTCGATTCCATGGAGAAAAACCGAACCAAGAAACTCCATGAACTCCAACTCCATCAAAACATACTGTGTGGTATAAGTATGGGTTACAACCTCCCAGAGGGAATGTTACTCACAACCAAGCGAATCGCTTACCCCAACACCAATACAACCATTACAAACCACGACATGTTTCACCCCAACCAACCACTTTCCTATTTTTAATTTTCTTGCGGACTCCAGTCCCAAGACTAATGCAGCTGAATCCCGACAAATGCTATTGTTTCGCAATTTCCATCGATTTCTCGTTAATCCTTGTGGCGGCAATTAAAATAGGATTTCAATTGTTTTGTTTTGTTGTGCTGATGGGAATCACACGGATTTGGGAATTGGTTGTCGAGATTTGTATGCAGATTTAAAATTACAATTCCCTAGCGTACAGATATCAACGCTGTTTCATCTGATTCACTCATCATCAGGAAGCTTATAATATGCTTTTAGATTATTAGGATGTAGCTGACTAACATTATTTACTTGTAGCGATTGCATATCTTACCTCCACAAAAACTAGGTAACACGAATAGCCTACTGGAAAAGAAGACAATCGCAGTACACAAAAGGTCACAAACCTCTCCAAATTTGTGCTAAAACATCCAATTCTCGCATGCAGTCTAAATCAGCCGCTTCTTTGAGGTTCGCCTTAATTCAATGGCCTGAATTTGCCATTACAAAATGACAAAGAGAATTGATCAATGTTCGTTCTCAAACTAAATTACCCCTTGCCCTGTACACGAATAATTTCAGTCCGATCCATACATCAGTTCCGCCTATATTGCGCAGTAGATAAACGGCAGATTGCGAGGCAAACCCGCCGGCACATCGTAGTACATAATAATTGTTTGTTCACGAATCGGGCCCTGTTTAATTTGCCCTCGACGGCGCTCGATACTGTGTGCGAAGCTCTGGATATACGATTTTGTTTAATTTATTTCTTCGCTGTATTTGTTAAATATACTACGAGTGGGTTTTTTTTAAATTGATTCGGTATTGGCAGGATAATGCGCGGATTTGTGGATACTTTTTTGAGTGGATTGTTTTATAAAAATGTTATAAAAAAAGTTACTAAAACACTTCTACGACGAACCGAAACGATTCTAAACCACTGGTAATCGTTTTCAACGCGTATGATACGAGAATATTCTCTCCAATGGCTTTCACATCATCATTTCAGCCGAAAAACGTCCACTGCTGGACATAGGCTGAGTTTGTTTCGATTGTTTCTTCTCAGAGTAATCAGGTACGAAACATCGGCCATCTAGCTTTTAAAACGTGACGACCCGAATGGCGCAGTGGTAGTGACGCTGCCTTACGTTCTTAGGGTCCTGGGTTCGAATCCCGATAGGAGCAAATGTTTGTGTGATGAGCATGGACATTTGTTTCCGAGTCATGGATGTTTATATAATAATAAGTATGTATTTACAAAAACAAAAAAGTTTACATGTAGTATATCAACTATATCTAGTGTCCACGACACAAGCTCAATGTGGCACTGCGTGTTAATGTTCAGCGATATTTATTTATTATTTATTTAAAAACAATGATGTGTGAAAGTGTTTTTTAAAAACCAATTTGCCAAATGAACATTATCATTTTACACACATTTTATTTCAATTTCACAAACGGTGAAGTAAAACATCGTGAGGAAACCGGCATGTCTTAGAACCAAACAATTCGAAGACATGTGACATCTACCAATCCGCACTGGGCCCGCGTGGTGGATTATAGCCCATTCCATCTCATAGAGAGAAGGCCTGTTCCCCAGCAGTGGGAATATTAATAGGGTGATGATAATGATTATTTTATCAATATAATTTAGGCCTCCCCCAAGTGTCACCACATTGACCGGTCCCCGCGTGCTGTTGTTTTTTTGTCTGCGTGTGTTTCCCATGATTATCATAATGTACATAGCGGGCCCAGTGCTAGGTAGTGGATATCACTTCACACCATGTTATTCGCCTCACGATATATCTTCACAGTTTTGTCATACTTTCAAACGGATTGCCATCATAGTGTCACATTGTCCAGATCCCTCTTGGTTTTATGCTAAAACATGAATACCTGACTTTATTGTTTCTAGTTAGTCTCTACCTGCAGTGCGAAATTTATAGCCCTATTTCACATTAGCATAAGTGCGTGTATAGCTTACATACTACTCTAACATCGCTTCACCCTGTTTCACAAACTTTAGCCAGCAGGTGGGTAGCGGATCATAAATTGTAAACTTTGCCTTTAAGCCTAGATTAAAATCCAGCCCTTTTATATTATATCGCTTTATTTAGCTCTGATTTTGACACCCCCGGGATACTGAAGTGTAAATTGATTACACGACTGTTCTTTTGTTTCATTAAACGAGGAATGTTAAATATATATTTTAGGTGAAATAGGAATTTATTTGGGTCAGCAAGTTTGTTTTGGATTAAAATTATTAAAAACATAAGTAACACTCGGATTTTTATGAAATATTGACCTTTGTAGGTAGGAGTTTAATGTTTAATTTTCAGTAATGTATTTTTGCTGTGAAGACAGAATTCTTGGGAAGTTAAAAGCTTGTTTGGTACAGGATTAGTGTTTGGACTGCTTACTGACGGACTCAGAGAAAATGTTGATAAGCTGTTTCTTGAAAATACACAGGGTTATGGGTTAGTGATGGAACTAAAACAGTCATTGCAGAAGTTAAAAACTCAAATAAAGGGTGTAAAACACTTCTTAACGAATCCAAAAGCACTTGTTCCCCCAGTCATTGCGATCATTTTTGTTATTCTACACCATACCTGGAAACCTTTTAGTTACGTTAAGTTTATTGGGGGTCAAATTTCCAACTTTTTGACAAGTTTTTTTTAAATACAAATTTTTATTGCTCGTTCTTATTTAAACACCCTCTACGACCTACCCCTGGACTATTCCATCCATCCATCAGCACAGTGTTTTAAATGCGTTACATTGAGTTTCCAAGTCGTTTCCAAAAAAAAAGTCGTTTCAAAGCAATATTTTTTGCGTAAAGTTACTTAGTTTGATATTCAGAATGCTTGGTTGACGGCTTCGTGATGAGGTGGTTTACACCCTGTATGGAACTGAATATGTGGTACCCTTTTTTTTTAGGATAGTAAATTATCAAATAACTTCTCCCACTCTGGGCGGAGCGGGAGGGATGTCAGACTTTTACTGACTAAAACCCATCCATGTTCCTTCCTCGCCCTTTATGTTCCGGAGCCGCGGTATCTTTTTCGAACAGGCCCGCAACCCCGGCAATATGCGAAACCCTTAGTCTGGATTGACACAATTTAAATTGTAGAAACGAAAATGTATTTTTATTATTTTATGTTATTTTTGTTTTATGATGCTGTGTTAAGAAGGATATGGTAAGAAAAGAAGTGTCTGATGAGATGACGAAAAATAGAGGAGTATGGAAGAAGAAGATATGCTGCGCCGACCACTAATAAATTGGGATAAGGGCAAGAGAATGATGATGTTTTTGTTTTATAATATTTTCGTTTAATTTTCAGTAAGTATGAAGTATCCAGTTTAATGAACATACAACAGCACCGCTAGTTTAAAAAAACACAAGATTTTGTTTAATTTCACGGGCTACTTTGCAGGAATCACCTCAACAAGAAGAAACATCTCTTAATAGACCCAGCTTTTTGTTTTCTCAACACCTACAACTTCAACCAGTATAAATCCATTGGACTACGAGTACCCTAAAACTTCGCACCCTTGATCCAACGTCTTAAGGACAAACACAAGGTGTCAAAGTTGTAGCATAAAATCAATTTGGAGTCGACCACATGTTGCAATAACGTGGGGCCTGTAATCGTGGCCTTATGGGCAAACTTGACAGATTTGGGCCCCCGCTGGCAAATTGTTAGGAGACAGTTTCGCATGTTATCGTATAATTATGTTATTGCTGTGGTTGAAATGGAAACAAAAGCAGCACATCGCCATATGTGCTGCTTTTGTTTCATAGTTGAGGATATAATAATTTCATGGCGTAAAGGAATGCTGTATTCACTTACTGGGACTGCGTCTTCAAAAGTTCGTCGGACCCTATGGTCCAGCCACACCGAGAGGACGAAGCTACAAGCTGACTCACGCTACACAATGCACAGTTTCGTCTCAGTGCTCCAGAAGCTGAAAAGTCGTGTAAGCTTTTTTGGGTGCGTTTGCCCAGCTAGTCCAACCAATAGCAATGCCTCCACAGCAAGATCTGATATCAGGTGGGAGCTACTTAAGCCCCCTGATGGTTTCATTTAGCCGTCAGGTAACCCGTATTTATACGGAGAGATCGCCTGTACAACCGTCACAATGTAGTTGCTGTTTGCTATGGGCCTGCCTCGGTAAGCGTTTCTTAATCTAGCGTTTCGTAATCTTTAGGAACGACTTGTGAAGCTAAAATTACTTACCCATCCCAAATGGTGTGATTCAAGATCAAATACTATTTCTATAGCGAAAAAATAAAGCTGACCTGCCATCAAAACTATTTCATACACTCACTTAATATCTTTTTGCTCGAGGAATGTTATCCAGAAAGTTTTTACGTTTGTGAGACACAAGGAAGACATTTTGTGCCTGTCGGATCCACACGTCGTCGACGTAATTAATGGATGGAACATATTTGGGATATTCTGGCCTGTCTAGATTAGTGGAGGTGTCTTTGGAAGATATAATTGTGTCAATGTTCTTGACCTTATATTGTGTGAGAAACTCCTATTATTACTCCTGATATTGTTGTCAATAGACAGATGTGTTGCGAGGGAGATAAAACACTAGAAAGTGGTAATTGGCAGACGTTTTGCTTTAACTTATGAACTTTTTTGATCTTCTTCTTTATTGTATGGTTTGTGCCCAACCTGGGGCAGCGGTGGCCCAGTGGTGGCGGCCCCGACTTACGTTCAGTAAGTCGTGGGTTCGAACCCAGGCAGGCACATTACTTTGTGTAATTTATTACATTACCACAGCTGCTCTCAAACCGGTGAAGGAAAACAAGTATTCCCGTTTGAGCACCTATTTTTTGAGCACCGATACATTGAGCACCAATGGTATTCCCTTTTGAGCACCAATCAAAATATTAACTTGGTGCTCAATGGGGAACAATAAAAAATATTCGACTTTATTCCCTTTTGAGCACCTACGGTGCAGTAGCTTCTAGTGATGGGCTGTATAATAAAAAATATCGATAAAAATTGGCAGTACTTTTATTAGCATATTAATTTTAGTAAAATTAAGTATTATTATTAATATCACAATCAGCCTCATGTGATTTTCTATGTACCTTACTTACTTAAGGCAAATAAAAGAAATCTTATTGTTTTTAATTAAATAAAATTTCTTATAAATACTAACATACACACATCAAAAGTATCTAGGGATCAACATATATTTTTGCAATAACTTTTCTCCTGATTGATATTAATTAAAATTTTCTTTAAGGATTCATCAAATCAAGTGTTTTCGTTTGTCACAGTAACGATAAACCAAGTCACCTTTGCATTAATAAAGAAATTTGCCATTTTCCTAATAAAGGGATTTTTGACATTTGAACCACTAACATTACAGTTCGAAAAAAAGACTGAAATAACAGTTTTCTTTAAAATTTTAGTATGTAACTTAAACAATTAATAATCCGTGTTTCTACCGCGAACACTAACAACACAAGAACATCGGTTTGGCATACTCAAAATGAGTTCATCCAAATCACGCTGTGGAATGGCCGCCCATGTTCGTTGCAACAACAAAAAAAGTCTTCTTGCGACTGGATACCCTCCATATTCGGCAGAGCTCTTCTCTGTAGCATATCCCATGCATGCTCAATCGGGTTCAAGTCTGGCGACTGAGCAGGCCAGGGCAGGACATTGATGTTAGCTGCGGCGAGAGTCTGTCTTACAACTCTTGCGGTGTGCGGTCGTGCATTATCATGCATTAACTGAAATAAGGGACCGATTTGCACTTGTAGAGGAACGATGACGTCTGATACAATCGTCTCAGCATAAATTTGAGCGTTGAGGTTGCCTCTGATCCAAATCAACTCAGTTCTTCCGCCGATCCAAATACCCGCTCATACCATGATGGTTCCACCACTATAAGGATGGACTTCCTGGCAGGATTTTAATCGCTGTTGGCGTCCAGGGGTTCTCCAGTGTCGTATACGTCTTGTATCCGGTCTCATACCAAAACGAGACTCATCAGAAAAGCACACGAAACGCCATTGTTCTTCTGCCCAATTTCTGTGTTCAAGAGCCCCTTGATATCGAATCCTACGATTGTGCATTGCTATAGGTGGTACCCGTAGCGGTCTTCGGGAATGAAGGTTCACTTCATGCAAGCGGTTTCTGACTGTTTGGTCGCTAATTAAGTTCCCTGAAGAGTGATGAAGCCTCACGGCTAACATCATGGCGGTTATTGTTGGAGCTCTTCGAGTTAAGATTTGAATGTATCGGTCTTGTCTCCGTGTGGTGCAGCGATACCGTCCTCCATGGCGCTCAGCCACGGTACCAGTGCTTCGGTAACGTGTCCAAAGTCGACTGATAACACTCTGACTTGTATTCAGAGCTAAAGCCACAGTACGTTGCCGGGAACCAGCTTCTATCATTTCCACGGCTCTGAGCATTTCTTCCCTGCTTAAATGACGTCGCCGCTCCATAATAACGTTGGTTTTAATCAGTAGTAGGGAAACGGTAGCACTAATAATGTCTTCAATGCGTTGTATGTTTTTATAGGGAAAATATTGACAGCTGATTTTCATCTTTTACTCGAATTTGATTGACAGTTCCTGTTTCAAATTATGAAATGCACCAAAAAGGATCCATATAAATTTATAAAATCATAAATTTATTACAAAGCCACATCCAAATCTCAAGAAATCCGCATAAAAATGCTTGATCCCTAGACACTTTTGATGTGTGTAGGTATATTTTGCAAGTAATTTTTTTAGTCGTTTTGGAAAAATATGAACTGTGTATAATAGGGTATTACACTACCAAGGAATAAATAATAAAATTCTATCTTGTTATAAAGATTCCTTAAAAAGACAACGAACTGTGAAAATTTATATTCAATGAATGAATAAATAAGGAAGATAAACGCTTTAGAATTTTTTGGAGAGGGAATTCTCTATCCTTGTCACGCAAAACGTCATTTGTTCGAGGAATTGTCTAGTTATTCAGCGTTTTGACGAGATGACGTCACTAGGCCAGTAGTGCTCTTATATACCGCCGCTGTGTTTTTATATACAACGTTCACAGTTTTTCTGTAGTGTATTTAGTATCAGCATTGTACCCGTGCGAAGCCGGGGCGGGTCGCTAATTAACAATAAATGATTAAGTAAACTTTTATGTTAATGTTAATGATTATATATTTTTATTAAATGATTACATTCTGCAATAAAACTGCCGATTTTTATCGATATGATTTATTATACAGCCCATCACTAGAAGCTACTGTACCGTAGGTGCTCAAAAGGGAATAAAGTTGAATATTTTTTATTGTTCCCCATTGAGCACCAAGTTAATATTTTGATTGGTGCTCAAAAGGGAATACCTTTGGTGCTGAATACATCGGTGCTCAATAAATAGGTGCTCAAACGGGAATACTTCAGGAAAACATCGTGAGGAAACAAGTGATAATTGTACAATACGCACATGAATCCGCAAAATCAACTCGAACTTGAGACCTATAATTTGGCAGTCCAATGGACACACCACTAGGCCATCACTGATACTATTTTTCTTTGATGTTTTAAAATTATTTGTTCGGCTTTCTTTCGTTAATATAAAAAAAACGCATCTGGGATCTATGAGACTGGTCAGAATAGTGATTGTATTAATAAGCTGGTTGAGAGACAGAGGTACCTATAAAGAAAAATAGTGGTCTATGGATGATATGAAAATGTATGATTTCTCATGACTTCAGATTCAGAACGATTCTTCTAGAAATCAGAAAGTAAAGAAGGAAAGTAATTGAGAGATAACATGCAAGACCTTATAATTCGCCATCTGCCTGTCCGTCTGTGTACCTGTCTGTCACAGGGCTGTATACTGGAATACTCCTGTTTGCTGAACTATTATCAAATCCACATTACCGTACCAGGTTGACATAGCGTGCAAGAGGTTGCGTTTAGTAAAGTTAACAAGAAACTTCATTACGGCGGCGCGGCGCGGGGATCCAGTGATTAACGTTAACATTATCGTACGCCGACCGCCGCTCTTGTGCTAGCGCAGCTAGTGTTGTACGGAGGTTTATCGATATCGATAAAATTAAAAAAAAAAAAAAAAAAAAAAACTTCTTTATTCGCATACATATATAACAACCTAACAAACATTTAAATTCTTCTATTGACAGTTTCACTAGCTAACTCTATTAGGATGTTAGTTTACACAGAACTGATTCACCCTATTCCCCGTACTAGTATAAACTGTATTACGGTGGAACAGTTTTCCTCGGTCGCGGTAATAGGTTAGTTATTACATTAGACTAGTGGCACTTAAGTTAATTCGGTATAGTAACAAAACAAGGAACAAAACATTAAAAGTTACTAGTTTAAATAGAAGGGTATACATTAAATAATTGATCAGTTATTTTTTAAATTTGTTGGTAGTTCTAAAAGTTGACATAGTATATGCAAGGTTTTTAGATGCTGCGTTTGTTTACAAAGCTAATAGTTACTTTTTGTGATTGATACATGTTTTTGATTAAAATGTAGTTAAATTGAAGTAAAAAATAAAACAAAAGTAATAATTAATTAAAATAGTTAAAAAATAAAATTACAATAAAATGGAATTATAATTAAAATTAAAAATAATATTAAAATTAAAACCAAGACTAAAATTAAAATCAAAATCTATTTCTAACATAAAATTAAAATCAAATTCATAATCAAAATCAGTCAAAATTTAATTCAAATCAAAATTAAAATTGACCGCAAAGTGCAATTAAAATTAAAGTACAGTTTCAATTAAAATAAATTTAAATTCATTTAAAAATAAAAATAAAAATCAAATTTAAATAGGTCTCAATTATATTCAAAAATTTGTGAAAGTGTATGTATGATGTGATGTGTGTGTGGGTATGTATTTATGTATATATGTGTATGTATATGTACAGAGGTGTGTGTGTCGTGGAATGATATCTGGTGCAATAGTTACGCAGTGACTTTTATCAATTGTTCCGTATTGTCATAATTCAATGAGTTTAGATGTTTAAACATTTCAGTTTTACATGCATGTTTGCTAAGATGGCGAATTTGAATATGCTTTGATATTTTATTATATATAGACGGTCCCAAGTAGTGTAAAAATCTTTTTGCGAATGAGGTTTTACAGTGAGGCACAGAGTAAACAATATCTTTCCTTCTTTTGTTGGTATAATCAGGTGTATTTTTATGTTGTGTTTGTATTATGTTTTTGATAAAAAGTTGCCTCACTGTAAGGACTGATAATTCGGAGTATAACGAAAAAGTGGGGTATCTAAATCTTTTGTGACTCATAACCTTGAGAACTGCACGTTGCGCTCTTTCTAAATTAATAAGGACTGACTTGGAGGCACCTCCCCACGCAGCAATGGCATACGTTATAATAGACTGGCATAAGGATATATAAACTAACAAGATTATATTTGGCGGGCAAAAGGAACGAATATTTTTAAAGATATATATAAGTTTTCTGACTCTAGAAATAAGCTTAGTTATATGCTCATGCCAATTTAAATGTTGATCAATGACTAGGCCGAGGTATTTAATTGAGTGAGTTTTATTTAATTCATGACAAGTACATGTCCCGGACACATTACAAGTGTGAGCTTTTAAGTGAATAATTCCAGGAGGTGGTTGACTTCTTTTTGTGATACTAAAAGGAATGTATTTAGTTTTAAGTGCATTGAGGGTGAGTAGATTTTCCTGTAACCATTCTGTAACCTGTTGGAAACCCAAGTTAGCGACGTTATTAGCCTCTTTCCATGACTTTCCAGTAAATAATAGGGCAGTGTCATCTGCATACGCTATTACTCGGCCCTGTCTCAACTTTAATTCACACAAGTCATTGACATAAACAAGGAAGAGCGTGGGTCCCATAACGCTTCCCTGTGGCACACCAAAAGTGATATCCGCCAGCTCACTCACAATGCCGTTTATTCTGACACATTGCTTTCTATTTGTCAGATAGTCTGTAAAAAGTTTTAAAGCTGTACCACGAATTCCCAGATGTTCCAGCTTTGCAAGAAGTAGGGGAACAGAGACTGTGTCAAATGCTTTTGCTAGATCAAGGAATACACCTATCGTCTTCTGTCCCTTATCCAGGCTATCAACAATGGTAGAAGTTAGCGTTGTTATTGCATCATCAGTCGATTTGTTTTTTCTAAAGCCGAACTGGTTCATTGAGAGTAGATTTTGGGATTCGAGGAAGGAAGTAAGTCTTATATTAATAACCTTCTCAAGAACCTTGGACAAGGATGGCAGCAGCGATATAGGCCTGTAGTTAGCGACACAGTCTTTGTCCCCCGCCTTGAATAAAGGAATTATCAGGGCTATCTTAAGGACATCGGGAAAAACGCCCTTCGTCAAGCACTGATTGCATATCATGGCTATGGGAGATGCTAAAGTATTTACGCCTAATTTTAATATTGAAATGGGAATTTCATCGCAACCGGTGGCATTAGATTGTTTCAAATTTATTATGATGGATTTTACTTCTTCTTCATCCGTTGGAAGAAGGACGAACGAGTTGATGTTAGAGGACCTAATAGAAGGGGTTTTAGGTAAACCTTGGTTGTTTCCTATTATATCCTTGGCCAAATTGTAACCCACTTTTGCGAAGTAACCGTTCACGTTATTTATAGAACTTAGCGCATCATGTTTGATTTTTAATAGTTCATCAAGGTCATCACTTTGGTCAGTCAGATTACAAGTGTCTTTTATAAGTGACCATTGTTTTTTGAGGTTATTTTTATGTTTATTTATTTCAGATCTCAGATAGTTATTTTTAAGTTTTTTTAACAAATTATTACAAGTGTTGCGGTATCTTCTGTAAGTTACACTTAGAATGACGTTTTCAGGGTCTTTGCGGAGTTTTTTATGGAGCCGATCTCTGTTTCTGATACAGCGGCATAGACCAGACGTTATCCATGGTCTGATAGGACGCTTCCTCCGAGATAGTTTAATCGTCACCGTGTGCTTCTTCATTGTATCTGCAAGTGTGGTTAGAAACGCATTTGTCATGATATTGCAGTCGTCGGTTGCTGATATGATAGATGGCCAATCCGTTTGTTTTAAGTCTTCGATAACAGCTTGGTAATCTAGTTTTTTACAGGTTTTAGATATTTTGTTAGCAAGACTTTTAGATTTTTTTGATATAGAAATCATAACAGACGAATGGTCAGTAATTGTGGACTCGCAAACTACAGTTCGAGAAACAGATGTAGTTTTCAGAAAGCAGTGATCTAAACAATTCTCTTTTCTGGTAGGTAGGTTATGCGATGGCAGTAAACCATGAGTGGCTAGTAAATCCATGTACCTTGATGAACTAAGACTGCTGTTGTCTAGAATATTTATGTTTATGTCTCCTATTAATAGTATGTTGCGATATTTTTTAAGATTATTTAGGATACGGTCTAGTGCAGTAAGGAAACAATCAATATTTTTGAACGCGGGTGATCTATAGATTGAAATAATAGCGACATCATTTCCAATAGTGGAGACTAGGCAGTTCAGTTCATCAACCGATTTTACAGGTTCGACAATTTTGGGTTTCAGAAACTCTTTATAATAGATGACAATACCATCATTTTGGTTTATCGTTTCAGCGGTAGCATAAGTTTTATATGAGGCAATTTTCGGAAGTGTAGCATTTTTAGAGAGCCAACATTCGGTCAGAATCATAAAATCAAATTCTATATCTAGTTTACTTAGTAGGACCTCAAAGTCATCAAAATTGTGATTTAAACTTCTTATATTTTGAGTTAATATTTTGTAACTATTAAATTCACCAAATATTTTTTTACAGTTTTCAGGAATATCTACGCTATGCGCCGTGCCAACATTTATCGATTTCTCGATGTCGTTCGAGATATGGTGCAAATCAACCATATTGCTTATAGTAATTAATTTTAAACGTCCTGTTGGCAGCACAACGCATAGATTTCCTGTAACTGTGATGAAATTGTGACTTGTGTGTGAACGGATTGTGTGTGTGATAAGTGTGAAGTAAAACATATGCCATTAGATGCACGTGTATAGAGTTATGAACTATCAGTAGCATTGAGACCTTGAGTAAGTTAACTATTAATACTATTAAATAATGAAAGAAAAGATAAAACAATTTTGTATGTGGATGCGACTTTTTCAAAACTATTAGTCAAAGTTTCAAAGATGGGGTATTAATACTGTTAATGATACCTTGAATTTGTTCAGATGACTTAACCAGTATTGCTGGCTGGTCTTCCGATTTCTTGAGAAGTACTCTTCCATTAGAGATCCAACAAAACTTGAAATCGTACTTCTTTTTTAATTCTCTGCATTGGTAGAAGAGTCTTCTGCCATTTGGTGTTAATGCTTCTGAGATGTAGACGGGTTGTGGATTACCTGATATTTTCAGTGCTTTGGTGTTATACTTCTCCTCTTTGTTGGTCTTATTATACGACTTAATAGCTTTTAGTATATTTGTACGAATTTGTGCAGTTTGATACTCAACAAAGATCGGTTTGTTTATGCCACTTTTTTTCCGATACACTTGTCGTACTTGAGGTGGGGTAATGGATATTTTTAATGAATTGTGTAGCTGGTTTACAATTTCGTTTAGGTTTTCGTTGTCAGTGACTGGAACATTCTTGATTTCTACTATATTTTCAAGCTGCTTTCTTTGAAGTGCGTCTACTTCGTCTTCGAGATTTCTAATTTTTGTGTTGGCAACCGTACTTTCTAGTAGCAAAGTATCATATTTCTGTTTCAAGTTCCTGTACAAGCCCGTAGTCTCTTCAAGGGTTTTTCTGAGGGTTTCATTTGATATGATAATTTCTTTGTTTTGGTCTTTCAGATCACTAATCATATTGTTGAGCTTTCGAAATTTTGATTCTTGATCCTCTTTTAGGTTTTCAAACATTTTTTGGATATCCGTGCGTAGTTGAGTGATTTCTTCCTTATCGGGATAATTCTTCCTTTTTCTTGATTTGACGAATTCCGTATCCTCTGTTCGTGAGAATTCAGGTTCCGATCCAAAACTTACAGCGGGTGGTGATTGCGACATTGCTTCTGGTAAATTTGCATATACTGCGGAGCGGTCACGCGTGTTTTGAGACTCGGTGCGTGTTCAAAGTTAGACTCAAACAGAATTCGACTATAGAGGTAACGATGGAAGGTTCAATTTCGTTCAACTTGGTGATAATTGTAATTTATAATATTTAGTGCGCGTGCGCCACGTCTGTCCGCAGTGAGTGCGAGCGCGCGATCCCAAAAAATTGCAATGAGCTTAAGTGAAAAGCTAGTTTCATAAAACGAATGTTTCAACGAAACTAGTACAGAGAAATTGCGAAGCAGCTACGGAAATCAGACACTGACAGATATATCAGCATACGTAATTATTTGTTTAGAGAAATCCAGATTCGGTTAAGAGTTTGTCCGTATCAGTTTGACTGAATTTTAAATCAGGTGGGTTTAAAAATAGTTTTTTTTAGCTGATTAGGATTCATACTACAAAGCATTTGTTTACTGCGTCAAAAAATAACAGCACAACTAATATTATTAATGCATAATATTTCTTCCAGTGCATAATATAATTTGCCCTTAAAACATTTCAACCATTTCTATTCGATAACAAAAATAATCAATTTCATAAAATTCTGCACTACGAATCGAACCTGTCGCCATGCATGTCCTCCATCGCTTATGCAGAAATATCCTCGCAATCGCCCTCGCAAGGTGGATACCCTTTAAATTCGAACAAATTCTATCGACATTTTCCCACCCCTACGGCTTGTATTCGCAATCTAGTGTAACGATCTGCTATTAAGAGGCAGGTAAAAGTGGGTAAGACGTGTTATACGTTACGAACGCTCCTAGATGTTACACGTACCCGTATTAGCATTGAATGCCTGTACTAAGCTAGGCTACAAGTACCTAACTACCGACAGCGGTTAATGTAACTGGGTTTTTGGCCCGTTTGTAGTTAGTGGTAAGAGGGTTTTTGAACTTGATTAAAAGTTAGTTTCAGTGTTTCTGTGGTTATAACGTGAACTCATTTTTAGGGTTCAGAGGCCCTACTCCCTAACGTTTCGTCCATACGGTCGGATCTATCCGCGTCTCTCACACGCACTCGTTCACGTAAAACTACTTGTGATGTTTTCAAGATGAATCATAGTAGGTACTGCGCGAGAGATGCGGATAGATCCGTCCGTATGGACGAAACGTTAGGGAGTAGGGCCTCAGAACCTAAAAAGGTAAAAAAAATAAAACCGACTTAAAAAAACAAAAAAGTGAAAAATAACTTTAGCTTCAGAAGTCGGTGACTTATGTTTGGTTCATTTACTTACTTATTTTTTTTCACTTTTTAGTGGTTTATTTGTGCTTACCTCTTCACAGCGTATGATGTTATGTTATGAACTGGTATAAACAATAGACAAACGTTATAAGTATCGATATTTGAACATTGGATAAACAATTTGTTGATTTTAAGTTGTTAATGGTCATTAACAACTTAAAAATAGTAACATTGCGTATTTGAAATATCTTCTTGGCTTTAAAAAAAAATAATCTTTATAGACGTTTTGGGCATTTATAACTAATTAGTATAAAGTTCCACAAGCTATTTTAATTTGACTGTTTATTCTGAATCACTTCGTATTTAAGGTAACAAACATAGCGTAATAAAAGAAAACGTTACTATCAATAGATCATTAACTTGCCATATTAAAACACCAAGTTTCATCTGAAATTCATAAGAAAATGCCCATCCTTATTTATTTTAATACGCACCCAAATTCTAAAAGCATATAACTTGAAACTGAACATCTTATGTCCAAACTGCTGGCCGGCGCCATTAACTAGCCTTTTATATAAGCAGTTCTGTTCTCGTTAGGATAGGGGTTTCGTACTGCCACGGAATAGATAGGTGCAGAAGGCTCAGTGGTGTAGGCGAAAATGGGTGCCCGCACACATAGACTCGGTATAGTGTAGAACATCCGTAATGATAATAATCACCCTGTTATTAATATTACCATTGTTGAAATACAAACCTCTTCTGGCTTTAAGATACTTAAACCGGTTTTCTCGTTATGGTTTTCTTTATCGTTGTGAGAAAAGTGGTGATGGAATAATTTGAAAAAGCTCGAGGCTAAATAATAACAGCACTGATCGATTGAAGGCTAAGCTACCGAGGTGGGTTTTTGGATCGTTGACCATCGATTACGTATAGTTCCCCCCGTGCCTTGGAAAACACGTATGAATGATGATGAAATAAGTTGAACGAAATACCTAAATGCAACCCCGCCTATGTTTGAACCCGCAACCTTGTTGGGCCCATTTGGAATGTAGCTCGACTGTTTAGACGCCGTCGGATTCAAAATGAATTCTCGCTGTACGCAGACGTGTGCAAAACTGTGCGTGTGTTTTCACTCTTTGATTGGACTTAACCTTCTGTACGAATTTATTCTGTGTTACTAACTCATAGTACCCCTAACGAGCAATTTAACAACATACATTGCTATTAAAAATGAATCAGGGTGCAGGTATTACCCCAATTTATTTTGGAGCTAGTTTGCAAGGATATTTTTATGAGTTTGCAGTTGAGATAATAATATGTTATGGGAGTCGTTTCATGGGGGTAAAAGGTGGAAGTTCTGTGAAGTTTAGGGTGTAATAAAACAGCTTCTTTGAATAGTGGGTTATTAATCCGTCTGGTCTAACAAATCAGACAAATCTCTCTCATAATCTCTGTCTCTGTCTGTATCCATCTAAATGTGGTAAATCTCATTTTCCTGTTCATCTAACTTTACTAGCTTTCACAAATTACACAATGGGCTAGTTGTCCTGTACTTGAAGCCACAAATAGATAAAAAGGAAGTAGCATCATCTGCCCAGTCATAGCCTATTCCCAACTATATTGGGGTATATATGTATTCTCCCCATCTTGACCTACGGCGCACAAACTTGGTCTTTGACTAACATCCAAAAGTCCAAACTTAAGGTTTGCCAACGTGCTATGGAGCGCAGTATCTTAGGTGTTAAATTAACGGATCGTATTCGTAACACTATATACTGCGCTCCAAAACGCAAATCGTTGACGTGGCTCAAAAGGCTGCCCAACTTAAATGGGACTGGGCAGGACATGTCTGTCGCATGCCGAATGAACTGTGGGCCCGTAAGGCTCAGGAATGGTGCCCTGAAACAGTGACACGAGGTCGCGGCAGACCACGAAAGAGATGGCGGGACGAACTGGATGTCTTCCTTGAGAATTGGAAAGAAAGAGCACAGAATCGTGAACGTTGGAAGGAATGGAGGGAGGCCTTTGCCCAGCAGTGGGACAATACAGGCTAGCTATAATAATAATATATAATTGGGGTCGGCTTCCAGTCTATCCCGATGCAGCTAAGTGCCAGCATTTTACATGGAGCGACTGCCTATCTGACTTTCACAACCCAGTTCACTAAGGGTAATTCGAAACCTTTTGGTAAGACTGGTTGTCACCGTTTTTGGGTCACTGACTACCTGTAACGATTGTCAAAGATGGATAAAAGGCAGCCGCGAGAGGCACGTGGGAAACATGGATTAGGGTGGTCCGTCCACCAACCTAGGCAAGCACGGAAAAATATTTCAAAGATCTACTACTTATTTATGCTACTAAACAATGTAATAAAAACTTTTTTGCAAAAAATAAAACCGACTTCACACAAAAAAGTGAAAAATAACTTTAGCTTCAGAAGTCGGTGACCTTTATTTGATTGATTTAGTTTTTTTGTCACCGACTTCTGAAGCTAAAGTTATTTTTCACTTTTTTGTGTGAAGTCGGTTTTATTTTTTGCAAAAAAGGTTTTATTTTTCACTTTTTAGTGGTTCACATGTGTATAGGGTTTTCACAGCATACCAGCGTGATTTTTTGTTATGAACTGGTGTAAACAATAGACGGACATGAAATTTCAGCAATCCCAGTAAGAGACACAAATTTGCTACATTTAATGAGGAGTTCCGTTGCCTTTCTCCGAAGTTCTTCATCTAATCTTTACCAAATTTAAATGGGATCACTCCGAGAAAGTACTCTTTCTAAAACTACCCAAATCGCTTCTGGTGTGCCTATAAAATTTGAAGAGTTCCCTCTATTTCTCCAGGATCCCACTATCAGGATCCTGACTTGATGATTATGGGACCTTCTGGGAAGTATACCCTTTCAAACAATTAAAAACAAATTCGGTCCAGTCATCTTCGAGTAATCGGGGAACATTGAATTGAGAACCTCCTCCTTTTTGAAGTCGGTTAATAACGACGTTATGGTACGTGACTCAAATATCCGGAAAGCCTTTAAAAGATTTGGCCGAGTATCGTTAATTTGCTTCTAAGAATTGAAGAGTTCCGTTCCTTTGTCATGGATCCCATAACCAGAACCTAACCAAATTCTCATCAAACTACCCTTGAAGTAGGTACCCTTGCCAATAAAATAACAATACATGTCAAGGTAATAGGCTTATCCCCAATAAATGAAACTTAATACACCTAACTGTCGAAATCTGGGAATATTGTACACTTCTGCGTACCCCCTCAGAGCATACAGGCGTGATGTTACGTCATGATTTTGTATAAACAATAAACATTCAAGCGATTGCAGCAGTTACTGCAGATTTGCCGTGTATTTTTGAAGAGTTCCATTGTATATCTCCGAAGACCCGGATCAGATCTTCAGCAAATTAAAATATAACCACACGGGAAGCACCAGCTTTCAAATTAAAAAAGAATCATCAAAATCCGTTCACCCAGTCGAAAGTACTGTGGTAACAACCACTGTCGAAATCTGGGTGTATTGTACACATCTGCGTACACCCTCAGAGCATACAGGCGTGATATTACGTCATGATGTTGTATAAACAATAAACCTACAAGCGTTAACAGCAAGCACTGCAGATTTGCCGTACATTTTTGAAGAGTTCCATTGTATATCTCCGAAGACCAGCATCAGATCTTCAGCAAAATAAAATGGGACCACATGGGAAGCACCAGCTTTCAAATAAAAAAAGAATCATCAAAATCGGTTCACTCAGTCGAAAGTTATGAGGTAACAAACACAAAAAAAAAAAAAAAAAAAAAAAAAAAAAAAACATACAGACGAATTGATAACCTCCTCTTTTTAGAAGTCGGTTAAAAATATCGTAAACAATGTCCTTAAAGATTTTCTACAGCCACTAAGTGCAATGAAAAACAATTATATCGACACACACATAGAATGGAGGAATGTAAGGGATAGTTTGTTTTCGTCGTAAATAAAGTTTGAATCGGAGATCGGCCGAGGGGTGGTTACGATCTACTTACGATTTAGTTTGTGTGTGAGGTGGGGATGCAACGAGAGATAATTCTTAACATCGGGTTATTGCACCCGAATTTTCTTTAAAAACATGTTTTAATAGGAGTATTTCTCAAATAAAAAACCGGCCAAGAGCGTGTCGGGCCACGCTCAGTGTAGGGTTCCGTAATTTCCCGTCCGTCACAATAAGTGTTCAATCCAATCCGATTTTAATAATTCCTTTTTTGTTTGAAAAAAGATACGTTCAGGTTAATAAAATATGTAAACGAAGTTAAAAAAAAATGCTTGCATATACAATTATACTACAAACTTAGTCCAGAGATTATTTTGTACAACTTTTTGTCTTTTTTGTACAAAAACTTGTTTCCAATTTCATCCATCCATCCAAGTTCAAAATAATTTTCCTAGAAAGTCCTTATAAAGTTCTACTTTTCAGATTTTTTTCATATTTTCTAAACTTATGGTTCAAAGGTTAGAGCCCCCCCCCCCCCCCCCCTCTAACTTTTGAACCATAAGTTTAGTTTACACATTGTTTACTTTTGGAGCGTTTATTTCCGAAATTATTGACATTATCAAAAAATGATTGTACTGAACTCCTATTCATTTTTAAATACCTTTCCAACAATATATCACACGTAAGGGTTGAAATTAAAAAAAAAATCACTTCCCACTTAACATACTACTAAGGGGCTACCCTAATAAAACATTTTTTCCCAATTTTTATTTTACCACTTTGTCGGCGTGATTGATACACATATTGGTAAGTACCAAATTTCAGCTTTCTAGTGCTAACGGTCACAGAGATTAAGCGAGGACGGACGGACAGACAGACATGGCGAAACTATAAGGGTTCCTAGTTGACTACGGAACCCTAAAAATGGGTATGGATGTGTTACCGTAGAATTATCAAAAACATTATATTGTAATATCTCTAGCGATATTGTAAACTCTCGAATTATTGTCAAACGAACATACTGCTTACAATAAAACGCATTATTACACACGCGGAGTGGAGGGAAAGAGGGGTCCCCCTTGCCCAGTGGTACCACTCTCATGAAAAGATATACTGTACCATTCCTGAGAAATATCGATTAATATAACCTAACCTTAAAACACTTTATATTCCCCTAAAAAGCGTAGTCGACGGAGCCCCGCTTCGCGGGGCCCCATTTCCAAGAGCAGGGTTTAAAGGAACCTAACTAACCTAACGGGGAGGTGCCCCAAGTCCCATTATGGGGGCAGAGATACTTCCGGTTGCTCAGTTGATAATAATTCGAGACTTTACAATATCGCTAGAGAGACACACGTTATATTGTAATATAACGTGTTTGACAATTTTACGGTGACAGATGCGGAAGAATGAGGAAAATGTCGTGAGGAAAGTTGAGTATGAATATGGATCATAAAAGTAGAGAAATACCAAAGAAACGATGGATGGACTGTAGTATGAAGAATGATATGGCAAGAAAGAACGTGTCTGATGAGATGACGAGTAATAGAGTAGTATGGAAGAATAAGTATGCTGCGCCAACCTTAGTATGACGATGTGATTTTTAAATAAAAAAAAAACGTGACGAACTCAAAGCATAAATATTGAAAATATCCACATTTAAAACTAGGAGTAATTTGGCTTCAGCTTCTATAATATTTATTGAATATTAGCAGGCCATAATTGAGTAACAATCCATTATAATGTAAATTATTGGAATGTCAAATTAACTGTGAGTAATTTGATTATCATTGGACATACTCGTAGCAGAGTAAACATTTATTTAGTTCATTAAGGCGTAATGATCTTATGACACAAGCCTCGTTGCTAAGTGTGTTACTAAATGGCGCTGTGATAAATGTCCAGCGAAATTTATTTATTTAACTAATGTCAATAGAACAAGAGGTTTAATCATTTGCTATAAAAAGACAGCATCACCTGGTGTCTGTTAGTACGTTTTTATTACGCTATTGTTCCATTCAGCTTATAGAGATTACCACCACAATGTAACGTTGCATCTAAATCCAAAATTGATGTAACCATAGCTATAGTCACTTCGCAAATGAAAGTTCCTTCATTCCTCGACTACGCTATTAACGATCTCGTCAGTGTACGACCCCGGTGCGTTCCGAACCTATTGATAAAATTGGGGGGTCGCGTGTGCAAGTAGGTCAATCTTCTGTTAACTACGGATCTGTTTAGAGCTTCCGAATGTTGCCAGACCCTTCTGTTGTAGCAAATAATATTATCTATCGTTTTGGGAGAAGAAATTGCTAAAGTGATGCTTTTGGTAATACGAAGATCATCAAAAAACTTGTGTCTTATGAGAAGGATAATAAATGATCATTATTTAGTCCACACTTAAAGTGTTGAATTAAATATCGC
Source organism: Xestia ashworthii (assembly GCA_950022955.1). Taxonomy (NCBI): domain Eukaryota; kingdom Metazoa; phylum Arthropoda; class Insecta; order Lepidoptera; family Noctuidae; genus Xestia; species Xestia ashworthii. Next base: position 23,256,793 of record OX465561.1, read on the forward strand.
AAAGAAATTGCTATGCCAACCTAACTAGCAACAAAGTGTTCGTGTGCGTTTACCTATTTATATTGGCTCGTACAATGTCCACGAACTAAAAAACGAAGACGTGTGACATTTACTAACCGGCACTGTGACGTGTGTTGTTTTACAGCTTACTTCTAACAAAGAGGAGGTCCCAGCAGTCTTCATCGTCATCATCATCATCATCATTTCAGCTGAAAGATGTCCACTGCTGGACATAGGCCTCCCGCAAGTGTCGCCACATTAACCGGTCCCATGCGACTCGCACCCAACGGATTCCCGCAACCTTCACCAGGTAATTGGCCCACCTAGTGGGAGGACTTCGAACGCATCGTTTTCCGGTTCGCGGTCGCCACTGCAGAACTTTTCAGCCTCATCGGCCATCCGTTCTGCGAGCAATATCTGCCCACTGCCACTTAAGTTTGCTCCCAGCAGTGGAAACGTTTTAATTTCTCGCAATAATCATGCCTTTCTTTGACGCTATGTTTTAGCACCGTGAATACCAGTATTTTAGATGGACCGAGTCCTATCAGAGAATCAGACGTTTTAACCCAATATGTAACTCTATCTATCAAACAAGAAAATCCAGCCTCCAATCTGTCCAATTTCACACCACCGCACGAAACGAGTCATTGCAACAAGATTCCTAGAACACATAAAATGGAGCTAACCCGTCTCGCTCGACCTCAGTGCGTTTATAGCCAAATCTGGTTCTCCCTGAACTGGGTCACTTTACGGTAACGGTTCTGTAGGGTTTGTGTAGACGAGCGACCAATACAGCGACGAATGTGTGGAAATGTGTAGTTAGCGACAGACACTAATTACGACTGCCAGCAGTGTGAATACCGGAGTTACGACTGTCTGTCACTCTAAATTCTTAGTATTACCATTTTACGAGGACTGAAAATATCTTCTTCCACATTCTATTTCTTCATTTGACATACCGGCGTTGAAATAATAATAATGCAATTTTCGGCATGGGTTATATCGTGTTGCAAATGGGTGGGCTGATGAGGAGATCCGTTATACAATCGCTCAATGTAAAGCTGCACCTGGTCAGAGTGGAATAAAATCCTAACATCGTTGGGCAAAGAATTTGACTGCCTAATCATAATTATAATGACAACATGTAGCTGTAGTTACAATTATACTGCTATTCATTATATGTTTGTCTATCTACCTTTCGCCATACTCTTGGATTCAGGTGATACGACATGCTTCAAGCGACATTATAGGGTAGACGACATTAAAATAATAATCACATACATAAACCAAAATTGATGATGACACGACGCTTTTAAAATTCTCAATACGTCACGCCTTGGTATAATTTTTTGCGAGTTTTGATGTCATGAGCCCCCGCTTTCGAGTTCTGATGCGTTTTATCTTTGTCATTATTCATTGATTTACAAAAACAAAAAAATACGTGTCCATTATTTTCCAACTGACGGACTAAATAGAGCAACTTTTTTATACTGTTGTCATGACCATACATCGCAGTAATTCGTGACATTTAATAAAAAAGGAAATTAAAGAAGCCACTTGGAGCCTTCCAAGTGAGTTCTTTCACTAGCTTTTTTACATTGCGCCAGGATACTCGTTGTCGCACGTCTGTACAATACCTTACGGTGCTATACGACTCTTTACGGTGCCAGAGTAAGGCAGGGTGCATACTTATGTGTTTACGACCCGATGGGGGACTGTATCTGTTGTTTATGTGGTTTATGGGGCACAGGTACAATTTGATGTCGTAGCGAATTGGATTGGCTTACGAGGTTTAATGGGGGGCAATGACATGGCATGGGAATAACTTGGTTGTGTTCTTGTTATGGGTTGAAACAAACAGTTAAAGTTCTAAGTTGCTGCACGTAAATGGTATTCCTCTCGTATGGGGAAAAAAGGTTAAGAATCGAGGGTTTTCCATCTGAAATTTCTAAGTAACCGCCACGAAGTCTGGATTTGTGTCCCGTTGATGGCAATAGGCTGGTCCCTTTTGACGTCGGACTTAAATATTACAGGTGAAATGTGGATGTACTATTAGTTATACCTCTGTATTTAACTTCAGGGATAACAGGTGTGCTGTTATGTTATGTATTATTTGTTACTTTTAATTTTTGTAATAAATATTTATATCAATTCCATTTGATTAGCTAATTATACCCTCAAACACTGTTTTAGGCTTTCACGGTTCAATATAAGTTTAATTATACCCTACCTAGCATTTTCCCAAATATTTTTGGGTCGGCTTCCAGTCTAACCGGATGCAGCTGAATACCAGTATTTTACATGGAGCGACTGCCTATCTGACATCCACAACCCAGTTATTACTAGGTGATACGATACCCATTTGATTAGCAAACAAGATTAAATAATAATGATGGCTAATAATTCTATAGTTTCCTTAGTGTGCATTGATCCACACCGTAAATTATATTTATGATAGATATGAAAAAATGCCTCTGATAATGACAACGTTATCAATGGGACTTATTTTATCAAAAAAGTTAATTTATTACTGCTATTAACAATTTATAGTAGTTCTTTGAATGTCAATCGTAAATTGGGTCACCACTTCAGCTGGCTCGTTGGTCTAGGGGTATGATTTTCGCTTAGGGTGCGAGAGGTCCCGGGTTCAAATCCCGGACGAGCCCAATTTTTTACATCCGCACACACGAAAACCTAAAATAAATTCCCTTCAAAATTCATTAATCCGTTGGGTATTCAACGCGGATTATTATTATTTTGCTCTCACATTATTTGAAGCGAGATATTTTAATGATGAAATTTATTTAATTGGTCGATTTCATTGAATGAAAAAGAATGAAATTCATCAGCGTTAGGCGCTCATTAACAAACACTCTACGCTTTTTTTGTGTTTTTATTTTCTTAATTTACGTGTTGTTCCCAGAAAAATAAACCACATTGTGCTTTGAGATTACGTCAAGAAGATTTGCAACCTCCTCATCATCTGCCTAGCCTTTTACCAAACCATGTTGGGGTCAGCTTCCAGTCTACCTAGAGACTAGTCTAGTTCAAGAAATAAGAAGATAGATGTAGAAGTCATTGAGACCATTTGTGAGATTTTCGTGTTTTTTTTTTTGTTTTTTCTATAGCTTTGTTACAGCTATTTGAAGATCAGGAGTAGTCTACTATATAATCACTTTTGTTAAACATCTTCGAAGAAAACCAACTTTCATGCTAACCATCAAAATTAATTTCTGCATCCAATCTAGTTCTCCAAACTCCCTGTAGACGGCGCCACTTTACATAACGCTTCTCTACTACCCAAAATAAACATGATATTAGAGTCAATGAACCCTGGAGCTGGTATAATCAGGCAAATTGCGGCGCGGTGACAATGTTGTTATACCTTCCTTCCCTCCCGCCCTCCCCTCCTCTCCCCTGTAGACTCGGTACCCTCAGGCTCAAGGCATGTGAGCACACAAAATAAAATTAAACGCCAACGTTTTTATATGACAAGCTGCTGTGAGGTATGTTGCTGGGTGCAAAGGTAACATTTTTTTCATGATTTTAGAGCTAATAGCTCCGGGGATCGTCCTGTATGGTTCTCTTAGCGCTTGAAGCGCTTTGCTGGCTTTTTAGGGTCCTGTTGGTAAACATTTGTAAAATGGCCAATTGCGACTTAGACCCACGCACTGAGAGTATTTTGCTCGTTGTACTGCGGACGTAAAAGTGACGCTCTTTAGAGCATTCTGTACCACCTTCTACACTTGCAGCTTGTGGGAGAATTACTCGCTAGCGTCGTATGGAGCCCTTCGTGTTCAATTCAATAACTCGTTAAGGAAACTGATGGGGTTGCCGTGGCGTTGCAGTGCGTCCGGTATGTTTGCGGCGGCGCGTGTAGATTGTTTTTACGCAATAATGCGGAAGCGCGCAGCATCAATCGCGTCATGGCAAGCCCTAACAGGGTTCTGAAAATGATTGCTGGCAGATTGGACTGTCCTTATGTGGTTCACTGCTGTCAGTTACATGTCACCGTATCGTGTTGTTTTCTAAAACTTAGGTTTTAAGAAATGTGTTACTAACCCTGTATGAGCCTCCGCTCTAATTAAAGTATTTGAATTTGATTTTGAACTAAGTACATTTTTACGGTTTTCATGCTTTTAAGTCAACTGAAACAAGCCTATAAGTTTTAATTTCATTAAGAAATCTGAAAATGACCCAAGTGGTAGCAGAGCTGATTATTTATTATTAATTTAAGCTTGACACCTTCAGCCGAACAGACAGAAAATAAAAGTGTATAGGATTATATGGGTTTTCGCCGACTGATGTAAGTATGGAACCCTAAAACTACAATAGCGGCGTTAATTCCTTTTAAGCTACCGGCAAGAATGTAGAACTGCAGCAATGGATAAAACCGTGAAATTAAAACTGATTGTAGCATGTGTCTTTGAAACTAACTGGCATCAGTTTATTAGTTTTTGATTTAGTAAACGTTTCCTAGAATCAAACAAACAAATAAAACTATTGACATATGAAATTAACTGTTGTAATATATATTTGCTAGACAATAATTGATTTATCGCTAATAGCCGGTATTTTCCCTAGAGGCGTCCATTAGAATTGCGTCCGGTGTTTACAAAAGGGTTAAACTGCCTAGTAATTATTGATATTATCTATGTAAGCTATATTTCCGGCTTTTATTGGGCCAATCTGGTACTTCCTGAGGGAATTACATTGTATTAACCTTTTATATGACATGACACAAATGCATGCTATACATATTTAGCTAGATTATAATTACACAATTTTAGGTAGTGCAATATCCGGGGCTGCGGGACTGTTCGAAAGAGCTTAAAAATTACTTTCATAGTTACTGCTGCATAAAATATAGTTTGGACAGAATTAGAAGATGAAATAGAAATCTTAAATGTAATATAAACCACTCTTAGCTTTAAGGAAAAATAACGTCAAAATATCTTCAAACTTGCCCCCAATAACATACCCCAGAGCATCCCAGAGTTTGTGTGAAAATTGAATTGTTTTGTTTAACGCTCCCGGAAGGGGGAGGCACATACGGAACCACTTCAAGAAAGCCATACATATATGGATCACGTATTTATTTGTGCCATTTCAATTGCTGAGCGAGGAGTGAGGAGTGAAGGAAACAGAGAAGGTGTCAGTTTGCCGACTCTAAATGACGTGTTCTACTTTATTTATCTGCTAACGGATTCTTTTCAAGTTGAAATCTTTCTGTATATCTTTGCAGGAAGGAATATAGCAAAATAAACCACACCGGTATCGCTAGTCCAAGACGAGAGTCCTTCGGACCTCCTTTTTACCGTTTCTAACGGCTGTTATGTAAAACTTACTTGCGTTTAACTAGCTGTTTTCTATGACGTTTTGTTTTGATCGGTCCGTAAAGTAAATGTCAAACAGTTAGAGATATAGCAACCGTCCGTTACCTAAGTTATTGAAAATGTAAGTCGTTTTCTCGGAATCCTTTGGCGGGACTCTAGTCACTAGAAATCAAAGGAAGGCGCGCGCTAGATTTCTTGGATCATTATCAAACCAAACCAATAAATAACCATTAAATAATATATAATTATTTCTTCATAAATCTAAACTGGAGTTCTATTTGTATCAAATTGGTAATTAACTCTAAAAGGTATTTGCATAATATGGCTTTGAAAGTAATTAAAAGGCTGAACGTGCCCATCAAAGTATCACCTGAATCACGAAACCGAAAGGTTTTGTGATTCTGATAAATTCATCGGTTTACCTCGACGAAGTTCTTTTCTTGAACTATGTTCTGGAAATCATTTTAAACGAGCGCCATTTCCCTTAACCACACCAAAAACTATTTGATCTTAAAATAGTTTCAGCGGAATAATTCAAGTCTTTGGTTCCCTATTACTTTTCTCAAGAGCGTTTTAATTCCACCGGTTGAGTAAAGTTCCTTTTTGCAATAATTGGTACGATTGCTTTCTTCAGAATTAAAAAGCACAAACACTTTATTGTTAGGTATGGGGTATAAAACGTTTAATTATTTTGAATTTCTTTTACGTTTTGTACTACGTGCAGTGATTTTTAAACGAGGGGAATTATTGGTGTGATTCTTTTGTTAGGGCGAAAAAATATTTTTTCTGACAGATTTTGTATCGTTTCGTCTAGGGTTGTTCTCCTCACATTATGTATCGTTTATTTACCGGTAGGTACAGTTATTCACTTCTTATTTTATCGTGTGGTTAGTGGTTAACTTGGTGTCACAATTTTTATATCAACCATGGGCCGCTGACTTCACATGCCATCGAGAAATATTTCTCAAGCATGCTGATTTCCTCACGATGTTTTCCATCACCGAAGCAAGCGATAATTATACATGAATCCAAAAATCTGAGGAGCGTGTCTTGGGTTTGAAATCGAGACTTATCACATCACAAGACTATCACTGGGTTCACGTAATATATTGCAAGTACCTACATACATCAAGCTATCTCTTTTAAGGTTTCACAGCTTCATGCATCATTTTCATGTAATAATTCTTCACTTCACCCTAAGAAATAACTCTCTGTTTTCGATACTTCATGTCTTTTTATGTGAAGACGAACACTTCTCGTTTTACGGCTTCAAAATAGGTCATTATGTCACTAGGAGGTTATGGAGGGTTTGCTCAGAGAGGGATAACACAGTTTATTGGTGGCATACATGGAACAATATAGATACGATTTTATTGATAAAATGGATTTGGTTCTGTTAGAGGAGATTTATTTTCTGGTCTGCGAATGATTCGCCTTGATTTCGTGTGTTTTCTTTGTTTTTGTGCTTTTTTCCCCTAATCCTAATCTTGTATTTTGTCTTTAAATGATAGCCTTTCGTTAAAAAATCCATAGGTGAAACATACTATGTAGATGGCTGGCTAAGAATATGAAATTTTAGCTAGCCGATGGCCTAAATTGGCCATCCCAAATCTTGGCCGTGCTTTGGCGTCTTCAGCCTCTCCTTCAGCTCCTGTATTTATTTAGGATCTCCAACAAGAGGTTTACACATAACATTACATGTATAGGCAGCATAAACAATTACGTTGATGTACAGTCACGTCTACCTCATAATAAATTATGTAAACACTTAAGATTTTTTTAAATTGTGTTTCTTTTAATGTACTGATTAAAATTTAATGTTATCACGTACATAGTATTCTGGAACTCATATTTTTATGAAAAAGATCCAATCTCCTAGTTACAATCGTTATTCCTCGCGAAAATAGCTATAATATTAAGGAAAGTGTATACATATTATTAGACGTTACTTCTTCACTTATAGGGGGACCACACAACACAAGAATTATAAATATTGATAAGCAAACAACAGGGCATGATGATGATTTCTCAAAGAACCTTATCGTACTCTCTGTGGAAAACTAATTCATTTAAGGGGCCGGCGGAGAATGCGTATTTCATACAAACGTAATACCAAAATAATTTGTAAATCAAACATATTCTTATGGTAGTCTGTATTTATTTCGATTGAATTACAGAATATCTATGTTCCCAAATATGTTTTTTGAGAGAATAGTGATGCAAAGACGAGATATGAGGAATTTAAATTTTCTATAGAAAACTTATTTTTCTTATCACTCTTGTTAAAATCAGTGTCCAATCAAAATATATATTTGGGAACCTAGATATTCTGTAATTCAATCGAAATAAATACACACTACCTTAGGAATATGTTTAATTTACAAATTATTTTGGTATTACGTTTGTATGAAATACGCATGCTCCGCAGGCGTCTTAAGCTGTAAAAGGTTACCGAAAGATTACTTCCAACAAAATACTCCGTCGTTACATTTTCTCCCAAAATTAATGATTTCTACTCAATAAAACGTACTTCCAATACGCGTACAAACAAAGGGTGGGCTTCGTAAATCTAATTTGAACGCCAATAATCGTATTAATCCGATTCTGGTTATGTTTGATTTTCTACCGGAGTTCAATTTCAGTATTCTTAAAACGGAGCGGGATTTTGATACTCTCTGTATCTCATAAAAGTTTTGTCTGGCCATTTTGCTACAAAACCTCAAGACCTCAAGTCGTTGACAATTGTGGAAAACTTATTTTCACTTGTGTACTTGTGTGTGAGGATCTGAACTGTTACTACACAATTTTCATTCATTGACTACTGTCGTGACATCTACCAATCCGCACTGGGCCCGCGTGGTAGATTATAGCCCATTCCCTCTCATTGAGAGGAGGCCGTGTCCCAGCAGTGGGATCATTATAGGCTGATGATGATGATGATGATGACTACTGTCGGTCCAATCAATTCAATAGAAGATATTTCTGGGACATAGAGCCAGCCCGAAGCAAACATGTTCATCATATTAATATTACGTCCGATGTTCACTAATCGTTGATGACAAAAATCTGTACCGGATAAATTCCGGCACAGATTTTTGTCATTTTGTGATTATAAAAGAAAATCTTCCATAAAACGGTCAATGGAAAATCCTCCTTTGATGAATTTTTGAGAAAGCCGTGTAATTTTTGATGTTACGAAGATGACCTCGATCAAAGAGGAAACTAATATAGATTGATGATCAAAATTGTTGAAAAAAATTAGATACGCGCGAAATATCAATTAATTTTTCGTTCATCTCATCATCTGCCTAGTATCTCATCACCGGCTTTTAGTCAAACCGAATGCAGCTAAAAACCAGCATTTTACACGGAGCGACTGCCTGACTGCTGACCTCCACAACCCAGTTGATAATGAGTAATACGATACCACTTGGTAAGACTGGTTGTCATACATTTTGGGCCACTGACTACGTGTAACGACTGTCAAAGATCTACAAACTGACAGACGGGACCAACAGATTTAAGTATGTGCTTTCCCAGGCACGGAGGAAACTTGGTGTGCAAGGGTGGTAAACGTAAAGGGCGAGGAAGGAACATGGAGTCAGTAAAAGTCTGACACTCCTTCCCGCTCCGCCCAGAGTGGGAGAAGTCATTTGATGATTTCCCATCCTAAAAAAAAAAAAAAAAAACTAAAAAAAAAAAAGGTGGTCACTTATTCACAGACCAACCTAGGCAAGCACGGCTTAACCTAAAGATCGTTCCGAGCGGCTGTTATTATTTAGCCACGAGCTCCTCAATAAACCAAATATTGTACCAAATAATTCACAAAACAAACTTTTGTGAATAAATTGGAAACCAAACAATCTATCAACTCGTACTTAATAAAGGACTATCGTTCAAATCGACAGTCGTTAACGGGAGTGCCGACAATGTTTCCAATTTACTAGATTGCTCAAATCTAAAGTCGCGGTTGGTTTAAAATAAATTGAGATTGTTTAGCGGAACTTTTGGCAAGATTTCATGTAATTTTGGGCAGTTGGTCGCAGATTGGATGCTTTATATTATAAAGGCTGTGATTTAGAGCTTTTCAAAAACCAGATTTTGCTGATTTTCTTCTTGTAATTTTCGTTTTATTGACTGCCAGATAAGATTGCTTTCCGCTTGAATATCACTAAAGGATAAGGTAGAAGTGTACCTTTAAGACATCCATGACCTTTACACAAGAAACTGATAAAAATTACCTCACACTGACACACCTTCCAATTACTTATAAATTACAAGGCAAAACTATACTAAACTACATAACCTGTTAGCTAATTTAATAACGATTCCAATGATATAACTGATAGCGAGCTAAATAACGTAGGTAGTTTCGGAGATTTCGTTGTTTTAATGAGATGCGCCGGAATCTCCTGCGGTCACCCAGAATGGCCCCCCGTTTTGGGGCAAGCGCAATTCTGACAGGCTCACCGTTTAACTGTATGCAAAAATTACCTACTGCTGGGAAACGACTTTTTTGTTTGGGGTGAAATATCATATTTCGTGGTAGATCTCAATGTAACGCACTTAAAACATGCTGATGGTTGGGTTAAGTATTTATAGTAAAAAAAAAACTTTATTTCAGATCTTGATCCATTTGCAACGGCCTGTGATGTTGTTGAAATGACTATTTCTGCCCGAAATCTTTATCAGTTACAATGTTTAAAGATAAAATTATGTTTATTATTTACCCAGGCATGTTTTAAATAACACCTTTACAAACCACACTTCACAATCACTTGCACTATCATTTTTTACGCGGGCGGGATGAAGAGGTAAAAGTAAAAATATAAAAAAAAAAACTTACAAATAAAAACTGGTATTTAACAAAAAAAACTTGTCAAAAAGTTGGAAGTTTGATCACCAATATCTCCGTAACTAAAAGGTTCCCAGGGCCTCGATTCTGCTATTACAATAGTGTCAGAGTATTCGATCATTGATTTCATAATCAAATTTTGACAAGTTTGTTAATTCTACTATCATAATGGCGCCATTATGACTTCTCAATGAACAACCACTGACACTCCATTGAAAAAAATGTCATAGAATATTAATCTCGTACATGAAATCTGGCATGAATAAATGTTCGCATTTAGTAGTAGTTTTCGAAAACCATTTGTACTAAGGGTTTTATAATAATGACAATACGACAATGCCATTAAAACACAATTTTATTACGAGACCATTGACCGACCATTGTGAATTTAGCAGATTACGAACTTTAAGCAAAATGACAATGGGATGAGAATGGAATCGTGTTGGAGTGACGAATTTATTAAAATAGCAGAATTAGGCCCCAGGTAGAACAAAATAATATTCGCAATGACGAGGAGAACAAGTGCCTTTCGGCTTCGTGAAGAGGTGTTTTACAGCCTATATTATGACTGCGAAGGTGGCTTGAACTAAAAAAAATAATATTCTAGTGTGTTACATTACGTGCTTCTTTTATAAAGGTTAGTAAGTTACAGGATAAGTTTCTCTCTCTTTAGACCGACTTCGCCTTTAGTGTCTATTAGAAAATTATAAGTACATTTTAGAGCAAACATTTTTCTTAGTAAAACTTCCATTTCGTTTACGAATGTAAATAGGAATGACAATGGTACGTAATCCCTCGCCAAGTTGTCCCAAACTTGGTGGACAGTTGACATCTGTAAAACGCCCCCTTTGGCCTCTTAAACGCTGAATTAATGTTCAAGATTCCAGAACACGGATTTATTTATGGCTGACAAGAAAACTTACCCAGCTGAACTTTTAGATACACATTTTAGGTATTCTCACTTTTTGTACTGTAGTCATTAGGAGCTGGAATTTATGTGTTAACTTTGTACTGGGTGTTTGTACAAACGTGGACCAATTATGTAAGTACCGGAGATGGTGGCGCTGGCGTTCTGTGGTTTCAGCCTTCTCCGTGGAAAAAAAACGTTAGTTTATGCATGAATGAATATTTGAAAAGAGTAACCATGGAGTTTCTTACCGATCTTCTCCATGGAATCGACCAACGCGAACCGTGCACATTTTTCGACGTTTTATAGGTAAGTGCCCATATTCTAGGCCTATGTAAAATAAAATATTTTTATTTTCATTTTTAATGTTTTCTTACTCACTTAGTGTACTTTTTTACATAACATCACGCCTTGTAATCTCCGAAGAGTTTGGTAGAGGTGTATCTAACAAATACATCGACATTTCACAAGTTACGTTTAAGTATCCTATTGCCATCAACCGGGCACAAATACAGATTCCGTAGCAGCTACTGTAAAACTCCTGAAGGAAAAACCCAATAACACAGGAACTCATGCTCAGCAGTCAAGCTTGCGACCACCACAACAACGCGGCAGTGCCAGTCCCAGAATGAGTTTTCCCAGACTGTATTTTTTCCCAGTAGTTAATCTTCCTAAGTTGTGTTGGCACATCATTTTGCAGTACATCATTCGTTAGAGCACAGCTGCGTACAATTGTGTTACATATCCAAGAAACGGCATACCGTGGTTATCCTCTTACACCTCCCCACACAATGTTGCCCTAACAATCAGTCAATTTCCCCAAATCTTCCGTTAGCATGTAACTCAATAGTAATTGGGTCATGCCAGTTAAGACTAATCGTCGAATTAAACCTCGTTTAATTGCAATCTCACCGAAACGCCAACAAGACAGATTACGAACGTAAACTTGATGGTAAACGTTACGATTTGAATTGGTAATTGGTACTGCCTCATTGTTTAAATTATTCATTTGTGAGTTAAAGACTTCCGCGTTATGGTTTGATTGTGTTTGGATAAAGAATTTAGTGTTAAGGGTGTTAGCTGTCGGTTGATCCGCTTAAGTTGTAAACTGTCGACTAAGTTAACCCCAAGTTTGTGAACGCCTGTTTAATTTAATCTGTCGTCTAATTTCATGTCACCGTGCATTACGGTAGTACTTTAAAGCTAACGCGGGACTTGTCAGTGGATTCACTGATTAGAAACTTGATCATGTTTCTAGATACATGGAGTTCATAAACGGCACTTAAAACGTAAGCAAAAAATTTAAGCAATATATTCCCAGAAAAAATCAAATATATTTTCAGTGATACTGAAATATTTTTGAGCTGCCATGATGTTGAATGATACTCGTGTATTATCGCTTGTTGGCCCTGAGGGAATTGGATCACTGAGAGCTATTTTCCAAGTGATTTTTCCAATCAATATGACAGGATAAACCTCTCCGACGCTCTGAAGTTTGCTTATAAATAGAGTTCAATTTTCGATTTATTAAAAATACAAATATCAAAACACTTCAATTCTGCTTCCGATGAAAACGTTTTAAAGGAAAAATCACGAAACAATTTTTTAAAGACATCCAATAATGAATAAAATACACTTAGCATCCCAAATAACCGAAGTTTCAAAGTGTTGGCCAAAAATTGTGTCCCTTATGGTATTGCAATGTACACAGTGTTGATCGAACATGCCTCGAGACTTAAATGGATATTACAGGGGATCGATCTTGGATCCATTACCCACACCCCGGCTGGGGATTGTGAACATACGGAAGGGTATCTTGCGGCGAGCGCGCGGCGGTGCACCGGCCCAGTTGGCGTTGAGGAATTTGTTAATGGAGTTGTGTTGATGGATGTTATGTATGATGTGTGGTTGTGGGCACTTGTTAAGATGTTGAAAAGATCATTTTGATGATATCGAAATTATCTTTCCAAGAAGAAAGAAAAAGAAGAGAAGTGAATATTAAAATACCATAGTTTTAATTTAGACATATTTGTCCACTAATTGTTAATGATAAATTGCAATACTTGCAATTTATTAAAACAAACTTTTACAAATAGAAACAGTACAGGTACGTAAATGCGGTCAAAAACAACAAACCGGTCATCTTTTTGTGTAGTACATTGCACATGAACTTTTGAACTAATACCGTCATCTTGATTTTCAATATAATTTCGCTAAATATTACCACAAGCGCTTTCCTGATGACAGTGTCATACCAGCCCCAAAAATCCATGCAGCACAGTTGCACAGTTGTGACAGTCGCGAGTCGCGGCGCATACGTTCACAATATCCACCCGTATGTCTCACAATGGTGCGTCTATGATCGCAATAAGAATTCACCAACGGAACTCTACAAATGAAAAATTTTCATCTCAAATCCATCGAGATAACATAAAGAGGAATTTTATATTCGCACTTAAAGCTTAGATACAACTTCTGGATAAAAGTTATTTCTTACATCATCCACTTTTTATTTTCTTAAGAAATAAAATATGGGGAGTGGCTGCATTTAGTGGATGTGTAAGTAATGAGAATCTAGTAAAGCGAAATGGTAGACTAGATTACGAGAATGGGTTCCAATTGAGCCTAGCACTTGGCGTAGTCGAAGAAATGGATATCAATAAAACTCAATGATAGACTACATCTTTCTAATCAAAGAAAAACGAAATGGAATAAAATGATTTGAGCCAGGTTAAGGTAGTTTCTACGAGTGGATACTTCAATATAGCGTCTCATCATCTGCCTAGCCTTTTCCCAACTATGTTGGGGTTGGCTTCCAGTCTAACCGGACGCAGACCTCCACAACCCAATTATTACTGGGGTATCCATTTTTGGGCCATTGACTACCTGCGACGAAGGTCAACTGTGCCTCGGAAAGCACGTTAAGATCTACAAGTGACAGCTTAACGTGCTTAACGTGCTTTCGGTATGTAAGGGTGACCCATCTATAGACCAACCTAGGCAAGCATGGCTTATTATTTAGCTGTTAATATTTAGCTCACACGAACTTAAATATGGCGTCTATTTCTATGAAACTCTGGCGCATCTTAAGCAGTGTGTGTTAATCTACCTCCTTGGGACCCCTATAGGAGCAGTCCTTGGCCTAGCACTGGAATGATGCAGGCTAGTCGGAACAAGCATAAAAAGAACAAAACTGCTAAAATAGAAGGCAGGACCTTAGCATTTAGAAATGCATTGCAACCTTTAAATTACTTTGATGTAATATAAAATCCTTAAAATTTTATTCTTCTGGAAAGTTCTTCTAGTTGTCTTCATTATGCACCACTGACTCCACGAGGCAACTCTTAAGTTTTCCGATACGTAGCGAAGGACCCGTCTGCCCCAACAGACATCGGTCCTTCAGTAAACACAGCACTAGTGTAGCAACTTGTAACTTCTTGAATACACTTCAGTTTCCAGTGAACCGTGTGTGTTCCTGCACATAAGACTTACTGGAGGTGCCTTCGGATAGATTAACAGATTTCAGTTTAGCTTTTATTTATTACAAGCCCGCGTCTGATGGGATATCGACCAGAATAACGAACGAACTTATGTACAAACTTTTATTACTATTAAACCCGTTCCCATCGCTCATAACACCACACTGTGCTGTAAAAAGCAAATTGTTGCCGTGGCTCAAAAGGCTGCCCAACTTAAACGAGACTGGGCAGGACATGTCTGTCGCATGCCGAACAAACTGTGGGCCCGTAAGGCTCAAGAATGGTGCCCTGAAACAGTGACACGGTGCGCAGCAGACCACGAAGGAGATGGCAGGACGAACTAGATGTCTTTCTTGAGTATTGTCTTTCTTGTGAATTTCAGTCGTGATCGTTGGAAATAATTGAGGGAGGCCTTTGCCCAGCTGTGGGACAATACAGGCTAGCTATAATATAATAAACCTGCTGTATAACTAAGCCTCATTGAAAAAGAAAACAACAAATTAATAAACCCAGCTGCTTAAGCTATGCGTTACCTTTTTTCTAAGCATAGAAGATTAATATTCTGCAAAACTGCGTCCAAATTTATTGACATCATTGTCTTGCTATAAGGAAATAGACTTTGAAATCAAAGGCGTTGTCCATTTGTGGCTCAATCTTTTCAATCGAGGGTCAAGCCAATAACAAATCCTCAATAAATTATATTTATGCTTCTTTGTATTCTGCTAAGGTCGCATCAACCACTTAGCTTTTTCCCTGCTACGTTGGGGATCGTTTTTTGGTCTGACCCGGTGCAGCTGAATACCAGTACAATAATACATGGAACAACTGTCTATGTTAAGGTGGACGTGTTCTTGAATGGAGACCCAGAATCGGCTACTGTAAGGTGGGTGGCCCTCAGGCTAAGTGGAGTGACCATCTCCACAGTGTAGCTGGTAGCGTGGTGCAGCTGGTGCATTTGAAGAGCCTAATTATGTGCGATTTTATTGAAACAACCCCGCCACACTATTCTCATATCACTGTAACTCCTGAAAGCCAGAATCAACAGTGGCGCCCACCAGAAAAGCGCCATGAAATGATGCTCGATGAAGTCCCAAAGAATGAATTTAACTGTCTTGAATCCCGTAATACTCGTAGGCACAAAGGGGCGTTTATAACTGGCCCCAGGCCCAGTTACCACGGATAATATTAACATTAAAGGGTGCTAGGTAAGCTTGTTATATTTGATTCCAATGTGCATTTTTTCTGTTGACTGATAATAACGTTGATGTTATCTACCAATCTGAGTTTCACACCCCAGTCAGTGACATTGTTTCTGGTTATAGATAATTTCCAAGAGTTTCAAACTTCTGATATCAAGGTCTAAGGACTCTTACACTCTTCTAAAACAAGAAAGGAGTAAAAGTCAAGAAGATGGAGCCTGTCCAATTCAAAGTAATAGCGACACTACAAAAATACACACGTACAGTGAAACGACGCTAAGCAGGATTTATGACGTCACGTGTCGTTGTGAGAGCCGCCACTCATGCAGGGCTGACACTCAACTTTTGTAAAGTAATGTTTAATTTTATTTAAATTATTTTTGAAATAAAATTATTAAGTTTCTTTCAGCATAAAATTGATCCAGATACTTGGTTTGAATCCTTATTCTTACTAATTATAAAAATACCAAAGTAAGTTTGTTAGTTTGTTTATAACCTTTTCACGCCTAAGCCACTGAACCGATCATCCTCAAATTTTGCAAATACGTTATCATGTGTACAGAGACAGACATAGACCGAAAAAAAGTACTGTTCCCGAGAAAAAAATAACTATAACGTTCTTATGACAACAGATGGCGCCACGTGTATCACGGTTATCATGATTGAATTTACAAGCAGAGTACAATCCTACCTGCCGGGGTTGCGGGACTTTTCGAAAGAGATACCGCGGCCTCGGAACATGGATGGGTTTTAGTCAGTAAAAGTCTGACACTTCCTCCCGCTCCGCCCAGAGTGGGAGAAGTCATTTGATGATATCGCATCCGAGAGAAAAAAATTGATTGCATTTGAAGTGTCGCATCTTCTGCATGTGCATATTTTTACAAGCGTTGCATGCATTTAACTTTTTTAAATTAGTGTATACAAAACACGAATGTCAACAAGTAGAACTAAAATAAAACTAGAGCATGCATTTACAAATAAAAATGCATTAAAATTTGAAGACATGTGACATCCAAACCGCACTGGGCCAGCGTGGTGGATTAGAGCCCATTTCCTCTCATAGAGAGGGGGCCTGTGTCCCAGCAGTGTGAACATTAATAGGCTGATGATGATGATGATGCATTTTCATTACGAGAGAAATGTAAAACGGTACGTTACGTCTGCTAACCCTAACTTGAAAAACCATTAGCATAACATGCTCAATTTAAAAGCCACAGGTTGTGCATGGTTAACCGAGATTTACGTACATGTTAAATAAATATTCATACACTGAAATATATTTTCACACGTATTTTCACGAAAGTACATTTGAATTTTGCGAACATTAAAAGTGAAAACAACATACAATAAAGTACAATTTATTATTTTCAGATACAAACACAATATCCATCATCATGTACCTAGCCTGCTCTCAACTCTTTTGGAATACGTAGCGGTATTTTACATGAGCTTATCTGACCACCACAACTGTCTCTAGATTAAATACAATCCCGTGATAAAAATGGTTATCAGGCTTCCTGGCTTCTGCGATTTCCAAAAATCTTATATTATGACAAATTAAAATTTTCAGTCAGTCTTAACAAGGGATATCAAATTACCCAGTTCTAACTGGGTTGTGGAGGTCAGACGGGCAGTCGCTTCATGTAAAATATTGGTATTCAGCTGCATCTGGTTAGACTGGAAGCCAACTCCATCATAGTAATAATGACGAATTAATTTAACTACTTAATGATAATACTGTAAGATGTAAGTCATATGCATAACTTAAGTATTATCTGTACAATAATTATCTATAGAATAGAATATAATTTTTTTTATTAATAAGCTAATTTAATTTAATAATCTAATCTAATCTAATTTAATTTAATCTTCAATCACTTATATATATATATATATCAATATGTAGCTGCTATGGGTGAACTGTATGTCATTATGTGCAATGCCTGAAATAAAATGATTTTATTTTATTTTATTTTTTTTATTTATTTTTTTTATAGTTGGGAAAAGGCTAGGCAGATGATGATGGCAAATTAAAATGTTCATACAAGTCTAAAAACTATTCATATTTCCTCTGGCAACCCTACCGAGTCCGTAGAGCGTGACTTATCTAGCCTAGAAGTGTGTGCCAAGCAAACAGGCTGTTGGCCTCACATTCAAGCTGAAGGCCTATTGTGGCCTCCACTTATTCTGCAGGAATGGTCCTCAGAATCGCTTTGTAGCGCGGTATTCGTTGACTCTGTTATGTAAATTGATTTGGATTTTCTTCGTTTTGTTTATTGTTGGATTCAATTTTGAGTTTTTAAAAAGAAATGTGTTTGTTTAATATTTAGAGAGAGTTTGATAGTCGATAGGATGGTTTTGTTTTGATAACAAATCATCATCAATCTCTTGCCCATATCCCAATTCATTTGTGGTCGGCGCAGCTTGCATTATTCTTCCACACTGCTCTATTTTTCGTCATCTCATCAGACACTTCTTTTCTTGCCATAACATTCTTAATACAGTCCACCCATCGTTTCTCTGGTCTTCCTCTACTTATATACCCGGGTCCCACATTCATACTCTAAACTGTATTTTTTGGTTCATCTTCATCATCATTTCTGCTGAAAGACGTCCACTGCTGGATATAGGCCTCAGCCAAGTATCGCCATTTGTTTTGGTTACATAACTATAATCATAAGCACATTCAACACACACAACAATTCTAACTTCACTTTTACTTTTCATTATTGCCAAAACCAGGTCACTGCAAGTATTAAACCACTCGAAAGTAACGAAACTTCCATGTCATCTAACATATTTGAAATTTTTATAAGGACCATTCAAACTATTCTCATATTGTGTCTTTCGCAATGTTATTCTTTCATTTCCTAACATGGAACCTTTTCATAACAAACATTGTATAATAATAGCTGAGTTCATTTGTTTAACAAACGTTTTTTTTCCTATAGGGTGGGGGGATGAAATAATATTGTGATCGTATGTTGATCTACTCGTGTACGATTGAGCAATAACTATACTTTAGACTACCTCGTTGATTTAGTGATCACAAGTGTTGCAACTGATCATCAAGGACTGGATTCGATTCACATGTTCAGTTTCTCAGTAGTCCAAATTCAGGATTTATGTCCAGTTGATGGTGATAATGTCGCTCACTAAAACATAGGACTTAAACATAACTGGAGTAATGCGAATAATTCGCCTCTGCCTAATCCTCTGGCGATTACAGGCACATATTAATAAACTCCACAGAGGAACAAAAGACCGAAGAGTGCATTAATTGACAATTTGGGACCCCTACTTGTCGTATCATAAAAGTTAATCAGTTTTCGGGTTAAGAGATGATGACGCCTGGAAGTGTCTCTTGTGAAATATTTGGGGCAAGTTATGCTTTAGTTATTTCACTTTGATATCTTTTTGGAGTTGATAATGCTAATGTTTGCTGCAATAATAGGTCATTGCGGCTAAAATTAGCTGGAGATAGCTTTTGAGAACTCGTCCAAAAAGCGATAGCAGTGCATAAAGTTATTAATTTCTCCCGAATGCTCCATTCCTAATAACGAAATTCTTGAAATGCTCAGTAATTTGTGTATTTCAATCGAAAATACTTCAGACCTTAAAAACTACTTTTCTTTTTATTCCCGGAGACTCAATCCGACAAACAAAAATGCCACTAAACACCGGAACCCGGAAAAACCCAACTTTTTCAAAATATTTTCTATTAAAATCGCAAACACTCGTTCAAATTCCGAACATTTGGGGACTAATAAAATGAATGTTGTGAAGAGGGCAGCCCTCGAGCCGAACACTGCTCGGCCACAAGCTATACGCCCAAGCGACACTCGTGTTACAACAACGGATACGGAGAAAACAAAGATACACGCAAATGAAACATATAGGAAAGAAACAAGAAGTGTAACACGTTCTTGTCGCACGAGGAAAGTTGCACCGCCTGAGGTCGAAAACAGGGCGATAGGGACTTATGATATGAATGTTGTCTAAACAGTCCTTGAATCAGTAGCCATTAGAGTCGTACTCTGAGCAGACGGGTGTAGTCTTTAGTCGCAGATAACTTTAATAGCGTGAATCCGAATCTTCATTTTAGCTCTTCAGTTTTGTCATAGATCGCGCAGTAAATTTTGTACGATGATGCTGTAGTACTTTTTGTAGTGCCGCTACACATGCTCACGAAAAGGGAACAAGTGACACACAAGGAACCTCAATAGCAACGGTTGAGGTCGTGAATAAAGCATAAGGGGCTAATAAAATAAATGTTGTCGAAGGAGGGCAGCCCTTGAGCCAGTTAGAGTTATGGCTCAAAAAACAAGTTAAGTTCAACAATAAAATTAATTCAGTGTACTCGAATCTGTGTGTTATGCTCACAAAACGACGAGCATTCAGCTTCGTTTACATAAAGATGTTATTATTTCACTTCGGGAATTGCTTCTATTGGAATTTTGCTATCTGGGAATGAGGAATGGGGACTGTGCATGGTAATCTAGGGAGAAATATAGTGGTAAATTATTACACTGTCCGCATTCCTACCTTGGAATTCTATTCCTGCACTAGTGCGATAACGTTTGCTACGATATCTTGGTATAAAGTGCAACGATGGTACTCCGAGAATTGCCACCTTTAGGAGAATTTAACAAAACTCAAAGGTGCACTTTTATTTTCCGGCAATGGAATTTGACCTGTCTGGGAACAATTTATGCAGTAGCTTAGTGTCACCTGCTGCGACTGCAAACGTGAAAATAATCGGAACAGTCCAGGATCCCCAAAACTTAATGACTGCGTATTTTTTTCATAGGAATGTCATCTTTTTGTCATTTCATGAGTTACATTTTTTTTTAGCAAGCATGCTGAGCAATGAGCATGAGGTCCGGGGTTCGATTTCCAGGTCGGGCAAGGTGTTATTGGATTTTTCATCCAGCATTAGCAGTAGCAGTAAGTAGAGAGTAGCCACGTAGTCTGGATTGATGTCCTGTTGATGGCAACAGGCTTGCTCCCTGTTGCATTTGCATGGGACTTCAATATAAATGGCAAAATATGGATATAGGTACCTAGGTACCTACTTGTATGGTACACCTCTGCCTAATCTTCGAGTATTACAGGCGTAAATTTTCTGTTGTGTTATTCCGTTTTATGAATAAATTTTTCATTCGGAGCATAAAATAACATTTCTACCGTCACAAACATAACTCTTGTACTGTTTTAGACTTTCACGATTTTTCACTACACAGTACTTACGGGATTATATCCGTGATTTTCATTAGATTCTATGAGCTCCCGATATTTCGACGCTGTTGCAAGCATCATGATTGCGGGAATACTGAAGAGATATGCGGGTGGGACGAAAATTATTAATTATGAGCAGACAAATCTGTCTACCCTCTTTATTCTAACCCCATTGTAACTCACGACAAAACGCACGTATATAATCCCGTAAGTACTTTAAGTATAACTCTTGTAATTTCTATTGAAACAGTAGACACATAAAATAGTCACACAAAATTGATGTTTAAAACATCTTTGAAGAATGTATCGGTTGGATGACTTACTTTCATCTTCAATGTAAACAATTGTTTGTATTTGTTTGTTTTGCTCTTTTTATTGTGTCTTGTTTGTCGAACTATAGTGACGAGATGTTGACAAAGTTTGCAATCACTTGTAAAGATTACTGAGTGGAAAAGTGTTTTGATGTTTTTTCCAGACATTTTTTTGATGTGAAAGCATTAAGATATTGAAACTTGATTTGCAGACAATTTAGTGTCAGAGTTGCCACACAGTGAAATATTTATTCTGTAGAAAAGAGAAAAAAGGAATGGGTTTTGACAGGAGAGGTGATACAGTTGACTCTTAAAACCAAGACAATAGAAATTCAAAACGCGGAGCTCGTGGCTAAATAATAACAGCCGCTCGGGTCGATCTTCTGGTTAAGCCGCGCTTGCTTAGGTTGGTTCGTGAATGGGTGACCGCTCATCACCGAGTTTCTTCCGTGATTCGGAAAGTACGTTTAGCCGTTGGCCGCGACAGTCATTTAATTTTGTAGATCTTGGCCAGTCGTTATATTCAGTGGCGCAAAAGTTTGACCAGTCTCACAAAGTGGTACCGTATTACCCAGTACTAACTGGGTTATGGAAGTCATAAATGCAGTCGATCTATGTAAAGTACTGGTAACCAGCTGCAGCCCGTTAGGCTGGAAGCCAACCTCAACATAGTTCGGAAAGAAAGGTGATGATCGACTCCTGCCATGTCTGCCACAGTAGAGTATCTATGTGTGACTGGTGAAGCAGAATCAATAAATGATTTACCTGATTGCTGAAGAATGATTTCAATGTTAATTAACTGGCAATTTTACTCATCCACCAAAAAACTTCTACTAAAAACTACATTCTTTGATGACATTATATAATCAGTCTACATTATGGGCGCACTTGTTCAATGTACACTACACCGATAGCTGGTATTATGTCATATCGTGAGCGTACCGAAACGAAGTGCCTTGTTGACACCATTTGTGCCTCTTGACGTATAATAATACCGTACTTGAGTTAAAAAATGTGAAGCCATGAAATACTGGCTCCAAACAATGTTGGTACTTATTATTATTGTTGGGAAATCTTTCAGTAAGTACTTACTTACACTGTCAATGGTGAAGAAGAGGGAATTCCATCATTCAGCAATTTGTAAATTAGATGAAGTAGGCGTTCAAAATATTTCGATGGATTTAAAAACAATTATGAAGATCGATGAATGATGATTGTTGCAAGGTCTTAAGCTGATCTCAAAAAGTGTCGGTTTTTCCGTTAGTTGACGAAAATAGGCCTGCCTCCTAAAAATGAGCTGGAAGTTCCTGACAAAGACACTTATAATTAATTGTAATGCTGGTAGTTGTCGGCAAGTATATTTCATGTTGATGTTAATTTGCATGCAATAAAAAACCACGAACCACTTCCAGGTAGCTACGAATAGAGCACCAGAACTGCCCACCCATTGTTTATCTAAATCAAAATGCAAGACATGAGTTTACCCCACTTTTACTACTAAATGAGACGGTAGTTGTATGCAATAACAAGAAAGTTGGAAAACAAACAAGAACACTTTACGATCCGTAACTGCAATTTCAGAGGACTACTCTTTTATTTCCGTAATTTATTGTCCCTTGCCTGATACTCGTCAAAACTATAAACAGATTGATACAAACTTGAAACAATCGGTCCAATGGGTTCTAAAGGAGTCTTTAAAGTCTCTGTAGTTGGATGTGGTTCACTCTTAATATAGTTGTGGTCTGAGCTGACAAATATATAAATCTGCTTTAACACCGAAAATATTATTCATCAGTGTCTTTTGAATCAAATGGCCAAATTAGACTACATCAGAACATCATAGGAGCAATTTCATTCATCATTATTATAAACATCCAATCAAACTCTCGTGTCAATGAAGGCAACTCAATGAATCATTCAAACAAAAATCTCAAAGTTCGACCCCTAGATCCAGATAATCTGGTAATTTAAACTCCCCATACAAGAACTACGGATACACAAATGTATGCAATAAGTCAAAGTTGTCAAATAATAAGGAACAACAGCCGAACAGGGCTGCAACTTTGCCGGAATCTGTTATTAAATTTCTTGACGAAGTACTTTTTATTGGGAGCGAATACTTTCTCGTACGCCGTAGGTACGGCTAACGTTAGGGGGCCATCTTTGTTGCTGGTTTTTTTGCGAGGCGGGTAGAATTTTTCACTGAAAGGCGTTTCGAAAAGCAATTAGTGCCCAGAATTTGCTAAGGGAATGCTAATTAACTATTATTTATTAACTACTACATTAAGGGTAAGGTCAGCTTTGATTAAAGGAGTTAATTAATAATGGCTTGCTAATTAAGGCGCAGTCAAACTTAGGGTGGGTACGGAGTTGAGGAACAGATTTTTTCTGCGGGTTACTTCAGTTTACTTGTTTATTGTTTTAAAAGTAAAATGTACAAGGGGCATACGGGGCGTGGGTGACAGTAACAGTGCTGGAAAATATCTGCATACGAACTCTTTTATCAAAAACAAAAAGCGTAGGTTGTTTTAAACAAATATAACCCTAAATTACAAGGTACACATTAACCCCCATTCTAATCTCTCTGCAACACAGAAAACACGTGATTCTGTATGGAAAATGTTTTCAAACAAAGTTGTAAACTTTTAATTATTTTATAATTTATACTGCGCGGAGTTGTTTCAGTTAAGTTGTAAGCACGATTCAAGCTTGTTGAGCTACTTTGTTATTTAATAATTATGTGTGTGAAATAAATGCGCATAGGTAATAATTAAGATTAATGTGAGTTTTGAGTAATGAGTCTGTCATTCTGGTGAAAGTATTATTAAGATAATTATCAATGAAAAAATCGTAACCATACGTTATTTTAAGAGGCTTATTTATTTAAGGCGATAACACGAGCCAAACGCGAGTTTTATAATTACTAAAAGTATATGAATCACTGCTATAAACAAGACCAGAAAAATATATGATATTCTTCAGGATATATGCTAGCATGATACCTACTGTTTTGAAAACATAATACAATTAATTTGGCTCGATAAAAAGAAATCACGAACTTACCTCTAAAAATATCTTTCAAACAATAAAAAACATACTAATATGCATGCCATTATTCTGATGTTTTGGCAAATAATTCTACAAGCAATATATTAGCATGATACTATTTTAGTTTTTTAATCCAATCAATAGTTTTTTTGTAAATCGATCGAAACCACTCATTTCGCGCTATTTGGTCCGCAGTGGCTGACGTAACAACCACTTTGTAGTGCAAGCTGATTAGAACTTTATTCTAACAGCATTTCAAACGAAGTTTGAACCACCACAAATAGAGTTGCTAATTTAGCTCGTATAGGCGCCTTAAGTAATAACGTAAATTTGCTTGCAAAATTTGTTGCGCCGACCACAAATGAATTGGGATAAGAGCAAGAGAACGATGATGATTTGCTTGCAAAAATGCGATGACAATGAGACAAATACTCTTTAACAGGATCAACACGAGACATTAGGCTTATACAAAAATGCAATGGACACCTGACAATATTGTTTAACAGGATCAACACGAGACATTAGGCTTATACAAAGATGGGTGACCATTTGGGTGACTCAAGACGTTAAGACCCTTTTTTGGGACGCTCTAGATAACAGACACCGCCGGACAAATAGGTACTTAGTGTAATAGTACTATTTTAGTGTCCGTATCCAGAGCCGCGTCCGCAATTAGTCCGTACTAGTTTCATCGAAGTTCTGAAGTGACGACCGCAAACCGGAAGACGATGCGTTGGAAGACCTCCCACTAGGTAGACCAATGACCTTGTGAAGGTTGCGGGAATCCGTCAGATGCGAGTCGCACGGGACCGGTCAATGTGGCGACACTTGGGGAGGCTTATGTCCAGCAGTGGACGTCTTTCGGCTGAAATGATGATGTGTTTCATCGAATCTTCTCAACAAAACTGGCTAAAGAGTCATAAGTCTGATAACTGGCCTAGAGTTCCGCTTAAGTCTTGGCATTGCCATACACTTGAGAAAATGTAAAGGTCAGATTGCAGTCCCATTACTATTCTTCACACGTATCTGGATCTATTAGACTGAAAGCCAACCCTGACCTGGTTAGGAAAAACCTAGCTGGATGAACCCTAGGCTGAGATCTATAAACCTTACTAAGCACTTCCGTGGCTAAGAGTTATTCCTGACATATGTCGCAGAAATGCACGATACACATAAATCCACACATTTTCCAATATGGATAGTTACATATTGCATAACACCACGTGATACAATGACGCGAAGATGTCTAAGTTATCTATTTAAGTGTTTATTTCGACCAAAAACCAAAGTGTTAGTAAGTCTAAGGTCTATGTTCACCGATAAAATAACGGTCTAATTATCTAAAACAGCTGTATAAGGGACATGTTCTCCTAGAGAAATGTGTTTTAAACAGCTGTTTTAGATATTCAGAGCGTCATCTTTTTGATGAACATGAACTAAAGCCGTTAGTATTCTTAGCTTTCTTATCGTAAACATCCATTTTAAAAACTATGTAGGTATGTCTTTATTGACGACCCGGTTGGCGCAGCGGTAGGTATGCTGCCTTACGTTCTTAGGGTCCCGGGTTCGAAACCCGGTAGGTTCAAATGTTTGTTTGATGAGCATGGACATTTGTTTCAGAGTCATAGATGTTTATTTATAATAAGTATGTATTCACAAAATGAAAGTATTTATGTAATATAATATTAACTATCTGCGGTCCACCACACAGCCTCGCTGCTTAGTTTGACTGCTATAGATAGCGTTGTGTGTAATGTCCAGTAAAATTTTATAGATATCGTAGCGTAAGAAAACAATAGAAAATAAACGAAATGTCCTATATTTATCTTCCATCCCACAAGTATAGCTGTGGCTAGAACGGAAACTAGCACTTTTATAATTTTCCTCACTTCTAACTTCTCTGTTAACTAAAGGAACAGCTCGGCGGGGAAATTAAATTTCACTTTTATTTTTACTGATTTTGTATGAAGTCAGTTAACTTGCGGGATCAAAGAATAATAGTGGCTGCTAACTAGGCAGTCGAGGTAAAGCGGAGTTCAGAAGTTGCAATTCGCTGTCTTATGACAGTATTTTTCTGTTTAGAAATCATAATTATAGCTTTTTTAACCGACTTCAAAATAAAGGAGGAGAAAAAATGGAAAGAATAAAAAAACTTTTATGCAAAAAATATAATACGACTTCAAAGACTCAAAACATTTAAAACTTTTTTTTTTAATTATGAACTCCATGATAGCGTTAATGCTTATTTTAGAATCCCTGTTCATATCCTTCAACTAGAATCAGCATTGCCATTCAGCGTGGCAATGCTGCCTGCCTTCTGGGTACTTTCCCCTTGACAGCGATGCGGACGGCATTTTTGAGGCCCTTTTATCTTGTCTGATTTTGATGTACGTACATTATTTTCTATTATTATTTTTAGTATTATTATTATAGTTAGTAATTAATGAATATCAGGGTTTCAAATGGAAATGTACTCGTATAATTTTATTTTGTGTCAAATTTTTTTTTTTATTATTTTTATATTTATTTATTTATTTTTATTAATGAATATTATGTTTGTGAAAATATATTGAAAACGGAACTTATTTGATTATTCTTATGGCACACTTCTATCTGTTAAAAGTATCATCAAAAATAAATATGTTTTAAAACAACGCTCTCTTTCAAAGCAAGCATGAAATTACATCACATACCTTCATATTTGTGTCACATACCTTCAGTTTTGAACTTCATCAAACGGCTTGATGACTCATCTAAATTTGTTACAAATTAACTCCAAAACGTAAAAAACTCTAACGATGAGGAAAATGGCGGAAATAGAATCTAATGAAATAGGATAAGTACACGTTTAATAAGAAAGGAAAAAAGAAAGAAAAAACATTTAATAGCCAGCACAGGACAAAAGACAATGAAAATTAACATTATTTACAACTGATCATGATGATGATTTGAGACTGCTTTAGTCGTTAAAAAGAACATGCATCTATTCAGAAAAGCATCTGAACATCGCTACAAAATGATTAGACAAGAATATAGACATTTATGCGTTCGACCATCAAAGATCACCTTGATGCACAAGAGCATACTTTGCATGGCCCCAAAAATATTTATTATATTACCAAATGGAATTAAGGACTTAAACATTATTCGATTTAAAAACAAATTAAGACATCTAGGTATTATTGGAAAAATGTTATTATACGAGCACTATCGACGAATTCCTTAATGAGAAATTGTAAATAATTTGACATTGATACTATATTTATTTAGTTGACTTTGTAAATTTTATTATATTATTGACATTGTATTTATCTTCATTTTCATTCATTGTTTTATAAGTACTTACACTTAATTGTTAATGTAAGTTTTTTTTTGTGTTTAAATGTAACATGTTGATTATTATTATTATAATAATGACTGGTAATGTGAAAGAGTGTAGACCTCTATGGTAGATTTTTGAGGAACTATTTTTTATTTAAACATTAGAATTAAAAACGGGATATTTACCATGTTTATTGTTTCTTTTGAGTTTCCGATATTTCGGCACTGTTACAAGCGCCATGGTCACAGATGAACTGAAGTTATTGCGGGTGGATGTGATTCTAATGTTTGTGTTAGTAACCATGTCAGTCTAAAAACTCATATTTTTTATTTATTTTAAGATCTCATGTAAAAGGTACCAAAAATCACACAAATAAATGAATTTGAATTCGAATTTGATGATGCTAACAAAATCATGACGTGTGCAGTAGGTACGTAAAAAGCGAAATATGCGTTTATTTTGTTCCATCATCATGATCATTTTTCTGCCCTTATCCCAATTCACTTCGGATCTTCTCTATTACTCGACAAGTCAGCAGTCACCATCTTTCTCTAGCCATCACACAGTCCATCCATCGTTTCCTTGATCTTCCTCTTACACTTTACATTCATACGCAACATTTTCCTCATTCATACGTTATTATGTTCCAAAATTAAAATTGGATTGGCTTCGTGGTGTGATTTCGATGTTTTCTTTCACAGTCAAAGATTTTACATAAGCTATTACTTATTACTGTTCCGACTACATGGTCGAATCACCTCACACACATTCAAACGCCTTCGTACGGAATTAACCAAGCTTCAGGTTCCTCGATAAAACCGAAACAAGTGATGACGATGTTACTAACATCACAAAGTATAATATGGTTGAGAATTCTATGATCAATAAATTGGAGCGTAGCGTTTAATTTAACAAAAAAAGGGCCTAGTACAGGTACTGGGGCCTAATTCTGCTATTTTAATAAATTCGTCACTCCAACACGATTCCATTCTCATCCCATTGTCATTTTGCTTAAAGTTCGTAATCGGCTAAATTCACAATGGTCGGTCAATGGTCTCGTAATTAAATTGTGTTTTAATGGTATTTTCGTATTGTCATTATTATAAAACCCTTAGTACAAATGGTTTTCGAAATCTACTACTAAATCCGAACATTTATTCATGCCAGATTTCATGTACAAGATTAATATTCTATGACATTTCTTTCAATGGAGTGTCAGTGGTTGTTCATTGAGAAGTCATAATGGCGCCATTATGATAGTAGAATTAACAAACTTGTCAAAGTTTGACAGTACTTGATCATTATGAAATCACAATGATCGAATACTCTGACATTATTGTAATAGCAGAATCGAGGCCGTGGTATACTGTGATAATAAGGATCAACTTACCGTAATGTTATCGTTTACCCTATTTCCAATTTACCCGATTCCTCAGAAGGTTACTTTGCCCACACTGTCAAAGTACTACCGGTACCAATTATATCTGAGTCTTCACACCTATTCTTGATAAAGGTTTTGGCTATTGTCAGATTCTCCCACGCCTCCACGGGAATGTTCCTGATTTAAGGTCGACTGATATTTGATTGGATTCATTGAAAGGTGATATACATAATTAACCATTACTGCGGAGCATGATATCTGGGTTCGATACCCAAGTCGGACAAAGTGTTATTGGGGATTTGGAAATTGCCAGTAGAAGCCAGGATTTTAGATTTGTACCTGGTTGACGGCAACGTGGATGGGAAAAGACCTCGTGGACGCAGCCCAATGTCTGGTCTGACCAGATCCGCACCGCTCTTGACTCCACAGTCCACAGCGCCCTTCACACAGCCAGAGACAGAAACAGATGAGGGAGGTCATCCGAGAGAAGGTGATGCAGAAGGGAGGTCACGACCCTCAATATTGAGGATAACTACATAAAGAAGAGGAGGATGGCATTCATAGGTGGGCCTACTAAACAGTACATCTCTGTCTGACTCTTTGGAGATTACAGGCGTTTTTTTGCTGTATTATATTGTGAAAAACCGGTTCAACGGAAAACCAACGTATTTTTACTGAAGCTGTGAATCATAACAACAAAATAAACCATCCTTTTCTAAAGCCTAGATTATGATACAACTCCGAAACTCCAGTAAACCCGTGTAGATACATAAGTAAACATACATTCACACAACTTTTATAGCTCATCAAAGTTTATACAGCGAATTAACTGAGCTGTAGGTAAAAAACATAAAGGTGACTCGTACAGCATATTTTGACTTTAATTCCGTCATAAAGTCAGTGTTTCATTATACTTTGTAGGTTATGAAATGTCCCTGGAGGATGATAACACTGTATCAAGGTACCTGACACTAATTAGGTTTAAGTTGACAATGTTGCCTACAATCTGCAAAAAAATGTGGTACACAGTGTATGTGTAGGTACGTGTTACTTCACTGTCACTACATGTTATAAAACACAGTCCCCCGCCGCGTCTGTCTGTCTCTATGTATGCTTAGACTTTTAAAATTTCCAACGGATTTTGATGCCGGTTTTTTAAATGGATAAAGTGATTCAAGAGGAAGGCTTTAGTATAAAATTTGTACGCGGGCATCAGCTAGTACAATATATGTCACTGTAAAATTGTCAAACACGTTAGATTGTAATCTCTCTAGCGATATTGTAAAATCTCGAAATATTGTCAACTGAACATATGGAAGTATCTCTGCCCCCATAATCGGGACTTGGGGCACCCCCCCGTTAGGTTAGTTAGGTTCCTTTAAACCCTGCACTCGGAAATAGGCTCCGTCGACTACGCTTTTTAGGGGAATATAAAGTGTTTTAAGGTTAGGTTATATCAATCGGTATTTCTCAGGAATGGTACATTATCATTTTATGACCGTGGTACCACTGGGCAAGGGGACCCCTCCTTCCCTCCACACCGCGTGAGTTGACTACCATCGCATACATTTCTCGAAAAATAATGCGTTTTATTGTAAGCAGTGTGTTCGTTTGACAATATTTCGAGAGTTTACAATATCGCTAGAGAGATAACAATATAACGTGTTTGACAATTTTACGGTACCATTTAACACTCATAAATAACGTGGTATTCCATTGGTAAAATAATTTTATAAATCGTTTCAATAGATCCAAAGATTACCCCCTACAAGCTGACATACTTTACCTCTTTATAAAACCACCTACCATAAGAATCTAAAATCTATGCTAACTAATAAGATTATTTATTAGATCCAGTTTTTCGCTGATTGACTAAAAATAAAAGATTGATAAAAGATAAAGATAAAGCTAAGCGACACCGGATGGATTTTTTACGCTCGGCTCAGCGCTCAGAGTTGAAATTCCAACAATTAAAACAGCTATCGGAATTTTTTACCTATATTTAAAGATAAACTGTATCTTAATCGTAAAAGGTTGATTTTGACTAACCGTTCTATGAAAGTGTTCGATGACAATGACGCGAGTTTCATGATTTTTTTTTCACCCAAAAAGTGTTCAACGTGCTTACAGAAGTTTGCACTTCGAAAAATAACCATGTAAGCTAACGCAATCTTGCGGTGCATTAAATTGAGGAACATAAATATACTTCTTCCTGTTAATATTCCAAAATTAATTTCTCCTATCTTCCGGCGTTAAATATTTTACAGCCGTCCTCACCTCATCTCCGCTGCGTCATTTTATCCGCATTTCATATGAGCTGTCAAAAATTTACTATCAAAAAGGTTTTAAAGCCTCATTCGGATAACCGACTCTATGCTTGTAAATGTTCTTTTATTAAGAAATTTATGTTCTACGACCGTAATATTGCTACGGTCTATTAGATCTATTTGCTTTTACACCTCAGCATTACACACAAGCTTTATTTTTATGTAAAAACATTACAGCAAATACGAAAGAATTTCAGTATATTTTTAGCCAGAATTTGTGGGATCCATTATTATTTTCATGAAAGTTTTTCAGCGAGCTCCTGAAGTGTTATGTAAAAGAATAATTTTAGACTGAAACGTTTCAGTGCTAACAAAATTGTACAATTTTATTCTAGAGAGTTTTGAGGCTAATTTGTGAAATTGGGTTTTGTAAACGAGAAACAAGTTTTGTGCTTTTTCTGAGGTTTCATTTGGGCTTGTCACGTCTATATGGAAATATTTTCTATTGACGATAAGTGATCGACCTACGTAAATGTTCCACGTTGTCATATTATTTTTTAGAAAACTTGCTGTTATTCTCTAAGAAGCGAGAAATAAATTATTGGACATAAATTGTTAACATCTTTATGATGCATCCAAGCGATGTATAAACAATAAAAACCAACTATGTAGGTAATATTTCATTACTTTATGTTGGAATTTCAGGTCTACCAACAGTATATTTTATTTAAGCAACTTTTTAGGGTAATAAACTGGATCTGTATTTAGTTACAGAATCTTCTATATACTTAACTAAACTAAGACACAAACCTTCTAAGAAATACGTATAATTATGAGCATTTATTTGGATTACGCTGAATTACAGACATCCACTTTACATGGAATAAAAGCCTCGGAATGGTGGCAAAAATCCTGCCTGATCTCAAAAAGAGCTTTAATCAACAACATCGTCTCTCATAAGTAATATTCACGCAACCGCACCCTCCTAAGTGCAAAAACGTCGTATCTAATTTCAAACCATTATACTCCCAAAGCGTTCAAGCATTAAGTACTTCAACACTAATTTCAACTCTAATTAATCCGTTTGAGACCCTCCACGTGATTTTACGTGTGTATTTAACCCTTCACTGCTCACTTTCAATTGAAGCGCTAAAACCAATTAATGGTCTTGGCAATCAAATGAGATGCTGGCGAGACATTTAATATGGTGAATCTCGCTGGCTGTACACACACACACACTTTATTGCATCTATTAGGTTTAATGCAGTGAATGAGGATTGAAGGGCAGGTGGAGTGGTAATGATTTATTGCGATGAATGTACATACTCGTAGTTTTCAGGTTTAAGAGATAAGAGCATTATCTTGTAGCCAGAATCAACGATAAAGCGGCACTGGATAAGTTCTAAATTGAATTGCTGTTGAATTTTATTTTAAACAAACAGCGTATCTTTATAAATAAGTATAATTAACGAAAGCCTGGAAAAATAGAAAAACACGAAACCGAATTTCACCCCAGTCGCACGTTTCTTTTGAAGTCATTCCGATTCATTGATTCCGATATACGACGTATACTTCACTTCTAAATAAATAAAAAGTACTACCAGCAAATACTCCTGAAAAAAAACCTAACACATGTTTTTTTTCTCATTTCAGGTAAGCATTGGCTTTCAGAAAAAAAATCCTGTAACGAATTTAGGTAAGTTAACTTTATTATTTTCAGGCTAAATCAAATTCGAGACATAGGTCGCATTTGGGGACTCACAACAAATCCTGAGGTGTATCGTCGTAACTCGATAAAAAACGGGGAATCGGATCGAGCGTCCTTCGAAATTTGATAACGTGTGTCTCGGGTACAATTATTGTGTTATGACGGTATTTTGGACGCATCGAGAGGGTTTTGTTTTTTCGAAGAGAGATTTATACTTTTTGTTAGAGGTTGTAAAACTGATATAATGCTTCAATTTGGTTAGGTTTTGTTGTGTTTATTGCTGGTAAAGATATTTCAACCGAAAAAAACTACATGTACCATTGAACTGGAGCATGAAAATATTATACCACTGCCAGCTACCAATAAATGGATTGCTCACAGTACCATGGGTTATTATTAAACGATATGATCCAACCGGTCAATTT
The DNA here is from genome assembly GCA_950022955.1 of Xestia ashworthii. Lineage (NCBI taxonomy): Eukaryota > Metazoa > Arthropoda > Insecta > Lepidoptera > Noctuidae > Xestia > Xestia ashworthii. Next base: position 23,290,269 of record OX465561.1, read on the forward strand.
ACATCTTTTTCACTTCACTAAGCAGGAACCCAAACAATTTATTCATACACACAAAAACAAGTAACCACCATCCTATTGTTTAGAATATCCATCTCAAGGAAAAATAAACGTAACATTTTGCCCGCACACCGATCAACATCGAAAAAGGAGCCTATAAATTTTACACATAAACACGACACGCCTCTTGCTCAACCGTAAATAAATCCAGCCACAGCTCACCGATTTCCCGACAAAAAAGGGAAGATAAAAAGAGATTAAAAAAAAGTCGCATCAGCCGTTCCGCGTGAAACCTGTCAGTCGCATAAAGTCATGTTTTCGCGAGCCTCTCTGTTCGCGGGTGTACCTCTCGGCGACTGACGGCTAAAACCGCTAAGCCTCTCAACGGTTTTTCCTAAAGGTATTTAAAAATACAAAACCTTTTTTTTTGACAATGCTAGCTACGCATTGTTGTTACTTTTATTTTATTTTATTGGACAACTGACATAGAAATACGAGTATTGGTAGATTTTTTAGCCGTCGAAGGCATACGTATCGCTCCGCGATTGTATAGATCGGGTTTTTGGACCGTGGAAAACTGTTTTTTTTTTTAGAAAAATGTGGGTTGTGTTGTAGTTAAAACTGAAGGTTGCCATATTTTTTTTAGTTTTATATAAAGTGGTGTGAATAATGTTGGAAATATGCGTGGAAGCGATTTCAAACATAATGTACCACTTAAACGAGCATCCTTTGTAAATGTGCTCGAAGGTAGGTATTAAAAAAGAAGAATATTAGAATAAATCTTGAGTAATTGGTCATAATTATGTATTGCAACACAATCATACAATATTCCATCTCCTTGAAGTGTCACGCTAACTTAAAAATCTGGTCACGTTAGCACGCTGGTGACAGGCGGCCGCTTTTTTTTTTTTTTTTTTTGGATAGGGCATCTCGCAGTTCAGTCTACGAAGACTGGCTTCTGCTTAACCGGGCAAGTCCTGTGGATGCCTTGAATTTAAGGCCTCCAGCCAGGGCAAAAATGACTAAAAACTAAGCGACAGCGCTCTAAGGGCACCCCCTGTGGGGTACGGACCTCGGCTTAGGGCGTCGCTGGGGGCAGCAAAGGGACAGGCTGGATCTGATTGTCTTTATTTAGGGACTGTTTTATTGCTAAAGGCTCAGCATCGCGGGCTGGCTCAGGCAAGGGTCGGGGAGGGATTGACTTGGGATTACGCGCCGGACCTCGGCGGCGAGGTCGGAAGGTTTTCGGTTTGTATTTGTACAATCTACGAACTGTACTGGTATCTTTCCTACTCTCTTGCAAGATAGTGATCGGATCGTCGGGGGTGACTAAGGTGTGACGCGGACGTTGGACTGAGCTAATACGCGATTGGTCGTACCGGGCGGCCGATGCGATTAGGGGGTTCCTATGTTTGATGGCAGTGTCGAAGTAACGCTTGGACAGGCGTTTCATGAACTGCTTAACGGTAGGGATTCTAAGGTCTACGTGTAGACTGTCGTTACGGACGTACGGGGGGGCACCGGTGATCTTACGGAGGAATCGGTTCTGCAAGGTCTGCATCGTGTGGATATGACGCGGGTGGGCATGAGCGAATACGATACAAGCGTATGTCATGATGGGACGGATGACTGCGGTGTAAAGACGCAACTTGCACTTGAGTGACAACTTGCTCTTCCTAGTGATCATGAAATGGAGTCGGCCCATAGCAAAGGCAGCTCGGTCACGAGCTGCTTTGATATGAGCCTTGAATGACAGATGGTCGTCAAGAATAACTCCAAGATATTTGGCTTGCTTCTCCCAAGGGATAGGCTTGCCAAACATAGTGACGGGGGGACCTGGCGAACGCTTAAGGCGTGCCTTATAGTACAGAACTGCCTGGCTCTTGTCAGGGTTAACCTCAATCCTCCACTTACGGAACCAAGCGCCGAGCGAGTCGACAGCTGTTTGGAGGATGCGACGGATGTTAGTCATAGAACGGCCGGTGTAGTAAATTGCCGTGTCGTCGGCAAATAGGGCTAACTGAACCTTCTTGTTCTTGGGGATGTCACTAGTATACAACGTGAACGCGAGGGGAGAGATAACGGAGCCCTGAGGGACTCCGGCACGGATAGGATGGGGAGAGGATAACGTCTTACCCACACGGTAGCGGAAGGTACGGTTTGACAGAAAGTCTCGTAAGATGAGCACGAGACGGTCAGGCACACCGAGTTGGTATAGCTTATATAATAAGCCATTGTGCCAGACCTTGTCAAAGGCTTTCGCTATATCGAAATACATCACGCCTGTCATCGCTCCGCGCTGGAAACCAGCGCTAACGTGTTCGACGATGCGGTGGACTTGATGTATGCAAGAATGTTCGGTCCTGAAGCCGAACTGTTCTTTAGGGATGAGGCCCTTTGTCTCGGCATAATCTCTGAGACGCTTATAAATAAGCCTTTCATAGATTTTGCCGAGAGCACTCAGGAGACTGATCGGCCTGTAGCTCGAAGGCTGGGCTTTCGGTTTCCCAGGTTTGGGAATACCTATAACAGTGGCCTCTTTCCACGCTTGGGGGAACATATTGTTGCTCAGGGCGCCATTGAAGATGGCAGCCAAAAGGACTATGAGCCGGGCGGGGAGGGCTTTAAAAACTCTATTAGTGAAGCCATCGGCGCCTGGGGCTTTCCGAGGCTGTAACTTATCTATGATGTCTTTGACCTCTTCCGGGGTGATGACGGGGAGAGGGTCATCGGGGTCTTCGACAAGGGGAAGCGATGCTCTACGTTCGACTTCTGCATCCACCTCATCAAGGTGCTGCTTGTCTACTGGTAGAGTGCTCGGAGAACATTGGGATTCCAAACTGTCGGCCAGACATTCTGCTTTTTCAGAGTCGTCAAAAGCGACGCTCTTATCGGGACGGATGAGGGGTGGAGAAGAAACCTCTTCCGAGGTGCGCAACTTCCTCTGAAGCTGCCAGAAAGCTAGGTGAGTGGGCTCAAGTTCGCTGAGCGTTTTGTCCCATTGACTCGAACGAAACTCACTGGTGCGTTTCTTTACAGCACGCTGTAAGGAACGCATGTGAATCTTGTTCGCTTCGCAGGGCCAAGAGCTGTAGGCACGTATGGCCGCATTCTTCTCATTTATCAGTTCACGAATGTCGTCGGGAAGTATCCAGCGTTGATCGCTCATCGCTGGTACTTCTCGAGAACAATCCTTCAGTATGGACTGAACGTGTTCTGTAAACGAGTTGATTGCGGCCTCGGTGTCTGCGACAGAGACAATATGGTCGGGAATACCATCAAGAAGCGGTGACGTTTCAGATTTCAGCATATCGCTTACTTTCCTCCAGTCAGTGGTGAGAGTGGTGGGAGGGGGTTGGCTGGGGTCAATGATACCCGAGCGAGGAATCAAGTGCATGAGCACTGGACGATGGTCGGAATGGAGCTCGTGTAACGTCTCAATCAAGTGTAACCGAAGGTTCACGTTCTTGAGCAGCGCTATATCGAGCACGTCAGGATGATAGCTGGGAGTGTCGGGATAATAGGTGTGCTCGATAGGAGCGATCGGGTCAAAGTTGAGAGACAGACCTAGATCGTAGAGGACTTTCCCTCTCGGGTTCGTCATTCTACTGTTCCAGGCTGGGTGTTTGGCATTAAGATCGCCCGCGATGATCACGGAGTCACTTAAGCCGAAAAGGAGGGTGAGATCATTAACCAGGAGGTTGTGATCTTCCGACGTGTTAGAAGGGGCCAAATAAGCAGACACTAGGTGGATCGGTTGATGACCGGTCATAGCTAGCCGACAGATTGAAACCTCAAGTAGGGACTTTAAAGGAGGGGGGTCGATAGGGATGCAGTGTAGTTCCTTGCGAAAGTAAATGAGAGTACCACCCTTGTGGCAACGTAACCTATCATTGCGAACTAAACGGTAGTTCGCAATCTTGGGGTCGCGGTGGCTGGGTTTAAGGAAGGTCTCCTGGATGAGGAGTACATCAACGTTGTGGTCACGGAGGAAAGAGGCGATCTCGTCGCGTTGACCTCTCATGCCGTTGGCGTTAAAGTAACCTAATCTAAGGGACCGGGGTTGGGTGCAAGAGATACCGGGTGTAATATCCATTACGGCGCGAAACTAAGGTTGCTTAAGGCTGACTTGATGGCCGGATAGGCATCAATGATATCAACTACTTGTTGAAGGTCCGTTGCAGCCCTGAGTTCGGCCACCATGCGGTCGGCCTCAGGGGTGCAAAGGGGCTGATACTTCATCAAGTATTTACAGGCGGCCGCTAACTGAAGCGCGGTGTCGTAGCCGTGACGACGGATTATGTGTGGCAATGAGTGCGTCGCTTTGTGTGTCACTTACGATGTAAGTGTACTCAAGGTAAGGTGGTCAAATAGTTTTTTAATAATAATAATGATCGAATCGCTTGAATGTGTGTCATATTTAAACAAAATCATACTTTATTCTATATCCTGCAGTTGTCACGCTAAGAATACAGTCTGGTCACGTAAGCACGATTGTGACGCTCGACCGCTAACGCACGGTGACGCGGCCGTGATTATGTGTGACAGTGAGTGCGCGACTTTAGTGTGAGCTTACGTTGTACTGCGCTGTACTTGAGGTTACATTGTATAGTGTTTTATTAAAAAAACTTTTTTGCAAAAAATAAAACCGACTTCACACAAAAAAGTGAAAAATAACTTTAACTTCAGAAGTCGGTGACCTTTATTTGATTGATTTAGTTTTTTTGTCACCGACTTCTGAAGTTAAAGTTATTTTTCACTTTTTTGTGTGAAGTCGGTTTTATTTTTTGCAAAAAAGTTTTTATTTTTCACTTTTTAGTGGTTCACATGTGCATATCCTTTCACAGCGTACCAGCGTGATTTTTTGTTATGAACTGGTGTAAACAATAGACAGACATGAGATTTCAGCAATCCCAGTAAGAGACACACATTTGCTACATTCAATGAGGAGTTCCGTTGCCTTTCTCCGAAGTTTTTCATCTAATCTTTACCAAATTTAAATGGGATCACTCCGAGAAAGTAGTCTTTCTAAAACTACCCAAATCGCTTCTGGTGTGCCTATAAAATTTGAAAAGTTCTCTCTATTTCTCCAGGATCCCATTATCAAGATCCTGACTTGATGATTATGGGACCTTCTGGGAAGTATACCCTTTCAAACAATTAAAATACAAATTCGGTCCAGTCCTCTTCGAGTAATCGGGGAACATTGAATTGAGAACCTTCTCCTTTTTGAAGTCGGTTAATAACGACGTTATGGTACGTGACCCAAATATCCGGCTAGCCTTTAAAAGATTTGGCCGAGTATCGTTAATTTGCTTCTAAGAATTGAAGAGCTCCGTTCCTTTGTTATGGATCCCATAATCAGAACCTAACCAAATTCTCATCAAACTACCCTTGAAGTACCTACCCTTGCCAATAAAATAAAAAAAAACAATACATGTCAAGGTAATAGGCTTATCCCCAATAAATGGAACTTAATACACCTAACTGTCGAAATCTGGGAATATTGTACACATCTGCGTACCCCCTCAGAGCATACAGGCGTGATGTTACGTCATGATGTTGTATAAACAATAAACCTACAAGCGATAACAGCAATCACTGCAGATTTGTCGTACATTTTTGAGGAGTTCCATTGTATATCTCCGAAGACCAGCATCAGATCTTCAGCAAATTAAAATGGGACCACACGGGAAGCACCAGCTTTCAAATTAAAAAAGAATCATCAAACTCGGTTCACCCAGTCGAAAGTACTGAGGTAACAAACACTGTCGAAATCTGGGTGTACTGTACACATCTGCGTACCCTCTCAGAGCATACAGGCGTGATATTACGTCATGATGTTGTATAAACAATAAACCTACAAGCGATAACAGCAATCACTGCAGATTTGCCGTACATTTTTGAGGAGTTCCATTGTATATCTCCGAAGACCAGCATCAGATCTTCAGCAAATTAAAATGGGACCACATGGGAAGCACCAGCTTTCAAATAAAAAAAGAATCATCAAAATCGGTTCACTCAGTCGAAAGTTATGAGGTAACAAACACAAAAAAAAAAAACATACAGACGAATTGATAACCTCCTCTTTTTGGAAGTCGGTTAAAAAGAAATAAGTATAATAAAATACTCAAATGGGTTGAATTATTAATATAATTATAAATAATTATAAGTAGGCTCAAGTGGCACTGGGCCGACCATTTGAGAAGGATTTTAAAGATTGATTAGATGTTTTATTTTGAACTTTCTTAACATGAGAGATTAATGTTTTTGAAATCAAACTCATGGAGAAATGGAGAAGATTTTACAAGGATGAATTTAGGATTAGAATTATCCTGTTTTTTTTTGCCAAAATGCCTATTTAGGTAAGCCTTGAATGTCAACAACGGATGATAAAATAAATAGTATTATTGGCCGTAGTCCACACATAACTGTAGAGAACATAGAAGGAGAATTATTATTATGCATGTGGTACTAAGAAAATAAGAACCTAACTCAAGAAAAATAACAACCGTTATAATGCGGCTAAAGCTAACCCAATTCTCGCTTACGGTACTTTCCTATAAAGTTTCCAGCGAGCCATTTTATGAGCCATTCCCAAATGGAATTTATACCGACCGATAACACCTTCATACCCAATTTATTTATTAAAAAGGCCTCATGTGTTTTACCCTAAAACGCCCATAAAAAACCCCTTACTATAATTTCAAACAGCATAATTAAGTAACCTTACGGCAAGGTTCCTTCAATCGTAAAAATAGCAATCAGAATTCGAATCGTAAATAAAAAATAAAAACAAATGGCTGGAAAGAGTCGATAAATTATATATCGAGAATCGTCGTTTAGTGATAGGCTATAAACATGGGAGCTTAAGTGCCGAGGACATGCTGTAAACGGACATAAATTCACGCTTACTGGCTAGCCCAGGTTTTGATGACGATTGACAAGTGGTAATTTATGATGCTGATGCGGGAGTCATGTTTTTGGTTCAGGGTGATGTATAGGTGACCATTTTTGATGTAAAATAGCGATATATCTGGAGGGGTTTTGCCTGAGTTGTAGTGTTAGCGTTTTTGTGTGGTCGAATGATCAATATCCGGGTTGTCAATATTATGAAAAAAGGGATGCCACAATTTTATTACAAATCAATTTTAAAAAAATCTAGCACATTTAAAGAAAATATACTGAATAGATGTTTGGTCTAGTGCTTGCAAATGCTACTGGTGAACAAGAGGTACGGGATTTGATGCTCAAATCGGGTAAATGCTGTTGAGTTTTTCCATCAACAAATTCTCAGTGGTGGCCTTTTCTTTCAGATGGGAAATCATCAAATGACTCCTCCCACTCTGGCCGGAGCGGGAGAGTGTCAGACTCTTACTGGACTAAAACCCATCCATGTTCCTTCCTCGCACGTTATGTTTCGGGGCCACGGTATCTCTTTCAAACAGTCCCGCAGCCCCGGCAGGTCATTGCAGTGGAAACGTAGACCCAAGTTGTCAAACCAATGAATCCACGAAGCTAAAATGCGCCGCGAGCCCGTACCCACGGCCGTGGGTTTGCGTTTTAAAACAAATGCATTACATACTTCTTCTTCTCAGTCGTTCACTCTTGAGAGAGTGGTCGTGGCCATGAGGGCTCGCTCACAGCTGCGGTCGCTGCCTTCGCGATCCTTCTCTACCGGTCTCTATTGGTCGCGTGGCGAGTACATTCTGCCAGAGGGATCTTGGTGACAGTATTACATGCAAGAAGCATTACATACACGGACCATTAAGTATACGTCATGTTTAGTCCCCGTACTTCCTAAGTTTAGTTCACCATCCATCAAGATAGAGCCACTGTATCTAGCAGGACAATAAAATAAATCCTTATATTATTTCAGTTCAATGGGTTTTGCGTGATCCGAGTGCAAATGGACTGTTCTGGCTTATCTTCACGCTTGCATTGTTTATGGGTGATCAGGACTTTCAGTTTTGGAGATTTATGAATAGAATGGAAATTTTTAGGAGATTTTAGTACAAATATTTGACAGTATTGATATTTGAAAAATACTTAGTCGTTCCATATAAAATACTAGTATTGAAAAAGCTAGCCAGACCAAGGCTGGAAGAGGAGGTTGCAGTCCTGGGAGACACAGGATGTGAAAAAGTAAGAGGTATTAAAGCGTAACTTTGAAATGGCCTATTTCCAGCAGTTGACTCCAATAGACGAATATGAATTTTAAAGGAATGCTTTGTAAATTATCTTACGATACTTAACACAATAATCAAAGCTTTACACTACGTAAAGCGATTATTTAACCTTCAAACGCTCCATAACACAAATAAATTAGGCAAACAATTATAGACTAGGTGTACTTAGATATTGATTTGAGGAAAACGGAAACAAAGTTTATGAGATTGGAATAATTACCTGCTTGATGATATCTAACTGACAATTATCATTTGCGCCTATGGATTCCTTGGTTGCGTATTTTATTTTCTCTCTTTAGTTAGTGTTTAATGTAATTAAACTTAAAATAAATAATGACAAACTTGGACAAACAAAAGAATCGCTTTGACATTAATTATTGTTACAACTCCTATAAGTAACTATAGTACTGTTGGGACATAATTTTAATTAATGAGCTTGTTACTATGCAACCATTTTTTCAATGGGGCTTATAAAAATACTGAAGAGACAGCACTCAGTTACTAACTAACAATACAATGATGAAAAAACAACGAATAATTTAAAACACAAAGAGCTTGTACCAAGAACAGGCAAATATTTTTTGAAATTTAATCCTATATAACATGGAATGGCCGCTCTGACAGCATCTCTAGAAGGTAGTACTTACGTTGCGACAAAAGTCTTCCGATCGCACAACTTGTGACATGGATTTCCTTCAATGCTGTCGGTTTTTACTAATCATTTGTGTCGCAGTGCTAGTAAACAATGATACGCTACACGGGCTAAACGCGAGTTTTATAATAACTAAAAGTATATGATTCACTGCTATAAACAAGACCAGAAAAATATATGATATTCTTCAGGATATATGCTAGCATGATACTGTTTTGAAAACATACAATTAATTTGGCTCGATAAAAAGAAATCACGAACTTACCTCTAAAAATATCTTTCAAACAATAAAAAACATACTAGTATGCATGCGATCATTCTGATTTTTTGGCAAATAATTCTACAAGCAATATATTAGCATGATACTGTTTTAGTTTTTTAATCCAATCAATAGTTTTTTTGTAAATCGATCGAAACCACTCATTTCGCGCTATTTGGCCCGCAGTGGCTGACGTAACAACCACTTTGTAGTGCAAGCTGATTAGAACTTTATTCTAACATCATTTCAAACGAAGTTTGAACCACCACAAATAGAGTTGCTAATTTAGCTCGTCTAAGCGCCTTAAGGTGAAAGCGTCAGGGTAGCCCGCGAAATTCTAGGTCAAAATCGTTCCTGATTTATTCTATATAAATCTAGGAACGACTTTGACCTTGAAAAAATCGTTTCTCGTCTTATATGAACTTAGAGGGTTTTATTGATGATTTTGAGGATCACAATTCTGTAACTACATACGTCTTACAGTCGCGAACGATATTTTCATCAACATACAATCTACTCTGTCAATCCTGACCGTAACGGTCAGACTCCATTGTTTAACTTTTGTCTACTTCGCTGATAGTTAATGATTAATTTGTAGGGAAGTTAGCTGACTTGAGGTGACATCTTAATAGTTGCAGCCCACTGACCTCTCCGCCGCACGTTACCGGTACGGTATTTAACAGCTTACCAATGCAAACGGAGGCTTTTTATAAAGGGTGTAACAAGACTCTAAACGAAGCCGAAAGGCACTTGTTCTGCCCATCATTGTGATATATTTTTTTGTTCTGGACCATACCTGGAACCTTCTAGTTACGAAGATATTGAGGGTCAAAGTTACAACTTTTTTACAAGGTTTTTTTTTAAAAAAGAACTTAACATTAAACACCTCCACGACCCCAACTATTCAATTTATCCATCAGCACAATGTTTGGGTGCGTTACGTTAAATTTACCTGTAAAAAGTGGTTACTCACCCCAAAAGAAGTCGTAACCCAGTAACATTTTTTTGCGTAGGGTTACTTAGTTTGCTTGGTTAACAGCTTCGGAAAGAGTTCGTATACAACCTGTATGTGTACGAAAGAAGTCAAGGCCAATGGTAAGCCTTAAATATACTATAACTTGATGTTAGACCCATTTCTAATTAACTACGAAACACATTCAGCCGAGATCTACCAAGAAATGACGAAAACAAAATACTCATTCAAAGAGAGCCCACACAAGTTCCATCTTTGATGTCCGATATTTGATATTTGTGCCCATTCAATTCAGCGCAGTAATTATTTTGAGCCACAAAAGATAATATAAAGACACAAAATATCAATAAATGGAAAAGGAAGTAGTGTAATGGATACCTCTGTTATGGCTTTTGGTATAAATTATATTGGAGTATCTATTTCTGACGAAAATATAAGGAATCGAATTAACCTCCGAGCGTGATATTAGAAAGCTTTTGGCGCAACTTGGAAAATTAAACAAACTATCTACTTTAGTTGCAGACTAAACGTCATCGTCACACTCTCTTTTTTATTTTGTCCGCCATCGTAGTTGGTAGGTAGCCAAGTAGACGGCTGTTAGCGTATAGTGTGTCCACTGCTGAGAAAGAAGCATCTCACCGCGGGAGGGAGTGGGTTGTAAACCACCATTCGGGCCCAGTGCGGTTTGGTAGATGTAATACCTACGTAACATGTCTTTGAGTATAAATAGCAAAAACCGAAATATATGCATGCAATATATATTTCGGTTTCCGTGCTGACAAAATAATTCATTTTAACTACTTGACACATTCATTGCCGCCATCAAAGACGTGATGGGAGTGGCGAAGTTCTGGGCTAACAGAATATAAAAATCTCGTTCCAGCGATACGAAGAAGAAGAACAATGCTGAATGAGTTTCAAAGTTCAATAAAGTGTCTTCGAACTGGTTTCGAACCCACGAACTCGTAACTTGGAAGCAAATAAGATTGAAAAAAATCGTAATTATAATAATCTGGCAATTACTACACAAACAGCATACGCGAATCCGGTTCGATCATCAATCAGTTACAATGTGTACGGAATCTCAAGAAGCTGAAATTCTGTTTTCCTTTTTATTCCAATTCATCTTGGAGAAACATTAGCAGTACTTTTTCATGTACTAACACCATATTTCAGTCCTGTCGCCAGAAAAAAAACCCCGGCGAGTTCTATTTTCAAACTTATGTGTCACTTCTTGCTTAGTATTCAGCGAGGGTAGACGTGCGGCTGGCTGTCACGTGTTCCGATACTTTTTATTTATTTGATACTGGAAACTTTTGTCACAAAATATACATTTAATGTTCGGGTTGCTTACAAGTTTATGTGCTTACTTACAAGTTTGAGCTATTTCATTTAAGTTTTCTTGTGCGACATGCCTATACTTATAACAGAATTTCTTTTGAAGCAATTTTGCTTTATAACTTTCTGGGAGTTTTAAATAAAAACGTGTTTCAGAAATATTTAATTTGAAAACCGAAAATGTAATTTTACCAATATGAAAAACCAAAGTTTTTACTTAATAAAATATTATAAAACAAAATAAAATTTTAAAAGTTTTGACAGAAAATGCAGCATTCTTGAATACCTAGAGAGGTATTCAAGAATGCTGCATTGCCTGCAGAGACATCTAAGAATCTCACAAAGTAACTTAACACAGTCATGAGTATGGAGTTTTATGTAACTGAAGATAAAAGTAAAGGACACTACGCGGCCTTACAGAGGAGGGTAGCACGAATATTGTAGCTTATATTATTCTTTAGTACAGTTTAAGTAGTAAACCGTATTTTTTATACTTTCCGGTGCATTATAAATAACAAAGTAGGTCACTCCAACTGGTACAAAAAGCTACTAGAAGATTATTATTAGTTCTATTTATGAAACACTAACGATTTTATTGTGGATTGCTAGGCTTTTATTTTTCTTTTTTTTTTCGGATCATCAAATAACTTCTACTCTGGGCGGAGCGGGAGGGAGTGTCAGACTTTTACTGACTAAAACCCATCCATGTTCCTTCCTCGCCCTTTACGTTCCGGGGCCGCGGTATCTCTTTCGAACAGTCCCGGGTGGATTGCTGGCCTAAGGTCAATGTTCACCAAAAAGATGACGGTCTGATTATCTAAAAACAGCGTTTAAAACACATTTTTGTATGGGAACATGTCACAGTGACAGCTGTTTTAGATAAACAGACCGTTATCTTTTCGGTGAACATGAACCTAAGCTACATAAACGGCCGATCAAATCTTTCTATGATTTTGCATGAAGTTTTTCCAAGTTGATAATATAATCTCCGACTTTGTGGGTTGGTTAAGGATAATTTGCTAAAGTAACTTCTTAAATTCTTAAGTTATACAGTTTCGTCTTGTACATCATTGACATAAGTATAGTCTAGTCTCTACCTTAAGCAAAAGATGGTGATCAATACTTTATGTTTGAGAAGAGGTATTTGAGTGAAACATTCCCAAAATTTAAATATTAAAAAGAGATTAAAATGTTTATGAATCAAACTCGACCACGATCTAAGATAATCGTATAACATCTCATTAGCATGGAAAACACCACATTTCATAACAAACTTGCTGCGTGAGGCGCCGCTCACAAGTGCGCTCCGCACTCTCAACCTCATTGCTGAGGACTTAGATATATTCTGTTGTGCTTTGGGTGAATTTACAAGAATAGATACCTTTAGAATTTGCTATACTTAAATTTATACGCGGATCACGGATGAACTGTTTAAATTTTGAAGTGTACTACAATATCGCATTGGGTCAAGCCTGTAATGATATTTGTATGTTTGGTGTAAATAAATAAATGAATAAATAAATAACATTTACAAACCCAATACCATTGAAAACTTATTTGTTAAACAATTCTATCACTCGCTGACACTTTTTTATACAATACTAGCGGACGTCCCGCGGTTTCACCCGCATAGTTCCCGTTCCCGTGGGAGTACGGGGATAAAATATATCCTATGTTACTCGTGGATAATGTAGCTTTCGAATGGTGAAAGAATTTTTAAAAACGGTCCAGTAGTTTTTAAGCCTATTCTTTACAACCAAACAAACAAACAAACAAAGTTTTCCTCTTTATAATATTAGTGTAGATTCGCTCTGTACGCTCTCCAGTTTTACCTGTCACGGACACAGCTCAATAATAACTCAACATTTGCTCATCTGAGTTCAACATTTGTTCGACGATTGTATTTTGTTTCCAACTTATCTATGGTGAACCGATCCCTACGTTTTATGGAGCGCCCTTACAAAAGATATCCGCTTTCGTGACACGGCCGTAAAACGTTGGATTATAGGTACACCGCTTATTAAATACAAAAGAGGTTAAATATGAATTTGTTAGCTGATTAAATAAAGAGCATGATTTTGTTAAACGATGTGGGATATTGAAGGTTACTTGTGCGGCTAAAATATGATTTTCCTTACAGTTTTGATTTAAAAGAGTGTCCATGGAGTTTCTTGCCCGTTCTTCTCCATAGAGATCTACGCTAGGGAATGGGCAACTACAGTACTTTCTCAAGTTATTATGCATTGTGACTGTGACTGTAGCTTTGATTTTGTTTTGTATTTTTGACAGTCAAAAGTGCCGTAGTGGTCTAGTTGAAATAAATGCTTTGAGTTTGAGTTTGAGTCTAAAATTAGTACGTCGTGGTAAGACTTCTCTAAATAGTTTGTAGTGCTAAGACAAAATCGTCATATTGTTAAGACTGAGGTGCACCACTAGTACAAATCAAATACCTTTGCTTTTACTAGCGGATGGTGGTTTTAAATGGATAATATTTTTGTGTTCACCAAAAATCTTTTCTTCCCCGAAAAATACTGATCGTGCACCAAATAATACTGATCGTGCACCAAATATTAAAGTATCTCTGCCCCCATAATCGGGACTTAGGGCACCCCCCCGTTAGGTTAGTTAGGTTCCTTTAAACCCTGCACTCGGAAATAGGGGCCCCGCGAAGCGGGGCTCCGTCGACTACGCTGTAAGGAGAATATACAGTGTTTAATTGTTAAATAGATGCTCGTTATGACATATTTTAGTTAACATATTTTGGTGCACATTCAGTATATTTGGTGGAACACAGGCAAAATTAGGTAAATGAAATGGGAATAAATTGAAGTACTTTTAAATACCATCCGTTTTAAATTACAGATGAAGTTTGGTCTGATGACTTTCTAAATCACAGATGCTGGAAACTTTTCCCTATCAACCATGCCCACAGTTCCTATGTAAAGAGCGGCATAGATTAGAATGCTGTTCTTAATTGTAAAATAGTTCCACAAGGATATGTTTCTAGACTATTATTACAAAGAGGTAATTAATGTCTGTATGTTTGGATGTAGGCTGCAATCTTCGGTATTAGTGATCCGATTCCGATTGTTTGTAGTTGCATTGTTTTAATTAAAACGTTCCCGAATCCGTCGCATAATTTCGACCAGAAAACGAATGAAATTACGACCAAAAACTTGTATGTTCGTACTACGCACCCTGGACAGGAAACCATGCCACCAATTTCCAACCACATCCTGAACGAAGTTATTCTTGCATAGTTCCGCTCCTGGCATGAGAAAATAAGTCCTATTTACAACTGTAAACAAAAACATTTTCCGAACAACTCGAGCGTAAATCAACAGCCGTGAAAACATCTCGTTACAATGATAATAATATCAACGGCTCCTACATTGGTTGACACTCTGATTAAAATTAATCCACTTGAAAGGCGCCTCGCTTGTGCCCGCCATTTGTAACAGAACTCCTTTGTTATTGATAGCTCTGTGACTGGCAGACTATTTTGTTTAAAAGGCTTCACAATCTATTGATTGTAGAACTGTGTTGTTGAGGGAACTTTGGATACTTTTTTGGTCCTTTGTGAATTGTTACAACAATTCACAAAACAGTGGCTGAAGTATCGAAATAGTCTCTAGACCTGCTGATTAGAGGTCGCTTACTAAGCCCAAGTCATTTGATAAGACATACCGTACAATTTATACGAAAGATGAAGCAGAACAGATTTAGCCCAGATAAGCCTAAGGAGGAAGCATCAGGGTAGCCCGCGAATTTCCAATTTTCTTATGTTTTTTTTGCAATTTGCAGGCCAGTGCTAGATTGTATGTTGATGAAAATATCGTTCGCGACTGTAGGACATAAGTAGTATTAAAACTTCAGTATCGCTTCGGATCAACTGACTTTTATTTTAATAATCTAATACACGTCATCATCATAGAGCATAGAGCTGGCATAGAGGTTGCCAGTACTTATTCGACTAAAGTAGTTTGTATTGCTACATATCTAACAAGTAGTTACAGATTACAGAACTATAATCATCGAAATCATCAATACAACACTCCAAGCTCACATAAGTCTAGGAACGACTTTGACCTGGTAGAAATTGTTCCTCGACTTATATGAACTTAGAGGGTTGTATTGATGGTTATAATTCAGTAACTTCACACGTTTTACAGTCGCG
Source organism: Xestia ashworthii (assembly GCA_950022955.1). Taxonomy (NCBI): domain Eukaryota; kingdom Metazoa; phylum Arthropoda; class Insecta; order Lepidoptera; family Noctuidae; genus Xestia; species Xestia ashworthii. The sequence continues at coordinate 23,305,854 of OX465561.1, forward strand.
AACGATATATTCAACTTCTTACAATGTACCAATGGCCTGCAAATTGCAAAAAACAAAAGATATTTTTTTTCAATTAGCCACTTTAAAATGTCAATAAAACGAAAAAAGAGCGAAGCTACAGTCACAGACAAGGCATAATAACTTGAGAAAGTACTGTAGCTGCCCATTCCCTAGCGTAGATCTCTATGGAGAAGAACGGGCAAGAAACTCCTCACCAAGGACACTTCTTTTCAATCAAAAATGTTGTTAAAAAATCTATATATTCATGTTGAGATTATACATATATGTAAGAACGATGTAGATAGACATGCACATTAAGACCGTCCAGAGTAAAAAAATAATCAATGATTTAAAATAAAGTAATTCAAATTAACCGTTGCAGCTAAGAGATGACCAGTCCCGACTGACTGCGCCCGTTCACGAAAATGACGCATGGATCAGCGTCATTCAATTCAACCGTATTGAAGGGAACTAAATGACCCGACCCACACGCCACCATCAGCGAGACATTTGAACAAGCATGAAGCAAGTACGTCAGAAAAATATGCATCTTTTTGGTAAAAGAGGTGACAGACACATTTACAGTACCAGAAATAGGGACCAACTAGTTCAGCCAGGCTTTAGACTCGCTAAAGTAGACTCAACTTTCATGGGGTACTGTTGAGTTGTGTAAGATGCTATAATAAAATTCCACAAAGTATTCTTGAACTGAATGAGACGAAATTGAAAACATGCATTAAACGCACACTATGTAAGCAAGCATATTACAAGTTCAGCGATTATATCGCTGACAAAAATGCTTGGCTTAATGCTGGTCCTGCTCCACAAGGACAGGGGCGCAAAAATTGATAGCATTAAATGGTATTGTTGGAGCTGCTGAAGATTGTACAACTATCTTTGCATTGTATAGAATCAATCTCTTTAGTATTATATAATCGCATAGCCCTTATTGTGTGAGTACTATTTACTAGAATGCTATCATTCACTGGAAACCTACGTCAGTTTTTGACTTGAATGTGCCCTGGCGGTTGAGAGTATGTCATGCTCACTCAAATGTCTTGCTGATGGTGGCGCGTGTGTCGGACCATTTAGTTCCCTTCGAAATGGTTGAGCTGAATTGTGCTGATCCATGCGTCATGTTCGTGAACGGGCGCTGTCAGTTCTGACTGGTCATCTCTTAGTTGCCTTGGCTTATTTTAATGAATTATTTTGTTTTTACTATGGACACTTTTAACGTGCACATCTTGATACATTGTTCTCACATAATATATCATCTCAACATGAATGATGTAACCAAGACTTTGTAACAATAATTTGATTTAAAAGAGTATCCATGGAGTTTCTTGCCCGTTCTTCTCCATAGAGATCTACGCTAGGGAATGGGCAACTACAGTACTTTCACAGTTTTTATGTCTTGTGACTGGGACTGCAGCTACATATAATTTTCACCTTTGTTTCGATAATCCAAAAGTAATTGGCCTACTTGAAATAAATGCTTTGATTTTGATGACATTCTCTCAGCTCCCAAGGCGTATTCAAGTCAATGAAAGATAACTAAATACAAATAGTAGCTTTACAGTACATCGTACTCACACATGTGCTAGCGCATTTCGCGGGCTACCCAGCTGACGCTTTCACCTTAACCGGCAATGACCTTCGAGATCTAATGTGCTACGTCGTAGCAGCCGTCGCTTACGCCGTAGCATCTTCAACGTCACAATAATGTGTGCTTTAAGCCCTCTGTAACATCTTTTATACAATATGGAATGCAAAATAAATGAATATGAATATGAAAACTTTTTGTTTGACTTGCGATAGTTGTTGCAGGTTAACTAAACTAAAAAAGTATAACCGTCAAACTAAAGAAGAATACCGTCACAAGGCACGAATAAGCAATGCAAATTCTACCATGTCACGTTCACATAAGTAATAATCGAAAAGTTATTGCAACTTGTCCTAGATCTGAGCCAAATAGCAGCGCAGGCAGGAAATATGACGTCGCCGCTTTGATTATTGTAGTATTGCCAACCTTATTTATGATCCACAATCTATGTAGGATTATTAGTTATGATTAGATAGTAAAATTGACTAATACCAATAATAAGCTGAGCCGATTAACGAACGGCATTTTCTATACTAGAAAGAAGGATATTTTTTTAGTAACCAACGCCATTGGTCGATTATGTTTGTGAATTATTTACAGGAATACATCAGCATTTATTTATCACACTTTTTATATTGAGCATTCAATACTCAATTATTTATTGTGTTCCAAATGTATTGCATAGATGGAATTATAAAATAAAAGATCAGTATGGACCCTCTCGGGCACATTTGAAGAGAGGAAGTAGCAATTTCCATAATATTATTATAAGGTGTGTTTAATCGGGGTTATAATTATGGTCCTGCTACCCATGCCCTAGGAACGGACAACCGTGGGTAATGGTGGTTGATTTCCACTTTTCAACCTTAAGCCGGAAACACACTTACGTGGTGTGGCGTGTCGCGCAATAACCTCACCACCGCTCTGGCCAATCAGTGGTGAGCAGTCAGCGCCACGCCAGAACGCGCCACGACACGACACGACCTACAAATATGTCTCTAACCATGCTTCTGGCGCGCCACGCCACGCTACGCCACGTAAGTGTGTTTCCGGCATTACTACTCCAAACTAAGAGCATCATGGTAAAAATGGTAAACCTGTAATTGTAAAAGCACATCAGTTTATAAAAGAAAGTTGCTGTATATGCAACCGTATTAGATAATAATGGTAAAAACAAACAAGTAAGCTTTTAAAACTGGTGGCTGGAGCGTCTTCTTAAGCAAATAAGCCCGTGTTAGTAAACTCCGTTCTTCCAGACCTAAATATGTATGTACGTTATGTAAAAATAAATATAGCATTTTCAAACACAAAATACAGCAACCACCAAGTTGATGACACACTCAAATTAATTTCACCATCTTCAGGCGACACCAAACGCCTTTGATATCACAGCTTTAACTACTTCTTTAAACTGAAAACGCTCGGAAATAGGGGAAATGGGAGCAAAATATAGTTTTCTAAAGACATCTAGTTAAAGGGGAACCTCGTTTCGCATCAGACAGATCTAAAACCTTAACTTTCGCAGAAAGTATTTGATCCCATCTTTTTAAAATGTTTATTGCCATCTTTAACCTATTTCGCGTCTATCTTTTTGGCTCGCGATCGAACCCGGAAACGATATGCAAAGACAGAAATTGGCAGACGTGCCAACGTGGTGTGAGTGAGTAGTTTCTGTAAAAACAAGCTTATTGATACAATGGGTATTCAGGATTAAATTTCAAAACTCACGCTTATTTTATCTCCCATAGGGGATGAAGATACTACAAAATGAAATCTTCCATGATACTAAAATACTCGATTTGTTTCAATAACGTTGTTGATAAAAATGTCTGGTCTTGAAAATCTTTGGGCATTGGATCTTCAATCACCAGCTCATGTAACACTTTCTTAATGAATAAACCCTTTATTTTCCAAAATAATAATGTGTTCGCACATAATTCCGAAACATTTTTATCAAGCAATTTCCAATTCGAATGCAATTCCATTTTAATATTAAATTATAACATTCTAAGAGTAAATTCCATTAATTAAACAAAACACGAAGACGACATCAAAGGTTTAAGTTATATTTTATTTTTTGAATTTTATTTTTTTATATCATTTAATTTTATAAGATTATTTAAATATCATTTTTAAACTCATGCTGTCATCATTTTGCATCATACACATTAGTATCGATGACATTTTTCGGTATTCTGTTTATATTAATTTAATTAGATTTTTTGAATAAACTTACATTCTTACGTAGAATTTATTGACCAACATTTACCTCAATTTATTACGTACTACAAAATGCTAACAAATACACTACGATTGTGTTCTCGTACTAAAAATACTTAAAAACAAAACATCTTTCACAAAATGAGCTCGCAGTGAACATGAAATCCTGCACTTAAAGCTATTATCTTAATGTAAGATAGTTTTAAGCACACCGGCACTCCAGAGACTTGAGATCTCCGTTCACATTAAAGAAATTAAAATTTTATTCTCAAGGAATATCTTAAAGCTTTGTTTTGTGTATTTTTGAGAAACTGGTTGAGACATATGGCTTTCGTGTGCTAAAATGTCTCTAGGTTAAGTTTGTCACAAAGAATGTAGGCAAATGATATAGAACTTTATATATTTGGCTATAAGACCAAAGGAACGATAGATGCACTGTGTGAAGAATGATTTAGCAAGTAATGAAGTGACTAATGACAGATGACGAGAATTAGAAAAGTATGCGATTAATCGTGAGGATGATCCACTTGATATGTTGTAGTGTAAAACCACTTCTTTTGTAAATGCAGCTTTTACAAATAGAAAGTCAGAAAATAATTGAAAAAATGACAAAGTTCGTTTTTGACTCAGTGCGTAGCTGATTTGCTACGACAGCGTAGCTCGCGTAGCGGTTACTTCGTAGCTGTTGCTACCAGATAGTGTGGGCTCTTATTACCCTTGTAAGTCTAATGACGGAAAATCTTCAGATATACACTCAAATAATAAATATAGTGTCCGTTTGTAATTTTAATATAACAGATTTTTACAGAATGCGTGAAACTGAAAATATGACTTTGTTAGTTAATTGTATGGGTATTGTTTATTAGTACCGTAGTAATAACATCATCATCATCATCATTTCAGCTGAAAACCGTCCACTGCTGGACATAGGCCTCCCCCAAGTGTCGCCACATTGACCGGTCCCGAGCGACTCGCATCCAGAGGATTCCCGCAACCTCACTGAACACAAGCACATATTTTTTTGGTCGCTCTATTTGTTCCGGCTAAACTCCGAAATGGTTGGATTGATTTTGATGGGACTTCTACTAGCAGATAGCTGACCTTATAAGAATTAATTTAGGATTTACTACTATTATAATAGAAAAAGGATAAAGATTCCGTGCGAAACGATTAAAACTCTTGAAATTGTAAATAAAATCACGGGCATCAACTAATTTATAATTATAATCTAAATCGGTTTGTCTAAAACCGGAATTCATTTCCTGTTTTTTTTTGCCTTTGTATAAACTCGCGAGGGGTTTATCCTGAGACCAAAACAAACTTTAACAAAGAACAGGTGACAGTACAACCACAGCGTGTCGTTGCGTGGACTGTCTGTGTACAATACCGGGATTTAAAGTGTGCTTGTTTGTCCTGCTCCGTCAACTGCGTGTTTACCTTAGTATTAATCAAATTTTCAGGAATGACACCTACCACTGCTTGTCTCTGCATCACCTAAAGGTTGACTGGTAGAGAATGCCTTTGGCATTAAGTCCGCCTCTGTACTATGTGCTTGAAGTGTTAAATAAATAATAATATAAGTAGTATTTTTCAGGAAATACGATTGCCTTGAACCGTTCTTCGGATATTTTTTTAAACGTTTGCTTTTTTTTTGTTAGTTCAATCATCATCCTTATCCTTAGGAACTGTTTTGGGTCAGCTTCCAGTCTAACCGTTTGCATCTGAATACTGGCATAGGAAATGCAGTGACTGCCTATCTGACATCCACTACCAAGCTACTGGGTAATAAATACTCGTAATTCTCACAAAGTTTTGTCCCAACAAAATCCTGGTTCGTTCAAAAAATTTAGTCTTTGATCGGATTGTCATTCACGGTAACAAGTTACTAAATAATAACATCAGTATTTAAAAATTTCCACAAATTAATTCTCACATAAAACATAAAACCCTGAATTTAACATCCCCTCTTTTGATCAAAACACATCAACAATATTCCTCATAATTTATTCACAGCCATGGGAGAATTTTCTCATTGAATTCCCATAGTTGTTTTCTCGCCTATATTGCGTTCACGATTTAGTTTCCCGACATGTAAACAAAAATGTGTTTAAAAAACCACTTTAATCAGCACAAATAAAGTTCAGTTTGCGCTTCAATTTCAGATATTTTAACGACTTTTTATATTACTTGAAATTCTGAAATCAAAGGAGACTTTGTAAACGTGGCTTATGAACCATTACACTGTTGCTATTTTTCTCAAAATTGCTGGCTCCGATTTCGATACCACTTTACCTGAGATCTTGGGGGAAAATGTGGGAATACTCTCAGTTTTCCCATATTTCACTACAATATCCTATTGGTTCTAAGTCTATTTCTCGTACAAGTTTAAACAGTCTCCTTTTATACTATAAAAGTTGATATTCGCTTGAGTGCAAACATAATTTTTGGAAACAAGTATTTGAATAGATTATACATACCATGGTGCGCGATGGTGTCAAATATTGAGATATTAAGCCCCACCTGACGCCCTGACGTTTATGGGGGAGGGAAATTAATGGTGTTTTAACCACCATCCATCTTTAGCTTTATGCAAAGGTAAAGACGTGTCTTTTATTTTGCTGGTTTTTCGGATAATACTTTCTTACTAAATGTTATATAAAATGTAAATTAGAAAATGCCGAGAATTTTGTGTGGGTATAATGGTTTTGTTATAAGTAAACCTCTGAGGGAAAAACAGACATTTTGTAAACTCTGTCAATGTCCTTGGACACAAAACCGAAGCACCATAGTCAGTACAGGGCCAGTTTCGACATAGATAACGACACTATCTCAAACTTTCGATCGCCCAAATAACAATAAAAAATGAGTTTCATCATATCTTGGATGTAGAGACTTGCATTTCCTGCAAGCATCGATACAGCAACCGAATTTATTCGTTTTTATTTTTGCTATCGAAAGTTTGCGAAAGTGTCGTTATCTATGTCAAGACTGCCAGCCCAGTAGACGCGTAGGTACTTAGCTAGTCCTAAAAACATATGAAACATCACGTTATAAATCGTTTAGTGTATTTCAAATTAATGATGAGACATGTTGTTGACAATTTTATGTGTTTTTATAAGATTGGCTGAATCGTGCACAGACCGCCAATAAAATATAAGTGCACCATTCTGGCTACTTATAAGTTATTTAAGATCAGAAAGAACACGTGGCTTTTGAGTACTACCGGGGTACCGGATCTTTTATCGAGTGACAGTCTCAACTATATCTTAATTTCTTTAAAAAAAAACAAACACTTTATTTACAAAAATTTTATTGTGAAAATCATTAACAGAGTGCAACTTAAAAGTGACGCTATTATCCTGCGAATCAGTGCTGTGTGCAATAAATAAAACACAAAAAACTCCATACCATTCTGGTGCTGCTAAACTTCTACCCGATTCATATAAATAATAACAGTCGTTTTGCCCAGTGTCTAAAAATACTTAGTGACATAGTTTCAGTGTTTGCGTATCTTGGCATAGTTGCTGTGTTTCGTCTTGTGGTGTCACAACTTACCATAACACCATACAAATTGCCGTAAACGCATATATTGAAAACAGCGCCATCTTTCGTTTTCAAGGCCAACTACTTGTAGACCGATCGAACTAAGAAGATCGAGTATTTCACGATGGTCAAGTGCGGAGCCTGCGGTAAATTTCTCGCACCGGCAGAAGCCGCTAAATGCAACAAATGCGTGTTATCGTATCATCGTCAATGCGCTGGACTGAACTTAACAGGTCCCATAGCATCTCCCTGGCACTGCCCGGAGTGTAAGAAAAACATAGTACGGGACAACCGGTCCGAGACACCAGTACGAGGGCAGGCAAAAGAAACACTGGACGAGAGCAAGAAAAATCCCATGGATACAAATCCAATTAACATCACTGATACGAATGCGACGGCTGAACTCTCCAAAGATTTTACCTCCGAGCTGAGGAAGTTTAAGGAAGAACTGATAAACACAGTTCGGACTGAGTTTCAGTTATTGAGAAATGACTTGGCTGACTTGAGGACTTCTCTAAAGACTACAAATGACCGTGTGAGCAGTTTGGAGGAAAGAGTGGCCATTATGGAGAACCAAAAACAGGTTCACGCCCAGGTATCGCCTGATGTGCATAATTTAATCACCCAATTGCGGAACGACATAAATGTTCGCGATCAGGAGCTACTAGCCACGGACATACAAATATCGAATTTGCCTGAAACGAATGGTGAAAACCCCATCCATACGGCTATGTTGGTGGCGTCAAAGATGGGCGTAAATGTTGAGACTCGCGACATTGTGAGCGCCGAGCGAGTGGGAGGGAGACGCATCAATGCAACGCAGCCGGCGTCGGTGGAGTCCCGCCCGCGCTTTCTCGTCGTGCGGCTCGCGCGCCGTGATCTACGCAGCGAGTTGTTGGAGGCCGCACGAGTACGTCGTGGCATGACTTCTGCTGATCTCGGTTTGCCCGGTCCGCCAGCGCGATTTTACGTCAACGAGCGTCTAACCAATCAGAACCGGGAGTTATTTCGGAGGGCGCGAGAGGCTGGGGGACGGCTGGGGTGGCATTTTGTGTGGTGTAAACGAGGCCGTATTCTGGCCCGAAATAAACCCGGGGATGCCACTTTCCAAATCAGCTGTGAGGCAGACATACAGCGCGTATTTGAACCAACACCTGTGCTGGTTACCGACGGCCACTTGCTGTCCTAAATTTAACGATTTTTTTGGTAAATGTATTTTTCTAATTATTGTTGTACTCATTAACTTTTTCATTTTACTTTTTTTTTTCAATGTATTTTTGCTCCGTGTTTTTAGATTATAAGGTATCCATGGCATCAATACTGGGTGTCGCTAAATTGTCATGGCACAACAATTATTATTATCGATTGTCTTGGTTAATCGTCACAGCTGTCTGTCTGTGCGCTCCTAGGCTATGTGCGCAGCAATTATCGACACAGTCTCATAGGACAGCAGCCTTTAGAGGTAGTTTCCGATACGCGGCATCTAAAGTGTGGAATAATATTCCCCCACCATTACGGGTACTGGGCACTATACACACATTCCGAACACGATTGCGGCAGTATTTGATAGCAGCACAACAGAAATTGGATATGGTAACAATGAATATTTCAATTATATAGACGCTTAGCAATTTGCAGCGCTTGCGTATGACTGCACCGTGTACCTACGTAGGTACTTACATATGCAAACACGCGAACTGTTGCGACAATGTTCAATTTTACGTTACATTACACTTCTTTCATGTACTGAACCTGACACACCACAGCTGCACTGCTTGTTCCACGACATCTCAATGTCTCGACGTAAGACCACAGCCTTCAGGGGATGCTTCAGAATGCCGCCACTCGCTGTTGGAAGGATCTGCCATTCTTCTATAGGATTCCTAAAAACAAAATTAAATCGTTTAAGATTATTACTATTTTTTATGTATGTATATATATATTTTTTTTGTAACAGTCCTTGTCCAAGAAAAAAGTAAAAACAGCAAATACATTAGGTATAAACAAATACTCACATAAGGTTCATAATCCATCGGCAGGGCATATCTATCCGAGCGACTCGAGACGGTATTTCCAATGCCAATATTAAGTAGTCTTTGGCTATTATGATTCCCAAGAAAACGCGTTAAGTACTGGTTATTAAGCGTCGACCAGATACCAATAGGTAGATGACTAATCACGCGAGATGCGTCACGTGATCACGGGGACTCGTGCGGCGCCGCCTCCGTGCCACCGCTCTGACTATTTGACTGCGCCTACGTCAACACGCTAACAGGTGCACGGAAGAAATGTGGTCGCATGATCGGTGGGTGGCGCGCGCGCAGGCAGCGGCGGGCGCGCGGTGGGAGCGAGACGAAAACACGCCATGTCCTATTTATTGTTGTTGTACATATAGGTTTAGCTGGGTTTATTTTGTTTTATTTTTTTTTGTTTAGCCTACACATACATTGATTTATACTTTCCAACACAATAAAATACGTATTTCTTATTATTATTTTTTTTTTTCTCTCTATCCGTACTCGTTAATAATACACATTCAATTAATTTACTCGTTATCTATTTATTCTTATCAACCATTTGTTTATTTGTTTTTAAATTGTTTGAAACCGTTTATTCTGTAACGTACCCTCTCAAGGTTCATTGGAAGACCAGCGTCAGACAGCTTCATCACCTGTCTGGCATGAATGCTGAAATGGACCTTTTTGGCGCAGCCGTGAGGCACACAGCACATTTCTACTATGTCCTACTCATTGTTTTGTACTTATCTTTTTTTATTATTGTGTGTGTGCTTTATTAACTGACGTCAAATAAATATTTTTCTTTCTTTCTTTCTTTACTTAGATAAATACATTTTTTTTCTGACAAAACGACCCTAGTAGTCTCCGCAAACATACTGTAGGACCAATAATAATTAAGCTAAGCTTCTTAAGCGAGCATTATCTGCGAAGATATCCCTCAAGCCTAAAACTGACAGGGAGGTAGAGACCGACCTAAAAATGGATACTGTTTTTTCAGCCGAAAACGAAATTCGGCCTAAGTTGTATTTTCGGTCAGAAATGTAATTTCGGTCGAAAACTGAATGTATCAATAAATGTATTTAGTTTTTTTGTAGAAAGGATTTTGTTCGGTAAATGTAAAATAAATCTTTAATCCTTTAATTTAACCGATCATATTTTGAATCATTCAACTTTTCTGAAAGGCGTGTTTTTATGAATATGGCTGATGTTATTTGCGAGAAAAAGTTATGTCTCTAGTTTTTATTTTATGGTCAAGAGGTTTGAATGGTTTGGCCAGCCTAGCGATTTATTAATACAGGATTTTCGTGGGTGCTATTCTGAAAATAAAATAAAATTAAGAGGCCTGCGGAGCAAGCGTAGTTCATACAAACGTAATACCAAAATAATTTGTAAAACGAACATATTCTTAAGGTAGTGTGTATTTATTTCAATTGGATTACAGAATATCTAGGTTCCCTTAAATATGTTTTGAATGGAAACTGATTTTAGCAAGAGATATGAGAAAAATAAGTTTTCTATAGAAATTTTAAATTCGTCATATCTCGTCTTTATATCATTCTCCTTTCAAAATATTTATTTGGGAACATAGATATTCTATAATCCAATCGAAATAAATACACACTACCTTAAGAATACGTTTGATTTACTAATCATTTTGGTATTACGTTTGTATGAACTACGCATGCTCCGCAGGCCCCTTAAGGAAGTCAAGCAGGCTAGGCATCACACAAAAATATTCAAATATTTTTTTTATTATAGTATGTATCGATTTCCCAGATTTCTTTTTCGGGCTCCTTCGACTGTGATAATGGTATTTTTTGGCGAAAAACAAAAACAACCGAACATTGCCGAAAACCGAAGACAAAACTTCGGTCGTACTCTACAGGGAAGGTAATCAGAAGACGGCTTGGAACGTAAGCGGAGCATTAAGGAAAAATATTGTTTCCGATGAATCGATTACGACTTTCCGTTTAAGAGGAAGCAATGAAAATAAAGCTATTTGATGTTAGTTAAAGAGTATTTGTAAGTGCAATAGATTTTAGTTCCTAATAGCCAATCAGTAGGTTCGATTTGGTGACTAACCGCCTAGGGTGTATCTGATGTCCGTGCATAAGTAAACATGTACATATTATTATATTCTGTTTTTGGTTATCCAGTGTCCAATTGTGTTATCAGAAGACAAGTAGCAATTACCTTCAAAACGTAATAACATGATACTCTTATTAGAAACTTTTCGGTAGCTTTTGTGTATGCATGCAATGTAACCTTTATAATTTTTCCATAATCGTTAAAGCTGAAAAGAATATCATTTTTTCGATGCCTTTCAAACGCGGTTTACCAAAACTATTTGCCGAAAAAGTAGTAGCTTATTTTTAAAATGGCATCTATGAGTGCAATTAAACGTTACAAGACATCCATCCCAATATCTGATTTGGACATTGACTGATTGACTGCTCCATAACACAAGCAAAACAAAAGAAGGTAATTGAATTTGTTCCTTTTTCAAATAAATACTTCTTTCTAATCCTGAGCAACTCATTCACTCGGTCTTTTAATCTATTAGAGTCATTGTTACAGCTGACAATGGCGTGTAAACATGGAGTTGCAACTTGTTGTAATGACAATGGCCACCTAGTTCAGCATGCGAGTTCCAATGGGAAACTTGTTGTATTAATGGGTAGTTTTACCCTTTTTTTGCAGCATACCTGTAAGATGAAAAGTGTTGTCATTTTTGTCGTTTCTACAAGTTTTACTATCTTATGAAGTACCTTCTATCAAAAAAATCAAACAAAATCATTTATTTGCGTAAAAAAGGTACCTACGGAGGGATCTTAAAGATAAAGTATATTATGTAATAAAACTGCTGCACTCCAGTATAAAAGGTTTATTACGATGTTACAAAATGTTAGGGTTTCAAACAACTAGTATACTTAATAATATTTTACTTTAGTTTAGTACTTTCTAACAGATATTGCTATCTAATGCAAACGACGAATTGTGCGTCCGACCTCGACGAGCGTTAAAACGAAATAGGACGTTTTTAAAAATGGTCGCCCGCCATTACGGCACACTGACAGCTTTACCACAGACAATCACACAAAAGAGATTGCCCATCCTTCTATGGACCGCCGTTGCGCATGAAAATAAGTTGTATGATAGTATAAATTGGACATAAAAGAGGGGAGATGTCATATTTTCTAAGGAAATAAAAATGAACTATTTATTTTGTGGGGTTTTTATTGTTCTTTGATTTTCTGTTCAAGTTTTGAGGTTAGTTTTGTAGCTAACCTTCTACCAAAGAAACAGTCCTTACAACAATATGATTTGATTTCTCATAAGACAACAGAAAATAGTTCCATCAAACCAGTGAATAATCCTAAGTAACTAATATTAGCTAAACTCAAACTCAAATCATTTATTTCAACTAGACCATTACGGCACTTTTGAATGTCAAAAATACAAAGAAAAATCAAAGCTACAGTAACAGACACAAGGCATAATAACTTGAGAAAGTACTGTAGTTGCCCATTCCCTAGCGTAGATCACTATGGAGAAGAACGGGCAAGAAACTCCATGGACACTTTTTTCAATCAAAAATGTTGTTACAAAAACTTGGTTACATCTTTCATGTTGAGATTATAAATTACATAATTATGTGAGAACGATGTAGAAAAACATCAGTCTTATAAACCCCTACATTTAAATGTAGGGGTTTATAAGTAAGTATAGGGAATAGAAAATAATAATGCTTGAATATAGGAATAAAATATTTTTATTGGTTCATATGATCATCATATTCATAAAATATGTTGTCTAAAAACGGAGCCGTCGGCTCAAAATGATCGATATCGAGCCCAACCAAGATACCACAAAATGGTAATTACGTGTGCGCAGCATCCCACGGTTCGATTACCCACCAAACAATTGCAATAGTAACCAGCAATATCAGCTACTGAGTTACTTATAGCCCTATTAACTAAAATGTATGCATAGTACACTTTACTGCTTCCAAATAAACCTTCTGGAATGATCCCTTGAAGGCACAGAAGTTTCTGATGCACTTTCCACTCCATGACTTGATGTAGCAACATCCATGTTCTCAATTGTGTTGCAATGGCTTCTTCACTAACAAACTGCGGTTGCCTATCTTGATCATGCTGAGTCTGTCTTCTCACACTTCTATAGGCATTAGTCCAACAACGTAAGCAAACTCAAAAAAACGTTCTACACAATCCACACCAGTAGCACAGAAACAGTACAATAGTATTCAGAAAGATATCTTGTTCGTACAGGAATCCGAAGACTCTACTGGACACGTACTCGACGTAATAATAAATTATTTGATATCACAACAAACTCAACAACTTATACACAATAGGCATGTGCAAAAAAATATCGAAATATCGATGTTTTTCCATCCAATTATCACTACATATGGTCGATATTTTTAAATCGCGATCTATCCATACTCGATATTTATTTTAGAGTATCGAATTCGTATCAAATCCGATTTTTTTCGTTATTAATTTTTGGTTTCGTGTCGATATCTGATAACTACTTTTTTGATTAAATTGTATTTTATTATTTAGGCTCAAGCATCAATAAAAATACCTTTTTCTTTTATTCTTTTCTACGAAGTTTGAATGCTTTGGGAATATGTATGAATAATCATACGAAACCTGACAATATTCGATATTTTTCGCTCGATAATTATCGATACTGATTAAGAATATCGATACGATAAATATCGATATATTTTTTTCACTTGCCCATCCCTACGACATAATGCTGTTTGACTTGACAGTGACACTTTTGATGACAGTTCACCTTTTATTTGCCCGTGGTAGTGTTACCAACAGTTAATCTAAATCACCCTGACCATTACTGATTTGTAAACTAATGAAAGATTGTTGATTAGGAAAGAAATATTTTTTTGATTATATTAATTACAAATAAAAATATGAATCACGCGGGAATATCTAATAGATATTTGAAATATTTTTAAAACAACGTGTGCCTCTACATATCAGTTAAAACCGATTACGGGGAAGTTTCTCAAGGTGTCAACACTGCTTGCACTTTAAGAAAGCCATTTTGAAAATAATGCAATAAAATCGAATTAGTAACTATTAAGACACAACATATTAACCCCACATACGATTTCGATCAAGATAAGTAAGAAAAGTTAAAAAAAGATTTCATAATTTATGACTTTATTTTTGTTGCTATAATGTTTTATTTTAGAGCGATACTGGGTTTGGGCAATGGCCTTTAACCGTCAGTGTTGCGAATGCAATAAATTAATAACAGATTACCAAAAATAAATTAAAATCTAATTCGCAATGATTTGCAATAAATCGTATTAAATAATTATAATTCACATCGAAACCTTACAATTAATCTCTTCTTCTGGCAATTAATTTCAGCGTGCTACATAATTATATAATGTCAAAAGAAAATTGTACTAATATAATTCATGCATAATTAAATAATAGACTCAAATAGTGCCAAAACCGGCAGGCAGCAGTGTAGCTAACCTTTGAAACGTGGATCCGTGAGCTAAAATTAAGCTATCCAAAAGAAAAACACATGATGTCGTTTTGTCGTGGATTCCCATTGCGGCAGTGTAACGTGATTACGCGGATCCACGTCCGGGCTACCTAATGTTAAGTTAAAAGTGACTGAATAGAATACCTTAATGAATTATACTGAGTTTAAACGGGCCTTGCAGGAAGGTGTCAACTAAGCATTATTAAATAGCTTGTTCGGCCGTACATCAAACTTAGTAGCTTTAACTTATGTTTGACTGGCTCTTGGACTAGGAGACAACCGCGACTAACAAGCATGAGGTCCTTTTTTTTTCATATTGGCAATCATCAAATGGCTTTCCCACTCTGGGCGGAGCGGGAGTGTTCCTTCCTCGACCTTTATGTTCCGGGGCCACGGTATCTCTTTCGAACAGTCCCGCAGCCCCGGCAGGAAGCATGAGGTCCTGGTTCCGATTCCCCGATCGGGCAGAGTGCAATTGGATTTTCTCAGTATCTAGCGGCCGGCCACAAAGTATACAGGGTGTAAACCACCTCCGAAGCCGTCAACCAAGTATTCTGTACATCAAACTAAGTACTCGTAACTTTACGCAAAAATTATTGCAGGGAAACAACTTTTTTTATTGGGGTTAAAAATCACTTTTTGTGGTATAACTCAATGTAACGCACTCAAAACATGGTGCTGATGGATGTATTGCATAGTAAGGGGCTCGTAGGTATTTAAAGTAAAAATCTTACAATAAAAACAAGTATTAAAAAAAAAACCTGTCATAAAGTTGTAACTTCGACCCCAATGTAACTAGAAGGTTCCCAGGTATGGTGTAGAACAAAAAAATTATCGCAATGACGAGGAGAACAAGTGCCTTTCGGCTTCGTGAAGAGGTGTTTTACACCCTTTAGATATATGTGTTTGATTGAAGGCAACAGGGTCGCCTCTTATTAAATGAGATTGAAACATAACTGGCGAAATATGAACCTTGACGCCTCTGCCATAGACATATAAATGTTCAGGGAATATAGGTATAGTGGTCAATGATTGACTTAACTGTTTTATGTTTGTACCCCAATTCAACATAATATAAGTCAATCAAATCTGAACACTTCAAAACAAGCATAACAAAATCTTTGATCGTTTAGCCAAAATTGCTCCTAAAGCCGTAATCTCGTTTTTTCAATGATGTGTTTGAAATATATTACCATTGCTGTTTGTTAAAAATATAGTTCATGATGTTTATTAAAGGTGATTGTGTGTATTGTAGTATGATTGTGCCCTATGGTTGTAGTACTGTGTAGTTATACCACCATCATAATACTTGACATTACAAAGAATAGAAGATAAATTTCTCCAAGTGGCGTGCACTCCAGATCAAAGAGTTGGAAACTACTTCATTGTGTGAAGCACGGAGTATCTTAAACGGCGTCTTCGACCGGATGCGTGGCTTGATTGCGCGGGCATCAGGGATGGTACGACCGCTCGCTGATTTGTGGCAGTTCTTGTAAAAGCGATCGTTATGTCTGTGTGAATTCAGACAAGATAGATAGAAGATAATTTTTTGAACACCAGAATTCGTTGCATAGCTCTTTCTCTGCTTTGTAACCGTAAAATGTTATTGTCGGTCAGGAAAATTGGGAATTTTCGATAGTTTGGAGGAAAAGGAAGGACAAATATTATGGGAGGAATAGTTTGAATGACGAGTAGCAATTAAGGCGCTCTGAGCACGTAGATGTTCTTGCAATTAACGTTGACCTAAATCTTAATTTTGTAATAATTAATCTAATGTAGTAGCAAACACAGTTTTTCAAAGTAAATTGTCTGGCATATGTATGTATATTATCATGACACAAACAAGTGACTGATTCAATCGACTAGGCTTATTATTAACTACATTCTATGCTAACACTCAATATTTCTAATGAAAAACGTCAGTAATTTCCGCAAGGTAAGTAACGGCTGTTTTTCCCGGTTCACTAATGTTTTACCAAAAGTCAATTGACAAATTTTCATTTTACAACCAACGTTTCGTCTACTATTTATTTCGCAAACAACTTATTCCGCAAATGTTTTATTTAAAAAATATTCGTTTTACAAACATTTATTTGGCAAATACTTCTTTTATCAAATACATCAGATGATATTTATTCATTTATATTTTTTTCATTTTTTACTTAGATACGTTTGGACAAATCACGTTTCAACAAAATAATTTACAGGCTAGTATTTTTTTTATAACTCTTTTTAAGAAATAAAAACTATGCATTTCATAGTTTTTTCATAACATGCAAACAGGCATACTCTATACATGCAGCAAGCGAGCAGCAAGCATGCAGCAAACGAGCAGCAAGGCCAGCAAGCATGCAGCAAGGCCAGCAAGCATGCAGCAAGCATGCAGCAAGGCCAGCAAGCATGCAGCAAGCATGAAGCAAGGCCAGAAAGCATGCAGAAAGCATGCAGCAAGCATGCAGCAAGCATGCAGCATGCATGCAGCAAGGCCAGCAAGCATGCAGAAAGCATGCAGCATGCAGCATGCATGCAACCAACAAGCAGCAAGCATGCAGTATGCAAACATGCAGCATGCAACATGCAGCAGGCATGGTTTCTGTCACGGCTCCGGCGCTGCGGGGCTCCGGCGGTCACACGCGAACTTATCGTCGCAGAGGGTTTTAACGCTCACCACCGCAGCTTCGGCTTGCTGGCCGGCTGACGCCGGCCAGCCTCAGCCGCGGCGGCGAGTGTTAAAGCCACCTGCTCCTCAGCTCGCGGCCCGCCTCGCCCCTCCACGCCTACGCGGGCTTAAATTACACTCTAGGGGTAGGGCAGAAAAGACTACGTGGAGTCGGTTCTGCAGCGATTCATTTCTGTCACAAAATTTGTGCTTATAGGAAACCAAATTCATTTATTTTCTTTTTTTTTAAATGGCATAATCAATTTGTGTAACGTCTTTATTTCAAACGTTGTTTTATGAGATAAAACGAAAAAACAATGAATTGTTTGTCAAATAATACGTTATTAAATAAAAGTTTATGTGATAATTATTTTGCGAAGTGAATTATTTGCTAAACTTGTTGTTGCATACTGATGAAATGACAAATAATGTGTTTTCTAATCGTTGCTTGTCAAGTAAAAGTTTGTGAATTAATGTTTGGTAATCTGACTGGTCACCGTTTTTCCCGCAACTACATGATATTCACAAAAAAATGTCACCCTTTCTAACTTACCGTGTTTCTTTGTACAGAAAAAAAATCTTCAAAGGCAATATCATAAACATCCCCAAAAACATGACAAGAACCGTCCAAAATTCCATAATATTTGACCAGCCCTGAGGACCGCGTGTTCCGCATCCCCCGTCATTGTTCGAATTCCTTTTCATCCGCAGAAAGAACCTTTATCTTGCGTCTTCTGAAAATTCTGCACACGACACAGTTTCAGGCTGAAGAGATGCTTTGTTGATTGATCTAATGCGATTGTGAGTTTAATTATTATACTCGTTTGTTTCGATTTTGAGAGAGAAGCTATTATTTATTTTGTGAGAGAAAAGTTTCGTGGCGCAGTGGTAATGATAGAATTGGGTTTTGGTTGAATGATTTTAAATTAAAGTCGATTTTCCCACTTCGAATGACGAATAAAATGTTATTTCAAATTAAAGTCAGAACCGTTTTACAGTGGTAGGTGGCTTTTCAAACTTACCTTATTTTTCACATAAACTTACATGTAATCAGATCACGGCTGTCATCCTCGAGGGTTAAGGCAGAAGTATACTTTTGTTATGACCCATATTTCACCGTCTACGTTTGAGTCAATTGTGTTGTTTTTGTGCTATATTTGGTAGAGAAAATATCAGAGCTAAACTTTTTTATTTATCACTGGGCATTTACTTAAGCACAACGAGAAATTGCCCTGAAAACGCACTATGTTTTGTTTCGTAACAAAAGTACAAACGCAATTCGGGTAACACTCACAGTAATTATGGATTATTAGTAAGAAAAGTCCTAAATTTGGACAAAAAGTAACTGTAAATTCAGCTAATTACAATTTGCATAAAACATAACAATAATTATAATCGCCACGTACACGTAATAAATAATTCCCGTAAAAAACACATCGTCCTTCCTAATTAGAGCTCATTTAAATAAATAAGCAATAAAGCCCGCCATTTTGTTCGGCGGCCATCTTCCAAAGCAATGTGACATTCCTGGTTATACGAGGGTCGAATTTTATGTGCAATCCCACCAATTTAAGATAATGTTGTATTAAATTAAAAGATATAAAGTATTCTGTGAATTCGCTTAAGAACAGTTTTATTTTGTGTTAATTTCAGTGTTAGCTTTGTTAACTTTAGCATAGAGTTAATTTAAATACTGAGTATCTAAGTAATAGTAGATAAACACGAATATATTTAACTGGTTAGACAAACTAGAATAGTTTAATAGTTAATCATGGATATTTTAATCATAGAATATTTTAATTAAATCAGCTGTTGTTTTCTGTCTACTTAAATATTTAGTTTAGAGAACTTACAAAAACAATGTTAAATACAGTAGTCGTTTCACTAACCACATTTACGTTGAAAATTCTATTAAAACCCAGTTAATTAAAACACACAGCTTAAGACATAAAATCTTCAACGTGTTTGTGTTTAAACTCAAATGAAACATTAATTAATTTTAACTATTTGCTTTTATGTTTAATCTTATTAGCCACGCTCAACACGCTTGTTTTGTGCGATTTAAAAGCTAAACTATGTATAAAAACACCTTATTTGATTAAAGAAAAACAAAATTATAGTTCTCTGTTCCCTGATCATTATAATCTGCATATTTTCAACGTTAGAGTGAATTGGTTTCTTCTAGGCAACCGTGCTCAACCATAGGCCGCCTCATCGCATCGCTTCAAACGCAACCTTTTATAATAAACAAAAGTTTAGTCATTATTTTATCGACTACAAGGGTGTGTTTTTGTCTTTTACATCATCCACCATACATTTTTCCAAATTTATTGGAGTTGGCTTCCAGTTTTAGTTTATTACATACGAGTATTTTAAGTGCATGATGCGACTACATTTCTGTCCTCCACAATCCTGTAGTATGGGCAATATATCAGTTCTACAATACCGGACGTATTGCACCTGGACTGAGCCGAAACTGCAGTCCAAGCAATATATTGATACACCAAAAAGATGATGAAGAACGAAATCGATGAGATAAGTACGAACTGTGCCAAAAGAATAAATCGTTTTGCACAAATGGTAACTCGAGCATCAGTAGAAGACGATGTATCTCTTTTGGCAAATGTTTGTGAAACTATCGCAATTTGATGTTTGACACGTCAAAAAAATCTGTGATGAAGTATGATGAATACCTTTTGCATAGGTCCTAAATATGGACATTACAAAACGGTCCAAAAATAAAATTAAGTAGGCCACATTCAACCAAAAATAGACCTCCACGACCCACGGTACCCTTATTAACTCTTTGCACCCACATCGATTTATTTTTAGCAATTTTCGACAATTAGCCGAAAAAACAATGCAATACGACAAATAATTTGTTGAAAAGTTGACCCTTATCACCGAGCCCTCTGTCACCCACATAATGCTTCGCGTAATCGAATTAATTACGGCAAATAAAGCCGGACATTCACGCCGCGACGCGTGCGACGGAGAACGCGACACGCCCGAGAGTTACATTATTCATCACGTATTGTGGTATTGACAATTACTTGTATAGCGTAGGGTTCTATTCAAGCCTGTATCGGTTTTCAATGCCTGTGAATGGGAACGTGTTCGGGGTTTTGTCTGCTAGGCTTAGGTCGTATGTTTTTATAGTATCGATCGTTTGGTAACTAATGGTTGTATTCTTGAAACGTAAGTTTTTATCGATACTGTATGAAAAGGTCTTTGTAAGCAACAATGTGGCTAGGTCGTGTTTCATAACATTAGCTTTTTGTTGATGGAGTATCCTTCAGAACACAATGAAAAGCTTGAGATTAAATTTTGGCCTCCTTCTCGGTAAATATTCTAGCATTTTCAATGAATATGTTACCGGCCAAACCCGATTTTGGGACAAACAAGTTTGACCTAGGCTTAACTGGTTTGAATCTATACTGTTATTTTTTATGAACCATTTAGAAGTCGACCAGGAATCCCTCCCTGCTAGAGCAAGCGTTTCAAACAAGTTTAGTCTAGGCCAAACTAGTTTTTCCTGAAATCGGGTTGGACCGGTAACACATACATCATTTTTAAGTCAGTTTCAACATTACAGTTTGACTGTGATTCTCAAAAATGTAAGAAGAGACCAATTACTTCGTCGTCATTACATCGATTATGTAATAAGATAGTCTATTGCCCTGGAAAAACCCAACAACACTTTTCCCGACCCATGAACCAAACCCAAGGCCAGTATCACTAAAAAGCGATTAATTTTTACTCAGCTCACATAAATTACACGCATAATCTGAAGTAATTTTTCATGTAATATGGATGGGTTGAACTTTTAAGCTTCACATAATACTTGATCGATTACAGTTTTTACCTGATCGATTAGAATATACTTTAAAGCTATTTTCCTGGTACCGTACTCACATCCTATGCACACGGTATGCTCCGGCGCCGGAGCGGCGACGCTGATTTCTGAATACTGTCAGTATTGGACATAAGACATACCTGTTAATCTCAAAACCCGGCCTTGAAGGTATGGGCATCATCGTAACATACTCGGTACAGAAACTGGGTCTCAAAATACTTTTAAGTATTTAGATAGATGCTCTCGTTAAACGTGTATAGATATGCGTACGAAGTCTGGTACGGGCGGCTGCATTAATTCGTTATCCCTTTTATTGACTTTCTTAATGATTGATACCTAATGAATGCAGCTGTCTGTCCGTACTTTCAATAGTATATGAAGGCCAAACGAACGATTTGTATTGATATTTTGTGAAGTGAAAACTTCTTTAAGCGCGTTGAGCACTTTTTGAGTGAACAAAAATCATGGAACTCGCGCGACCGTCACGTACGCTATAAGTAGCACTCGTAGACGATCCGCTACGGCGTAGCCGTTGCTACCGCTTCTAGTTTTCACTTCTATCGGCGGTACCCAAAGAAATGTTTTTTAGTGACATAAAATAAATAAATTATATAGCATTTGTTTTGACCGTATACTCGCTGGCACAAGTCGCATGTTTCACAGCCCCCTTTCAACAAAGACCCTGATTTGGTAGGAACCCATAAATCCTTTTACACCTAGGTAATAAAAGGTGGCAATAATTGGATTGTTTGGAAACAGACTTATCTGTGAATTTGGATCTATTAGATTACGCCCTTTATGTCCTACGGCCCAGGTTCTAGTGTCCTGAAGATTTCTAGGAGGGAGTGAGATTTATGACCGTTTGTGTCTAAACGCTTTGTTGGATTTTCAACTTTCGGCTCGGTGCCAAGAGCTGACATTCCAATGGTGTAATAATATTTAAGTTTTCCTTAAGGGGTTAACTAGTGTTAGTGAAAACTGGTATTAAGATAATAACGCACGTCCTAACACGGTCGTAGGTACCTTCAGAAGTGAGATACTTGTTTAAGTAGTAAGTGAGCTACAGATGCTGTCCACCCCCTGGGGGAGTCGTAAAAGGGTCGGATTTGTGTTAAGAGGATCAACATGTCTTCTTATGCGCTACATGAGTGACCAATTTCACTAATAATAAAAGTTCCTCTCTCTGGAGCCCAGACCTAACTTGGACCCTGTTCCCGAAACCTTATAATATTTAATTTACCTAATATTTAAAAATGTAATTGATTTGTAAAGAAATAAATAAAGGAAATTACACTAACTCTTAAATAAATGCGTTTAATATATTATTGTAATGTTGGAATTATAACTTTGCGGAATTAAGTTCAGTTTTCGACAGAAGGCTCGCCCAAATAACATGGGCCAAAGTGAAATATAACTAACGCAATGTGAGTGTACTATAGCTGCACCTGTGCCCAACCCTTCAGGGTTACTGGCATGATGACGTTATATTTTCATGTTTTTTGGACCCGAGTGATGTATTACAGCCACCTCCCTCTCACAGGCCTGTGTCCTAGCTGTGGGAACATTAAAGCCTAAACTCAACTATCTTCTAAACTAAAATTATAATCAGGAAATATTTGATTTTTTGTTTGTTACGATTTAACTCAAGAACTACCCAACCGATTTTGAAAATTCTTTCACCATTAGAAAGCTACATCTTTACAAAGTAACATGGGTTATAAATTATATTGATATCATCCATATAAGCTGAATTATCACAACTTTCGCGAACAAAGTCGCGGGCAAAGTGTTAGTTAGCAAAAAATACGAGCTACATCATCGGACACAGCACAATCAGTCGACATCAATAGTTTGAGCAGACTAGATCCCACAATAATCCAGCTTGAATTAATCAGCAGCAATTAAAACCAACAGGTGGTGAGGTCGGCGGGAGGGGAGGGTTGACTGGCATTGCCATGTCTGCCACGTCATGCCTCCCAATGTCAGATGAGCGTCGATTCGGAATGACAAATGTACATAATTAGCTGTCTGGCAGGCTCTGTATTTGCTTTAATCATCTGGTATTCAATTAATTGGAATATTATGGGTTAAAATAACAGTAATGTGAATTAATCAGGATTCTACGGGATAACACTGTAACGTACCTGAGTTTTCTTTCGCCCGTTTTAATGTTAAGCTATTTACACCATTTAAAACCTTGCAGAAGCTCTCGAGTAATTATTTTAACACACTGCACTGTCGGATCACACGTAAACTTGTCACGGTTTACACAGCGTTGCATTATGAGACTTCCATAGAATAAAATACCGCTCTGATGAACGCCATGTGTATACGGCCTTAGAACAACTTGGATTAATTCTTTTAAATTAATTTTATAAAAATCTTTTTTAGGTTTCCGTTTTCTGCTTCCATAGTTTTAGAGATCCTTCTCAAAACTCACCCCGCATAACATTTAAATACTTTTTGTACAAAAACAAAATTTCTTCCTTTCTTTCTTTTACAATAAATGGAATCGCCAGCCATTATAATTAATGCCATTTTTTGCCGAGTCCCAGTGAAAATGGTAATTTCTTACGGATTGCTACTAAATTAGCTCTCGAGTAGACCTTGCCGTATTAATTACGAAGCCACTTCAGTAAATTAAGACTTTTTAGTATTCCGTATTAATTTGAGAAAAAGATATAGCTACCTATTGTTGTATTATGGAAATAGAGGATATTTATGTATGTAGCCAGCGATTGTTGTTGTTGGCAGACCAAGGGACGCCACTGCTCATACATTTAGTACTATTAGTCTGACACATAAGTATCATGTATAATCCACCACGCGGGCCTTAGAGTGGGTTGTTAAATGTCACATGTGTTCGAATCTTTGCTTCTAGGACATGCCGGTTTCCTCACAATGTTTTCCTTCACCGTTTTGAGAGCAGTGGTGATGAAATAAATTAATAAATTACACAGAGTAATGCGCCCGCCTTTTTTTCGTATGTGTCACACTTTTACGGACTAAAACTGTGAATATTTTTAGTTGAAACATCATTTCAAATTGATATTCGAACATGTGTTTTTGATAATGACTTGTGTCATTCACTTGTAATAAAATTTTCTCTGTGCAAACAACGTTTTTACTTCTATATCCTAGTCATCTAGTATATAATGTTGGAAATGTGTTACGTCACGCATTGTGTGAAATGTGTTCTATGTGTGTACGGAAGATAACCCAGCAGATGTGCTGACAAAACCATTAGGTCGTGTGGCATCTAAGAAATGTGTGCGCGATCTGAGTTTGAGTGTGTCCGGTGTGGTGTGATGTGAGGATATCTGATGATGGATGTTGTTTGAGGGGAAGTGTGAAACTTTTTAGTTGAAACAACATTTCAAATTAATATTCGAACATGTGTTTTTGATAATGACTTGTGTCATTCACTTGTAATAAAATTTTCTCTGTGCAAACAACGTTTTTACTTCTATAACCTAGTCATCTAGTATATTTCATCGAAAAAAACCCATCCATGTTCCTTCCTTGCCCTTTATGTTCCGGGGCCACGGTATCTCTTTCGAACAGTCCCGCAGCCCCAGCAGGCTTCGGCCCTTGCGGGCCTCTCCATTATGCTGCATCTCTTTGAGACACGCGTGGAACACGAACGCGCCGTACGCTGAGCCAACGCTGCTCCTTAATATTTTATAGATTAAACAAATAATATGAGATTCAGGTTACCCAGTCAAATCACCCATTTTGGTTTCAGTTTCCTTTACAAAATCTCATAAATACGAAATCTATACTATAATATTATAAAGCAGAAGAGTTTGTTTGTTTGTTTGGTTGAACGCGCTAATCTCAGGAACTACTGGTTCAAATTGAAAAATTCTTTTTGTGTTGGATAGCACATTTATCGAGGAAGGCTTTAGGCTATATAACATCACGCTACGACAATTAGGAGCGGAGCAGGAATGAAAAATGTTGCAAAAACGGTTTTGTTTTTCCTTTCGTTTCTCTCTCTTATTTATGTGACGCAGACGAAGTTGCGTTGGTCAGCTATAAGCTATAATTTATCTTGGAAACTTGAACACCTGATGCAGAACCGCAACAGACCAGCTAAACTATAAGAGATACAATACCATACCAAAAATTGTTCCGCGTGATGAGCATTGTCTGCTGAGAGAATAAATTTAAAGATCTGGAACACCTGATGTGGAACTCCAAGAGCCCAGCTACACCATAACACATATAGGAATGACGTCTTAGCAAAAGTTGTTCAATCTGATGAGCACTCTCTGTTGACTTATAAAAATCGAAGATCTGGGACACCTGTTGTGGAACTCCAATAGCCCAGCTACACCATAACACATATAGGAATGACGTCTTAGCAAAAGTTGTTCGGTCTGATGGGCATTTCCTGTTGACTTAGAAAAAATCGGAGGTCAGAAACATTTGATGTGAAAATTATTGCAAAGCTATCACTAATTTCACTGTATAAAATAACATAAACTGGGAGTACCTCCACGCGGTGAAGGCTGTAACAGTTTAGGACTGATTTTCGATGACGATTGTATACCAAGGAAAATTGGACTCGACTGGCAAAAACTCCCATTTATTATTTAATTTTATCGAATAAATATGTCTTAGGGTTTATGTTATTTGAGTGTTGAATTTCCTTTTCCATTTATCTTCGTGACTCGGTAGCCTACCCGGTAACGCAGGGGAGCAGTCAATTAGATTTTAATTGATTAGATATCTTCACAACAAAACTATAACCATGCCTAGAAAGAGGTCAAATCTTTCCCAAATGTTCCAAAGGAGCTAGAAGATTGAGGATCATGAGATCCCAATAATCTACCGAAGAGCGTCAGGAGAGACTTGATGCTGTTCGAGAACACCAGGCTACAACTTGCTCCGTGGAAACCTCTTCGGATCGCGAAGCACGCCTGCGTTCTTAGCGTATTTACGCATCTACATCCAGATCTCTAGAGACCAGTGAAGAATAGATGCGCGACTGTCGATAGTCGAAACGTTTACCGATACAGAATCACGCTTGAGTTCTCAGTGTATTCGCACATCTACTAACAGGTCTTTTGAAACGAGTGATGAACATGATGCGTGACTAACTGCTGCTCGAGATTATCATACATTGCCCTGAACACGCACACAACAAAATATTCGTAATCAGTTAGAAAGTGAGAGAGAAAGAATTGCTGGAGTACGGCATGAAGAGACAGAAGAAGAGCGCAACGAACGTTTGAATTCTGATCGAATTCGACATTGTCTGAACAGAATGTCGATATCATCTGAAGAATCGGATGTGTCTCAAGATATAGCCGTAGGGCATGGCGACCTTCCTTGGGTGATAAGGAACGGAGTGCGTTTACGTATATACTCCTATGATTGAATACGCCACATATTATGGTTCAAAATTGTACTTTTTGTGAAGCTGTTAAATGGCGAAAAGAAACAAACGGTATGTGTTGCTCAGATGGGAAAGATCCGCTTTTCCCTTCCCCGGGCTCTTAGAATTCGACATCAGACGTTTCAGATCTTCGATTTTGACGACCCCGTTGTCGCTGGCATAAGCCACAGGATCCGCGTACGAAGTCGCGGGCAGAAGCTAGTATTTCATAAATGTAATACGCACGCGCTAAAGTAAAAGGTGTTTGATTCTTGCTAAAAATAAGGGTAAATTATTTTAACATTTCCATGGTAAAATTTAGTTCGCAAATAATTAGCAAAAAACTGTTTGACACTAACACACAACCGCTCGCTACTAATTATGACAAATTAGTTTTATCAACAATGTAAGTAGGTACCTATACCTATAATCTACCTTGAAATAAGTTGCATAATTGATTATGGAGGTCCACCACGAGGCAATTTTCAGTATTCCATAAACTAAGTAACTCGGCATTATTGTAAAGGAAAAGACATCCCCTAAGTCGTAGGTTCATTTGAATATTATACCAACCCCTGCAAAATTGTCACGTCAGTCGTGCGAAAGAAATATAGTGTAATTAGTGACCTCTCCTTCTGGTGGGCCTGGTTTTGTTATGGAAATTACATTGGGACCACAGAGTATAAATAAGGTAAGCAAAATGTATAACAAAGAAAGTTGCTTCAGATTTTTTATTTTGTACTGAATTCTGAAATAGAAGGAGATATATTAAATGATTCTCTCGTAGGATTGTAATTTGGTTCGAATGAGTACGGATCGTAATCGTTTTACCCAGTACTAACTGGGTTGTGGAGTTCAGATAGGCAGTCGCTCCATGTAAAATACAGGTATTCAGCTGCATCCGGCGAGACTGGAAGCCGACCCCAATATAAGTAGTTGGTTAAAGGGTACGCAGATGATGAGTGATAATTACGTAAAATATCATTAAAATTCTGTAATTTTCTTTGCGCCACTTTGGGATATCCGCCAATCAACGTTGATACTTTCCAGTTTTACTGCAGTTTAATCGTGTTACACTTTTCATTGTAATCATTTATCCCTGAAAAACCCAACGACCACCGGTCCATAGTGACCCTAGGTCGTTAGCACTAGAAGGTTTGTGATACTAGTAACTAAAGGGAGTAAAACACCTCTTAACGTAGCTGAAGGGCACTCGTTTTCCCCGTCATTGCGATATTTTTTTTGTTCTACTTGCATACCTTGGAACCTTCCAGTTATGGAGATATTGGGGGTCAAAGTTACAACTTTTATACAAGTTTTTTTTTTAATACAAGGTGTTATTGTAATATTTTTATAAACAATATTTATTTGTCCAAGACTTAAACCTATTACAATTATTGTACCTTAATTAGACTACACGTAATTTAGTGGCAAGATACAAGACAAGTGCAACTGGGCTTAAACTAGGAGGACTCCTGTGCTATAAGCACTAGTTACTTCCATCACAACCATGACCGAGCTGCCATTATAAGTGTGGTGCAGTGCAAATTTAATATTATATTTACTATCGTTCGTGTGTGTGAGAACATATTGTGTGAGTGAGCGTGTGGTGTGGTGTGGGTGTGTGTGTATGTGTGTGTGCGTGTGCGAATATGTGTGTGTGTTTATGAATGGGCCCTGAACTATTTTATTTTAAACACATTTAAACACCTCTACGACCCAGTGCTATTCAATCCATCCATCAGCACAATGTTTTAAGTTCTGCCACAAAACATGATTTTTCACCCCAAAAAAATAAGTCGTTTCCCAGCAATAATTTTTTCAACACACTTGCTCATAAAGTGGCTCTAATTTCACCGCAATTAGGCACATAATGACACCTGTAATCAAACTGTGACCTTTTCATTGCTATTATTCACAAGTGAATTATAGGGTTTTTTTTTTATTTTATTGGTTGAATTGCTTTGTTCTTAAAAAAGTTTCGATACAAAAAAGATCGTGTTCAATAGTACAAATAAATTAATGTACCTATTGCTTGCTCATTTCATACAACTTCGTATCTACATAGATAATTTCAACTTATAAGTTTTTAATAAATAAAACTTTCACTCAAATGCAACTTTGTTTTCTTTTTTTTTTACTTTTTTTTTAATAATAAAACTTTGAATTCCCCATTTCGTACGTTGCTAAAACGCTATCCGCGAAAAGCCAAAAAAAAGAAACCTCATTCTTTTAGTCTATGGGCGATCGCCATTGTTAGATGCGCGCGCATAGGAAAACTGATGAATTATTCCCGCCATTGCGAAAAAAAATTCACAACTCGTTTTCACTGTTGAAATTATAGTTATTTTTAGTATTATTTTATTCTCAAGTGTGTTGAAAAACGTCGTATGATACACGTGTGTGTTGATGATACCGTCCTCGGCTCTCTTAAGAACCTCGCCTAACGGCTCGGTTCTCAATGGCGCCTCGGCGGTAATCACCAACATTACACACTTGTACCATAATGTACTATTACGTAAAGTAACTAAGTTTGATGTACAGAATGCTTGGTTGACGGCTTCGTGATGAGGTTGTCTACACACTGTATAGTGATAATCGACGCGCTCTACTCCTCGTTTACACTCCAAACTCTTTGTGGAAGGAAGGGGACCCACCGGTTCCTTAATAGATGGCGGTCTTAATGTATTATATCATACACGGTCACGGCTTAGTTTCGCAAGGGTATCGGGTACTTCCGGGTAATTATAGTCCTGAAATATGTAGCTTCAAGTTAAGGTTCCGTAATTTTAGGTAACACCAATTAATGATGGTGCGTTGGGCTGTTGAAGAAAATGATGTGAGGTACGATAAGAGTAGAGGAAGATAGAAGAAACGATGGATGGACTTTGTTAAAAATGATTACGGATAGAAATGGAGTGACTGACAGGTAAAAATAAAGAATAAGGACAACAGTGGGTGCTGAAGAAAATAGACTTCTTCGTTGACTCGCATAGAAAACATTAGAGAGGGTTTCATGAAATTCGTCTCGAACTGAAGAAGAAGAAAGGCTATGAGGGGCATGTCTTTTACGCCCTGGGGAGAGTGGAGGGGTCTGTCAGACTCACACTAACAAAATCACAGCAATGTTCCTCGCACACGTGCGTCCGGGGGCAGCGAACATCCGCTGCCCCGGACTAGTCCGCTTTACTTGCGGGCTTCATGCCGGGGGAGAATGAGGTGTAAAAATCCCCCCATTTATTCTAAGAGAGGCACACGTGGAAGCCTACGCGCCACCTTCTCGGGTCCAGTGTGGGGGGGGGGCGTCTTGAACCTATTTAGGGGAGACAGACCATGCCTAGACCAAACTTGTACTCAATTAATTAAACGATTGCGTTAATAGTGCTACCCAATTGAGGAACAACAATAACATTTTCTGCGATCACCCTACCATCAATTAAATGATATGATTACAGATAGCATTAATTGAACAATTGAATTAATAACAGACGCTGATTTGTGATGTAATCTATGGGCTGTATGTGACTCATACTTCACTGATAAGGGGTGATAATGACAGGGTGGTATGGTATGAAAATTTATACTTAGTTTGTACAATAATATAATTTTACAATAGCAGAGTTGACTTAGGAGTTGCATAGAGGTGGGTGGGGGGTATTAGGTAATTGGAGGCAAGTCTATTGCAATCGCATGGGCAGGCTAGCAGGGGGGCATAAATCCAGACTTCGAAGCTGCTACTGAGAGACTTCTTGGTAGAAAAACATTCATTCAAATTAACATTCATTAACTAACATAATTAAACAGAAACAGAATAGAAAAAGCTAACAAAAACTTTTAAATATTTATCACCTGCCTAGCCTTTTCCCAACTATGTTGAGGTCGGCTTCCCGTCTAACCGGATGCAGCTGAATACCAGTATTTTACATGGAGCGACTGCCTACCTGACCTTCATAACTCAGTTAGTACTGGGTAATACGATACCCCTGGTAAGACTGTCAAAACCTTTTAGAACATATTATACGCTGGATATTATTTAATGTAGGCAGGCAGTCCTTTTATCAAACTATCCAATCGAAAGAACACAAATAAGATGACAGGACCCACACAATTACCTGCCATCCTCAAAACAAAACACGCGCACAACACACCGACACGCGTCATATTCCCTCAATCATCCTATATCAAACACTTTTGTTTCACAAATTCACACATCATGGCTTTGACCGTCAATACTGTCCATCCTTGTCAAAGCCGTCAATAGACGGTCATCCTCCGTCACCGAATGGGTATGACAGGGGTAGGTGTCATCGGTCAATGACATACGTACATAAACTCAAGCTTTTTACCAATTGGGGTAGGTAGAAACTGCAGAATACCACCATCTAAGATTGTAGCTAGTTGAAGCGCCCGAAGTTATAAGCAGAAAATGTCACGTGATTGTGTTTAATTTTGATCGCTGTTGCAAGCGCCATGATCTTGGGTTGACTGGAAAATGCGGGTGGATGCAAACAAATGTTACGAGCAGACAAATCTGTCTACCCTCTTTCTTTGTCTTTTGGTAAGCGTACTAGGTTCTCGACACTAAGGCCCCAATTCCTATGTCGTGACGATTAATTTATCGTTGGTTTTTACTTGGCAAAAGTCGTTTAAGACAGTAATCGTGTCGTCCTATATATGAACACCTCCATTTAAATACACAAGCCACAACACTTAAAACTACACGATTATCTGTCGTAACGAAAAAGTAGGAAGGTGGCCTAAGTCACGGCAAAACACACTTATGAGCATACTCAAAACTTGATTCCACGTATTCGACCTGGAGAATATATTCCTGATGCTTCGTCCACGTCCAGGTCTCTAGTAACGCGCACCCTAACTTTTTGAAAAACAGTAAGCAATTGCGGCTGCAGAGCACTAAGTTCTGGGGTTCGGTTTGGGAATCCGTCAAAGTATTATTTGGTTTTTCCATCAAGAATTTGTCAGTCGCAGCCACGGAGTCTGAATTTACTGAATTAACTGGTACTGTGCCTAACCGGACATGGATTGCTGGAGTGATGTTATGTTATGTGAATGCCGTCAATACGGTCCATCTTCATGCTACCCTCCGTCACCGGACGGGTATGACCGTCAGTTTGACGGGGGTAGGTGTCATCGTTCAGTGACGTCACTGTAATAAGGCCTAACCCCAGTTGTCGCGATCTGTCCGGAGTTATGTGGATGTTGATTTGTTACGTAATTAGGTGTTTTAAACCCCCGACGCAAAAACAACGGGGTGTTATAAGTTTGACGTGTCTGAGTGTGTGTCTGAGTGTGTGTCTGTCTGTGGCATCGTAGCTCCCGAATGGATAAACCGATTGAGATTTTGTTTGTTTTTGTTTGAAAGGTGAATTAGTCAGATGGAAATTGGTCCAAGAAGGCCGCCGCCACAAGATGGCGGTTAACATGTTTTTTTTTTTTCAAAATATCAAATGAAAGGGCTTGACTAGTACATACATAATGTGTACTATATTGATAAGGAATAAGGAATACTAACTAATGAAATGAGATGAGGAAAGTGGAGCGATGACTGGTACCTAGGACCTAAACGATTAAAGAATTATTTTCTATTTAACTTTTGTGTCGGGGGTTTCTTAAATTTTTAATTTAATTTTACTTGTTGTAAGTATATTGTTGCTTTTGAAATTACGTGAAAAAGTGTGACTATTGGATGTGTTGGGGCCACGCTAAGTGCACTATGCAGAATTTTGTTCCAATTTTGCCAAGTACGAAGTAAACCAGAGTATACTTAGGTATTGCTTTGTTTTACTGACAAATAAAACTAGAGCGGTCAAATGGACTTTCGTAAGAAAATAACTGTCTAAGGTCCATGTTCACCGAAAAGATAACTTTCTTATTATCTAAACATGTTCCCCTACAAAAATGTGTTTTAAACAGCTATTTAAAGATAGCCAGACCGTTATCTTTTTGGTGAACATGGACCTAAGTTTTAATTTAAGTTAGTAAGTATTTAGTTTTCATTTTAAGGGGTTATTCACTGCATATTAAAAAAAAAACATGTGGGCCAGTCTTTGGGGATTGCCGATAGAAGTGAAAACTCGTAGCCGATCCGCTACGACTACGAGTGCGAATTCCATGATTTTCGTTCACTCAAAGATGTGCCCGGAAGTTGGAATCATTTGACTTTCTCCCTAATCCCTTAAAAACAACACAAAATCAACCCCTTCACCACTGCAGGTGTATTTAGGCGGCGCTACCCTCTTTCAAAGAGGTCGAATGGTCCAACATTCAACATAAATACCTCAATGGGAACGGCTTGATCTTTATATTTATTTATACAACGCTCGGAAATAATTAACTTTCTTTCCGTTCGTTGTTTCAATATCATGTTGTTCGGTCTACCGTTTGGCTCGCTGTCAAATATTACTCGTGCCTACAGTAATGGAATTCTAGGAATTACATAAATTTTGTGCTGTATCTATAACTAAAACTCTATTTAAATAGATCAGGTCTTTAGTGAGCAAACTTCTTAAAAGTTGACTTATTTAAAAACTGTGCGTTGTGTAAACTGTACGTGTATTTTCTTACTCAGAATAAGATTCCGGTTTAATACTCAAATTGATTAGGAATAACATAAACCACATGTCACAACGTAATTCGTCATAGTGGACCTTTTAACTCAGGTAATTCGGCCTTCCAAACTAAAAATATACCTATACGGTGCATCGGTATTTTAAACTTCGGAGTTCAATAACACAGTCCTACCAATCAGCTATTTGAAATTATGTTGGCAACTAAGTTTTCGTCCGAGATGACAATGACTACCCATAACATGTTTTCAGGTATTTTTAAACTATATTTAAACGCACATTAAACTTGTAAAGAAAGCATAAAATCCCTTAAAAACGTACACAATAACAGCACATGACAGATCCATTAAAAATTTGGCGCGTCACAGCAGGGTCTCACTTAATGTACGTTAAAATGTACCGAGTAACTAGACGCGTCATGAAGTTCATTTGACAAAAAGATTAGGCCAACATAAAGGTGAGGTTATTTTGACGAGAAAAAAGCGTGATAGTATTTGTTAACAATTTTGTTTGCGAAATAGAGACACAAAATGAAATAATACCAAAAGAATAATATCCAAAGTATCGATTGTATAAAAATATTATAATCACTACTTATTAATAAAACAAAGTCTCCCGCCGCGTCTGTCTGTCCCTATGTATGCTTAGATCTTTAAAACTACGCAACGGATTTTGATGCGGGTTTTTTTTAATAGATATAGTGATTCAAGAGGAAGGTTTTAGTATATAGTTTTACGAGGGCGAAAAATAAAAAAACTTGAGAGGTGTCAAGGGACACCCGGATGGAACGAAGTTCTGGCTTGCTTTCTATAAGAGAGAGAGAGACAGACAGAGAAACATGCGACGCCGCACAGCTTACAATAGCTTACTATAGCAAAACATTATTTCCCCGTTTTGGTTTTTTAAAACAACTTTCAGCGTTGCGAATGGCAAAAATTACGAAAACGGCCGGAGGGTGTTACTCAGTGCATTCCCAACTACTAGCGACATCTAGTAACACAACGGAGTAGTACTTACATATTTTTTTAACAATAGATGTCGCAGTTACCAATATTATTAGTACCACTCATACACATTAGATGGCGCTGTTCTAAAAAATAAAAAGTGTCGTGACTACTTTTCGTAAGAATTTTCCGTCTAGCCCCCTTTCACAACGCGCGATAAGGAACTTCGTTCCAATAACAATGTGATCCGCGTGGTGGATTATGGCCTATTCCCTCTCATAGAGAGGAGGCCTGTGTTCCAACAGTGGGTACATTAATTGGCTGATGATAATGATGATGATGACCGGCAGTCAATCTGAATTCATTCTACCACAGCACACTGTCGTCCACCTTCCGCGTCCAGTCTGACCCAGCTTTTCAATGTGACAAACATAATTGAACAAATCCCCGCTACCTCTTCTGCTTACGCTCATACCATGCCCGCTACCTCTTCCAAATTGGGTTGTTCTAATTGACTTACCCGCGCGCACGAACCCCGTGTGGTTTTACTTATGTTCCAAACAGAATTTTATGTTTAATTGGAGCTACTTAACGATGATATATGTACGAATGTGGCACATAAGAGAACATTTTCTGTATACTTCGTGAAAGTATGTACCTATTCTAATATATATGCAAGACACGTGTATCCATTTAGTGAGGTTGAATAAATAAACAATTCTTCTTTGTCGTGTCGATTGATTTCCTTTCTTCGAAGTCAAATTAGTTGCTGAGAGTATCCTTGCATTATCGAATCAGAAATGAAGATATACGCAAGAGAACTATGGTTACCGACGTAGCCCGAAGAATTGCCAATGAGGAGGGCACATTGCTCTCAGAACGGATGGCCGATGAGTCGCAAAAGTTCTGAAGTGGCAACCGCGAACCGGAAGACGTTGCATTGGAAGACCTTCCACTAGGTGGACCGATGACCTGGTGAAGGTTTCGGGAGTCTACTGGATGGGAGTCGCACGGGACTGGTCAAAGTGAACGAGAATGAGACCAGTTAGTTAGTGATGTCCAGCAGTGAACGTCTTTCGATTGAAATGATGATGATGATAAAATTAGTTTGGACCTCTTAGTCTATTAGTTTTGATCTCTGGCCGAGTTCTGGTCAAAACTCCTCGATGGTATTGGTGGTGGCTTTAGACAGGCCCCTCATGGTGCAGGCGGAACCACACATAGTGCAGGACAGGAGGTGAGCCATAGTTTGCGTTGAGGCACCGCAGTCACACACCGCTTCATACTCTCATATAATACTCCCACCGGTCCAAGTTGTATCTGCAGCGATTCACCTGGCTTCGCAATCGTTTTTGGGTCTTCCATATGAGATGTTAGCAGGTGTCTCGCTGGGCGCTTTTTTGCAACTTCGACAAAATTTGTCGAAAGGAGGGTGTCTGAATAGCCACAACTTTCTAAACCATAATTGAGAACCTGTGATGATAGTCTTAGTTGTCAGATGACACGTGTGTCGGTTCTCAGTCCAGTAATTTGCAGCGGTCAGATGTCAGTCGCTCTGTGTGTAAGCTGACATGGTATACAACATTGTTGGGAATAGGATTAGGACTGACAGGTATTTGACAATATACTCGTACTTAGACAGTCCGCATGTAACGCAGGTGCACTGGATATAATTAGAAACGCTTCACAGTGGTTGTTTAACGATGTGTTATTTATTTCAGGAGGTGTGTTGCTGAGCAGTTTGTTTTGACCCTTCTTTTGTCTAGCTTAAAACACTAGAAAGTAGTGACGAGCGACCGTTTGAGTAACTCTCAATTTTGATGTTAAAATTTGACCGAGCGATCAGATTGTCGGTATTTTGCAGCAGACTTTAAAAAAAAAGGGGCTTTCCAATCCAAATCGTATTTTAAATTCAGGAGTGGAAACTAAAAAAAATACTGCAGAACTAGCAAATTAAATGAAAGACAGCAAAAAATTCCGAATTGACCCCTCGGGCGACAAAGTGAACCAATTAGTGAGTGCCCGTGTACGTCTGTAGTTACGGCCATCCGTCCGTCCGTTCGCTGGTAAATGCAAGAATGCATTTGGTTAGGTTAGGGCAGATATAAAAAAAATGGAATACGTGAGCATCTGCAACTGGCGCGCGGCGGCGGCGAGCGTGATGATCAGAGCGTGGACAAATGCAAAAAAAAATTGTAAATAACCAATCTTATTCTGAAAAGAGTTATCGTAGCAGTTCCTGCCTACCGCCATGGGAAATAGGTGTGAACATAAAAATCTACACTTAAATGATCTCTCTGTATGCGTGCGTGAGTATGGTTCTAATACCCAAAATAAATATGGTTATCAAATTAGCTTATAAAAATGCACTGTCTTTTTCTGTGGTGATACGAGTACTCAGCATTGTAATTAGCATTTTATTTCCATGATTGAACATTTTGCTTTTAAGTCAAAATAAGAAATAACATGATTTAAGGCAATATTCACTCTCGAATACTGCTGACTAAATGAATGACAAGCGAGCTAAAATAAAAATATTCAACATTCTAATCAGTATCACTACATATTAAAAAACAAAATCCTCCTCTATCTGTCTGTTCGCGACAAACACAAAAACTACTGCATCGATTTTCATGCTGTTTTCACCAGTGAATAGAGTGGTTTTTGAGGAAGGTTTTAGTATATACTTTGCAAAAGCCGAAAGCATCAGCTACTAATACCTATAATGAGCCTCTTTTAAAATGAACTTTTGCTACACTTAGTTCTGGTGAAAAGTAAGAAAAGCATAAATACTTCAAGTGTAAAGTCTCTTGACTGTGAAATTTTAAATGAGCCGGGCAACAGGTGGCTGACAGGTGGTTTCAAATACCCGCTTACAAAGGCTTCCGCTTGTGTACTTTAATACACAGTGTGTGTTGCTTTGTGTACTTTTAAAACACACTGCCATGTGTACCTTTGTTGTTGTGAAGGAATGAAAGAACAACACTGTGTTGTTGGGGTGTGGAGACAATGTCTTGTGGGGTTAAGTTATTTGAGATTTTTAATCCGGATTTTGGGGATGTTAATCAGGGATGAATGAATGAATGAATGATTTATTTACTTAAAAAATCTTAAAACTAAGTACATTGCCCCACAAAACTGCAGTTTAACTGTGAGATCGCTGAGTCTCTTTTACAATAAACTTAATTTCAAGTAGGTACATCCAGGTAGGTTGTAGGTGTAACCTTTAGACATTTCACATTCTTAATACCTACACTTACATATTATCTAATAAACCTTTGTTTAGTTTGCGTGCGAATTTATCTTAATTATCTTCTTGTCTGATGTTAGCAGGCAGAGTGTTCAATAAATAGGGAACGCGTTTTTTTTAAGTTCTGTCGCCATAGTAATTACTAACTCTGGGTACATCGTATTTACCTGCTGTCATCGACCTGGTAGTAGGTATACTAATTGTTAGAAACTTGTTAGTGAGTTAAGTACTATCTATGTTTAAGGTAAAATTTTACATATTTTGAATAACCTACTACTCGTATTAAGTCTCCTTTGCAACTGTTTTTAGTTTTCTTATTTACTAATAATTTAAAAAATCACAGATCACAGCTTGGTTGGTGTAGGGACTGAACAATCTGACTGCCGTGATATGAGTGGTTTATGCAGCTAATATAATACAAACAGCTGCACCATACAACCTGCTCCTTGTGGAGGTCGGTCTGTGGATGGGATCAATTCATCCATTACTTACCGAGATCACCACATGGAACAAAACCGAACAACCAACAAAACCGTTGGACCTCGCTGTAGATCATTGACAGCAAAAACACAGGTCAGGCAAATTAACATTAACTCATATGTGGAGTGCACACAAACACAAACAACACACAAAGGATAACAACACACAAATAAAATATAGATTTAAACATTTTCTCCCACCTCTCCCATCTCTCTATAGATTTAAACATTTTCTCCCACCTAGCACTAAAATAACTTTGGTCCAGGCGCTTGTGCTTCCCATTATCGACTATGCTGATGTTTGTTACTCTGATTTAACCCAAGAACTTCTGAACAAATTGGATCGTCTTCTGAACAACTGTATTCGTTTCGTTTTTGGCCTTCGTAAATACGATCACATCTCTTCTTACCGCTCTCAGCTTAAATGGCTGCCTATCAGACTCAGGAGGTCCCTCAGATCTCTCTGCTTACTTTTCACCACTATGAATGATCCATGTGCTCCTGAATACTTAAAAACTTATTTTAAGGTGTTGGGTAGTTCTCACAGTCGGAACCTTCGAGCTTCCAAAAACCTTATCCTTCAAATTCCCTCTCACCGTACTGGTTTTATGTCCTCTTCTTATGCTATCTCCACTATAAAGCTCTGGAACGCGCTACCCCTTGGCATTAAAAAAGCTGAAAGCAAATTAGCTTTCAAAAGAGCAGTTCGGAAGTTTTATTTAAAGTCTGTCTAAATTGTTTACCAACAAGCCTACATTAGTTGTAATAATTATTATAAGGTTTCTCGTATTTCGGACCATTTGTATGTATTTTAATATGTATTAGTTTATTTTATATGCTTATTTATGTATTAGTATGTAGGTACCCATGTATGTGTTTGATCTTATTCTTGCAAAATGGTATGTTTATTTTTATTGTACTGTATCACAATGCTGTCTTATTTGACCCAATGGTTGACTGGTAGAGAATGCCTTGTGGCATTAAGTCCGCCTATGTACCACTATTGTACATGAAGTTTAAATAAATAAATAAATAAATAAAATAAAATAAAACAGAATAAAAAAGGCAACATCTAACCGGCCCTGCCATTTAACATGCCTATCACAGCAGTGCCGTATGTATGGGCAATCCATCCGGTCCGCGATCATGTCCAGAACAGCATTGGTGCTGCCCCACACCCTACTCACCAGCGATTATGTGTGGGTAATCATTGCACGTAAAGATTACTAGTATATCAGCGTAACAACTATTCGGTACTAAACCACACGGTATACGAACCAAAGAAACGATCAAATGCTTACTATTTGATTGTTTCTTTAAAAGAGATGTCTGAAGTATGGAAGTTGAAGACATGCTTCATCACCTCTTTTTAAATTGTGATAAGAGCAATAGAATGATGATGAAAAAGTACTAAGTGCTCATTTCTTTACTTTATTCATAAGCAGGATTGGGAGCTCGTGGCTAAATAATAACAGACGCTCGGGTCGATCTTTAGGTTAAGCCGTGCTTGCCTAGGTTGGTCTGTGGATGGTTGACCACCCTTACATACCGGGTTTCCTCCGTGCCTCGGATAGTGCGTTAAGCAGTTGGTCCCGGCTGTCATTTGTATATCTTTGGCACTCGTTACAGGTAGTCAGTGGCCCAAAAAGTCTGACAACGAGTCTTACCAAGTGGTATATTCGTATTACCCAGTATAACCTGGGTTGTGGAGGTCAGATAGGCAGTCGCTCCATGTAAAATGCTGGTATTCAGCTGCATCCGGTTGGACTGGAAGCCGACCACAACATAGTTGGGAAAAGGCTAGGCAGATGATGAGGATGTCTAACTTTGTAGGGAAAATATTTCATGATAAGGAAAGTTCTCCTATTTCCATTCCGGAAAGAATAGTACAACAAAATGCAGGCAAAGTTCGAATGTAATGTGTGCACTGCACATGAAATCCTTATCGAATTTTCCAGAGTTGAGATGGGACGCAGTGTACAAACTTTACATTATTATGTGCCTTGTTTAAAATTGAAAGAAAACATCATCACGTGACTGTGTCTCGTGAAACTATAATATCTCACCTTTTCTTTGTGGGAAATCAGGTTCTATATTATAAAATTTAAAATATTGGAACATTCCCTAAAAAATAACTGATACTTATTAGAAGCTCATTTACTTTGAGTCTAATGAAGTTATTACTTCTTTGTTACAGGTAAGCAACATTGGAAGCAAGTGTCTACAGAACTACTCTTGTCAGGTATTGTTGGTTGTGACTATGACGCCACAGCACGTAGTTGCAATGATTATGTTGAAAACTATTCTATAATCACGACTTGCAGGAAATTATAGGTATTAACTGGTACTTACAGTTACGGTAAGTCACTGGTCAGTAGTAACAAAACAGTATTAGCTGGTCTATTTTTTTTTAAACACCGGACCAGCTCAAGGTCAAACTCTCATCACCGAAAAGCATACTACAGAAGTATGATATAGCAGGACTACAAAAAGTACTACAGCCATATAGTATAAAAAGTATTAATGGAAAAGTAACATCAAAATTCTGAATCGTGAATTTAAATTCAAGACGATATAGAACCAAACCCGACGGCTGTAGGGCAGTGGCCTACCAGACAACGGCCGTGTGGTCAGAGGAGCCTCCCTTTCATATGCGGGATGAACAACTTTACATCCTGTTCTACATACTCCTCTAAGAACATCACTACTCTAAGCGACACAGATCGACAGTTCACTACAACCCTTCTTTAAAAGTCAATCTGTGGTTTTCATTAATTAGGTGACTAAACTCATTCCTACTTCATCATCATGATTACAGCCGAAAGACGTCCACTGCTGAACATAGGCATCCCCCAAGTGTCGCCACATAGCCCAGACCCGTGTGATTCGCATCCAGTGGATCCCCGACACCTCCACCCGATTATCGGTCCACATAATAAGAAATATACAAAAAATCTAAAGAATCTCAATATTCACCTTCAAAACATCGATATTAAAGCTGTACTTAGCCCAACATTCGTAAATTACTAGTCTACTTACGTCATAATGCTCATCGTTTGCCA
Organism: Xestia ashworthii; assembly: GCA_950022955.1. Classification (NCBI taxonomy): domain Eukaryota; kingdom Metazoa; phylum Arthropoda; class Insecta; order Lepidoptera; family Noctuidae; genus Xestia; species Xestia ashworthii. Next base: position 23,347,008 of record OX465561.1, read on the forward strand.
ACAAGTGCTCACACGAGAACACTGCTCGGTCCCGGGTGGACGCGGCGCAATTTCCTGTCTCCTTTGTGTGACTCCTCAGGAAACAGGCTCAGTTTCACAGCTAGGCTTGTGTTTAATACTCTCGCCTTTTTAATAGGACAACTTATTGTTCTGATTTATAAGTAGGTCTATTCCTAGTAACAGAGCTTTGATCCTTACCCCAAAGCTCAGTTTCCAAAATAGACCAAGGGATGTTTGCTACAAGAAAAACAAGGGTTACATTTTTACTTGTTACCTGTAATGAAGTTTGGAAAGTAAATGTTAAGCAATTTGCGACCCTATGTCAAGCTGTCGTGTTATAAACATAATTATACTTCTGTCAAATAATTATAACTGTAATTTGAAAATCCTTAAGTATAGACAGTTGAAGTAGTCTGTAGTAGTTGCTTAACATTTAGTATCATCGACTTCACTACAGACTAGGGCCAAATCAGACACTCCCTGAAAATAAAATATTACGTTTGTATTTGCCTTATCCCACAAATTGTTACAGAATAAGCACCTCAACATCACTACTATTCCATTTTAACTTGTTACTTACACAATCACTCAACAGTGCAACTTATATTACGAGTATATAGTGTATTATCTATGAGTGCAACGCGCAATATTAGAACGCGCGAACTTTCACACTTGTAATTGAAAAAAAAACGTTCAAGTATTAGGCTTGGATACGAGTATTTTGAGCCAGTGGAGCGCGCCAATAAATTGGATCGGCCGATATGAGTGACGGCTGTTGACATGATCTACTCCAGAATGAGCACCCGCCGAAAAAATGGGTTTCCGTTTTTTGTATTAGACGAGTTTTTGATTAATGAAATATTATTTGGGTGGGTAAGTATTTAGGTCCATGTTCACCGAAAAGATAATCTCTCTGTCTGAATATCTAAACACAGCTGTTCCCAAACAAAAATGTGTTTTAAACAGCTGTTTTAAGATAACCAGACCGTCACCGTTTTGGTGAACATGGACTTAAAATGTTTGAACTTTAGCTTTATGACAAGAATCAGTGTTTATACAAACTCAAATTAATAATAATAAACATGTATGTACATAAAAACTTTTTTACAAAAATAAAACCGACTTCAGAGAAAACAAAAAAGTGAAAAATAACTTCATTAAAAACGCTTCAAAAGTCGGTGACCTTTGTTTGATTGATTTAGTTTTTTTGTCACCGACTTCTGAAGCGTTTTTACAGCGTACCGGCGTGATTTTCGATTATGAACTGGTGTAAACAATAGACAGATATGAGATTTCAGCAATCCCAGTACATTTGCTATAATTTATTGAGGAGTTCCGTTGCCTATCTCCGAAGTTCTTCATCAAATCTTCATCAAATTAAAATGGGATTACTTCGAGAAATTACACTTCCTAAAACTACCCAAATCGCTTTTAGTGTGCCTATAACATGTGAAGAGTTCTCTATATTTCTCCAGGATCCTTTCGAACAATTAAAAAAAAACAAAATCGGTCCAGCCATCACCGAGTAATCGGGGAACATTGAATTGAGAACATCCTAATTTTTGAAGTCGGTTAATAACGACGATATGGTAGGTGACTCAAATATCCGGATAGCCTAAAACATACAGACGAATTGAGAGCCTCCTCTTTTTGGAAGTCGGTTGAAAAGCAGAAAAGAATTACTGGGCGTCCACGTCACTGTTAACGGAATATTACGAAAGCTGGCAACATTGCCACGTTGGATGAATATTTTAGTGTTTTTACAAAAAAAAACACACACACTTCGGTACTTTAAAATCAATAATAGCTTTTAAATCAATTAATATTCTATTATATTTCTTAATATGCCCAGCAAAGCTGATGGATTTCGCCAAGTGTAAAGTGAATTAGAAAACCGGCCAAGAGCGTGTCGGGCCACGCTCACTGTAGGGTTCCGTAGCTTCCCAGACCATTAAAAATACCAACATTTTTCGTCAGCAAAAATAACTTTGTTTTTCATAGTATTTGTATGAAAAACAAAGTTATCATTTGCGTTTTTTTGAAAAAGTGCTATATAACTCAAAAACTATTCAACTCATCAAGTTGAAAATAATTTTCCTAGAAAGTTCATATAAAGGTCTACTTCTGTGATTTTTTTCATATTTTTTAAACTTATGGTTCAAAAGTTAGAGGGGGGGGGACACATTGTTTTTGACTTTCGGAGCGATTATTTCCTAAAATATTAATATTATCAAAAAATGATTTTAGAAAACCCCTATTCCTTTTTAAATACCTATCCAACAATATATCACACGTCAGGGTCAAAATTAAAAAAAAAATCGCTCCCCACTTTACGTCTGGGGGAGGTACCCTAATAAAAATGTTTTTTAAATTTTTATTTTTGCACTTTGTCGGCATGATTGATATACATATTGGTACCAAATTTCAGCTTTCTGGTGCTAACGGTCACTGAGATTATCCGCGGACAGACAGACAGACAGACATGGCGAAACTATAAGGGTTCCGTTTTTTGCCATTTGGCTACGGAACCCTAAAAATTAACACCAGATTTTCTTACGTCCATACTTAAAAGCTACTCATTTATTTTCATTTAATTCATTCATTTCACTTAGGTAAAATAATTATTCTTTACACTTAAATTATTTAAAATTTTCAACAAAATAATTATTTAATTCTGGTAACCGTATTCTTGATCAAATTAAAACAATCGTACGCGTATCCGAACAAATTAGATCTCGAAAATCAAATAATTGCGGGTATCTGTAACGCTATGAGTGCATAATTATTATATCAAATACCATCCAAAGTAAAACTGTGAATTTATCGTTAAAATATTGAAAACAGCTGTGATTGATTTTATGATTTAAGTTGATTGTTATTTATTTCAAGTTTGTTAAAAATGGAATCACAATGAAACCGTCTGTTGAGGTAAGTACAAAATTAAATAATTATGTAGTAAATGTTTACCATTTCATTGTATGCAAGTTTTGATCGTGTTTTTTGTTTGTCAATAATTGAGAAGGAATTTGGTAGTGTAGATTCTCAATAAGTATGTGCGATGGTGATCATAATTTTAATTAAAAGAACTGTTCTTCACAATAGTAATTATTTTAAGTGATTGAACAGTGGGCGTTATCTGCTGATAACCATTGACGTTCTCAGATAATCTATTACTACACTTGTCCTGCCGGAGATAAGACTAGATTATTGCATATTTTTACGATTTTATTTTACCGTTAGGTAGTTCTGTATGCAACGGTTACCAAACGCATTAAATGTTGAAATAATCAGGTGAGTAACAATAGTTTTACTACTTATAATTATATGTATTCCGTGTTTTACGTCGACTAATTTATTATTTCAAATGTAGTCTGGCATTACCAAATAGTGATTGGTTAAGTATTTACATTACATTATAAGTTAAGTTAAGTTAGTGAGTAAAATTATTACAAAGTGCACAATGAAAATACTCAATTTAGTTAGTTCTTTTTTACAACAAAAAGTTCCAAAGCGAATAAACTTAATAAAACATGCATTATAAATACGTCAATTTCCGATACATCGTTTTACAACAGCAGAAAAAAGCCAAATGAAAAAACGGTTGAAAGTTAATCTTAATTGCATCTGTATAGCCCCGTCCAGTTGAGCGATCCCGTGGGAATAGTTCCATCCGGGATCCGGGATCCCGATATCGATGGACATCACTGTTTAGTTATTAATCTACAGTACTATCGAGTAGGAACTGACAGGAGATCGAGTTTCATGAAAAATGCACTGTTTTTTTGGGTCGCATATTAAATATTTGTGATGGTTTTGTTAAGTCTAACAGTAATACTACATCCTTAATAAGATACCTGGTCTAAACTAGATGCTGAAAGTGGAGGACAGGGGGTCTAAAATGGCCGCTTTAGTAGAATCATAGTATGAATTATTATATAATTATAGCTAGCCTGAATTGTCCCACTGCTGAGCAAAGGCGTCCCTCCATTCCTTTTAACGATCACGACTGTGCTATTTCTTTCCAATTCTCAAGAAAGACATCATCTAGTTTGTCCTGCCATCTCCTTCGTGGTCTGCCGCGCACCGTGTCACTGTTTCAGGGAACCATTCCTGAGCCTTACGGGCCCACATTTCGTTCGGCATGCGACAGACGTGTCCTGCCCAATTAAAAATTTTAAATTCTCAAAATAGACTTTGTTTATGACTATTAAGTCCGTTTTATGTTTTTTTTTAACGTCATTCATATTTTGATTCTGCTTCAGCGGCCATTTTAGGCTGGCAGGGAGTTTCAGGACCGGCCAATGTCTAGCAGTGGACTGCCACAGCAGGCTGAGTCGATTGATTTGATAAGAAAAAATGTGACCATGATCACCCTAATTTTATAAGGCGAAAGTGTATATTATGTCACCGTAAAATTGACAAACACATTAGATTGTAATGTCTCTAGCGAGATTGTAAACTCTCGAAATATTGTATAACGCATTATTTTTTCGATAGATTGTAATGTATCGATTTGAAACCGTAATTTTGTGAAATGTATGCCATGGAAGTCATCTCGCGCGCTGTGGTGGAGGAGGAAGGAAGGAGGCGTCCCCCTTGCACCATGGTACCTCTCTCATGAAAAGATGATGTACCATTCCTGAGAAATACCGATTAATATACCCTAACCTCAAAACACTTTATATTCCCTTAAAAAGCGTAGTCGACGGAGACCCGCTACGCGAGGCCCCTATTTCTGTCTGCAGGGTTTAAAATGAAAATGAAAATGAAATCTTTATTTGTAGACATAGGTTGTACAAGGGTGTTACAATAAATAAAATAATATTAAGAGTCCATCTACGTCTTGCGTTGAAGCGTACAAATATAAATCATACATAATTGAAACATTGTCAACTGAACAAGTGAACATACTGCTTACAATTTAACGCATTCTTTTTCGGAAGGTTGTAATCTATCAAAGTGAAACCGTAATATTGTGAAATGCATGCGACGGAAGTATCTCTGCCCCCATAATCGGGACTTGGGGCTCCCCCACGTTAGGTTAATTAGGTTCCTTTATGAGAGGGAATGGGGTATAATCCACCACGTGGAACCAGTGCGGATTGGGGGATGTCACATGTTTTCGAACTTTTGGTTCTAGGACATACCGGTTTCCTCACGATGTTTGCCTTCGCCGTTTTGAGAGCAGTAGTGATGAAATTAATTACACAAAATAATACGCCTCTCTAACTTCGAATCCACGACTTACTGTTCCAAAGTTTGGGCCGCCCGCTGGGCCAAAGCTTCTCTCGAAATGCGGTAGAAAAGTGTAATGCAAAATTGGGGTTCTGAGGTCATTGGACACTATTTATCCCGATGGTCCCTTCTCGTGGGATTATTTCCCACCTCCACACAGACGAAGCCGCGGGTTAAAGCTACTAAGTACATCCAACGTTATACGAGCACCTCCATACGTCAGTACCTCTGCGAATACGTATCTCCAATATGATTACCTGTTTGATCCCCGCCGAGACATTCCATGACAGTGTGTCAAAACATTTGGGGCTTACGTACTTACCGCGTCACATGAAAAGGGTAAAAATGTACGTATTTACTTAGCTGTATATTATGTATCAATTTGTTTGGTGTGTGATGTTTTTGGCGTTTTGATAGTCTGATGTGATATGACGTGTTGTAATACTTGCTTTTCCCCAAGGTTTCTCCCCGTTTTGGTCGGTAATTGATAAGTCACAGTCATAACTGTCAGTCAGTTACTACTACTTTTGTCAGGTTAAAGCTAGTCAAAACTGCTTTTGACCGGTGAAACCTATTTTAACAAAAAATAACATTAACTTAGAAACTTGGGCTGTTTGGTTTTTTTTGTGACCCGTTGAAAAACATCATGTAATTCTAGGACTTGGTAATTACAACTGAGGCATTCAGGCATTCTATAACAAAATAATTTCAATTTATTATGGGTTTTGACTAACAACAGTCAAAAGTAGTTTTATCTGATTATGAGTTTTGCCTGTAACTATATAACAACGTACATAATACCGGGATAAAAGTACCCCGGGTCCTGAAACCCAGGCCATGGTCTGTGAATCAACATTGAAAGACAAACTGACAGAGTAATGTTTGAATTAATTAGCTGGACATAAATTGTACTTCTATAATTCCACTTTCACGTTCTTTTTCCAAGGTCTTTAAGGTACCAATTTTGTATTCCACATCGGCTGTAACCTTGAACACAAGTTTAGTGTGAACTATGCGTTAGGCTAGTAAATCCTATTGCGAGGAATAAGTTTTCAGTAATGATCCAGCCGATCGATTCTGTAAAATTCAAACAACAACTCGCATCTCACATCGCTATTCACTCTCACTTCGCATAAGGTTCAAAATGACCTTGATTTTGCATTCTGTAAGCATCGCCTAATCACCGGATGACCTTACAGAATTGCACTTCTTACGTCTTCTCATACTTTATCTGTCAAAATCTCCCTGTTTATTTAGTTCCAACTCGCTGACACGCACGCAAGGGTGGCGCTAGTGTAAATTTGAATTATCAACCGAGTTTTTAGAATGTCAATCAAGAAACTAACTGTGGATTCAGCAGTGCAAGTACGTATTACTCGATTGGACTTGATTAGATAAATTTGACAGTTATTCTCGATAAAATGGAAACTCATTTAGAGTCAAAAACTCATTTAATCGAGAATAACTGACCAATCGAGTCCTACTTGCACTGCAGATTCGAAGTTTAAAATGAGGCCTTACAGAATCACACAGCAGTACGTGACTTACAAGTTACTTGGAAGAAACTGCGCATAGAATTTTAGTGAAATTAGGTTACGTTCATATGCATATCTACTGATGACTCATTGTAATTTACTCAATTTATTATTCTAAATACAATCAGTAAACCGAAAACGATCAATCCAACAGAATGTATCCAATTAACACATTTAAAATTACACAACATTGCAGATAAATAATACTTAATTACAATTAAAATTGTACCCACTATTTCACAACCAAAACCATGAAAGTGCTCCACTTTCTTCTCTAAAGAATTACTACTCAAAACTTTACCAAAAACTAAAATCTCCAAAACTCCTAACTTCCCTTATGCCACTATTCCCCTAAAACATCCCAAACTACACATACGTCCTTATTGAGCAACCTTGGTGGCATGTAGCACACATTTGGTTGGTAATACGGTTGGCCGGAACACGCTTTCGCTTTTTGCTAAGCCGGTCCCCGCTCACTGCGTAGTTCAGAGTTATGCTAGGAAATGTACTCAGACTCCTGACTTAGTTGGACTTTCAACTTAGTGTCGGTTTGGTCTTGTGATCTTTAAATTACGTTAGTTTGTTCTTCTGTTTGGTTTATGTGTTAGGCTTTTGGGTGCATAGATAGTCGAACCATTTATGGAAGTGGCGCCGGTGACTGAAGAGTTGTGTGGTAATCGGTTGGCTTAGTATAGGCATGTGAAGAGCAGGAATGGGGAAACTGTTGTGAGGAAAGTTTTGAGTATATGGATGAGTATAAGAGTAGAGGAAGACACAATGGATGAACTGTGTGATGGAAGATATGGCTAGAGAGGAGGTATCTGATGAGATGATGAGATGATGAGTAATAGAAGAAGAAGAAGTCATGTTGCGCTGACGCCTAATAAATTGGGATAAGGGCAAGAGAATGATGAGATAGGTGGACTATTCTATTTACATGCATGACAGTTTGATTGCTTCGTTGGTCTGTAGCGCTACTGTTGAGCATTCGGTCTTAGATTCGATATCCAGGTCAGGTAAAGTGTTATTGGGTTTGTCTATTAGAAAACTTGCAGTAGCAGCGTGGAGTCTGGATTTTAGCATAACTTGGGAAATGTGAATGTACAATAGGTACACCGGTGATGAGTTTACACTTGCAGCTACACGTAAGAAGTACTAAGGCGCATGTTTGTATGTATAATATACGATATTCTTGACTAAGAACTTGATAGCTATCGCAAGATTTAATAACCATCCATCATGAGCACTTACCAGAGTCTTCAATCAATTTATATGTTGTTTCTACACAGCCACTCAAAACTTTGTAAATTAAAAAGTGTTTTTACTTAGTCTATTATATACGTTGCTACTTTTTGTTATATCATCGATAATCATTGGTTGGTTGAATTCGATGGTGATTTGGTGTAATTTATAAATGGCTAAGTTGATTTGCAACTAAACCATGTGTGAACCATGAATGTGGTGTAACATAACAATATGGTGAGTTAAAAAATGTTTTTGTGCATGTATAAGAAATTCCAAAGAACACCTTCGATACTTTTATTAATTTATGTAATGGTGCAGGTATCAAAGTCTATGGTGTACCATAACCATTTAATTAATTCTTAAGATACTTGCCAATCTCCCAAAATCATCAAGAGCCATGATACGAATCAGTAGATCCCCAGTCAGATGATCGTGACATCGCAAGACAGCTGTCGGCAATCAGGTCAACGACGCAATTAGAACTGCAAACATTATGCACACGATGGAGCTTCTAATTACGAGTGGATAAGGAAATAGTTTCCCAGTCGATGGGAATTTGACGATGGATGAAGGAGTTGCAACTTTGATGTGACAAATTGGAGGAGATGTGAACGATGGAGGAAATTAGAATAATCGTTAAAAGGTCATACTCAGAAAAAGTGTGCATTTTTTAATTTGTAACTAAACTGATACTGAGAATCTCCGTCACGAAACTGATGTCATAAGGTATAGTACACATGGATTGGGCGAATAAAATACGTGATTATATTTGGCTAAACAGTCTAATTTATGTTTTCTTTTTTAAACTTCTTTAAAACATCGGTACTTGAATAAGCAAATGAAATATTATTTACATATAATTAAGTAGCCATTTCAAAATATCAAAACGAGAAAATTTAAGTACTTTTTGTCATTGTGAACTAAGCTTAACAATTACTCAGTTTCGTAACGTAACGCAAAATAACGAAAATGAGAACAAAATCTGAGAAATTATAACCTCTAAAATTATTTCAACGTAAACCACGTGTACACTATGCAAGCACGAGCGTATTCGTTAAGATAATACAAAAAAATAGAAAATAACCAAGGTAAACAAAAAACATAATAAAATTATCACAATAATAGTCGTTTATCACCCTGAGGTATTTTTTTGTAAGTATTCACTTGATAGATCTCGACTTCACGACTACCGTGAAAACGTAATGGCTGCCGCGACAGTGACCAGCCCGGCTAGCATGGGCAGGGGATAAAATTTTATCCACCGGTTATTTCCACTGACAAGGGACAAAATTCAAACAAAAGTGGAAATAACCGGTGGATAAAATTTTTATCCCCTGCCCATGCTAGCCGGGCAGGGGGGTGAAACTTCCATACATTGGCGTCAAACAAAATTTTCATAGATAGTGCTGCCATCTGTGTGTTTGAGAACACAATATTTTCAACTGTTTAACTGTTTTACAACTGTCACAAAGAGAACAGCTATTTTGGACAACTTATCAGTGACAGCGGCTTGCGGTGACAGCGGCTGCCTTGTGAATAATAGGTCTCAAGTTCAAATCCGCAGTCAACTCGAATTACTTTTTGTATTTATTTGGTTAAAAAGAAACTAACAGTGCCATCTAACAGTTGAGGTTCACAGTTTTAAAAACGAAAACCGGAGTTGCGCATCTATTTTGTAATCTTAGATTATATACCTAATATATAGTGTATTATCTATGACAGTGACTTTGAGGTAAGTGATATTGTTGCCAGAATAGGAAAAAGTACTTATTTTAAAGAAAAGTATTAATTCAAATATTTGATTGCGTGTTACTAACCGTGAGTAACGAAACTTCATAGTTTTGGGACAAAATTTGTTAAATAAAAATAAATTCTTCTCTAGACGATTGACGAATATATTTGGTCTTATTTAGTTACTTGATTCATCATGAATAATTTATAGCCACCGTTTATGTTAAGCAAAGCGATGAATTGTCGTAACAATTCATCTCTGAAAATGTATAATCGTGATTAGTACATTAAAAAATGTATTATGTTTATAACAATGTTTTGACACTCAAAAAATTTACTCTTTTAATGAAAATTAAAGTTAAAATAGTAGAAAAATCTTATCTTTAACAGATCATAAAAATTAGGGTGGAAAAAAGAAAACGTTTTCATAATTTGGATATTTACTTTAATAAGAAGTATAGCGGGACACGAAAAGATACCAAATGTACACTATTTCTGAGTATGACCATAAAAGAGAAGTTGATCAAAGATATTATTTGATTCTATTTCATCACTCGCCTGCCAATATCCTAATTTATTTGGGGTCAGCGCAGCACTTCTGCCATACTTATGCTAGATTTTACATAATGATTTTTAGTTAAAGTTAGTCGAAAACCATAATTTTAATAAGTAATTCATTGAATAGTTAACGTTATTGATGATCATGGGCAAAACTGCGTGAATTTTTAGAATAAAACTAAATGTGGCTGCGTAAATTATAAAACACTACAATTACCCTTTCATATAGCAATGTCTGCTTGAGTGTGAACTTATTTTCGTATCGGGCTACAACCATTTTCCATGTTCTTGATGCACACTTCAAACATTTTGCTTTAACAGTTACATTTAAAAGATAAACTTTAAAGCTTTAATTTTAAATAATTGCCATTTATATAGTAATCCTATTTTCAGGTGCGTTGCATAGTGTGTCAATTAGTTTTCTGCTGCGCTGATTGTCGCCGAAGACACGAGCGTGTCACCCACGGCCTCACATACGACTGCCCCATCTGTCGAGGATTTCAATTCCTCTGCAAGCCAGAACAACTCGACCAAGATTTTATAAGACACCTAGCTAAAGAACATACCCCCTTACACTGCAAGAAGTGCAACAAGATCTTCCACAAAATGGAAGATTTCTTAAACATAGATAAATGCACGAGCATATCCGAATTAATTGAAAAAGAAGCTGATGTAGGCAACACCCAAATTAAAGAACTAGATGAAAAGTTTGATTCAATTTACGAGAAAGCACACAAATATGGCGAAAACTTTGAAGGGATTATTTCTGTTAATAAGAATAGTAAGACTGCTGTTATAACACCAATCGTTAGGAGGAAATATTTAGTAGATTACGAGTCTAGCGGTAGTGAAGATGAAGATAAGGTAGCAAGTATGACACCGCATCCAAAATTTGCTCCGAAGACTCCAAGATCGAAGAAACACAGGGCTGCTACTCCTCACACGAAGAAGCTTCTGAGTATGATGAGGCAAAAGGTTGTTGAAGAATATGAGGAGACTATTGGTGATGATATCTTGGACGGGACTCCGAAGACTACACCTGTTAGAACTGATAATATCGGTGAGATATTTTATAAGTTATTTGTTAGAAAGGTCATTCAACATTGATTTATTAAGAAAAAAGCCTTTCAATATATCCGAAATAAGCTCGTACAGATATAAAAATAATTCAATACAATTTTAACAAGTCTTGCCAAGGGGTCAAGTGGTCAGCAAAGCCCCCTTAATCCTTTGGTATCAGTGTTTAGACTGATAAATGAGAGTGACAATCTTAACCTGTTTCACGTCATCAGTTCCAGAGTCACAGATAGAGATGACGACGCCCACCTCCCATTTGTCGCACCTCATCAAGTTGGCTCAGATCGTCACCACCAGCACACCCACACATCCTGCCGGTAACGGCTGGCCTCTGTTTGCTGACCAGGGAGCTGATTCTCCTCTCTCAGAGATTGAAACCACTGAGAGTGCTGCTCAGAGCATGAATATTGAGGTAAAACAAAAAGGTTGTATTAACTACAATATATCAAGAGATGACGAGTAAAATAGAAGTATAGAAGAAAAAGACACTACGACATCCACAAATAAATTGAGATAGGGGCAGTAAAATTTTGAAGAGATCGCTCAAACGATATAGAAGTGTAAGCCAGTAGTTTATTCATTCTAAATTAACGTCGTTTATTTTTCTTCCAGCCATCAAAATCAGAACTAGAATCAGCTCCAAAATTGAAGAGTATCATAGTGATAGGCAGCAAGATTCGTGTCGCTAGTCAGGACAGCACGGAGAAACATGTCACCTTTCAGGATTCAAACGAAGGTTCTCTAAAAACTAAAAAGGTTAAGTTTGCTGACGATACTGTATTTGAGCAACCCAAGGTTAAACGAGGTAAGATTGTTTTGTCTATGTCACACACGTAAAATTGTCAAACACGTTATATTGTAATCTCTCTAGCGATATTGTAAACTCTGGAAATATTGTCAAACGAACATACTGCTTACAATAAAACGCATTATTTTTCGTGAAATGCATGCGATGGTAGTCAACTCACGCGGTGTGGAGGGAAGGAGGGGTCCCCCTTGCCCAGTGGTACCACTCTCATGATTCCTGAGAAATACCGATTAATATAACCTAACCTTAAAACACTTTATATTCCCCTAAAAAGCGTAGTCGACGGAGCGCGGGGCCCCTATTTCCGAGTGCAGGGTTTAAAGGAACCTAACTAACCTAGCGGAGGGTGCCCCAAGTCCCGATTATGGGGGCAGAGATACTTCCGTATGTTCAGTTGACAATATTTCGAGAGTTTACAATATCGCTAGAGAGAAACACGTTATATTGTAATATAACGTGATTGACAATTTTACGGTGACATCTACATAATTATATTATAAAACAAGAATGAAAAACAATTAAATCATTTTGATTAATGTCCTCAATTAAAGAATGTGTCTAGCGTAGAATAAAGTAGCAACATTTCTAATATCTTTATACATGCACAATAACGAGATACTTTCCTAAATTCAGACCAATAACAATTCAGCCACGTTGTAAAAGTTAAATGAGTTGGTGTACAATATAATATTATCACATCAATCTCTAAAATGATTAAAGCTGTTGTAAGTTTTAATGTTCACTGTTCAGCTGATACTTCGGTGATTGCCCTCTTCATTGCAATAATTTAAACACTTTGCATATTCACAAACGACGCCAGAAATTGACAAAGTTTGGAATATTATATGTAAACTTTTTAAGAATTTGTAAATACGAGTATATTCTGTACTCTTTTTAGTATTCAGAAAACCAAAAAGAATGCTAACGCCCGGGCCGCAGAAACCAAGATTCGGTTACAACCCTCGTTTTCAGGCGTTAATCAATCGCTTTGAAAATCAGGGAATAATCATGGCAAGGACTCCAAAAACAAGGGAAAAAACTGCTAACGAACCAGAAAGTACCCCTCCTGTCGGGGAGCCATCAGCCATGCATGCACGAGCCATAAACTTTAAAGAAGACAGTCCCCAAATCGAATCAGAGTACTCAAAAGAATCGAATGAATTATTCAAAACGTGTATCGATACCCCTGAAGCCGGTAATCCAAACAAGAACGAAATACAAGTATTAACAACGAACATAGCCGGGACGTTGCAGAACTGCCTTTCATCAGCTTTAATGAACACGGAAGAATTAGAAACAGAGATTCAGTTCAAGTTTGTTATAACGAAGAGAAAAGTTAGCGTCAAGAGGCTTGCACAGGAAACTGAAGCCAAGGCAGATGAGAAATCTGCCCCAATCGATAAGAATCTCGAATCGATTAAAGAGAACATCTGGACGAGCGTGGCGAGAGCCGTGAAAAATGCGTTTTGGGGTGAGCAAGGCACTAATTTCGGTGAGTACGTTTATTGGTTTCCTTTCTATTAATGGGGGTCTTTACTTGTTTATTTTTGTGTCCGCGGTTGTTTTGTTTGTCATAACTTTTAGTGGCGTGTAATAATTTAATGGAAAGCACTGTTATTTTATAGTGGGCAAAGTTAAGGTCAGCCTTTTTGAAGCTTAAACTTATTGATTTCCTGGTAGTCTTTTACTGTAAAAAAGTAATATTTTAACATTGCATTTCCACATACTCAGAAATAACGTTCACAAACTGCAGTGTAATTTCCGTTTTCACATAAAATCCCCAGACTATTCTGGTCCCAAAAACCACATCAAATTTTCCGCCAATTTTCATATTGCTTGAAATTTTCCAATAATTACGTTCTAAAATCAACGTATTAACTCACCCTCGCTGCGAGCGGCAAACACTGCGCGCAAATATTGACAACCTCATCATGTTTCACGATCAAAACTTCTTAACTTAAAATGTTTATTGGAAAATACACTTTAGTTCATGGGTATTAAACTTCATTTACTAACGGCTTGGTGCTAAACGATGTAAAGGATTTCGGGACAGTAGGTAGGGTTAAAAATTAAAAATGTTGCATTTTAATTTTGCGATTCAATATAATGTTTTAATTTGAGGAGAAGAAAACCTCTCTTACATTATTTCATTGTATAGACTGAATTTTGACCTGTAGATATTCGTTGTAAAGAAAATAAATCAGTTCTTAAGCAATGAATTTGGAAAAGCAGGTTAAGCACCTTTTTACTTTAATCAAAAACCTGTTTTTTGATTAAGAATAGAAGTCATCTATGTATTTCTGGATCAGTCAAAACACGTTTATTTCCTTTCGCTCTGTTATTTTCGAACTGTTCGTTTATTTTTACCTTTTCATCTCCAACAATAATACCTATAGCTGTCATTTCCTCTATAGTATCCGGAAATAAACTTCCTTCAGAAACAAGCCTTTGTCAGAATAAAGCAACAATAACGAATTGTTCGGCATTTACTTCTAAATTCCGCGTTCATTTTCGTTCTCATTGGGATACAAAAGACGGATATAAGCTGCCTGTCTTTTTGTAAATAAAAATGTCAAGCAATCAAAATTACACTCTCACGCCTAAATTATATGGATGGAATTTTGGGAAGGTTGGAAAAAAAGCAATAATTTTGCTTATGAGAGTTTAAACTGAGAATCAGATATTAATCTAAAAATTGCTGACAATGAAAAGACCAAGCATATTAGAAACTAACAACCAACGACAAGTAAGAGCATTCATACAGATGACAACAATGATACCGTGTCAAATCTTGCTGATGCTAATTGAAGCATGTTGACCAAACACGTTATTGACATGGTGACATGAGTAGACACTAATACCTTCATAGAACTACAAATAGTGACTATCGATGCTTCCCACTAATAGTGAACAATCCAGTCCAGACAAGCAGAAGTGCTCAATTACGTATCTCGTGCTTGTGTTAATCATGCTAGAATGGTAAAATTATAGTTATCAGAAGCTGATGCTTTGATCTTGACTTAATCATTTTCTTTATGGGTAATTTAGGCCGTGCTTGAATTTTAAAAAGTTTGTTATTTGATTGTCCTCATACCACTTACTCTTGCAGCGCTACGCCGCCGGCGCCATAGCCAGGTTGTGAAAATAGAATGAATACCAAAGCCTCTAATGCCTGTTTATTGTTTCATTGTACTTCCTGTTCAAACATAAATCCTTGCTTCTTTTGTTTCTTAGATAAAAAGAAAATTCCCAAAAAATTATTTTTTCAACCCCCAATTTTATTACCAGCCCCGAAACTGAACACGACTGGATATTGTCCAAAAACTTTATAGGAACGTCAGAAAGATATTTCTAGAGTGGAAAAATTACTGGCGGATCGGATTCAAATCGTAAATTTTGCAACGGCCCGTAATTCCGTTCCGAGTCAAGTGTCGGGCAATATTGCATTTTTCTATTCATGAAAAGGCCCGCTTCAATCATATTGCGAGTTTGCGAGGAGGAATCTTTATCATTCTTTTTCTTGCGTTCTCAAATCTTTTTTTCTTTTAAATTTATTACTTTCCGCTCTTCTGCTTCAGAAATTGTTGCTTAGATTTTTTTGTCCCTTGACTTTTAGATTGATGGTGACGGTTTAATCATGTAATTTTCTCGCTTGTCGCTTTAGAATTTATTAATCTGACTGTAACTGTTGCGCTGTGATTATAAAAATGATTAATTATTGTAAGAATTATCCCATTTAATTTGTTCTGTTTTTAACCCCCGACGCAAAAACGACGGGGGTGTTATAAGTTAGTTTGACGTATCTATGTGTTTGTGTGTGTGTCTGTGGCATCGTAGCTCCCGAAAGAATGAATGAATTTTGTTTTTTTTTTTGTTTGAAAGAAGAATTGTCTTAGTCTTAGATATGTATGATGAAAAGTGGTCCAAGATCGCCGCCGCCACAAAATGGCGGATTAGAATAATGTACACTATATTGAAAGGGAATGAGGAATATTAAGTAACGAAATTAAAGAAAAACTTTTAATTATGACCCTACATGTCGGGGTTCTTTTAATTTTCATTTTAATGTAACTTGTACAAATCTTCCTTCGTGTACTTTATCATCGTTTAAAATATCTGACTTATCTTTTTCAGCAACAACAACTCCACACCGATCATTCTCTTTCAACTCCTCGTCATCATCATCTAAACGCAAATGTGACGAGCTGTCAGACTCCGAGAGTCCTTTGAACCATAAGAGGCACAAGTACGAAGGCAGGATTAGAGGAAGACCACCCTTGAGGAGAAGCAAGACTTGTGTGGCTAGCCTGAGGAGTACCATGTCAGCTGAGCAAAAGTCACTCATCAATGAACTGACAACGACCATGAATTTGGATGAGAATATGAATTTGAGTTTTTAGAGTTAAGGTCTATTATCGCTTGTCACAATTTAAATGGAAAATCTGTTGCCAGTGATCTGATAATTAATAATGTCTGTACTTTTTTTGGTAATATCGGGTTTTAGGAAAAAGGGTTCAGTTATCATCGTCCCTTTTGGGTGTTAGAGTAAAATAATGAGAAGGAATTTTAAGGGTTGAAGTTGAAAATATGTGATCATAATTTTTAATTGGTAAGTATTCATTATTTTTATTAAAAATGTTGAAGTTCTAAAGCTTCTAGGTTGATTTGTAAGTTAACAGTTAAATTATAAGATTTTTTAACAAGTTTTATTTTTAGTTAATAGCTGATAAACTTTCAACCTGAAACGCTTATTAACATTCATATTTCCCATTTTTCTCCGGTGGGTTTGTGGTGAGCTTATTACCAGCAGAAATCTAGACTACACTTACCTAATCACCCCCAATACTCTAATCATTACATCATGTAAACATCCCCAACAGTACTCACTCAACCCTCCAATTATTACACACACAATATCATCCCAAAACCATGACTCCATAGAAATAACCAACCAAAATTACCAACACATGTAACCAGCGGCGAGATAACTTAATAACGCGTCCCATAACACCGCGCTGGTACGAATGACCAAGCACTATTCGGATACATAACGCGTCGTAATATCCGAAAGTTCCGAAACCCTTCGGTGGCGGACGTGTGCCGAATTCGGCCGGAGAACAACCCTAATGTTATCGTTTAGGCCGAATCAATCAGCGGCTGGTTTCTGCTCGATAAAATGGTGAGTTGATCGTGTTGGGTTATGATTTCAATTGTTAGTTGTTGAGCTAAATCAGGGTAATGGGTAGTGCAGGTGTAGGGTATAGTCGCTATTTGTATGATTGTAATTGTAGATTAAGACGCCTGCGGAGCAAGCGATTTTCATACAAACGTAATACCAAAATAATTTGTAAATCAAACATATTCTTAAGAAAGTGTGTATTTATTTTGATTGGATTACAGATTATATAGGTTCCCAAACACATATTTTGAATGTACACCGATTTAAACAAGAGTTATGAGAAAAATAAATTTCCTCGTATCTCGTCTTTATATCATTGTCCTTTCAAAATATTTATTTGGGAACATAGATATTCTATAATACAATCGAAATATATACACACTACTTAAAGAATATGTTTCATTTTCATATCATTTTGGTATTACGTTTGTATGAAAAACGCATGCTCCGCCGGCCCCTTAAGTGGAAATTATTGGTTTCAGTTTGTTAATGATCGTTTATTTCCTCAAAGGTGTTTCAATGTACATACGTGGCTTGCTTACTTTCGATTTAGTTGTAGACATTATAATTACTTAAGTGTAATTTGGATTTCGGTTTAAACTTAGTATAAGTACCTATTGTATATTGTGAAGTTATATTTAAGATCCCTTCCATACTTTGAGCTCGGAATGAGAAGGTGAAGCTGATCCATTCAAGTCGAGTCAGTCGCTATTCTTTCCATGAAACTCCATACTGTAACGTCAGCACCTGGAATCACGTAAAATGGGGTGAGGGCATGGTGCAATGATAGTTTCAATACAAATGGTAGGATATTAGAACGATACTTCCATATAATTGTACGCATTATAAAAGAAACAACTTTTGTAATTGGTTGTTTAGCTTCATCCTGGGCACTAATTGATTAATTTTCATTCCTGACTGAAAACATCAACGCTTTTTAAGGAACTTTTATTTTTGTTCTATTCGCTAATTTAATTGACCTTTTGTCGTCCTGGACTTATTGTTATGACTCAAACGAATTTCTTTTACTAACTTTAGGGAAAGAAAATAACATCTAAAAATATTCTGACAAATCGTCTATGTTACTTTAGCTTTCCTACTAAGATGTAAAGAAAAACTCTTAGACAAAGTTTTTCATTTAAAATCAAAGCTTCTGAATCTGAAAATTCTTGATTTGGATTTTTGTTTTGTCTTACAATGGAGTGGATACAAATTGAACAATTCTTGACTAAAAGTGCACTTCTGCGAGATGGGCAGACGATATTGTTGCCATTGCGGGAATATCTTGGATGAGGTTGGCACAAGAGCGTGAAGCTTGGCACAAACAAAGAGAAGCCTATACC